>JASJET010000185.1:8885469-10348126 GCA_034092305.1 Diaprepes abbreviatus | reverse complement strand
AATATCTAGGCCTCCAAAATCACCCAATAACGATATAACCTGAGATACATAAATTTTCTAGTCCGACATATTTTATGCGGCATACTGAGTTTGAAGAAATTAATTTAATATCCAAAATGTACGCCTCAAGAATCCTCCAATATCAGTTTGTACAAAATCGGAAGAATGTAAAACTTTTAGTCTTCCATATTGTATCTACCATATTAAATTGTAAAAAATTAACCTCATATTCGTAAACTACGATTTCAAATGCCTCCTATTACTAACTTTGAAAAATAAAAATAACATAAAACTTTTAATCCACTATACTGGATCAGCCATATTGAATTCAAAAAAATAATTTTTAATTCTTATTCATCTCTTAATCTGTACCCTCGAAAACCCCACAGTACCAATTTTGGACATAATACGGAAATATAAATTAGACCTCCATATTGCATCTGTCTTATTGAATTTTTTTAAACAATTTTAAATTTGTTATTTGCACTCTCGGAAACCCCCAATTCCAAGTTTGAACAAAACCGAGAGATGTTAAATTTTTAGTCCGCCATAATGATTTTTGTAAAAATAATTTTAAATTCATAATTTGAACTCTCAGTAACTACCCTATACTAATTTGGGACAAAATTGAGAGGTGTTAAATTTCTAGTCCACCATCTTGAATTTTTTAAAAATAATTTTAAATTCATAATTGCACCTTCAAAACTCCCCTATCCCAATTTTGGAGAAGATCGTGACATGTAAAATTTTCAGTCCGCCATATTGGATTCCCTATACTGAATCTTTTAAAAAGAATTTTAAGTTCGTTATATGTGACTCCGAAAACTCTCAATATCAATTTTGGAGAAAATCGGACAAAATTTTTTTTTTTTTCGGTCATATTGTCAGCGCCAGCTTGAATTTTTCTAAACCAATTTGGGCCAAAATCACATGGAACTACTACAGCAATTTTCTGAACATAATGTGGAAAAATTCATTCAAATGTCTGCCGCCGTTCAGGAGTAATTGACGTACATACCTAAAAAACATAACCTTCTTCTTTGAAAAAAATCTCACACATAAAACTGTAAAAGCCATCATTCAAAAATTCATGAAAACAGAAAGTGTGTTGAAAAATAAAGAGAAGATAACTCCTCTAAATAAATAAAAAAAAATCTTCCAGGAATCCATGCTTTAGATTCTGTTCGACGTTTTCCCAAAATATCTCTGAGAAAAAGAGCACAAGAAATCGGAATCATAAGCAAGTCACGTTTAGAAGCAATTTTAAAAGACAATATATTTATACTAAACAAAACAAAATTTCCACACGCCAGAACGAAATGACAATATAAAAAACTTAATTTTTTTTATGGTTTGAAAAAAAATTTACAGAACACAAATGGGGTCCAATAAAACTTGTCTGGAAGTCCTAAAGATGAATTTTCTCTACTCCTACTTTGTTTTTAATTCTTAAATTAGACAATTCCGTTCTTATGCTAAAGGAGTACACTCATCAAACAAAGACAAGACACAGCTGCGACAAATCTGTTCAGTGACTCGAATTCCTTTTAAATTAGGTCGCGCATACTAGTGGGACACGACACGATAGGGTCGTAGTCATAGCGGCTAATAAAACGACTTTTAGTAACTAAACAAAAACACACACCGTCATAAAAAACAAATATTATGTAAAGACCTTGACAAATAAACAATAAATAATTAAAACTTCATTTAAACATTTTTTGTTTAATTTATTTAAAAGAATTTCAGTCATATAACACCTGACCCAAAACTCGTTTAACTTCAAACATAAATGCATTATTAAAATATTAATACATAGTTCCATCTTTCTTGCTCACATAGAGGCCCCGCTAGATCTTCGGCTTTCCACTGTACCGTATCGTATAATGAGACTGTCCTATGTTGCCGATTATAGAAAATCTACGCATGTTAAGCTGATACTTTATTGTCAGATGTCCAAATAAATAATATTAAAAGAGGAAAAGTATTCGAAAAAGTCTTCTTCTTCTTCTAGGTAGAACCAAGTTCTGTTATCTACACAATGCCTCATCGATCCTCGTTTGAGGTCGAAATCCAGCTGTCTCTCCATCTTTTGGGGGGGCCGTCCAGGCGGCCGTTTGGTGTTTGATTTCTCTCTCATCACGGTTTTTGCTAGTCTGTCATTGTCCATTCGTTCCACGTGATCTCTCCACTGCCTACGACGGTTTCGAACCCACTTCACAACATCCCCCACTCCGCTGTCCTCGCGTATTTTTGCGTTTCTTATTCTGTCTCTTAAACTTGTTCCCGTGATCATTCTCAGCGTTTTCATTTCTGTGGTTCTCATAATTTGTTTTGTCTTTGTTGTTCCAGATTATGTCTCTTAGTTGGCCTGATATCATGGCCTCTTTGTTGGCTTGTGTGCGTACTTCTTCCGTTACTGCCCTGTTACTTGTTATATGTGCTCCCAGGTATTTAAACTTCCCAACCTGTTCAATATATTTATCATCAACCATTAGTTTGCATCTTACCGGTTCTTTTGCTATTACCATTGCTTTGATTTTCTCCACAGATATCTTCATATTATACTGTTCGATTGAGATGGAAAAGCATTCTTTGTAAGTTGTCCTCGCTATCTGCTGTCAAGGCAACATCGTCTGTAAAGCATATAATCTGAACGGTGTTGTATCCCATTGGGTACCCAATATTTGTGCTTTTTATCTCATGAATGATTTCGTCCATGATTACATTGAAAAGTGTTGGACTTAGGCTATCACCCTGTTTTATTCCTATGGATAGTGGGATTTCCTCTGTTAGAGTGTTATTTGTTTTAATTACCATGGTGTTTTTGGAATTCAGTTCGTATATTGTGCGTATGATTGCTTCGTTTACTTGTTTTCTTCGCAGTAGTTCTGTTATGTATTTCAAAAAATTAGAAGTATAAATAAGTATTAACAAAAAAATGTTTTTAATAAAAATTAAGTAATGCCATAGCGCTATGACACTACCACTGATATTTTATATGTATTGTTCATAAATAAATGTACGTATGTAGACATGATCCCGTTTATTATTTATTTTATGGTGTTATTGATATTTTACGTTATGAAACTACCTATTTAAACGAAACCATTACTGACGTGCTTCTAATATTAACACATGCAATGCTTGTAATATATGAAATATAAAATTTATATAACTTTACACATAAGGAGGTAGCCCCGTTTTTAATATTACCTTTTAAGTATTAAAATTGATTATTCAAAATGTTGTAACTGGTTGGTTAGAGAATTAATTTTATTAACATATAAAAGTCACAGTGAATTTAATAAAATTGTTAAATTTACTTTCTCAGTCTAGCGTAAATTGACTTTCGTATTTAAAAAACGCATTGCGCAATTTAATAATGCCAAAGTGTTGCATTTAGCAAACCACTTAGCTGAACGGCAGTATAAACTTGAAGTCGTGCGTGTTCTGCGTTTTAATGTATTTACTTTTATAACGTTACTTAATATTTATTAATCGACTTCTAAAAGAAGGAGGTTCTCAATTCGTCGACTATGTATGTTTTTTTTATGTATGTACACCGATTACTCCGAACCGGTGGCACCGAGTTGAATGACATTTTTTACGTTATGTTCAGAAAGTTGCTGCGGTGGTCCCATATTTTTTTGGATGAAATTGGTGTAGTAATATCCAAGATGGCGCCGACAATATGGCGGCCAAAAAAATTAGTTTTGTTTGATTTTCTCCAAAGTTGGTATGGGGGAATTTTTGGGGTCGTACACAACGAATCTGACATTATTTTTAAAAAATTCGACATGGCGAATCCAATATGGCGGACAAAAAAATTTTATTTTGTATGATTTTCTCTAAAATTGGTGTGGGGTAGTTTTCGGGGTCGCATATAATGGATCCAAAATATTTTTAAAAAATTCAATATAGCGGAAAAAACATCAATTTTGTTCGATTTTCTCCAAAATTGGTACGAGGGAGTTTTCAGCGTCGTACATAACTAATCTAAAATTATTTTTAAAAAATTCAATATGGCGGATCCAAAATAGCGAATTCAAGATTCTATATCTCCCGATTTTGTCTAAAATCAGTATGGGGTATTCAGTTAGTGTTAATTATGAATTTAAAATATTTTTTGAAAAACTGAATATGGCATATTGAATATGGTGTCCTAAAATTTTTCATTTTTTGATTTTTCCCCAAACTGATACAAAGGGTTCTTGGGGGTATAAATTATGAATTTAAAAGTATTTTTTCAGGATTCAGTATGGCAAATCCAAGATAGCGGACTAAAAATTTTACATTTTTCTATTTTGTTCAAAGGTGGGACTGAATCGTTTTTGAGGATGTAAATAGCGAATATAAGTCTAGAAATTTTAAATTTCCGGATTTAATCCGAAATTGGTACTAGGGGGCTTTGAAGGGTTTAGATTTGGATTAGATTAAGACTTAAAATAATTTTTCTGAAATTCAATATAGCAGATGCAATATGGTGGGTTGAAAATTTTACCTTATTCGCATTTTTTCAGATTTGGTATTAGAGGATTTTTGGGGTCATGTATTACGAATATGAAGTTTACTTTTTACAACTATTAGGTTGATAAGATACAATATGAGGGACATACATATACATATTCCGATATTGTCTAAAATTGATATTGTGGTATTGTTGAAGCGTATACAAACTCAATATGCAGTATAAAATATATCGAGCTAAGAAATTTATATCTCAGGTTCTTTAAACATGGATATTGGAAGGTTTTGGGGCCTATATTACCAATCTAAAATTAATTTAAAATTTAAGATAATGGATTTACTATGACAGACTAAATATTTGTTTGACACAATTTTACTGTTATTTGGAAAACTCAAAAAGCCAAAGAATTTTTAGTAGTTCATTTTAGGGTGATTTACAACATTGGATAAAATGAGTACTTTTTTGCCACCTTGGAGTCATTGCGAGGTACACTAATCTCGATTAGTACTTATTTCAAATAATTTATGGATATCATAATGAATTCTAAAACTAAAAATAGAAAAATAAAATTTTTATAAAAAAATTGAATCGACTTCGCTACTACGCTAAAAAGTGAAAAATAACTATAAATTGTTATATGAAATTGAACTTTTTGAAGTCAGCGCCAAATTATTTGTAAATTAAATAAATAACTACTAATATATACAAATTATGGTAAGAAAGCAATTACAAATAAAGTATTTTTAATCTGTTTATGCAAATCACATTTTGTCAGGTATTAGTTTGGCGCCAACATCAAAAAGTTCAATTTCATATAAAAATTTATAGTTATTTTTCACTTTTTAGTGCACTTCTAGATGTGGGTTAATTTTTTTTATAAAAATTTTATTTTGTTTAATAGTTCTCAAACATCACCATGTATAATAACAGAAATTAGGTCCGATTCAGCCAATGAGATACTTATTGTAAGAAAAATAAATCAAGTTCATAACCATATTTTAAACAAAATAGACAACCAAACCGAGAAGAAATATATAATAAAGAATAATAGAAATAATTATTTAAAATATTTTTTAATATACAACGTTTTTAAAATGGTCTAGAAAGTGATGATGATTTGTCATATTGTTCTGAAAATTTGTGATTGTGAATTTTTAATGACTATGAATCTTGAATAACTGTTGTGTGGGTTTTCTCAACGACAGCTGCTCACTATACTCGTTACTATTATCTATTGCAGGCAACCCACGTTTTTCATTTTAAATATTGTTCAATTGAATTTATTTTTAACATACGCACGAAGCTACTTTCAAGATATAAGACATTCTATTAACAAATATAAAAATCCAACTTCTCAACAAAATGTCCTAAATGTACCTCCTATGGACAGTGTTGTCTAACCTTACATACACGGAACCACCAACAAGATTGCCAGGTTGCTCCGAAAATCAAATATTCGGACAATTTTCAACACATGTAAGAAAGTTGGACAATGTTTGAAGTCTTCAAAGGACGCAATTCCATTTCAAACAGAAGACGTTTACAAGATACCTTGCTCTTGTGGTAAAGTGTATGTAGGTGAAACAGGACGGTCTATATCCACTAGGCTTAAGGAACATGAAAGATGCATAAGAAAGAAACAAATTGTACAATCTGCAATAGCTGAACACCAGCATTGCTCAGGTTAAACTTTTAATGTAAAAGAAACTAAAGTGCTGGCATCAGTGTCCGGTTTCTTTAAACGTAAAATTAGAGAATCAATCGAAATTTGTAAATATCCAAATAATATTATAGACCAGGGCTTATCTGTAAAATATTGGGGTTTCGTGGATGTGAAATGGAACATGGTGATTTTTGCATAAGAGCCTTCAGAATAACCTGAATAACCATAAATTTTATATGCGTCAATTCAAAAAGTTGGGCAACATTGTTTTTATTAATAAAAATATAAAATTAACGAACACTTCCGTTTTGATTGTTGAACGAACAACACGTTGCCGGGTGGCGCTTGCGGTAAGCAAGAAAAAGTTACGTGGTTAGGACATTTGGGGATGAATGCGGGGTCCGGGCTGATTGTGTGGTGTTGGGGAGGGCGCTCGTTGTAGGGTGAGTCCTATTGTGCAAGGGGTGAAGTTTGTGAGTGGTCGCGTGCTCTATGGTAAGCGGGGTGTTTTTTGCCCTACGAAACGGAGCTCTGCGCATTGACAGAGAAGGATATACTTGTGCGATCATCTCCACATCCTGCAGTTCATGCATTTCATAGCCTTGTTTTATATGTCAATTTTTTAAGTTATGTACTAGTAGAGGATTTTCGGGGGTACATACCCGATTATCCGGGAATCCTCACCGTTTAGTGCCCACAATCCGGAGTTCGTATAACCTATCCAGAAGCGTAGCTCTGGCTCTAGCTAAGCGCCGGGCCGTGGGAAGAGCTGGCGAATTGCCTTGCCCTTTCGAAAGAAGGGGCGCAAACAGTCAAATCAAGTCAAATTAACGAAAAAAAAAGTTTTTTTTCAACTTTTCTCTCTTGTAATTTTAAAGGTATTCAAAACAAATTTTGGTTTAAAATTATTTTATTCGTGAAATACAGATAAAAATAAAATAATTATTTTATATAAATCATATATGAAAACTTAATAGTTTTTAAGTTATAAGTAATACAAAAGACTGGGATTGGGAAGTGCAGAAATCATGTTTGGAACCAGTTGAAACCACAGATATACTGTTGCCAGATAGTCTATTGAAAAAAATAAGCAGTAAATGTATAAAAGAGTGTTCCATATTATGTGGCTGTATTAAGCATGGATTAAAATGTACTGATTACTGCTCAAACTGCAACGGACAAACTTGCCAAAATGCACAAAACCAATATATTGAAGTAGAAGAAAGTTCTGAAAATGTAATTGATTTTGAAGAAGTTGACAGAGAATTAGAAAATGACTGTTTCGGTATCGATATACGATTAGGTGACGAAGATTTCAATGAAAATGATGATCCGGACATTCCGCAGCCTAAGAGAGCCCGATTCGAATGGAAAAAAAATTTTAAAGTAAAAAAAAGTTTATCTGAACTCTGTAAAGTTTGTAATGTAATATTTAGTGTTAAGAGAGCTCTATTGGACTTTTTGAATATAATTTATAAAAAATAACTATTTTATTTTTATTTGTATTTTACGAATAAAATAATTTAAAACCAAAATTTTTTACAATTTGTTTAAACGATGATTGTTTAAATAATTCTGATAATTGAAGTAAATATATATCGTCATAGTATGCTTAATGATATTAATAAACAAAAATTCGCTTGGAAAGTCCAATATTATAGGGTGCAGAATGCTGTAAGTATGATGCATAAATAACGTAATTTGTTTATAACAAAATGAATGCATGATGGGCACATGGCATTATGACACTTGAGCTCCATTATTCGCGGTAAATCGGTTAAAAAAAATTATCAAAATCGCTCCATTAGACGCCGAGAAAATGAAAATTTTTTTCAGATATATATTTTGAATTTTCGAATTCAATTTTAAAATAAAAGCTCCGCACCCTTTTTTTTAATTTTTTATTAAAGTTGCCGATAACATAAACATTTAAATATTTGTATCAAAAAAGAACTAGGCAAGTTTTTGGATCAAGAATCAGGTCTGTATTGTTTATAGATTCACCGTAACATGCTGTCAACTTTGACAGTTTGTATCTCGAAAACCAATTGACCGATTTGAATTTTTTTTTCACGAAAAGAAGCGTCTCTCCAAGTACTTTCAAAACATGTATTGCAAAAAAAACCAAGGACAATCCGCGAGATAATCTATTTGTTTATAAGCAAAAATATCAACAATGCCTTTAAACAATTCTTGAGGGCGTCCAAATCATCCGATTTTGAATCTGAAAAAAGCGTTGGAAAACTTGAGTTCCCTACTATATGTCGAAAATGAATTTAAATACGTTAACCTAATATTTTGGACTCAGACAAACTTGAAAAATGATCAATTTTTGTAAACGAAATCGGATTGCAACATTATTGTGCAAAAACTATCTATTCGATCCTAACGAATTTTAGCGTGTTATTTTATCATGGCATAAAGTTTTCTTTGCTCTAATTTGAAGGTCCTCAGAGAAATTTAAATGGTCGAAAAAAAATTGATTAAATTTTTTTAACTTTTTTTTTTAATTATTGCTATTTTGCAATAAGGGAAATATATTATGAGATTTCCTACCAACCCTATCTTATAGCAAATTTAATTACGAACCTTTTTTGCTCTTCAACTTTCCTCTAAAATGAACACGTTCAAAGTAAAGTTACACGAGAGAAAGTTTGAAAAAAAAACGTTTTTTTTTCGTTAAATTTATATTTTTATTAATAAAAACAATGTTGCCCAACCTTTTGATTTGACGCATATCAAATTTATCGTTACTCAGGTTCTCATGTAAAAATCTCCATGTTCCATTTCACATCCACCTAAAAACAAATAAGCCTATTAATAGAGATGCAGGTTACAGTCTACATCACACGTGGAAATCGATTGTAACGTTGGATTACGGTTCGATGAGCACCAGTCGGGTATAAATACCGAGCCGTTGCTCCTCAATAGTCATTCAGTGTTCTGATCTCGTGGAGTAAAGATCCCTGAAGATGCCTCGTGCAATCGTAGGCGAAACGTCTAATAACAATTCCAATTTGACATGGTCTAAATTCAAGAACCATGATTTTCTATGTTAAATGTATTTTTAATCGTTAAATAGTCTCCGTTACCAAAGCAACTTTAATCCAAATCAACCAAGCAACATTTCTTTATTATTTAAACATGGTATGTAACTTAAAAATATTTAATCCTTAAATATTTTTTCATAAGATAAAATGATGCGAAACATACTGTACTTAATATACCAATACCTATATTCTTTTACTTACCATTATTAGAAACTTAATTATCAAAATTTTCCATCATGTATATTTATAGATCGGATTTCTTTTTGCTGTAATTTATTTTCCAATTTATATGACACCTGCCAATAACATTTATTTTGTCAAATTTTAACATGAAATGATTTTTCTTTCTCTTTCAATTTACGACATTTCGTTATATCACAGTCTCCAAATATCGGCTGAAATTAAAGAGAAAACGTAACAATTTAAGAAGATGTGACAAGACCTGAAGGAAAGTCACTGTCTTTGTATTAATTTATTCTTATTAAAAGGAACACTGGTTCTTATGTGAACTTTGGTTGAGGTAATTTAATATTGCTACGATTACGTTTTCTTGTAATAAGGATAAATGAAATGTCTGTGTTAAAGCTCCTAATTTATTACAGAGTCACAAAGTAACCTAACAGATAATTTATTAAAAGGTGGCCTCGGTCAAATTGACTAAATTAAATAATGTAGTTCTTACCTTTTTAACAAATGGTATATTCCAAAAAGCTTTAGTTAATAGTATTTTAGAATATACAAGATGGCTTAAAAGACACTGACAAGATAATAAATATTTACTAGGTGGCGTTATGACGAATTTTTAAAATTTTATAATATTTTTTGATAACACTAGTTTACAAAATTTAACTTTTTGTCTGTTGCTGTGAATTTTATAGTTAATAATATTCACTTAGGACCAGGGGCAGATCCAGCCACTCTCTTTGGGGAGGGGGGGGGCGGTGATATCAGAAAAGTACAGTATGGCAAGAAAAACAAGTTGTCAACGGGGGGGGGGGGGGGAGTGCAAGCAGCATATTCATTCTTGATATAAAAGGCAGAATGGGTTCTATATTCCTGAACTCAAAGTTCTTGGGAGGGGGGGGGGGGCGATCGCAAGTATACACATTCCTATACTCTATTCAAGAACTAGAGAGAGTAATAAAACTGTTAACGAAACCTCCAACGTACCTGCTCCAGTGCCGTTGGTTACTGAGAACTGCCGTAAATCTAATTATATTTCGTTATATTTAAATATATTTTATAAATTTACTGCAACATAAAAATTCTGATAGTTTAATTTAATTTCTGTCAGTGAGTAAAGTACACCTTACAGTGTATTCTTAGTGATTTATCTTGTTTGGGTTTGTTTTTATATATTATTTGAGATTAGTGAGATACCCAAAAGAAATGGCTTTCACCTTTATATTTATTCCAAAATTGTTAAACCAGGGCATTTTTTCCTCAACGAAAAACTTATTACGATGAATGTTTATGATGCCTTAAGATATCCATATCTAGATAATAATGTTAAAAGCTCTGTTGAGATGTGTTCCAACATGCCAGGAGTTGGAAAATCTACTATGTACCGAATCTTGAAGGAGAAAAAACGACTGGAATTGTTACTATTCCCAAGTCACATTCGATCACAGGCAGATGAAAAAGCTCGTTGAAAGAAATGAAAACTGCAAATTGAAGGGGATGTATATACATTTTATTATGAGAAGCAGATCTCAACCGTCTACAAAATTCTAATTAAAATCAATGAAGATCGCGATTTACCTGAAATTAAAAGAACTGATCTCTGGAAATTGCTCAGAGAACTTAATTTTTGCTGGGAAAAACCAGATAGAAAATCTGTTCTTATAGATCGTCCGGAAACTGTCCGTTGGAGAAGTAAATATTTCTCTCAAGTAAAAGGTAGAGTTGCTAGAAATAACACAGTTAACAAAATTAGTAATTTAACTAAACTTTTGAAAGATTTTTTTGAATAAAGTTACTGAGAAAAATCCATGTAATAAAAGAATAAAACAAAATGTGAGAACTCGATCTCATGATCGGTGAGATAGAGAAACCAATTATAATTAATTTGAGCAAAGATAGTTTCACTGACTTTGATTAGGAATTAGATACGTAATGTTTACTAGTGTAAACACAATTTATTATTTAAATTTTTGTTTTTGTTGTATTTTATTGTTTAATGTTTTTTTATTTTTTTATATATTTTTATTTTAGTGTGTCCCACTCTTTAATTTTATATATATTTAATTCTAATTAGCGGTAAGTTTTTTATTATTTTATTATTGTATTTGTATCTTTTTCTCAAGCATGTAGAATTAACATGTTTATCCTATTTTTTTGGAGCTATCGTATTTCCATATAATAAAGCAAATTAAATTAAGATATCAGTACAATAGAAATAAAAATAAGTAGGTCTAATTTTAATTACAACATAAAAAAAGTAATTACATTTGAATCCCTTTTTAGTGTTTAATTGTAATTCTGCAGATGGTTTAAGAAATAAACAAACTGAAACGTCAAATACCCTAAAAATGTTTTTAATTAATAATAAAATGACTGATAGCCCCAAAAATATTTTAATATTATATGGAGGAATTTATTTTTTTATATATGTTTAACTTTTTGTATTTTTGACAATGGATATTTTGTAAGTATTTAAATTATAACTTCGAATTTTTTGAGAGAATAAGGGTACGTTTTAGTCCATTAATATAGACCGGTATTTATGATTATAAAATTTCTAACCCATTCCTATGAAAAATATATGTGTCTAACAGATTTTGCTAAAAACACCGGACTAAAGAACATAGGTAGTTTGCGAGAGAAAAAGGGTAAAAAATGATTTATTACTCTCTCTAGTTCTTAAATAAACTGTAGTATAAGAGAAAAAGTCGGGTACATTTTCCTAAACCCAAAGCTCTTGGGGGGGGGGGGGGGCGATCGCCCCCACCGCCCCCCCCCCTCGGATCCGCGCCTGCTTAGGACCTGTTTTTGTCAAATCTAACCTCAAAAATTTTTGTGCAGCTCGAGTTACTTTTTTTTGATTTTTATCATTTATGCGTATTTATTTATCGATAACGTGCATATTTTACTGTGTCAAGATTAGTATCTGAAGTTTTTGCGTCATGAGTAGTTCAAGGAGACGTTGTTTAAACAATCCAAATCATTTTTACTATATATGCGGAGAATATGTGTTTAAGAATTGTAGAAAAGTTATATCAGAGTTGGTGAAAAATACCTATTTTGAGTATTTTGGGATGCTCTTAGATAAAAATAAAAAGTCTTGGGCTCCTAATTGTGTTTGTAAATCGCGCATGGGATATTTAATATTATGGAAAAGTGGTAAAAGAAGTGCCTTTAAATTTGGAACACCGACTATTTGGCGAGAACCACAATATCATCTCGAAGACTGTTACTTTTGTAGCGTGAACGTAAACGGTCTAAACACTAAAAATCGAGCTAAACGGCAATACCCAAGTACTAGTTGTGTTCAGTGTCCAATGCACCATTCACCTGACTTTTCAGTGCCTAAAAATATATCTAAATCCTTAGAACAAGACAAGGAATGACCAAGCTCATCACAAAATGATGCTGATTTTGAAGATATATCAAATGAGCAAAAATGCTTTCCTCAAAATGAGTTAGATGATCTTGTAAGAGATTTAAATCTTTCTAAACAAGCCTCAGAATTGTTGGCATCAAGACTGAAAGAAAAAAATTTAATTTGCTCAAATGCTAAAATAACTTTTTATCGTGAAAGAGATAAAGAATTACGGCGTTATTTTTCCGAAGAAAACGGTATTACCTTTTGTTAAGACATTAAAAACTTGTTGATAAAAATGGGCTTGAAATAATACGAACCAAGCGACTGACGTTTATTCATTTACAGCTCAAAACGTAGCCTAAAATGTATTCTATTACATAATGGAAATAAATACGCTGGGGTACCTATTGCCCACAGTATAAAGTTAAAGGAAGAATATTGTAACTTCTCGCTAGTCTTAAATAAAATACAGTACAATTACCATATGTGGCAAATTTGTGTTGATTTAAAAATGATGAACATTCTTCTCGGTCAACAAAGTGGTTACACTAAGTTTCCCGGTTTTATATGTCTTTGGGACAGTAGAGCTAACCAAGAGCATTGGGTAAGAAGAAACTGGCCCTTGAGAAAAAATATGAAGCCTGGAAAGCAAAATATAGAATTCACTAGTAGCTCGTGACAAAATTATCCTTCCACCATTACATATAAAACTGGGCATCATGAAACAGTTTGTTAAATCATTTCTTACATTTGCCAAAAATTTCCTCAGCTCACTATAGAAAAGACTAAAGCCGGTATTTTTGATGGCCCCAAATAAGACAACTTACGAAAAATACTCAATTTAGAAATTCTATGATTGAGTTAGAACTAAGGGCTTGGAGAGCTTTCGTCTCTGTGATGTAGAATTTTCTCGGAAATAAAAAATCAGAAAATTATATTGAACTTGTAGAAGACCTTTTGTTACAATTAAAAAATTTGGGGTGCAATATGAGCATAAAACTCATCTTCCTTCATAGTGACCTACACCGGTTTCCGGAAAATTTAGGAGATATGAGCGAAGAGCAGGGAGAGCGTATGCATCAGGACTTACGCGTCATGGAAGAGCGCTATCAGGGTTTCTGGGATACGAATATGATGTCTGAATATTGTTGGTCTCTGACACGTCATTTTGCTAATGGTACACAGAAGAGCTTTAATGAAGTTTTTTAAAACTCAATGTTTAACTTGATTTTTAATAAATCTTTTCTTAGTAAATATACATGTTTTTTTCTGTTTTATACCTACATAGCTAAAAATCAGAAACTAGAGGTGATAAAAAAATTTTACTCATATATTTAAAATTAGCATATCATACGTAGTCAACAACAGCTAAAATTTCTTCGGCAACAGCTGTACTGTAAACTAGTGGCATTATTAAAGTTTTCGTATGTATTAGATAAATTTAAGATTTTGGTTATTTAAAAGCCTTGTTCTCATATTTTTTAAAAACTTTTGTAAACCAGTTAGGATTTATTCCTTTTCATATATTTAGATAAATTTATTTATTTTTAATTGATTATTCTATCGCTTTTAGGAGTGTACATTTTATTTTTAGGATTTCATTGAAACCTTTTTAGTTTCATCAAGTCCGGTCGCTCATTTGTGTCACAACTTCGTCAGTTTTTAATATTTTGCAAGCACATATCTTTAACTATTGACTAAAAATTAAGTATTCTTTATTCATGTCGCTTATCTTAAACCGTTTTCGAAAAAACGTCATCCTATTTACATCATGTATTTGGTGTATTTCGATAAAAGGTACATCTTCGTTTCTATCAAATGTTCAACCTTCAACCTTATGGTAAAAAAATTCGATCCAAAATATGTTTTAAAAGCCAGGAGGTTATATCACGAGAGATATCCTAATCATACTATTCCAGATCATAAAACATTTCAACGAATTAACCAACGTCTATGGTACAGTAGCCGATTCTATTTAATACGGTAATATTATTAAATTTCTTCATCATTTTTGGAAATTTTGAAAAAAGAAGTACAATATATATATATATATATATATATATATATATATATATACTGTATTAAAAATGCTAAAAATAAATTTCTATAAACTCAAACCAAGATAACCAAAACAATACGATATATCTCACCCTGGATCCGAACATGAATTATTAAAAATTTTTAATACAATATAATAATAGTACTATTCATATGTCTTCTTAGTACTGGTGAAACACTACTCAGTAATATCTTATTAACTTACCACAGATTGTAATTTAAATAAAATGAATACGGTAACATAATTAATAACATTATTTAAATAGGAAAAAATCTGTCCTAATATTTTTTACGATCTCAGTGTGACAAGTCTTCATATAAATAGTTTCCTTCGCCCATAAGTATATTATAACCAAATAATGATAAAGTATGTGTTGGTAGCATACACAAAATACTATCATTAAATCGATTAATTTCATATAAATTGCCTTTACACAATAGCACTAGTCTAGTAATTATCCTAAAAAAATTTGAATATCGACAAATAATCAAGGAAATTATTATAAACTGAAACACGGCTACGCAAAAGAAAATCAGAACAATAGAAACGTATTAAAACAAGATTTGCATAATAAATCGAATGTCTCAATAACAGACAGATTTTTTTATTCGTTAGCCTCAAGCAGGTTCTTGCTCTTCATACGTAAAATGCAGCTTTTTATAAGTAATATTTAATTAGGTATCATTATATACTTAAACTTTATAAGGCGTCCTACATCGTTTATTATTGGTCAGGATCTAGGACAAATAGTGACTCGCATCACCACAAAAAATATCGTAGGGGTGGTAAGGCTTTTAAAAATAAAAGATCTTTATTTGCAGTAGCATGACTAACAATAACTTATTTTGAATTGAACTCTCTTTTTAACCGACTTCTAAAAGAATGAGGTTCTCAATTCGTCGACTACGTATTTTTTTTTATGTATGTACAACGATGACGCCGGAAGGGCGGCACCGACTTGAATGAAATTTTTACGTTATGTTCAGGAAGTTGCTACAGTGGCCCATATTTTCTTGGACGAAATTAGTGCAGTAAAATTCAAGATGGCGCTGACAATATGGCCGCCAAAAAAATTAATTTTGTCCGATATTCTCCAAAATTGATAAAGGGAAATTTTCGGGGTCGTGCATAACGAATCTGAATTTTTCTTTAAATTCAATATGACGGATCCAATATGGCGGACAAAAAAATTTGTTTTTGTCCCATTTTTTTCCAAAATTGGTATAGGTGAGTTTTCGGGGTCGCACATAACGAATCCAAAATATTTTTAAAAAATTCAATATGGCGGATCCAATATGGTGGTCAAAAATGTCAATTTTATCTGATTTTCTACAAAATGGGTACGGGGCAGTTTTAGGGGTCGCACGTGACTAATCTAAAATTATTTTTAAAAAATTCAATATGGCGGATCCAATATGGCGGACGAAAAAGCAATTTTGTCCGACTTTCTCCAAAATTGGTATGTGGAAGTTCTCGGGGTCACACATAACGAATCTGAAATTATTTTTAAAAAATTCATCCAATATGGAGGATAAGAAATTAATTTTGTACGATTTTTTTCAAAATTGATATGAAGGAGTTTTTGGGATCACACACTACGAATCTGAAATTATTTTTTAAAAAAATTAAATATGGCGGATCCAAGATGGCGGATTAAAGATTCTACATCTCCCGATTTTGGCTAAAATCAGTATTGGGGGATTTTTATTAGTGTTAATTTCGAATTTAAAATATGTTTTGAAAAACTCACTTGGCGGATTCAATATGGCGAATCCAATAAAGCGGATTCAAAATTTTACATTTTTCGATTTTGTTCAAAGGTGGGACTGAATTGTTTTTGAGGATGTAAACCACGATTATAAAATTATTTTAAGAATATCTAATATGTAAGATGCAATATGACGGTCTAGAACTTTTAAATTTCCGGATATCATCCAAATTGGTACTAGGGGGCTTTGAACGGTTTAGATTTAGATTAGATTAAGACGTTAAAATTTTTTTTTTTTTGAAATTTTATATGACGGATCCAGTCTGGTGGGTTGAAAATTTTAGTTTATTCGCATTTTTTTAATTTGGTATTAGGGGTTTTTCAAAGTCGTGTATTAAGAATTTAAAGTTAATTTTTTACAACTATTAAGTTGATAGATATAATATGAAGGACTGAAAATTTTACATTTTCCGATACTCAATATACAGTATAAAATGTATCAGGCTAAGAAATTTACTTTTTAGATTCTTTAAATATCGATATTGGAAGGTTTTGGGGCCTATATTACCAATTTAAAATTAATTTAAAATTGAAGATAGTGGATTTACTGTGACAGACTAAATATTTGTTTTATACAATTTCACTGGTATTTGTAGAACTCTAAGAATCATAGGATTTTTAGTGGTTCATTTTAGGGTGATTACAACTTTGGATAAAACGGATACTTAGTTCAAATAATGTATAGATATCATAATGAATTGGAAACTAAAAATCGAAAAATTAAATTTTTATATGAAATTGAAATTTTTGAAGTCGGTGACAAATTATTTCTAAATGAAATTAATAACTACTAATATATACAAATTGTGATAACAAAGCAATTACAAATAAAGTATTTTTAATCTATTTGTGCTTGAGACTTTTACTTTTTGAAAAATGTTGTAACTTGAGCTTGAGATTTACTTTATAGTTTGAACATAATTAATTGTAATTGCTCATTCAACTTGTACTTGAACTCAGGAGGGCAGACCGAATACAATCTATATGTTTAGTTAACACACAGTTTGTTTATTTTCACACCATATCAGAATTCTGTGTTCCCAGATTTGTTAATGGTATTTGAGAAAAATGTTATTGTAATTTGAATAAAATCTGCGTTTTTCCGAAACACCTGCAACCATTAATATTATTAAATATTATGTTCTAAATCATCACTTTAATGATGAAGCACCAAGAATAATATACAATATGGGGTATACTTTTGATATAACATTTGGTTTTTGTAGAAACTAACAGACGTTTTGCCAAACTCTCACTTAGCATTTTCGGTGCTTGTAGAGATCAACTGATTAAACTTTGCATGCAGTGTCATAGTACGTAAATATTAGTTGGCGCCGGTTGTGGTTCCGAACCATTGAAGTTATCAGTTTGGGCTCAAGTGCTGTATGGGTACAATGGTCCAACTTGAGGAGAGTTGTTTTAATTTCAATAAACACGCAAATAAATTCTAATGTTCTATGTTAGCGATTTTCTGGAATTTATCAAAAACAATTTTGTGTCCTGTCTCGAGCTGATGTCTGTGTATTTTTTATACTGCTTCTTCTAGCCTTACCGATATTTTTCTGTTTGTTTGGCCAACATATATTTTATTGCAAATGCCGCATTCGATCTCGTAAACTTTCCAGATCAATTTTATCCTTTGGATATCTTAGGAATAAACCTATTGTTTTATATAATTTGTAGGCTATACATACATTATGCTGTTGGAACAATCTGCCATTTCTATCTGTTGTGTCTTTGATGTATAGAAGTATGGTAACCTGTCTGTTATCAGCAGATGGTTTTATATCTTCATCCTTTTTTGTTACAGTTGATCTACAAGTAATTGCAAGTTTCTATAAAAAAAACCAAACTAGCGAACAGATGTATTCTCGGATTAATACAGAATTATACAGGGTGTTTCAAAATAAGTGCGAAAAATATTGAAGAATTATTCTTGAGCTAATTTTAAGCATAAAAGTTCATATAAACATATGTCCGATAACGCTTAGTTTTTAAGAAAGAGAACACATAACACTTTTTACAGTTATCATAAAAAATTATTATCATGTGAAATAAAATACAAAAGGTCTGTAAAATTTTACCCTCTCGAATTTTGTTTTCAAGCGCCACTGAATCGATTTGATTATTCAGTTAGCTTTCCCATTTTATTGTAAAACTTTTTTATCTCCCAAGTTTTCCTCTAAAAGTCAATAGTTTTTCCACAAAATAAATAAAATATGTTCAGATGCATCTCCAATTAAGTTCTGTAGGGGTGGTTTATTAAGTGACGAAAAGATATAGTAGGCTGTTGTCAAATAAGTTCACGCCTAATTTGTCATATTGTTTTTTGTTGTAATGTGTTATAATTTCTGTAGATAAATGTAAGTGATTTTATTTTTTGCCCATTTTTTGTAAATTGCACCACTGTTGCAAAATAGGACTCAACGCAACCTACATTAAACTTCTTAGTTTTAACAATGCTTTCCTCCAGACATATATATACAGGGTGATTCAAAAATCGATCACGAAACTTAAGGGGGTGATTCTACTTGACAAAATAAGGGTAGAGCTTCATATAATTTTTTTTCAAAATGTCATTCGTTTTCGAGTTACAAGCCGTCCAAGTTCAAGTTTTTATTTTTTGTTTTTTGAATTACTCGCTTACAGGAAAACCGATTTGACTAATATTTGAAAGATAGGCTAAGTCTTCTGCGCTTCATCATTTTAGTAACAATTCACATTGATTGTTTGCCGCTAGAGGGCACTTTACCTACATTGAAAATTGTTTTTTTGTCATAATTTTTTAGTGTTGACAGCTACAGTAGTTTTTGGCATAATTTCTGAAAGACTGATGCCAGGCCTTTAAAAAAGGTGCTCTTTATTTACATTGCTAAACCCAACGGTTTAGACGTAAATCACCCTTAAAAATTAAGTGGTAAATTTACTTTTCTCATTTCATTACCACCAGCTACCAGGTAAATAGCTATCAAAGTATACTAGAGCTGTCAGTTTAACATCAAATAAATTCGCTTTTTAAACTATTTAATTTATAATCTTAAAATAACTAATAATGGCTAATCAGTAAATATTCATATTATGGATTATTGCGATATATATTTAATTGATAAAAATTAATGAAACAGTACTAAACAAACTAAAAAAATTCTCAAAATGTCCCCCATTTTCTTCAATACATTTCCTAACACTCTTCAAAAAATGTCGCCTAACTCGATGAAAAATTCCTGGTGTTTCTTTAATAATTTGGCACTTTTCGATTATCCTGAAGCGAAGATCCTCGACGTTGATTACTGGAATATCGTACACCAATTGTTTGAAATGACCCCAAAAGAAAAAATCCATAGGATTAAGGTCTGGTGACCTCGCTGCCCATGCCAATGGTCCACTTCGTCCTATCCATCGCTCAGGATACGTTGCATTCAAATACTGTCGGACACGTATACTAAAGTGGGGCGGAGCTCCGTCTTGGAGGATCCACATGTTGGCCCTTACTTCCAATGGCACATCTTCCAGATACAATGGGAGACGATTTTGGATAAAATCTAAGTATACGTCACCAGTTAATGGGCCATCAAAGAAATGAGGACCAATAAGGTAATCTCCTATTATCCCTGCCCACACATTTAGTGAAAATCTACGCTGATATTTCGTTTCTACCACATTGTTTGGGTTCTCGTAAGCATATGTGTGGATGTTGTGTAGATTTGTTATGCCATCACGAGTGAAACCAGCTTCGTCAGTGAATAATATGACGCCAATTAATCGATTATCGTGTTCATACTTAGCTAGGATCTGATTGCACATTTCCAACCGTCTCGGCCGATCATCGTCATAAAGGGCCTGCACCTTTTTTGAATGAAACGGGGAGAGTTGTTCTTCTCTTAGTATCCTCCATGAACTAGCCTGACAGAGCCGCACTTCATTCCCAATTTTTCTAGTACTAATACCTGGATTATCTTCAATAATTTCAAGCACTCTTTCTTCTTGTTGCACGTTTCTAGCAGTTCTAGGTCTTCCCCTATTTCCATTATAACTTTTAAAGGAACCACATTCCGCAAGCCTCCTGTGCACACTGGAAAATGTTTGAGCATGAGGGATATTTCTTTCCGGATAACTCTCCATATAATATCTTCTTGCCAACTCTGCATTACCATTTGCTTTTCCATAACAAAAATGGATATCACAATATTCGATATTTGAATATTGGTGATTAGCCATTATTAGTTATTTTAAGATTATAAATTAAATAGTTTAAAAAGCGAATTTATTTGATGTTAAACTGACAGCTCTAGTATACTTTGATAGCTATTTACCTGGTAGCTGGTGGTAATGAAATGAGAAAAGTAAATTTACCACTTAATTTTTAAGGGTGATTTACGTCTAAACCGTTGGGTTTAGCGATGTAAATAAAGAGCACCTTTTTTAAAGGCCTGGCATCAGTCTTTCAGAAATTATGCCAAAAACTACTGTAGCTGTCAACACTAAAAAATTATGACAAAAAAACAATTTTCAATGTAGGTAAAGTGCTCTCTAGCGGCAAACAATCAATGTGAATTGTTACTAAAATGATGAAGCGCAGAAGACTTAGCCTATCTTTCAAATATTAGTCAAATCGGTTTTCCTGTAAGCGAGTAATTCAAAAAACAAAAAATAAAAACTTGAACTTGGACGGCTTGTAACTCGAAAACGAATGACATTTTGAAAAAAAATCATATGAAGCTCTACCCTTATTTTGTCAAGTAGAATCACCCCCTTAAGTTTCGTGATCGATTTTTGAATCACCCTGTATATATATATATATATATATATATATATATATATATATATATATATATATATATATATATATATATATATATATATATATATATATATATATATATGTGTGTGTGTGTGTGTGTGTGTGTGTTTTTCTACAAAACTCAAATAGGGCTATTAAAATTTGATCACATGTGATGCAAAGTTTATTTGTTTTTGACCCTGTATAAGGTAACTTCATAAAATGACTATTTTTGAAAACGTAGTTTATGTCTAAAAGTCATACACATTAATATTAAGAAAATAGTTTAATTAAAAAGACTCAAAATTTCTTTAAAAAAATCAAAATATAAAAATTAAACGCATTTTAAAATTCCATCTTTTTAATTGATAACAAACTATTTTTGGTATTTGAATATTAAATTTAAAACAATTCATAAACTTGAAATTTAAACTAAATTTTAGTGTGCCTTCCATTGCATTCAATGTACACAATTGTTCTTCTAGACACATCTTTAATAGAGTTTCTGATATTAAGGGGCCCTATTTCTAAAATACAGTTTCCAAATATTTAACATTACGGAAAGGTCCTTGTAAACTAATTAATTTTTTGGAAACTGCATTTAAATAACAAACGACTATTTTAAATTAAATCGTTGAAACTAGATAAAATTTACGTAAAGTCAAATAAAAATGTATTTTCTACCTAATGGAGACTTTACTGATGATACTGTGTACCTGTTTGAATTAATTATAATGTGTATTACTTGTAGACACAAACTACGTTTTCAAAAATAGTTATCTTATAAAGTTACTTTATACAGCGTCACAAAACAAATGAACTTTGCATCACATGTGACCAAATTTTAAAAGCCCTATGTGGATTTTGTAGAAAAACACACATTTAATATGACGCTACTGGAAACAAAAAATATCTAAGATGCAGCATTCTCAAAACTAAGAAGTTTAATGTAGGTTGCGTCGAGGCAACAGTGGTGCAATTAACAAAAAATGGACAAAAAATCTAAATTATCTTATACAGTTGAAATTTTGCACCTGGGCTAAAAATTTCATTTAGAAAAACTTTATATAATAACTTTTTTCGATATTTTGAGATATAACTCCACTTTAAAAAAATTTTTTGATAAAAAAATTGAAATTTGATAGATAATGATACTCACGTAACAACTATTTTCTGGTTAATTTTCATCTCGATCGAAGCAGAAATTGATGCCAAAGTCAAATTTCGAATAAAGCTATTAAAAAAAAATGCCATGCGATGGGGACTTTACTGGTCACATTGTATATACATATACATATGTGTATATATATATATATATATATATATATATATATATATATATATATATCCCTGTATTTTCTTTTTATTTGTCTTTTATTGTTAATAGTTATTTTATAATTATTATGAAATAAATTTCAATAATTTATTAAGATTAGAGTAAGCTCAGTACTTTAAAGATTTGGTTCGCAATGTAATTTTACAATAGTGTGTGATATATTGTTGAAATCAGGATAAAAAGGAATTTTAAGATTTGACGTTTAAAAAACAGGATTGCTTGAAGACGAACTGTCAAAAAATATTGTTAACTGCACCTATAAGTTCACTAGAAGTTGATGTAAAATATTTTATTGATTTCACTCTAACTTTAATATTAACTCCAGGAAAAATCCAGTTGTGTTTTTTTTAATATCTCAAACACTATAAGGCATATAAATTTTCCCACTGGCCCCCATAATGTAATTGGAAATTTTAATGATTTAATCGTTTTAATCTGAGATGTCGCTAACAATACTACAGTAATAAAATCTATCAAATTAAATGTAATTCTTTTAAAAACTTCTTTTACAAATATTAAGAATCGTTCAGACATAGGAAGCCATGACTAATGAACTTAAAAATATAAATTAAAAGACAATTTTTATTTCCGGATTTTTATGACTCTCTGTATGCTAGACAGGTGAGTACATTTCAGTAACTTTTTTTAAGCAGACCTTTTTATAAACAATAACTTTTTTCGTAATACTAATAATTGAAAAATTTTCTGTTTTTTCAATTTTAAGTAGATTCACTGGATTTTTCAGAGTAGATGGATATAACTAAACATTAGAACTTAGTTTTTAATTCTGAATTCCATTATTAGAATTTTCGATATTTTCAACACAAAGAACTTTGTTCTCATATCGAAATTACATTTTGTGACATATCCCGTATATGACTATACATTTTCTAAAGCATGCAGAACTATAAAGAATTACTTCTTAATACACTCCGGAGCAGTAGAAATAATTAATTTTAGAGTCTAGGTATTTAGAACACTGGTATTTTCTCCTTAAGACCGTTAAGAGAAAGACATAGTTTACTCTCTGAGAATTCTACTCAGATCCTTTCTCCATACTAGTTTCGACCACCTCATGGTGTCATCAGCGAAGCCGTAACCCATCAAGAGTAAAATCCATAGAAAATAAAATTAAATTATTTCTCAATTATTAAAACATAATATGTAATTATTATTAAAATTATTGCAATATTCATTTTATATTTAATTTAATTAGACCTCAATGTTCAAAATAACCAACATATTTTTAATTTACAACAAAACCTGCAATATGTTATTAATTTTATGTTAAATATGAAATATAATAGCTAATTTAAAATTAATTATTATTAATATCGGAACTATTTCATTTATATTTTATTTATTTGTAATATTTATAATTCAATTTAGCTCAAAATTAGGAGATTACCAAAAGTTGCTGGTTTTAAAACTAGTGGGTAGCATACAGCGGACATGTAAATGGTCCAGCTATGTCCCTAGAAACAGGTTACCATACTCATAAAATTTAAAGAAAAATGAACCTAAATTAATCATGAATAGTGTTCTTTTATAGAAAAGATATTTTTTCAGATATTTACGCCTTTTCGGATTTTCAACAGTAAAGAACTTTTTGCTACAAAGAGTACCTACTTTTAAATTGGGGCTGAATCGTAGATGTTCATGAACTGCTTTTAAATGCTCTTTGACTACCTCACAATCATTGTACTTGTTTGATAGTTTGTACGTTCATTAATCTGTCGAAATTAATACTTTATTTCAAATCGCACTTTTATTCTATCACTTCTATTCTTAATCGACAAAAAAAAAATTGGTCCAAGTCTATCAAATAAATTAGTCAATTCTTGATATAACTAGTTCTAAATTAGTTTTAAACCTTATTAACAAATAAAGAAATTATCATTTTATCGAATAGAGTTTAAAACTCTGTAACTCTTTTCGTGAATTTCATCAAAAATTTCAAAAATGAAAACTTTCCAAACTTTTACAGGACGCAAAAGCGCGAGCGCATAATCGGAACTGACGAGAGACGCGTCGGAAAATCGTAAACTTGTCCAGCCGCGTCAAACACGATGGTCGTAGCACAACTAGTTTCCCTCGATGAAGAGGGTCGCCTCCACCTGATGCTTTTGCTCTTCGGCGCACTGCCAGCCTTGATGCTAATGCTTGGCTTTATCTTGATTTGTGGTATTTTCAGATTTAAATATCTTAGTTATTATTTTATCTTCCCGATCCTTTATTCAAAAATTTTTATTAGTAACATAATTTGATTTATTGACAATTTCACAACATTTTCCCCTCATTAATAAAAAAACAGATACGGTAAAATAATATATATATATATATATATATATATAATGTTCAGAAACTCGGAACGCGATTTATAGTCTTCCAACAGACTATAACAGCAATAATGGTAAGAACATATTGAATATGGCACAAAACAGACGCAAAATATTTATAGTAGATGTTCGAAATGACCATCCATTTCCAAACACTTACATATTATTTTTTCGAAAACTCTGCTAAATCTGGACAACATTTATGAGGTTACAGTTTGAAAAGCGTCTCTTATTGGTATTTTCATATCTTGTGGTGTTATCGGGGGCGCATTTTAGGTAATTCCAAGAAATCTTGTGGAGTTAAGTCCGGAGATATCGGAGGCCAATTTTGAAATCCGTCTCTCCCAATCCACCTGTCTCGAAAATTCACATTTAAAATTTGCCGAATCTCTATGATAATGAGGCGGAGCTCCATTAGAATTCAGTTCGGTTGTCAAAATCAGTTCCGTGAAGTTCTTGATAAAGTTGGATTTTATAAGGATGAAATCTGTATTTGTTAAAAATCCTTGAAACATTTGCTAGACTGATGTTAGTATAGCCTGGCAAGTGTTTCAAGGATTCTTAACAAATACAGATTTCATCCTTATAAAATCCAACTTTATCAAGAACTTCACGGAACTGATTTTGACAACCGAACTGAATTCTACTTGTGGATGTTAGATAAGGTGGCAGAAAACGAACATTTTTTTGATAATGTGGTGTTTAGTGGTGAATATACTTGTCATAACAATGATTTCGTGAATAGACGCAACTTCAATTACTATTCTGATTCAAATCCGCGTGAATACAGAGTTATGAGAAACCAGAATAGGTGGTCGGTTAATATGTGGAGAGAAATACTGGGTCCATACTTAATTGGACCCTACTTTTTTGAATGACCTTTAAATGGTTTGATGTTTCGGGATTTTCTTTTATACCAACTTCCAGTGTTATTAGAAGATGTCCTTTTAAACATTAAAACCACTATGTGGCTTCAACTGGATGGAGCTCCGCCTCATTATCATAGAGGTTCGGCAATTTTTAAATGTGAATTTTCGAAACAGGTGGATTGGGAGAGACGGATTTCAAAATTGGCCCCCGATATCTACGGACTTAACTCCACAAGATTTCTTGGAATTACCTACAATGCGCCCCCGATAACACCACAAGATATGAAAATACCAATTATAGACGCTTTTCAAACTGTAACTTCACAAATGTTGTCCAGATTTAGCAGAGGTTTCGAAAAAATAATATGGAAGTGTTTGGAAATGGATGGTCGACATTTCGAACATCTACTATAAATATTTTGCGTCTGTTTTGCGCCATATTCAATATGTTCTTACCATTATTGCTGTTATAGACTGTTGGATGACTATAAATCGCGTTCTGAGTTTCTGAACATTTGTAAAGATATTCCTGATTATTATTCTTATAGTTGTAAATTACCTGTCATTTCCAAATGCCATAGGCAACTAGATACATTAGAACATCTATTTAAAAAACACAAAATGGTGCAGATTATTTGGCTTATTCTGTAAAATGCGAAGACTTAGCTATAGAACACCCTTATACAATTCGGTAAGTATTTAAAAGGTACATTTTCTAGTAAGTTAAAAATTACAACGTCTATTTAAATTAATCAAGTTATACCCACTTGAAGTTCTTATTTGAGTAGTTTTAATTTTTGGACACCCTGTAGAATACTGCAAATTTATTATAATTGGGATATAAAATATGATTTATTGTTGCACTTCACTGTAAATTTCGAGTACATAACTGAAATATTTTTAAGTATTTAAAACATGAGAATTAGGTTAGATTTTGTCAAAATATATATGTATATATAAGTGTATATATATATATATATATATATATATATACACTTATATATATATATATATATATATATATATATATATATATATATATATATACACTTATATATACATATATACCGAAACGTCAGCTGCCTTACAGTCCTGAGAGGGACTCAGCACATACACGGGATGCCCGAAAACCTCCGATTGCACATCACACCCGTGAGAATATCCGACATAATATATATATATATATATATATATATATATATATATATATATATATATATATATATATATATATATATAATACTTACACTCAGTTTTTTCTTATTACTAATTTAAATTTTCCGGTGCTTTATGACTTTTTATCATATAAGGGTTTATTGTAAAAAATGGTACCATACTGGTAAGATACATTTCTGCTATATTGTAATCTAGTCAACGAAGGTCGATCTCGTTGAATTTTTATGGATATCGGAATTTCAAACATATTTATATAACTTTTTCTTCTTTATATGTACCAAGCATAAATAAATATACGTGCATGAGAGTATTTATAAATTTGAAGAAACTAATTTTCTTTTGACGTCATCACAATCGCGGCTATTATCTTGACGGCTTTACCTTAAAATGCAAATATTATGTTCAGATAAAAAAATGACCTCAGATCATCAAACCATAACTACTCCGCATTTTTGTCCTAGTGAAGAAAATGGCTGAGAACAGGCTCTTAACAAGAAAATCTGCGGGTGGATCCAATATTAAATGACGATCTAGATTAAGACAAAGATTTAAAAGTTTCCGGTTTTTCAAATCTATGATATATGTACATAAAAATCTTTTTTTTTTGGGTTTTAATATTATCTACATACGCTCAATTGGCTGATCGTAAACCAGTCACATATTTGTTCTATGTCCGACAAATAGTAAGTATTTTCAATCGTCTGCGAAAAAAAAGTTTACAGACGATAGTGAGAAATATTAATAGTATTTATAATAGTATTGTTCCTAGAGTAGATACAACGGCAAAGCTATTTTCTTCCCGATCTAAATCCAAATTGATCAGGATTAAAGAAATATTTTGAGTTTTAAGAACATATTTCTATTATTACAATCTGTAGTTACGGTATCCAGTCGCATTATCGACATTGTCATGCTAGTATCATTTGAAGGAGCTAAAACTCTTAATCCTAAGAGAGTTCTAACGCGTGTGAAGGTAGAACCTATTTACAAGTTAGTATAAACTAGGTCACTATAAAGATAAGTTAAATATCGCTTGACAATTTATTCTAGCATCACACTTACCTCAGTATGAAATATCATCGATATAGACGCATCATTGTGTCTCTATTTAATTTTTGTTAGGATGATCAAAATGCATTTAGCGTAAAATTGACAAAAAAACAATTGATCGATGGTACAAATTTTATAAAAATATTATACTTTGAAATCATGTATTTTTTGACAATCTGCTTTAAATTTTTGAACGTTATAGGGTATTAAAATATAAAATACGGCATGATGTATTTTGTTTTATGAATTTTCTTATAATCGATTTTTAGTTTCCTATGTAACAGTAAACTTTTGGGTGAGTATTAAGATAATTAAGTAGTGCAGAAGTAACTTGTCCCTCCCCCACATGAATAAAGTTTATTTCCTAGAGTTGGCAATTTGTAAGAAGGGATTAACAAGAAATAGCGCTGAATAAAAATTAAATCCTTTCTAAATATAAATGGGCGAAAATAATTTACCCAAATAATAAATAACGTTATATATTCCATGCGGAGTTACTGAGCAAAAAATAAGACCATTTTAATGTAAGAAATTTCATTTTTAATTCACTAATTATAACATTAAGGAAAGTCCTGAAAAATATGTTAGCCATACACCAACATGTCATTACAAATATTAGACAATGTGTTTCGTAACATTCGAAGTAATGACCATTACATAAAAAGCAAAATTATTTAAAAAAATTAAAAAATTATGTAAATGAAATCTAGAACTATAAAACTATTAATTTTAAAACAATATTAAGTTCAATAATAATATTACTTTATGGAAAGATCCAAAATTATAAGCAGTAAATATTAAGGTCATATGGATTGAAATCCATTTTAATTTATTTTATTTTTACCTATAGACTTCAATTTAATTTTCAAATTAAATAATATCATTTTATTCTATTCTTTGTTATTATAAGAATTGTATTGATAAATGCAATATATTATTTCAGATCACAGTACTATAAAATCCAATATTTATTTTGCAATAATTAAATTCATTAATTATTATGCGTTATCTATTTTTACAATTTTTAAAACTTTTAATCAGCCAACCATAAATAGAAAATAAATAATTCATCTACACATTCTGTTGGGTTTACCTAAAATTACCACAACAAACTTATTAAATGGCAAGAGTTACTTTATTCAATTATTTGATTGCTTTTAAAACAGAATGATCGAATAAAATGATTAACGATATGTTTTTGTTCTTGTGTACCCAATCCAATACAAATAATTTCCCATATTTTTAAGTTTTAAAAATGTCTTATAGTGAAATTACCCGAAAAACAAAATGTTTTTGAAAGTTGTCTTCTTTCAGAACAACTTACTACAGTTGCTGAGCCGAAATTCATGTGAACCTATATTTTACACAACCGTTTGTGTAATTAATGTAATATTTACGGAACCTAAATTATACGCATTTTAACTTTTATTTAAATCTTATAGACAATGTTAAAAATTGATTAAAATGTGATTGTTGTGCGAATGCGAAAAATGGCCTTTTTCTTAGCGGTCTTAAGGAGAAAAAACAGCTTTTCCAAATAAATAATCTATGAAACTATCTATTTTTAATAATTTCCTTCCGCTCCGAAGTATATTTAGAAGTTCGTTTGATGATAACCATCCGGCATCAAGTTCTGCGGGTAGTATCCTGCCAATATTTTAACGAGTGTAAATTTTAAATAGACAGTTATTTTATCTACATTTTGTTTTCTCGCCTTGTTACAGCTCCACTGATGAATATAGCAAATTAAATCTGCAAGAATCTGCAATAAAACATAACTAAACAGTCTGTATTGAATTTCTTCTTTTACCGTTTAAAATAAACTCCCTGTATGTAAACGTAAAACTACTCGAAAATCTTCATAACAAGGCGTTAACACGCGTTAACATTGTCAAAATCAACAAAAAACATGTTACGAAATTATAAATAAACCAGAACAAAAAATATTTCAGTCATCTGGAAAGTTTTAGCGACCGTTTTTCCATGTAAGCCCATTTCCCTTGACTTGATGTTGAGGGGAAAGAAATAAAAATGCCTCTAAGCTAAATATTTTATATCTATTTTACGAGCTTTTAAAAGCTTTTTTCTTGAATCGTGTAGCTACCCGTGTTTTATATAATTAATTATTTTATTTCTTTTTTATCGCATAACACTTTATGCTTATTGGGTAAATGAAAAATTTTAATTAAATTACTCTTTTTTACAGTTATGTATTTCTGTGTGCTGGTGGTACTTTTCTCACCATTACTCTCATTTAAAGAAGGTATCCTTATATTTTTTTGTTACAAATTTTAAATTCAAACAAGATAATTCACTATAAAAGATGTAATCGCGTAATTTTCAATAACTTTACATTGGTCATTGGGTGGCCTAAACAAACTACCCTTAGTATAAGCATTTTATTGACATAGCTCCGTCTTAAATTCAGTAAAGTTTAAATAGATCTTACAAATGTTAAAGTGTTTCTCTTTTATTCAGCCAACTTTTAACGCCACTCATAAGTGAAAGCTTTGTTTGCCACAACAGTCAATTTGTAATACTTAGAGCAGAAGTCATTAGCGATTTCTTCTTCTAAATTTTATATATAAACTTATATATTTTTGATATTCAAAATATTTTTGATAACTGTCCATTTTTTAAGTTTACAAGAATATTGTCCATATTGTATATATACACACACATCTTCTTCATTAAAGTACAGGACCAGTAGACGTCATTTCAAGTTCTTATTCAATTGACAGTTTTTACATTTTAATATTTTTAAAAATTGAATTAAATAACAGGTGTTTTATTTCTCTTGAGATGTTTTTGGAACTTATGAATGAATTTAAACTTCCTATTATCATTTTTCCCTCATAATAGGCATAATGACTGATTTTGAAAAACTGTTTTATAATGTTCAGAACTATCTACTAATTCCCAAAAAATCTTATTTCTGGAATAAATAAAGGCTTGGTAGAAAATAACGTCACGCCTTTGTTTGTGAACAGTAAACATTAGGTGCTAATATAATAGTTTTGTTATTTTATGTTATAAACAATAAATTTTAAAGTGTATAAATGGTGTGCAGTCCCTCAGTGTAATAATACATAAAAAGAACTCCTAGCAAGTTATTTATTTATATTCTACACAAAAAAAAAACAATGCGAAATAAGTGACTTAATCTTGCACGGCGAAATTCAACAGTTTTTACTTTATTTCATAGATTCTAATATGGAGTGTACATAATTATCTTGCTTAATGTCTAAATATAATATAAATTCAATCCTTTTTCAAGTTAGATTTTATCTCTTGAATATTCACCACTGTTTATCTTATTGGGTACACTGTAAAAAGATATGCATCAAATTTAAAGTAAATATGTTGGGAGCAAATTTTATAAACGTTTATTAAATGCGTTTAATGTAATACATTACATTTAATAATTTACATTAATCTAAATTAATTGATTCCGTTAAATCTAATGTAATCATACATTAAATTTAAAGTTTTAATCATTACTCTTTAAGCTGACTATGCACATTAAATATACAGCCGATATTCATTGAATTTAAGATATGTTATCACATGTTTAATGCACCAACAGTAATATGAGGTCAAAAAATTCTGCTACTAGGAAAATGTGGAAATTTTTTTCATAGGTAGTTTACCGTCATCTGTAGACCGGTTTCGAATTCATTGATTTCCGTCAGTTCGGGCAGACATTTACACCTCATCATAAGAAAATTGAGTCCTTTAAGCAACTTATATCATACTAAACAAAAAGTTCAATACAAGTTGCTTCATCTCCCGGAATCTCATGCAATGGACCATAAATATTAATGTAAATTCCTTTAATGTTAAGGTACATGTGAATTAATTTTAATTTACAGAAATTTGAAATATCTTTTCAGTTCCTTTATTGAAATTTTAGACACTATTTAATCAAATCTAATGTACAACGAACTGATATTTGAATTAGTTGCTTTAGATTTAAAGTAAATGTAAATTACTCAAGAGTTTAGATACAAAACAATTAAATTTAATATAGAATGGACATGAAATTTGCATTAAATTTAAGGTTATTTTTAACAGTGTACTTTATTCATATTTTAGTTACCAAATGATATGAAGTATGAAGTATCATGTAATAAGATAAAGGAATTTATTTGTCAGTATATGGTGCGGAGTAAAAAAAAACATTTCAATAGCATAACCTCTAATACTAACTTATCATTAAGTGCATATAAAAAGCAGATTTTACGAGTTTTGGGCTTTTAAACTATTTTGTTTTTATATATTATTAATGTACCTACATGGAAGTCTTAACATTTATAAATTCTACTGAACAAAACTCTTTGTTTGCTGTATTTTGTAATTTCATTTTATCAATAAAATTATTAAGACTGCTCATAATATAAAAATAAATATGTTTTTTATAATTTATTTATCCTATTTCATTACACAAATACAAAATTTTCACGATTATTGGTTACTGTTCTCATGTCTATTTGCTGTTCCACTTCCTTTTCCACACGTGAAATCTTCTGAAGGACCTCTAATGGATAAATATCATGGCTTATATCGCCTTATTGAAAGACCCCATCCTTCATATTCTTTAAATAGTTTTCTCGCCATAAGTTCAAGATTTTCTCCGCAATTTGAAGCATATTTAAAATAAGCTCATTACTTAATGGAGCGCCCACTCCAAAACAAGATCGTCTCCATTTTTTCAAGATTTCATCCAAGTATATTTTCAGTACGCTTGCTGAAAGACAACACCCTAGCTTAAGACCTTTTATAACTGGAACTAATTTAATTTCAGATGTTGAATGAATTTTCATAGATGTTTAATAGCTGCTATTGTAGTATTAATTATTCGAGACTTTTTTAAAACCTGCCAGAGTTTTTGTACTGACACGATGTCGTATGTCTTTGTTTAATCAATAAAGAAGAGGTGGACTTCCATCTCCTTACTCAAAAATAAATTTAAATCATAAATTTGAATTCGATTAAAAGCAAAATATCTTTTAGATGCCGATTAATTTTTTATTACAATAAACTGTAGATAACACAGGCGGACAAAATTAGGCCAACTTTCTAAACAAGAAATCGGATTATACGTTCCGCAGGCTTTTGACGTGCTAAATCCAAATGCGGAAATCTGAATTGCTTTAGCACGTCAGGTTTCGAAATAATTTAACTTAAAACTGCAAAAACCTGTATTTTAGGCCATATTTGAGATTATTTTTTAATGCTAGATAACTTTCTTTCACAAAACTCAATATAACATCTTAAAGTAGTACTCTTCAGGTTTAAAATCGGTTTTCAATGATACCAACATCTATTTTCTAGCCGAGGTATCCACTGTTGAAAATTCGTTTCATTAATCTAATTGCTGAATGATACTCAATTTTTACATATTGACGAAAACATCAAATTTAACAGTAGATATCGAAGTGAGAAAAAAAGATATCGGGACCATTGAAAAACAATTCTGGAGGGGAAGAGAAGTACTTTAAAATGTTCTGTTGAGTTTTGTGAAGGAACGTCACCTTGACTTAAAAAGTAACCTGAAACATGGTTAAAAATTGAGTTTTTTTGCAGTTTTAAGTTAAATTATCTGATATACCTGACTTGCTGAAGCAATTCGGATTCCAGATTAAGATTTAGTGCGTCAAGCGCCTTCGAGAATGTATAATCCGATTTCGGGTTAAAGCTATCAGCAATAACGTACAAAAACTTGTTATTAGAAAAAAAAATGTTCTTAATTTTTTGCAGATAACATAGGGTATTGTGGAAGGGCCTTGCCCACCAGGTCCATATATAGTTACTCCTGTGATTTGGGTATTAGATATTGTGCAAATAAATATCTTATAATCCATAACTTAATTTGATGTTATAACATAAAATCATACAGTTTATTCCAAGAAATGTTTTACTTAAAGTCAAAAAACCAAAATTTAAAGTAATACTATTTATTTAAGAAGTTCGGTTTTGTCCATCCAGTATAAAATATTTTTTTAATATCCAGAAACTAATTGAAAGTATTTTATTACCTAAAAGCGATATGTTACGTTCCATGGTAATTAGTTAAATTTGAAAGTTTTCACTAGGACTATCGATCACAAATTCTTTTCTCCATTTTAAATAAAGATACTGTTACGATTTTGTCTCTTTAAAATAGCTCGCTGAGTTCATAGAAAAAAAACACCACACCTTTCACTAATACTTCCAATACTTATATTATCACAACTCTCTTATTACTACTACTTAATCTTCACTATTCAAATACCACTAAATAACGCTTAACTATACAATTATACGACTCCTATTATTACAACTATTTGACTGCCTATCTTCCGTTTATCATATCTCTAATTATATTCTTACGAAAATTCCTGTATAAATCTAGAACATAAAAGTTGATATCTATCTAGAAGTATGACGCATCGATATATTCTTCCTTTCAGTATATTATAATAAAGATGACTCATTGCGTCGGAATATTTGTATATACGAGGGTGTGTATATATATATATATATATATATATATATATATATATAAGTTACTTCCAGTTATTCATAACAATATCAATATTTTTAATCAATTTTGATGTCTTCAGCAAAGCCGGATTTAAAAATCATAGTAGTGGGGAAAAAAATAATCTGGAGGTCTCTTAAGAAAATGAAAATTTCCCGAAGGGCTTTGAAAAAATCCTAGATTATCAAAAGAAAATTTATTAAACAACAAATATTTAAATATAACTTAGTATTACTCAGAAATAAATCACTATTATTCAAAAAACACTTCTTAATGAACGCTTTTGGAAGCTCTCAAAATGTGAGGGCCTTGTGCAAGTTCCCCTATGTTAATCCGGCCCTGGGGTCCAATAGGTTAAAGCTTTGTATTGGAAGATTATGTGTGGGACTGTTTTGTCCTCTTCGTCGCATAATCTGCATATTGGTTTTTCATCGTAGATGCTCATTGTGTAGAGATGTTTCCTTAAACCGTAGTGACCGATTTTCAGTCCTGTCATCAAGCTAATCGACTGTCTGCTTAGGCGCTGAATATTGCCACATAAGTTGCTTAGCAATACTTTGCTGTATCCCACAATCTAATTCTAGTGGTTCTGATGTTCCTTTTTAATGTTGTCAGTGACCACTGTAATGGGGTGATCTGACCGGCGTTCGTTTTCAATTATCATCTTTGTTGGATCTGTCAACAATAGATTTCGCCTAAAATTTCAAATGGGTGTTTCAAGTAAACAAATGATTTCTATAAATTTTTCTCTTAGTTCCTAACAACTCCACCTTTCATAGGCGATCCTCACGCACCATTTTTTCCGGTCAATACCAATAATGTTTAGTCATCTTTAATAAGTTCTTTTGACCAATATTTTCCTTCCTTTTCTGAAACCGTTTTACAACAATTATAGTCCTCTTATCAACTTGATGACGCTGTGATCTTTCAATTTTACAAGACTCGTTTTTGTTTGTAAAATACTACATTAAACATAACATAATGAACAAATTGAAATCAAATTTGACACTCAAGTAGAAAAAAGTTATAGCTACTGAACTTTACCAGGAACGCTTAGTATGCGGTTCTGTTATAGTCAGAGAAATACTTTTTCTGATATAACACAAACTGCATCCTTAAACTTAGAGCTAAAACCTAAGTACAACAAAGCAAGTGAATAAAAGTTAAATTTTTATTTTTTTTCCATTTTCTTTTACATGTAGTTTGACAGAGACTTATGCCATAAATAGCTCAGATAAAACCCTAACTAAAAGCCAAAACGTTGGCACTTGTATAAAACATGAATATTTATTTGTTTCTTTAAAACCCACTACTATCACCTTAGTACATAAAACAAATAAGACAAAGAATTTTATGTAACATTTTTTTTTGTGTTAGAGGCCTCTAGTTAACAAATAATTAAACAACAAAAAATCATAATAAGGTTTATTAAACAAATAAAAAATTATTTTTAACGAATTTTTATCGGTACGAGCATAATGATGATTATATTGTTAATAAAGTTTGAAGCAACTGTTTATTTAATAAGTTCCTATTTTCACAAGGAAACGTTTTTGTCTGATGCGCGATACTTAAAAATTATGTAATCAAAAGACAGATTTCAATACAATAACTAACTGAACCTGTATTAGTATAAAAATCACGTAGAAAAACTCTAAAACTAACTTAACAGATTACCGAAACACTGTTTCTTATCTGGATTTATTTATGGCTCAACGATTTGTTTTTCTTGTTGATTCCTTGTAGAGTCATTCAAGGAAAGATTTCCCATGCGAGTTTTGTTTCAGACTTCCAAATAATTGGTGGTAAATATTCTTAAAACAAATTGATAAGGAAGAATATACTATGGTGGAAATTTATTTTGTTCGGTTTGCCGGTAATTGCAAGCAGTCTAGAACCTTAAAAATATGTTCCCAGATAAAAATATGAAAACATTTACATGGCCTTTCTTTAAATTTTTTAAAAATATTTGCATAGACGACAATTTAAATAAACTGAAAAATTGTAACTATTTCTTCTTATCTTTTAGATAGAAACAAAAGAAGACCATTTATCACGAACAAGGAAGGTACTTCAAACACAGCTCATCGATTTTAATGATTTTTGACAATGTTGTAGAACATGAAAAAATAACAGACACATATTTTTTTTAGCGACTTTTAAGTCTATTGAGGGGGTGAAAGTACCCCTCAAAGTTAGCCATAGGTGTTATAACATATAATTAAAATTTTTAAAAAATCTATAATTTTTACACTTATTTTTGTCACGGAAATTACAACACGAGCTGAAAATCTTTAGAGACCATATTACTGGTAATCAGATCAAAAAATAAAACTTGCTATGTTTCAGAGGTTATTTTTAAATCACCATTAAGTAACTTTAACTCTTCAACCTCGTGAAACAAATTTGGAATAAAGAAATCATTCCTGATGAATGGATAGAAGGGGTAATAATTCCACTCCACAAAAAAGGGGACCAAATGCAATGTAAAAATTACCGAGGTATTGCTTTACTAAGCCACGCCTATAAATTATTCTCCAGATTCTCCTTCAACGTCTCTCTCCGTATACCGAGGAGATTATCGGAGACTACCAATGTGGCTTTCGAAGCGGAAGATCAACAGTTGACCAGCTGTTCACTATCCGACAGATGCTAGAGAAATGTTGGGAATTTAACAAAAACTTACATACCTTGTTCATAGATTTCGAATAAAAATATGACAGTGTTATTAGGATAAGGTTGTGGGAAGCTATGGAAGAATTTGGAATCCCGCACAAGCTGATTAGACCGTGTAGAGTGTGCCTGGAGGGGGCAAAAAGCTGTGTCAAAATTGAAGGAGTGTGTAGCCAAACATTTTCTATCAACAGAGGATTAAAACAGGGAAATGCTTTGTCGCCAGTACTGTTTAACCTTGCACTGGAAAAAGCCGTAAGAACAGTATCAGTTGACGCGGAGGTTTTTGGGCCAAGTGGCCCTAAACTTATTTTGGTCTACGCGGATGATATGGGCGCGATAGGAGAAAGCACAGTCAGGGTGAAGGAAAACTTCATAAAGATAGAAAAAGAAGCTCAGAGAATAGGGCTCCGAATAAATGAAGGAAAGACCAAATACATGCATGTCTCCCGCAACCCCGCCCGAGACAGAATCAGGCAGAACGTCACCATGGATGACTATAATTTTGAGCATATGCGAGTTTTCAAGTACCTGGACGCAGTGATAACGGCAAACAATAATATGCAGGAAGAGGTTAAACAGCGCATCACACAAGCAAATAAATGTACATTTGCGATACAAACCTTGTTTAAGTCAAAATTTATCACTAGAAAGGCAAAAACCGAAATTTATCGAACAATATTACGACCAGTAGCAATCTACGCCAGTAAAACATGGACCCTGACAGTCCACGATACGGAGCTGCTAAGAAGGTTTGAGAGAAAAATCCTGCGCATAATATATGGCCCATACCGAGACCTTAAAACAGGCCGTCACAGAATGAGAAGCAACATAGAGCTTGCGCAAATATATCAAAGCCCTGACATCATTCAAGAAATAAAGTCCAGAAGACTACGATGGGCAGATCATATAAAAAGAAGTCAAAACGATCGGCTAATAAAACGGGTATAGGAGGAAGCACCACAAGGAAAAAGACCACTGGGAAGACCTAGGTTTAGATGAAGATATAAGATCCACAAGGATCTAGCTATCCGTGAAGTTGACCAGCGAGAATGGAGGGAGCTGGCACAAGACCGTTCTAGGTGGAGGCAGATAGTCGAGGCAGCCAAGACCCACCCTGGGTTGTAGTACTACGGAGTCCGTCAGTCAGTCATGGTGGTAAGAAGCTGTAAGAATGGTTGCTGTATCTTAATTAGGAGAGCGAAAAATCAAGATCGAACTTCCAACTTTTTTTTAGTAGCCAAGCTACTTTATGGCTTTGGGCCGAACGGCCATATAGCCGGCTTATTTATTTAAATCAATTTCACAAATTATACCTTAAAATCTAACTTAAATCTAATGACAGTAACAAACACCCAAGCCGGACCCGGGTTCAAATCCCGGTGGTGCTAGACCACAACCATACCACTACACCACCCAGATGGGCCTAACTTCCAACTTACAAGTCAATTTTCTTAGAAAATTTTAATCACACAAATTCCAGGTTTTGCATTCTTTTTTAAATATCTATATACACAGTAAATTTTGAGACAATAGCTTTTAAATAAATATAGTTTTATTTTAAACGAAAAAAAATGTCAATTTTTTAACAAAAATTATATATCTATAACTAGTAGCGACACCTGTATCTTTTCATATGAATCGATAGGCAATTCTTTTATCTACAACTTTTGTTTGGAACTTTTTCTTAACCTTTAGTTTCGGAGATTAACTGGAAAAACTGAAAAAATGGCTATTTTTGGTCCGCCATTTTGTTAGAACAGGGTTGCCAATGTTATCATCGAAATATGTTTTTAGAATGTCAAAAAAAAAACACTTTCCAATAATAAAATCACATGTTACATTTTTTACGCGACAGAAGTATAATTTCCATTGACTATCAGCAAAATGCTTAAAATAAAGCACGATATATTTTGTGGGTTGCCAAACTTTAGACTTTACAAATCCCACTCAGGTTTGAGGGCGTGCAGAATCTTTGGAATATCTATCTTTAATAAAGGTAAATTATCATTTATTACAACAATTAGATCATGCTTAAACAAAAAAAGCATTAGGAAATTCTTGAAAAGCTATAAAATATTTTTAGTGCGGGCCTGTTTTTTATTTACAGTAACCAAAAAATATAATTCCGGCTGATTTCTGTTCAGCCATTCCTCTCCATTGCAACAACTGCATACAGTACAACTAACTATGTTAATAATACAAATAAAATACAAAAAACTTCTACCTATAATTGACATACAGAAAACCAAACGAACGACGGAAAAGTAGAGAAAATATAAAGGACTCGAAACCTTCTTAGTCACGTGATTTTCTCTCCCATTCTTTTTTTCTCAATGTTTCTTATCGACACTAGAAAAAAGACTTTAAGAAAACAGTTAAAGTGTTCAAATATGGGCATTAAATCCGTGTCAAATTATTAAAAGTGACGCTAAGGAGCACAATAAAAGTAAGTGGTGATTTTAGAAAAGCATAGAAACCTAATGTAAAATTATTCTAATCTAAATTATATTTCTATATTTTGTACTATTAAACTACTAAATGTTATAAAATCAAAATAAATTGATACTTCATATATTATAACACCATTCTGCACTAAAATTAATTAACAAATAATAAAAAACGACATATTAATACCTTCAATAAGCTCCCAATAACATATCATAATAAAGAGGATTTTTGGAAATTTGCCTTTTTAGCTTAATTAATTTCATGGAATAATCCCATGTGCCAGTTTTATATTAGTTAAATTTCAAAGATTTAAGTTTAAATGAAATTCAAAAATATTATAATGTAAATTTTAATTACTGTAATAATTTTTTAAACATTTAGCAAAAGTTATTTACTTACCAGTCCAATGGAATGGAAGTTGTTGTAGATTGTAGACTGTGAGTGGCTCGTTAAAGTTTCTCTTGCTCCTCTTCATCATTTCGATCTCTAAATTCTAATATAAGACTGGGAAATTAAGACATTTTACGAAGTCGTTTATTTTTTCGTTGAGTAAACGCTTTATTTCTTCGGACGTCTTGATGATGCCTTCCAGAAATTTAAATCTCTTACAAAACAGTAACATGCATTCGAATAGCAAGCATTCCGCTATTTTGGCTGCAAGATCACAGAAACGGCAACTGTGCCCATATTTTCGGGTGGTATCTTAGAGGACAGTGTCCCGTTAAAGTATTCATTATCACTCCTGTCTCCTGTATTCTGTACTTGTACAAATATGGCTTAAAACTTAACTTACAACCTAAGATGGACAACAATATAAGCAAATAACCGATCTAGAGGGCAAGAATGTGTATCGACGCTGTTTACTGCACCTCGTACTAATTGAAGGGTGGCATTGAGGTAGAGGGTAACCTGGTGGTATCACGATGCTATCCACGTACTTGAATTCACGGCGACTCGTACTAAATGTCTGTGGCGCTACTCACGTCGCCTCGTACGTAAACTCGCGATTCCGTTCACGGCGCCTCGTTAGAAAAATTCGACAGACAACGGGATCGATCGGCGATAGGAGACGTTTTTGTACGCGGTGGTCTTCTACGCGTCATAACAGTTATTAAGCGCCCTTATCAATGGACTTCGGATGGCAACCGGAGATAAAACACGTTCCTAATCATTATGGAAACAAAACAATACAATGTGTGTGTGCATAGGTAATGGTAGGATGGGAAGGAAGGAACCGACGCTGCCCATACTTGTAAAGGTCCTCGACAGCGTCGACCAATAGCGAAAGGAAAAGGTAGAATGGTCAGCGGTAGGATATAAGGAGGAAAGCAGTGGATGATGATAATACCATATACATACAAGCCTTACCTCACCTACATTGCTAGACCAGGAAGGCATGGTCCGGCAGGTGACCCGAGCAGTCCGTTGGGACTATGAACCCTAGTGGAGAACGCGCATGAGCCATTTATTTTACTGTTTGACTAGGCCCTGTATGCGCCTATATTACGAGCAATTTTTTTTGTCTTTCTTGTATAATTGTCTTGGCTGTGCTTGTTTCGTGAATTTAAAACTGTTGTTTATTATTTTCGGACTTCCAGTGGAAATTATAAGCGTTATCTTTGAGACTATATGGCAGGGAAAACCAGCATTGTCTTTGTCGGTTATGAATTTCTTTCTAAAATGTGGGTTTTTGGTCCAGGTACCAACAACAAAACTCATCAATAGGGATTAAGTTGGTACCTTCCCCAGACACCCTTGTCGTCGTATTTATTATTATTCGGGTCTAATATTTATAGTTATTTTTGGCCGGAGGATGACGGTAAGATGTTGATAATACGACAACGTCGAGCTTAAAAAGCCTGCTCGAGCTCCCACTATGCAGGCGAGTGACGGCGTGAGGTGATCGCGAATAATGTACTATATATATATATATATATATATATATATATATATATATATATATATATATATATATATATATATATATATATATATATATATAGAATATATATATATATATATATATATATAGAATATATATATATATATATATATATATATATATATATATATATATAACAATACAGATTCATTTGAGAAAAATATAACAAATATTAAATAACATTTACAACAAAATGATTACACGATGTTATAACTCACCTTGGGACAAAAACAACTGAATAGCAAGAAATGCATTACTTCTTTATAATCCTGTACATTAAAGCAGGGGCGGATCCCGCCTCTCTCTTGGGGGGAGGGAGCGGTAATATCACAAAAGTACAGTATGGCAAGCGAAAGCAAGTTATCGACGGGGGAAAGGAGGGTTTGTTTTCCTACACTCAGAGGTCTTGGAAGGGGCGATCGCAAGAAAAAACAAGTTTTCGACGGGAGGGTGGAAGCCAACAGCATACACATTCCTAATATAAAAGCCAGAATCGGGTCTATTTTCCTAAACATAAAACTCTAGGGGGGCGATCGCAAGAAAAAACAAATTGTAGACGGGGGTTGGAAAACAACAGCATACACATTTCTAGTGTAAGAGGCAGAATCGGGTGGATTTTCCTGAAATCTAAGCTCTTGGGGGAGAGTCAATCACCCCCCCTTGGATCCGTGCCTGCATTAAAGTAACCTCAAAGAAAATAAGATGAACTGCCAGCAACTAAGAGATAAAGACAGCCGTCAAATCGGAGTGTACGCTGAAATCTCAGTAAACAAAAAAAAAAGATATAACTTAATCGAACAAACAACAAACAAAAAAAATAAATACAATTCAACTCCTACAACCACACCACTCAATCTTCAACATTGTCTACAATCTTCAAACAAGTAAATATAAAGTCTTGATATGTACTTCAATAGATATGGTTTTAAAAAAAATGTTTTTATACTTTTGTTATGCATTCTTATTTAAAATTATTTGTATTGAATGGTTTGTTGAACTATAAAATAACGGAAACTTCTTTCATCGAAAAAATAAAATTATTTGGTATCCTTAAGACTCATTAGACTTAAAAGGATTTCTCAATATATACATACATCCTAATTTAAAACTGAAAAATAATTTTCATCAAAACCAGATATACGCTTCACTTGAAAAATAAATCTCATCTTAATCCCAACAAAGTTGTATTTTCCGCTTTATTAATCTTTCGTTAAAATTCGAGAATTTCCTTGAAAATATGGCTCTTTCAACGAAGCGGGCTAAATTGAAGGTTAAATGATGGTATACCAGTTAATTTTTATTGGTAGTTAAATCTGCACCAAAGGAGATGAGATTTCTTTTTAAGTAGCCAAACTCTACTAAGAAAGTTAATTAGGACATGAACGTAGTTTAAAAAAGTAATTTAAGGCGATTAAAAAATAAATAAAAATAAAAATAATAGGTCTCGACATTGGAAATTGGACCTTTTTCGATATAAAGAGATTTAATCTAGAATTATTTATATGCCCAATCTTACGCACACTTCTCTTATTTTAGTATTTTTTGTTATAATGAGAAGATTTCAGTTTAATAAATAATAAAAAAAGGGTAATTTACATCACTGTATTTTTTGAAAAGGTACATTTAAAAAAAAAACATGAAATATAAAGACACCTAATAGTAGGGGAGCCCAAGCGGGGATTTTGGGATTTATGCAAGCTCGGCAGAATACTATAAAGGAAGAAAGTTTGTACCCTGTCATGAACTATCAACCTATTATGAACCTTAAATATAGGGGGGTGCGTCTGGGGCAGCCGATCAGATTAGTAAAAAAAAATCGATCCTTAAAGTAACTCGACCTCGTCAGATTGAAACAAGGTAAGTTAATTACATGCAGAAAAGTGGACATTTCAATATTCTGACGATTTTAGCGTGACATAAGAAAATGAGCGAGTGACAAAGTTGCAAAAAAAACGTCAACTGGATATATTCGAGCGCTGTTGAATTTTTTTTTATTTTAATGGAAATCATGTAAGGATCACGGAAATAATATAATCTGACGATTTTCGCAAGCCGAAAAGGCTAATTTCATCAATCAAATGTAGTACGTGCAGGTGCTGAGAATAATGTATTTCCCACTCCGCGCCTCTCTCTCCTTCTCACTCTTTCTCTATTTCTCACTCTCTCGCACCGTCCCCACACTACTTTCTGCCGCCATGATGTTATTCCAGCCGATCACAACAACGCGTTTGTGCTCTTAGATGTATAATGTTTGTTTATTGTATTTTCAAAAAGTTTAATGAATTAAATACAGTAAGTTTTATATGTATTACTACAATGAGTGATAATAGTGATAAAAGAGTGAACTGTGTATTTTGTGGTCAAGAAATACATGAAAAATTAATAAAATTTACACCAGAAACATTAAAAAAATGCATGGTGATTTTGGAATATCGCCTAACCAAGCCGGTTTGAAGAAAATCACACAGCACCTACACTGAAATCGAAATTTCAGAGGAAACATCATTAAATGACGGCTATCACGCGCAGGGTTATTATGACGCTTGTAACTTGCCCATATGCCAATCAGAGCTACGGCAACAATTATTACGAACGCAATACATCGCATGCTTATGGAGGAATGCCCACTTTCGAATCGTCACTGAGATGTCATCAACAGATTTCGGGTAGAAAAATGTGGATGGAAAGTTGGAGATGACTTGGTTCGTTGGAAATCAACTCCCAGAAGCATGTGAAGATATTGTCATAATACCTGAGATTTTAGGGAATACTCCAGATTCAGGTATGTTTTCTTTTTAAAATACTAATAATATCATGAAATAAATTAAATATTGTTAAATATCATAACCATTTCTGATTACAGATACGCAAGATGTAGATGAAAATGATCAAAGTGACTCATTCTAACTCCCGATTCCACTGATGAAGATGAAGTAATCCTCTTTTTGAAATTTTTTTTTCATCCAACATTCTTCTCATAAATACATGATAAAATTGTACATGTATATATTTTTCTATGACATTATATATTATTTGCTGTTCATTGAAATTATTCGGTTCATTAATAAAAAAAAATTAGACTGTCAGATTTAAAAAATTCCTCCACACAATTGTCAGATTATAGGTCTACACGATAAGGACATCATGCTGTATGTATTTCAAGGTCAGGTTTTTTTTACACTTTCAAAAATCGGCTATGAGTTTTAGTTGCTACAAAATCGTCAGTCTTTCTAATATGACATCTTTAAGGGTTCACTTAACATTCTCCCTGAATATGTGACGCGCTCGAATAACTTTTTTTTTCCAATTTTTTCCACCCCTTCGTATGGCTACCCCCATCTAGCAAGCCGTCAGATTAACATCCCTCCGTTACCAGAAACAAGTTGCGCGTATACATTGTTAATGTCTGACGCGCTTGAGTATGTCTTTGTGACTGATTTTTTTTACATGTTTGAAAATTTATACTCGCTTCCCCCACCAGTATTGGGGCATACATCATATAAACTTTTTTTCTATTTAGCATCTAATCTTCACAATCCAATAGGTCCCGACAACGCTCGAGTAACTACTCATTTAGCCTCTTGGGTTCCCCTACTATAAAAAGGGGATAAAATGACATTAGTGAATTTTATCTACAAGGATAAAATTAAAACCCAAATTTGCTATATAATTGAGAAATAAACATAAGTATTATTTCCAGAAGTCCACTGAAACACGAGTTATGCAATTTCTTGAATATTTGTACGAACATATCGATAGTAGGAAAAAATGTATTAGTATAGATTTGAGTGAAGCTTTTGATTGGGTGGATCACGACTTATTTCTATGAAAATCACAGTTAGTTACTTTAAATGGTTCAAATTCTCGTTGATGGTAATCTATGTTCGCAAATAATAGCAGCTATCTTTCGGTAGACAGAGACTTTGATTTATTACACTATAGAACACAAATGATAGTGAATATGTTTTCGAAGTGTATTAAATCTAATAAATTGTTTTTGAATTCGAAAAAAAAAACGGTTTTTATGTACTTTGCTCAACGATATATAGTTCAGTCGACAATGATAAAAATAGTATATTACCTCCTAATTATTTAGTGGATTTTAATGAAACTTGGTAATTAAGCTCATTTTACCCCCTTCTTCTAAAGTTATATGTTCCTGTTGTGTGCTTTTTATTTTAGGGGGTGAAAACTACCTCTTATAAAAAAGAGTTATAAAAACGTAGATTATAGCGATACCTCGATTGAATTCATGGTTTAAAATGTAAAATAAATATCCTTTCATATTCTGAATTATAAGATGTGATTTATTGCAACGTTACATCCCTTAAGCATCGTCCCTTATAATGAAATTTACAACAAAAAAAATAGTTTTTAAGGTCTAGATTCTTTTAGATAACATGGATTTTGATGAAACTTGGTAACTAAGCTGATCTTACTCTTCTCTTCAAAAATTATATTCGTGATGTGTGCTCTTTGTTTGAATAGGGTGAAAATTACCCATCATGACGAAAAGTTAGAAAAACATAGCGTTCAATTTTAATTCTGGTGGTGAAGCTATTGGTTTAATTTTTCACAGAAAAGAGACAACCATTTTATTTTCATCATAATTCCATTAATATTTATACTATAAACTTTTCCAAAACTCATTTTTTTCAATTATTTCAAAAAAGATCTTATAACTTTTCCTACAAATATTCTTCGTTTCCCAGTTGTTTAGCGCTAAATTTTTCGAATTCAATTGCCGGCGATCTAATAGTCACCTTCAAGAAGCTATAACTCCATTAATATTGCATTTACAGAAATAAAGCAAAAACCAACTCGAAAAATATGGTTTTATCGGAAAAATTTCGTAGATAATTTGTTGTTTAAAATTCATCCCTCTATCTATTTTGAGGGCACTAATTTTGACCTTCGAGAAAGGGTGGTATCCACTCCCCAGGGTAAAAGCACACATTGGAACTATATAACTTTTGTTTCTTGAGCCATTCCCTACCTGCTGGTCAAATTTCGTATCAATCGATTCTAAAACAAAGAATTCGGAGGCGAAACTATTTGTAGACTGGACTAATAGTGCGCATTGCTTTTGTATGGCTCTTGAATGAACCAAGTAACAACAATTAAATTTCTACGAATTTCACTCTTTGCCACATGTTATTCTTTGCATTGTATCTGGAGGTTTGTTTCAAATATTATATCAGAACGAGAGTATTTTTCTTTTCATGAGATGTCCTTCATTTCATTTCGTTGAGAGATGACATAGGCTAACTGAAAAAGAAATATAGTAGGGATTCCATACTGTTGTACCAACTGAGAGACCGTCTTCTTGATCCACTTACTAGACTGTTTAATATGAGGCAGCTTTCAAGCTAAGCAGACCGACCTTCTCTCTTAGAAAACCGGTACCTTTACAACATTTCGTGACCGGTATCTTTGATTCCTATAATCTATAAAGTATTTAAGGAAATATCTGGAGACCTGCTATATGAGTATTTTGAAGGTTGTGGTCTTCTGATCAGAGAACAGTTTGGTTCTAGGAAAGAGGGTTCAACAACTGGGGTGATCTGTAGGCTATGTGGAGGGCAATTTTGTGACCTCTTCAGGACCCTTCGATCACATAGATTCTTATTAAGCAACTGAAATTTTATGGTCTGGAAGCGGAGAATGTTACCCTGGTTCAGACTTATTTTTCAGACAGAAAGAAGGTGACTTGCAGTCATGGAAAACTATCAGAGGAGAGAACTATGGAGCTTGGTGTGACGCAAAGCTTCATTTTGAGGTCCTTCCTATTTCTTTTCTATGTTAATGATAGATATAATGTTTTTCCTGACGGTAGCTGAAGTCACGCTCATTGAAAACTTTTTGTAAAATCGAAGAAACACGGATCTTTGATTTAACGGATGCCTAACTCTTCTGAGAGCGTGAACGACTGATTTCGGGCGAACCAATTTAGTCTAAACGTGGATAAGACAAAGAATATGATGTTTTCTTTGAAAATAGAGTTCCCAGGCATCTCTTTAGAGCCAAAACTGATATTCAAACATCATATTAGCACAATATCTTGTTGACTACGAGATAATGTGACAGAATTTGATCATAAACTCCTGCAAATGACATATTGAGGTAGCGTTAGCCAATCTATCTATAACCAATTTATTGCCACACATTAATTTGTAACTATTTTAATAACCTATAAATAAATTTCACAGTAATAAAGACACTCTGAAAGTCTGGTCGTTCAACTTGTCTCTTGCAGCTTTAGTACCAAACAACTACGGTTATTTAAGCTTACCAAAACCATGACTCAGAACTTCAGGACTCAGGAAAGGCTGCTAATTAGTTGGTCAGAAGACATCTTTTGTTTTGTAGGTCTCGCAACAGCGCGCCCGCAAATTAATTTGCGTGAAGGTTTTAATTAAATTGAATAAAACAAGTTTCTCAAAACACTTAAATCTATTTAACAAAAATAAATAGAAAAACGAACTATTTACATTGAGAAATTGAAAACTAATAACAATTATGAAAAAAAACTAGCATAATTGCTCTTATTGGCCGTTCTGTTAACTAAAAATGTAAAACCCAATTTTGAAGAGACACGTATAAATAGCTTAGTAAAATATTAAACAGAAAAAGAAATTAAACGCGAAAAACAACTATTTATATTACTTTATCAAACCGTATGAAAATCACAAAATGCCCGACTAAAATAACACAAGATATTCCCTTAATTTCTCAAATTAACTGAAAACGAATCAAAACAAAGATAACCTTCTTTCCCGACGATTATACCCGTGACGTAATTATTCTACGGCACTGGTACTCATGGTACCGTTCTAACCACATTCAAATTATGACTGAAATTTACTATTCCTTAAAAGAGTGTCTTCGAATCTTACACCCCCTCGACACCCCTCTGATTCCCGTTTGTACCCATATTAACCGATGGAACCCTGTAAACATCAATTTCTTTCCCTTAAAGTTCGAAGGTTTCGATCGTTACGTGCTGAGGGCGTTAGCTATTCTATACCGGATGTTTGATTCCCGAATTGGCCACTGAGAGTCTAAATCCTAATTTTTGTATAACAGAGTAGTAAAACAAACTAACCTACGTCTTCCTATAATGAAAAGAATATATGTTAAAGACTGTAAAAAAACTATTCACTTTTCTTGGCTGTTTTGGCAATAAACATCTTAACTTGTTATTTCTTGTGAATAGAAAAAACAGTGATTAATCAAAACTCTTTTTACAAATGGCCAAACGATATATTTCTATTATAGTGAGTTTATTTGATTATTCTTTTGTTCCCTAATAATGGGAAAATCGTTCAATATTCTAAGACATTTTAACGGTTTGTGCATATACCATATGTTATAAACCTCCCTTATCTTTCGGTTTTATTTACATAACCAGGGCAGGATAACTTAAACAGATTTATAGGCAATTCTTAGAGAGGGTCTTATTACATCTTCATAAATTAACTGACTTTATGTATTTTTTAAGAAAACCTTTAAACGACAAAGATAATAAAAGTTACGTTCGATAACTGATTTATTTTTCCTTTACACTTTCTTGGATAGTGATAAAAAAAATATAACTACCCTATTCCCACGAGAAATCTATTCTCAGAGTGATTATTTAATTATTCACTTTAACGGAATATAGTTCACATTGAACAGTGTAAAATAATTAATATTTGTTCCATTACAATGATATGGCTTATCATTCATTGCATCATGCCATCTATGTGTTCCCTTTCAATATATTTTTGAGTGCTGACTCTATGCTCATAAAATGATACATAACTACGACACTTCTTTTCACTTACATGATTATACGATATAGAAAGAACTTGGGAATACCGCATTATGCACTGGCACTTTTCAACAAGCTTTTTTAGTTAATTTTAAGTTGATTTTAATTCTTTCTATGTGAGCTTCGTACTATTGTCAAAGCTTAGTGAAATATTACAGTTGTGTCTTATATATAATCTTTGACGATTGTAAGAAACTAGTAGTTTTGTCATAAATAAATCTATTGTCTATTGCCTCTCGAGAATAAACTTACCAACAAAACTAAGAAACTGATTGAAATAAGACGAACACTAGACAGAAATTCACAGAGACGCAAACAGATTAATCAAGATGCAAAATGATATATCAAAAAAAATAGATGCAACTATACTATAATACAAAGACTAATAAATGAAACTATCAAAAAGAGCAAAAATATTAAAGTTTCAAAGGCAAAATATCATGTATGTGAAACGGAGAAAGAAACGTGATTTTTCCTTTTCAACAACGAAAAAAGGTTGCACGAACATAAAGATATAACCCCGCAACTGGATAAATTTTACAACGTAAAATGTAAGTATTCTGAAAGCTGAATAACATTTTTATTTTATCCGTTTTACAAGATACTTCGAATTAATTGACCAATAAGATTCTTTGTTTCATGGTAATCTTAAACTACAAATGAAAGGTTAAATGACGTTAGTTTTCTTTTTTCTGTCAGTAAAACTGAACGATATTGCAGCAGTTATTTTGCATAAAGATTGAAAATTACAGTACTAAATAATAATTATTACTGAAAAATAATTATCCAATAAATTATTTTTAAATTTAAGTACGTTGTAGATCTAGCACGAGTGATCACAATTGATAAATTATTTAGAGCAACGATAGTCCTCCCCTTCCTGTAATGGTATTAAATGCAGAGAATTGTGTTTAATTTGAGCAACCCGAAAATAATTAAACCCCTATTTCTAGATAAATATTATAAGCGCATCTACTCTCTATATTGTAACAAACTTTATAGCGTTATACATTTCATAATATTAGTTTGTGTTTGTAGTTTGTATGGTTTTAGGTTTATTTTTTATGAGTTCATAATTTATTTAGCTACTTTTACCTTTGTTAATTTCCTTATGAGACGTCTATGAAAGAAGGTCTGGAACTTTTTAGAGAATTGTATTTTCTTATTTTTAACATGGAAAACGTATGATAGAAGATCTAGAAATAGCCAGATTACTCCTTTTTCTTATTTTTATTACACCACGAAGTATGGAAATCCGTCTAGAAAAATGCGGAATACTCCAGTATCCGGAAAAAAAAAGTATTTAAAGGATCCAAATCGTCTTTCATGGACAGTTTAGTTTGAGACATCGTCGATGTAACTTGAAGTGTTTGACAAGTGTCAGAAATTGTGAAGTTGACAATAAAAACTTATTAAAATAATACAGTGTGTATTTAAAATACCGACCGTCCGGAACAAATTGGTGTAGGAATTGGGATCAAATCCAGAACAGGTTAGATCAGGTTAGAAAATTAGAAAAAGAAGAAAAAAAAGAAAATTGAAATTGTATGCCAGTGGAAACTAGAAAATAGAAAGCAAAAATGGAAGAACAACTTCAAAATAGTTTAAATCTGATACTGATGATGGTCCAAGATATGAGGAAAAGTCAAAAAGAGATGAAATAAGAAGGGAAAGAAGATGTGACGAAAAATCAAGAAAATATGACGAAAAGCCAAGACGATATGAAACGAGAATTAGAGACAAGGATTTATATGGAGACACTAATATTGTACGAGAAATAAAATCTAAGCGACTGCAGTGGGTGAAACACGTAAGAAGACTACCAGATAGTCGCACAGTCAAACTCACGTGGGAGGAAGCACCAGTAGGGAAGAGACCACTGAGACGCCCTCGCCTCCGATGGAAAGACAATATTGCCAAAGATCTAAAGGCAATAAATATTGATAATCCGCAGACAGGCAGCAATGGAGGAGTATTGTGAAGTCGGCAAAGACCCACCCAGGGTTGTAAGCCATGGAGTAAGTAAGTAAGTAAGATGATATGAAATCACAATTGATCACACTGAAAACAAGCCAAGAAAACATGAGCCAAGAATTGAAAGAAGACATCAAGATAAATCAAGAAAGTATAAAACAAGAACTAAAAACAAGCCTGACGGACATGAGACAGGAACTTAAGACAAGTCAAGAAGATATGAAACATGAACTGATCATTAGAAAAATTCAAGAAGTTATGAAGCGCATAGAACAAGAAATGCAACAGAAGATTAACAAAATTAGAGAAGACGTACATGGAGAAATACAACATGAAGTAACGGGAATCCAGAAACAGATTCAACAATTACATTTGCAAATTAGAGATGACCGATATAAAGAAGTACAACGTGAGGTGACGGGAATCCAGAAACAGGTGCAACAATTACATTTACAAATCGAAAAGGTAGCCAGTTCGGGTAAAATAAAGGCAGATGGTGTTCCTGGAACTAGTGTGACCTACCTTCGACAGCAAAATACTTTGACTTACCTATGTTCGTCAATTCGAAGCTGGCGCCATCGGGAATAATTGGAATCCACCGAAGAAGGCACGTGGCACGTGGTGAAGCTATAGAGGTTTTTCGTAACATTTCCGAAGAAAAACAGAATGATTACGAGTTTATTGCTACTTCTCTGAAGATGCGCTATGGGGAAGCCCACCTTCAAAAAGTTTATAAAACCCAACTTCAAGGAAAAAAGACAAAAATATAACGAAAGTCGTCAAGAATACGAAGCATGTATAATGAGTCTAATAAATTTGACTTACCCAACCTACCCAGAACAAATAAAGCAAGAGTTAGCAGTAAATAATTTTACTTTCCAGAAACAAGTCAAACTCTAAGAATGGCCCAACTGAAGAAAATTTGCGAGACTCTTGCTTATGCTCTTCAGTGCGAGATAGCCAAATAGACCTCAAGGAATCAAGAAAGAATCATAAGAAGAGTCAAGGTTTCCCAGGATTATCGCAAGGCCAACGAGGATTTTTTTCATAAGGCTAATAAGGGAGTTACTAGAATTTTTGAACAAACGACAACACATGACAACAAACTCACATCTGGACTTTTTTCCTGACAACGGAGGAGCTGTAAGTGATGAGCACAGCGAACACTGTCATCAGGATATATTAAAAATAGAGAAAAGGTACCAGTGAAAGTGGAATGCTTCCATACTTGCCGACCACTGTTGGACTCTTGTTAGAGATCCTCCAAAAATAATTCCCAGAAGAAGAGCAAAACAACAGAATATTTAGTGTCTCTACAAGTGTAAAAATATGTATTTTTTATTATTTGGTTAAAAAAAAATAAAAAAACTTGTTCTTGAAAATTGCAATTAACTTTTTATTTTCATTGTCATTGATGTGTTCAGCGCCCCAAAGTTAACAAGAAAATGCACTTTTCATACAGGATACAACAAATAACTAAAACATGTTGCGTAGTGTAATAAATACATGAAAAACCACAATAGTTCTATTTTTTAACTTTGCGATAAGTTACAAGATAACCGAGATATGAAGGATGCCCTAAAATCCGTAATTTCGGAAATGACTCTATATCTCCAAAACGATGAGTTTTATGAAAATTCTGTTAGTAGCATCGTCGTTTCTTAAAAAAGTAGCATAGTGCCACGAAAATTTTATCCTTCTATTTTTGCTAATAACGGATAGAACAAGTAAAACCAGCGAAAATTGAACAGCCTATACACTACCAAGAGTTTGACCATATATTTACCAGATAACTTGTATGATGAAATTTTTGAACATATCAATTACGCCACTTCACAAAAAGTGTACCGATTTGACCCGAATCTGTGAAAGGGTTTTTTCAATTAACATAATTGCCAAATTTTTAATTAACTTAAAATTACATATTTTCTAAGCCTTTTTATAATTCAAAAGCCTACAAATGTAATCAAGCGCTTCCTAGAATTACCTTTTGTTCATTTCTCTACTCAGACTCTTAACAATTCGAATCACTTTAGAAAACTTTTCTTGAAGTCTTTTTTATCTACATTCCCTTTTTTACATTGACATGTAAATTTTACTTTAAAAAAACCTTTTTTTATTATAGGAATGGAATTCCGCACAAATATCTTACAATGACAATGATGCTGCCTACAGCTAAAACTTTTGACCTTTAAGGAGATTCCGGATTACATTGTTTGTTCTCGATGATTTGAAGGATAATACAGTATTCCTTTTTATTATTCATGAGTATATGTGTAGGCTTGATATAAAAATGTATTATTTGAGTAATATAAATATTTAAAAACAATTTTAAAATTGGTCTATAAATAATAATGGTTGTTTAAAAAACTCTTTTTTAATTAATTCAATTTTATACTATAACTAGCATTTTACCCGTCGCGGCTTCGCCCGTAAAATATTTGTTTTATCGTATAAATAAATGGACTATAGATTGTAGGAAAAGTTTTGCTCATATATTCAAGACTTAATTATGTTTAGAATAATAAAACAATTACCCGTCACGGCTTCGCCCACAAAATATTTATTTTATCGTATAAATAAATGGATTATAGATTGTAGAGAAAGTTTCACTCATATATTCAGGACTTAATTATTTTTAGAATAATCAAAACAATTACCCGTCACGGCTTCGCCCGCAAAATATTTATTTTATCGTATAAATAAATGGATTTTAAATTGTAGAAAAAGTTTTACTCATATATTTAGACCTTAATTATGTTTAGAATAATAAAAACCATTATTCGACGGAATTAGTTGAGTTCTATGTAATACCATCCCGAAAATCATATGATTTTACAAACTTTTTAGCATTTTCACATTTTCTAATAAAGATATCGCAAAATTCTTTCTTATTTTTAACGACTTCTAAAAGAAGGAGGTTCTCAATTCGTCGACTATGTATTTTTTTTATGTATGTACACCGATTACTCCGGAACGGCCGCACCGATTTGACTGAAATTTTTTATGTTATGTAAAGGAAGTTGCTGCGGTGGTCCCATATTTTTTTAGATGATATTGGTGCAGTAAAATACAAGATGGCGCTTACAATATGGCGGCCAAAAAAATTAATTTTGTCCGATTTTCTCCAAAATTGGTATGGAGGAATTTTCGGGGTTGTACCCAACGAATCTGAAATTATTTTTAAAAAATTCAAAATAGCGGATCCAATATGGCGGACAAAAAAATTTAATTTAGTCCGATTTTCTCCAAAATTGTTATGGGGGAGTTTTCGAGGTGCCAGATAATGAATCTGATATTATTTTAAAAAAATTCAATATGGCGGATCCAATATGGCGGACGAAAACATCAATTTTGCCCGATTTTCTCCAAAATTGGTACGGGGGAGTTTTCGGAGTCGCATATGACGAATACAAAATAATTTTTAAAAAATTCGATATGGCGGATCCAATATGGCCGACAAAAAAATCAATTTTGTCCGATTTTCTCCAAAACTGGTACGGGGGAGTTTTCGAGGTCGCATATGACGAATATAAAATAATTTTCAAAAAATTCAATATGGCGGATCTAATATGGCCGACAAAAAAAAATTATTTTGTCCGATTTTCTCCAAAATTAGTACGGGGGAGTCTTCGGAGTCGCATATGACGAAACTAAGATAATTTTTTAAAAATTCAATATGGCGGATCCAATATGGCGGACGAAAAAATCAATTTTGTCCGATTTTCTCCAAAATTGGTATGGGGAAGTTTTCGGGGCCTCACATAAAGAATCTGAAATTATTTTTAAAAAAATCAATATGGCGGATTCAATATGGCGAACAAAAAAAATCAATTTTGTCCGATTTTCACCAAAATTGGTAAGGAGAGTTTTCGGGGTCACACATGACGAATCAAAAATTATTTTTAAAAAATTCAATATGGCGTATCTAATATGTTGGATAAAAAAATAATTTATTTTCTTTAAATATCGATATTGGAAGGTTTTGGGGCCTATATTGCCAATCTAAAATTAATTTGAAATTTAAGATAGTGAATTTTCTATGACAGACTAAATATTCGTTTGACCCAATTTGATTGGTATTTGGAAAACTCTAAGAACTAAAGAATTTTTAGTGGCTCATTTTAGGGCTATTTACAACTTTGGATCAAATTGGTACTTTTTTGCCACTTTGGAGTCATTGCGAAGTACACTAATTTCAATTAGTACTTAGTTCAAATAATTTATGAATATCATAATGAATTCTAAAACTAAAAATAGAAAAATAAAATTTTTATAAAAAAATTGAACCGACTTCTAAATGTGCGCTAAAAAGTGAAAAATAACCATAAATTTTTATATGAAATTGAACTTTTTGAAGTCGGCGCCCAAATATTTGTAAATGAAATAAATAACTACTAATATATACAAATTATGGTAAGAAAGCAATTACAAATAAAGTATTTTTAATCTGTTTGTGCAAATCACATTTTGTCAGGTATTAGTTTGGCGCCGACTTCAAAAAGTTCAATTTCATATAAAAATTTATGGTTATTTTTCACTTTTTAGCGCACATTTAGAAGTCGGTTCAATTTTTTTATAAAAATTTTGTACCCTATACCATGTCACTGATGTCTGTGCGAAACTTCAAGTCAATATTTTTAACCGTTCTGGCTGTACGTTGATCGATCAGGCGGTTGGCGGTCAGGACTTCTTCTTCTTATATAATATATATATATATATATATATATATATATATATATATATATATATATATATATATATATATATATATATATATAGAAAGAGAGAGAGAGAAATTTAGGATTACTAGTTTGAAACAAGGTTCAACCGACTTAAATCACATGATTTTTTAATTTTAATCCATGATTTAAATTAAAAGAAAATCAAAACTAGACATAGGTGTAAACATTGTTTAATACAAAATAAACATAAAACATTACAAAATAATTATAAATAAGTGAACATTTCTTAAATAAGGTAATTTATGAATAATAACACACATTTTCAATTTTTATTATATCAGTTAAGGACTACGAATTTTCCTGTGAAAAAGTCCAAATGTAGAAAAAAACCTTTTTACTGAAGCTGATGACGAGACAGCTCAAAAAAACTGCTTCAGAATTTGGAGAAAACATTCGACATCAGGAATATCTTTTTGTGAAATCCATCACTGTAGGATACATTAGATAAAACTTAAGCTATAAAGTGATAGTCCGTAAGTGCCTGTTTATATCGTTTTTGAACAATATCAAGCTGAGATAATGATAATTCTAATTCATCCTCGAATACACTACTCAATTCCTTCCATAGTTCGACTGTGTCCGATAAAAAAACATTTTTTTTCTTTGTAATTTATTAATCACCATGGCTATAGGTTTCAAGATTTTCAGATATTCCTCAGCTGATCTTTAAACTTTTTGGTGTATGGTCGAGTCCATTTCTATATTCGAACCGAGATAAGAGGGGTACCCCAAAACGCATAATTTTCCAGATCGCTCCACGTCTCCAAAACGAAAAGATTTATGAAAATTCTGTTAGTAACATCGTTCGTTTTATTAAAAATAGCAGAGAATACTAAAAACCCAGCCAAAAAAAAACTCCATCAGTCTTATCAACTGATTATACTGCTTTACAGCCAATTTGCGACTGTAATATACAAGGCAGTCTTTGGTTAATTTTTGGTCTCTAAATGCGAAAATGATGGCAAAAATTTCCAAAGTATTTTAATCACATTATTTTAAAAAGTAATTTGTGATATACCGGAGCGAGACGTTTCCAAATTTACGTTTTCCATACGTTTTTATGCACAATCTGGTAATACGACGTGGGGGTGTCTGACAAGTCAACCACGAAGTCTCAATCCCCTAGGGCTTAAAATAACGGAAGTACCCATTTAAACACATATAATTCCAAATTTCACTCTGCCCCATAGCCGAATCGATTTATAGATAACCCCACCAAACAGGAAGAATACCTATATAGTCCTATATAGTCTTTATTGGCTTTTAAGTCAGTATTTTACAACTTTAAACTTCTCTTTACATGTGCAGACTTAATTGAATGATTAATTACAATTTATAATCTATCTATATTACATATTTAGAACTAAATCTAACTTAATATTTTATTTTATAGTCCTCGTGTAGCTGGCTGGGACTTATTGGATCGGGTCGCTCGGGAGGGGGTATACACTTCTGTAGAAGGGACAGGGGCGGAAGGCGTTCCTGATGATGCTGTTTGCGTGGTCCAGGATCTTGTCGAAAAATTTTTGCGCAGTGGTCCTGACAAGTTCCAGGATGGTGGGGATCTGGAGTTCCCTGTGCAGCTGATCTGTCCTCAGGTACCAGGGTGCGTCGACGATGATGCGCAGGATTTTGTTCTGCATCACCTGTAGGATGTATCTCCTCGTCTTTGGGATTTGGGCCCATGAAGTGATGCCGAACAGCATCGCCGGGCGGATGATGGCCTTGTAGATCGTCAATTTGTTCCTGAGGGACAGCTTGCTGCTTCTGCCTAGTAGTGGGAACAGGGATGCCAGGAGCCCTTGCGCTTTTGCCTTTGCCTCCAGCACTTGGTCTTTCCATACCAGTTTCTTGTCGTACAGGAGCCCCAGGTACTTGACCTTGCTGGCCCAAGGAATGGGTACGTTGTAGAGTCTGAGTTGGCCAACGGGAGGTTTTCTGGACTTGGTGAAAATGATTGCCTGCGTTTTGTCCGCGTTGGCCCTCAATTTCCACTTGTCCATCCATTCCTCAAGCTTTCCCAGATGATCTTGGAGTCTCGTCGTGATCACTCGGAGGTTCCTGTGCGACGTAGTGATTGCCGTGTCGTCTGCGTACAGGAATAAACTGGTATGGGCAGGAAGAATACCGTCGCTTTTCAAACTTCCGATACCCGATGTTTTTAGAAAATACCAGAAGTACGGAAGGACTGTAAAAGCAGCTGGCCGGCAATCATATCATCAGTATTGGTTTAGCACGGGTAGTGGTTAGGTAGAGAAGCGAAGTGCCCGAACAAGCCAATGGTAAGAGCCATGTATCAGTGTTATCTTTGTATTGAATTAAGTTAGTTAAGGCCTTTAAACATAATATCACATCTCTGAACCGACGTACGCGACAGTATAAAAATGTCTAAAGTAACGAAACGTGATTGTGTTAATCTCGCCGATAGTTTTTGCTACATATGTGGTGAGTTTACCCCTAAATCGCAGAAAGGGATAATTAACAAAATGACCAAAGTAGTTTATCATAAGTATTTTGAATGTCTTGTTGGCGATCAAGATCGGGACCAGGCTCCCACATATGTAGTCAAACCTGTGCAACAAATCTAAGTAACTAGTCAAATGGAAAACTCTTTTCTATGCCTCTTGCAATTCCAATGATTTGGCGTGAACCAACAAATCATTTTAATGACCTTTACTTTTGCATGACAAGAGTGTCTGGTTTTTCAAGAGAGGGCAAACATAATGACTGATATTCCCTCAGCAATGAAACGGAAGAAGGTTTCCCAGTTCCAGAGCCCACGGTAAAATGGGAGGAAGATTTAGAAATGTATGATGATAAAGCAGAACCCGATAATGTATCAGAAAAGGACGATCCTTATTTTCCCGAAAGTGAAGAAATCGAAAAACCTAAATTAAATGGTCTAGTTCGGGTTCTCCGAAAGTATGTCACTTATTCTAAATGCAATAAGCTATAACACATATAAGTGGCAAATATGGGGTGGCCTAAAAATCACAGGACATTACTAGGGCTTCGGGATAGATTTACGAAGTATTGCTGTTTTCTTTATATTTGGGATAGTAGAGCAAAACAGAGCCATTACAAAGTAAAAGAATGGCTTCCGAAAGATCAATATATTCCAGGTCAAACTAACGTAGAGAATATACCTCTTGTTGATCTCCAAAAATACTGTTACCTCCACTACCTATTAAACTGGGATTGATTAAAAATTTAGTTAAAGTATTAGATAAAGAAGGAGATGCGTTTAAATACCTTAAACAAATTTTTCATAAACTAAGTGATGCTAAGCTTAAGAAAGGAATATTTGTTGAACCACAAATTAGAAAAATGCTAAGGGATCAACAATTTGATTAAAATTTAAGTGAAGTTGAATTAGCTGCGTGGAGTTCTTTTAAAACAATTGTTTAAGAGTTTTTAAGAAACAAAAAAATAGAAAATTGCGAAAAACTTGCAGAAGAACTACTTGAAAGCTACTGCAAAGTGGGTTGTTGCATGTCTCTTAAAATACATTTCCTGCACTCTCATTTAAATTTTTTCCCAGAAAATTTGGGTACGCCTAGTGACGAGCAAGGAGAAAGGTTCCATCATGGTATATTAACAATGGGGCAACGCTACCAAGCAATGATGGGGGATTATTGTTGGTTTCTTATAAGAGAAAGCGAGCAAGAATAAAAACGAGAATCAACATTTGCAAAGAAGCAATGTACAAAATATTTACTATAAATGTATTTTCATGTATATTTTTGTAAATAAATCCTGTTGTCCTTAAAATATTTTTTTTTTTTGTTATAAATTTATGTATAAATATTGTATAAAAATGTTTTTGTTAAAAAAAAAATAACTGATACATTCTATAACTCAAAATCTATACGTGATGGAAAATAGTTTTTTGTTCGCCATGTCTCAAATATATAGTGATAACCAATATATTTCTCAAAACCTCCGTCTCGTTAAATTGAAGGCCAATATATTAACGTTTTAAAAAGAATTAACAATTTTATCCTTTATCATGTAATAGTTGTAAGTCAATATAAAATGATGATCACAACACTAAAACTCACTTAAACTTCGAGTTCAAATGTTTAAAACCACCCACTATGTTTTGTAATATCAATTAGAGGAAAAGGAAAATTTAAAGCTTTTATTTCCTTCTTTCGCAAGTTGTTTCTTTTGGACACATTTGCAATGCTTTCAGTGCCTTGGGGATCAAACTCATGTTCACAATCAACTTGCGTGTCTAAGAGTATTTTCTTAAATCAACTAATTTGCATTAAAGAGAACGAAGTAAGACATTTTCATTACTATTACGTTCATTTATGTTCCTTTTGTTATAAAGAGACTCCGTAGGTTTCATCTTAGACTTGTAATTCTTTTGTGTTTTAAAATAAAATAGATTGTTCCTTAGATATACAAATTTAGTTTCGCTATAAACATTTTTCTGATCGCCTTTTTCCGTTAGAATTATGTATAGTGATAATTTGTTTTTAATGGAAGAAGTTGCCAGCGAAATCAACCGTAAAAGAAGCGAAACAATTTTAATGAAATTTTCTAAAAAATAGAATTTTAAAAACGCGTTAAAATGCCAAAAAATAACAATATTAATTTTTATTTCTTATAAAAGACGGTGCCAAATTAAAACCAGGTAAAATATGATTCATATAAAAGAATTAAGAAATACTTTATTTGTAATTGCTTTCTTACTTTAGCTTGCTTGTATCTCGCGTTAGTAGCTACTTGTGTCATGTAATAATAACTTGTAGTCAAATTATATTGTTTTTTTCTTCGCTTTTTAGTCCATTTTCAGGAACCGGTTCAATTTTTTCATAAAAATTTTATTTCTCTACTTTTATTTTTAAACTAAGTGCTAAGCAACTAAAAAGTGAACATTGGGAGCAGTTCTCTAAAAGAATGGAAGGAGACTTCTATAGTGTACAAAAACAAATGTGGCGACTAATAAGACAACAGCGCAAAGAAGTATCTGAATTCTTCGAAACAAACAAAATATCAGAGGAGAAATGGATAGACTACCTAACAAAATTATTTGAGGGAGATGCTATCATTGGAAAAAACAATATACCAGCAATAAGGAATAATGTGGAAGTCACCATTCAAGAAGTAGAGAAAGCTATAAAATCCTTAAAAAATAGAAAGTCTCCCGGACAAGACGGAATTCATAACGAATTGTTGAAATACGGAGGACAGCGACTAACACAGGAACTCACAAGCTTCATTCGAAAAATCTTGACACAATGCAAAGTACCAGATAGGTGGAGAACCAGCACAATGATGCTTATGTTTAAGAAAGGTGACAAACAAAAACCAGGGAACTACAGGGGTATTAATCTACTGGACACAACTCTGAAACTCGTTACGAAAGTAATCAAAAATAAAATTAATTCGGTTACAACACTGGAAGATGAACAGCAGGGATTTAAATCAGGAAGGTCTTGCGTGGATGCAGTATTTATTCTACGACAGATAGTCGAAAAATCTATAGAATACAATAAACCAACATTTTTATGCTTTATAGATCTAACAAAAGCATTCGATCGCATAAAGCTAGATGATGTAATCCACCTGTTATATAAGAGAAATATTCCTATCAATATAATTCAGACCATCGAAAACATATACGCAAACAATAAAGTTCAGATTCGCACTAACGGTAAATTATCAACACCCATACCAGTCAACAGCGGTATTAGACAGGGAGACTCGCTTAGTCATTTGTTGTTTAACATGATAATGGACGAAATAATAAAGGAGGTGCGACTTGGTAGAGGATATAAAATGGGTGATACAGAAATAAAAATTCTCTGTTACGCTGATGACGCTGTGATATGTGCCGAAAATGAAGACGACCTCCAGAGATTGTTAAATACCTTTAATCTTACGGGAAGAAAATATAATATGATTATCTCAACCGAAAAAACTAAATGTATGACAACCTCAAAAGAACTCCTCCGATGCAAACTAGAACTAGACGGTCAAATAATACAACAAGAAATGAGTTTCAAATATCTAGGAATCGACATAACTAGTTATGGCAACATCGAAGATGAAGTAAGAGGGCAGGTGGCCAAAGCAAATAAAGTGGCGGGTTATCTCAACGACGTGATCTGGCGAAACAAACACTTACAACAAGAAACAGAGGTTCGGATCTACAAAACCACAATTAGACCTATTATGACATACACCTCAGAAACACGGCCAGAGACGACAAAAACGAAACAACTATTGGAGACTACAGAAATGAGAATACTTCGACGAATAACAGGAAAAACGCTAATAGACAGAGAAAGAAGCGATAACATCAGGCAATCATGCAACACAGACTGCATTAATGAGTGGGTCCTACAGCGTAAGACACAATGGAACAAACACATAAGCCGAATGACAGAGGATAGACTGGTAAGGATCGCACGAGATAAATCGCCTAGTGGTACACGCAGTAGAGGTCGACCACGGAAAAGGTGGAGCGATAATTTAAGTCCAGAATGAGGAAAATCGAAGAAGGAACAGGTCAGGGACCTATTATAGAAGGTAGAAGAAGAAGAAGAAGTACTAAGCGAGATATGTAATATAGCTTGCAATGTTTTCAAGGTTGGAAAAAAGTACCTATTTTATCCAAGGTTATAACCTACACTAAACTGAATGACTCCTTAATTCTGAGAACTCTCCAAATACCAGTTTCGAATTAAATGTTGCCAAACAAATATTTATTATGCTTTAGAAATTAATTTTAGATTCATAATCTAAACCCCAAAATCCTCCAAAAAAATATATTTTAAGATCTGTAATATAAGCCCCAAGAACCCCTATTATTAATTTTGGGCAAAATCGGAAAAATGCACAATTTGTAGTCCCTCATTTGTTTCTGCCATATTAAATTGAAAAAAAAAACACGCAAATAAACACTTTAAAGAGGTGAAATGTGCCCCTAAATTTCACCCTCGAAAATAGATTTTCCAATATATCTCAGCTTCTAATTGGAATCTTGAAATGAAACAAATTGCCTATTGCTTCTGATGTTAATGTGCAACTAACTTACGCAGTTTTGACCATAAGGGTTGCAACCCCCATTGAAAAATCTACTTTTTTGTGTTTATTTGTATAAAAAAAGTCAAAATGAGCTAAAGAAAATTAGATAAAAAAAATAAATTCGTTAATTAAATAGAAAAAAAAGTTGACCACTTCTAGAATATTTTTCTTAAACCACACTTAAGCGAAAAATTACCCCCAGAAAAATGTTTGTCATTATACTTCATTTATTAAAGTAAATTTAAAATTGGTTTAGTTGCACAAGATCGATAGCGATTGCAACCCTTATGGTCGAAACTGCATCAGTTAGTTGCACATTATTATCAGAAGTAATACGCAATTGGTTTCGTTGCAAAATTCCAATTAGAACCTGAGATATATTGGAAAATTCAATTTTAAGGGTGAACTTTCGAAGCACATTTCACCCCCTTAGTGTTTTTCCGTAGATAAAGAAATCTCTTCTCGTATTTCATCCTGGCCCACAACAAGTCAAAAAGTTATTGAAATCTAAGGCGTCGAGTTGGAATATCTTCCAGATCTTCCAATATAAAAAATAGGGTTTGCTACCCTTACCGTTCAAACTGTATCAACCAGTTTAGTTTTGCGTTAAAATAACATGCAATTTAATTATTTACATAATATGAGTCAGAAACTGGATCATACTGACAAACTTTTGTTTGAGGATAATTTTTCGTTTAAGGGTGATTGAAGAAAAATAATCTAGAGAACTCAACTTTATTTTCCTATTCAATTAACGAATATATTTTTTCTAATTTTCTTTAGCTCATTTTAAATCTTTTTATCCAAATAGACACAAAAAAGGTAGATTTTTCAATGTAAAAAATAGGGATTGCCATCCTTATGATCAAAACTGTACCAGTTAGTTGCACATTAACATTAGAAGTACTACACAATTTGTTTTAAGTAGTGGATATATGAGAGAAGGAAAGAGGAGGAGGAGGAGGAGTAAGAAGAGTAAATCATCAACACTTTTCATCCTCCTCCTCCTCTTTTCTTCTCTCATTATACTTTTCAAATCTCTCATTATACTTATTAAAAAACCTCGTATCATCAACACTTTTCATCCTCCTCCTCTTTTGTTCTCTCATTATACTTTTCAAAAAGCCTCGTATACATCACCTTGAGTTTAATCTTAAAGTTAACAACATGGCTAACCTTTCATCGAATCCGATCATAGTAGGAGATCTAACCTTATGTTTGACCTTGAGGTGGATAACCTTATTTGACCATGAAGTCGATATAAAGTCCTACCACCAATGAATTTTCACTTCAGTAAATTTATAAAATAGATACGTGGAGCAACAAAAGATGATAAATTAAATACCAACAAATAATAAGTAAATAATAAGTAAATAATTTTATATTTAATAGTAAATATTACAAAGTAAATATTAAAAAATTCATTCAAAAATTTATGGATAATAATATTGAAGAAGAAGATCCAGATCTAGATGAATTAATTGGAGTATTGGATTACAATACACATCTTAACGAAGAAAAATTTCAGAAGAACTTCAGAAATTGTTTAAACTACGATATAAATAATTTCGAACAAATTGAAGCTGACTCTGGTGACTCCGATATTGAAGAAGATAATGAAGAAGACAGTGCTAGTGCTAAATTTTGTTTAGTGAAACATAAGTACACTGATCCCAAAGAAGTTGTGTTCTGTATTACTCAGAGTTATATCGTAGTGTTTGTAGTGACGGAAAATCAAGAAAAAACTCTTTGTCACGCATGCTATCAAATTATACAATTTTATCAAAGGGCAGGGGCTCATAGACATGTAAATACTCATAATAAGAGAAAATTAAAACGCTTAAGCAATGATTTACATTGCGATATGTGTTCAAGACAGTTGTATCAAATTATTACCCCCAAAGTTTGTTTAATTTGCAATAGTAGTGTTAAAAATATTGATTTAGATTGGGACGCAAATGTTCCAGTGGTGCCAATATAATGCCTGGTAAAAAACCAATATATAAAAACGGTAGGAAGTCGCGAAGGGTAAAAAAAAAAGTTGTTAATGAAATAATTGAAAATAAAACCGAAGAATGTCCTATATGTCTTGAAGATATATTATCTAATAAAATGATATCACCAGAACCTTGTAATCACAGATTTTGCATCCCTTGTTTAGGAATGTGGATGTTAATTAATAAAACATGTCCAATCTGTCGCAATGAACTATGTGTAATTAAATGTGAAAATGAAGAAACTGTAGTCCTAGAATATTTAGATTAGAATGTATTATTTAATATTTATGTATTGCAAACCACTTCATAAATGTGAAAATGAAGAAATTATAATCCTAGAATATTTATTTTAAAATGTATTATTATTTAATTTTTATTATTTTAAAATTATTATTGTTTGTATTTAATTTATCCATTTATTCTTATCTTATTGGAATAAAGAATTGAACAATTTCGAAAAAAAATGTTTTATTTATAAGAATAACGAACAAACATAACAACTAAATACAAGAGTTTTGATTATTCATAATAGATTGAAAAAATATTTTAAATTAACCACCCTGTTCAAAAATTCTTAATCCTTTCTTATTTTAGAGAGTTTTAAATCTAAAATTAATAAGTTTATAAATATGAAAGAAAAATATTATAGGAAATTTAGGTACAGTTATCTTCATACTCCTTTATAATTAGATCAATTAAATAAAATTTACATTACCTTAAATCGTCTCCGTTACTATTCACTATCACTTAAACACTTTAACTTAACCTAAAAATAGTTTCACTTAACACTGTCCCTAAACTTGGTCTATTGTTTGTATCTGTCAACTGAAAAAAAAAAAATCAATTAGTATTTTGATATTAGGAAGACTAATAATAAATTTAATATAAGCTACTTACTTTGTAGTGGAATCGACTTCGTCACACTGGACTGGCGGATTTATCTGAGGTTCCACTTGAGGATCCTCATTTTCCTCTGGATTTGTCGAGGAGGTTATGGTTGGTACTTGTACCGGAGGAGGAACGTTGACTCTCCTTCTTATTACAAGTCTATTACCATCCATAACCTGAATTTCATAATTTCTGTTCCTGAACATATTGATAATTAAATTAAATAATAAAAATTAAAATTTAGGAAGACAGCACTGGTGATGAACCAAAAATGAAAAAGTCACCTCGCAAAACAGTCATTTTATGAAAGTAGGTCAAGGTAAAATTTCGATTTTTAAATCGCGGAGAGGGCCCCTCATACCGCCCCTATACTCCTCCTATACCCCCCCCCCCGCCCCCGCCCCGCCCCCCGAAGGAGTGGTGAACAAAATTAATATAATTTCAAATATAATAATTCAGCCTGCTTTTTTGAATAATGAAAATGAAAGTGACAACCAAAATTTAAGTCAGAGAACCCAAAATTTTAACGCGATGATTAATACGATGCAAGAAAAAAATTTAGAAAACAAATTACTCCAAAGTTGTTCAGAAACGAACATAAAATTTTTAGAAAATTTGGAATATTTGCCTGAACTAGAGAATATTTCGGAGACAGATTTTGACTTTCAAAATTCAATTTTATCACAAAATTTAGATTTTAATAATATTTTAACGCCGGAAACCCCAAATTTTTTAACTCAAGATTTAGATGTAACAACGGACACTCCCATTACAAATACTCCCGACATATTAACTCAAGATTTAGATAATATCGACAATTTTAAAAAGCTAATGGGGATTCCCAAAATTAATAAAAATTTAACAAATTATCAGAGTAAAAGTGACAGTGACAGTGACAATGATTCGAGTTCAAATAAATCACAAAATTTTTTTGGAATGTTGAAAACTAGAAATTTTGAAAGTGAAAACAATTCTGGAGGAATACCGGGTAATTCTTCATTTTCTCCTCTATCTCTGTTCAAAATTTCAACTAATCAAAAAAAAAATAAAATTTCGGAATCGACTAGTAGTGGAAATATGGGGGTTGATGTTTTGGGGGAGGAGGATGGTTCACGGGATAGTTACAAAATTTCAGATTGTAGTGAAGATTTGGGAGCATCGTTTACTAGTGGTGGTGGTTCCCAAGAAATTCTTCCAATAATAAGTGAACCATCTGAAAAAAATGAAAATTTTAGTCAAAATTCAATTCCGTGCGGCCAAAATACCTACTGTGAATTAAATTTTCCAAATTCTCCAATAATTTTTGAAAACTCGCCACCAGATTTCGATGAAATTTTAAATTCTGTTTCTACACAAACAGAGACAGTTCAAAATTCTGTTTTAACACAAACGGAAGTGTCAATCCCCTTCGAAAACGATTATCCGAAACTAAGCTTTCATTCAAAATCAAATTTCAAAATTAAAAATAAACATTTGTCTTATCAAAGATCATTAGGATTTGTTTTGGATTCTATTTTAAATTGCGATCCTAATAAAACAGCTGAGGAGAAAAGGAAGATGTGGGAAAGGGCGATAGAACTTTATAAAGCTACTCTTAGCTTTTTCCATCCCATTCCTTAACTCCCCTCCTACTTCTTTTCCACCATTTAAATTCATACCTGACCGTGTCACCTTCAGTGTGTTAAAATCGACTTGGGCTTCACAATAAGAGATTCGTTTTAGAAAAATGGATTTTAAATGTGAAGAGTGCTTCAAAATTTTTACTCGAAAAGACAATTTGAATCGCCACAAGAAGATAATTCACTCTAACAATGGCCCCCAGTTAGAACAGAAGAAGAAAAGCTGTAAGTTTAATTTTAAATAGAAATTTTGTTTCAATTTAATAATTAGTTATTAATTTGATGAATTAGAGGCAAATTTAATAAAGAAGTTATTAAATTTTAGGTGAAAGAAGATATTGTCAATTCTGCAAAATATTTATAAAAAAGTCATTATGGTTCTGTCATTTGAGAACAAATAAACACAAAACCAATTCAATGGTGGTTAGGGATGAAAATGTGTCTGTAATAAAATCGGCATTTAAGGAAAGAATCATTTCATATAAAATATCATCGACTCAATACCAAATCAACATTTATGATTTTTTCTCCGAAATACAACAAAAAATAATTGAGGTAATCAATTATGAAATCCAAAGACACACCTGCATCAAACTCAACATGGAGTTATTTGGTCTTTACTTAAATCCTTCCAATGAAAGTCATGAAGTTAAGTCTTTCAATACCCCATTTCGGATTTTATGTAATAGTTCAGAATTAACGCAAGAACTAGAAGATATTATTAAAATTATTGACCGGAAAGCTGATGAACTGGCAGAAAAAGATTCGGGTAAATTATTTTTTATTAAATATTTAGTAACTAAACTTAAACCAAAAATAAATTTGTTGTTAATTATTCTTCTTTAATTTCAGGATGGATTTTAATAAAAATATTACACGTTGAGCTTAACATCAACAAGTACAACCCCTTAAAAGCTTCTTCATATATACCGCTACCGTCAGAGATCAAGTTGAAAAATGCTGTAGTCAACGTTCAAAACAATGATGAATGTTGTTTCGCCTGGTCTGTGGTTGCAGCTCTTCATTCACCTAACGGACCAATTGAAAAGGTGGAGTCGTATCCACATTTCACCACTATTTTAAACTTTAAAGGTATCAATTTTCCTTTAACTTTAAAAGACATAAGTAAATTTGAAAATTTAAACAATATTTCGGTTAATGTTTATGGATTAGAAAAAATCAAGAATAATTTAAAAACTCAATTCGAAATTATAGGACCTTTACATTATACAAAAAATAAGCGAGAACGTCACCTTAATTTATTATTAATTGGAGATGATAATGGAAATTTCCATTACTGTTATATTTCGGATTTATCTAGATTAATTTCAAAACAATTATCTAAACATCATGGGAAAAAATTTTTATGCGACGGTTGTTTACAATATTTTACTACTGAAGAATTATTAGTCAGGCATAACACATATGATTGCGATTTTGTAAGAATAAATCTACCTTCAACTGAAACCAAAATAGATAGATTTGGAAATATTATTCCCGAAAATATTTTAAAATTTCAGAATATACAGAAACAAATTGAAGTTCCATTTGTTATATATGCAGATTTTGAATGCATTCTTAAGCCTTTAAATAATGAAATTAATGATGTAGATCCAAGTTCTCCATATACTGAAAAAAAATGTCAACATATTCCATATTCGTTTGCTTATTATATAAAGTGTTCATTTGATGATTCAATTTCCAAATTTCAAAATTATATGGGTCCCAATTGTGCACAAATTTTTATAACTTACTTAGAAAGAGACGTTCTTAATATTTACAATAAATATATGAAAAAGTTAATACCAATGAAAAAATTAAATGTGTTGGAACAATTACATTTTGAATATACGAATGATTGTCATATATGTGATAAACCTATAATTTCGGATAAGGTTGCTGATCATTGTCATTTAACAGGTTCCTATAGAGGTCCGTCACACTCTATATGCAACTTAAATTATAAATTATCTAATTCCATTCCAGTAGTTTTACACAATTTGCGTAATTATGATTCTCATCTGTTTATAAAAAATTTATGTCCAAATCATGAACAATTATTTGTCATAGCCCAGAATAAAGAGAAATACATTTCATTTCAAAAATCTATTGAAGTAGATCAATATTTAGATAAAAAGACTGGTTTCACCAAGTCAAAATTTCTATATCTTAAGTTTATTGATTCATTTCAGTTCCTACCATATTCTTTGTCAAATTTAGCTTCCATCCTTAATGATGAACAATGCAAAGAAGTGTTCAAATATTTTAATGAAAAGGAAAAATTTAAGTATATCCGTCAAAAAGGCGTTTTCCCTTATAAATATATTGATAATATCGACAAATTAAATGAAACGGAGTTACCCAATAAAAAAAATTTTTATAATGACCTCACGGATGAACACATTACTGATGAAGAATATGAGAGGGCTAAAAATGTTTGGAATTTATTTGAATGTAAAACAATCGGTGAATATTCCGATTTATATCTTAAATCTGATGTATTACTTTTGGCAGATGTTTTTCAAAATTTTAGAAAAACGTGTATGGAAACTTACAAACTTGATCCTGCACATTATTATACTTTTCCAGGTTTAAGTTTTGACGCTTGTTTAAGATATACTGGAGTCGAATTGGAGTTAATAACAGACCCAGATATGTTACATTTTTTTAAAGGTAGTGTAAGAGGAGGAATCAGTACCTGTGTATGTAGGAAATCTATAGCAAACAATTTATTTCTTTCAAATTATGATCCATTACAACCATCTAAATATATTATGTATTTTGATGCAACTAATCTTTACGGATATGCGATGTCTCAATATCTGCCCGAAAAAGATTTTGTTTGGTTATCAAATCAACAAATTCAAAATTTAGATATAATGAATATATCTGAGACTAATGACAAGGGTTATGTGCTAGAGGTTGATTTAGAATATCCTGAAAATTTACACAATTTACATAATGAATTTCCATTCTGTCCAGAAAATTATAAGCCTCAAAATTCTAAAACTTTTAAATTAATTCCAAATTTAAAAAATAAAGAAAAATATGTAATTCACTATACTTTATTAAAACAATGTATTCAATATGGAATTAAACTAACTAAAATTCATCGGGTTGTAGAGTTTACACAATCTCAATGGTTAAAAAAATTTATTGATCTAAATACAAATTTAAGAAATCAATCTAAAAATCAATTTCAGAAAAATTCTTATAAATTGGCAAATAATAGCATCTACGGAAAAACAATGGAAAATGTGGATAAAAGGACAGATATACGATTGGTTACACAATGGGCAAAAAATCATAGAAAAGATGGGGCAGAAAATTTAATTGCTAAACCATCCTTTAAAGATGTAACAATATTTTCAGAGAATTTAGTAGCTGTGCAAATGCGTAAAGTGTTAGTGCAATATGATAAACCTGTCTATGTAGGCTTTAGTATTTTAGATATATCAAAAACGGTGATGTATGACTTTTTTTATGGGTTTTTAAAACCTTTATATAAGAATAATATTAAACTTCTGTACACAGATACAGATTCCTTTATTTTGGAAATTGAGACAAGTAATGTTTATGAAGACATTAGGGTTAATATTGATAAATTCGATACTTCAAATTATGATGTTAATAATATTCATGAAATACCAATAACTGAATCTGTTGTTGGAAAGTTTAAGGATGAATATGCTGGTGAACCAATAGAAAGCTTTTATGGCACAGGGGCAAAAGCTTATTGTGTTAAGTCAGAAAATGGGTTGCTTAAAAAAGCTAAGGGGATAAAGAAAAGTAGCATTAAAAAACAATTAGAATTAACACATTATAAAGATGTTGTAGAACAAAATTCAAAAGCTTTCTGTACAATGTATTTGTTTAGATCTCGACTTCACAATATTTATACAGAATTAGTTAACAAATTAGCTCTCACTTCTAATGATGATAAAAGATTTAAAATTCCCAATAGTTATGATACATTAGCGTGGGGTCACCAAGATATTCCATTTTTTCAGTGGTTAATAGACCATGAAAATGAATTATAAAAAATTCTTTTAAGATTAAAAGTTTTACTCTTCAAGGCTAAATTTGAAGTATTTAAGAACATGGTAAATTTTAAAATTATATCAGTATAAAATATACCACCGTCTAGAATAAATATGTGTTTAGAATCTTTTGAAAAAGAAATTGATAACAAATTATATAGAACATATGAAAAAAGACTTTCCTCATTTAAATTCTGGAATGGAAAATTAAATCCTAAAGTGTTAGCCCAATCAGGGTTTTATTATTTAGCTATTCATGATGTTTGTAAATGTTTTTACTGTGGTGCAGAAATATTTGCCTGGAAAATTGATGATTGTCCAATTGAGGAACATTATCGTCACTGGAAGAACTGTGACTTAATCGAGTGTTTGTGGTTAGGTGAAAAAAATAAAAAATGTGAACCTGTTGTCCTTAAAGTGAAAGAAAATATGTCAACATCTTTCATTTTTTTATTAGTTTTAATAACTATGTTTGTATCTCTAATTTGTAAACAAATTATTTAATGTCCTTAAAGTGAAAGAAAATATGTCAACATCTTTCATTTTTTAATAGTTTTAATAACCATGTTTGTATCTCTAATTTGTAAACAAATTATTTAATATTTTGAAAAAAAAAATGTCTATATATTGTAGAAAATTAATTAAAACTGTTCAGTCTTATTTCAATCTCTTATTGTTTTGTTAATAGACATTTAAAATTGAAAAGTGTTTTAATGGCATCCCTTATCAACTACATTGTTTTACATTCAATTTTAAATAATACTTTATATGTACTTTATCCTCCAAGGGTTTTACATGGAATGGTGTGTTTTGAAAACGAAACCTCTACTATTAAACCTGAAATATGTAATTATATGAAAGCTATGAATATTAATAATTATTCAACTGCTTTCGCATATAATATGAATAATAGTCAATCTAATAGTAATTTTTTCAAAATTTACTTTCATTATCCAAATAATACAATTTTTGACACTAACTGGATTGAAAAAAATAAAAAACCATTTACGATTTCTAGCTGTGATCATATTAAAAATGATGAGGAAGGTAAAAACTGTTTAATTCTATTTATCTTCAATATAATTTTATCAATAGGTAGTTTTTCACTTTTGTCGTTCTTGACAATTTTGTTTTATCAAGATAGGTCATAAAAATTTAATAAACTTGCTTGACCTTGAAATTTATAGAGGAGTGGGGTGGATAAGATATATTCAGACTCAGTATTTTAGTTTTCAGTTAGCATCAAGACATCATGTTTAATAGTAGCAATTTTAATGGATATAAATCCAGTTCTAGTGAAACCAATGATAAAATTAGTCAGTGTAATGAAAAATTATTAAATTCAAAAATCTACTATCTTAACAATTCCTTATCAAAATTTGTTTGTGTTGGAATTGGTATAAATGATTTTACACCAAAAGTTCTAATTGGAGGTCGAAATGGATTTCACATTTACTTGAATGAAGAAGAATGGAAAGAACTTCAAAAAAATCAAGGAGTGTTGGTGAATTATTTTTATTCTGCTCAAGCATATGCATACCCACTAAAAATTGAAAAAATCACAGTGTTTTTTGAAAAAATAAATCATTCTCCTGTTATCAGAATTCAAAAGGATGAACATTATGTGATTCTGGGAAAAGAATCAATAGATAAATTAGTTGAAATCGATGAACTTGTTGACTACAGAATTCATATAATTAAAAAGCAAGAATTTTCCAAATATTTTAATTTGTTTCATCACTATAATTATCAGTCAGGAGATGTGTTGTCTCATATTTATAGTGTTTTGGATCCATGTCAGAATTTAAACAGTGAAAATGTCGGAACTGTTTTAGAAATGTTATCTCTACATAAACAGGAATTAGAAAACAAGTTAAGAAAATCCGGTGCATTACAATAGAAATATGAAGAAATCAGTGACAATCAGTGAGAACAATAATAAAGTTTATATATTAGTGACATGGGACTTTGCATTTAGACAAGCTCGAAAAAGTGAATATCAGAAATTTTATCTTGACAGACTAAGATTTGAAAAACGAGTTGAACAATGTGAAAGTATTCTTAAAAGTATTTTTGATGTAGATCATAGAAAAAAAATATATATTGAAAGATTTAATGTAAAAATATAAATTTATATTGTTAATCTCAGTTGTAAACATCTTAAAAATTATATTGTTAGTATTTGTTATAAAAAGGATTATCGTAAATAAAAAATATGTTATATAAATAGGTCTTTTATTTAAAAATTTGATATACAATATTACTTAAAATTAATTACAATACATCTTTTTTAAGAATCCATGAATTATGTGATTTATCGAATCCTAACCATTTAACAAAAACTTGGTTCCCTTTCTTCCTTAAAATTTTTTCAACCAAAAACACATCTGGATGTTTAACTTTTTGTAACTCTTCTTGGTAGAAACCTCCTTCAATATATTCATTTTTACTATCTTTTAATAAATAGGTGGGTGGATTTGTTAACTGAACCTTTCTAATTTGAAAAATTTCAGTTGACCAATTTGGAGTATATCCTTTTTCAAAAGCTTCTCTTTGTTTGGAAATTCTAACAAAATCATTTTCTTTAAATTTAGTGCGCTTTAAATCAAATGTTTTTTTAAAAGTAAAAGAATTTTGCAGTATAGTTTTCTCATTTTTTTTATTAACCTCAACAGGTCTATATCCGGTAGTTCTATGAATACTATTATTATATTTTTCAATAATAGTGGGTAAAATAGAGTACCATTGGTAATTCCCTCTATTACTAAAATATTTCCACATTATATTTTTTAAAGTTCGATTTACGCGTTCTACAATACTCGCTTTGAGATTAGAGTAAGTATTATAATGATTAATTTTGTAATAATTCATAAGATCTTTAAAATCTTTATTGAAAAATTCTTTTCCTAAATCTGTCTGCAAATTTTGCGGTTTACTTGTTTTTTCTAAAATTTTTTTCATAGCTTCAGTTACATCTTTTCCTTTTTTACTTTTAAGTGGTTGAGTCCAAACATACTTTGAGAATGCATTTATCACCACCAAAATATATCTATAACCTTTATTAAATTTGGAATAGGGTTGCATCTCTACCAAATCAGCTTGCCATAAGTCATTAAGGCTTTTAACAATAGTTCGTCTTCTTCTATATCTTCTTCTTGCCGGTTTATGTAATTCATCTACAACTGTTTCTTTAATATTTTTACTCATAGTACTAGAATAAAATTTCTTAATACCTTCTTTAAATAACTTATTTTATTTGTTTGTTATCTTTTTTTAGCAAATCTTCGATTTTATATTCCAAAGTTTTAAAAGATGCATTATTCGAATCTTTGACTTTTTTGATTTCATCTTCGATTTTATATTCCAAATTTTTAAAAGATGCATTATTCGAATCTTTGACTTTTTTGATTTCATCTTCAATGTTGGTAATTCTTACATTAATTTTAGTTTCAAAAACAACAAGTGATTTTATACTTTCGTTTCTCATTTCTCTTACTGTTGCGTTTAATTCTTCTCTAGCATATGCCATTGTGTCATTAAACTCTTTTCTAGAAACTTCGGCTGCTCTTTGAACTAATTCGTTTAGTGATTTTATTTCTTTTACCAATTTATTTTCTAGATTTTTTATATCTTTTCCTAATTGAAATTCTACATTTGTTAAATTTAATTTTATTTCTACCAATTTTTTTTCTATTTTCTTTATATCTAAAATCGCTTTTTCAATTTCAATTCTTACATCGTTCAAAGATTTTTCATAATCATTTAACTTTGTTGAAATTTCTTCAATTTTTGAACTGTGTTGTGCAAGTCCTTTTTTTAAATCATGGATAGAGGTGTTAATCATAGCTTGTATTAGTTCTGCTAAAGATTCTAATTCTTTTTCTAATCTTTTATTCAACATCTTTTGAAAATATTCATCGTCAACAGTGGTTTTTAATTCTGTTTTTAGATTGTTTAATTGTGAGATTATCTCCATGATTTGTTCACTATTTTTTAAAATTTCATTTTTAAATTTATTTTCAATTTTTTCATCTACATTTTGTAAATCTGTGTTTAATTTCTTTTCCAAATTTTTCAAGTTTAATAGAATTATTTCAGCATTATTTTCAATTGAATTAATTTTCTGATTTATTTCATTAATATTATCGCTATCTTTTTTATGGATTATAAAGTGTGTATTCATAGCTCTCTCTATTTGTTGTGTGTTTTTATTCATACCATCATGAACGTTTTGAAAATTACCTATTTCTTCAGAAACCCTATTATTAAGTTTGTTCGTAAATTCTTGGAACTTTGATACCATATCTTTTATAATAATTTGTTTAACATTTTCTATTGCAGAAGTATCATTTATTTTTGATTTAACCAATGTTATTTCATTTTTTATGTTATTTTCAAAACTCTTTACTTCATCATATTTCTGTTTTATTGTTTTAAAATCATCTTCACACTTCGATGTTTTTTGAGAAAAACTTTTTAATAGTTCATCATTGTCTTTGACAATATTTTTTATATTTAATATCCTGTTATCATAGTTTGACACATTTTCTTCAAATAACTTAATTTTTTTCGAAATAGATTCCACATTTTCATCATTTTCACTAACTCTCTTTTTTAAATTTACAATATCATTTTTTAACACAGGTTCAAATCTTTGAACAATATCATCACTTTTAAAATTTTTTAATATTTCATTTTCAACATTGGCTAGTATTTTATTTTCTATTGTAGGTATATCTACTGTATACTTTTTAGAAATATGACGTCCAAATTTATCAATGGTCATTTTAACAATGTTATCTAACAATATTTACTACTTTCTTTTATACAATTATATTGGCTTCTTTCAATTCTTCAATAATAGAAATAATTTCGTTGTTATGTCCTGTATTCCCAGCCATCATAGATGCTACCAACAGTCGAAGTCTATCAACAAGTTCATTTACGTTATCCCAATATACGTAATCGGTATAAGGTTTATTAACTTTTAAAGTTATTCCGGATCCTGTTCTTTTCGAAGATATTCGAGTTTCCCTGTATGGAGCTTTTCGTCTGTCAAAAAATCCTTGAACTATATTATGCGTTTCGGGATTTATGGTTTTAGTTTTTGTAATTCCTTTATTTTGTAAATAAGGCCCTATTATAGAAATATATTTTTGTGATCCATTTCCCTGTACCTGCTCATTTGGATCATAATTTCTACGGTATGCATTGGTTCTCTTTAAAATATCCATATAATTTTCCAAATCTTGTTTTTTATAACCTACTGGTTCCTTTTTAAATAATAATTCATATAAACCTGGTGTACCTGTATAAGTTATACCTTCAACTTTTATGTTTTTACCGATAATTTCTATAGGTCTTTGTGTTAAACCCAAAAAGAATTTCTCAGTTTCAAAATCATGTACTATTCCATAGAGGTGATCAAACTTATGTTCCACATCTTTTACCCCTCCGTCAATATATTGACGAGGTAATTCATGAAATCCTGATAAATATTCTTGATATAAAGGTGTACTGACAAATGTTTGAATTGTTTGGCGTGTTTGTTCTAATATATCCGAAAGATTTCCTACCGTAGATTGTGAAATTGAAGAAGGGGTGGTTTCTGCTATGACACTTGTTTGTTGTAAAGATGGCATCTGACTATGTGAAGCTATACTGGTTTCCCAATCAATAATTGTTGGTATTTCTGTAGGAAGAATTGGAGTTTTCCCTGTCTTTCTTTTTTCTGGTGTTGATGTTCCATACTGTAGTTTTTTTCTTGGTGTTAGTGTTGGAAACAATCTTTTTTCTGGTGTTTCATAATTTTTTTTAATGGGTGTTTGTAGCTCTTCCTTTACCTCAGCCGATTCAATTTTACCAATTGTTGAAATTAATTGTTGTAGGGGTTGAGTTATTGGTTTATAGGTTTCCTCCAATTTGGATTGTGCTTCAAATTCAGCATTTTTTAAACTTTGATATTTTTGTTTAACAGCTTTCCTTGACTTAACAAGCTCTCTTGCTAAGCGTTCATTCATGATTAGTTAAATTTTTCACAAAACTTTTATTTTTATAAGAAAATATATGAATCAAATCCTTTTCGATATCGACCGGATTTTAAATTCGAATCCTTGTCTATTACCAAAAATCCAAATTTATCTTTCCAACACATCAAACATAACTCATTAAATTGATTAAATGACATATCAACATTAACATGATCATCATAAATATGTTTTAAGTTCGTTTTGTCTTGTTGAAATATAACAATCAAATTCGCATTGTCACGAATTAATTGTTTTGGAATCGAAGAATACGTTTGACACAAATAAAAACAATCAGTATTTTTATGTCTTCCGAAACAAAAATAATCTTTTACAACATTCTGATTGCAACACACTATATCATCAAATATAATTATGGAATTTGGTTTTATTTCTTGTGGAGAAACAATATTTTCTTCATTTTCGGATTCATAATATCCAATTTCTCTCAATGGTTTAAAAAGTAATCTCAAATATTCATATTTTGGTTGATATAGAGACTTTGAATAAATATATAAATTTTCAAACCGTAAACCATTGGGATCTTCAATTAAACTTATAATGATATTAGTTTTACCACACCCTGATGGACCAATAATTAACCCCCTTTTACTAGAGCCTTCAAACAATTTTCCATGTTTTCTAAAATTATTTCTTGAAGTCTCATGGTCTTTAATAATAATTGAATAAGGTTGTTTGACAATTTTCATATATAAGAGGATGTATAAAGGGTAAGTTCTAATTTAAAACTAGTCAGTTTGTTCCAAGATTTCAATTATATAATGCCAATCTCATATAAGCAACAATCCATTTATAAAAGAAGAGTCAGAAAAAGAGGTAGTGGTTTAATTAATACTCTAATAAATAAGTTACCTTTTGAATTACATCTACCTGGGTATAATTTTTGTGGACCTGGAACCAAACTAGAAAAGAGACTAGCTAGAGGCGATAAAGGCATAAACTTATTGGATGAAGCTTGTAAAGAGCATGATATTGCCTATGCACAATCAAATGATATAAAAAGCCGACACGCTGCTGATAAATTATTAGGTGACAAAGCTGCCGAAAGGTTCAGAGCAAAAGACGCCACTTTTGGAGAAAAAACTGCTGCACTTGGAATAAGAGGTGCAATGAAAATTAAAAGAAAATTTGGTATGGGATTAAAAAAAAGAAGGAAAAACAGAAGTCGAAAAACTCGTCTAGGACGAGGAATAACTTTATCTCAAGCTATTTCAAAAGCAAGACAAGCACTAAACGGAAAACAATTTAAAAGTTTGACTGATATTATTCAAACCGCACTTAGATCTATCGGAGATAGTAGAATATTATCACCAAAAAATAGAATCATACCAATTCCAAAAACTGGTGGATTTCTACCTCTTATTCCTTTATTTGCTGGTTTGTCCGCTTTAGGTGCTCTTGGAGGAGGAGCAGCAGGTATTGCGAAAGCTGTCAACGATGCAAAAGCTGCTAAAGAAAAATTAGAAGAGTCCAAAAGACATAATAAAATGATGGAATCTATAGCAGTAGGAAAACAAGGAAGTGGTCTTTATTTAAAACCATATAAAACTGGATGTGGATTATATCTGAAACCTTATTCAAAAAACTGTTAAAACAAATACCTCGAAAACCACTTACAAATTATGATTTAAGTAAATATATTAATCTACTTAAAATTCCCAACTTTCGAGGTATATTCATGAGAGATAAATTACCAAAAAAAATTAATAAAAATGAAAGTGGTATTGTTAATCTCGATAAGAATAGTGGTGATGGAACTCATTGGACTGCATACATAAAAAAAGGGAAAAATATTTTATATTTTGATAGTTATGGCAATTTGCGACCATCTACCGAATTAACAAAATATTTTTTCAGCGATAAAAAGAAAAATATTGTGAAATATAACTACGATCATTATCAATCAATTAACAAAACAAATTGTGGTGAGCTCTGTCTTAAATTTCTTTATAATAATGGTTGAAAAACAATATTAATTCATTTTGTTAAAAATTTTTAAAGAGATATGTCGTACAGTTTTGTCATTAGTGGTAATTCCCCCACGCTTTCTGTTAATATTCATCCTCCAATATATTTAGATGAAAATTTTGAATATTCCATTGGACTTGTAAATTTTGAAACTTTTAATGCTATTCCAAATATTGATGAGACTAATAATCTTTTCATTTATGACTCAAATAAAGAAATAAGAATACCACCAGGTAGTTATGAAATAGATGATGTAAATAATTTTATTCAAAAATTTTTGGACAATCGTACTTTTCTTCATATTTATGCCAATAATAATACTTTACGAACACATATTAAAACAGATATTCCTATCTCGTTTCGTGATGGAACTATAGGAAAAATATTAGGTTTTAAAAATAAGGAATTAGAAGGTCTTAAGGAGCACATTTCAGATTTTCCAGCGGAAATTATTAAAGTAAACGCCATAAACATCGATTGTAATATTGCCGAAGGATCATATTTAAATGGAAAACCTGTTCATATAATACATCAATTTTTTCCTAGTGTAGCTCCTGGTTTTAAAATAATAGAATCACCACAAAATGTCCTTTACTTTCCTGTTACTGTAAAGGTAATAGACAATATAAACATTAAAATAGTAGATCAAGATGGTGATCTCATCAATTTCAGAGGAGAAACGGTAACAGTAAGACTACATCTTAAAAAAATAGATGAATAATGGTTATTTTATATAATAAAAAAGTCTCAAATTATAATTTTTCAAAAAAATTTTACTCTAAAAACATTAATAAGAAAGATACTAAACGACATTTAACTAGTAATAAATTAAACTCTCAAAGGTTAACACCTTCTAATAAAAAATTTCTGATAAGTTTAGGTTTCAAACTAAAATAAAATGGAATATTTAAATGTAAAAGAAAATATTCTTGTAGATGAATCAATATTAAGCTGGGAAATACTATCATTTGAACCTTTCAATCCTACAAAACTTGGATTAAATGATGAAATTAGAATTGCTCTACAACAAACAGGAAAATATCCTTTACCTTGCAAAAGTGAATTATATTTAGAATTTCAAGTTACCAAAGAAGATGATACTCCATTGGCTAATACGGTATTAATCAACAATGCTCCAGCATTCTTGTTTAAAGAATTACGTTATATTTTAAATGGTGTTACAATTGATTCAGTTCGAGATGTAGGAATTACTTCAACTCTTAAAGGATACATATCATTTAATCAAAACGAAAGTGCAAAATTGGAAAATGCTGGATGGTATCCAAAAACGAAACCTAAAGAAAAAATTATGACTGATGAAAAAGGAAACGTTTCCCTATGCGTCCCATTAAAAATGTACTCGGGATTTTTTGAAGATTATAACAAAATAATTTTAAATTCACAACAAGAACTAATACTAATAAGAAGCAATGATGACACTAATGCTTTAGTAACCACAAGTGATGATGAAAAACCGAAAATTAAAATAACCAAACTTTGTTGGCGAGTTCCACATCTTACTGTGGCCATTCCCCAAGAATTGGCACTAACGAAAATTATTGATAAAAACAATGATATTCTTCTTACTTTCCGAAGTTGGGAATTAATTGAATATCCAGAGTTATTAGAAAATACAAGACATAATTGGCCTGTCAAAACCTCCACAAAAATTGAAACACCAAGACATGTACTAATTGCTTTTCAAAAGGATAGACGTGGTAATTTAAAATCAGATATGAGTAAATTTGATCATTGTGACCTAAGGAATATAAATGTGTTTTTAAATTCAGAAAGATATCCTTACCAGGATCTTCAGCTTGATTTTAAAAATAATAAGTTTGCTACCCTGTATGAAATGTTTTCTGAATTTCGTCAAGTATATTATAACTTTCCAATAGAACCAATATTTAATCCCAAAGAATTTAAAGATAATGCACCTATTGCTTACATTAATTGCTCTCATCAGAGAGATTTATTACAATCCGGCCCAGTAACCATGAGAATTGAATTTGAGACAAAAGAAAAAATATCGGGAAAAACAGCTGCGTATTGTGTTATAATACATGATAAAGTATTTAGCTATAATCCATTAACAAAAATTGTTAAACAACTTTAACTTCTCCCACCACATCAAATATCATTATTAAAATGAAAATATATCGAATAAGATCAGTTGTTTCTATACCATAGTTTGTTGCACATCAAATGGAATGTACAAAATACAAAAAGAAAAAATAGAACTATTTTTAAAAAAAATTAAACATCTAAAAAATCTTATTGAAGACTATTCGAAAAAACAATTTGTAATAAAAAAATTTAGTACTTTAAAAATTTGCTAAATAAAAATGAGAATAGTTATGGATGTTCAAGGATTTAAGGATGAACACAACAAGTTTATTCCTAAAGAACTTGCAATGTTTGATGGACATAAAATGAGTCATTATATTTTTAAACCACCGTATCCACTACAAATGCTTCCACCAGAAACATACAAGCAAGCAGAATGGTTAATGAAATTTCATCACTGCATCAATTGGAATACAGGATATATTCCTCTTCATAATTTTTCATCTATAGTAAAAAACTTAACAGAAAAAGGAGAATTCATTTATATTAAAGGAGAAGAGAAAGCTAATTTTATTAGAAAATATTGTACTAAGCCAATAATTGAATTGGACGAACAACCTGTTTTAATTAAATCATCTCCTAAATGTTTTTATCATTCTCAATCACCTTCAATGTGTGCCCTTTCTAATGTATTCTTTATGTATAAAAATTTTTTTATGAATGAATAAATTAACAATGAATGTAATAATATTTTTTTTATTTATCCACATCCCCACATTACTAACAGAAAATTATATTTTCCTATCTTTACATAATCAAATATTTAAACATAACAGCCGTTACACAATAATAAAACAACTATAAAAATTTAAATATTTTATTTCACACTAACTTTAATTAACCAATAAATCAATACATAAATTTATTTCTTTATTGAGTCCAATTTTTTTAAGTTCATCAAAGAATTTTAACACATTTTTAGTCTTCAAAAATTCACTACACAATTCTGCTGCTTTTTTACAAAAATTTGCATGATCAACATATTTTATATATAACAATAAATCTTGACCCTCACTTTCTTCTTCAACTAAACAAGATAAATATCTGGAACATGCTTCGTTCATAATGAACCCTTCATAAAGGTCCCTCACAAAATTTTCAATTTTAGGCATCATCTTCACCACGCAATTTGATTAGTTCTTGTAATACAACAGGATCTCTAATATATTGGTTTAAATGACGAACTTCATGATGAAACCAACTTAACTTCACTAATTCACGTATAAAATGTACAATATCTTTCTTTTGAAAATAACGTTCGCACAATTTCACAGCCTCTGTATGGTTTTTGGATATATCCAAATAATATTGAAACCAAGATGGACCACTATCAACTGCATAATGTTCGAACTCAAAAGCAGAACTTTTACATTTTTTATAAAATTTTTGAATTAATAAATTTAATTCACTTTCGTTAGAAGCAGAAGACATATTTCATTTTAGTATGTTTTAAGCTGGTAAAGTGTTGCTTTTATAATCAAAATTTAAAGAAGGGATACAAGGTCATGTTAACATGTATACGAAGTAACTCGAATGTATACGAAGTAACTCGAATGTATACGAGATAATTCAAATGAGAAAACAAAAGAGGAGGAGGATGAAAAGCGTTGATGATACGAGGTTTTTTAATAAGTATAATGAGAGATTTGAAAAGTATAATGAGAGAAGAAAAGAGGAGGAGGATGAAAAGTGTTGATGATTTACTCTTACTCCTCCTCCTCCTCTTTCCTTCTCTCATATATCCACTACTGTTTTATTGCAAAATTCCAATTAGAACCTGAGATTTATTGGAAAACTCATTTTCAAGGGTAAACTTTAGGGCACATTTCACCCCCTTAAAGTGTTTTTCCTCAGATAAAAAATACGTTTTTTCATCGTAGTCAGCAAAATATCAAAAAAATATTGAAATCGAAAGCGTTAAGTTGGAATAGCTTCCTTATCAGAAAAACTACCTTATATCAATTTTGGAAAAATTTTGAAATAACCATATTAGACCCACCATATTGAATTTCAAAAAAACTATTTTAAACTCTTAATCGTCCCTCCCCCCCCCCCCCAAGAACTTAAATTTTAGGAAAATACACCCGATTGTGCCTCTTACAGTCGGAATGTGTATGTTGTTGGCTTCCACCCCCCTCCCCCGTTGACAGCTTGTTTTGTCTTACGATCGCTCCCCTAAGAGCTTTATATTTAGGAAAACAGACCCGATTCTGGCTCTTATACTAGGAATGTGTATGCTGTTGGCTTCCACCCTCCCGTCGACAACTTGTTTTTTCTTGCGATCGCCCCCTCCAAGATCTCTGAGTGTAGGAAAACAAACCCGATTCTCCCTCTTATAGTAGGAATGTGTATGCTGCTGGCTTCCACCCTCCCGTTGACAACTTGTTTTTTCTTGCGATCGCCCCCTCCAAGACCTCTGAGTTTAGGATAATAGATCCAATTCTGGCTCTTATACTAGTAATGTGTATGCTGCTGGCTTCCGCCCTCCCGTTGACAACTTGTTTATTCCTGCGATCATCCCGCTCAAGAGCTTTGAATTCAGAAAAATGGACCTGACCCTGACTTTTACACTAAAATGGGAATGTTGCTGGCGTCTCCCCCCCCCATCGACAACTTGCTTTCGCTTGCCATACTGTACTTTTGTGATATCACCGCCTCCGCCTCCCCCCCCCCAAAGAGAGATGCTGGATCCTCCCCTGACTCTCAATACCCCCATTATCAATTTTGAACATAATACGGAGATGTAAATTTTTTAGACCGCCATATTGCATCTGTCCGATTAAATATTTTTAAATAATTTTTAATTCGTTATTTACACCCTCGGAACCATACTCCATAAAATTTTTGAGATGCCATATTGGATCGCCATATTAATTTTTTTTTAAATAATTTTAAATTCATAAATTACATCATCCAAAACCCTTCAATACTAATTTTGGGTAAAATTGAGAGATGTAAAATTTTTAATCCCCATTTTTAATATATTTAAAAATAATTTTAGACTACTTATATGCGACTCCAAAAAACTCCCCCACACCAATTTTAGAGAAAATCAGACAAAATTTTTTTTGCCCCCCTATATTATACGCGCCATCTTGAATTTTACTAAAGCAATTTCGGCCAAGACGATATGGGACCACCGCAACAACTTCCTGAACATAACGTAAAAAATGTAATTCATATCGTTCCAGCCGTTTTGGAGTAATGAACTTACATACATAAAAAATACATAGCGATCGAGTTTAGAACTTTCTTCTTGAATAAACAAAGCTGCCACCTGAAACTTAAATTCTGATAAATACAACCACACCAATCGATACCTTATAGGTATTGTGCTCTTCTTGAAAAAGAATCTTCAAAGAAAACATATAAACCTTATTTCGTTAACTTAAGAAAATGCTAAAAATTGAATGTAAAACTTTATCCCCAATTTTCTACCCTTAAAAATCAAATTTCAGAAATTTATCGAATATATCAAACTCAATTGTACGAAAAAAAAAGATACAAAATATTAGGTCGTTGCATCTGTTAGCGAAATTATCAGGAAAACCTGAGCGAGGATCTATTTTTTAAATTACATAAGTTTTGAAATTTCCAACCCTTACATGAATATGCTGTAAAGGTTATACAGGATGCCCATAAAATATTGCACAAATCTAATTAAAATTCTGGCAATAAATTTTGGAAAAAGTGCTTTAATTATTTTATCAAATTATTCATTTTTTGAGATGCTGAATACACTTTTGCATGCATTTGAACCAATCCAAAAAGCTTTTTTTGCCATTGTGAAGATGGTATCCCATCTAGGATGAAATACAATACTTTTTATACTTTTTCTCACAGAATTCTTGAGTATCCTGTTTACATTCTTTTAACAACAGGAAAAACGAATTTCGATTGTTTATATGTTTTAGAATGAAGATAATTCACGAACATGCTTCGCAAAAATAAGAGACGAGAAAATGAAGATTCTAAAGATCTGAAATCAACGAGAGTGCATCCTACAATCATCAAATTTTGTCTCAGATAATACTGCATATGTAAAGATTCATTAAACCATACTACAGTAGATGTTTTAGATCATCAGAGCAGTCAGGAACGGACTTGCAGCCACATTCATTAGGCCTAATTTTTAACAGGTGTCATTTTACAGAGCTTCAACTGATTTTTTTAATAGTTTGGTCATTCCTCTTCAAAAAAAGTAGTCTTAATTTTTTTCGATAAAACTGGCGGCTTTCGAGATAAATCGGTTTTTATGCGAAACATTCAAAAGTTACTAATGCTAAACACAAGCAGGTAAAAATCAGGTTGTTGTTGTTAATATCTACATAATGAATTACTATTGATGGAACTTGTCAAAACCGCCTTCAAATAAAAATAATTGTAAGAAATGGAAGAATATTCTTAAGCAGAACATGCTGATATACATTTAATTTATGGTGAAGCGCTGTTAATTCTTCGAAGGCAAGAAGACTTTATGCTGAAAGATTTCCAGCTCAGACATTCTCAAGTCCAGAAACCTTTCAAAGGGTTGATCGGAGCCCAATAATCATAAATTAAAGCACATCAGCACATCCTGCATATTCTATTTCTACCTGTTTATGTTAATCATTAGCAACTTTCCAGTTTTCCGCTTAAAAACAGATTTATCTCGAAAACCGCCAGTTTTATCGAAATAAATTAAGGGCTATGTAAAATAACACCTGTCAAAAATTAGGCCTAACGACTGTGGCTGTTAGTATGTTCCTAACTTCTCTAATCTCTCTCTAATCTAAACAAAACAAGATTAAAATTAAATTAAATTATATGAGTCAGTTCAAAACTTAAAGCGGATAAGGTAAATCGTTGGGTACCCCTTTAGGGCTCTATATAATTTTTTTTTCTATAACAAAGTGGGTTATATTGTATACTTTCGAGAAATCAGAAGGAACTTACTGAGCACCCTGTATAATCTAAATGCATTCTGTCTCTATGTTCACCACGCAGTTTGTTCATGCATGGGACCAAAAAAAGATCATTTGGTGCCAAATCAGTGCTATACGATGGATAAATGATCAATTGCACGTTTTGAGTGCTCAAGTCACTTGTCTGAGTCGATCTGTGAGAGCTTGTATTATCATAATGGAGAATAGTTCGTTGTGTCCTATATGTTTTCCTTAATTTACCGAAGACTGTGGTTGTTTACCATTTAGAATTGACTGTTTTTTCGAGAAAAAAAAAACAGACGACCTTTTACTTCAAAGTGCTTCGTAATAGTTTTGATTCATTATGGAAGACCTGCAGTTTACTCGTCACCTATCGTGATCTTATAAATGTTTTATGGAGCTTTGCGTTCTTGTTTTTTTTTCCTTGTACCAATCGGCACGAGAGCGATTCAAAGCGAACATAATTTCTTTAAAGCCAAATATTCCTGCAGTACATTATGTGCACTGGTGTTATTAAAGCCTTCACGTGACTCGTCCATGAGCGAACGACGGCCACGATTGAATTTACTAATTTACTGTGGTTTTTGTACGTACGTCATCGCCATATAAAAAATTGAGTTCGTCAACGGAGTCTTGTTAAAACAAACCATGAAATTTGTGAAAAATAGTGCCAGTGTAACCAGTTACCCAAATATAAACGGCTATCATCATATTGTACCTATTATATAAGCTTTTCAAAAACTAAACAATCATTAGAGAATTTCATTAATTTCTCTGTAAAAAATAGTTTTTAGTCAAGTTTTAAAAATACATTTAAATTAATTGCATCCATAATTTTAGCAATAAATTATAAACCGAAACAGTAAACTAATTTCACTTTAGACCTATATATCTATTTAAAAATTTTCAGCTGGTGGTAGAGACAAAATCCATAATAAAATTTGCCGGTTTTAAATGAGTCATTTTTCATTTGTGTATAATAGATTCTCGCGATGCTGGTGAAAAATGGGAATAGAGCGGTTTTGTTTTTAATTCTTAATGCCCTCTGAATTACTTTTCAGAGTTTACGACGTTAAGAAAAATTAGTTCTTGGGTTAGAAGTTTTCTGGTACGTCAAAACTTAAGGCTTAATCAAGAAGAGTAAAGCGAACTATAATTTTAATCTCGGAACAAAAATGAAATAATAAAAACGGTTTTTGGAATTAGGTTAAACTTCAAGAAAACTTGCGTTAAATAAAGGGCAAGTTTCAGGGTTAACAATTCGAATATGCAAAGTTATTTTAAGTAGGTAAGCTACACCACTTTACGTGCGGAATAATGTTGCTACGCTGGTTTTTAAAAGACGCGATACCTCATTTTGAAGTGAAAAGAGTTAATTCAATAAAAAAAATAAAATAAAGAAAAACACAAGAGTATAGTTGAAAGCTAGTAGCAGCACCAGCGAGCAAAATTGCCGAGCTAACTCCCTATGCCGAAGAGTAGGAGTGGGAAAGTAAGGGTGCCACTGCATCAAGAGCTAGGCTTAATGCTAAAGTCTTCCACGATGTTGTTTGGAACTAGCCTTCAACTTTACTCTGCAGCAAGCACAATAAAACAAGAAACCATACAGAAGCAAGCAGCAAGTGGTTCAAATAAAACTTGATAGTATCTCGTTATAATAAAAAAAAATATTTAATTATAATTAAACCGTTATAATAAAATTTTTAATTAACAGATTAAACTGTGGCGTAACCTAGATGTAACAAAATATTAAAAGAATATATAAATCAATTCAAACGGTTGACTAAACCCTCACACAATATAGCCTACTGGTAAAAAAAAACCAAAATCATATATTAAAGCATAAGCGATTAGATTTTAAACTTTTTTTTTTTTCTATTTGATAAATTAGTGAACGTAACGTTTTTTTCTTGAAATTATTTATTTTTTTTTAAATAGTTCTTTCAGATTTCTAAAATCTACGGCTGGAAAACTAAAAGGGAACTCAGTAAAATTTCTGATACATGGGTTAAATAAATTAAGACAATTATATAAAATAAATATCAAATTTAAATATAAGGCGATATAAAGGCAGTAATAAAAACCTGACAATCAAATTCAAAATGCTGGAAAAAATTGGGCTTGCGCTTGTCATGATGGATTTTATTTCTTGTCCCTTTAGTAAAAAGCCTACCCTCTGTGGAATTTATTGGAATTTGATTATTACTTCTTAGTAGTTGTCCGTCATTATTACAACATCACTGGTATATCTTTATAGACAGTCGTCGTTAATTTATTTGTCCAATACGTTTGTTTTCTTACTTCAATTCTTTAACCATTTCTTCCAACGCTGCATTAAACAAAATTTTTATAAAAAAAATTGAACCAACTTCTAAAAGTGCGCTAAAAAGTGAAACATAATTATAAATTTTTGAAGTCGGCGCCAAACCAATACCTGACAAAGTATGATTCGCATAAACAGATAAAAAATACTTTATTTGTAATTCCTTTCTTGCCATAATTTGTATATATTAGTAGTTCTTTATTTCATTTAGAAATAATTTGACGCCGACTTAAAAAATTTCATTTTTTTATAAAAATTTATAGTTATTTTTCACTTTTTAGTGCACTTTTAGAAGTCGGTTCAATTGTCTTTATAAAAATTTTATTTTTCGATTTTTAGTTTTCAATTCAACATGATTTCCATAAATTATTTAAACCAAGTATTAATCGAGATTAGTGTACCTCAAGTGACCCCAAGGTGGCAAAAAAATATCCATTTTATCCAAAGTTGCTAATCACCTTAAAATAAACCACTAAAAATTCTTTGATTCTTAGAGTTCTCCAAATACCCGTAAAATTGTATCAAACAAATATTTGGTCTGTCATAGTAAATCCATTATCTCAATTTTCAAATTAATTTTAGATTGGTAATATAGGCCCCAAAAACCTTCCAATATCGATATTTAAAGAACTTGGGACGTAAATTTCTTAGCCCGATATATTTCATACTGCATATTGAGTTTGTATACGTCCCAAGATCCTCGCAATATCAATTTTAGACAAAATCAGAAAATGTAAAATTTTCAGTCTCCCATATTGTATCTTATCAACCTAATAGTTGTAAAAAATTAACTTCATATTCGTAAAACATGACTCCAAAAACACCCTAATACCAAATCTGAAGAAATGAGAATAAGGTAAAATTTTCATACTGGATTCGTAATGTACGATCCCAAAAATTCCCACGTATCAATTTTGAAAAAATCGGACGAAATTTATTTTTGATCCGCCATATTGGATATGTCATACTGAATTTTTTAAAAATAATTTCAGATTCGTTATGTACGACCCTGAAAACTCCCCCATATCAATTTTGGAAAAAATTGGAAAAAATTTATTTTTTTGGCCATCATATTGTCAGCGCCATTTTGGATTTTACTGCACCAATTTCGTCCAGACAGTGATGACAATTTGTCAATAATCCAGTTGTTAAATGCCACAGCAACAAAGTCACTGGAAAGATTATTCTTATATATTTTTAATTATTTATAATTGGTGTACCTATGCATGTAGTTGAAAATATATTTTTCTTAACGCAAAAATAATATAAAAAAAGCAAAAGCAATGTTTACAGGTGATGTCACTTTTATGATACGTACACTTCTTAATAATCGGTGGATGTACCATTAGAAAACGTCATTTTATAGTGCTAGACTACACACCAAAAATCATTTTCATAAAACTTTGACCTCTTCTACCATCTAAACGAATCCGTATCGGATATAAGTAATTTTTAAACAATCAAAATTTCGATAAGAAATAAAGAAATCTTTCTGCCGTATTTAAATAGTTTGTTATATATGTAATTTTCCTATCAGGCAGAGAATATAAAAAATATATGTACAAACAGTTTATTTCCTGCAAATATCGCTCTGGTCCTCTCTCCATACGCGTTTCGATCACCTCATGATCTCGTCAGTGGAGCTGTATCGGACCGAGAGCAACATTAGCAGGAAATAACTGATATATGAACCATAAATCTCAAGGTATGTCGGCAGGATATTACTCCTGCCATCTACCAACTTCGATGTCAGACTGAAAAATATCGCCAGTCGAACGACATCTATGAATCAACGGAGTAAAGTGAAATTTTTAAACAATCAAAATTTCGGTAGGAAATAAAGAAATCTTTGTGCCGTATTTAAATAGTTTGTTATATATGTAATTCTTCTTTCAGGCAGAGAATATGGAAAATATATGTACAAACAGTTTATTTCCTGCAAATATCGCTCTGGTCCTCTCTCCATACGCGTTTCGATCACCTCATGATCTCGTCGCGATATTTGCAGGAAATAAACTGTTTGTACATATATTTTTCATATTCTCTGCCTGAAAGGAGAATTACATATATAACAAACTAGGATATAAGTAAGTTGAGTTAAATCAACCTATTTGATGTCGAGTCTGTCATCAAACGTTGTAAGACAATAGATATATAGTCTCAAAATGAACTCATATAACTTCTTTGTACATACCTTGTCTACTTTTAAATCATATTCTTAGTTTCATCCTGCAAAACGGATCATTTAATCTTAAAATTCTCTAGAAAAAAAAAACAAAAAAGCCGAAATGACAAAGCGCGCAAAACTGTTCGAAAATGTGTATGTTATTTTAAAGCCAGTTCCTATGCGTGATATAAATTACACCTTTTATTCATTTTTCCTTTTCTCATTTGTCTTTTTGATATATTGTAGTAAAAACACGTCATTTTTTGGTCTAACCTTTCCGTTTAATTTTTATCGTATATGTCAGTAGTATTAATGGTAACGATGTGGAAAATTCAAAACAGAATTTGCTTATTTTATGTTTTAGCACGAGTAGGTTTTCATTAAAATAACGGCGTGGCCAGTGTTTATGGAAATGTAAAAAATTATATGTTGTAGCTTTTTGTTTTTGTGTAACATCATAAATTAATAATAATCCCAAGCAAATGAAGAAAGTTATATTTAGTGCTCTGCCGAATTTGGCATATCATTATTCCACAGAAAATTTATGCTATGGCAACAGCTCAAAATATTTTATTTTTGAGACAAGTGACGTAGTCGACAGATGTAATCCGCGGTTTTATTTTTAAATCTTTTTGGTCGTTTTTCTTGATTTTTCCGATTAAGAAAGCGCAAAAGGTCTAGCCGATTAAGAGGGTCGAAACTGCCCCCTCGGTAATAAAAAAAATAAAAAACACCCATAGAAAAAAAAATTTAGCCGCTTTTATCGTCACATAACCTAAAAAAAAATTAAAACGTCATTTTTTTGACAATATCTTCGGTTCTAATCATCATAGAAAACTCTTTTTTTTTTCATTTTGTAGGTTTTGTCTACAACAGGATTCTTTTGAAAAAATTGTTGGCGCGAAATTCAAATTTTTATGGGTGTTCGAAAAGTTTTAAATTCAATAAAATAAATACTAGGACAACCGCTGGGCCGAAACAAAAATGTGTTGTTTTTTAGACGCCAAACAAGGGCCATAAATTTTTTCAGATTTTTATAAGTAGTGAAACATAGTCAAAATCGCAAAAAATGGTATTTATTAGCATTTTTTCGCATTTTTATCGAATTTTGAAGCATGGAATTTTCTTACAAATCCTCAGTTGTCTTAAAACTATGTATATGTATTATATATATATATATATATATATATATATATATATATATATGTATGTATTAAGTAGACAGTTGTTTTCTATCTGTCTGGAGAAAGAACCAGAGTGAAATTCACAGAGAATATACTGTCTGACCGTGAAATTATTTATTTTTAATAATTTCGTACCGCTTCGGGGTATATTCAGATGTTCCTTTGTACTGTTTAAAATAACAGTCCGGCATCAAGTTCTGCGGGTAGTGGCCTGCCGTTATTTTACGATATGGGGATTTTAAGTAGACAGTTGTTTTCTATGCATTTTGCTCTCGGTTCGTTACAGCTCCACTGATGAGACCATTAGGTGGTCGAAACTAGTATAGAGAGAGAACCAGAGTGAAATTCACAGAGAATATACTGTCTATCCCCGTTCTTAATGGTCGTAAGGAAAATAAAATAACTTTTCCAAAGACCGTGCAACTGTTTATTTCTTATATATATATATATATATATATATATATATATATATATATATATATATATATATATATTTGTTTTTTTAAAAAACACTTTTTAAAAAACTTTATTTATTTGTTTAACAATTATTTTATACTTTATAAATCAAGACTTAATTCAGAACTTAAACTAACAGAATTTATAATTTCCCTGTAGCAGCGTCAGCAAGTTGCATCATGTTGCATCATTCAAAGCAACGTAGTCCGTGTGACAATGTTGCATTTGCTGATTTTGCTTTAGTTGGTAAATTGTTAATGCGACCTTTGATACCGCGGTCAAGGAGCAAGTTATTAATAGTTATTAATTATAACATTGTCGTAGAATCGCATATAACATATATATATATATATATATATATATATATATATATATATATATATATATATATATATATATATTATTTGTTTGTTTTTCCTGGAATTATGGTCTGTTAAAAATGGAATTAGAATGTAATTGTGGTGTTGTATTTTCTGTATATTACATTTTTTAAAACATTAACGTTTCGGTAATTTTTTTACCTTCGTCAGAATGTGTGTAGCTAAAAAAACAAAGTATTTGATTGATTTTACTATCAAATTATTTACATGTTATGTATTTACCTTGAACAATGATTCAGGAACAACACTACACTCACATGTATACATTGATTTAAAAATTATGTTCTATTGAAAATTTAATTTTCGCGAGATTTTAAGATGACCACGTGTGTCATCTTGTGGTTTGGTATTTTTTTGTAGGTAATGAGGGTTGTTTTGGTTATTGTAGGTTAAAAGGGTCTAGTATATATATATATATATATATATATATATATATATATATATATATATATATATATATATATATTTATATATGATAAGCATTTTATAAAACACGATTTTTAATGCTTTAATTATTGTTTTACTGTTTACAATAGTAATAATACTTCTTAATACTTAGGTGTATATTTAACGAAAAAAACTTTTTCATGAACTGAAATGATTTATTTCTATGTTAGTTTGTATTTAAAAAAAAATTACAAGGTATGACCAAGTATTTGAAATAAAAAAAAATAACCTAAAATTGTCTTAGTCTTGTCTTAATCTTGTCTTAATCAGGCCTTTAAGGAAAAAAACGATCATTAGGTAATACATTATATATACATACATAGTTTAAAGACAACTGAGGATTTATAAGAAAGTTCCATGCTTCAGAACTTTTATATAATATAGAAGCTTCTATAAACGTGAAATATGTGGATGTAACAAAATGTCAACGGTTTAATGGCAAAAATAGAACCTAAAGTGAAAAGGGTTTTTCTATATTTTCCGAAATACTAAGAAGAAATTGGGAAAAACCAAGGCCATAATCGTATTCTCCAACCTCGAAATAAGAGGTATGAAAAGAAATTTTCAAAAAAGAAAAAAAATGCATATATGAATCAGTTTTCTTTATTTGTTACAGTGCTACCAGGTAGAAAGATACATGTATTTAAACTTGTTTAATTCGAAATAAAGCAATTAACAACTTTTAAGTATAACAATTACACCACTCAATAAACTTTTCAATCAACGGAAACCAAGGCACAAAGAATTCTAAAAACAATAATTTTTCTTTTCTTCATAATAGATTCATACGACCACGCGATGCTGATAAAAAGTGAGTCTCGCGTGGCTTTGTTTTAAACTCCTAACTCCTTCAAAATAAGTTTTTTTTAATTTACGACACCAAGAAAAATTATTATTCTGAATAAAAACTTCATTTTAAAATTTAGGCCATAAAATAAAAAAAAAATAATTAAAAGTAAATTCCAAACATCCAAATATCAAAATTACTATAGATACTAAAATAACAGAGACTACTAGAATAGCAGAAACAGAGATAGGACAGGACACTATCGTCCTCTGTACCACCAAAGGGTGCCCTCAAGGGGGAATAACCTCTCTACTTATATGCAGCTTAATTGTAGACCAACTCCTCTGTGATCTGACTAGCCTCGGCATATCTTGTCAAGATTATGCCGATGACGTGGTTGTGATCGCAAGAGGCAAATTCCCTTTATTAATAAATAAGCAAGATGTCAAGGAAAATCAATAAATAATAAAAAAACAAAAATTTTTGAAGATGCCTTAAATAAAGGGCGAAACGTCAAATTGTTTTTGATTTTTTATTAAATAAAGGACCTAAACCCAAGAAAAGACAAAATAAAAAGAAAATGATATAATCTATGGTTCAAGAATCTGGAAAATATTATATATATATATATATTTCTAATATTTTCTTGGGTATAGGTTTTTCCATTTAGAGAAACAAAGGACAACAATTTTTCTTGACGTTTCGCTCTACATAGTGAGCTTCTTCAAAAGAGGTGGTATATTTATTTTACATCTTGAAAGTAGTTTTGTGTGAACATTCTGCTTGAAAGGATAATACATATAAACAACTATTTAAATATAGCAGATAGATTTCTTCATTTTTTACAGAAATTTTGATTTTTAAAAATATATGACTGTTTAAAATACGATGAAATAAGTAAACGTTAATTTATAAGCTTTAACTAAGTGTTTACATCCAAATGTGTCATATCAAACAATATTATTTCACAAAGACTGCATCAGATTTAAAAGACAATGTGTGATTTCTGTTAGACTTAGTATAAGAACGTATGGTGCATATAATGTGTTCTGTAATTTCCTCATAGATACTTTTAAAATATGAAACGATTTGTTTAGTGCAATTTTTAGAAAATAAGGAATTTTTACTTATATTTCAAAAGTAAAATAAATAGAGCTAATAAATTTTCTTCTGTTGCTCGTCAAATAGAAAATGGCTTTTCTTTACTTAAAGTTTTCCATTTACCTTCCCGTTTACTTTTGTGACAGAACTGACTTTAAACTTAAACAAAAGAACTTTACGAGGAGTTAATTAAAAAAGGAGATAAATTAGAAAAGAATTGTCGTTAAGGTTCAAGCAATATATCTAATGCAACATTCAATTAAATATTTTTTCAAATGAGTCTTGAACTTGGTGATTAAAAGTTGGTAAATCTATAATTCCTAATATGTCAAAATAACATATTGAAATTAAATCTCGTCATATAACCGCAACTATTGATCATCACTTTTAATTTAAGTGGAAATAAGACAAATTTATTGTCTTTGAAAGACACTAATTGGCATAACAGAAATATGATCGCAAAAACTCAATCAGGAAGAGGGGTCCTGAAATTTGATTGTTTAGGGCGAACAAAATATGTCAGTTTGGAAAAAGAACTCTCGTCACATTTATGGTTCACGATATTAGACTGATTCAATCATTAGGCAAGTTAGATAAGAACATCATTTGAATTTCTATTAACAGACATTTCAGAAATTATTTCAAGAATTTTGAGTACTTCTTATCTAAAAACGGTAGGAACCAAATCAAATGATTCTTGTATCTTTCGTGTATCTGATTTTACTAGATTTTCTTTAATTAATAAATATATTTTCACTCCTTTAGTATTAGACAACTATTCTGTGTTTTCTAATGAAGTAACTACACTGTTAAAAATAACCTTAAATTTAATGCAAATTTAATGTCCATTCTATATTAAACTTAATGATTTTGTACCAAAAATCGAGAATAATTTACGTTTACTTTGAATTTAAAGTAATTCATTCAAATATCAGTTCGTTGTTAAGGGTGTTTTTTATAGAGGTATAGAACTTTTAAATGGAATAAAACAAAGATGATTTTTTTAAATTGACATGAAATTTACTTTATTCGAAAGATAACCTTCTGGCGTTATAATTTAAATATGACTTCTGGCATATGACCGCCACGACTAATCTGGAGGTCCAATTTTCGACGACTTTTTCCAACATTTGTGGCCGTATATCGGCAATAACGCAGCGAATGTTGTCCTCCAAGTCATCAATCCTTTCGCGCTTATCAGCGTTGACTAGCGACTTCACATATCTCCACAGAAAATAGTCTAGCAGCGTTAAATCGCACGATCTTGGAGGCCAATTCACGGGTCCGAAACGTGAAACTATGCGGTTACCAAACGTTTCCTTCAATAAATCAATTGTGGCACGAGCTGTGTGACATGTTGCGCCGTCTTGTTGAAACCACAGCTCCTGCACATCATGGTTGTTCAATTGATGAACGAAAAAGTCAGTAATCATGGCTCTATAGCGGTCACCACTGACTGTAACGTTCTGACCAGCATCGTTTTTAAAGAAGTACGGACCAATGTTTCCACCAGCCCATAAAGCACACCAAACAGTCAGTTTTTCTGTCAACATACACTTGAGGATTATCATCACTCCAAATACGGCAGTTTTGTTTATTGACGTATCCATTCAAACAAAAGTGAGCTTCATCGCTAAACTAAATTCGCTTATGAAAATCGGGATCAACGGCAATCTTGTTTTGGACCCATTCACCGAATCTACGCCTTACTAGGTGATCGTGTGACTTCAATTCTTGCACGAGTTGGATTTTGTAAGCACGCAAACCAAGATCTTTCCGCAAAATCTTCCATAAAGTGAATGGACACATATCCAATTCCTGTGCACGATGGCGGATAGACTGATTCGGGTCTTCCTCTACGCTACGCTCTACAGCAGCAATTACTTCTTCTGTACGCACTGTACGACGTCTCTGTGGATGCGTATTATCATTTAGAGTAAACGTGGTGCGAAAACGTTCCATAGTTAATCGAATTAATTGCTCTGATGGAAGATTATGTTGACCGTAAAATGGATATAGTGCGCGATACGTATTTCGAACAGAACCATGATTTTCAAAATAAATTTGCACAATTTGGAAGCGTTGTTCAGGCGTCAGTCTATTCATGTTGAAATGCCAAACCAAACTAAACATAAATCACTTGACAGCTGACAAAATCGCCGCCAGTTAAAAAAGTGTTGCCAACTTAAAGTTTTATACCTCTATAAAAAACACCCTTTACATTAAATTTGATTAAATGGTACCTTAAATTTCAATAAAATAACTGAAAAGATATTTCAACTTCTGCACATCAAAATTAATTCACATATACTCTAATACAAAAGGTTTCACAGACAAAGACTTTGTGATAGTGGGATGTGGCACAAATGACTTGGCAAATTGTAAATATCCTAAAATATGATTAAATAATTTGGCAATTAAAAACTGCCTTTATACAAATATAATTTTTTTATCAGCTTAGGATCTAATATGAATTACTCAAAACAAGTTTTTAATTATAATCAACAGTTGTGCAAGTTTTTGGATCATGTAAATACATGTACGGAGAATTGTGTATTATATGTTAATGTATGCGGCAGGAATGGTAAAAAATTTAAAAATAGTGATATTTCTCGGTTGCTTTGCGGTTTGTTGGATCGGGATCTTGCATTTCATAAGAGATCCAAGAGCTTGATACACGTAAGGAGTGTCGAGGGCCAGGAGGAGTTATTGGCTCCGAATAATAAAACTAGCAACATGGTAACCAATGGCTGTGATGATTTTAATGAGTTGTATGTGGAGAAGGCTGGGGTACTCCAGGGCATAAATAACAATTCCGAAAGTTTACAACATAATAATGATATTGGTAAAAATTTTTAAATAATAAGTCAAGACTTGGGGGAGACCTAGCTGGTCTGCTTATTTCATACCGGAATTGCTGTGGGATTAAAACAAAACTAGATACACTTAAATGTAATTTGAAGTAAGTGATAAGGATATAGTAGTTTTAACTGAAACGTGGTCAAATATGTTTGTGTATTCATCTGAGTTTAGCTCTAATAAGTGGAAAATTTAGAGAAACGATAGGGATCCTATTTTAACTGGAAAGAGTAAAGGAGGTGGAGTGTTGATAAGTGTGAACAATAAATATAACTCTGTTGAATGTAATATTTTTGATGCTGATTTAGAAGCTTTGTGTTACTGTTTCTTTAAATAATGTTAAGTTTTTGTATATTATTGCTGTGTACATTGCATCTAATTCTGACACATGTGCATATGATAGGTTTTATGAAATAATTGAAAAGAATTTCAGTGACAAAATGTATTTTGGGAGATTTTAATATTCCTAGTTATGTGGATGTTATGTTTTCCGGAGAGATATTGGTAAATCTAAAATGGTTTTTAGCTTTCAATAATTTGCAACAACTTAATACGATCCGTAATAAAAATGACGTAATTTTGGATTTAATTATATCTAACTCCGACAGTGTTGTGGACGATGACGACGACCTATTGAATTTCTGCCAAAAAAATTAACGTTCACCAATTTGGCGGCTTTTCGTCAATATGTTCATGATTCACTTAAAAGGAAATCACAGGTGAATGTTATATATACTGAAATGTAGAAAGCATTTGACACAGTAAGACACTGTCAAATTTTAAAAGCTTTAATTGACATTGATATGCCTCAAATTTATGTCAGCGTCTTGAAATCATACTTGTGTAACCGTGAACAATATGTTGAAATTAAAGGTTATAAATCTGCAATCTACACCAACACGTCAAGAATTCCGCAGGGCTCCAATTTGGGACCATTACTTTTTATAATAGCAATAAATGGTATTACAAATATCTCTGAAAAATGTGAAGCATTGTTATTTGCCGCCGATTTTAAACTATTTCTAGAGATTAACTCTGAAACCTACTGTGATACATTGCAATCTGACTTCTGTGATATAGCAGACTGGTGTGATACTAATGATTTTAAATTAAATGTTAGTAAATGTTCCTGTATGTCTTTTACCTTGAATAGACGCATTATCCCATATAATTATAGAATTGGGAATAATGAACTTGATCGAGTAAGCAGCCAGCGTGATTTAGGAGTAATCTTTGATCCGACTCTATCTTTCTCTGATCATATGGTTACGATGGTCCAAAAGGCACAAAAAAGAATGGATTTTGTCATCATAAACTCTAAATATTGACGAAGTTTTAGACTATTTGATGCACTGTTTGCCCCTGTACTTGAATATGGTAGTATTGTATGGTTACCATATTACAATATCTGGAAAGAACGTATTGAAAAAGTTCATAGAAAAATTTTAAAATATATGTTTTATAAAAATTTCGAAAATTACCCAGAAAGAGGATGTGACCAGGCATATTTACTGAACATTTTTAGGAAAATGTCTTTTGAGAAAAGACTAATTCGCATTTGTCTTTGCACTCTATTTAAGATTATCAAGGGCGCAATTGATACCCCGGATAGTCTTTCACAATTGCCTTTTGCAAACCAGAGGAAGATCAGTCGAAACAGATCGACATTCTATTTGAATTTTCCAAGGAAAAATTTGTATAGGAGCAGTCCGGTGTATAATATGTAACTTGTTTAATTTATATGCTTCAGACATAGATATAGGATTAATTAACTTAAATAAGTTTAAGAAAATTATAAATAGCAAATTATTAGATAATGCGTATATTAGTTAAGTGGTATCTGTAATTGGCTTTAGCTGTTGATGCTGTATGAAATAAATAAAATAAAATTTATATTATGATTCAATATACATTGCATGAGATTCCGGGAGATGGCACAACTTGTATTGAATTTTTTGTTTAGTATAATATAAGTTGCTTAAAGGACTCTATTTTCTTATAGTGTGGTGTACATATCTGCCCCGTACTGACGAGAACCAATGAGTTGGAAAGTGGTCTAGATGGCGGACACTAGAGGTAGGCAAAACGGACTTTTTGGTGATTCGGACCGTCCGGATAACTAATTTTAAAGATTCGGGTCAAAGAACCGGTTCAATTGTCCGTTTCCCGTCAAGAATTCCAAAGTTCGAACGACTTTCCCATTTCATATTTTTAATATAATTTTAGGAAATAGTACACCATAGATAATTACATTTCGATCATTTTTTTTTACAAAATCCATTTACAAGCATCATTAACTTTTTTTTTTCAAAAAAAAAATATTTTAAGCTTAAATTTAACTTTTATTACAATTTAGGAGATAAAATAAAAAGGCAAATGGGGCATATAAGCTGCATTTTAAACAAATAGTAATATTGCGGCTCTCTCATTTAACTGCATATATTAATATTTGCGCATTCACCATATCATATGAATTATCGAAAAAAAAACTGTGGGTCAAGTGTGACTCTACCGAAAATTTGGCTAGACATCTTAAAAGCATCCATTAGTGACTCTACTTGAGCCACAAGAAATAACGTACAGTAATGCAACGCCAGAAAATCAACTAAATTTAGAAATCAGTTTGCCTCATACTAATATGGACCGATCAGAACAATCGTCGACAAGTAATACAAAATTATAAAGCAGTCCTAACTTTAATTTGTTTAATAACAAAAATTAAAATTATGTTTTTATTATTGTCACTTTTCCGAGAAACTTATTTTATGTTTAAAAAATCGGTTTTCAACATATTTTTTTTTGTTAATAATTTTTAATTAAAAACAAACCTTTTTGGTTCCAGGATTAAAAACACAAAATTAGAATTGATCGTCATTTTTATGATTTTACAATTTCTGTCACTGTTTTAAGGGCCAGAACAAAAAATTTACGGAAAAGCAGGTTTCTCTATGTGTCTACATCATTCCCCTAAATTATCATTTTCAGCAAAATAATATATGTACCTACTTTAACAATCGTAACAACATAATTCGATGATAAAACAAAACATTTATTATTATTATTACATTTTAAATTACATCCACTTTCCCCAACATTGCAATTAAATATCCCTATCATACCCAATTAAATTTAAAATAAGCTAGATCGGCATATAGGGCCAGAAAAATTTTAATCATGTTCCCAATTCATATTTTAACTACGGAAATACCATTTTCGTAAGTATATACATAATTCTAAACTAGAGCAACCGTTGTACTGCACGGCCATTGCCTTTAACGTATTTACTGTTCCTCCAATTATTAATCGAACGCCAGCGGAGCCGAAACATCAGTGACCCATCGTACTATACCGAACCGAATGTTCGAAAGATACAAAGATCCGTAAAAGACACAACGAACACTGTCCGATTAAAGCGGTTCAATGGATCTCGGCTCATTGTAAGTCCGATGTACCGTGTGACCAGTCGGAAGGCGAGCTTTCGTACTGTCCGAGTCCGAAATTTAAAATTTAATGATCCGGATCTTTCGGACTGTAAACTGATCCGGGTAAAAAGAACGGATTTTCAAGTCCGACCCACCTCTAGCGGACACTACCTAGGGGAAAAATGTCGACCTTTCTCTGATAGTTTCAGAATTTTTTAAACTCATATTCAGATTCAATGAACATTTGCTGCCAATTTAATGTACATAGTTACCTTAAAACGTAATGATCAAACTTTAAATTTTATGTATGATTATATTAAATTTAATTGAATAAATTAATTTAGATTAATGTAAATTATTAAATGTAATGCATTAATTACATTAAATGCATTTAATAAACGTTTGTGAAATTTGTTTCCAGCACATTTACATTAAATTTAATGCATTTTCTTTTTACAGAGTAGTTTATTTAAACTTAGAGCTGAATTTTATTTTTAATTTTACGAAAAATCGCCAAGAAATTTACGCAATAAAACAATCAAAACTATCGATATTGCTTATATCGTTTTGCATCTTACCACTCTACATTATTTATTAAGTATCTTCATTGGCCTTTCCTGTGGTTAGAATATTGGTGTTGCTTGGTCCTTTTATAATCAAGCCCCTGTCGGATGGACACCCCTCTTCGAGCTTTCTCACGATATGGGGCTAATGGAATTGTGGCTACACCACTGCTGCAAAGTCTAATGAAAATAGTGGAGTTATTTCAAATTAGATTGGGTTAGTTGATGCCTCTGAGATTCGCTCCCTTTATTTTAAAGGTTGAAAATTTATAACTTACCTTGGAGAATTTAACAGGCTTCGAATTTATTCAAGCAATAGATAATTTAAATCAACATTAAATTACTTGAATGTAATTTTATTCTGGCTCATTTTCCAATTTAAAGGTGCAATCAACTAATTGAGTAATTAACTTTTATGCAAAAAAGTGTAGGAGTTCATTACTTAACCAAAAATGATTACCATTACTTCCACAAAAATAAGAGTGTAAAAGGAAGGCTAGGAAGAAAAGGCAATTAACACCGTTTTGACAATCTTTTTAAAGCCAGTAACTGAGAAAGGTGTTTTAAATTACACCTTTTTTTACTGCTCGATTTTGCCATTTTTCCTTTATAAGAAAGTGACAAAATATAATTTTCCGGTCTAACCTTCTTCATTTTTCTTTCCGACCTCCTTCGTGCGGATCAATAGCATAAAAGTTAATGACGTGGAGAAATTTATCGTACTGTTTTTAATATTAATGTCCACGGGTTTGTTAAGGGTATATAAATGTTTTTGACATTTGCCCCGGCGCAAAGACTTTAAATTTATATTATAAAATGAGTCTGGGTAATTACACCTTCGAAAATGGAAAATTAATTGATATTTCTTCTTTTGAAATTACGAGAGATACCAAAAAATATCTGCCTAAACATAATAGTCTAGCCTCATCTATCTATTTTTTTTTTCATTTTATTAAGGTGAGAGCTGCTGGAGAATAAAAAGAGAAAAGATTCTTCTATTTTATAACAAAGTTAAATTGACAAAACGCACACTTTACTATTAGTTACTATAGTTTGTAGTCTGCATTCCTTTTAGCCATATATCACGGCTACGCAGGGCAAGCAAAAAGTTTTGTTTAACCCATATTAAAATTCTGTATTTACTTCGGAAAATGTTTAAAAAGGAACTACTATGTTTCATACCACTAAATTTATTAAGAAAACAGTGACTGCAGTTTCAACTCACAGAGTCATTTTCAAATTGAATTACAAAGGTAGACTAAGTATTCAATACAGAAACATCGCTTTTAATTTCTGTAATATTTTCGGATTGAATGTGATCCTACAAAAGCTTTTCAAACAAATTTGAAACAAACCCTGCCAAACATAACAGCCATTTTTTCAGAATTTGATAAAAAAGGAATAATCAATATGAACCCACAAGCACCAAAACTCTATGGCCTTATAAAAAATCACAAACCAGGAAATCCCATTCGCCCAGTCGTTTCATACATAAATAGCCCCACGAGAGAACTCAGTATGAAACTAAATTCATTCTTCAAACAAATAAGCAACTTTAAGCCAAGTCATAGTTTAAATAATTCAGTAGATCTCGTCCAAAAACTAAAAAACATAAAAACCCCATATAACTCCATACTAGTTTCTTTTGACATAAAAAGCATGTTTTCTAATATTCCAACAGATGAATGTTTTATATTTATCCAAGAAATCTTACAGGAACGAAATGTAAATCCAATAGTTACTACTGAAATCTTGTCCTCTTTTGAACTTTGCCTATCACAAACCTATTTTCAGTTTAATAACAAATTTTATTTACAAAATTCAGGCCTACCAATGGGTTCTCCTCTTAGCCCTCTCCTAGCAGACATTTTCATGTCAAACATAGAAAATAATATTCTTAATTCCCCTTTAAGCAAGAATCATGTTTAATTTTGGTACAGATATGTGGATGATGTTCTAGCATGTTTTAAAGGCACTACTAGACAGCTTCAAAATTCTTACAATACATTAATAATTGCCATCCAAAAATTCAATTTACTCTGGAAACTGCAAATAACCATAAAATAAATTTTCTAGATCTCCCCATATCTCACCTCAATAATCAATGTAATTTTAAAATTTTTAGAAAACCAACGTTTACAGGTAATACTATATCTAATGACTCTTTTCACCCCTTACAACACAAAATGGCTGCATACAATTCAATGATACAGAGAGCATTCTTTTTGCCTCTCTCTCTGAAGAAGATCTTCAAGACGAACTAAATATCATTGAAAGGATTGCAATATCAAACAATTTCTCCCAACAAACCATAAAGAAATTAATAACTAAAAAACAAAAACAACTAGCTTTTAATTCAATATATCCCAAAATAAAAAATGATAAAGATAGTTCATCTTATATATCTTTGTCATACTATGGTACCCTATCAGAAAACATAGCTAATACTCTTTCCAAACATAACATAAAAGTAGCCTTTAAATCTCAACACAATCTGTCCACAATCCTTTACAATGCTAAAGATAAAATTAATAAATTTGATAAATCAGGAGTTTATAAGTTAAAATGTTCAGAGTGTGATAGCTTGTATATTGGACAAAGTGGTAGAAGCTTTAAAACTCGCTTTTCAGAACACCACCGATCATATAGACTACAAAAAACAGACTCGAGCTTTGCCAACCATTGCTTAGAACACAGCCGCAGTTTTCCTGATTTAAGCAACACTGACATATTACATTACTCAACAAAGGAGTTAAATATTCTTGAATCTTTAGAAATATATAAACATAGTAAAAATAAAAATGTAAATTTGCTTAATGACCAGACAGAACTTAGGTTTTCCACGTTATTTGTTGTCGCCAAATAATAATTAGTTCTCAAAATTTCGTACCTCTCCTTTGTAATAATGTAATTCTCAGGTAATTTTTATTTATTGTTAAATTTTCTCATGTTTCTGTATTGAATACTTAGTCTATCTTTGTAATTCAGTTTGAAAATGACTCTGTGAGTTGAAACTGCATTCACTGTTTTCTTAATAAATTTAGTGGTATAAAACATAGTAGTTCCTTTTTAAACATTTCCCGAAGATGATTAACAACCACATAGTAACGGCTACCAGCATCAACTTTCTGTATTTACTGTTTACAGTTAGACATACTAAAAATTTTACTTTGAGAATTGTACTTAAAACCGTATTTAAAACATTTTTGCTCTACTACGAAATACTCTTCTTGCACTGTCAATGTATTCTTAACACATGTCCTCAACTTCTCGTTTTTACCTAACTCGTTTAACTTTTGTTCTCAACTAATATCTCATAGCGAGATTGCTCGTATTTATTGAAGTTTTGTTTTCCTCAAAAAGCGCGTGATTGTTATTCTACGTAAGCAAAGTAAGATTCCTGGCTACTTATTTTTCAGCATTCCCAAACCAGAATACCTCACATATCGTACGGTTGAGATTCTGATTTTATATTTTAGATTTTACTCGCATTTTAACAAAACATGTCAGTAGAAGTGCGCATCTTTGATACAATTTGCAACATACAATAATTTTCTCTAACGCAAAGAAAAATATTTTGATATTTGAACTGTAATAATTTTTTTGCTGTTAAATTATAAAGTAAATACGGGTACTCTTGTTGAAAATTATCAATTTAAACATCCATGGTTTATCAGAATTATCGCTTAAAAACTTATCGGCGACGAAAGATAAAAGTTTCAAAACTTAAAAAATTCATGCAGTTTGAGAAACTCAGCGGTATTTGAAAGAGTAAGACTTATACTTTAGAATATTATGTATAGTTTTTTTGAGAAAAAAAATGTCGCGATGATACATAACCTCAAATATAGTCCAAAATCACCTTTTTTGCACTTTTAGGTTGGGATATTTAAAAAACCTGATGTGATGGAGCAATTCTGAAACCGAATTCGAATTCTGTGACGAAGTCTAGAAGAAATAACTATTCTTATTCAATATACAAATTTCACGACTTGTTATGTAATTTATTAATTTGTTGTTTAGAAACCTTTAGAGAGTTAAAAATATAGTAATTGTTGAATTTTATTGAAAGATCATAGCAATAAGTCACGACAAATATAGGCTAATCACCAGCTTCTCCACACTGTATAAGATGATCACCTCCTGCTTGACCCAGAACATCTAAGCACATTGTGAGCAAAATAACATCATTGCATACAGAAAAGATGCACGAGGGGAGCAATGGGATGCAAGGAACAAACGATTGTTAACTCTGTCATATGTAACTAGGCCTGTACCAACCGAAGAAATCTCTTTGCTACGTACGTGTATTATAGAAGGCTTTCGACTCATTGCCACATGAGTGGCTCACAACTATATTGAGAATGTATAGGGTCGATCATTGTTTTGTTTTTAGAACGCATCATGTCTACCTGGAGAGCCAGGATCCAGTTACAAGTGCCATCCAGCGACACCATCGAAACTAACACAATTCCAATACGAAGGGGAATATTTCAGGGCGACTCACTTAGCCCATTGTGGTTCTGCCTTGCAATTAACCCATTATCGCGCCGTTTGAACTCCACCAGATACGTATTAGAAATAACAACGAAGCGGTACTAAGAGTGAATCAATTTTTATACATGGATGATCTTAAACTGATGACTGCTACCAGAAACCAGGTGAAACAAATTCTTAAAATTATAGAGGAGTTCTCTGGGGATATCGGAATGCAATTTGGGCTTGACAAGTGCCGTATATTGGACATCGTTAAAGGTAAGATACAACGGTGAAATTATAGCTGCAATGGAAGTAGAATAAACATACAAATGCCTAGGTGTGCAACAGGCTAAAAGAATTGACCATCGCACTATGAAAGCCGAATTGATACCGAATTTGTCAGGAGGGTAAGGCGGGTATTATGAACTAACCTAAATAGTAGAAATTTGATTAAGGTGCTTAACACGTACGCTTGCTCTGTACTTGGCCATTCTTTTGGAATTGTAAAATGGAACAGAATGGATATCGGAAACTTGCAAACAAAAATAGGAACAATATTAACAAAACCACACAAACGCACCCTCGGAGTGCTATTGAACGTACAATGCTTCGAAGACATCAAGGAGGAAGAGGATTGGTGGATATTGGTAAGTAGCTCGACCAACAAATAATAAACTTACGTTCATATTTCCACAGGTTAGCGGACTCTTCCACACTACATCGAGCAATATACGAGGCAGACAATTCAACGCCGTTACAGCTGAGGGAACAGGATATTGCTTCTTACCACCAAACAGACCAAGAGAAGTTATAAACCTAGCTATAGAAGGCACTTCATGGACGGCATCCATATGAGATCAATCAGGAAAATGTCGACAACTCAGCATCGAACTACTGGTTGATTTCAGGACAGATGTTTCCGGAAACGAAGGGCTTCTTGTTAACTATCCAAGACCATCATTAGAGATCCCTTAATAGATAATGGCCAATGTAGATATGGCTGTCGAACATCAGAGACAATACAGCACATAACTGGAGGATGCCAAGCGTTTGCAGCAACCGAGTATAAGGAAAGACACGACTCAGCCGCTAAAATACTCCACCAAGAGTTATGTTAAACCTATTGCAGGTAGGAAAAGTGCTTTATTACAAATACCGTCCAGAGCCTATTCTTGAGAACAACCAGTTCAAGTTACATTGAGACTGAACGGTTCTGACGGATCAGACAGTTGCTGATAATAGACCAGACATTATACCAACAGATAAAATGTCTAGGCGAACTATACTAATCGACATTACTGTACCTAACAACAACAATCTAAAGCCCAAATACAAGAAGAAGATCGCCAAATATAGAAATCTGGTGGTGCAAACACGAAGACAATTGGCAATGAACAGCGTCCAAACGATTCCCATAATTTTACCAACAACTGGAGTGATATCAAAGAACCTCCTGAAGAACATCGAGGAACTGGGCCTTAGTGAGCATCTGTATAAGCCGATTCAGAAAGCAGTTCTCCTTGCAACCGCCCAAATCATCCGAAAATGTCTTCTAAGACCCGATAACATGGAAAGGGTTCCCACAGAGTCTCATACTTTTGGTATCTTTGTATACCTGGTACGAGTCAATATTCTTCCCTGGAGGAAGTGCGAAGCCGTTTGGCTTGATATCGTACAAAAGTCACGACAATAAAATCAACAAATCTTGTTTCGGTTATGGAAAATATGATATATTATTAAAAATTATATAATGTAACTCCCTGGTTAACAAACGCACACCTTTTGTGGCATTTTCATTCAAATAAAACATCATAGCTTCAAACATATTAGGACCCTTACAGATCGAGATAGAGAAGTTGTTTTCCTAAAATCAAATTCCACCTTCTTCACGATATTTTTAGGTTATTTCTCTATAGAATCATAAAAATATATTTTCAAGAATTTTAAAAACCCCAGGAGTCTGTTTTTGGCATTGATGGATTTGAAAGCAATGTTACGGCCTGTATAAATCCCCTAAGACATTTATAATTTACACCAAAAATATTATTTCCTTTGACATTACAGATGAAGTATACCTAAACATCTATAGTGTATTTAACAAAAATGAAATATATTGCGTAAACGAAAAGTTTTGTAAAAATTAATAAGGTCAGAAATGATACGGGCTAAAAAATCTGTGACAACGAAATAAGAAAATGAGAACCTTTATGTTGGTCGAATTAATTTATGACGGGTAGCATTCAGTAAACTGCAAAACACCTGTAACGCGGAATGGTCTGTGTGTTTGAAAGAAAAGTATATGAGCAATGCGTCTTACCAGTAATTACTTATGAGGCGGAAAGCAAAAACTACCGACAGAAATAAAGGTAAACTCCATTTCAAACAATCCCAACACGATTGACATATGTCAAGCAGCCATTATGCATTGCGATTCTGCACTACTCCAATCATACTCCCAGAGTAAAAGCTATCCTTTTCTAACTACATTAACCAAACAAGGACATCCTCGAGATTAGAAATAAAAGAATGCACTTGTTGGCGGGTTTTTTCAGTTTTTTGTACTTTTCATTTTTTCTCATTTCTAATATCATGAAGTGATAATAAATTCATATAAGTATATAAACCAAATATCAAGATTTTAAAGACATCCTTAAGTTTTACATATCACTTTAAAACAAGTATTCCGAAAACAGTGGATATATCCACATTATGCCGTTGTAGTGCTGAAATCACATTCAGCAAACATACAACTATATGCAGCTCCATGTATGAATGAAGTAAAATGCGAACAGTAAATGCAAATTTCGTTCGAACCATATCCTTTCCGTGTTAGAGGTTGCACAGTTTGAACAAATTGACAAGGAACACAATTTTATCCTATTCCACCACCATCGAGATGATGGCCTACCTGTACCACCATACCGAGAAGAAAGTCAAAACTTACCCTCCCCGCCACAGGGATACGGCAGACGTACATGTTTCGTCTCTACTAGGCTCATCAGGGTACCGACATGCACCTGGCTGTGCAAAGGACAGATCGGAAGGAAGCATTCAAATACTGAACGCGAATTCCTCCATGTGAGTTGCAATAGCAGTGGATATATCTACATTATGCCGTTGTAGTGCTAAAACCACATTCAGCAAACGTACAACTATATGCAGCTCCGTGTATGAATGGTGGTGGAATAGGATAAATTGTGTTCCTTGGCAATTGGTTCAAACTGTGCAATCTCTAACACGGAAAGGATATGGTTGGATCGAAGTTGATTTCAGCAGTACAACGGCATAATGTGGATATATCCACTGCTATTGCATCGCACACGGAGGAATCCGTGAAAGCCGCATAAACATATATATATATATATATATATATATATATATATATATATATATATATATATATATATATATATATATATATATATAAATATATATATATATATATATATATATATATATATATATATATATATATATATATATATATATATATATATATATATGTGACTGGCCAGTCAAGTCAAGGCAGTTATAGGGTTAAAAATGTAGTGTCCATTCTTCTAACTGGACTTTTAAAAATACTTTTGAAAAGTGAATACACAAAAGAGTGAGTGATTATAATTTGTTTGTGATATAATTAATTTTTGTTTAAAACAAAAATCTCTGTTCTTAATGCATCCGCCGAAACCGTCAGTTGAAAAAGATTTGAAAGAATCGAAAAGTCCTGAAAAATAAAAATATATATATATATATATATATATATATATATATATATATATATATATATATATATACAATAAGTATGACTACTTTATATATGTAGTTTCAATATAAAAATGAACCATATTCCCAAGAAAATAATTAACTAAAAATATATTTAATGGTTCAAGAAAAATTAATTCCTATATATATATATATATATATATATATATATATATATATATATATATATATATATATATATATATACAACTAAATAAATAAATACTAAATTGTGTAGTTCAATTTCTCTTCGATAAGCGCTGCTTAATTGAACAGCTACGTTAACAGTCCCAAAAAGTGAATATTGTAAAACATTTTTCATATATTTTGCCGACAACATATGTTTTTAGTGCGGTCCCCCGAATGATTTAAGTCGGTAAAACCTACATTTGTCCAAGAAGATTCTCCTCCAAATAATAAACAAGGAAAACAAAATAGAACATTTTTAATTTCACAACCACCATGCCACGTATATTTATTATAAAGATCGAGGTTAAATGTCATAATACAAATCCTTTTTTTGCTAGACACGGATTGTTCTATTTTTAAATTCGGAGTAGGCCTTCCAAGCCTTTTTATTTCAGCTTTATTACACTGTTAAAAATAACCTTAAATTTAATGCAAATTTAACGTCCATTCTACATTAAATATAATGATTTCAAATATCAGTTCGTTGTACATTAAATTTGATTAAATGGTATCTTAAATTTCAATAAAGTTGTTTGTTTTTTGTACAAAATCATTAAATTTAATGTAGAATTTGCATTAAATTTAAAGTTATTTTTAACAGTGTAGGTAAAAAATTTAATTATCAGTAGAAATGAAAAAATATTTGTACTTATATTAATTAGTTTGTTTTATTGTAATTTACAATTTTTTGAGGGGTTGCGCAAACTTGTAGACCTAAAAAAAAAAGCCGCCACTGTTTCATATTGCAAAATATAGACAAATTTATCTACAGTTTGCAATATTGTCATAATAGCTTTTTTAATTTTCAAATTGTCCAATCTGTCAATGTCAATTTTTTGACAAAAATGTCATTTGGCAATGATATTTGATATTAAATTCCTAATTTATTTAACAAATATACTATTGTTCTCTTTCGGCTGGATTCTTATAGTTACAGGGAGTGCTTGTTTAAACTTTCCCGGCCCTGCTGTTTCCGGATGTTCTTCTTCTGTCGTCATAGGAACATTTACGATTTTTTTAGCTATAACTGGAGGATTTGCCGTTAAATTATATCAATTTCCACTTATGATTATTACCCTTATATTGCTGATGTGTATTTATGGTACTCAAATGGTCTTAGCTTTAAAGATGATTGTTGGCACTGATGAATTATTAATAAGAAGCAACTTGAGAAACATGTACGTTGTAAGATTAAACACAGGGATCGATGTTCGCATAAAAGAAATTCATGATTATTTTAAATGTTGTGGATTTAATGGTGTTAATGGTAAGTACCTATTAATAATTTTCCTTCCGATTTTATCATATTATTATTGATGTATATATTTCACAACTTTTTTTATTACTCAAATGGAATAAATAGAGATGTTGACTGTATTCAAGTAAAAATGTAATTTTGCCGCGAAACGGTAGTTCCCATAATGGGAATCCTAAAAAACATATTTTTCTTTATTTTTAAAGAATTTAATTTTTACGTAATAATAAAAATGTAATTAAACCACTCTTAAGTCACGTGACATCGAACACCATTCAAAGTGCGTGAATTCACAAACATCATCGGTGTCAAAGGCTACGTTGTTTGGTTACCATTATTTTATAGTGATTTCCGTGCAATTTCTTCGAAATTTGCTTACTGTTCCCTTTGAGAACGAATCTAAGAAGTTCTCCCATAATGGAAAGTGAATTTGTTAAGGCAAATAGTTTGAATAAGTCAAGAATAGATTGCTTTACGGTGACCAGTTTCTTCATAAGAAGCAATAACTTCCGCTCTGCTGAATTTAGATATGTGAAGACTTCTATTTATGTAATACACCAGGAATTGTTATTTCTGCAACTTATAATTAATACAAAATTGTAATCATTTGTATTTATAAACTAAAAAGAATAACTGAATAATTAAAAAAGAATAGTATGATTTTGAAGGTATGTTTTTCTTTTGCAGTAAATTAATCCTGTATTTATAATCAACTGGTATAAGTATATTACTTACCCGAACTTGGACCTGTTTGAATCTCAGCCATGGAAATTAAAAAACAAAAAACGTACAATATTTCCATCTTACCCCACCTATTGAGTAAGACGGTGCACCCCCCCCCCTGGGCAAGATGGAATATAGTATGTGTAGTCCTCATTATCTTCACAAACTGGGCATAAATGGACTGCTTCATCATTGTAATCTTCTACTCCCATACAATCGCAATGCGCTCACTTGCCACATATCTGACAATTGACCAATCCTTCATTAGACTCATAGTACAAATCTTGACAATATAAACATTCTGTGTCTTTGATCTGACTGATTTTTCGTCTACTTCTTTGGCTTTCCTTTTTCGTTTTTTTTTTTTTGTTTTTTTCTTCTTCGTCCTTTTTTCTACTGTTTCTGACTGTTTCTTGTTTCATTGACTCTCTGTTGATTCTGTTTTATACCACGAAGCAGTAACAACAGCTATTTTGCCTCGACGACGGATTATCTCTCGCGTTTTTGCCATGTGCGAATAAGGTAACAATTGTTTTGGGCTAACCAGATGAAATCGTGAGGGAGGAATATCCACAGTTGAAACAATCAAGTCTGAGCTTGTCGAAAACACAGGCCTTGGTCCCAAAAGTAATCGTTGAGATGTTGACAAGCCTTTCTTCAGCATCCAGAGCAACATTAGTGACCTCCGCAGCAACAAAATCAGATTCAGAAAAAATTTCAGCATTCTAAGGAGAGATTCCACACTTAAAAACATTCAAATCAGTTGACATTGTAGGTGATTGAATGAATGCTTGCGCAAAAAGCTGAGTTATTGGGAACTCAGTCACAACTTGGCCGGGATTTTATCTCAACCATGCAGTAACAGCTTGATCATAAAATATACTTAATGGCTGCATAAAGCCAACGTCTCCTGGCTGAAGCTTGTGGGTAGTATGTGGCAAAAAACAAATAATAGTTACACTATGTTTACGTGTTCCGTCAATAAGCAGCATGTCCAGCCAAACGAAGCTTTACGGGGTATGTTATTAGATACAAGTTTAGTTGCTCCAAAATGTTTACATCAAACATTGTTTCATAGCTTTTCTCAGTCAATTTACTTGTAGGAAGCAAACCATAACCAATTCTTTTTGTATAAAACTGTTTCCAGAAAAATGCTCTTAACCCATTAGATATAAAGTAATTATGATCATGAGCAATTTGCTTTGGCCGTTGAATTTAAAGCTTCTTGTCTTTTGGACAACTAAAATATTGGTGTCACAGCATTTTATCGTAGACTCTTGCAAACGGTATATTTGGGTAGCGTAAGGCCGTTTCACCCACGATTCACTGCTGTCATATATTAGTTAGTAGCTATTTTAAAAATCAATAAATAAGTATCTGTGACAAACGCACTCTAGAAGTCTGGTCATTCCTTTTGGCTATTGCAGTTTTAGTACTAAAGAACTACAGGTAATTTAGATTTTACCACTACCAAAACTCAGGCATTCAGGACTCTGGTAAGGCTGCTATCAAGTTGGTCAGATCTCGGCTCTTATGTTGAAGTTCTTCATTAACGCGCACGCGAGTTTAATCTCGTGATGGTTTTTATAAAATTAAACAAGTTCCTCAAAACACTTAAATCTATTAACAAAAACAAATAATTAACAATTCGAAAGTACTACAATAATTACTCCTATTGGTCGTTCTATTATAAAAAGAAAATGTAACAAAATCAATTTTGAAGATAACACGTATAAATAGCTCTCTAGAATATCATTTAAGAAAGGAATAAAATCATAAAAAACAGCTATTTAAATTGTTTAAACAAATGGTACTAAAGTTGTCGTTTTCCCAAGTGAAATAAAAGCAGACTCTCCCTCTCGTGGATAGATATAGGATATACATTGCAACCGTCCAAATCCATATATAGAGTGGTTCAAATAAATTTCTTCGTTTAGTAGAATTTACTTGTAGATAATCAACATAAAATGATTAAAAGCCGAAATGAACATTTGTTCCCTTCCATTGGACGTATTTAAAAATGTCCATATATCATATCCATAATATTAGACTTGTTTCCCTTCGATTCAGAATTTGAATCCAGGATAAAATATGAAATAAGTATTATTATATTCTTTAGGACTTTTCAATGATAATGGATTGTTTTGAAATACCAAAAAAACTTTTCTGTTTGAAATTCCTAGTAAAACGAATGAAAAATATCCATTCAATGTCAAGAATACGCTTTCACCAATATAATAAAAATGTAGGGAATTCATTGTTGCCAAGCCAATATTGACACGTAATGGCGCCAAACATAGTGGAGACATTTTTAGTATTAGGGAGATATTTAACATGAGCAATCCCGTTTTATATATGAAGTTAGTGAGCTGTAAGCTATTTAAAAAATCGAAAAAGTTCACTTCTCGTTGTACGAAATAAAGAAATTATTTAAATGTGTTAAGTATATTAATATGTACTATTTTATTTTAGGAGATGATGTTTTAATGAAGGGCAACTTCTACGTTTCAAATGGTAAATACTTTTTTTATTAATAATATTATTATTATAAAGTGCTATTTCCCATAAAGGATAATATCACATGAACGTCGGATTAATATTTAGAAGCGTCAAGTTTAATAAAGTTTTTCCATAAAAATCCACAACAAATGGTTATAAAAGCATTCTGGTGTTATTTTAAAGGTAAGATTGTACATAAACAATCTATTGTCTCGTAGAAATCTATATAAAAATATTTCTTTATATGTTTCGGTACCCTTGAAATAGAAAGGAGGGGAGAGGACATCCCGTGACTAAGGGTGAGTCCAGACGACAAGAAAAATTTGAGCGTAGGCGTATTACGCGCTTTTGTGTTAAGAATGTCTCGCCCACACGGGGAATTTCGTTACGCGGTCATAAGGGCTGCGGTTTTTTTGTCTTAACCTAACTTTTATCAGGATTTTTGTTTATATTTTATCTAAGAATTAAAATGAAGCAAAATAAAACATTAATTGCGGCAGTATTTTAATCTAGAAAAAAAAAGTTACGAAATATAAGGAGAATATTGATATATTCTTTATTAAAAAAAAACAGGAAAGTCGTTGCTACTGGGTCCGCTCTGATTTGAGGAAAACATTGGAGAAAGGCTTGGACATATAAATAATTTGATTCAAGAAATGTGAGAAAATGATCCTGATTTTTTAAAAATATTTTCCTGTTGCTATTGGTGAATTTGAAGAGCTCTTCGCTGTTATTGAGCCAATAATTAGGAAACACGATATGTAAATGTGTACAGCTATACCTTTATTACTAGGTTGGAAATAACATTGTGATATTTAGCTGATGGAATCAGCATGTGAAAGCAACAGTGCGAATTCCGAGTCGGTAAATAATGCTTCTGAAATGATTCAGGTTACTTGTGCGGTAATATGGGAGTCTTTAGAAGTTTTATTTCCCACTTCTACCTGGTAAAGAATTGCCAAGAAGTTCAGACAGGGTAACTTTAACAATCGTTTTAATAATTACAATTGTTTGTAGTTTTTAGAAGAATACATTACATATAATACTAACTGGATTTCTGTTATTAAATTTCCATCAATGTTAATTTTTACTTTTTAATTGTTTATAATGGGTTTATATAAAATTTGCGAAGGGTAAAGTTACCAGATGACAGGAAATTTTCTGACATATCTGAAATTTTATCCCCCTGATAGAGAAACAGGAAAAAACTGCAATTGTCAGTATTTTTTTGAAATTAAAAGAGGAAAGTATAAGTAATAAAAATATATTTATTAATCATTCTAGTAAGAAAAAATAAATTAATTAAACGTTAACAAAATGAGTGAATTGTTAATTTAATATATTAATAAATTTAGTTTCGTACTTTGTATTGCTTGATGTTTCTTTTGGCAATTGCTGATCTTTTATAACCATTTCATGACTTTCTTCACATGATATGTTCTTTAAGTTAAATTGTGTCTAGAGTAGAACCTTAACAGAATATATTGTTGTAAACCAACTGTTACTATAAATTATTAATTAATAAATTACTATATATAAATATTTTTAAGTTACTCTTATGGATTAATAGATAATTATAGTCTAATATATAACACTCTTAAGATGAAGTTATATCTTAAGTAAATTTATATTCTAATATTCTCAAACAAAAGCATGCCTTAATCTCCGAAACTCTAAAACTTTACTTTTTACAGAGACCATTAACTTTGTTCATATTGTCCTCGTCCCATAAATACACACTTTTTCATTTCAGTAATCATGTAAATAAATAGTTATGTTATATTTGTTAGTACGCCTATGACTGTAAAATAATAATTTAGATACAGGAATAGAATATAACTAGGACATGAACATAGAGACGAGGGGAACTAAAATTAAAAAACTACAATAGTGGCATTAAATTAGTAAGTAAGAAGAAACACTGTTGTTACCTCATGATTTAATGAACATTTTAATAAAATATTAAAAATAATATTAGAAGATCTCTTTGAATTCATCGAAACCAGTGATAAACCAAAAGCAGAACCAGCAAAGTTATAACATTATTGGCAGCGAAAAGCAAAGCTTATAACAATATAGACAGCGCATTTCTCTACTTAGTCCTTTACGATCCCCCTCACTCGATATTTGTATTTGATGCTTCGATTCCAAATATTTTGAAAATCTCACTGTCTTAACATAGAACATTCAGATACAATGTCCGAATATTACTGGATATTATCAGGAAATCTCATTATTTGATCTGGTAACCATAGCTAAGGGCATGTCTGTGGATTAGCGTCTCGATATCCGAGATTGCCGTTGAATAGAAATTGTATTATATAACGACCTTTATTTCATAAGCTTTAATTTATATAACGAACAACTGTATTATTGCAATTGTTATAAAATTAATAAAAAAATTAACAAGAATTGTTTTTTTTTTGAGGACTAAGCAGTAATGATCTTCGGTAACAAGCATTTTTAATAAATTAAAACCATTTAACATAGTTCATAAATATCCATTATCTCAAAATTCGCAAAATAAAAATTTTAAATAAAACAACAAACTTCTGAAAGAAAAACATAGGTTATGTTCATATAAAATATTAAAAATAAACAGTTTCCACCATATTTAAAGCAGTCCGCTAAAAAGTTAAACATCATTTTGCGTAATAACCTTGGAAAAGTCGGATTTAGGCAGAAAATCTTCGGTCTTTGTCTTTTTTTAAATTTAACAAATCACAATGCTTGAAATTTAACATATGCCTTATTACGTTACGCTTACGCCCAAATTTTTCTTGTCGTATAGAACCACTTTAAAAGGTATTCAGGCACAAAACATGAAAAATTAGAAAAGTTATTTACGGCCGTGGCGTTAATTCGATAGTGTCGCCCCCAACGGTGGTGGTAACAACTAATACCTATGACGAAAGCGCTAGGAAATGAAAAAAATTATTAATTTTTAGATGAAGAGTATTAATATTTTAATGTCCTTACTTTTGTGGCAATAAAATGAGTTTATTAACACAAGAAATATAATAAAAGCATAAAACGTCAAAAAATCAATACGTCACTTAAAAAAAAATATATCTTTTTGGAAATAAAACGAGAGTAATTTCCTATTTTTTGGATTTTTATTATTTAATACTTATAAATATATAAAAATATTTTAAACAAGTAAATACAAAAATAATCTTTTAAAAAGCAAATAGAGACCTAAATTTGTTGTTTACGTACACCGGAAACAGAACACAGGGGCATAATAGAATGGACGTTGCATTTAAGTACGCGTATTGATCAGGTACAGGTTTATTATTATGTTGTGTCGTAAAAACAAGTTTTTACGAAAATAAACAATAAGAAAATTCATTTTTAGAATGATTTTCTAGCAATTTTCATCCTTCCCAAATAGACTGCATAAAATCAAAAAGGCTAGAATAGCCGTAAATTAAAAAATAAATCCACAAGAATTGCGTTTCTCGCATGAATTAGAATACCAAGAATATCCTCGCGTCATAGAGCCAGAATGGCAATAACAATTAACAAATAATTATTTATTATTGTTAAATTTTCAATTCCCCGTTATTTGTTGTTATTGCCAAATAATAATTAGTTCCCAAAATTTAGTACCTCCCCTTTGTAATAATGTAATTTCTCAGGTAATTTTATTTATTGTTAAATTTTCTCATGTTTCTGTATTGAATACTTAGTCTACCTTTGTAATTCAGTTTGAAAATGACTCTGTGAGTTGAAACTGCAGTCACTGTTTTCTAAATAAATTTAGTGGTATAAAACATAATAGTTCCTTGTAAACATTTCCCGAAGATGATTAACTACCACATAGTAACGGCTACCAGCATCAACTTTTTTTAGAAGTACTAATAGTTTACCTAACTGTTACTAAGAAAAACTCTAATTAGTTTATTAGCTGCAATTGAATATTATTAAAAAGTATAATAATAGTTTAATTTGACAAAAAACGTTGTAAATACAATATTTAATTACCATTATTAACTTTTGTAAAAGGTATACGGGATGCCGTACGACCTTTACCTAACTTCTTACACACATATAGGTCGACCACGATAAAAAAAATACCAACAAAGGCCTAAACTAAAATAAAAATATCGCAGACTTTTTATTTCAATTGTAAAATTAATTTCAATAGAATTTTTATTTCTTCAAAATTTTGACATTCGTTTACGCAGACAAATATATAAATAAAAAATCTGCAGTAATTTCCATAAATAATAAATTCCCGCTTAACAAACTTCCTGTTAAGCCTAAAATAGCCACTATCAAATTAAATAAATAAATAAAGCCCACCGTGTTAAATATTTCCTACTTTAAACAATTCCAGTAATAAAATTATCTGTACAGTTATACATCCTTCAAAAATATGTCTACTCCCTTTTCTATTATCAAGTCCGTGCAAATGAGGCGGATGGTCATACAGACTCCCCGGGTGGATATGGAGGGTCCTCTGCGTCGGTTTTAACCGGCGCGCATTAGGGCACGGCACCTCAAGCGCATAACCCTGATGATTACCACAAACAAGACGAAACATCTTCAATAACTTTCGGCTCTGTAAAGCATTTAATTAACTTATTCGAATCAACAGGTATTCCAAATTTACGTTTGCAAAATTTCACACCACATACTACACATAAAAACATTAAATTGAATAATAACCTTAGTAAGATAAATAATATAAGATCTAATGTACACGTGGGCGCAGGCTCGTCAACTGGGTCGCCACTCAATCAAATATTGTCGAAACCGAATAAGAATCTTCCGGAAGAGCGTAATTTTCCAAATTTATTGACCTCGACCGGGACTAGAAGGGACGGTAGTCGGTTACAGGACTTACTAAAGTCGCACGCACGCTCAGGAAATCCTGAAAAGGAAACCTTGAACAAAGAAAATCTCTAGAACAAGTTAAACGAAATAATGGAGAAAGCGCAACCGATAAAAACCCGGCTATCACGTGACGACGAGCGAAACCAGTTCGGACGACAGTTGAGATCTTATTTAAATGCAGGTCATTATCTTGTTGACGTTATTATCAGACTATGGATTGGTATGAAATAAAAAAAAATAGGCATAGAATAAGTAAATCACACAAATCAGGTAAAAAATTAAATTTCTATTGAGTTATGATAAATTAGTGAAGTAAGTTCTTACATTATAGATATTTATTAAAAGATTTTACTGTTCCAAAAAAATTAACGCTTCTAATTGGTAAATTTCACTTGAATTTTCTTATTAATCAGATTTGAGGTGGTTGAATACAATAAATCATTTTATTGTATAACCTATAATAAATAACAATAAATAATAGTAGATTCCGTTTTAAATAAAAAATTTGCTCTTACTAATATTGTAAATATCCTTACGGATAAACAAATTTACAATGGAATGCCGAAAGATTCGTTTCGATCCGACGGATAGAATGACGGCAATCGCACAATGCAGTTTTCTTATATAGTTCCAGCGTAAAAGAAAAAGTGTCCAATCAAAAGTTCGCTTTGTTCCGATTGGTTACACACAAGAGAGTAGAGTCAGCTCTCGGAAACCATATAAACCCCACGTTTTGTGCAATAGTTAGCCAAAACGTCGCTGCCAATATTTTATGCTCTTGGTAGAAAAAGAAACTTACGAAAACATCAGTTTTGAAGCAAGAAACCATCAGTTTTGAAGAAAGAACGTCAGAATTTGTCAAATATTGCATTTTTTCGAAAGAAATTCGCATTTTTTCAAAAGAAATTCGCATTTAAGAGGGAAAATATTTGACAAATTCAAGAAGATAATTTCTCAGGAAGGCTGAATAGCCTAGAAAAATAACAACACCGACGATCTTATCAGACGGCTGCGTGGCTGAAGGATTTCTGTTAATTTTAAGTTAAAACAAAGTACCTCCGAGGCCCCTGGACGAACTAGTAGCTTTTTCCCGGGAAATTGTCAAAGGCTGAGGCGCCTGAAGAAACTAAAAATAATTTAATTTTTGTTTTTTGCTGAAATCGGATTAAATATGGTATATCGGGGTTCCTCTGATTTAAATTTACAGGTTTAAGGTAAGCTAAGTTTCTAAACCTCAGAGCCCGATATACTATAGTTCGAAAGACGGGTGTTATTCGTAATTGTATACACGAACTGGTGTTGCAATTACGGATCACCGTCATAAACTTCGCGAAAACTATTAAATAAAGAGTGTTCCCAAATAACTCATCCTCCATAGACATTAAAGGTTGTTATAAGCCTTGAACCATCCCCATATAATAAAAAGCTACCAAAAATACTTAGAAAAGCATGTTTCTAAGGTTGGTACCGCACGAATTTTTTTCCAAATTGGTATACACTTTGAAAAAATTTTGGCACAAAAAATTCGAGCGCGAAAATTAACAAAAAGTCCCCTCAAGTTACCGTGAAATAAATATCGTGAAATTCGGAGAAGGCAATCGGATTTCGGATACAAACGTGAAATAAATTTAAATTTGCGAAATTCTTTTCCGACAAAAGACAAACAATTGACCAAATTTAGATTGACTTTCTCGTCACAAACAAATCTCAAACACATTACATTCAACAAGTTGCAACCAACAGTTCTAATTTTCCAATAATTAGACTACCCCAATCTCATTGCACAAGGCCCGTATAGCACTTCAGCTCACTTCCACTACGCGTCTTGTTTTTAAATAAAATCCTCATTTTTGACTTTTGGCTCACAAAACAACAAACTTCAAACTCTTCCAAATTTAAGAGCATAAAAAATGACTCAACCAATCACAATGCCACATAATAACAGCAAGAAAGGTGAGGAGGCCTGGATTTTTCCTGGGTCGGGAGGTTACGGTGGGTCCTCTCCGGCACCCCCTGGGTGCCTTTCCTTTCAACAACAACCACATTACCACAGTGAAAACATTAACATTCAGAGGAATTTCATAGATTTGGACAACCCTGTTACAAATACTGAAAGACTCGGCAGACGCCTAATCGATTTCGAAAACGAATCATTTTACGAGGTTTCGTCAACGATTACATCGGTAAATCCCCTGAGTAATTTTTCACATTCAAGCCAATTCCCTGGTTTACGACCTTTGGGTCACAGAAACCAACCATTCGCGCATACAGAGAGACACCCCACTTACTCATTTGCTACACATTTGGATTCGACTTTGATCGATTCTACTCAAGAGCCTAACCAATTTTGTTCTCAAAATTTTGAAAGGCAAATTCAAGAAAAATCGACGGAACCTAGTAGTGTACTAATGAGAGGTACAAACACAAGTAGGCGTTCCCTTCCCCGATACTAATCTACACATTTTATAAAATAGATGTTCGTATTGGCGTTAAGCAAAATAATCTTGGCATGTGATTCTTACTGATGAATACCGAGTATTATTTTTTTAGGAACAGAAGAGTCCATGATGGAAAATGTCACAATATTAATTCCTGAATGTTGTCAAAAGCCAGTACTAATCTGCATGGAATTAGATGCCTACACAGACGGATGTGTGACAAGAATATTAGCAGTACATTCCGAGTGGTCTAAAGTAGTGGGAGTGTACCTGATATTATCAAGTTGTATAGTTTTGCTTGCAGTTCTTTTAGGTATTCAAAATATGAGAACTCGATATTAGAGTAGTAATATTACTGTGTAAAATAACTAATAAATAGTCTATTATTTTTCCTGCAAACCAAAAAATATGTGAAATTAATTTTTGTATAGCAAAAAGAAGTTGACAAGAAATATTACACCTTCCTTTATTAATCAGAGTTAGATTTTCTTTTAACCCGTTTATAATAAGAGCCGTACTTAAGAAATTTAGATTATAGAAGTTGGCATTTTCGATGTATGTTTTGTAGAGATATTTTCGAAGTTTAGAATTCCATTGTAGATAAGTTTCCATAGAAAATAAATTCTAATTATTACCATATATAATCGAGATAATTGATCTTGAATATCGTTTATTTTTTTTATAAAGTTACTTGAAGTCCAACGATGTATTCAAAATTAAACTTGTACTTGTAAAGATATAAAAAATATCTGTTTCAGAACTTGCACTTCCACTGAAATTTTTAGCGTTAGTTATATTTTTTAAATTAGGGATTACTGATTTTGTTTTGACGCCTTCAATGTGCCGATTTTAATTTTGTAAAAAGGTTTTAAAAATAGAAGTATCATTCTAGAAGCCTATATTTTCTTTTTGCCTCAAATACGTAAAAAATGCTAGCAAAAATGACCGAAAAAGGACGACCGCGTAAAAGTAGAAGAGTATTGGGAGTAACGCGGCTGCCGCAAATTATATGCATATGACCATTACATTCTAGGGGATATTGATATGACTCCCCTCAGCAGCCGCGTTGCTCCCACTACTCGTCTACATACACAAGCTCGGCTGTTTCCAGTCATTTTGGCTAGCATTTTTCATACAATTTTTGAAGCTAAATGGAAATATAGGCTTGTAGAATGATATTTCTACTTTTAAAATATTTTTACAAAATTAAAATCGGGCGCATCAAGGAGTCTTTAACTATAGTGCATTAAAAATTTCAATGCAATTGTGCAAAAACTAATGAGTCGACAGCGCCTGGTTTTGGCATATATAAAGTACATATAAATTATTATTATTTCGTGAAGGGCCAACGCTACAACTTAAAAACTGACGAAAATATAAATTTTTGAAAAAAAGCTGTTTCCGTTTTTCTAAATACTAAAGATCCGATTGATTCAATCCAGGCCCCATTTTGTTGGTATTTTTATTCTTTATAATTCATCTGTTTACACCATCGATATTGCTTCATTACTTTTAGTTTTATAAGCACAAAGAACGAAAGAAAATATTTTTTTGGTTTTAATTGTTTATAACAAATTAATGAAGCATAGTAGAGAGTGTAAAATATAACAAAATATCACTACGGATTGTTTCTATACCTAAAGTCCACAATTTCTGTCAGCGGCTCATTTAAGACCGGTAACCGGTCAAAACTTTGCCGCTCTATTAACAGAGCAGGGACTAAAAGCTTAAAACGCGTTGTTGTCATATTTTGCAAACCTTAAATGCAATCAGCTGATGCACACTGATACCCACTACTTGGTTCCTTATCACGAAGATAATGGATGTGGCAACACACATACACGGAAAAAACTTGAAAAAAAAAAAGTCCCGACTAGGTTTCCGCTTTGGTTGAATATGTTATTAATTTATTATTGATTCATGGATAAATTCTGAAAGTTCACATTCTAATTACTACACTTTCGTTGTATATAGATGTTGTGTGGTGTAAAAAAGTTTATTATAGTATATTATATTGTATATTTGGTGTATATATTTGTGGTACACTATTATTACCGAACCTTCAACTACTGGTGCGCCTACATAAAAAATAGTCAATTGACGTTAAAAGAACGAATAATGATTAAAAATGTTTTCCATGGTATTCGGGAATGACATCCTTAAGTTACTCCTTTGGATGCTGCGTGTTGTTGTTAAAAAAAAAACAAAGCAGACAAGAAGACGGAAGAAAATAATCCGAGACGATGACACAAAATAACCCATGCGTCGCAAAGTCCATGGTGCCTTTTTAAAAAATGAAATACCAACATTTAACAATAAATAAGACAGAAATTAATAACGACACATCTTTAACTAAAATATCAATAAGAGTTTTGAAACTAACTTTAAAAGAAATGAATTTAATTTGAATCTTAAACGGAATCGAAAAAGCTTACTAACTGAGAAGAATTAAATTATTGTATGATGGCGAAAATATTTGGAAAAAATACGGTAGTTTCCAGAGAAAAAGAAAAAATTGCATTACACTGAAGAAACATGGCTCAATGAAAGGCACAAGGTTGGGAAGGTATGGCAAGACCTAAACGTTAAAAGTTCGAAGTCGACATTTATGGAAGCATTTTCGCAATGACTACGCAATCCTAGTGAAAAAGATCGTCGTCTTATAACTCATATTGGAAGTATGTCTGGTTTCTAACATGAGGACAAGAACGCCGATGTTTCTGAGCAATAGTTTTCTTCGATTTTAAACCTTGTGGAACCCGATTACGTAATTGTAATGGACAATGCCCCTATCATAGTCGTCGCTAAGAAAAAATTCCATATTCTGCGTCTAAAAACATGGAGATATGCCAATAGATTCTCGCAAAAAACATTGAATTTGACAAAACAATGCTTAAAGTGCAGTTGCTAGATTAAGTGAGGATAAATAAACAAAATTTATATCAAATATGCTATTAATGAAAGGATTCGGAAAAAAAATGTAACAGTGTTGAGACTGCTGCCGTCCAATGTGAACTTAACCTAATTGAATTAGTATGGGTTCAAATAAAGAGTGAAATGGCAAGGAAAAACAAAACATTCAAATTAGCGGATTGGACGAGGCAGTTACTAACGTGACGGTCAGTGATTGGAAAAAGTGTGTCGATCATGTTAAAAGAAAAGGAAGAATGTGGGATATAGACATGCACGTTGAGGCAGTGGTTGAACCATTAATAATCACCCCTGATGCTGATAGTTCCTCAGATTCAGATATGTCTCTTGACAGCAATTCTGCCGATGAATCAATGTGAACTAAATAACTTACATTGCCTATATCACACTCCTGAGGATGATACTAGACGCACCCTAGTTAGTCCGAAACGAACAAATCAGAAGGGAAATGCACTGGACGCCACTCAGAGGAGCAGTTAAGCAGTTCGATTAATATGCATAAAATACCTTAGTGGCACCTAAAGTGCACATAAAATATGGTAAAATGGCAACATTACATTGTAAGCAAGATATAGGAAGAGTGCAAGGCAATGGGTGCAACCGGCACCTGGAGCAGCTACACTGAGTGAAGACCAAAGTTTTATTGAGGTTTAATAGCCTAGAAATCATAGACCTCACTGAATAATCTTGGACTATCAGCAGATAGGGTTAACAGAGGACCAAGGAAAATCAATAGGACATTCAGTCCGGGGTTGTTTCAGTCGGTAAGAATCCAACACTAGCTTTCACACTCCAAGATATACTGTAAAAAAAAGTTCCAAAACGTTGGAAACCCTGTTTCTAGATTAGAACTGAATATACTCAGGATCAGTCTGACAAGGGATTCCACAGGGTCCAAAAAATATGAGTTTACATCATTTGGCACACATAAGTGAATAGGAACATTCAGAATCTTCCTGGCTTGCACATTGAGATCCTTCAAAGCTTTTCATGTTTGCCGACTACTCTCAACCCGATAAGTTGGTTTAGGTACACTCTCTTAGCACCTCCTGCTGCAGACGGCACAAAATTTCCCAGTTCTGTATAAGCTAACCAATCAGTGTACCATCTACCATATATATATATATATATATATATATATATATATATATATATATATATATATATATATATATATATTCACCAGGTGAATGAGATTTCACCGAAACGTCAGCTGCCTTACGGTCCTGAGAGGGACTCAGCACATACACGGGATGTCCGAAAACCTTCGATTACACATCACACCCGTAAGAATATCCGACATAACAGATATATATATATATATATATATATATATATATATATATATATATATATATATATATATATGTGTGTAAGGGTTGATAAAAATATGAAGAAATAAATTTAACTTAGAAAAAAATATATTGATATTCCCACGAAATTTCAATATTTATTATTTTCTGAAATGCACTGGAATTAATTCCCTTAACGATGGACAACTCGAGGCACTCTATAACCGAGCTATGAGTCACTGACAGAAATTATGGACTTTACGTATAGTGTAGTGGCAATATCACTATTCTAATAGTGTTTTTATCACAGAATCACTTATTTATTCTCTATTGATTGGCTTATTATTTGAGCCCATATCGTAAACACAATGATCTGTTCATTTTTTCGTTTCGCCACCTCCAAACAACACATTTACAAAACATAATAGTGTATGTATATGGAAATAATGGTTCTTGAGTTTAGAACGTGTCAAATTGGAATTATTATCCGACGTTTCGCCTACGATTGCAAGAGGCATCTTCAGGGATATTTACTCCACGAGATTAGAACACTGAATGACTATCGAGGAGCAACAGCCAGGTATTTATAGCCGACTGGTGCTTAGCGAGCCGTGATCCAGCGTTACAATCGATTTCCACCTGTGATGTAGACTGTAACTTGCATCTATATTAATATTCTTTGAATATTTACAAATTTCGATGGATTCTCTAATTTTGCGTTTAAAGAAACCAGACACTTATGCTAGCACCTTAGTTTCTTTTACACTAAAATTTCTGATATCTACTTATTTTATTTTTCAAGGAATTTTCTACGAGCAGACTTCGGGAGCTGCCCTGGGATCTCCGCTATCACCTGTGATAGCTAACATCTTCATAGAGGCTTTCGATGAAAAGGCCTTGTCTTCTGCACCTCTAAAACTAAATTTTGATACAGATATGCAGATGATACGTTCGTAGTTTGGCCGCATGGCACAGATAACCTCCATAATTTCCTGGATCATCTAAATCAACAACACCGTAGCATAAAATTCACTAAGGAAACTGAATCAAATGGTGCGCTTCCCTGTCTTGATGTACAAGTACAAAGGAAAGAGAATGGCAAATTAGGACATTCTGTGTCCAGAAAACCAACGCATACAAATAGATATCTCAATGCAACGTCACGCCATCATCTTTCTCAAAACAATCCGTCATAAACTCTTTGGTACATGGAGCACTTTTAATATGTGACGAACAATCACTGAATTTAGTATCTCCTATGGACAGTATTGTCTTACCTTACATACACAAAACCACCGACAAGATTGCCAGATTGCTCAGAAAATCAAATTTTCGGACAATTTTCAACACATGTAAGAAAGTTGGACAAAATTTGAAGTCTCCAAAGGACGTAATTCCATTTCTAACAGAATGCGTCTATAAGATACCTTGCTCTTGTGATTAAGTGTATGTAGGTGAAACAGGACGATCTATATCCACTAAGGAAAATGAAAGATCTGCAGTAGATGTACACCAGCATTGCTCACGTCACACTTTTAATATAAAATAAACTAAGGTGCTAACATCAGTGTCTGGTTTCTTTAAATGTAAAACCAAAGCCGCGAAAGCTTTCGTTCCTTATTAGTTTATGTATATTTTTATCACATCTACATATACAGTGTGTCCACGGACTAAACAGATACAAGACACTACTGGGATAGCGAGCAAAAAAATGTGAAACATTAAGACAGTTTTTAACAAAACCAAACAGGGTTTTTTAAACGTTTGTCCCGAAAAGCTCAGTTTCTAAGATACTTATATATATTTTAAAATTATTGTAAATTTAGTTTCTGAATACAAAGACGTGCAACCCTTTTATACAGGGTTTTTAAAAATCACACATATATAACACTAATAATAAATAACAATTTCAATGTAATTTGAGTTCTGAAAGGTTAAATAATAGCCTAGTTAGCGCTACCAGAAAATATTCCATAAATGTTATAGAATTCTGTACTTTTTTCTTACTTTTGGTTGTAATTAAGAGAAGCACAACAACCTCGTTTTAACTCTATCAATTTTACCAGAAACAAGGAAATTTCCAGGTATTATACCCACGGGACTATTCGCAATTTATAATTAAGCCTCATAGAATCCGTAACGTGCCTATTTCGTTCCTATAATCGCTACGAAAGCACATAACTTTGTGATTTATAAGACTAAGCATATAATTAATTCTCGATACAAACCTTGTTAAGAAAAAAATGTGAATTTAAAAATATTTTCTTTGTGTTAGCAAAACCAATCAACTCTACTGCCAGAAGATGAAAAAAATTCTAACGCAGTTTTACAGCATTTTCCTTTTTTGCTGTAATTATGGCTGACAAAATTATGTTAAGACAGACCCCGTACCCCGTTTTATTTTATCAATTATCCCGGAGATTTTCCAGGCAATTAAATTTGTAATTAGGTCTTATAGTGTGCATAAAGATGTCAATTTCGTTCAGATAATAGCTACGAAAGCACATAAATTTGTGTTTTATAAAATATAGCCTCAAATTAATTCTAGATATCAAATCAGTTAATTGCTATTGATTGAGAAAATATTGATGTAAAAATATTTTATTTTATTGTAGATTAGAAACAAATATAATTTTAAGACATAATTAAGACTAAGAACGTTGTTGCAAAACCACCCTTATTTAAATTCTACCAGTATCGTCAGGTGTAAATGCATAGTATTGTTAGTCTAGTCAAGAATTTTGTGCCTAACACAGCGTATCTCAACCTTTCAGTATTTGCGATTTAAGTTTCTATATTAGTTTTAATCAAGCCACCTTTTAGAGTTTTAACTAAATATATTTTAACGAAAAACTAGGAGAATTTGACCGCATCCTTATAGAAACATTGTAACGAAGAACTGTCTGAGTTCAGACATCCTTATATCGAACTTTGTTAGTCACGTTTCTAGTGGAATTGTAGGCTGTTAATCCAGTATACTCTACAGATATATGTAAATAGGTAAATAGGATTTAAGTTAGTTATATGTAAACATTAATAGCCAGATTCACTAAGAAGGTTTAAGATTTAGACCCCATTTAATTGCCTTGGAAATTATATTTTCTAGATGACCAGTTTTGTTTTTCTTATAATATTGTTTTAATTGTATTTTAAAGGTTCAAAACTTGCTTGACTTGATTGTTACCATTGTCAATTTAAATTCTCTACTGTCAATCTAGACCGGTTTTAAAGTTAAACCATGTTAGTGAATTAGAGGGTAATAGTATAAACAAGTAGTTATTAAGGAGTTGAAAGTAATTAGTGAAAAGTGGTGTTATTATTCGGATCCAGTGAGGGAAAAAGGAGAGAAAATTGTAACTGTTTGTTAACCATTAGAGACAGAGAAAAACGGATTCCACTGTTGAATCTGTCATCAAGGATGAAATATAGAATCGAGTTTTCAACAACATTCTAGAAATTTCTGTGGTAAATGCTAGACGACAAACAGCCAAAATGAAACAAATAAATAAAACACTATCTAATTTTATGGAACATATAGAAGAACGAAGCAGCGCCTTAAAAACCGGAAACTAAAGGATGTCTTATGTTCCAGTCCCATTTTAAGCTACCCACAAGGCAACATAGGGGTAGGAACTGTATTATCTCAGATACACAATGGCCAAGAACGAGTTATCGAATATTTCAGCCAAGTGCATTCAAATTCCGAGAAAAATTATTGTAGCACAATCAAAATTATTTAACATTTTCATAAATATTTATATGGACAGAAATTTTTAACAAGAACAGACCACCAAGCTCTTAAATAAAACCTGAAAGACAAGTGACAAGATGGGTTGAGAAACTACAACAGTACAATTTTAAAATCAAACATAGACCAAGGTGACTGTATAACAACTTAGATGCTTTGTCAAGAAGACCATGTAAAGAAGATTGCAAACACTGTAAGAAAATAGAATAAAGTAAGGAGTTTCCTATCCAGAAAGTCACTTTTGACGTTGATCCAGAGTAGAGTACAGCTCAGATGAAAAGACTAACTCGAAGACAAAGATCTGACTCCATTTCTTCGAATCAAACAAAATATTGAAAGGTGTCCTGGTTGGGAAGATATCTCGGATAAAGGACTTGCATTTGAGGCACTTTGGGCTCAGTAGGACTCGCTATTGATTGAAGACCGGTCACTGTAGAGATCCTGGGAAAGTACGGATGACAAGGAAATCAAAACTCAGTGGTAGTACCTAGAAACAAAGTTCCAGTAATTTTATAGGAAATTTACAATGAAAAGTTTGGTGCTTATTTGGGAATTGACAAAACTCTAGACAAACTAGACAGTGCTCTATATGTGCAGCTAGCCAAAGTCCAAGCACAAGATCTAAAAGAAAAATGAAGAAGTATAATGTTAACCTTTTGGTTGGTTGGCTGAACCAGATAAAGTCAACAAATTCATCTTATTTGCTATTCACTACTTCAGAAAATGTCCCGAGATATTTGCCATCCCTCACCAGGAGGCCTTAACAGTACTTGAAGTTGTAGTCAATAATGTGTTCAGCCAGTTTGGAATTTCTTTGGAGAAAAAGTCTGACCGCAGACATAATTTTGAAAAGCTCTGCGAACTACTTAGCATCTGTAAAACCAGAATAACATCTTCAGTCAGATAGCATAGTTGAACGATTTAATAGGACCATTGAAAAGCACCTCTTAAAGGTTGTGGATAGACATCAGAAAGATGGAGACCAATCTCCATAATGGCCTAGCAATCTGCAATTCATGAAACTATCAAAGTTACACCAGCCGAGGTCTTATTTGAAAGGGAACTTAAATTGCCTAGCAACATAATGTTCGGTTCCTCAACTGATGAAAGTATGGAGATTGAAGACTGGATGGATGCCATACAAGAGAAGTTGCAAAAAGTTCATGAACTAGTCAGAGAACTCGTGGTTCTGATCACAGACAAGATATGACATCAAGGCAAACTCTATAGGGTTTCAGCAAGATAACAGAGTTTCGTTATGGAATCCACAGAGGAAGAGAGGCAAATCACCTAAGTTGAGGCCAGCATGGGAAGCACCATATACAGTCCTGAAGAGAATTAATGTCGTTTTTTATGGAATTCAACGAGGTTTCAAGTCCAAAGTAAAAGTAGTACATCTCCACAGGTTGAAGCCATACCACGAAAGTATCGAAGCTAATCTGGACGATTAGAAATAGGAATAGGCAGTTTAATGAAGGACTAGGGGAATTCGGCTGCATCCTTATAGAGATATTGTAACGAAGAACTGTCTGATTTCGGACTTGTCCTTATAGAAATATTATAGCAATTAGGCAACTTTGTTAGTCATATTTCTAGTAGAATTTTATACTTTTAATCGAGTATATTCTATAGGTGTATATAAAGAATACCGTGTATTCCCAATATTTATTACAAGTATATTTTTTGTTATTTTTTTCTTGAACCCTCAATGATATATTTTTATTTGTTTGTTTTCCTTAGGTTTATGGTCCGTTAAAAAATTAAATTCAATACGTAATAGTGCTAGAATATTTTCTACATTTTACATTTTTTATATAATTGATGTTTCAGTAATTTATTTTACCTCCTTCGGAATTTACAGAGTGCTAAAAATAATAGAGCATTTTTTTTATATAATTTAAATGATTTTGAACATATTGTATATTTACCTTGAAAAAAAATTTACGAAAAACACTGCACACCATATACACATTAATTAATTTTAATATTATGTTATATTAAGAAATTAGTTTTCATAAAATAACAGTATAAAGATGACCATATGGTGGTGTTGTTGGTGAATTTTTGTTCAAGATAAATATCCAACATGTTCTAAATAACTTAAATTATATTAAAAAATGCTCTATAATTTTAGGCACTATGTAAATTCTGATGAAGGTAAAATAATTTTTTTTGGGTATATGGTCCGTTATATATAAAATGATGTAGGATGCTTAAGGTATAGGATTTCCGGCACTTTTTTTTTGGTACATGTATATATTTGGGGAGGAAGGGCATTGCCCCAGTGGTCTCTGTCTGGATCCGCGTTTGTACCTAAATTTACAATATAAAATTGGACTCTTGAAATGGATTATTGTTAAAACATAATATCAAGAATGATGCAAAAATGCCCTGCTAAATTTTTTGAAAAAAAAAACAGTCGCAATATTGCCTATAAGATAAAACGGTGGATGTAAAGAGTACCAGATATTAAACTTAGCATAAAGGAAGAAAATAAACAAACAAATGGTTTGAGTCAAACAGAAAAACTCATTAATAGAGATTAAATAACCTTGGCCCGTAATAAATTATTCAAATTAATAGCGAATTAAAGCTAGGAATCTTGTAACTGATTAAGGATAATAGCGCAGATTAAAGGGGTCCTGCAAAGACTTACCAAATTAAAACTTTCAATTCAATCTAAATGAAGTGGGACGATTAAAAATTATTATAACAAAATCCATTCTATTGTTTGTCATTGCTGTAACGTCGCCTTCTTGTAAGAAATATTTTCATGAATTAAAATAATACGTCTAGATGTTCTTTTTTATTTTTACAGTAAATGAAACATAATCATCACAAAATTTAATAAAATTTACATACTTAAATCAAAGATTATCGGAAAGTACTTAGTGAAATTAATTCTGGTAAATTGTTTAGTTAATTAATTATTAACACGTTACCTATGCTTAAGTTTGATGCGTTTCTCCGGCGAATATATTAAACATTTCCTGTTCGAATAGCATTGTTGTATTAAACAGAGAGACAGAAATTACCCAAATGTACAATTACGTGTTTCTAAGTATAATTGTATAGTGTGATTATTCCATCAGGTTTGAACATTGAGAATACAGATGTATAGGATTTAATTGATTATGTATAGATTGCGTCGTCCTCCTTTTTACATGTTTCATTGTTATACTAATTTAAATTGATATACTTGAAAAGCACGTCAAAAGTAATAACAACAAAATTATTTCGCAAAGATACGATGGCGCATCAATCATGAGCGGCTCGTCGAATGGCGTGCAAGCAATTTTAAAAAAACCTATGAACATGCTGTTTACGGGCATTATTATGCACGTCAACTAAATTTGGCAATGTTAAATGCTGCATCAGCCAATAAAAATGTCCGCATATTTATTTCCAATTTACAAGGGATTTGTTTTTTTTTTTCAAATAGTCCTCAAAGAACCGCAATACTAGATCATAGATAGATAGATATTTATTTGTGTCATAATTATTACAATTTTACACACGTTAAAATAAACATATAAAAAATAAAAATTCCTACACGATACAATAATAATTACACTGACAAACTTATAAGTTAAAAGATACATCAAACTGAATATAAAAGCTATTCTGCATCAGTATATTTTTTACTTTCCTTTTAAATAGACGAAATGATAGGCTCTTTAGATGCAAAGGAAGCCTGTAAAATCGAGGAGCATAATAATTGACAGAATATCGACTCTTTGTCAGACGTACAAAGTCAGGTGCCATGAGTGAAGCATGCCTTGTATTGTAATGATGAATGTCACTATACAGTGCAAATTGTTCCCGTCTTTCATGGATCCACAATAGACATTTAAATATATATACCCATGGCAATGTCAAAATGTTTAGATTTTTGAAATAGATGTTGACGCCTGCGCGAAAATGTAGACCCATAATAATTTTAATGGTCTTCCTTTGCAGACTGAAGAGTTTGCCAGAATGTACTGAATGTCACCAGATAAGAATTCCATGCAATAGATGGAAGTGGAGGAGGCCGAAGTAAGCGCTCATACATGTTTCATGATTTGCAACTTGCACCAAATTTCTCAAAAGAAACTAATTTTTTGAAATTTTATTAGACACAATCTGAACGTGTTCATTCCATAACAACTTTTGATCCATATGCAATCCAAAGAATTTAACAGTCTGTCGATCACCAATTAGCTGTTTTTGAGTAAATATGACATTTTTAGTTTTTTAGCATTAAGACACAACTGATTGGCATCAAACCACAGTGAGATCCCCGACTGCACTTCAAGCATCTCAAGCTGAAAGTTCGTTAAATCAGGGTTCCTATTAGCCAAAGTTGTGTTGTCGGCATACACAACAACCCCTGAAAAAGAAGGGATACTATTTGATGTCGTTTATATATATTATGAACAGGACAGGTCCCAATACCGAGTCCTGCGGCACTCCGATGCTCACTATACCGGTCTCTGAAAGATTATCATTATAATAAACACATTGAACTCTATTTTTTAAATAATGTTTAATTAGAGAGAGACTGGAAGAACCAAAACCATAACGTTTCAATTTTGTTTAAAGAATATCATGCGAGATGCAATCGAAAGTCTTGCTGACATCAAAAAACGTAGTCCCAGCGAAGCCACCACTCTCAAACTCAGACACAATAGTGCACACTAAAGCAAGGACAGCCAATTCAGTGCCCCTTCCCGCCCGAAAACCAAGCTGAGAAGGGTCAAAGATATTAAGAGTTTCAATATAACCGTAAATTTGTTTTGATAGGTAGATAGATAATCTTAAAAACCTTTAAGACCACCAAAATGATGCTTATGGGCCTATAATTCTGACCATCATCAACAGAACTTGGGTTATGAATAGGAATAACTTTAGATTTTTTATAAGACTCAGGAAAAAAAACAGTCCTGACACATTTGTTAAATAGTATTATTAGTGGGGATATAATTAAGTTTTTGATAGATTTAACCATTCTGGCAATAATGTATATATATATATATATATATATATATATATATATATATATATATATATATATATATATATATATATATATAGCCCTACTCTCCGAGTTTTTGAGACTATCTATGGATCCCTAATCTGATTTGGGGTAATATCTCGAAAATCAGATTTAAATGCACACTCGGAAAGAAAGTGAGTAGGTGAAGTTTTCGATTGTTTTATCTTCTCTACAAGCTCATGTGGTTGATGTACAAAAAAGTTATTCATCTTATCAGCGTCCAATACATCAGAATAAGCCACTCTCTTCTTTAGTAGTCGAGAATTGTTGACCACATTCCACATGGCCCGAACTTTGTTAGTCTTGGAACATATATATTTTTCAATAGCATCTTTTTAACATTCGGCAATTTTGTTTTTATAAAAGCTTCTAAAATTTGTATCAAGCTCTTTGTTTCCATCAGTAGGATTTTGACGATAAAAGTCATGTAAAAAATTCAATTGTTCTCGAAAAACTTCATGAGCAAAGTGATACATTGGGTGAAGTTCTAAAACTTTAAAAATTTTAATCACTATTTCGATGGCATCGGCTGAAGAAGAACGGTGTTTTTCTATCCTCAAACGGATAAAAACGTTTTTACGCTATGTAGGCAATGCTTTGTGAAGAAAGGGATCTTATCGAAAGCATACCTCATTTCAATCAGTGGGTTATTGATAAGTTTGCTAATGCCAAAAATCGGCGTATGGATTTTCTTTATAATTAATTTACACAGTAAATTATACGTGCATTTTCTTTTGACTGCTATATTTTTTTAAATTTACTACCTTCTTTATGTTTGGTAATTTAAAATACGTTGCTTTGTTTCATACTAACTCAATTTTTAAAGACTTTTATTTTTTCATCCACCTATGGCAGGTTTTATACATATCTATGGTTTTAATGTACCATTGGAACTGCAACCCCTACTTTTTTACTTCACCAGCCGCCACTGATTTTAACAGATTTTTAGAAAGTTCAGTCCAGGAATAAAATCAGGGTCCGGAGAAGAACCATCCTGTGTATCATCATTCCTAAACCCGCAAACTAAATTATCGATAGATAATATATGACATTTCATATTAAATACAAGGGCAGGTCCAAGAGGTAGAAGAATGGAAGGGATCGTCCCCCCCCCCCCGCTAATTTTGGTAGCTTAGACTTCGAGCACATTGAATTAGTTCTGTCAACTCGCTTTGACTTGTCATACGATTGGGGTGGGGGGTATTTCGATCTTTTCTTTGCTCTCCCCCACCCCCAGTCCAAAAAGCAAGTCTGGAATGCTCCTGATTAAATATTAATTTTGAACTAACCTACATCATAATCCCATGTAACAAAGTTATTTTTAGAAAAATAAAAATTAAATTAAATTCATAAAAAGGAGCACATGCATTAATATCCATATTGCACCCGTTGCTGCCTGCAGGAAAACGCAATTCTTTAGACTACGCTGCATTTCATAGCTTAAATCCATTCGGCCCATTTCCATAATTTAAATTTGCGATCAAATTTTGCTCTTGTTATAATTTTCCTCTACGGTCGCGGATTAAATTCCAGTCGTGGAACTAAATCCTAGATTAGCGCTTGTTTTTCGAATAATTCATTGGCAAATAGCCGAGGTATTATTTAATCTTCGTTTTAATGGCTTGGTCTTAAAACAAAGCATGAGGAATTTTAGTAAGTGTAAAAGGCTTCAGGTAAACAAGAGGCATTCCTTGCATTTTTAATTGGTAGTGTTTTATTAAAACTTGCATAGAGAGGCTATGTAGTTAAGAACGTGACACTTATTCTGATTAAAACAAACAAGTATTAAGGCACTTGGGTGTATTTCAATATTTATTTAAAATACTTGGAAAGTCCAAAGTTTATAGATAACTTGCTTTTAATTAAAAGGCATTACCACCTACCGAGTCCCTGGTAAGGGTCATTTTATTAAGTTTGAAGTTCAGGCTTAATAAAATAAAATAAAATGAACAAATAAATAAGATAACCCTTTCATCAGAATAAAAGTTACAAAACAAAGCTGCTAAAGAAGAAAGGGTAAAGTTCATCGAAGTCATGGTCTCTATGCTTAATTCCAAAGATAAATCTAAGACGACAATTTTTAATTCTTTTAGTAGCGAAGCACTAATACAGGATCTTTAGAGGATATCGTAGTAATTAAAGACATATAAAATTATAGAACCACAAATATTTATTCATTTAAACTTACAACATATCTAGAGTTATACAAAATTGTAAATTTAGACATAGGTTTCCAACGCAATTTGCAAACTGGTTCTCAAATCAAAGTTCTCATTTTAAAGAAAGAAATTTGTCCCTATTTATATTATGAGTGATCCCTGAAAAAAAATCTATGTAGACACTATCGAAACAACTGACATTTGCCAGGCATTGATTGCTAGTGGTAAACTTTTTCCAGTTGTGCGTCATATCTGATATATAATCAAAATACTGAGTAAACATAAAATTGGCATCACATTAATGATAGGCCTGGGTGGTTTACAGTTGGTTCAGTGAGCGAGTACCCATGCTTCATCAATCTACGAACATATCAAAGGCAGTTTTGAGACCTGTTCGTCTTAATTTGAATAAAAATAATGAAAGGACAGAAAACAAAACAATATTCTTCTAATCCAAGCAATACGTCGCAGAAAATCTAACATTATGGGTAGAGCAAGATAGAAAGAGACAACCGAGACAATCAAATCATTTCGTGTTATGAATACAGACTTTCTTTTGACTTCGATCTATACATTATTTTATTGTCAGGTGTGCACGTAAACAACATGCTCATAGTTTTTTTATAATTGCTTGCACCCCATTCGACGAGCCGCTCATGACGGATGCACCATCGTATGTTTGCGAAATAATTTTGTTTCTATTACCCTTGGCGTGCTTTTCAAGTTCTTTAAGTATAATCACAAATTTTCGCGTCATGTTCTAAAGGCACTAAAAAATCCCAAAATCGCTCAACTGGCGTGCACCATACAATGTATCTAAAGACAATTTCTATTTGAAAGATATTTGATACGTCAATAGTTGCGTCAGTTATTGCAAACAAATAATTAGCTTCTTTTACTTCTTTAGAAATTTCCTCTTGACATACAAATTTCATTTTGCATGGTTTATGACGTACCTTTAAATTCGGAGAGATTGTCTCTGGATAAATCGTCTTAAAGAGCTAAAATCACGGATTTCTGCAAATAAAATGGCTGACAGATGGTAATGGAGCTGTCAAACGAAAAATGTCCGTAGTATGCTCTGCGCCATTTTGGGTAAAAGTGACGTTTTGGCACGTCAAATTATTCGTCAAAAGTCAAAAAATAATGTCATTGTTATCATTGTGAAGTAATCTTTGTTTTTTCCTGGATTAAATTTATTTTATATAACTTAACAAACAAGTAATATGCACCAAGCCATCAGTCAAATATTTAGGTGTAAATATAAACCACAAAATTATCTTAAATTGGCACTTTGGAATTGTTAAACAAAAATGTATACCACAGAGCCAAATACCTTAAGAGTCTAATATACAAAGAGAAAGGCATATCAAGAAAAACTACTCATATATACATAGCAATATACTGACTTTAATAGGAATGCATACCCCCTACATACAGTAATTACAGGAAGCCAGCACTCATAAGACTTGAAACGGTAGAAACCACTCTATGTAGTATGACTAAAATCCATCGTCCTAACTATCCACCAATCAATTATTGTATGAGTTCACTAAACATCCAGCCGATTATTGCAAGACTTCCTGTCCTGACAACTAAGTTTGAAAGAAAACGTGAAACTTGACCGGTGATAGAGGTATACGACCAGGGGCCGGAAACATAGGCCAGCCAGAAGACCTCCATTAATGATACTATTCAACCTTAAATATACTTTTTTTATTATTTTGCGAAGATTTGTAGGGGCTTGAAGACCAAACGTACTATAAATAAGCTTTTTATTACGAAAAACCTCATTTGTTGACCTGTAGGGTTCAAATTTATATGTCGTAATAAATTATAATCATAATATTTATTTAATTGTACTGTAGTATAGTGTTTAACACAGCGTAAGGAAGTAAAATGTTGCATTTAACATTATTTGAATATAAAATTTAATGTTACTTATTTAAATAAAATTTTAAATATCTTACAAATTGTTATTTCTTAAATTTTTTATGTTGTGTTGGTGAAAACAATTATGTTACACTTAACTGTTTCAAAGTAAGATACTCGACAGTTATGAATATATGGACACAAGTGTGTGAATTTAGTGTAATAATTTTGTATGTCTATAATCTCAAATTTACTTGAAATTTGCGAGACATTCAACTTTCTAAGGATATTTTAATTAGAAATCAAAATACTGAAATAAAACGTTTTGAAGAAACGGTTCGTCAACATATTGCTTTTTTTAATGACTAGTTATTTTTAACAACTAAAAATATAATAAAAAATTTTAATCTATTTTTACGACCGACCAATAGTACGACAGATATCCACGTATTACAATTAATTGACACGAATTGGGTAAGGTTATAATGTAATACTGTCATTTTATCTCTTTCTACCATTCGTTTCGTCCAACTACTTATGTCGATGAAATTTCGGAAAGGTATGCAAATTGCTTCAAACCTTGTCAGTGGGAGGTAAACACGAACTTGAGATATAAAACTCTCAAGTTCTTGGAGGTAAACGATTACGTTTAGTCGTTATAATTTTTCAGTGGCGATAGCGTATTCCCTGTTATTATAACTTCACTTTACCCAAAATGGCGCATAGCATGGTCCGGACATTTTCTGTTTATTTGACGATCAGTACAGTTACTTTTATATGTGCGTGGCTAAGATTCAATTACAAATGGCTGACAAAAGAAGAGCATTAATTGAAACACCTGCAAGAGTTCGTTTTCTTCGAGAGTAAATGGAAACTCTCAAGAGTTCTTATCCAAGAGTAGTTTTCTTAGACAAACTATGAAATGTATATTCTTTATTGTTTACTCTTGGTCTGAAATATTTCAAAATTTTTATTACATACATTTATTTATTGTAATTTGATGTTTTTTTTGATGCAGATGTATTTCTTGTTCACTGTAGTTTCGGCCTTTGCCTGGTATATACTTAGATCATAAATGAATAAATAAAATTTTTGTATTTTTTATGCAGTTTTTTAGGGATTATTATTTTTTTTGCACTTTTTTTAAATTTTATATGATTATTATTGCTATGATTTTTCAACCTTAAAAGTATATTTTATAAATATAGCGTTCAAAAGAACTATAAAAGAAAATTATAAATAACCATTAAAAAAAATGCTTATTTCAAGTGTTTGCAGGTAAACCTTATCGTGTTATATTTAATGTTCTTTTTCGGTAAAGAAAGGAGTCCTAATTCCGCCTCTTTGCGTTTTGTGATAATTTTATTCTTTTCAAGAAATCTATTTATTATTATTATTTCACTGATATTTTTACTTACCTAAAAACGTAACAGTATAATCTCTGTTAGAAGTAATTTTTCTCTTTTCCTGATAGCGAATTCGAAAATATAGCGAAATTTTCAATATACTATCGAATTTCGTTCGTCAGTGCAATAGACACTTCTTTTCTCGTCGGACCCATTGTATCTAAGGGTGAGTCCACACAACAAGAAAAATTTGAGCGTAAGTATATTACGCGCTTTTGTGTTAAAAATGTATCGTCCACATGAGAGATTTCGTTACGCGGTCATAAGGGGTTTGTCTTAAACTAATTTTATCAGGATTTTTGTTTATATTTTATCAAAAAATTAAAATGAAGCAAAATAAAACATTAATTGCGGCAATATTTTAATCTATAAGAAAAAGTGACAAAATGTAAGAATATTGACATTTTCTTTATTAAAAAACAGGAAACTCTTCGCTATTGGGTTCGGTCTGTATTTGAGGAAAACGTTGAAGAAAGGCTTGGACATACTAATAATTTAATTCAAGAAACGTGAGAAAATGATCCTGATTTTCTTAAAATAATTTCCTGTTACTATTGGTGAATTTGAAGAGCTCTTCGCTGTTGTTGGGCCAATAATTAGGAAACACGATATGGAAATGTGTTGCTATACCTTTATTACTCGGTTGGAAGTAACATTGTGATATTTAGCTGATGAAATTAGCATGTGAAAGCAACAGTGCGAATTCCGAGTCAGTAAACATTGTTTCTGAAATTATTCAGGTTACTTGTGCGTTAATATGGGACTCTTTAAAAGAAGTTTTATATCCAAAGTTTACCACTTCTACCTGGTAAAGCATTGCCAAGGAGTTTAAAGACGAGAATTTCAATATAACAGTGTAATTTTAACAATCGTTTTAAATTTTTACTTTTTAATTGTTTATAATAGGTTTATATAAAGTTTGCCAAGGGTAGGGTTGCCAGATGACAGGAATTTTTCTGACATGTCTGAAACTTAAGCCCCCTTTAGGGAAACAGGAAAAAACTGCATTTGTCAGTATTTTTTTTTAAATGAAAAGAGGAAAATATAAGTATTAAAAAAATATTTATTAATCATTCTAGTAAGAAAAAATAACTTAATTAAACGTTATAAAAATAAGTGAATTGTTAATTTAGTATATTAATAAATTTAGTTTCGTACTTTTTATTGCTTGATATTTCTTTTAGCAATTGCTGGTCTTTTATCACCATTTCATGACATTCTTCACACGATATGTTCTTTAAGTTAAATTGTGTCTAGAGTAGAACCTTAACAGAAGATATTGTTGTAAACCATCTATTACTACAAATTATTAATTATAAAATTACTATATATAAATATTTTTAAGTTACTCTTATGGATTAATAAATAATTATAGTCTAATATTTAATACTCTCTTAAGAAGAAGTTATATCTTAAGTAAATTTATATTCTAATAGGCTGAAACAAAAGCATGCCTTAATCTCCGAAACTCTGAATCTTTACTTTTTACAGAGACCATTAGCTTTGTTCATATTGTTATCTTCCCATAAATACACACTTTTTCATTTCAGTAATCATGTAAATAAATAGTTGTTATATTTGTTAGTACGCCTATGATTGTAAAATAATAATTTAGATACAGAAATGGAATATAACTAGGACATGAATAGAGACGAGGAGAACTAAAATTAGAAAACTACAATAGTGACATCAAATTAGTAAGTTAGAAGAAAAACTGTTGCTACCTCCTGATTTCGTTAATATTTTAATAAAATATTAAAAGTAATATTAGAAGATTTATTTGGATTCATTGAGACCAGTGATAAACCAGAAGCAGAACCAGCAAACTTATAACATTGGTGGCAGCAAAAAGCAAAGCTTATAACAATATAGACAGCCTATTTCTCTCCTTAGTCCACTACGCTCCCATTAATGAGAACACTCGCTCGATATTCGCATTTGGTGCTTCGATTGCAAATATTTTGAAAACCTCATTGCCTTAACATGCCACATACAACATTTAGATAAAATGTCCGGATATTTACTAAAAAGTCACGGATATTGTCAGGAAATTTTATTATTTGATCTGGTAACCATAGCTAAGGGCATGTCTGGGGATTAGCGTCTCGATATCAGAGACTGTCGTTGAATAGAAATTGTATTATATAACGGTCTTTATTTCATAAGCTTTAATTTATATAACGAACAACTGTATTATTGCAATTATTATAAGATTAATAAAAAAATTAACAAGATTTTTTCTTGAGTTCCAAGCAATAATGATCTTCGGTAACAAGCATTTTTAATAAATTAAAACAATTTAACATAGTTCATTAATATCCATTATCTCAAAACTCGCAAAATAAAAAAATATAAATAAAACAACAAACTTCTAAAACAAAAACAAAGGTTATGTTCATATAAAATATTAAAAATAAACAGTTTCCGCCATATTCAAAGTAGTCCGCTGAAAAGTTAAACATCATTTTGCGTAATGACCTTGGAAAAGGCGGATTTAGGCGAGAAATCTTCGGTCTTTGTCTTTTTTTAATTGAACAAATCACAATGGGTGCATTCCACTAGGCGCTCACAACGCCCAAAATATTCCTTCAGTCGTTCCACATGACGACTACGGTCGTTGCGGTCGCGGCGAAAACGTCATTAATGACGTCATTGTTCTCGCTCACGCCGAGCTCACAACGACCCATCTGAAAAGGTGGATCAAAGTGGACGTTGAGAATTTTGGCGCGGTTTTTGAAATTTAAAGACAATTGAATGTAAGAGTTTCAAAATTACAGTGTAGCATATGAGAAAAAATAAGTATAATTTAGTTTAGATTCAAAATACACTGAATTACACGGTGTAGTCCCTTCCACAAAAGATATTACTGAAAAATAAATTTATAAATATGTAGTAATTATATACAAGCACATTTATAGAATGTAGTAATTATATAAAATTTACCCTAAAATAACTTTTGAATTCTTTATCTAAATAACGATTAATAACATTCTCATAATCAAGTTTTCGCTTTTCCCGATTTTGTAAAACTGCATTCCATTCTTCATCTGAACTAGATGAAGTACTTTCTGACGCATTATTACGATCCACCAACAAATATCCAACTGTCGCCACAGTAGAATTTTGATTATTTTTCAACGTAAATTACTTAAAGACTCGACTAAAATAAAATATAAGAAACTAAATAGTATTTTTCTTTAATATAAAGCAAGTTAACCAATAATTATAACCAATTATTAAAATTAAAGCTTACAAATTATAACATAACCTTTTCAAGCTTCTGATTTATTTTCAAATCCGCCATTTATAATATTTAACTCAACGCACAATCCCATTCCACTTGGGTTTATGATTAGAATGCTCACAAGCAAGTGGAACGGGAAAAACTGCGATCATGAGCGTGATTGTTGTGAGTGCTTAGTGGAACGCACCCAATGCTTGAAATTTGACGTCTTATTACGCTACGCTTACGCCCAGATTTTTCTTATCATGTGGACCCACTCTTAGTATACGTTTTTATAAAATCCAGGAATGGATTTAACTTTTTTCATCATTTTATATAAAATGATGACATTAAGTATATATTGTCAAAAATTAAGGTATAAGAAAAAATAGGGAACAAGGTAAATCACTTTTCTCTTTGGGTTCAATTTTTTTTCACTAAATCGTTAAACTTTTGTTACAACCACAAATTCCACACTGGTATTATATAAAAATTCAAAATTATGCACTTTTTTATCTGGAAAATTTGAACGAAAAAAACGAAAACAAATAAAAATAAAACGGCTCCCGCCACTAAATAGCCTGCATAGTTCACATAAAGGTTGCGTGCTTGTAACGATAGGCACTGTTGCCAGATTGCAAATACGATTTCTTTGAAATTCATATATATTCTTTTTTTGCAACATAGTTTAACGTTTGTAACGTATAAAAAAGGGTAGAATTAATTTAAACCACCCAAAAATTTTTGGTTAGTTCTGGTCAGTACAGGTTCAGCTTCGTTTTGGTTAGTTTGAAAAACAACTAACCTAAACTGATGACCTGTCCCAATATCTTTTCCTGACAGATTTTACCGCCTCCACATGGTCTCTACTTGGCAATAACATTTTTTAATTAATAAAATTAGGCGACTTCCTAGATCACAAAATCGATGTCGTATTTACGTTATATGTATGTGAAATCGACGAGTACTTTGAGTATATCAATTCGTTCATCGTTTTGTATTTTATGAAGTGTTTTGCAACAAAAAATGAGTTTTGTGAAATACTACCAGCACCATGTCATCACATTTTTTTTTTTTTTTTTAAAGTAAAATATTTGCAAAATAAGTTTCCACAAGGTCGTGAATCCGTTGAATATGATCCAAAAATTGGAAGATCTGCAGACCCAACCAATCCTGCAATTAGCAAAGTGAAAACAATGGTTCTCAAAGACCGTTGTGTGAAAGTATCTAGTATTACCAGAACATTGAATATGTCTGAACCAAGCGTTTTGCCAACTGTACATGAGAAACTAGGCACGAGTAAAGTTTCAGTAAGGCGAGTTAGAAAATTGATGACTCCCTAATAAGAATTACTCAAAATCATTTTGAATCTTTTAATGCAGACCCCGACTTTTTCTCTAAGATGACAGATGATGAGACATGGATATATCACTGGGACATAGAAACAAAATTAAAGTCCATACAATGGACCCTTTTCTCTTATCCAATCTCAGCCACCGACGCCTATTTTAAAGGCCAACATGCATCATTTGTTTCTAATGGAATCAAGTCATAGGACAGGTGGCGCAAATGCAATGATGTTTAGGGAAATTAAGTTGAAAAAATCGTAAACTTTTCTGGTGGCGCTCGCAATATTCTTATTTTTTTAAAAACACAACTTTGAACCTTTTCTTGAAAATATAAAGAAAAATTTTGTAATTTTCTCGGAAACCAAATTTCTTCATTTTATAAACCTTATATAATGTCCTCGGAGGGCTTTTCACCTACTCGTATTCCAAAGGGCTGTACACATTAGGACAATATTCAAGATAAGACAATATTGTATTGACCTAGACTGTGCAAGCAGCTCTAGAAGCTCTAATTTAAGAAAACAAGACATCAAGACAATACTCACTTCTGCATTCTTCAGTATTCAAACCAGTCAGAAAAAAATTTTGTATGAAGAAGTATTAAATATTGTGGGAGATAAAATAATAAAAATGAGAGGACTTGAATTTTAACGCCAATTTTTAAATGCTGTTTAAGAACTATTACCTACTATCTTGTCTCCAACTGATCACATTAATACAATAACGACGGAAGGCAATATTTGAGTAGATAGCTGGGATTCTTCTGTGATAAGGTCAGTGAAGTACATGAACAGTATAAGTATATCTGTATTTCTTGAAAAAAAAAAATGTAAATGCAATTTAAAAATATGCCCTTGAATCAATGAAAATGATCCAAGAAAATAAAGAGTAGTAAAAAATTAAGAACACAAAGTATCTCTACACTCCCCTATACACATTATCTGATGTTGTGATCAATTGTCCACACTATAAATAGGCACATATGAGGACAAATAGATTTATAAATCAAGTGATACCGACTAAAAAAGGGTATCTTTAAAATTGGAATAATTACTTGAAATGACAAATTGACATTCCTTCATTCCTTTTCCATGAACATTGTGCATTTTTTATTTAAATGAACTTTGTTAGTTTTGGATTTAAAAAAAAAAATAATTTTTTTTGTAAAAATATTAATTCTATTTTTAATATACTTTATTCTTATCAACATTAAAACTAAATTTATTTACATTATGTTGCTGGCTCTAATCCTTCCAAATATGATGAATGCTTCTCTAACATACTAGAAATTGTTTCTTCCTTGTTATATTCTTCATCATATTTAGGTCCAACGGCCCAAAGTGAATCAAGATCATATATTTGTCTCGCTTTTCTAGAAAATATATGCAGTGCAATATTTCCTAAATCCAATGCCATCCAGTCTTGTGAATTTGCACCCTCTAACTTTGGTACAAGATCACTGCTATCTCGTTTCTGTTTATAAACCCTTCGAACAAATTGTGCAATGGCCAGCATATGTCTTTGTGACCTCCCTGATACAATCACTATAAAATCAACATATTTTATCTCCTTCGGAACACTTGCTACAAAGATATCTTCACTATTTTGAGTACGTAAAGTATCCACTAAATCTTCAATATCAAACACGCCAAAAACACCACGAGTTAAATTCAGGGCCGAAAACTTATCTTCTTTTTCAATTTCTTGTTCTTCTAAAAGTGGAGAATATTTTAATCTTTCTTTGTAAATATCCAGAACTTCTTCATCCTCTTCAAAATTCACTTCATTTGATTTTAAATTTTGGTTTGCCGATACAGTACTAGAAACTCCATTATTCTGGTTTAATAAATACTTCTGAGTGCTAAAGAAAACAGGTTTAATCAAATTAAATATTCTACCGTTGAGATTGGTTAATTTTAAGAAACCAGTTACGGACATCATCCCTATTTTATGATTTTTTAATATTTTGTTTTTGAAATTTAGAGATCATTTCAGTTTTGATAAACATAACCTTCTAATGGTGGATCAAGATTAGTTGGACGTGTTTCTAACTGGACGAAATTATATTTCTAAAATTTGGTATGGAAAAATTTTAGCACTAATTACAGCAGCATATTTAACAAAAAATACATATTTCAAAAGTTGATTTTAAGGTCAAGATTTAAGTTGAACTCCAGAACTTAGTTAATAATTAATAGTTGTTAATTTTTAGTTGCAACTATGGACAGATAAAAATAAGGTGTATCATCTAACTTGCAAGTGAAAGTTTATAGTGGAAATTCTTAGTGGTAGTTAATAGTTTTTGAAAGTATGAATCGACCATAAACGAATGGCTAAAACTGAAAGATCAACTAAAAAGTGCGTCTTTTAACTCCCTCATAGATTTTTCATCATATATTGTAATCTTCGAGCATACACCACCCCAGAATAAGAAAGTTCGTACACTACTTAAGGCAACATGCAAGGCGCAGTGCGCGTTACGTGGTAAAGAGAGAGAGAGTGAATACGGGGCATTGTTAGTTCTTTCACTCCAAACATTTAGTTTTGTTCTTTACGCACATCGAAGCGAACGCCGGCCAATCGCAGTTCGGAGTAAAAGAGCTAGCATGTCCCCGTATTTGCTCCCCCTCTCTCTTTATTATGTTACACTCGAGAAAGATTACATGCTACCTCCAGTAGTATATGTTCGAAGATTGTAATCGCTTATAACAAAACGGGCTAAAATCAACCCATTATTCTTCCTTGGAACACTTGGTGTTGTCGTCACATATAAAAATAAAGTTACCATATACTCAGGAGACATCTACCGTGAATAAAAACAAAAAGTTGACAGTCCCACTACGTGAAGTATAATTTGACAATCGAACAGCTGATAAATTATAGTAAACATAAAAATATTTTTAAAAATTAGTGTGTTGCGATGACTTTAAAATTGGTAATAGATTATAATAAATAGTTTCAAAAAAAAGTAAAAATGGCTACTCAAGAAAAATTACACAAATCCTTGGAAGCTTTAAAAAATCTTTCAAATTCCAGCCAACCTCCTGATCAAGCAAGGTATGTTTTTATATACAATTATCCTATTTCGTTATTTTTCTTGAGTTTTTTTTTTAGAAATAAGGAAAAAATACAGCATTGTCACATAGTTACAGAAGCATTTTCAAACCCCACTATCAAAGTTTCAACTAATATTCAAGTTTTACTTGAAGTTACAGTAGAGACTTTTCTTAAACTGTGTGATGATTCAGAATCTAATATTCGAATGACCAGTGATGAATGTTTAAACAGAATAATACGAGTAAGTAATGCAACATCAAATTTTTAAAATGTCCAATTACATTGAATTGTTTTCTTGGTTTTATTATGATCTTGTGCCAATATTGAAAACTCCTTTTCACATAAAATAAAACAATTTTTATAGGCTGTTAGCGATGGGCACATAGGAAAAGTCCAAATAGAACTGCACAAGGAAATAAAAAAGAATGGAAATGCAAGATCTCTGAGAGCTGCTCTAGTTAGATTTTCACAGTTGGCTCATCGTATAAGACCACACAAGGGAAAGCCCTATGTAGTTAACCTGTTCCCAAGCATTATTAGAATTGCTGAAAGGACTGAGGAATCAATTCATGAAACACTAGCTAGTAGTTTGCCAAAGGTATTGAAGGTGTTAGGATGTTTTGCGCCTGACAATGATATTAAAGTAAGTTTTTGATTCTGTAAAATAAGGCAATATTAAAATCTATATACACTAATCAAGTAGTATTTGATTAGTATAGTTTAGTAGAATATAAAAACAAACACTCATAACGTTGACAAAAACAATTAAAGCTCAAATGTTAAAAATATATAAGTATTTTAACTTATTAGCAGCTCTAGTAAATTTTCATGTTGATGAACTATTGTGTTGTAGTTTCTATAGAAACAATTTTAACTATCAAGAAATAAAGAATTAGCACAAATATATATTAAGCAACTCAATACCTTTATATTTGATTACCTTGTTTTTTTTTCATTTCTTAATTGAATTTAACCAACCTGTTAATTTATAAACGTTAATGGAATGTTATTTGTTATTAATTAATATATTATTAAGGAAGATTTTAATTGACTTAAAAATGAAATTCTTTTATATAAAATAATTTTGCAAATAAGATAATTATTTGTTGGAAAGTACAATATTGTCATAAGAAGGTTCTAAATAGGGCAAAAAACTTAATGATAGATTGTGTTTTGCATCTTTGTTGTTTATTGGGAAATTTTTAATGAGTTAGTCATATTTCTGGTGAAACCAGAAGTGAGATTTTGACTGAGTAAGAGATGTAGTTAGGCTTTCAGTACCTTTAATATTGATAATCACAATATTGAGACTGATAAGTACCTATTTTCGAGTGAATTCTGATATTCAGGTGTTTTATATGATGATTCGTTTATTGCTTCTAATTATAAAATCATATAGAATTTTATGTTGATATTGTCTAATACAAAAAAGTTATATATTTGTTGCTAATTAAATTTGTTAACAGTTATAATGCCTGTTAGTTGGCATTGTAAACATATTAAATGATTAAGAGTTAAAAACTGACTCCCTGTACATGAATACTTTTATATTATGATTTTTTTAATTGAAATATTTCTGTATTATTTTAGACACTTCTGAAAGCGTTTCTACAAAATGTTACTAAGCCTTCTGCTGCCATTAGAAGAACATCATCAAGTTGTATTTTAACGATATGTATGCATTCACGAAGACCTTATGTTTTTGTAACATATTGTATAAATTATCTACTAGGTCAGTTTGTATTTTAATACTTTTAGTTAAATACAAATAATGTATATATAATGTAAATATATATATTTTTAGACATGGTTATACCAGTTGACAGTAACCAAAATAGTCCAATGATATTAGGAGTCCTACATTATTTAAAAATACTGTTACCATCCATTAAAAATATGCTAAACACCAATGATGGATTCAGCTACTCTAAGGATTTTGAAATAACACAACCTATTCCAGTGGGCAAATTACTTCAAGTATGTATAGCACACAAACCTGTACAATAATAATTAATTAATCACTGTGGTGGTAAATGTGAATTGATTTTTTACAACATATGGGTATATCCCAAAGTGTGTTGATTTTAAAATATAGTGTTCATTTAAAATTGGCAAACTTAAAAATACTTAGATGCATCCATTACATATTAACACCTTCCATCAAGTTTGTTTTAATATGCCAAGAGGAACCAAAATTTTACACTATTCAGTTTTTTAGTTTAGATTATTTAGCACAAATGATTACACAAGTTTGTTTTTTCTAAAGCTAATTTCATTTAATAAATAACTGTTGTCTAGTTTTAATAGATAATTATAGAATTTTTAAAAGCAGTGGCACACCACATTCTTCTTAATTGAATGAATAAAATTACCAGTATGGACTCCACTGGTAAAAATTTTAAATTAAAACATGACTATTCAGTATTTCTAAAATAATTTAATAATTTCAAACCATTCTTATTTTTATAGAGATGTAATATTATAACTCTATTATTTTGTAGATTTATGAATTATGCTTATATTATTTAGCAAATACAGATCACAACATAATAAATGCAGCTTTAGATACATTAAATGCTCTTATTTTAAATTCTACAAAAGAATTTCAGGAAAGACTTTTGAACTCGAATGGAATAGACAGATCCAGAATACATAAAAGTCTATCAATAAATAATATTCGATCACCTAGTAAGTAAATTTTAGTCTTGTATTATATTTTTGGTTTGGTTTTTCAATAACAACAAAAATTCGTCATAATAAGTGCCCACACTCATATTTTAGGTAAAGGCTGTTAATATCAAAACCGCTATTCCCATTTAACAGCTACAATATCTTGACAAAACCAATGTCACTGTATTAAAATTTTAGTTGGCCCCATTTTGCATACACCTACAACTTTACAAGAATCTTGTTAATAAAATTTTTTAAAAAATTGTACCGCCTTCAAAATACGCAAAAAATAGATTTAATTATATGGAATTGAAGTCATAAGCTTGTTTAATGATTTTACAACTAACTTTATTTGTTATTGTTTTCTTATTATGACTAGTTTTTATCTCGTGTAGGTAGTTATTTGTTTCATTTATTAATAATTTACCGCCGACTTCCAAAATTTCCATTCCATCTAGAAATTTATTTTTCTCTTTAAGCGCTTTTTTTTATTTCCAGTTCATAATATTCTTAAATTATTAGAACTTATCATTAGTACTAATCGTAGATGTATAACGTATTTCATAATGTTTCAAAGGTCACAAAAAAGTGTCCATTTTAGCCAAGATTATTATAAACCATATTAAATTGAAGAATAAAAAATTCTTTCATTCTGAGAATTCTCCAAATGCCAATTGGGAATGAAACTGAACCAAACAAAGATTTAATCTACCATAGTAAATCCGTTCCCTTGAATTTTATAAAAATAATTTTAGATTCATAACCCACGCTCCCAAAAAAACCTCGTATTGATTTAGAAAGAAGTTGAGTTATGTAAATTTTTTGGGTCGGCATATTTCATCTATTATATTGAATTTGAAGAAATTAATTTTAAATCCGTTATCTCAAAATATCAATTTTGGATGAAAAATGTAAAATTTTTAGTCCACGATATTGCATTTGCCATATTTAATTTGATAAATTTAAAAATAACTTTAAATTAATAATTTACACCTTCAAAAATATACCAGTAACATTTTTAATTTGTCTTATTATACGCGCCATCTTGAATTTTATTGAACCAGTTTCATCCAAAATGATATAGATCCACCTCAGCAACTTCCTGAACTTAACCACACATTGAGAACCTCCTTCTTTTTAGTAACCGATTAAAACTGTTTCATAAAAAATATACTCATATTCATATGAAGCGTATGGATTGAAGTGATGATTACTTCTCTTTGCCTTTTCCATAATTTATATCCATTTTTAGATTTAGTAACTAAATACTAAAGTATCTAAATTCACGAAATTTCGTTGCATTTGATAACAACTAAAAAACCTACTTTTATTTTCCTAGTAAACCAATTTTAGATATTTCAGTGTACTGGTGAATTTTATAAAGTTATATTTCTATTTTTAGGTCAGCTCAGTGTAGCAACAAATGTTACGTTAACCGATGATCATCTATTTTCGGAATGTGAACTTACTGAAAGTATTCAAACAGATATTGAAAAATGGATAGGGGAATCTCATTTATCTGTTATAAATATGCCAGTTGTTAGAAATGGTGACAAAATAGATGCAACTGGTGTCACAGTAGGTCTTGGAGAACTTCATGACTATGGTAATTATAAACAAAGATGCTTTTGTACACAATGTGTATTCTTATATTACTATTGGCAATATTGTGTTACATCAAAATAGTGAAGCAGAGATACTGATAATAATTTACCTTTCTGCAACTATATCCAATCTTTGTTAAAGCTTTATTTTAATCCCTGAACATTTTAGACCAGAAAAATAGCTTTAGCTTTCACTAAATTTTATTACTATATGATTGGGACTTGACTATTCTGGATGGATTGCTGTACAATTGCACACATACATGTAATATTTCCACAAATAGTAGCATATCTCAGGAAATCAATTAATATATATAAAACTTTCAAGAAAATTGGGTATAATTTTTTTTAGATGCCCTGTATAATATTACCTTATTTTAATAATACGCATGTGCATTGAGATATTCCAAACCAATCAGCGCCAATCAAAATGTACAAAAAAGTCAGGGTCGCAGTTGGCTAACTGTTTTTGGACAATTTGATTGGCGCTGACTAGTTTCCAATCGTTGTGGGAACAGAACTAGTATTGTTTTGTTCTTTATTAATTATTTTGTTAATTTCAGGTAACGTTCCGAAAATTCCAGAAACATTCGGAATAGACCGAAAAAGTCCCAGTGTAGCTGATAATTTAGATAAATTTAGTGACAAATCTTCTGAAGAGAGCATTGTAGCTCCAGGAAGTGAAGATAAAATCTTGGAGGGCGATAATGAATTTCAAGTAAGATGTCACATTTTTTTAAGTTTCTATAACTATATAAAAGTAGATTCCATCCTGGTTCTCCCTCTAGACATGTTTGCAACCATGTAATTGTAGATAGATATTTATTAAAAAACATTTTGTTTTACCAATAAAGAGTATAATATTAGACTCTGATTAAACCTAGCAGTACATAAGAGTTTTCATGTCTTGTTGATTGCTTCAACCCTTTTTAAACCTTTTCTCTTATTTAACATAAGTATTAAGCACCACACACATAAAATGAGCTCCAAGCATACTAAAACAAAGATACATGAAACTGTTAAAGAGTTTTCTTTTTTGAAAACATTTGAAGCTTCCTTTTTAAAGCAGCTTATGATTATCTTTTTAAAAACTAAAGTATTTAGGGCTTCATACCTGAAAACATTGTGAAAAGTTTCAAGATTTGAAGCTCTAATACATTGCCTAACTCATAATTCCAGTAAATTTGACTTTACATATCTCTCTTTTTTATTCCCTTTTAGGAAGTAGAAATTGGTGATTACTTAGACAAATCAACACCATTACTGTATTGCACAAGACTCATAACAAAACTATTTCTTCTGAGTGGAGTTCCAGACAAATACATAAGTGATAAAAATATTAGAGTATCAGTGAAAGCATCAGCATTGTCCTGCCTGTCTTCAATATTTAGGATGTATCCAAAAGGATTTTTTAAATATTTAGATAAAAATTATGCTGTGCTATCAGAAGTTAATTTGAAAATTAGTGATCAAAGAATTTCAGATATTATGTTGTTCGCCAACCATTCAGATCCCCAACTTAGGGGAATTTTAAGAAGCCTGGTTTCTGATCTAGTGGTTTCCATACTTGTTCAAAGTAACTTAGATTTTAACACGTGGATTAATGATTTAATTCATAATGAAGAAGATGTCTCTAGGGACCCGAAATTTTCAAGCATTCAAGATTTTGTTCAAATTTTTGTTATGGTAAGTTAAAATTAATTAGAATATTAGTTGTTATCCCAAAATAACAGGAAAAATTCTTATAAACATGGATCATAAATGGTGTGATGAAACTTTCAAAAAAATATCGTATTTCTGATTGACTTAGAACGTGCTTACAGGTATTTTGTTGAAATGTAGAGTAAATTATGCCAGAAGGTAATTTTGTTTTTCATCGAAAGCTTGCCTATGGCTATTGATATTGTTAGAAAAATGTAATACTATACAGTTTTTGCGTAATTTTAATAGCATTTTTAAAATAGTTTCTTTTAATTAAGTCAAGACTCTCTTTTTGTTTTGTTTTTTTTTTATAAATAAAGTCATTTCAGTGAAACTTGACAAAATTATTTCCAGTATTCATAAAAAAAATATTCACCCATAAATTAAATTTAAAGAGATTTACTTTTCCTCTACAAATTAACAACTGAAAGATAATTATGAAGATGATCACTGTTAGCTTCAGTGCATGGAATAATTTACTCTTTCCTAACAAAATATCTGTAAGCAATCCCTAAAATAATAATAAACAAGATAAATTTTTACAATATTCATCACTCTGTATTTCAAAGACGAAACCATTCCCGATCATATTTATGGGAATTTTTCTTGTTATTTTGGGATGGTGAACCTCCTGACGAGTGATGATGCATGGTTTTTGAGACAACCTATAGAGTTTTCATATAAATTTTGTTTTTGGATAGTCATTTCCAAACTTAATTAAATAATTGAAGATTTTAATTTTTGTCTTTAAATCATCCCATTGTTATTATGGAGATCTAATCGCTGTCCATAGTAAATAAAAAATATTAGATCATAATAAAAATCAGTTTTTTATAATAGTTTAAATCGTAATCTATACTATCTCAAAAATTTGATTAAGTTTATCATGTAATTTTTTGAAAATCCTATTTTCAGAAATGTAAAAATTTGTACGGAGTCTTATGAGAAATCAGAATCATGGCACTTTCATTTGAAATATACTATCATTTGTCGATTAGATGAGTTCAAGAAAAAGTAAAAATGATCTTTTTTAAACATATACTAATTTATTTTTTTACCATAAAATATTTCGTTTACCGTTGGTTTTATCGAGATATTGCTAAGAAAAATTACATAAAATTTAAGATTAACCTGCATTAAAATGCAATCTAAACGTTCGGCAACGTTGCATAAGCGCGCAAATATATATATATATATATATATATATATATATATATATATATATATATATATATATATATATATATATATATATATATATATATATATATTTGCACTGGTGTTGTTACTTTATTTCTGTCTATAATTTGGACAGTCCTCAGTGTGCAAAGGAAGTTTCCGCCAATCATCTTAACGTTTTTTCTTATTCAATTCAAATTTCTGATATCTTGAAGGAGTTAAACAAATTAAAAATACATAAAACCCTATATCTTTATGCGGCTTTCACGGATTCCTCCGTGTGAGATGCAATAACAGTGGATATATTCACATTATGCCGTTGTAGTGCTGAAATCACATTCAGCAAACGTACAACTATATGCAACTCCATGTATAAATGAAGTAAAATGCGAAGAGTAAATGCAGACTTCGTTCCAATCATATCCTTTCCGTGTTAGAGGTTGCACAGTTTAAACAAATTGCCACAGAACACAATTTATCCTATTTCACCACCATCGAGATGATGGCCTACCTGTACCACTATATCGAGAAGAAAGTCAAAACTTACCTCCCCGCTATAGTGATACGGCAGAGGTACATGTTTCTCTCTACTAGACTCATCAGGGTATCGACATGCAGCTGTCTGTACAAAGGACAGATAGGAAGGAAGCATGCAACATTGAACGCGGCTTCGCCGACCTCCCGCCTTATGACGTGTATATGTTCCCCTTTATACGTTACGAAATATTAGATGTTAGATTTGTTTATTTTCCCAGACAAAAGTACATTTAAGTTGAATTTAAGAATTTATTCAGAGAATTTGAGAATTTTTAGATTTAGAAATTATTATCTTAACTGTATGTTCGAATTTATCTTACTAGTTCTAAAATAATTTTTAGGGATTACAAGACGAAAATTCGAATTGTTTGAGACAGACGTTACTTAGCCTTGACCCAACATTAAATTTGCTAGCAGAGTCTTCAAGTTGTCAAAGTATTTTACCAATTTTAGATCTGTTACCGGTTTTAGCAAACAATCCTTATTGGTTAGTAAAAGTAAGTAAGGAGTATCAGTATATGTATTGATGTATCCCAAAACGCACTAAGATTCTAGCCAACTTATTAACTTAATTTATTGCAGAATTACCCAATTATTTTTCAAATACTGTTATTTAGTAATTAGTTACTTTGTATATCAAATTAAGCATTTTTAAGACTCATTGAAAACTATTTTTAAAATGACCATATTCTTAAAATATTTATATATTTTTAGGTAGCTCTCTGCGAGTTGGTATCAAAAATTTGTTATGTTACTATTTGTTATATAACAGATGATAGTTATTTTCAGAACAAGATTATACACAATGTTTTGTTTGAATTTTTGAAAGATAGCGACGAACGCATTAGAAATGCTGCAGCTTCGGCAATTGTGGAGTAAGTATTGTTTTGTTTTTAATCTAAAACTTACAAATTAAGTTTTAAAAATTACAATGTTAAATTAGATTACCGGGTCAAAAGTTTGGATAGACTTGTCTCTACCGCAATAAATTTTATTTAATAGCAAATCTGCTACTGTAAATGTAATTTTTTGTTTTATAATTAGTTGAACCATGGTGAGCAACTCATTGTTGATGAGTAGTGAGACCATGCCAAGAGCTTATAACTTTGACAAATCCTACCCTATTCTGACCGACTAGAGGGTAGGACAGATGTAAGAGGCGACAATAAGTCAGTGATTGCAGTTTAAGGGCTTGTCAACCATAGCCTGCCATATCATTGACCTTGTTTCTGACGTAGCTTTTTGATCCAATCGGACCGATGCGATGAAATTCACGTAATAAACGGTTCTGATTCAAGTTTCGATAAGATGTAATATTTCAACATACATAGGATGGAAAAATTTTTTACACTTTAAAAACGGAATCAAATTGAAATGACAAGTACGTCAGTAATTGATTTCTTCCTTTTTTTTGTTAATAGTTAACATAATTTTTTTGAAATAAGTAATTGGAAAAAGTTTTATAAGATTTTATGATTAGAATGTCCCAAAAGAAAAGAAAGAATATATACATAGATACACATTATATATATATATATATATATATATATATATATATATATATATATATATATATATATGTATATTTAATTTTGAAATTTCAAGCGTTAGTTTTGAACTTTTGTCGTTTTTAGGATTGTTAAAAAATTATATTTCCCCGACCACCACCCGAAAGAAAGTCCAATAACTACAAAAGGAGTTCACTATGTTAAAAAGTACCTGAGGAGCTTATGTGATCAAAAGTCTGAAATAAATTTGCTACGAACACATTTCATTGAAAACATGCCATTTCCATATTCCGAAATTGCTGCCTGTCCCTGTGATAATATAGATTATTTATTATCAAATGTTATTGTTAAATTGTACAGTAATGTGTTAACAGCAAATTCGAAATATTTTATTGTAAGTATAAAATTTATTATTAGAATAAAATGAAAATTTTAAAACTAGAGCTCGATTACGCCAAAAAATTATCTTTGTTCATCTGCTTTTAATAATCTGTTCACTGGTGTCATGAGAAAATCACAATGCTGCAAATCTTAGATAAAAAATATGTAATTTTCAGCGTCTTTCATAATAATATAGGAATATAAAATATTCCAGGGAAATGATGTTTTGAGTTATGAGTATCAAGAACTGTTTTAAATGTTATATTATGCGATAATTAATAATATTTAATTTGTAAGGATTGAAGGAGGTTTGACAAGAGCACATACCTTTTATATTGCCAATTTTTTACATGTGAATTTCTGCCAAAGTTTTGACCATTATACTTGACATGTGTCTACTCATTGTTAAATGTAATTTCACATCATAAATACCTATAATTAGCGGGCACTACTGATGAGCTGTTAACAGTTATGAAGGTTATAGATGCTAATCTATTACGTGTAAGTTGTATATCTTTACACTATAATAAAATAAGGCGGTGTTGCCTAATTTCTCATTTGGCTACCGATAGTTGAACTTTGCGTGTTATTGAGGTCTATGTTTAGAGGTCTTTTCTTTGCAAAAACCTTCAATAAAAAAATATTGAAAAAAATCCGATGTTGTTGTTCACGTGCTAAATAGTCAGATATCGAAGTTTCATTGATTTCCACACACAAATATCCTTAAAGAAAATTACATAATTGTTTTAACATCTTTTGTAGTAGTTTTTTTTTATTTGTAAGTTGGAAAAGAATCACATTTATTTAAGTATGTTGATTTTGTTTTAGCATGGATGTATAAAAGCGATATCTTTACTTTCAAGCAAATACCCATGTACCGCCTATAAACAATCTTGGAATAGCAATGAAAATCGTAGAAACAGTACTGTTGATTCAGTTATTTCCATTAGCACACAAGATTTATTAAAACTATGCGTAAATTTACTCACAAATTCGATTCATGTCTACGATATACCGTTTATGATCAACGTTATGAATTTAGCAGCAAATCTTTATGCTGGTAAGTATTGTCCATCTATCTTTTTTTTTTAGATACTAGCATAGACATAAAAGTAAGTATATAGTATATGGATTCTATAGAAGAGCGTTGGCTTACGCTTAAAAAGATACAGAGCGAAATAGGACAGTCGTACCTCTCTTTTTAATGGCGGTTAGGCGGGGGTATCTAATGACGTTTGGGGTACCGTTCTCAGCTCCGCTCATAGAAAGAGATATTACTCATCGATATCGCTCCGTCTCTCTCTAAGCATAAACCAACGCCACTTCTATAGGATTCGCAAACTATACACTTACTTTCATGTCTATGGGCACAAGGTAAATGATATTCTCAAAAATCTAACAAACACATCAAGCTTAAAGCTAATTTATAGAACGTACTAGCCGAAGTTTTATCATGATCGAGCATTTTTTAGTTTTGATACGAGAGTCCAAAAATTACTGGTATCATTAAGACAACAATACACTTGGAATTCAAGCTTGCCGAATCTAGTAAATGTACAAAAATGATGTGTAATTTTTGTGATTGTCTTAAGAACAAAGAAATAACATAAGAAGGATTGGAACTTTTACTTTTCGATGTCAGCTAGTTTATATTTCTGACTCTGTTCATTTAAACATTTAAAAAACAACAAAATCACGGGTTATCATACATATGTAACAAACTCGTAAAACAAAGTTGCACAGTCGAAATATATTTTCTCGTATTCACCTAATAACATTTGTAGGGCACACCTCCGCGTTAGTAAAACAAGTTGATCTATCAGAGAACTCGAACCAAACGTGGTCGATGTTTCCCAACGATTCCATGAAATCTCTCTGCGACCAATATCTCTTACACACCATCAAACTACTGAACATCTTTCATCATGTTATAAATGATATGTTGCCAGCCCCTTCACAAGGTAAAACGATATTGCCACATTTACCGTCCACGGGAACATTATCTCCAATAAAACGAAGAAAAAGCGAGGACAGAAGGGTACCGACGACGGGACCAGGAAGAATTGTTTTGGAAAGGGAGGAAAAAGTCGAAAGAAAGGATAGCATTAAAATTACAGTTGCTGGATGTTTTGCTGGATCGCAACATTATATGAAAATATTTGAAATTGTGAGGAGTGCTTTTGTCAACTACAAGGTATATACTCACTATAATATTTATTGTTAAATATTAAAGATCCTAAAAATATGCATTATACAAAAAAAACTGGACCAAAATTTTAAGGTTTTAAGACGTACATACTTTGTATTAAAACATTTTTAACACAGTAGGAAAAATATTCGATTCCTTTTGTTAATAGCCTTTATATGTCTTTTCCATGATATGCTGAGAGTTTTTGTTTGTAACAGGGGGTCCGAAAAACCTACTTAACCAATCGGAACCAAATTTGAACCCATGTTTCTTGACATAACTGGGGAGGTGGAAAGCTATATTTTATCTTGAAAAAACATGAACTCTGTTAAAAATAATATTAAAAAGAGAGCTTCAAAACGTATTATGTTTGCTTTCCGCTAGGTGACTGATACGCTATGTCGTGCTACACCATTGATCGTAGATCAAAATACTTTTTATATCTATCTCTCTCTTTAGATAAAGAAAAAGCGTATGTTTATATAAAGAACGAAAACTTTCACGGCTTACGTCAAATTGAAAATCAAAGTTCTTGGGTTTAGACCGTGTCAAATTGGACGTTTCGCCTACGATTGCAAGAGGTATTTTCAGGGATCTTTACTTCACGAGATTATAACATTCAGTGTTCTAATCTCGTGGAATAAAGATCCCTGAAGATGCCTGGTGCAATCGTAGGCGAAACGTCGGATAATAATCCCAATTTGATACAGTCTAAACACAAAAACCATGATTTTCAATGTCTTTATATGTTCGCAAAAATCTCCAGAACTATTAAATCGATTTTCATTAAGTTTTAATTGTATCTTTATTGTGTCATACGCTATATAAAGATTAAAAATTATTTGTTGAAAATTATACCAGATTGGACCATTTTTTCGCAAATTTTGGGCAAAATATTTTGACGAAATTTTTGAAGAAAACGAAAGTAGAGAAAAATTGTTGGAAAAAAATATAATCCTAGAGGATCTTGAAGAGAAGAGCCAGTTCCATCTATTGGATAGATGAGCAAATAAATTCCGTCTGTCACCAGTTATGTTGGTATGATGGTATTTTCATTATTTTATTTAGTAGAATAAACGAGTTTGTAAGAAATATTTTTTAATTATGTTGTAATATAAAAATTAAAGCTCCAAACAAGAACAACCGTCAAATTCATTATTGGGGAAAAAGTTACGGGGATCGTATAATTTGGAGGAAAAGTAAAATTTGTTTTAGGGAAATTTTCTATTTGGCAACTCGGTGGCAAGCTCCTCCCGCAGTTAGGTTGGTTCCTGTAGACTTTAAATATCGGTTAATCATTTTCACCAGCTGAAGTTCTTTAAAGATATTACTGTTGAGAAACACAGTGCACAAAAATGGTGTGAGCGAAGTCACAACGGTTGATGCTAGTATTTTTATAAGTTAAACGGCAATTCAGAGTATCCATGTGGTTCCAGCCTCTTACTAAAACTAGCAGCTAGGTTTTTTTACCTTTGATTTAGTTATTTATCAGACAAAATGCAATGAAAATAGCAATTTTAAGCTTAAAACTTTTATAACTTTGCCTGTAGAAACTAATTTTGTAATACTTCGTTTCAGACATCTTTGGATCCCAGTGCTTCTGAAAACTTTTTAGAGATAATGCGAAAAACACTGTGTACTATTTCCATCATCATGGAAGTTGCTACAATAAATGAATTTGGTAAAATATCAGAAGAAATACTTAGTTATTTAAAATCAACTTTTACTTTAGATCCGACGCTAACAGTGCAATGCGTGCAACAGCTCTTAAAATGCCTGTTCGGGACAAATTTGACGGCTAATGTGGTAGAGATATTAGGTGACGACAGAGTAAATAGTCAAGAGGTAATAACAATTATTTTTATATTCCACAAGAAAATGAATTAATTAACTTATTAGACAAAAGTATATAAATTATAATACATATTTTTGCAAGACAATACATACTTATTGCTTTTATTTGATACAAAATCCTGGTATTCTTCTAAAAATTCATGTCCCATGTCTTATAAAGTATATTATGTGCAAATAATTAGTTAAACCTTCCTTTAAAAAAGTAAAATAAGTATTGGCACCTTTCAAAATGATGTTAGGATATGCCAATCAGAATATTTTTTGCATTATATTTTAATTTATAAATAAATAAATAATAGGTTAAATTTTAACTATTGAAGTGCACAAGAATGTGACTGTTATTTATAATTTCAGGAAGAAAATTACAGCTTTTATCATAATATTTTTCAAAAACCTTATGAGGAAATTGCTTCGTGTATACACTCTCTTAGTAAGATTAATAAAATCGAATGTGATGGTGATAACACGATAATGGGATATTTACATAGAAGAGATGTAAAGAAACCTACGGCAATTTCCAGGACATCTGATAAAACCTTGGCTAATTATATTAGAATATTTGAACCTATGGTTATCAAATCTTTAAAAGTAAGTAGTAGTAGTAGTAGAGAATTTAACCCGAAGTAGAGCAGACTTTAATGTCAATCTTAAGGTTTCAAGGAGCTTGATAATGGGTGATCTTAACCAACCTTTTCACATAAAATATATATAACGGGCAACACATTAAGTCTTCAGGCTGCAATATAATGGCTTCCCAAACTTAGTCTGCTATATTACTATGATCTCGTTGTGTTGGACACCATCCACATCTGTATCCATGGTCTAGCTTAACTAAGTATAATAATAGTAATAAGAATCGTTTATTGTCCAAGGAATAATTAAAATTCTCATTGACAAAACAAAATAAATAAAATTCCTGAATTAAATGTAAATATTTTCTAAAATTAATGAGTACACAAAATAGAAACCAGGTAAAATATTGAAGCATTCTAGAAAGGTCAGAAAAAACACTGTCGTTCATGTATAAATACTAATAATACACTATATTAACAGATAAATATTTTATTTTGTATTATTATATAAACTAAAGTATACGCCTTTGGTATTATGTATTAATATAATGCAACTATTTCAGCAATACACAGTTACAAGTGACGTAATGTTACAATGTCGTGTTCTACAACTTCTAAGCCAATTAGTTCGACTTACAATCAGTGGCGTAAATAGCAACCACGCGGTGCGAGGGGGGGGGGGGGGCTCAAGTCCCTTAATGAAAATGAATAAATACGAAGGATCATGACGGGTACAAAATAGTAGGGCGCACATAATCTTAGCTACGTCACTTTTAAATATATATATATATATATATATATATATATATATATATATATATGTATGTATGTATGAATATCACAATAACATCAAAGACAAATGATTGAATACTAAGCAAAAAGTATTTAACATAAGAATGTCATACGTATTTAAAAAAAATACATTTTTAAAATTGATCATTACAAAATTCAAATAAAGATTAATAAGCCTTGTCAAATAATGAGGATTTCAGAGCTTTTTAAAATATTTAATCGGCTGTAGAACTCTTATTCACCTAGACAAGTGATGATGATTTTTTTTTGCATTATAACATACTGTATTTTTTATCAGGGAGGATCATGGTAAAGGCAATGATATCATTCCTGTTTATCTAGTCTCATAAAAATTACTGATAGGCGATTGACAAAATTTCCGATGTGTTAATGCAGAGTTCTCCAAAATAAACAAAGATATAAGAGTTAATATTTTATAATTGGTAAATAAAGGTTTGCAAGAGTCTTTCATACCAACTTTACACATATATCGTATAGCACGTTTCTGCAACACAAATACACAGTTTCCCCAGAAAGTGATACTACATCTAAAATGTGACTACAAGAAAAAAATATACTGATCTTGCAGCACTTATGTTCAATTCATTTGACACAACTTTAATGACATAAAAGTCAAAAATTATTTTTTTACAAATATTTAAGACATGTGTTTTAAAGGTTAACCTCTTGTCTACAGATATGCCCAAAAATTTAACTTCTGAACATTTCAAAGTTTTATTATCGTCAGTTTCAATGTCTGCCGTTAGTCCGGTAATGTGAAAGATGTTGGTTTTTGAGATATTCAGTGTAATATATTTGAGTCACACCATAACTTCACCGGTGCTATATCCTCAGATGTAATTTTATATAATCCATTAGAATCCTTACTATGCCATAATATTGTCGTATCATCGGCAAAGAGTGTGAAGTCTGCTCTAATGTTCAAAAGTAATTTATGTATATTAGGAACAAAATAGGCCCCAATACAAAACCTTGTGGAACACCAGATGTAATAACTATCTCATCAGATTTAGTGTCCCGACTACTAACTTTTTGTCTTCTTCCACTCAAGTATGACTTGAACCAATCAAGTGAACTTCCTCTAAAACCATATATCTCCAGCTTTTGCAGCAGAATTCCGTGAACTACGCAGTCAAAAGCTCTTGACAAGTCACAGAAGACAGCCGCAGCCATTTCTCTCCCATTAAGACGCAAGTACATATATATCATTGAGAAAGGAGAATATAGCATCATCTGTTTCTTTCTGTGTTTGAAAACCTTACTGATTAATGTCTATTACATGGTGTGGATGGCAAAGATGTGCGGATTATAAAGAATCTGTAGTGGCGTCATAGGGCAGTAACCTGCGTTAATGGTAAGCTTACCAAAGAATACCAAATTCAGCGGGACGTTAGAGAGGGAAGTATTTTCGCTCCACTACTGTTTAATTTATTTTTAGACAAAGTTTTTAAGGGATCCCTACATAACAAAGTATTTGGAGTTAAAATCAATGGCGAGCTAATAAACACGAGATTCGTTATGCCGATGATACGGCTATCATAAGTGATAGCCTTCAGGGTCAACAGCCAACAGTCCAAGAGCAAGTGAATCTCGTCTGTCGCAATTTTGTTTCGTGATATTGGTATGATGGTATTTTCATCATGTGTTATATGTAACATTTTATCGAGTAGAATAAATGAGTTTGTAAGATATGGTGTTTAGTTTAGTTACAGTATAGAGGTTAAAACTCCAAACAAAATCAACCATCAACAGCGTTCGTTATGGCAAATAGTTTGTTTCGACCTTAAATTTCCTTATACAATATTTATTTTTAATTTGCGATTGCAGAAAAATTTACAAGGAAAATATCATTTTGGGATAGTTTCAAATTCTCTATCTAGCAACCCGCTCAGGCAGTTGTTAGCTCCTGTCTAAACCTTGGTGTTGAGAAACATAGTGGAGGTACAAAGATAGTGCAGGCGAAGCCGCGACGGAAATACTAGTATATTATATAAAAGATTATGATGATAGTTTGATTGATTTTTGCGATTTGGGCTAGATTAACAGATAAATATTTTATTTTATATTATTATATAAACTAAAGTAAACGCCTTTGGTATTATGTATTAATATAATGCAACTGTTTCAGCAATACACAGTTACAAGTGACGTAATGTTACAATGTCGTGTTCTACAACTTCTAAGCCAATTAGTTCGACTTCGAGTGAATTATTGTCTACTTGATTCAGAACAAGTTTTCAAGGATTTCGTCTTAAAACAATTTGAGTACATAGAGGAAGGTCAAGTAGCGTAAGTATTACTATAGTGATTTAATATTGAAAGAAAAGGGTGTACCTAAAATACAGTATTTAACTAAAATTTTTACGCGATAGGTGCTCTGAAGAACTCATACCTAGAATATTTCAATTCTTAGTACATCTGTCTTATTCGAAGCAACATAGCAAGAGCATAATCGGGATTCCGAAAATAATTCAACTCTGTGATGGCCTCATGGCTAGTGGGCAGGATCCAAAGACACACTGCATACCGGCGTTAGAACCTATAGTTGAGGATGTTTTTTTAATAAGAAATCGGTAAATTTAACATGTAAATTTTTTATTATACCAATCCTCCGAAATAATTATTAGAGATAAATGTAAATCACTAATTAATAAATAAAAGGATTATGTATAGCATAAAAAGACACATTTAAAATTAAAACATAAAGATGAAATAAATTATCAATTACAAGAAGAGTGTTGTAATTGTAATAAATAAAATAGTGTAAATAAATAAATAGATGCACATAAATGATGAACGTTAACACTATTTGAAACGTTTAATATTAATTGTATATTCGAATTAACTCTTACTAATACATATATTTATTTTAGATCAAATACTACTGATATGAAAGAACTAGAAACTACTAGAGAAGTAGTACTGTCAATGCTCTTACGTTTGTTAGAATACAAAGAGGTGATAGATCTGGTCACGTTGGTATTGGAAGATAGTAAATACTGTACAGATGATACGGAGAAATGGTTACGATGGTCTGGTCAGGTTGTTAATGTCTTTTTACAGATGTTAAGACATAATAAAATTAGAATTAATAACATCGAGACTTTTGTTTCGTTAAGAAAGTTTATTTTTGCTTTAAACCCTAATGTTTTTAAACCTGAAGACGAAGTGATCGTCATGTTGTTTCAAACACCGCCTTCGACGGTAAGTGTTGTGATTGACTTACTTTATTTGTATTTAAAAAATACTTTTTTTTTAAGAACTGTTTCATAGAGTTAGTTTAACCTTAGTTAGTTTAACCTTAGAATAGCTCCCTTCCACTATGACTATCCTATACCAACATTAATTATTAATTGACTTATAATTTCTGTAACCTGTACAAAGTTTAAAAGACAATATACAGGGTGAGTCAACGATTGGATGAAGTAGGTTTGTGCCTTTTCGGTGAAATTTACAAAGAAACTATATCTATTGTTTGATACAGTTTATTTTTACGCAGATTTTAAAAATATTTAGGACTCTACAGGGTGAGCCAAAAAACTAGGGCAGCATAAAGTTGTATTTTTTTAAATAGAACACCCTATATACGAATCGTATTTTCGATATAGCTTATAATTTTAAATCTTTTTTATTAAGGGTTTACTATAACAAAACTTTATAGTTTCTGAGATAATTAAGTTTAAAAAAAAAAAGTCACATTTTCAAGCATCAATTCAATCCTAAATAACGTTTTTAATTTTGTGACAAATATATTCAAATTTGGAATTTAGCAAGGCCAAGGACAAGTTAACATAATTTTTACCTAATATTTGCAATAAAAGCTACAGGGTGTTGAACACATCGGCTCAAATTTGAACAAGTTTAAATGAATAAATATCTTTTTTTTTAAATGGTACACCCTGTATATTTTCATGTTATTTAATAGAGTAATAAAAACCCTAAAAGTTTTGTTCAATATATCCTATACCTATTTATAATAGTTTTTGAGATATTTCAGTTTTTCTTATTTTCCATACTTTTTTACAGAAATAGTCTTCATTATCATAGTAGCCATGGCAAAAACAATGTAAAAGAACATTTTTCTGTGTGTCAAATTTATAACCGCAATCGCTTCTTTTGGTTTTTATGTAGTGTAGTTTGTTTTTTTTTGCATTCATCTTATATTGTAAAATGAATTTTCCAAAGAATGAGTTAATAGATATGATTTATACAATAGGAGAGGCTCAAAAAAATTGCCTTCTTGCTCAAAGAATTTACAAAATGAAGTATCCTGATCGACGCCAGCCTAATACCCATACTTTTCAAAACTTAATGGAAAGATTTGATTCTTCTGGTACTGTTGATTATCCAAAACGTAAAGTGGTCAACAAACCAGTAACTAATGAAGAAAAAGAACTACAAGTATTGTTAAATGTTCAGGAAAATTCTTATATTGGTAGCCGTTAGTTAGCAGCATTATGTGAAACATCACAATCCACCGCTAATCGTACTACCAAGAAATATATGTATCATCCATTTCACATGGAATTACACCAAGAATTGCATGGACAGGATTTTGAAAGTCGTGTAAACTTTTGTCGTACAATAAATGCGGAGATTCAATTAAATCCAAATTTATTATGCAAGGTAATGTTTAGTGATGAAGCTACTTTTAGAAGTAATGGTGCCGTAAATAGACGCAACATGCATTATTATGCCACAGAAAACCCATTTTAGATTAGAGAGGTGCAACATCAAAACCACTGGTCATTAAATGTTTGGTGTGGTATTCATCATAATTGAATTATTGGTCCCCACTTTTTTAATGAACCACTAAATGGCCATAGTTACCTGAACTTTCTACAAGAAGAACTACCCCAACTGCTCGGTCTCGATAGGGATGAGCTCGACAGTATGTGGTTCCAACACGATGGTGCGCCTCCGCATTACCATCGTGAAGTTCGTGCGATTTTGGACCAACGATATCCGCAAAAATGGATTGGACGTGGGGGTTTCACTGAGTGGCCACCAAGGTCTTGCGACATCACCCCATTAGATTTCTTCCTATGGGGTTATATTAAAAATATGGTGTATGTTAATCCACCAACAACAGTGGAAGATATGCGAAACAGGATTAGGGATACCTGTAGAACAATAACGCCACTAATTTTGTCCAGGGTCCAAGAAAATCTGCAAAAAAGACTAAATTTGTGCATTGCACAAGAGGGTCATTTATTCGAACACTTATTAAAAAGAAATAATTAATCTCAGTATTTAATAAGTATTTTTTTTGTTTCAATTTAGTATAAAAGTAAATATGTATTTGCCTTGTCGTTATTGTTGTGTTAATTTTTTCACATTATGTTTAATTAAACTATTGCCGTTGTAATATAACGAATAATGTATTTCATCATATTTAACCACATTCTGTTTGTTTCTGTAGTTTCTTTTTATTATTTTACATGGCTACTATGATAATGAAGACTATTTCTGTAAAAAAGTATGAAAAATAAGAAAAACTGAAATATCTCAAAAACTATTATAAATAGGTATAGGATATATTGAACAAAACTTTTAGGGTTTTTTTTACTCTATTAAATAACATGAAAATATACAGGGCGTACCATTTAAAAAAAAAGATATTTATTCATTTAAACTTGTTCAAATTTGAACCGATGTGTTCAACATCCTGTAGCTTTTATTGCAAATATTAGGTAAAAATTATGTTAACTTGTCCTTGGCCTTGCTAAATTCCAGATTTGAATATATTTGTCACAAAATTGAAAACGTTATTTAGGATTGAATTGATGCTTGAAAATGTGACTTTTTTTCTTTAAACTTAATTATCTCAGAAACTATAAAGTTTTGTTATAGTAAACCCTTAATAAAAAAGATTTAAAATTATAAGCTAAATCGAAAATACGATTCGTATATAGGGTATTCTATTTAAAAAAATACAACTTTATGCTGTCCTAGTTTTTTGGCTCACCCTGTAGAGTCCTAAATATTTTTAAAATCTGCGTAAAAATAAACTGTATCAAACAATAAATATAGTTTCTTTGTTAATTTCACCGAAAAGGCACAAACCTACTTCATCCAATCGTTGACTCACCCTGTACAAGTAACCAAAATATTGAATATTCTCTCGATGAGTTAATGACCTACCTTTGCAAAGAATATGTTTAACCTCCTGGTATGATTCGAAATAAAACTAGTGTTACCTTTTTTAAAGTTCAAAGAGTTTTCTAATCTTTTTAAGGAAGTGCCATCGCTGCCCATGTTAAGTAAAAAATACTAGATCATAATAAGAATCTTTTTTTATATAATAAATAAGTCGTAATCTATTCTATCGCGAAATTTCGATTAACTGTACCGTGTAAACTTTTGAGATATCAATTTTCAAAAATATAAAAATTTGTACATTCTTATGGAAAATCAGGATCTTTACACTTTCCTTTGAATTATACTATCATATGTCGATTGAATGAAGATGAAAAAAATTAAAAATCAACCTTTTGAAATTTAACATTTAAGATTAACCTGCATTAAAATGGAGTCGAAAAGTTTGGCATCGTTGCCTGAGCGCGCACGTCAGATCTTTCAGTATGAAAACTTTAACTCATTGATTGTTTGAAATAAAACATATATTTGACATAAAGACCGTTGATAAATATTACTCTCATGTTAAAAAGTTCGGAGATCTCCAAGATAATGGAAAAGCTCCGGGTCCGAGAATTGACGACAGCGTTGTTTCGTCCTAGTATCGGACTCGTCAGGTCATTGCGTTCGGTACAAGCCATCATCTCGCATCTGTATCCTATAAACAGATTTCACAGTTGAAAAATAGTAAATAAAATACAGTGGAGACATTACGGTGGATCACTCAATAACACAAGAGCAACACAAACCAACAATGTTATATGAAACCGCCATGTGATGGCGCAACGGTAAATTTAAAAAAGGAATATATCAAAACTGGATACACGAAACGTGCTACTCCGAGGATAGAGGTCGCATTATTCGGCATCGACAACCAAACCAACCACGAATTCCGCAGTTTAAGTAAAGTGTCGCACTAACAATCTCCCCAAGAGAGCTGGTGCGTATTTTTTAAGCCAACAATTATAAAAAAAAAAGAAGATAAAGATAAACTTATTTTTTTTATAATTGTTGGCTTAAAAAACACGCAACAGCTCTCTTGTAAAGATCATTGGTGCGACACGGAATTCGTGGTTGGTTTGGTTGCCGATGCCGAATAATGCGACTTTTATCCTTGGAATAGCACATTTCATGTATCGAGTTTTGATATATTCCTTTTTTAATTTACCGTCGCGCATCACATAGCGGTTTAATACTACATTGTTGGTTTGTGTTGCTCTTGTGTTATTGAGTGATCCATCGAGATGTCGCCACTGTGTCTTTTTTTACTATTTTTCAACTGTGAAATCTGTTTGTAGGATACAGATGCGAGATCATGGTTTGTACCTAACGCTATGGCATATATATATATATATATATATATATATATATATATATATATATATATATATATATATATATATATATATATATATATATATATATATATATATGTATATGTATATGTTTATATATTATCACTTTAGTTTAATTTGTCACATATTGAGTACTATATTTCATTTGCCTCATTAATCTTGCCTGTATCCTCGACTGTTTCTCCAATATAGTTCTCTTTTTAACTTTATCTCCATTCCCATCTGGATGATTTCTGTTGATACTATATACCATGAAAAAATTACACACACACAATAATTTATGATCCTTTTCGTAACTTTGACACTTATTCTTAACATGTTTTAGGATGAAGATGGTATTTTGAACCGTTGGCTTTCAAAAGTATTACTATTGCTGTTAATTATCTCGCCATTAAAAGAAGACACGCTTATTTCCAAAATAAACACAATTAAAGCGGAATTTAGTCCCGGAAGTATATTTGAAAACTTTATTATAACAGCGGATCCATTGAATGTTTACAATAATGCTGATACTTTCCAAAATATTTCGGGAGAAACCATAATTGCTAGATTGATTTTCAGAATCATTTCAGTCGTTTCGAAGAAAATCGTCAAAGATGCAAACTTGGCAGATGATTTTCTGATCAGCCAATTTAGTATATTTTTAATGTACTGTTCTCATATTTTTCAGTCAGGTAAGTGCATTTTTTCTAAAATAAATCACTAAGAAAACCTAAAAAGAGTGACTATATTTCAACATTTATGTCACTAACACACTCACATATAAAAAAGGATACATTTGTTTGTATGTTTACAATAATCTCAAATGCTACTAAATCAATCATCACCAAATTTTAGCTGTAGCTTTACTATGCGTTCTGAAATGTCATAATTTGTGTAAAAATCTTCGAACATACTCCTGTAGATTTAGCATAACGTCAGAACTAGGGCCGGTTGTTTGAACGCTGAATAACTTAATAATATTTTTATTTATATTTGAAAAATTGTTGATAAACAGTAGATATTTCATTTCTTGTTTCACACATGCCGAGTTTATGCTATCCTTTTCTAATTGTATTATTTAAACGAGTATCATATGATAGTCGGTACGTCAATTCTAGAATACATAAGAGTATGTATTCATGGTTGCCTAAATTATTATTATTGTTATTTTCAATATATAAACAATATCTAACAATATTTACCGATAAAAATAAATTTTTAAATCCTCTTTTTGTTAATATTAATTACAAACTTCGCATTTATAGTGATTTTTAACACTTAAAACCACTGAAAAGAGTCAGGACAAGCAATTAAATTGAAAAGAAAGATAAGTAAACATGTTTATGTCTGTCAAACATCAAAAAAGCCTCTCCCCTAACAGCCTTCAAACAAATCTATTGTTGTTTAAATCTATAAGGTATAAGCGAAGGCAAAAATAAAGATAAAGGTTTATTGGGACGTGCCGTTAGCTGGCGAGCCGCTGAATTCTCACGATTCTTCCTTATGGCAAGCCAGGGTTGCCAGATATGGGGATTTTTTCGTAATCCGCAATAAAATATTATCCTTATTAAAATATGATTATGTAAAATATATATGTTGGGTTGATTCCGAAATAGAGAAATCCAGGGTAGGTATAGAAGTAACAACATTTGCCAATATAGGACCAAACAAAATTTCAAGTTGTCTTAAAATGTTATAAAAGTCAGTGGACTAATTGTATTTTGGGGTCACTGGGTATTATAAGGAAAAAAAAAGGGGGGGGGGGAGATCTTTAACATTTTTATTACTAAAATGGCCTAAAAGCTGTCCTTAATTCATTTCTACATAGGAGTGCACACAACGAGTTCGATAATACCTACTTTTATATGTATTTTATGCTCAATATATTTTTTAGAGTTATAACTAGTACATTCAAAAATGTGGACTTATAAAGAGTGTTTTTTATAGAGGTATAGAAATTTTAAATAGAATAAAACAAAGATGAATTTTTTAAATTGACTTTTCACGGGTCCAAAACGTGAAACTATGCGGTTACCAAACGTTTCCATCAATAAATCAATTGTGGCACGAGCTGTGTGACATGTTGCGCCATCTTGTTGAAACCACAGCTCCTGCACATCATGGTTGTTCAATTGATGAACGAAAAAGTCAGTAATCATGGCTCTATAGCGGTCACCATTGACTGTAACGTTCTGACCAGCATCGTTTTTAAAGAAGTACGAACCAATGATTCCACCAGCCCATAAAGCACACCAAACAGTCAGTTTTTCTGAATGTAACGGTGTCTCAACATACACTTGAGGATTATCATCACTCCAAATACGGCAGTTTTGTTTATTGACGTATCCATTTAAACAAAAGTAAGCTTCATCGCTAAACAAAATTCGCTTATGAAAATCGGGATCAACGGCAATCTTGTTTTGGGCCCATTCACCGAATCTACGCCTTGCTAGGTGATCGTGTGGCTTCAATTCTTGCACGAGTTGGATTTTGTAAGCACGCAAACCAAGATCTTTCCGCAAAATCTTCCATAAATTGAATGGATACATATCTAATTCCTGTGCACGATGGCGGATAGACTGATTCGGGACTTCCTCTACGCTACGCTCTACAGCAGCAATGACTTCTTCTGTACGCACTGTACGACGTCTCTGTGGATGCGTATTATCATTTAGAGTAAACGTGATGCGAAAACGTTCCATGGTTAATCGAATTAATTGCTCTGATGAACGATTATGTTGACCGTAAAATGGACGTAGTGCGCGATACGTATTTCGAACAGAACCATGATTTTCAAAATAAATTTGCACAATTTGGAAGCGTTGTTCAGGCGTCAGTCTATTCATGTTGAAATGCCAAACCAAACTAAACATAAATCACTTGACAGCTGACAAAAGGGCCGCCAGTTAAAAAAGTGTTGCCAACTTAAAGTTTTATACCTCTATAAAAAAACACCCTTTAGTTGACTAGTATTAAGGATTAATAATTTATTAGGCACAACACCGTCCAGTTTTAATAATGTTAAGCATTTGTATACGTAGAATGCACTTTTGTAATTTTAGGTAGTCTCTGTAAGGTTTCACAAGTAGCTATATCTCTGCTGAAGAAAACCACTGCTTCCGATGTTAACGTCGACGATTTGAACGATACTTTCTTGTGTATAGGAAGAATATATCCCACAATTTCCTTTCAGTGGAGTTATATTTTAAGCGTTTTAAATTATAGTAACGTAAGCTTTTGGAATCTTGTGCTAAATGGTAGAAATGAAGGCCAAAGGGGTTCCATAAACGATTGTATTGTTAGAACTGGAGGAACTATAGTGTTTTGTGATTATTTGGTAAGTCCTATTGCATTTTTTCTTCGTTAATAACTATTGTTAGACAGGTATTTTTACAATGAAAAATTTACTTAGGATTTGACTAAATAGGTACTCCCTTCAACATCATAAAATACTCGTAAGAAAAATAATATTTTTTCAATATTAACCAATTATACCATATATGTAAATTGCACAGGAGAGTTAACTTGACTAGGACATAATGCAGAAAACTCAGGTATTTGTCCAAGAGCGACCTTCCGCTATGTCTTAAGTAATAAAACTGCTAGAATAGTAACCTCTGACTAATGAAAATGATTTCTGAATTTTTTGGAAAGAACATAGCAGAAAAGCTTAAAATAGCAGTTTTGGAGTTTGCCAAAGTAACAAAAATTACGTTTTTCAAATCAGTATTTGAAAAACAATTGAATTTTGACTTTGAGCACATAAATTAAGCCTAGATATTTGAAAAGTAATAACTTACTTGTTGAACAACAGCTTTTGAAAGATCAGCTTCATATATATATATATATATATATATATATATATATATATATATATATATATATAGTGTGTAAAAATTTATGAACACATTCCTGGGGATATTAGAAACATTGTAAAGAATGTTCTTAAACGTTATCCTTAATTATTTTTTTTAATAATGTATGAACCTCAGAACTGCCACTCTGTATTATAAGATTTGCCAAGTAGTGTTGTAGTTTTAGCTTAGTATGTTTTACTTTAAAATTGCGTGTTCAAACACCACTATGTACTTTGGTCTTATGGATAAATAAATGTTATTTTATTTTCTATTTTATCTTATTTTGTATTCTTTTTTAATTATTCTATTAACGCTTTTAAAAATTTTAGAGTGAAAATACCTCGGAAAGCAAGCAGCTATTCTGGATGTTGTCTGCAAACCCAGTAGAATTGGTAAATCTTATAGAGGAAATACCAGTATCAGAATTTATTTCTTTTGTACATCGAAATGCAACTTTAAGCAGGTTACTTGTGGAAAGTATTACTCAAAAATGTTTAAATAAACAAGATGTAAGTGTGTAAATGGTATAAAATTAGAATTTCTGTTTGTCATTTCAAAATGTGTATTCGGATTTTTATTTTATTTATTTATTTATTAACAACAATAATTAATAGGGCCGTAATAAAATATAACAAAAAAAATATCTATTACAAAATAACAAAATATTTGAGGGAAAATACTCCTTTTTACCTGTGTGTGTCTGTTTTACAATCACTTATTCCTTTTTAATTGTTTAGTGAAACTTCTATACCACCGATTTCCTCACCACATCCATTTTTTGTCAACTAACTTCTATTCACAGTTGATTTGAAAAATGTATATTCTTTATAAAAGTTTTTCTTGCTACAAGGTGAAATATATATTAATAAAAACAATAGTTTAAGAACGAGTTTATTAGGGCCGACGTTCGAAAAATAATAGGGTATGTGTTTATCCGGCTTTAGTAAATTTGAAAAGACGCCTTACTTCCAGAAAGTAACTTAGTCTTTTTCGCACATTGATTTAGGTTGAATTTAAAAAGAAAACTCAAAGAAAGGAGTTTGTTTAATTTTGACCAAAAGGTTGACATCCCAAATTTCACATATCCAGCCTTAGTGGATTTAAAAATAATCCTTTGAGAAAATAAACCGCGTTCATTTTTCCACCTTAAGGATAAAATTTTGAAAGATTCCTTTCTATGTAACCCCCATATCAGAAAAAGTATACTCTTCCAATTTCACGTTCTTTAGTAGTTTGAGCTAATCCTTAATAAATTCATTATGATTATCAACTCACAGTTTTATACAGTCTGTAAACCGAGATATAAAAACATGGACAAGATTCTAACCAAATTTATTACCAAAAAAGAATTATCTTCAGATCCATCCAAATTTATTTGAAATTGTGAAACTTACATGTTTTTAAACTCTCCAAAAATCATTTATTGTAAAGATAGCCTGTGTAATTGAGATGTTAAAAAGAAAAAACAGATTTTTGACAATGTTTCGAAAGTTTTCTAACATTTTTGTAATTGCCTTCCTCTCACTAACATATATTTCTTTAAGTCAAAGTCGATCAATTTATTGAAAAGTCTTAAATTTTTTTAGTTGAACATTGGTCTAATACTTGGTTTAAATATAATCAACTTTGAATCCAGGAAGGTTGTGTGAAGAACAAAATAAATAAAGTTAAAAAGTCACCATTGAATCTTATCTTAAATTGCTAAATTTTCATTTATCCTTAATTTTAGCCCATATTTAAAACAAAAATCCTCAGATGCATCGAGAATTGCCACTCTTCACAAACAGGGGCAGCTATTAAGCTGTTGATACCAAAAATGTTAAGTAATCGACAGACAGCTATTTCAAGATTAGTGGCTAATTTAGCTAGTAGGAAAGTAGAGTTTTTATTTACTCTATCAATTGACGAAGTTAATGGACAACTTTCAAAAGAGGAGTTATTTATTATCAAGGAGGAATTAAATGTTATGAATTTAGCTAAAAAGTAAGTGGAAAAAAGAAAACTGATTTTCGATATTTTGTGCCATTTTTTTTTCTTTATCCTAAACAAGAGAGGTATGCTTAACAAATGAGACCAATCTAGTAATCGTTCAGTTTAATTTGTATATGATATATAAATGGCATCTGATACATTTTTTTTTTTAATTACTTTTTTTGAAAAATTTCTTTATTATTACAATTCAAAAGAAACAATAAATAAAACATAATAAGATGGAGTATATTCATAGTTGCGTAAATTCAGTAGAGAGACTGATTTTTTTTTTTTCAATTTTTCCAAATAGAATTACAATTTAATATTGCCCCTTTCAAAATAACTTCCTTGGGAAGCCACACAGCGCTGGCGATAGTTTTTCCAATCCGCATAGCAGTATTGGACCTCAGATACTGGAACAGCTTTCACCTGGTTAGTCACAGCCGTTTGAATGTTTTCGAGTGTCCCAAAATGACGTCCCTTGAGGTGATTTTTCAATCTCGGGATGAGAAAAAAGGCATTAAGACTCGAGTCAGGAGAATAAGGAGGCTGAGTAGCCTCGGAAATGTTTTTACTAGACAAAAACGCATTTATTGAAATTCCTATATAACAAGGTGCATTGTCGTGATGCAACATCCTGTTTATTCGTGATGTTTGATCTCACGGAAGTGTTGATGACCGTTTGACCTTGAGACACAAAGTCTGAGGATGATTCGCTGGTATAAAAAAGCTAATAAGGACGCATTTGTTCTTCGATTTGTTCATTTTTGTTTTTTGGACCTTGGAAAGATTAAAGTATGTCATTCCATGCTCTAGCGCTTAGTCTTGGTCGTACTCAAACAACCAAGACTCGTCACCAGGATTGATACGTTCCAGAAAATGGAAATCTTTTTCAATCGATCCCAAAAAGTCGAAGATCCTTTTCCTCCTGATGTCCTTTTGATCCTGTGAAAGATTTTTTGGAATCATTTTTGCGCAGATTTTTCTCATTCCCAATTCATTGGTCAAAATCTGATGAACAATGGTGTTTGTCAAATTCAACTCTTCCCCGATCATTCTCACTGTCAACCGACGATCTGAACGCACAAGATCCCGGATTCAGTCGACATTTTCATCAGTTCTTGAAGATGAAGACCTTCCATTGGGGTGATTCATCTTCAGTCGACTTTCTCCCTTCTGAAAATACCTTAAACCTGGTCCCATGACAAAACGCCGTCTCTGTAGGTCTGCTGAAGTTGTTCAAAAATTCCCGTTGCACTGTGCCCAAGTCTGAAGCAAAATCTGATAACACACCGTTTCTCGAAATAGAGGTCTCTCATTTTTAGAACGCATTAGAAAAAACTGTTTCACGAAAAAAAATCGCTGCGGACAACCCAATGATTAGCAAGTTCAATCTCTTACTGAAGGCGTATTACATTTTTACCTATTGCCCTTCAAATCCCTCGTCCCAAGTGTTGCCAGATGGAAGTTTCCAGACTCATTACTTAATTTACAAACTTTGTATTAACGATGTATTGGGAAAAAAATAGGGCGACTTGATTATCTTAGCAATGCATTTTTGATTTTAATTATTTTTTCTTTAATTTTTGGAACATTTGACCCTAGCTAAATAAGTTTTCCTATATGTAGCAATTTTTTTGGGAAGCAATAGTAAAAAAAGTTTTATTTTAGACACACTGTATCTATATTATTTTGGAAAAACAAATTATATTTATTTTATATCGAGATCTCTTGTCAAATTATTTTCACATCACCAAAAGAGGTATCGAGCCTAACCTTTCTTCTTGAGAAATTTTATTTCTAAAGCTTAGCTCACACGACGCCTATTTCGCTGTTGGATTGCTTGCTTCATTTTGCCGCTGGATCCCAAGCAGTAATGTTGAACGTTGTGATAGGTCCCCTGTGTTACAGCAAAAAAACAAGCATCATATGAGCTAAGCCTAAGATTTTTAATTGTTCTCCATTTCAAAAATATTTTTCATTTCCCTAATCTTAAGCAGGGTTGACATATGCAGTGTTTAAAATAGCATGCAAGTTATAACAAGGCAGTCAATTCCTACAGTTTCAACAACTCGTTGCTCTATTATTACACTCATAATTTTTTCAGCAAAACAAAAAATAGCTTTTATACAATCGAAGACCACGATCAAACAAACGCATTCGAAAGAGAAGGTTCATGTTACATAGCTGTCGACCATTCACATTTGGCGCATGGGTACTTCTTTGTAGCAGCATCAATCTTGTTATTTTATAGCCACACCTTGTATAAACTTTGATTAATTTTATGCTTCATTATCGATTTAGCTGTAATGACACAAAGGTTGATAAAATAAAAAATATATTTATTATTTCTTTTAGACATGAAACTTTAATAAGTCTTTTAAATAAGCTACTCGTCCAATTTTATGCCATGAGTCCTTTGGAATTTACTCAGAAACGTAGTGTTAATCCCGAATATATCAGAAAATTAGATATCAATAAGAAATGGTACCTCTCTCAAATACAAGGAAAATATCAGGATGGAATGTTGCGTAAAGAAACTGCGCAAGTAATGAAAGTTCTGGAATACAACGAATTAAGTAGCTTTTTATCTAGCGATGATTTCAATAAAATTATTTTTCGAGATTGTATCGAATCAGGTGTAAAAATGCTGAGGACGAAGAGTTTAACAGAAGAACCACCGATTTTAAAAGCTACTGTAGACAACATACTGAAAGAAGTCAGCAGAATTGTAAATGAAGTTTGTGCCAATCATGAGGTAATATTTTATGGTGTTCCTGATTTTTTACGTTTACATTTAAATAGCAGAATCAGTTTTCGGTAAGATTCCCAAAGTCCTATAAGTTTCAAATATACGTAAATACAGTATTGGACAATAGTAGAGTGAGTGTATGTTTTGTACTATACTACCAAATGCATTAAGATAAATTTTTTTCAAAATATGAAACACATATGATGCGTTTTACGTCATCTCAATAAAAAAGCTAAAAAACATTTGCCATATATAATTTTTATCGGTTTTGACAGTTTTCCAGTGATGTGATGCGTTTTCGAAAACTACCCGGCTAGTTTGCCCCTGTCTAATTTCGCCAGGCCTAAATAAATTATTAACATTTTATCACCTGTATATAAATTTTAGATTTAATTTTGGTTTTAAAATTGATAGCCGGTTACACCTCGCCCAAAAGAAAAATTCCCCGGTTGGGAACTACTGATATAACTAGTAGTTGGCAGTAATTTATACATATTAAAGTGTCGCTTTATTTTTGTCCGATTCTGCATAACAGGTGAGTAAAGAACCAGATACAGCAGCAGCGATTTAATTTTTTTGTCGTGGACTGTTTCGAAAATAAGAAACTTATGTGACATCAATAAATTTTAAAATTAATTTAACCAGATGCCAAAATTAGTTTGCTATATGGAGCATATTTTCAAAAAATTATGTTGTGACTTCATTAGCAGATATGCTAATTAAAATTTAATTCTAAATACATAAAGTGAGTTTTCCAAAGAAATATGAGGATGCATAAAGTCTGATTTTGTTATTTGTATTACAATGTTTCTTTACATATAACAAAGTTATAAAAAAATATTTTTTTGTCGTTTAGTATTATTTTTGCTTAGGTATGAATTCCCGAACTTAGTAAAGCGTACCCTTAGATGAAAAATATCAATACTTTGCTTTTAACATTATCTTCTTAGATGGGTCTTTTCTTAATCTCCATAAATAATTAATATAAACTAATATTTCACTTACTATTACTATATTGATATATTTTTACCAAAGGTATTTTTCGTTTTTAGGTTTACGACATCTCGGAACAAAACACCTACACAAAGCATATATTTCATTTATTTAAAGATGACAGCTTTTCCTTCTTACTTGTTAACCTATGTTATTCCATCTCTGTCCTTATGAAATCTTTAGCCCAATTACCCACCTTGCAACTTTCTGAAATAGATTCCGAAAACATTTCAAAATTTGCCGTTGTTTCATTGGAGTATATTCAGTTTATTATTAAGGTCGACAAAAATTGTTTAAACGTAAATTATTTAGAAGCTTTAATAGAATGTGCAGATGAAATCTTAAAACAATCGCAGTTTTGTGGCTATTTAGGTCTTGATGCAAATTTGTCGTGGCTTTGTTCTGCTGTTACGAGTTTACATTTCTTAGTATCTTTTCTTTTAAAAAATAACGAACCTTTACCTTCTATTGAGAAAAATACGTTGATAGTTTCAACAGATATTCCAAGTAACGTAAGTCACGCTAGGGAAGCTTGTAACAGCCTTTACGGTCTTGTGTGTTGGTTATATAAAATTCAAAATAAATACGTAAATATACCAATTTTTTTATTAGGAAAAGTAAAAAGTTTAGTTGTTTCGTTATCTAGGTTGCCTTTAGTAAATTCCTATAATCTTATACCGTGCAGAGTTTGGAAGTTAGGTTGGCAACCGGAATTGACAGGAAAATTCCAAACCCAAACTCCCCCTTTACCTATCGACATGTTACAAGAAATTGATGTTCTTGAGGAATATATTTTTCGGTAAGTAAGAAATTTGTATACTCTATAGGAAAATAATAGAATATTTTTATGCAATGTGTCCTAGGAGTTTAAATATGTTTAGTTCATATATATATATATATATATATATATATATATATATATATATATATATATATATATATATATATATATATATATATATATGAAGTAAAATGCGAACAGTGAATGCAAACTTCGCTCCATCATATCCTTCCCTTGTTGGAGGTTGCACAGTTTGAATAAATTGCGATGAAACACAATTTATCCCATTCCACCATCATCGAGATGATGGCCTACCTGTACCACCATACCGAAAAGAAAGTCAAAACTTACCCTCCCAGTACAGTGATCAGCAGAGGCACATATTATTAATAAGAGACAAAACATGTACCTCTGCCGATCACTGTTTTCTGGGAAGGTAAGTTTTGACTTTCTTCTCGGTATGGTAGTACAGGTAGGCCATCATCTCGATGATGGTGGAATGGGATAAATTGTATTTCATCGCAATTTGTGCAAACTGTAAAACCTCCAAGATGGGAGGGATATGATGGAGCGAAGTTTGCATTCACTGTTCGCATTTTACTTCACTTACACACCGAGTTGCATATAGTTGTACGTTGGCTGAATGTGATTTCAGCACTACAACAGCATAATGTGGATATATCCACTGATATTGCATCTCACACGGAGGAATCCGTGAAAGCCGCATAAACATTTATATATATATATATATATATATATATATATATATATATATATATATATATATATATATATATATAAATGCTGTAGCTGTAACAAACCGAGAGCAAAATGCACAGAAAACAACTGTCAACTTAATATCTCCATATTGTAAAATATCGGCCGGATATTACCTGCATTTTGCTCTCGGTTCATTACAGCTCCACTGATAAGACCATTAGGAAGTGGTTGAAACTAGTATGGAGAGAGAACCAATGTGGAATTCGCAGAGTATACTGTCTGCCCCCTTTCTTAACGGTCGTAAGGAGAATAAAAAACGTTTCCAAATACATAGACCGGGAATACATCCGTTCGTTCGTTTGGTTTTTTTGTAGAAGTTTGCAGACGTTTCGCCAAAATCTCATTTGGCATCTTCTGTGCTTGGTGGTTGTAGATCAACTTTTTATATATATATATATATATATATATATATATATATATATATATATATATATATATATAACACAATAATATTGTAGTTCATAAAGCTTAAAACTGTCTATCATCACTCTTTACCCCTTTAAAAAGTAAAATCTCTCCTAAAAAAAGATTAAAAGTAATTTATTCTATACCATGTATGAATTGTCCAACAAATACATGATAGCACAATACCTGGATAATAGATTAAATGTACACAATATACAAAAAACGTGTCTACAATACACGAAACGAACCTAAAACATGAATTCGAACACAATCCTATATTAAACTTTATTAAGTGTCAATATTCTGCCAGAACTTCTCACGTTTTCTTAAACTAACATTGATGGCTGGAAAAATAGAACAGAATTTATTCTATTTTTTTTTAACATTTTTGAGATTGAAAATTGATATTTTCACACTTTTTAAAGAATTGTAGCATAGGGTATTTATTTTTCAAATAATGTGTACATTTTTAGAATAACATTACTAGGTTGGACTACAAGACAGCAATTTGAAGAAACATGGATGTGCTTCCTTAGCGTTCTGTGTACTCCTATGGACAATCTAGAATCGACTGATATTAACAATACCAGACGTGCATCCAGTTTAGCTATAAAGGCAATAACTGCATTACTCCTACAAACTTTAAGATATCCTGTATTAGGAAATAAAAATGTGTCAAAAATTATGCATGTGTCAAGAAACATGCCTATTCCAAATACTAGTATAAGGTAAGAGCAAGTACAATTCGTAACTTTTGGTCAGGAATATTTATAAAATTTATCAGTTTCTCGATTTAATTTTTTTTTCCACTTAATTACTAATCTCGTCAAGAGAAAACGCCATGTATTTTCACGTTATAATATGAACCGACAGATTTGTTTTCATTTAACTGTTAGAGATCAACTTATTCTAATGTTTCATCAAGAAAGCTAGAGGGGGTAACGTTACAAATTGACAAAAAGAGACTATATTGATTCTTTGCACAAAGAAATTTTATAGTAAATATGTTATTAAAATTTCAAGTAGTTGGCAACACCGTAACCAGAAAGCCAGAGTAGGCTTTGCTAATGCTGCGGTGTTTCGGCTTAGTTTATTATCGTTAGTTAAGTCCTTGACGCTTATAATTATTTTGTTTTTTCTTTGATGCGCCGTGCAGTGTCATTAGTAGAATTTCAAAGTTAGTATTTATGTACGTCGAAGACATGTGGTATCGCCCACACCGCCCCCCCCCCTCCCCCCCAAGATCGGCGCCTACTGTCCGTATTAGATTAATGATTAATCCACTAACCTTCATAATTTAATCTATGGATTAGCCCCACATCAGGTCAGGGTCAGAGTTATAAAAGTTGTCCGGCCGGACCGTTACAGGAAAATCGGCTGACCTTGCGAAATGGTTAGAAAGCCACTTAAAATATAATATTTGGCCGTGAAATATATAATAATATAAGGCTGTTCCGAGATTTCTTTTATTTACTATTCATTACTAGCTTATCTTATCCATATTTTTTGCAGCACAAGGAAGTTAAAGATAATTCAAGACCACATAGAAAATAAATGTAAACAACTATCTAATCCTTGCGAGAATTATGAAGTAAGAAATGTCTTTGCTAATAAAAATTTCGAAAAAATAAATGACCAGTATGCTTATGGTCAGATGTCAATAAGATTTTTTATGATTGCTACAAATCCCGATGAACCAAATGACGGAACTTACGCGGATGTAATGTACAGAAAGAGGACAAAATTGTTGGAAGAGTGTGGATTGGACGTTAATTCTTGTTTACAGTTCCTACTGGATTATTACACGCAACTTATGAGAGCAGAGGTTAGTTATTTTTTTTATTTAATTTGTATTGCCTGAAAAAGGATAACGTAATTTACCCTCATGTTTTTTTAATTAAATGTTTTCATTGTTCATAATAGTGATGGGCACATTTAAAAAAAAAAACAGGGCAGGAAGCTACGTAACCCAATATGCGAAAGAAATAAGTCGTTTTTAATTACAATCATACCAAAAAAGGGCTAATTTGCCTTGGTCTGAACTAACCTGAACTAACTTTGCTCGTAGTCATTGCAGCAAATGAAACGACTTTTAGTAACAACACTTGGAACCATTCAATTGCTCTGTTCTGTTCTTCCATTAATAAATTGTATCTTTTATCATAAAAGGTTATATATATATATATATATATATATATATATATATATATATATATATATATATATATATATATATATATATATACAGGGTGATTCAAAAATCGATCACGAAACTTAAGGGGGTGATTGTACTTGACAAAATAAGGGTAGAGCTTCATATAATTTTTTTTCAAAATGTCATTCGTTTTCGAGTTACAAGCCGTCCAAGTTCAAGTTTTTATTTTTTGTTTTTTGAATTACTCGCTTACAGGAAAACCGATTTGACTAATATTTGAAAGATAGGCTAAGTCTTCTGCGCTTCATCATTTTAGTAACAATTCACATTGATTGTTTGCCGCTAGAGGGCACTTTACCTACATTGAAAATTGTTTTTTTGTCATAATTTTTTAGTGTTGACAGCTACAGTAGTTTTTGGCATAATTTCTGAAAGACTGATGCCAGGCCTTTAAAAAAGGTGCTCTTTATTTACATCGCTAAACCCAACGGTTTAGACGTAAATCACCCTTAAAAATTAAGTGGTAAATTTACTTTTCTCATTTCATTACCACCAGCTACCAGGTAAATAGCTATCAAAGTATACTAGAGCTGTCAGTTTAACATCAAATAAATTCGCTTTTTAAACTATTTAATTTATAATCTTAAAATAACTAATAATGGCTAATCACCAATATTCAAATATCGAATATTGTGATATCCATTTTTGTTATGGAAAAGCAAATGGTAATGCAGAGTTGGCAAGAAGATATTATATGGAGAGTTATCCGGAAAGAAATATCCCTCATGCTCAAACATTTTCCAGTGTGCACAGGAGGCTTGCGGAATGTGGTTCCTTTAAAAGTTATAATGGAAATAGGGGAAGACCTAGAACTGCTAGAAACGTGCAACAAGAAGAAAGAGTGCTTGAAATTATTGAAGATAATCCAGGTATTAGTACTAGAAAAATTGGGAATGAAGTGCGGCTCTGTCAGGCTAGTTCATGGAGGATACTAAGAGAAGAACAACTCTACCCGTTTCATTCAAAAAAGGTGCAGGCTCTTTATGACGATGATCGGCCGAGACGGTTGGAAATGTGCAATCAGATCCTAGCTAAGTATGAACACGATAATCGATTAATTGGCGTCATATTATTCACTGACGAAGCTGGTTTCACTCGTGATGGCATAACAAATCTACACAACATCCACACATATGCTTACGAGAACCCAAACAATGTGGTAGAAACGAAACATCAGCGTAGATTTTCACTAAATGTGTGGGCAGGGATAATAGGAGATTACCTTATTGGTCCTCATTTCTTTGATGGCCCATTAACTGGTGACGTATACTTAGATTTTATCCAAAATCGTCTCCCATTGTATCTGGAAGATGTGCCATTGGAAGTAAGGGCCAACATGTGGATCCTCCAAGACGGAGCTCCGCCCCACTTTAGTATACGTGTCCGACAGTATTTGAATGCAACGTATCCTGAGCGATGGATAGGACGAAGTGGACCATTGGCATGGGCAGCGAGGTCACCAGACCTTAATCCTATGGATTTTTTCTTTTGGGGTCATTTGAAACAATTGGTGTACGATATTCCAGTAATCAACGTCGAGGATCTTCGCTTCAGGATAATCGAAAAGTGCCAAATTATTAAAGAAACACCAGAAATTTTTCATCGAGTTAGGCGACATTTTTTGAAGAGTGTTAGGAAATGTATGGAAGAAAATGGGGGACATTTTGAGAATCTTTTTTAGTTTGTTTAGTACTGTTTCATTAATTTTTATCAATTAAATGTATATCGCAATAATCCATAATATGAATATTTACTGATTAGCCATTATTAGTTATTTTAAGATTATAAATTAAATAGTTTAAAAAGCGAATTTATTTGATGTTAAACTGACAGCTCTAGTATACTTTGATAGCTATTTACCTGGTAGCTGGTGGTAATGAAATGAGAAAAGTAAATTTACCACTTAATTTTTAAGGGTGATTTACGTCTAAACCGTTGGGTTTAGCGATGTAAATAAAGAGCACCTTTTTTAAAGGCCTGGCATCAGTCTTTCAGAAATTATGCCAAAAACTACTGTAGCTGTCAACACTAAAAAATTATGACAAAAAAACAATTTTCAATGTAGGTAAAGTGCCCTCTAGCGGCAAACAATCAATGTGAATTGTTACTAAAATGATGAAGCGCAGAAGACTTAGCCTATCTTTCAAATATTAGTCAAATCGGTTTTCCTGTAAGCGAGTAATTCAAAAAACAAAAAATAAAAACTTGAACTTGGACGGCTTGTAACTCGAAAACGAATGACATTTTGAAAAAAAATTATATGAAGCTCTACCCTTATTTTGTCAAGTAGAATCACCCCCTTAAGTTTCGTGATCGATTTTTGAATCACCCTGTATATATATATATATATATATATATATATATATATATATATATATATATATATATATATATATATATATATATATATATATATATATATGTGTATATATATATATATATATATATATATATATATATATATATATTATGTGTGTATATATATATTATGTATATATATATATATATATATATATATATATATATATATATTTTATATATCGCTCTGCCGCTTCTGATATTTACAATTTTTCAATATTTTTTTTTTTTCATTTCGTTTACTCAATCATCCAAATTTATCAGTGTTTTAACAAATTTCTTATATAATAAAATTGAAATTTTGTGTTTAAATGGTAACATAAAATTTCTAAATTTGTGATAATATACCAAAATATTATATTATTGACTTGAATGGTACTAATTTCGAACTAGCGAACAAGAAACTAAAGCCAGCCATCTTATGATTTTATTTACTTATCTTAAAACTAAAATTGGTTCCAAGATGAGTATCTTATGAGATAAATAGATGCAGTGCTGAAAATTAAAAATTTTAGCGTGTTAAAAGTTATTCTGCTACAAATGAACTTAATAAGTTAACGCTCAAGAATAGCTTTTTTATTAGGCCAAATTTTTTTATCATGTATAGTAACAAATAATTTTTATGATTTATTCTAGTCCGCTGTCACTGACCTCAGAATTTTACATGAAACTATAAGATCGACCCTTTTTATTTCCGATTTGTTTACCGACAAATCTCAATTTAGTTGGATGCTGGACATGTTCTTGGATCTATCAAAGGTTCACGCGGTCGAAGATGAACTATTACATCAATATTTAATTGTTGGAATTTGTAAAGCTGTTGGAGTTTTGACACCAGTAAGTAAAAAATCCTATATTTTTTGATTAAAATGTTGGTATTAATTTTTTTAAGTATTCAAAAGAAAAATAAGTACTCAAAAATATTTTTATAAACTTTTGTACGAATAAAATTGTAATTAATATACTGTATTATATGCTAGGTTTATTTACAGCGATTTTTTATGCCTCCAGGAAATATATACATTGTCTGGAAAAAGAAGTAGAAGTGCTTTTATTTTCAAAGCAATATTTAGTATTTCGCGGTTTGTTTTCCGTAATTTTTTTTATTATTCATGATTCTATGCTTAGATTCTATACGAGAATGAAACGAAGTTTCCTGTCTCTCATAAAGATGGCGCTGCAGCTCTATTTTGACCATTCCACCTTGAAACGTTGGTGATCTCCGATTGTTTGAGGGAGCAATATTATTTTTATTCTGAAATTTTATGAAATTTTTAAATTTTGTTGTTTTCGAAGTATGGAAAAACTCAGAATAGGAGCCAGGATAAAATTTTTGTATCAAAAGTTTATCTCCTCCAGAGATATTACATTGGAGGAGTCCTGCTTGTTATTATTATTTGTTAAGCTGGAAATATTTCATCCCATTCTCATAGTATAAACAAAGGATGTTAATTTTTTTAAAACCGATTTATTCTTAAAACTAAATAGTATCGTCTCAGATGATCTTGCATTAGTCTACTAGTTAACTACATTTATACCAAATACGGGTAACTACTGTATATACATAATATAGTTTATATGAAAATGTTTTTGCTCATATTAATTTATTATTTATTTTAAGGATCTTGAAGTCTACGAACAAACCAAAAAACTACTAGTCCAATTCCTAAAAAGTCCTTTTGTACCTTCAAGAATAGCCTGTCTCTATGGAATCTTATATATCATTGAAGGTTGTATTTTATCAAACATTACGATCGGTGGAATATCAGAGGAATTACAACTGATTTTACCATGTGCTGTAGAATATGTACAGATGCACCTAAATGCCAGTAATCCTGTTTTAAGGAGATCTCAAGAACACACTATGTTAGTATGGTCTGTAGCATTTTACCTGATAGAAAATGTGGACGAAGCTCATATGGAATCGAATTTTGTCATTAGTACTCTTCAAGGTGCTTTTAGTACACTACAAAATAAGTTAGTAAATGGCTGTGTTAAAAGATGTATTATAAAGGTTAGTATTAGGTTTTTATAACATAATTTACTTCATATGTTGCTTACAATTATGTTGGAAAAACTGAAACCATTTTGGTGTTGGCGCAATTTCAAATCCAGCAAACTCCAAATATTTTTAAATTAGTATATCTTTAAAACTAACTTCAGTTATAGACAAAATGAAGTTACGTAGTGTATTTACTACTAGGTAAACATGATCAAATAGTGTAAAAGTTAGAAATATTATTTCTAGTTTTACATGTTTAAGCAAAAACAATGTTAAGCAATTTTGGTCATTGACGCCAGAGACTTTTTGGAGTTCACTATATAACGATTTGTTGCGAAATTCATTACCCACTAGCTTGATTTTTGTGGTTCAGTATCAAATTGCAGAACAAAAGCTTTACTTACCAGGCTATATATTTAGTTACTCTGCTGATTGATACATTCTGGTTGACAGTTGAACTTTAATTCACTGTTGAACTGTCGACTGCGAGTAATAAGTAACAGGACAAATAACACTGATCTGCACGATTCTGTTGTTGGGCAGCTGGGGGTCATTTTCAAAGCAATTTGCTGCGTAGATTCCGAATTCAAGGTCAGCATTTTGAAATATTTTAGGTTATGTACTTGAAAAATATTTTTTTGCTACTTTTAAAGTTATGTACAAGATTCAGGTTGTACCCAGCAAATGACCCCATTTTTTGTAGACCTATGTAATGTTCTTCAAATTAAAAAAAAAAAAATACTGTATAATAAAATTAAAATTTGGTGTATCACATGTTTTTCAGGGGTTAGAAAGACTGCTGCTTATGAAACCTTTGTATGTATTAGAAAAAATTGGGAAAAATCTACAGAAGCTAGCAATGGAGAAAATGAGAGACGAAAATCCTTCAGTTTCAATTTTGGGTGTTCAATTACTCATCACCTACATGTATGTTGGTAAGTTACCTTGAATGTTAAAAAGCTGCGATCACGGATACAGTTTTTCGCTTAAGATATTTTTTTTGTATTTGACATTGGTGAAAGTAATTAGTAAGAGGCACAGCGAACAAACCTGAACGTGTAAGAGAATGTACGATGAGAGCAGTCCGCTCCGTATTTGTCTTAACAGTTTTTACAATGAGTTCTTATCAACTGAAACATGTTCAAACATGTATTATGGAAACCAATGATGAAGACTTTATCTGCCATTCCTAAATTTTTCGAGTCAATCCTGACCAATGAAATCTTTAATACTTGCAACTAACCTTGCCGTTTATCAGAATTTTCTAGTGTCATCTGTTGAACAAGGACATCAGATTGACTCAATTTACACTGATTTGTCTAGGGCCTTTGACAGTATTCACCATTTACTGCTACTGAAGAAGTTGTCTAAAATTGAAATAACAGGGAATCATCTAAATCGTCTTATTTCAGCAATCTACGCCAGCATGTGAAGGTGTGGTGTTCTTCGGGGATCTCATATATACGCCGGTGATCTAAAATTTTACAACAAAGTTAGTTCTAATTATAATCACTTACAAGCTGATCTGGATAATTTCGTTGACGGATGTTCCGTTAACTTCCTCGAAATCAACGTCTCTAAATTCAAAATAGTATAGGTGTAATCATCCAATTCTTCATTCATACACAATACAAGGTCAGCCCATCGATATTGTTGAATCAGTGAATGACTTGGGAGTGATTTTCCAGAGGGATTTACAGTTCATTACTTACATAGACAGTATCACAATGAAGGTTCTTAAAATACTCAGCTTTATTAAGAGAAACTCAAAAATATTAATGATATAAGAGCTCTAACTCGCTTATATAACCCTTTAGTTCGGAGCATTCTGGAATATTCCTCAATTATTTAAAACTCCTTCTAGATAATTACTCGAGAGACTCCAAAATTAATTCACCAAATAGCTGCTGTATAAGCACCATTTTCAATCACACGGCCTAGCTTATGAGACGAGACTGGTGTGTAAGCATATAGAGCAGAAGAAGGGAAGCCATGTTTTTGTTTCTATTTAAAATATTTAATAACCTCTCATTGCGACATATTACTGAGTGCGATTCCTCTGAAAGCCCCATCAAGGAAAACTAGACTGCAACAACTATTCCAGGAAAGTAATCTGCGCACCAATTACGGCCAGTTCGCCTTCATAAACAGATTAATGACTAACTACAACCAATTCTACATTGACTGTGATATTTTCAAGGACTCTGTCGAGGATTAAAACGATTATAATTTTTAAATAATATACTTTTTTTGTCGTTTCTCTTTTCCAAATTTTAAATGACGTATTTTTCGTTTTTTTTTTTTATTCATTTGCCATGCCATTAAGAATATATCATTTTGTAGAGTATGTTGTTTAATTAAATAAATAAATAAATATCAATATCTAGGGTCATACTAATTCTGTCGAATAGAGCATTCTCAATCGTGAACAGAAACTTTGTGTCAAAGCAAAAAAAATATGTAAAAAATAAAATTTGAACTTCAGGTAAAGTGAGAGTAGAGAAACATTTTTATAATAGAAGTCAACAGCGTCATCTCTATGCGAAATATCAACTTGATAAGATTTTGATTTTTTGTTTTATGACTTGGCATTCTGATGCATTATCTGAACACCCTGTATTCCGTGTATTTCATTACATTTTTACTGAAAAATAATAAAAACATCGAATATCCAATATTTTTCTGATTTTTTTTAGACTGTTGGGAACATTTAGAAAAATTAGAACCAGACAGTGAACAATCTAGTCCAGATCATTTAGTACAAACCATAGAAAAAATATCTGCTATATTTGAGAGGATTAAAAAGAGCTATGTGATAGAAGTGGAGGTGTTGTGCTCCGTATTGCCAATGATTTTAAGAGATTTCTTCTCCCCGTCCGACATTTTAACTAAAGTTATAGGTGAATTTTTGTCACCACAACAACCACATCCCAAGTTAATGAGTGGTGTAGTTTTTCAGGTAATAGTAGTCTAAGACTAGAATACATATTTATTTACTTTAGGTCAAATCTGCCGTTGTCACGGGAGTTTGATAGGTGAAATTTCCCACATTGAGTGAGAAATACTTCATAATTATTTATAATGCCATCTGGTATATTTTAGAATTTATCTCCACAGGATTTACGGTTTTATTATTGACGATAGTTTAAAAACGTTAATCGACTATTCATATTCTTCTTCAAGTGCTGTGCTCTTTGCAGAGTATAGGCAACCTCTCGCACATATGTGTTACGTGTCTTCTATATTGTACACAGATGTGCGAGACCATCGGCTTTATTTACGTGCCTTCCGAAGCACATCCGAGAGGTTTTTGTTGGGCAGAAAAAATAATATATATATATATATATATATATATATATATATATATATATATATATATATATATATATATATATATATATATTGTCGCAATTAGCAATGCCCCTGGTGGTAGGGACATGTAGCTAGCGATCTATTTTTGACCACCGTAGTAAATGTATGGATGTTTCGTCCCGATACCGGTGGTGGACTCATTAGTGGGATCCACCGGTATCTTTCCCAGACATCCTTGTACTTTCCATAAACTTGAACCTCTATTTAAGTCCAGTTTTTGCCGGAAAGCCGTGGTGAGATGTTATGTTCCACAACAATATATATATATATATATATATATATATATATATATATATATATATATATATATATATTCCTTCAATTTTGTATAGCTAAGGAACTTTTCTTACTTTTTGACGATGGATATGTATTGTGCAGCCAACAGATTTAACTTTTCAGGTACTGATCGGTAACTTAGTTTCTTAAAGTAAAAAAAATATTAATAATAAAGCTGGTACTATTTTGAATGTACTGATAACAACTTTTCTTATAGAAGGAATTAATACTAACCACCTGAAGTACCACCAAAACAAAAATTATTACATTATGGAATATAAGTTATAAGACAAAAATCCAAAAAGGATGTTAGTTTAGATTTTGGTCCTCTGTAAATTGTGTTTTTGTTTTTTCACACGCTGAATTTCATTCTTGAGAGATCTAAAGACATATGGTTAATTTGGGAAACAGTAGCGGTTGTTTCTTACCCCTTAGAGGGGTGATATTTACCAATATAATAGCTTCGAAGTATGCCCAAATCAAAATCTATAAAATAGTTTGCTTTTTTATTTTCGAATTTATTCTAGTTAAATTTCCACCTTATATAAAAAAAGTAAATACATAATTTTGTTTAATTGAAAAAACTGCGCCGCACTCAAACACACTAAACAAGGCTCTAGGATGTAAAAAAGTGATGTAGTTTTTTGTAATGCCTCTATTTTTCCATAACTAACAAAATTCCCTCATTTTTCCAAGTGTTCCAAACCAAAAACACCCTAATTAGTTCCAGCGAATGACTAAATTGAACTAATGTTTCAGGTATTTGAAAGCGCCATCCAACAAAATCAACTGTCTTTACTCCAAGATTGGGTTGTCATTAGTCTCTCTAACTTTACACAATCCTACTCAAACATGGCAACATGGTGCCTGACTTGCTTTTTTATAAGTGCAAGTTCAAATGAATGGCTAAGATCATTCTTTCCATATGTGCAAACCAGAGTAGGACGTTACGAGTACGAGGATAAAAAAATATTTTGTATAGCTGGCACAGACTTTTACAGAAATTTGACAAATGATAAGCAAAGGCAGACTTTTGTAGATAATTTTATGAAAGTAAAAAATCATACAGACATGCCTTTCAATGATTTGCTAAATTCCTTGTAAAATATGGTTGTGATTATTAATAAGTAGGATTAAGCCAAAAATGTTTATTTGTAAATATTGATTAATAAGAGTAAATATTTTTAACCTTGCATTTTTACTTATTTCCGTTTTTTGTTTATGTATTAAAGGCAAATAAATAAAATAAATATTGTTTTGTAAACATTTCTTTTATTATGGAAGTACATAAGCCCAGTAGGGAGAGTACTAAGGGACGTTTTAGATTAGATTATTATATTTTAATACCTTTTTCAAGAAGTTCATAGTCACGGTTAAAATTGATGGTTAACTGTTCAGGCCAAACTATTTCTCTCATCTATTGTCCATGCGATGATTTCATTATAAAAAGGTTAATGTATTTTTATTATTTTATATGTATAAAACGCGGCATAATGCAAGTTTGGTGATCGCCAAGTTGTTAAAAGAATAGAAAATTGACTAACAAGAACAAAATTATAAATACCTTTGAGCCAGTATATTAATACATCTTGTTTTGAGTTTTTATATCAGTGAATGGGAGGTCAAAAAAAGACTTTTAATTAAATTTATTGTGTCAAATTAATAAATACAGTCCGATAAATTACAGAAACAAAATTTTGACTTAAAATGCAAGCCTTTTAATGTATAATTTATTAATATTGAGGGCCGTAATTGTTGTGGCTTATCTGAGCAAAAAATCGAGTGTAGATACAGTTTTAAGAATGTATTTTCGCAATACAGCTTAAGACATGCAACAAAATAATTAAAAATTAGTACCGCAAAAGCCCATAGAATAAACAAGTAAATAAAAACAACACCGAGCACAATGTTAAAACAACTGTACAATCTTTAATTTTGAAGCAGTGTTTCCTCTAAAATTTTAAGATATCGAAATGTTATTTTCAAGTAAAAATAAAATTTACTATTCTACCATGACTTACAATACTACTATTTGAAGTAGAATTGTAGATACTATGAACAGTGAAAAACACTATTTCATACTGTCCAATCGGCAATTTTGTAACTTAAGTCAATTATAAATATAATTAATAAATTAAACAATTACATTTACATTACAATAAACAAAAATAAAATTACTTTACTACAATCGCTTTCGATACTGTTTAAAATAGAATTATAAGTACTGCGAACAGTGGAAACATTATTTAGTACTGTCCTATCGGCAATTTTATCACTTAAATTAATTACAAATATTATTAGGAAAATAAATAATTACATTTTATGATGGAAATCCACTTGCAGGTTATCCTGGTAAGAATATTGAGGCCTAAAGTTGGAGAAATTGGCAGCCGCGGCTGCCGCGAAACCGGCATTAAAACAAGGTGGGAATTGATTAATTACTTGAGCTATAAAAAAGAATGAAACTTCGTAGCCTTATAAAATTTAAAATAAATTCTAATGCACTCAGGATACTGTAAAGTTTAAGATTTTGTATTTTATGATTAAAATTAATCGGAAAACCAAATACTAAGAGTAACGCGAAATTGATACTAGTTGACTGACTACTCGATGAAGGGGTGTCGCTAATCTAGATAACAAGCTTTTTCTGACATTTTCAACTTGTTGAGTAAGAGGCAAGTAAGCTAGATTAGAAATATTTGAGCTAATGTAGCAGGAAGCCTTGAAAAATCTGATTTTATATCACTAAGCAACTTTTCTAGTTGATTTAATATTTCGTAAAGAACCGCGTTTGCAGGTGTATTGCCTGTAAAAGAAATAAGATTAAGAATTTGATACTAAAACTAAATAAACTTGACAATTTTATTTTCAGCGATGGTTTTAGTTTTTACAGCTACAATGCACAAGATAAAAAATAAAGAAATTAAAGTAGTTTTAAAAATAAGCTTATTTAATCTAAATTCTCACTAATGCTTGTTTCTAATAATCGCGGTCCATAGTTCATTTAATAAAACAATTTAAATTAATCTACACGATCCGATAGTTTTGATACCTTACCTGCTAAAGACTCCTTACTTAGATGTTGATCCGATTCGGCAAGACCATCGACTTTATAAAAAAAAGTCGATGGGCAAGACATTCAACTTCTGCTAAGTGAGCGTTCAATGATATCGCCGGATGATTGGGATCCTTCGTCAAGTTCAGATAAGCAGCTCAACGTAAGAACTTGTTCTAACAACTGGAATTAAATAAATTAAATGTACCTAATCACTGGTTTGTACGTAACGAAATTGTTCCTTGATTCACTATATCATTAAGCTTTGTTATTTATGTTAATTACTTTAAACCGTCGCGCCAAAAACTTATTTTTTATTTCTAAAAAGTTTCCTTTGCCAATATCCGTTTTAAATGGTTCATTGATAATGGATACCTTCCATCGGCTTGAATATCTTGCCATCTGCAAAAAAAAATGGAAATGTTTAAAAAAAATGTTGATAGCTTTGGTCCTAATTAATTAAATTTTATTATAATTTACATTATATTTAACTAACTCTATAAATATACCTGTAGATGATGATATTGGCAAATTAAACTAAAAATATGATTTTGCCTTACTCGCTAAGGACATTTTTATAGACAGTTCTATTGTATCTCGACTAACTTATGTAAGATGAAGATAGAAATAATGGCGAGGTTCATAGCGAGAGAGAAAACACAGGCGCTCCACAATTCTTTAAGACTATTAGTTCAGCGATGTGATACTTTTTTATTCGTGGTAATGATTTAGTGTTTTATGCATTCGTGCATATGTCTCGATGTACTGGGGATCCTTCACCACATAGTTATTTTTTTAGAGAGACATTATCTACAACTTTAAAGTATAGGCTCTTCTAGCTTAGCCAATTCTTCCATGTCCCATTTTCTAGTATAGCTACGGAACATCAAAGGTTGATAAACATCGAACTACAGTTCAGTAATCGAACTGCAATGCCAGTTTCTGCCTTTCGCCTACGATGTGTGGTTACCTCGTCTTTATCATCCTGGAACATAATAATTACTCTTGGCACAGTAGAAAATCAACTACCAAATAAATTTATTATAATGGATTAAACTTGCATCTAAAATATGCCACCTAATTCGTTGTTAAAACTGATATTAGCGACAAAAACTTTTACATTGACACGTGAAATAATAAGTCAACCTAGTTTTGAACCTTTAAAATAGCTTTCTTCTATTACCAAACTGACAAAAATTGAAAATTTTGTTTATTTCCAAAAGCGACATGTCTGAGTTTTTGTCCTTAAACCTTTAGAAGGTAAGACGAACACATGTTAAAAATTCCACACATTTCGTGAACATTATTAGTAGCAATAACCTAGAGCCAGACGACAAACTAATAAATTTTGATGTGGAAAGTCTGTATACTAAGGTGCCATTTAAGGGAATCACTAGACATAATCAAAACTAGACTTTCAAATGATACATTATTAGACCGAACCATGGACGGGGTGATAAACCTTTTGGAGTGTTGCTTACTTTCAAGTAAAGGGCAAATTCTACGCTTAGAACAACGGGCTTCCAATGGGTTATTTAGTTTCTCCAGTCGACACCAATACATAAATAGAATGGTTTGAAACTCCTGCCATGAAAGCAACAACAGTGAAATCGAAAGTCTAATTGAGATATGTCGATGATACCTTCATCGTATGGAAGGACAATGATCAAGAACTTAATGATTTCTTCCAACGTCTAAACACCATTCGACCTACAATTAAGTTTACCATGGAAAAAGAAGTAAATGGTCAACTGCCCTTCCTAGATGTCATGGTGAACCGTTCTTACGAAAGTATTAAAATTTCAGTATACAAGAAGCCAACACGTACTGAATAATATCTTAACCATAGTTCTAATCATTCTGTTGTAACAAGGGGGAATTATAGGCAACCTTTATAATCGCGCTATATCTATATGCCGATTCAGTGGTAAAAGAGGTGGCAAACATTAAATCCGATTTACAACAGAATGGTTATCCTTTAAACTTAATTGACGATGTTATAAATTACTTTAGAACAACGACAACTGGATAGCAAGAAACACATTCCTTCTTTGCAATTCCGTATATTAAGGGAACCTCGGAGAAAATAAGACGAATTGCCAACAGTTATAATATAAAAACAGCCTTTACATCAGGAAATACACTTAGAGCTCATTTAACAAAACCAAAAACTACCGATAGGAAAGAATGTGTTTACAAAGTTCCATGTGAGTGTGGTGAAATGTATAATGGAGAAACCAAGCGACCACTAGAAGTTAGAATTCAGTAACATAAAACTCATACAAAAAGGAGAAACGTCGAGATCAGGTAATGCAAAACGCGCCTGGGATAAACAACACCATATAAAATGGTCTGAAGCTGCGGCAATATATTTGGCTTGAGATACCTAATCTTTGGCAACCACTACTTTGTAACAACAAATCATTGAGGTATTTACAGTGAAGCAAAACCCTTCAACAGACACAGTCCCTATATGAGCTTGTAGCCTCAAGACAAATCATTCAGTTTATACTTGATAACAAGATATATATAGCTTAATCGAAACGTCGTAAAAATAAACAAAAATAAAGACAATGCAAGTCCGACAATCACATTTTAGTCAAAGGTTTATTTGTTGACGTATATAATACACATCATAACGGTATCAACAGCATAACGAAAGTCATCAACTAAGAAGTTTAATTTCCACTGCGCTACGATCAGCCGATCAGGTATAAAAGTTAAACCTTTTTTGGAAAACTTAACTGTTGAGTATTTTATACTTAAGAGCGTATGTACTGGATACTTTGTAGTGCGTTAATACAAAAGATTGCGTATCCTCTCAAGAACTTTATTTCTGACGAAACGTGGATATTGATGTTATAAAAATTGTTAACAGAGAAATAAGAAATGAAAACTAAATTATGCTATGATCTTTAAAGGGCTATTAAACTACACGATTATCAGGGTTCCTAACTAAGATGTGGGAGTGGGAGAAATCTAGAACATGCTTTCTAAACATAAATAAGCCTTTTCCAAGACTTACTGCCTGATTAAATGGAAATAAAAAATAAGAAAAAGAAAAGAAACGTATAATCACCCCATCTAATAATTTTCTTCAAATAATCTTTACGACATTTATTCCATAAGTATGACATATCTTTATAAATATCGAGAATTTTTAATAAAACTTACATTACTTTACTTGACATTTTTGCGCGTCACCAGCCACAAAGACAACGATACGTCAGCCCGCGTCGCTCGTCACAGATCGACCAAGTACCCTAAATGCTCTCGGACTACCCTGTTTCCTAATTTCTGCACTAAATGGGTAAGGGAAATCGATATCGCCCCATAGTCCTAATTAGATCCCTTACTGCCCCTAAATGCCATTATACCACACTGAGTTCAGTGCCTAACGAAGGATCCCTTAAACATCGGTTGGTCTAATAGGCTTTTCAGGCTTATTAATCATAAAATATTCACAGTTGCAAGGTTTTTATTCGTCGAATGGATTCTACAAATTTTTATCTCCCCGCGTTTTAAAGAACTTATGAGGTAATATATAAAGATTATATTATTGTATCTGGAAGTTCGAATCGCAGGGCAGGGTAAGGAATTATATCATTAAACTAATATGGATACAATAATACAGGTACACATGTTTTTTTTTGAGCAGTGATGATAACAAGACGTGAACGATTATCTTTATATGACATTCCCTTATTCCCTTGGTATGTATTTTAGCTGATAAATACCCTGTCATAGCTTATGAATAATATAGTACGTCCTTATTCTTAAATTGCTATCTTGGATAAAACTTTGTCGCTGTCATCACAAAGAAAAAGTTAAATAATAAAAGAAATTTGTAGACACATTAAAAATTTACGACATTAATTATTCGTCAACCTAGAAAATGTCGACTCTTTTTCAGGTATTGATACCCAATAATTAGATTTTCGGGTAGTCAAATTCACCTTGTTAAATTGTACAGGGTATATCAAAAAAATAAATGTATCTTATAAATTAAAATTTCAGTAAATTATAAAGAAATCTTTAGTTTAATAAGTTACCGTTCTTCTCCTTGGGGCTGTTAGAGAAAACCACAGCTGGATTTGCATGAAATAAATTGTCTATCTTTTTCCTTTAACTGCTTAAAGTAAAAACACGGTAGGCAATACCCTGTACTAACGAGAACCAATGATTTCAAAAGCGGTCTGTAGGTAGCGACACACTGCCAATGAAGAAGTGCTTTTGATTCCAACTAGAACAAAGCATAACATTAACATTAAAATATGTTCTATTGTTAGATCGAAATATAGCCCTTCATACATTAATATAGTAATAATCTCTCTGAGTTACTTCTAATCACCTTCTATATTTTTGACTTTTTAACGTTATGTTTGTCTTAGTACACCCCGTAAAAATTAGCATTTTAATAATTAAACGCAACAATTTATTTAAAAGGTCGACTGTTAATATCTTATATTTGCCTGACCTACTATAAAAATAATAATTATAGTGTATAAAAAATATAGAGCACTGTATATAAGACAAGGCGGACCAATTCAGAAGTTTTTTTTTCTCACAAAGTTACCAAAATTTGTGTTATACAGACTATTAAGCTTTGGAGTTAGTTTATTTTTAACGTTAAATTCTGATTAATCTCATAAATGTATTTTTGTTTCTAGGCTAAAAATATCCTAAGCATATTTTGGATAATTATTATAAAGACAAAATCCTGTTACAGATTACAAACATGATTCCTTCTGGAGAGAGATGGGTTGGTAAAGTGGCCATAGTTACAGGAGCGAGTTCTGGTATTGGAGCCGCTACAGTTGAGAAATTTGCGAAGAATGGATTAATAGTAAGTATCGCAGAGCATGAGAGAACATTTTCCTGTTTCAAAAAATGAACACTTTATGTTTAATATTATTTTAAAATCCGTTTTCGTCTTTTTAAATAGTATATAATTAAGTATAAAGAACAAGCATACTAACAATCACTTCAGACGACATCTTGTAGATAAACCTCTGAATCTAATTATGACTAGTAAAGAGATTTGGATAACAAGTATTTTTTAATATCGGTTAACATTGTTTAAGAAACCTAGAATACAATTGTTTGTAAATTGATGTTCATGGAAATATTTCGAAATTTTTAGAAAGAATCTAAGCTCTTTTTGCATATTTTCATAACAGTCTGGTACGTGGAAAAATCCTGCTTGTATTATACGAGCCATCGAGCCAAAATGGAAAGAGAGAGACCTGGTTTCATACTCCCATATTTATAGTAGAGGGAAAATATTGATCGTTTACTAAAATAATAACTCCATCAGAAATATATCTCATGCTAATCGTAGTAACCATAGTAGAGGGAAAATATTGATCGTTTACTAAAATAATAACTCCATCAGAAATATATCTCATGCTAATCGTAGTAACCACCTTATAGAAAAATCTATTAAACAAACATGAACAAAACTATGTCAAAGAAGATTCATATCATATAAGTTATTGTGAATAATCTATTTTGCGCAATATATTAACCATGATAGTTCAAGTTGTCATATGCACGCCGATAATAGGCAAAATAGATATACTGTGTTCTAGATCTCATTACAATTTTAGAGAAAATTGTCTACCTTGAAAAATCTCTTGTGACCAATGCGATAAAGGGCTGGGATTCTCACAATCGCAGTTCACTTCAAATTTAAAAAAAAAATGGGGCTTCAAGCTAGTCTACAAAATAAATAAATAAATGGCTATTTATTTCCAACAGGAAAACGGTTCCCTTACAGTAAATTCAAACATAGATAAACAAGCTAATAGGATAAAGTAAATAAACTAATAAAGTAAATAAATTAACTAAAGTTACAGTTAATCTAAAACTAAAAACCCATTTAAAATCAATTCACCATCCATTTGAATATCGGATTTACAAGCTGTGGGCAAACAATATTCTCATAAATTATCCATATACATAACAAAATAGCAAGCTACCCAGGATACCCAGACACCTCGCCCAGATGTTTCGGAATAGTTGGTAGACCGTCAAAATGCATGTCCCATAGTGTAGAAATTGTTGCACATTTTGTAGATGGTACATTGGAATAAAATGTTTGACCTAACAAGGGCAGTGGAGAAGGCTGGTGGATGCCTAACACCAACACTGGGAACGTGAAATGATAGTTGCTCTAACAAATGGGCAATCAATCCACGCGTTCAGAAACTTATAGAGAAATGATACGGATTGGGAGTTACGATGTACAGCCAATGGCAGTTCCTTAAATCTTTCGAGAATGTGGTCATGATTGAAACCCCACCGAGGATAAATATTATCCTCTCTAAATATTAAATATTTTAGAAATTTTCTTTGGACGACCTCTATGGCATGACAGTTGTATATGGGGGACCACACAAATGATTCATAATCTAGCCTCGATCTTATGTAACTATAATACAGCAGTTTGAAAGTGGCTCTGCTAGAAAAAGGTTTGCAGTTTCGCAGAATAAAACCCATTGTTCGAGATGCGCTAGCTACCATCTGATCAATGTGGGGAATAAAGGAGAAACTCGCACCGAAGACGACATCCAGGTCCGTCACAGTATAGCATCTATTAACGATAGAACTATTTATATGGTAATTAAACCGAACAGGACATTTGTCCGAGATTAAGAAACAACATTACATTTAGAGATGTTAAGATCCAGCTTATTAGTCACACATCATTGACTGATATTATTAATGCAGGCCTGAAGGGATAAACAGTCTGCAACAGAATCAATGCGTTGAAATATTTTTAAATCATCAGCATAGACCAGTCTATGGCAGTCCAGCTGGGAAACAAGATCGTTTATAAATATATTAAAAAGATGTGGCCCCAAGTTCGAACCCTGGGGGACACCTGACGTTGGAGTAAACCTAGCAGATTTGTATTCTTCTATATGCCCAAACTGACTACGATTAAATAAGTAGGATTTCAAGAGGGATACAAGGTCTTAAGAGAAGCCGAATAGGACAGAAGCTTTCTGTAAGTGTATGTGATGGTAGAGTTGGTCAAAAGCTTTACGGAAATCAGTGTAAATAACATCGACTTGACTTCTGCTGTTAACGGCGTCGCAAATGTAAGAGGAAAAAGAGCAAAGATTAGTCATACATGATCTTTTAGAAGAGAAGTCGTGTTGGTTAGTCGAAAATCGATTTTGAGTTTTAGAAGATAAATCTTCTGCAAGATAATCTCGAAGACATTGGAAAAATTATATTGTAATGCCGCGATAGTTTTCAACTAGAGATGGATCACCCTTTTTTAAAATAGGACAGACTTTTGGCAATCTTCCAGACTTCTGAAAAAACGAAACTAAAACGTTCTATTTCCGAATACAATCTCTTGCATTATTTTTTAAATGTAAATTTATGTATTTGCCTTTAAAAATATTTATACTTTCTGTAATATATTCTTCTTCAAGTGCCTTCTCCATTGCGGAGGTTGGCAATCATAATAGCTATTTTAATTTTTGAGGCAGTTGCTCTAAATAGTTGTTTTGAACTGCATCCAAACCATTCCCTTAGGTTTTTTAGCCATGAAATTCGTCGTCGTCCTACGCCTCTTCTGCCACTTATTTTGTCTTGGATTATGAGCCGTAAGATGCTGCACTTTTCTTCCCGCATAATGTGTCCGAAATATTGCAGTTTTCTCTGTTTTGCTGTTATCTCGACTTCTTTTTCTTTCCCCATTCTTCTCAACACTTCGGCATTCGTAACTCGATCCACCCACGAAATCCTCTGAATTCTTCTTGAGGTCCACATTTTAAAAGAGTTAAGTCTTCTCATTGCCTCTGGATTCAGTGTCCATGCTTCCATTCCATAATATAGAACACTGTATACGTAACATTTAGTCAGTCGTATTTTTAAGGCTAACGTTAGATCTTTGCTGCAGATAACCTTTTTCATTCTAATAAAGTTGGTACGTGCTTTCTCGATTCTGGTTTTTATTTCGACGATATAGTCATTATTTTCTGTTATTAGGGTTCCCAAGTAAGTGTACTTCAATGTGCTGGCCTCCTACCATTAGGGTTTCATTATTATTGGTGTTGTTTTTACTAATTATCATGAACTTGGTCCTTTTCGTGTTAAGAGAGAGTCCATATTCTTCACTAACTCTTAATATCTTCATTATTTTTTATAGGTCTTTCAAACTATCAGGTATTATTACGGTGTCATCTGCATACCTAATATTGTTGATTAAAACTCCGTTTACTTTTATCCCTGCTGTTTCAGATTCAAGACTTTCCAATATGACCTCTTCAGAATAAGCGTTAAATAGTAAAAGTGACAATATACACCCTTGTCTGACTCCCCTTTGTATTTCCACATCTCCAGATATTTCCTGTCCAGTTTTTACTGCCGCTCCCTGATTGTAATACAGATTTGATACCAAGCTTAAATCTCTTTCATCCAAATTTTTGCTTCTGAGAATCTCTATCAGTTTGTCATGTTTGACCCTATCAAAAGCTTTGTTGTAATCTATGAAGCAAACATAGAGGTCCTGATTGATATCTAAGCATCTTTGAGTAAGTACATTAAAAGCAAATAATGCTTCTCTTGTACCCACCGCGTTCCTGAAGCCAAACTGTATCACTAATATCCAGCTCCAATTTGGAATGTATTCTAGCTTGTACAATTTTTAAAAGGGTTTTTAAAGTATGTGATATGAGACTGATTGTTCGATAGTCACTGCATTCTTTTGAATTTGCTTTCTTTAGTAAAAATATGAATGTTGATGTTAACATTTCTCGGGGGATAGTTCCTGTCGTGTAAATTGTGTTAAATAATCTCACCAATAAATCCAAATTTTTGTCATTGATCAGCTTCAACAACTCACCTGGCATTTCATCTGGACCAACAGCTTTATTAGTTTTTATCGACCTTAATGCATAAATGACCTCTGCTTTCGTAATTTCAGGCCTTATGTCACCGCTTAGACTGTTTATAGAATTTCCGTGTCTTTGATCTTCAAATAGTTTTTCTATGTATTCTTTCCACCTGCATAATTTTTGTTGTGTTTGTATCTAATATATTGCAGTGCTTCAACTTGGTAAATTTTTATGTCTGCACACAAAATATTTTTTGTTTAAATATTACAAAATCAAATAAATTTTAGTAAAAAATATATATCTTTTTACCTACCAGTCAAAATTATAAGATACTACTCTACATTTTCATCGTAAGCACTTGTCTCGACGATTTTCTGCCGTTTTAGCAGATTTCGTCACGTTTTTCATCTAGTGGACTAGCCAACTTATAGAATATGACTCTTTATAATAAAATATATATAAAAATGTATAGCAAAATAATGTGGGAAAATATGTTTTTCGTCAGACTAGCGAGTTAACTGTACAATCCCTATAGCGATTATTTTAATTTTTGGGTTAAAATACTTCGAATATAGTAAAGAAGTTAATATCTAAAGAGATCCCAGACTTTTATCGCGTCACCAATCTATTAGTCACCTACTTTAAATAAACGAATTCAAGTAAAGAACGAATTTTTCTAGATACTGCAAACCATTTTTATGACCTTCTACCTTCTATTTTTGATAAATATGATAAAAACTACTTTTCGAGAAAATGGTCGTTTGAAAAAAATAAAATAATTTAAAAAAATAGTTGCAATAAATAAAATATAATTGGTGCCCTTCTGACTCAGTCATTTTTAATTTTAACAAAATAAAACTACCATGCATTTTTCAAATTTCCTTAGTCCCAAAAATGATAATAAAATATTTAAGGTTGTTGGATTAGCTAGAAGAGTAGAGCGAGTAGAAGCATTGGCTACAAAACTTAAAGAAGAAGAGGGACAAGTATATGCCTTCAAATGTGACGTAAGAAATGAAGAGGAAGTCATTTCTACTTTTAAATTGATTAATGAGAAAATAGGTACTATTCAGATTTTGGTTAATAATGCTGGTTTGTTACAACCAACAGAGTTAATAGATGGCGATATCGAGAAATGGAGAACTACTCTAGGTAAGTAGCACATTCCCTATAGTTTTTCTTTACCCTCAATTCAAAAGAATAACTGAAAAAAATTGACATAACGTGATCTTGGTAATTATCGATCTAAAATTAGCTGGAATGTCTTTTTACCCTCTTTACTTAATGCCAACCTATTGCCACAGAATAATGTCACACTCATATTTCATATCGCGAACAGTTTCGCTGTAGATATCTCAATTTACATAGATTTCAAAAGTTGATTAAAACGAGGGAATGATTTTTTCCGAATATATCGCCAGGCAAAAATAAAAAACAAGTTTGGACGATTGCGGAGGATATGATTAGAATCAGTGGTATTAACTAGTTTTTTCAAAATGACATTAGTATAATTAACGCGTGTATAGAAAATGTCTCTTAATTTCTTATGAAATTGTAGTTTTTGGTTTACCGATTCAACCGTCAATGAACAAAATGTAAATTCAAAATTAGATTTTAACAAGCAACGCATTCAGGCTGATATTTTGGGTTTTTGGTATTGCAGAAAATATGCCTGGAGCGGTACTTATATTTTGTTATACATTTGGAGCTTGATTTACCTGAGAATTAATACTTATGTTTTAAATACCGGCTAAAACACTTTTCTCTTCTTCTGACGTCTTAGGCTCAAGAATTTTACCAGATCCAGTTTCAAGTTCAATGAATTCAAAAATTAACGTTAAATTTGCGGATACTCTCTATTATGCTGTAAACAATGGTATATTCGATTTGTTCATCGGAGTAACTTCGGTATACACTGATGTTCTAATTATATTTGGCAACGTTGGTACCTTGATCGCAGAAGATACGTTTATTTGGCAATACTGGAATCTTTGGCTACAAAAGAGATATACGTTTGGCAACAGTGGTGCGTCAGATGTAACGAAAACCGACATAGATTTACAAGTCAAATTTTGAAAATATGACAAACGATCGCTTGGCAACAATGCAGGGTTGGAGACGAACGTTTTACGATTAAAAAAATTTGATTTTTCACTATTTTCACAAGGCAAGCTAAAACACAATCATTTTATTATTCAGTCACATTGAATACACTGTCTTGAAAATGTTTCGATCCTCACATGGCATCACGGTGGGCGTCAATTTGTCGCAGGGACTTTTGCAAGACTTAGATTTACTACATATTCAACAGTATTTTAGTTCATTTGAGGTTGGATGTAATAATGAGGACACACGTACACAACACTAACAATTATTTATTGTTTAGAATAAAATAAATAACAAAACCTTCTTAGCTGAACTTGACATTTTTAAAATTTACTGTTACCTAACCTATATATTGCTTCTTCCTATTGTACGATTTCCACATCTCTGGAAGTGGCTACATATGTGACACAAAAGTGGGGTAGTATAAGTTTGTTTAAATTTGTAATAAATTATAATCGAAACGGTTAGTGAGAAAACGGTAGTAGCTCTCATTGAAAAACGGTACATCTACCGTTAAAACGGTAGAGTTAGCAACACTGCAAACTAGTAATCGAGACAGGACAGTAAATAGAATGCCAGTCTAACTTTTCAAAATAGTAACGTTCTTTTTTATTGCACTGGTGAACAAGGATGAAATGCCAACGAGCTTACGTGTGCAACATAGCGTCACCTAGGGAATTGAAGAAAATTCGTGGGCTTTTAAGCATGAAATCGTTTAGATTCCGCAGCGTATCTGTTTTATAATTAATATAATAATAATAGTTTTTTGTAATTACTTTAAATAAATATGTAATAAATTATAACCCAAACGGTGAGTAAAAAACGGTATATCACTTATGAAAACGGGTAAAACGGTAGCTCTTAGGGAAAACCGGTAGATCTACCGTCAAAACGGTAGGGTCGGCAACACTGCTGACCTGTCCCACTCACTGATGTCCCACTGGACTGGCTCAATTTGCATTTAGACATCGATAATTTACTTTGCAGCATTTACGAACACATGGAATATTTTTTTAATTCGATATTACTAATTATTTAAAAAATACAAACAAGTATCCACATTGGTTGTTTTCAATAATTCACCAAAACATTTTTACCAAAAACAAACGTATCACACTCATTTAATTTTATATCTAGAGCACGTTTTCTAAAATTTCTACATATCCAAGCCTCAATTGAAAATAAGAAGAACACTAAAAATTTCCAATTAATTTTCACTATTAGTAATACAAACTATACTTTTAAACATAATTAATTACATTGAATAAATAACTCTAATTTAAGGACTTATTGGACTAACCGATATTCAGTCATCCTAATTGATTTAGAGACTGATTTTAGTGTAGTGTTTAGGACAAATAAGAATCTAATTAAATACCGTATAATCTAATAGCGTTTAGGATACTTAGTCGGCGTGCGGCGAGCGACAGGGGTGCCCAAGTTCCAGTAAACATCGTGGAAGTTTCTGAATTAGGAGCAGGTTGTTTATAACAATTTGGACAGTTGTTTTTAATATAGCTAGGTGCTTTACAACGATAACAAGTTACAGAAAATGGTTTAGTAGACATGGTACTACTGGAAGTTGAATGATTTGCTGATTTATTTAAAGGCATGGAAGGAGTACTTTGAACACTAATTTTATTAGGTTCGGCGCGAACTCGAGCTAGTATCTGGCAATGTTCATTGGAATGTCCAAAATTCACATTGCGTTTTTGGTTTACGTGTAAAATCATTTTGAATCAAGCTGTCAAGAGAATTATCTGCAAGCGTTTGTTCAACTATACGAGCTGCTTCAATAAGTTCTTTAAAAGTTTTAACACTCTCTCGTAATACTTTTTCTTTGATTCGAACATTAAGTAAATCATATACCATATATCAAGTTGAACATGTTCCATGATTGCCGAATCAGCTTTTAAATAAGCTAAAAGAACGCGTGCTTTACTAACAAAAATATCAGTTTTTTCTTCACTTTGTACTTTTGAAAAAAGTTGTCTATAAATTTGATGTAGTGGTTTTGAAAAACCATAAGCATGTCGTGATGATAAAATAGCTTCATCAAAACTATTAACGGGAGATTTTATTCCTTGTCATCAAGTAGCTGCAGAATCATGTAGTAGCACTGATAAATCTTTGAGAGCATGTTGATCTTGAATATTTAAACAATCTTTGTAAACTGTGATAGCATCAATGAATGCCTCTACATTCTTATCAAGATTTCCATTAAATCGAGATTTGCATGCAGAAAAATTGGGAACGGTACTTACATTTTGTTATACATTTAGAGCTTAATTTACCTGAGAATTAATACTTATGTTTTAAATACTGGCTAATAATGTCTGAAGAATTTCTGGCGTCATAACAATTTGTTGGACTGCAGGAACAATTTTCTCTTCTTCTGACATTGTCTTAGGCTCAAGAATTTTACCAGATCGTAAAAGCATTCCAGTTCAATGAATTCTATGAATTCAAAAATTAACGTTAAATTTGCGGATACTCTCTATTATGATGTAAACAGTGGTATATTCGATTTGTTGTTTGGAGTAACTTCGGTGTACACTGATGTTCTGATTATATTTGGCAACGTTGGTACCTTGATCGCAGAAGATACGTTTATTTGGCAACAGTGGGATCTCTGACTACAAAAGAGATAAACGCTTGGCAACAATGGTACGTCAGATGCAAATAGTAACGAAAGCTGACAACAATGGATTTACGTGTCAAATTTTGCAAATAAGAAATGATCGCTTGGCAACAATGCAATTTTGCAGAGGGAGAGAGAGAACGATAGAAAAAATTTTTTCAGATTTGGCGCGAAAATGGCAAGTAAAAAAAATTGCAATCGAATAAATCATCGGCCTATTTTTACGTGCTTAGAAAATGCGATGCCATTGCAAATATCAAAGTTTTATCATGTTCGTTAATGGTTCTCGCCCTGATTTAGAATCCTGAGTAAGGACGATTTAATTATCGTGCTCCAAATTTCTTCCACTCGTACATCCTAGTTAGGAAAGCTAAATATCATCTAACCTAATAGCCCTTTATTTTTACAGATACTAATATTTTGGGTCTTTGCGTTGCTACAAGAGAAGCGATTAAACATATAAAGGCCGCCGAAGTCGAAGGACATATAATTCACCTAAACAGTATTCTTGGTCACAGAGTTGCAAATATTCCTGGCCTAAATGTTTATCCGGCTACTAAACATGCAGTTACTGCTTTAACTGAAACTCTTAGAAGGGAAATTACTCGAGAAGAATTACCTGTCAGAATTACGGTAAGTTGCCAATCCAACGTTCTTTTAGAAACCCAACCTTTGTTTTTCTGTGATATTAAAAAAGAATTATTGACTAAAAAGCTATTACTTCTTTATCAAAATTTATTGTAATAATTTTTTTTTGCGGAAGACAACCATTCCGCTCCTTATCGATTGTAAGGCTTCCTCTCTATGGTTTTATTCTTAATTGTCGTATTTAAAGATTTATTTGTTGACAAACATATATATGATGATATCATAAGCAAAAAACCGACCAACTAGAAAATCTAAGTTTTAGAAACTTACACCTTTTTAGTAAATTAGGACTATATAAAAGTCATTTTTATAGAATATTATTTCTATTAGCGTCATCAAATTTTATTGATAAAATCTGCTTTACAAGAAACTCTCGGCTTTGTAATATTCATTTTTTTTTAACGAAATCTTGTAGAGCAGTAGTTCCTGACCTTTTTCTTGTGAATTCCTTCTAAAAACTGGAATAAATTAGCGAACTCCCATGTAGTCATTAGGAACAGTAAAATTGGGTTATTAAAATTTATTTTCCACACTCAATAACAGTTCATAACGAAAAACTAAAACTTAATCAAAAAAGGATGAATATAATAATCCAAAATTTACAAAATACCCTCAGTGGGATATTTGTGCCTGTCTGGGGAACAAAGTAATTCAAAATTGGGTTCGATGTCTGAAAGTTTGAGTCTTATATCAGGTTCGGCATTTAACCTGGTTTTGTACTTATCTTTCAGGTAAGTGTATGTTGAAAATCCTTTTTCACGTCGATATGTTGTACAAAAGAGCAAAAATAGGACCGAAGTGGAAAATCAAAGGTCTGTCTCTCTGATATGTGGTTTTTCAAAGATCTTTGAGATGCTACTGTATAACTTTTGTTGTCTACAAAACGGCATAGATTTTTGAGGGGTAGGTCAACATCCACTAATCTGGCCTTTTCTGCAGTTTACAGCAGGTGTTGTGCATACGGGCAGTCAGGTTGATGTAGTGTTTATCCACTTCTCAAAGGCCTTTAACAAGATGAGCCACTGTTTGGTTCTGGCAAGGCTTGCGAAGTTTGGTTTTACTGATTAATTTGTATGGTTTTTTAAATCATATTTATTTAATAGGTCTCAATATGTCCAGTATAATGGCTTTCAATCACAGTGTTTTGCGGCCTCTTCGCCCTCTTTTGTTTTTACTATTTATAAACGATATCGCTGAATCAGTTGATGTTGAAATCCTGCTGTTTGCTGATGACTTAAAAATGTATGTCCAAGTTTAATCGAAGGACGATTGTGATAGATTGCAAAACAGTGTTAGTGCAGTCCAGAGGTGGTGTGTGAGTAATCAATTGTTATTGAATGTGAGCAAATGTTCAGTAATGTCTATAACTCGTAAAATATCTCCAATTCTATATAGTTATCAAATAAATAATGACGTACTTAAAAGAGTTGATGCAGCTAAGGATTTGGGTATTGTTTTGAATTTTAAACTTAGCTTTAACCTTCATTGTAGCAGAATAGTGTCTGAAGCTAATCAAATGTTGGTTTTAATTGTTAGAAACTGTAAATCATTTAAGAATATTGAAAGCCTAAAATTATTTATAGCACTAGTAAGAAGTAAACTTGAATACTGTTCACTTGCTTGGGTTCCAATTTATAATAAATATGTTTTGGCCATGGAGAACTTTCAGCGAAAGTTTATGAAGAATTTGTGATTGAGAACTGAGGGAATATACCCACCGGTCGGGATAGACAATCGACTGTTGCTGGATAAATTTAGTTTGCAAAGTCTTGAAATGAGACGTAACTTAATTCAGTTATATTTTTATTCAAGCTGGACAACAGTCAGATTGTTTGTCCTTCGCTTTTGGGCGAGCTAAATTTTAATGTGCCACGATTGATGAGCAGGCATGGTATATACTTCCATTTAAGGATAGCTAGGACTAATGTAAAGGGTGTTTTTTTTTATAGAGGTATAAAACTTTTAAATGGAATAAAACAAAGATGAATTTTTTAAATTGACATGAAATTTACTTTATTCGAAAGATAACCTTCTGGCATTATAATTTAAATATGACTTCTGGCATATGACTGCCACGGCTGGCTCGGCCGTAGTCTAATCTGGAGGTCCAATTTTCGATGACTTTTTCCAACATTTGTGGCCGTATATCGGCAATAACGCGGCGAATGTTGTCCTCCAAGTGATCAATCGTTTCGGGCTTATCGGCGTGGACTAGCGACTTCACATATCCCCACAGAAAATAGTCTAGCGGCGTTAAGTCGCACGATCTTGGAGGCCAATTCACGGGTCCGAAACGTGAAACTATGTGGTTACCAAACGTTTCCTTCAATAAATCAATTGTGGCACGAGCTGTGTGACATGTTGCGCCGTCTTGTTGAAACCACAGCTCCTGCACATCACGGTTGTTCAATTGATGAACGAAAAAGTCAGTAATCATGGCTCTATAGCGGTCACCATTGACTGTAACGTTCTGACCAGCATCGTTTTTAAAAAAGTACGGACCAATTATTCTACCAGCCCATAAAGCACACCAAACAGTCAGTTTTTCGGGATGTAACGGTGTCTCAACATACACTTGAGGATTATCATCACTCCAAATACGGCAGTTTTGTTTAGTGATGATAATCTGATTCAGGTCTTCCTCTACGCTACGCTCTACAGCAGCAATAACTTCTTCTGTACGACATCTCTGTGGATGCGTATTATCATTTAGAGTAAACGTGGTGCGAAAACGTTCCATAGTTAATCGAATTAATTGCTCTAATGGACGATTATGTTGACCGTAAAATGGACGTAGTGCGCGATACGTATTTTGAACAGAACCATGATTTTCAAAATAAATATGAACAATTTGGAAGCGTTGTTCAGGCGTCAGTCTATTCATGTTGAAATGCCAAACCAAACTAAACATAAATCACTTGACAGCTGACAAAATGGCCGCCAGTTAAAAAAGTGTTGCCAACTTAAAGTTCTATACCTCTATTACTGCCCTCGATTCATTAGCATGAACAGCTCGGAGCTGTACAGGTGCAAGAAGCCCTCGCTTTATTCAAGTAGTGCATTATGCCTCGGTGCTTGTCAGATCTGCTTTCCCCTTACCCCTCAAGCACAAAAAAAAAAATTTGATGTATAAAGCCCTAACGGCTATCAGTTATCATTTTTAGATGCTATTTTTGGGTAAAAAAACATTTTATACATGAAATTGAGATACAAAAATAAGATTATTTCACAAAATATCGAACTTACCTACATAGTTTTTTTAACGAACTGCGAAATATTTATGGCCTAAAATGCCATGACACCCGACAAAATTCAAAACTAATAAGTAATAATGTAATATTTTTACCTTTTTGTCTTCAATATGATACGCTATGTGTATTAAAAACAAATTCTGAAAAAAAATAATTTGTAGGTTATATACTGTTCCAATTAATATTTTTACCGCTTTATTCAGATTTGCTCGGAGCTACTCAGGGTTTGATGCACCTGAGCTTAAAACTCTTGAATCGAGGGCAGTATATAAAAGCACCCTTTATATTGCATATCGCCAATATTTCGAATGTGTTCTGTATTTAATAGAGTGTCACAATCGCGTGATCTGAGTATGAGTTATACACAGTTTTTACGTTCCTATTCAATATTATGTAGGTCTGGGACTGGTATTGTGCTATTATTTCTGTTATTTTGTTATAAGTATGTTTTTTATGTTATATCGTATTACGGCCCTATTAATTATTGTTGTTGGGTTTTGATGTTAATAAACACATAAATAAAACTTTGATGTAAACTGGTTTGCACTAATAATATTTACGTATACGCTATGCATTAACTACTAACTCATTTTATCTTTTTGAAATCACTCGATTCTGTTCAACTCTACTCATTTCTCTACTATGTCTATGACTCTACTCTTCCGTATATGCGACGTTTTTATATCGGCAGATGTTATTCTCTTTTTTCGTGCGCATTCGAGAAAAGTCTTTATTCGCCGACGTAGATGTCCGCTCGTTCGAGAATGTACTCGCATCACTAGCGGCGTAGCAACTCGTCCAGAGACAGATTGTTGCCTGTTGCATTGAAAACGCTGTTGTAGAGTGGTGTTTATAAAACTTTTTGGTTCTATCTGTTCCTTTCTAGGATGTATAAAATTAAAAAAGAATATTTTGTAATACTAATTCATTTTCTAACACAACATATCAAGCTTAATAGATGTATTATTTTTTAGAGTATAAGTCCAGGATATGTTAAAACGGAATTTGCAGAAGTAGGATTTGGAGCAAATCTTGAAATACCAGGTTTAGAAGCAGAAGATATTGCTAGTGCAATCCTTTATTGTGTATCCGTACCTGCACACGTTAATGTAAGTAACCTCACTCTGACCTATATTCTACTGAACACATATTCTATTGACCACTAATTAAAAGGTTTATTTTCATTTTTTACTTGAAGTTAAACCTTCTAACAAAAAAAAATAACGTATAAGCTCCAAGTATAACCATCTTTTAAACTCATGATTAGTCCACACTACACGTTCCGCCAGATCAGATGATGATTGATGAAATGTACTGTTTAATTGATAAAAACATTCAGAAATACGACAAAATACTTCATATCAAAAAATTTAAAACTACTGAATTTTATAAGTTGTTATAGAATCAATTTATATGCAAAAATTCGTCAAATATTACTGTCGCAGCCAACTTTTATTGGAAATGGTAAGCCAAAATGAACCCATAACATTGAAAAATATTCTTAAAATTGCACAAAATATTTTCTGGAACTTTATTTCTAAGATACAGAAGGCTTCTGAATTTTCTTTTATTTGGTGGAATTCCCATAATTATTCTTTAACAAAAGAATTTGTAGGGTACTTTTTTTTTAATATTAAATTTTAAATCTAGGAAGTCTTCATTACAGAGTTTCATGTCATGTCTAGTTCAGCTATTTTGTCACATTTTTAAATGTGAAATACATTAAGCCAGTAGTCTAAGGCAACCTATTCGACTAAGATTTTATTTGTTTGAAAATGAATACCGGTCTTTCCAGCATAAAGCAAAGATAATTTTAATGTGTATATGTGCACTTTTAAACCTTTGCTTACAGCAACAATAATTCCTTCTTTGTTTTAGATAAAAGATTTGGAACTTGAGGCATATGGTAGTTCAATCTAAAAATGCACTTTTTAGAGAACAAATCATTTATGTAGAAAATTTAGTGTCACATATATAAATAATAGATTTTTTGTAATAATATTGGAAACACTTTTAATATATTGATTATATTCTATAAAGAACACAATAAAATATTTATTTCAAACAGAACTGTTGTACCTTTTCTTCTTGGTGATTTAAAAACTCTCCTGCAATACAAAATTATATTTTATAAACCGTCACGACGAAACTGTGATCCTGATGTATTGGCTAGCGTTTACTAGAGCTTGGCAGTATGGTGTGGTCATTGTTGATCATACAAAGCAGCTGAATTTAGAACATCCTTTTAGATTCGATAAAAAAGATATCTTTAAAATTGGTAGATTTAATTAGCCATTCACACGATATTTCAGCCAACACTGTTTAGGTTTTATTTTTAAAATTTTAAATTAGATTTTATATATTATAATAATTACCAACTTTTTACAAAAAATTGCAAAAATTTGGAATATTGAATATTTTAAAAAAATTTTTAACTGTTAGGAACAATTAGTCTAGATCATTTAGCACAAACGATAAGAAAATATCATCTACATTTGAGAGGATCAAAAAGAGCTATACGGTTGAAGTTTAAGTGTTGTGCTCAATATTACCAATGATTTTAAGAAAGTTACAGATGAAGTTTTGTCACAACAGCCACATCCCAAGTTTATGAATAGTGTAGTTTCACTATAATGTATAACTTACCTTACATCAAATATGTCGCAGTCACAGTTTAGTGGTTAAAATTTTACACAACTGAATGATAAATATGTTAGAAATATTTACGAACCCGTCAGATATCTCATTAAAGCATAGAAGTTATTCCTCACAAGATTTGTGGTTTTATTATTGATGAGAGTTTAAAACAGTTAAACGACTATCCTTTATCGACATTTAAACTAACCATATTTTGCGTTAACACGGTGTCCAATAAATTTGAAAATAATAAAATCTACTGTTCACAGTGTTTCCAGGACATTTTAAATTTTTCAATAATAATCAGTTTTTGAATTCAATTGAAAAATGCTCAGTTCGATTTTTATAAATAGCTGTGAATCCAGTGGGCACAAATTATTTCTTGTTTAAATATTCCTTTACGGTAATACTTTCAAGAGAGTCTATTTTTCTACAATTCTGCGTAGCCATGGCCTTTTTATTGCTTTTTGATGAGAGATATGGTATCGTGCAGTCAACAAATTGAACTTTTCAGTTCCAATCGGCAACTTTATTTCTCAAAGGAAAAAAAAAAAGACCAAGCTGGTACTATTTGAATGTATGCGTAAAACAATTATTGAGCAACTTAATACCAATTACCTAAAAACAATTTAATATTTCATACACGGAAATCTTAATAGTTTCTCTAGGTAACAGTGAAGACTTCATCAAAATCTCTCCAGCGGTCCTCAGGCTGACAAACAAACAGATGTCACGTTTCATAAATATATGGATTACAGATTTACTAAACACCGTCCTAATTTTTCTTTACTGCCTATGAAAAAAACAAGACTACGGTGTTTTCTTTTTTGTGATCGCGAAAATTCTATATTGGCAAAAAAAATTATGTTGCCCATTTGAAGAGTGGAAACTTTAACTAGAATAAATTTGGGCGACAAAAAGGCAAAGGATAATCCAAAAGGACGTCAATTTTTATTTTTAATTTAGGATATTTCTTATGTTTTTGTGAATATCGCACCTTTCCAAAGGGTGAAAAATTTAAGCACTATTTCTCGTCACAGACCATTAAAAAATAAATTCCACGCACATTTATTTAGAAAATGAAACTTAGAAGGTATTCTCATTAGAAAATATTGAATTGTATAGTTTTCGTAGAACTGGTTTGTTCTGAAATAATTGATAAACAAGTTATCAGACCAATATTATTCAAAGGTAACCCTAAGGGGTCTACACGAGTGGAGCCAGATTTGCACGATGATCGAATATGATTTCAACCAGACTGAGCATCACCATATTACTGTTTGCACGTTCGTTAATACTTGGACGAGGTTTTCTCTAACAGAAAAAAAGAGGTGCGATTGTGTAGCCGGCAAAATCACCAAATCTTAACCCACTGGGCTTTATTATATAGTCATCTTAGACAAAAGTTTTTAGACATAAGATAAGGCCCATAACACCGGAAATGGTCCATGGGTTGGAAATAAATTATATTTCTCTCTTACCATTTTGTCACGAAAAAAATTACCAACATTTTCTAAATTTAAAAAAGAATAACTATCATAAATTGCTTTCGGTTGTTCACGCTCACTGCCTTAAAAATCTCTTTTGTACATTTGTGAAATGAATTTTTTTTTACTGAACGTCGAGGCTGGTTCTTATCCCTTAGACAGGTTTGATGTTTATCAACCACATAATAGCCACGAAATATACCCAAATAAAAATCTATACTGCCGTATTATTAGATTTTACAATAAAGTAGTTTGATTTTCTATTTTCGAATTTATTCCAGTAATTCTACCTTGTATAAAAAAGTTAATACAATAATAAAATGTTACTTTACTCTAGTACAGCCATAATTTTATTTAATTAAATAACTGCGTTGCACTCAAAACCACTGAACTGGACTGTAGGATGTAAAAAAGTGATGTAGTTTATTATAATACAGATTGCAAAATCCCCCGACTTTTCCACAAGCAACGAAATTCACTTACTTTTCCAAGTTTTCCAAATCACGGACACCCTAATTAGATCCAGCGCATGACTAATTTAATGTTATAGGTAAGTCATTAGTCTCTCTAACTTTACCCAATTCTACTCAAACAGAGTGTGGTACCTAACTTGCTTTTTTTTATAAGTGCAAGTTCAAATGAATAGCTGAGAATATTTTTTTTGCATTTTTATTTTATGTGGTATAAAATGCGGCATAATGAGAATTTGATGACCAAGTTATTAAAAGAATCGAAAATTGACTAACACGGACAAATAAATAAATACCATTCAGCCAGTATATTAATGCATCTTCATTTGGGTTTTGGTATCAGTGAATGGAAGCTCAAAATAGACTTATAATTAAATTTATTATGTCAAATTAATAAATAAAGTCCGGGAATCTACAGATACAAAATTTTAACTTAATATGTAAGCCTGGAAATGTATAATTTACTAACATCGAGAGCCGTAATTTTTGTGGCTTATCTGAGCAAAAAATACAGTGTACACACAGTTTTAAAAATACATTTTCGTAATGCAGCTTAGGACCTGCAACAAAAATAATTTAATTAATACCGCACAAGCCTATAGAATAAACTAAAACTAAAATGTTTAAAAAAATTGTGTAATATTTAATTTTCAAGCAGTGTTTTCCTCAAAATTTTAAAATATCAAAATGTTATTTTCAAGTAAAAATAAAATTTACTTTTCTACAATAGCTTAAAATACTACTGTTTAAAGTAGAATTATAGAACAGTGGAAAACACTATTTAATACAGACTTATCGGCAATTTTGTAACTTAAATTAATTATAAATATAATTAATAAATTAAACAATTACATTTTATGATGGGAATCCACTTGGAGGTTGTCCCGGTACAGAGTATTGAGGCCTAAAGTTGGAGAAATTGGCAGCAGCGGCAGCTGCGAAACCTGGCAAATTGCCTGCATTGAAACCAGGTGGGAATTGACTCATTACTTGAGCTATAAAAAAGAATGGAACTTAGTAACCTTATAAAATTAACAATAAATTCTGATGACCAAAATTAAAAGTAACACAGTATTAATACTTACTCGTCGACTGACTACTCGATGAAGAGGTTGCCGCTAATCTAGATAAAATGCTTCTTTCTGACATTTGCAACCGTTGAGCAACAGGTGGTATTCGAGCTAATGTAGCGGGAAGCCTTGAAACATCTGACTTCATATCACTAAGCAACTCTTCTAGTTGATTTAATACTTTGTGAAGAACTGCGTTGGCAGGTTTGTTGCCTGTAAAAGATACAAGAATAAATAATTCCACAATGAAAATAATACTCTTGACAATTTTACTTGGGCGATGGTTTTGGTTTTTACAAATACAATACACAAAACAAAGAATAAAAAATTCTAGCAGATTTCAGAGATATTCAGCTTCATATATTGTTAAATCCACATTTACACTACAAGTGATAGTTCAGTTAATAAAACAATTTAAATAGTACGAATTAGTAGATATCGTTGTCTGTGACCTTGAAACAAACAATTTAAATAATCTTGATGCTTTACCTGCTAAAGACTCCTTACTGAGATGTTGATGTGATTCTGCAAGGCATTCAACTTCTGCAAAACGAGCATTCAACGACATCGCCGGATGATTGGGGTCCTGCGTTAAGTTCAGATAAGCAGCTCGACGTAATTGCTCTTCAATAACTAGAGCTTGTTCCAACAACTGGAATTAAATAAATTAAATGTAGTGAATAATAAATCATTAGTTATTATATAACATAATTGTTCTTTAATCACAATATCTCTAAATTTTTGTAATCATATTATTTACCTTAAATCGTCGTGCCAAAAATTTATTTTTTATTTCTAAAAAGTTTCCTTTGCCAACATCCATTTTAAAGGGTTCATTGATAATGGAAAACCTTGCATCAGCTTGAATGTCCTGCCACCTGCAAAATAATAGTAGAAATATGTTAGAAACAGCTGTTTAAATAACTGTCAACCTACTTTTAAATATTAGATATCTGAATACAAAAGCACATTTCTAAAATAAAACACAAAACGATAAAAACATATATAATTTCTAAAAAAAGTTCTAATCAGGAAAAGTGAGACGTCCTGTCCGGCAATAAACTGAACTTTAAATGCTAAACCGCAAGCGAATATAGAAACGCATATATTTTTATTTAAGTTGGTACCAATGTAACCGAGTATCATGTGAAATTTTATGACTTTACACGCATTAGTAAACAAATGAAGTGGTTTTAATTGTACGTTCTTTGTGCTTCATGGCAATTTTTACCACGCCGAAATTAACCGAGCATAGAATTTGATTCAAATTTGGTTTTTTGAACACAATTACCTTTAAGCAAACGTTCGAAAGGAAAAAAATCTATCAGGAGGATTGTATGTCGAGTACAAGAGTTCTTGAGAGCCACGAAGAGTTCAGTGAGGGTCGTGAAGACATCAAGATCATCCGCATCCTAGACAGCCATCAATATCAACTGACGACGACCACGTCGCTCAGGCACCAACTATGGTGCTCAAATATCGCCCTATATCGATTAGAGACATAGTATGTAAGATAGGGATCTTAAAAACTCACTGTCACTTGTTTACCAGATGATTTCCAATACATCCGGCACCCCAAACTTCCTGAAACGCACCGGCGACAAGACGTGTGTGTTTAATATGGAAATAATACCAAAAACTCCACCAATATCATTCTACAAACCTCGTATTATCCTGACAAAGCACCATGCGACCCGAAGCTCTAGTTATCACACGTCAGGACCTGAGGACATCTTTTTGCGACCATTAATGACTAAAAAAATCACCAGGAGACCTTGAGGCTATACCTCAAAACATGTACACAGGGATTTTGAAGACCGAAAAAAACGTTGGCATGTGTCTATCGCCTCCAACGGGGAGAAAATAAATATTGATGAAGTTTTGTGTATTTTTTTACTTCAGAAATCCCGTTTATTTCAGGATAGAATATGTAAGTCGTCCCATTTTGTCCTAATATCAAAATAACTAAGTTTTTTTTACCTATCATTTCAAAATTATATACATGTTGTCTTAGAAAATATTTACAGTGGTGGCCAATTAACTAGAAAAACAAATTATTTCTAAAAAAACATGAAATTTTACAGCATTGACCAACCGTTCAGTGAAAATTCATCAGTCATTGATACAACTAAAGGCCTGAAGATCGTGATTCCATATTTTTTAAGCTTCGTTTATGTTCGCAGTTGCTTCTCCTTTACTGTAATTTTTATAAACCTACCGTCCATATCCGTGCGTAACAATACCAGCCAACAACCAGTAATCATGCCGACGATGCCAAATTTCATATTCCCTACCAGGCGTGGCAGCTTTTTCTTCATTGAGCCAAAGGGTGTGTAATTCGGTAAAGCCACCATCGGCAATGTTGAACATGAATTTTCGCTTGCTTTCAGCAGCCACGTCGGCATCTTTCTTGTCCTTCTATAAACAATTTTGGTAGTTAGTAATATTCAGCATCAATAATTTATTCAATATATATAAAGTCTACATAAGTTAATCATTAGGAATATTTTTGTTTTATAAAACGGTTCTGAAAACCAAAGATTAAAATTTGTCGAGTATCAAAATTGATTATAACAGTGATTACAAATTTTCTTTTTTGTAAAACCAACCTTATCGTCGTCAACCAAAACGATGTCTTCTTCCGCCTTTTTCTCCACTGAAGATTTTTCATCTTTTTTCTCGCTGTCTTCTTCAGGTTTAACCTCCTTGGACACTTCGCCTTCTTTCTTAACCTCTTCCTTAGCTTCCGAGTCTTCTTTAGCTTCCTAGAAAAAAAAATGAAGACTATATTTTCTTATACAATTAGCCTCGTCTTTCACCCATTACCGAGATAAAAATGAAAAAATATCGTTCAAGTTTTACAATATTTAAACGGTAATCTACAATATAGCGAAATTTCAATTAATTTTATCATGTAAATTTTTGAGAATTCAATTTTTGTAAGTGTACAAATTTATGCAGAGTCTTATAAGAAATTAGGATCTTGGCACTTTCACTTGAATTATACAACCATTTGTCGATTAAATGAAGTAGAAAAAAATTTAAAATTAGCTTTCAAAACACAGATTTCTTTTTTTGCAATAAAATATTTAGCTTCCTGTGCAGTTTACTGAGATATCAATTAAAAGAAATGACATAAAATTTAAGATTAACCTGCAATCAAATGGAGTCAAAACGTTTGACAACGCTGCATGAGCGCACACTACTAATTTAATAAATAAATAAATATATATATTTATTAAATAGGTAGGTACTTATTAAAAGCTAATTTGAAGTTAATGTCGTAATGTTTATGATGTGTATTATCTTCTTTATAACTACTTGTATGAACTAAATTTATACTATTACATGAAAAATACTTATTAACTCACAATCACTCATTTATTGTGCCGTGAAATGTTCTTCTAATTTACGTTTTTTTTCTGCATTCAGTTTATTTATTAATAAAGAATAAGGTTAGACTGTTTCGGATATAAACATAAATAGTAAAAATACAACGTTGCCAAATCACACGCTAGTTATCAGCTAATTTAAAGGGTTGAATGAAGTTTTGCATTTATTATATTTTTTTATATTTTCTATTTTTATGTTAAATGCCTTACAGTTATTTATTTTTAAATTATATTATTTTTTATTGGTATTTTAATTTAAATTGTCAAATATTTGGTAATTAAAAGTCTATTACATTTTCTTTTGGTTTAAATAATTAGGCTGACATCAATATGGCATGTATAAATTTTGATATGTTATTTGTTTACCTTGCTTTTATCTTCCTCCTTTTCTTCGGCGATTTCTTTTTTAATGTCTTCTGATTTAACTTCTTCTTTCGCCTCTCCATCTTTCATCTCCTTTTCTGTTTCCTCCTTTTCTTCTTTTACTTTAGTTTCACCATCCTCCGATTTTTCTTTATCTTCTTCTTTAATTTCTACTTTCATTTCCTTATCTTTGTTGTTTTCATCAGTTTCAGATTTTTCTTTTTCTGATATTTCACTCGAGGCATTTGGTGCTGGGCTAGGAGCGGCACTAGTAGCAGGTGTAGCGCTAGAAAATAATTCTTTTATTTGCGACTTCACATTATTTTTTCCATTGTATGTTGAAAATCTTTTGTCAGCCTATCCTATCAAGTTAATTTTTTGGGCATAACAAATATAGTACAGTAATTTCATTTTTATCGAGTCACTGTTTTGTCTATCTTTGTACATTAAGTTTCTATGATATATAAAAATAACAATATTTTTAATAAACAAGGATGTATTATTATTGTCAATTTTAGCATGTTTATCCATTTTTTTTTATCAAATTTATTACTTTTTTACTTCAAAATTTACACGATGTTGGTTATATAAAATGACCATTTGTAGTGTTAATAATACATTCCTAAGAATATACATAATTAGCTTCAAACATACCCCTATAGAATTAGCATCACGACAGAACTAGGGCTAGAGCCAGGTTGGTTGAACGCTGAATAACGTAATAATATTTTTATTTATATTTGTAAAAGTGTTGATAAACAGTAGATACTTCATCTCTTGGTACACACACACACCGATTTTATCCTATCCTTTTCTAATTGCATTATTTAAAAGAGTATCATATGATAATTGGTACGTCAATTCTAGAAATGAATTGATGGTTGCCTAAATTATTATTATTGTCACTTGCAATATGTAAACAATATATATCAATAAAAATAAGTTTTTAAATCCTCTTTGTTAATATTAATTGAAAACTTCGCATTTATAGTAATTTAACACTTAAAAACACTGAAAAGAGTCACGACAAGCAATTAAACTGAAAGAAAAGATAAGTAAACATGTTTATGTCTGTCAAACATCAAAAAAGCCTCTTCCCCACTGACCATAAACAGCCTTCAAACAAATCTATTGTTTAAATCTATAGGGTATGATCAAAGCTAATTAGTAACATTCACCAGTTAAAAATTTCTCTTATAAACAAGTAAAAACGAAGATTAATAGAATGGCATGGAAATCTAAAGATTTATTGTTTCATACCTTGTACTGGTTGCTGAACTCTTTGGCGTCTCTGCATCACCAATATTAGCCTTCTGCTCCGCAATAACTTTTTTTATAAGCTCTGGCATACTATATTCTCCATTTATATGTTCAAACTCTTGTACCTAAAAAAAATTAATTTAGAAATTTGCAAGTAATGTAAATTATGGTCCTATGTGCGAATGAAACACACAAGCAAAGAAAATTTTCACAAGATAAGTTCGTTTCGAAATATTTAGTGCTTTTGGGATGTGATATTGTAAAATTTTACATTTAAATATAACAAATTTCTCAAAAATGTTTTATTGTCCTTGCAAAGCTTGATAACGAATCGGAAACAAAGAATATTCTTATAAATGTTTATAAAGAACACTCAACAATGACTGAGTAAAATAAATGTGGCTCCTACAAAAATTAGTGTAGTTGTGTAAAAATGCTCAATTGAACTATTATTCGAAATCTTACCTTTTTCCTTATTAGAGACATAACACCTATCCTGGTTAGCACATGCTGCCTACTAAGCCCTTCTCTGGGTACACCATCTGCAAACGTTTCAGCATTATCAGCTCCAGGTTCGCAAAGATGTCTCATAAACAGAGACACGTAAGCCTTAAAATTTTTTTCAGATTTTCCCCTAAGATCTCTAACGAGCCATTGGGAGTTGAATGCGTCTTGAGGAGGCATACCATAGCGCATAATAGCGTTAAGAAAGGCTTTGCGTTGACGAGCATTAAAGCCAAGGACCTAAAATTATTAAAAAAAATATATATGAAAATGTAGAATAATGAACCTTAGCTATTTTTGAATGAAGAGCACCATTAAACATTATACAGGCGGTTATTTATTACCATCCTACTGGGACAAAATTATGTAGAGGAGCTACTTTTTATTAATACTAAGTAAAATTTAAAAAAAAAAAAGTAAAAAAATGTAAATTTTTTTCTCTGCCATATTTAATTTTATCAAATCATATTGGGTTAAATAGGCATTATATTTTTAATAATTAAATTTCATAATGTATTAAATTTCCATACCTCAATGTTTCCTCCAACTCTAGCTAACAAAGGAGGCAGTGGTCTATCCCTTTCATCTTTTCTTTCCATACGACGTCTGCTTCTTCTATTAAGATCGCCTTCGTTCTTCTCATCAAAGTCGTCGTCTTCTTTGTCCTCATCAGATCCAGCAGAAAAGTCACTAAGGTAAAACAATTCAACATTATTGTTCGACAATACTTGAGTCATTCTATTGATTTATTTTTTACATGAAATGACATAATTATTAATAAAATGTAAAATGAAAATGAACTTTTAATACAAAAATTAAAAAAATAACTTTTAGGATTGCATCGAATGACATAATTCTTTTCAACTGAATTAACGCCAATAATCTTACAATATCGATAAAGAACTGTACCTGTTATAATCAGAAAGATTTTCCTGCCATGTACTGTCGTCACGGGTCTCTGTTGTCATTCCACCATCATTGTAATTAACTTGTTTACGGACACGTTTACCTTTACCCAGAGTGCGTGCAATGTCTTCTTGTTGCTAAAACAAGACAAATCTTTAGCATTTAATAGAAAAATGTTATAATAAATAATTCATGGTCAAAAACTAAATCAAAAATGCACTAATCAATGCTAAAAATCTTTTTCTTTATTTTTAAACTCCTTCACTTCAACTCTTATTACTCATGAAATAAATTAGTTGAATACAAAAATCACTGAATTTAGATTTTCTTTTAATAGTCTCTTAGAGTTTTGTCATACTAATAACTTATTTAACATTGGTCAACGTACTCCTCTTTAGTAGTAATAGTTAATCAGTCTTGTCCAGGTATTAAAAATATTTTGCTATAATTCTTCTGAAATGTTTGCACATATCTTTACAAATACACCTATTAGTTCGAAATCGGTTGAAAAACATCCGACTCTTCGGCCACTTCTTTATATAAGAGAAAAATGCAAAATCACATGATGCCAAGTTTGAATTGTAGAGAGGAAGATCCAGTAATTTAATTTTTGTTTTCATTAAATAATCTCTGATTCTCACCGATCGATATACCCATAATACGTTATGATGAAGAAACCAAATACGTCTCAGTTAAAGCATTCATTTTCCAAAGCTTCGATAACTCTGGGGATACATATCTTCTGTGTATCAGAAAGCTGCAATAGTTTTCTGCTTCACAAAAGTCCCAGTAGTCAAAATATGGCAATTATATGTTTTTTTACCGATCATAATTTTTGAGTGATAGAAATTTTTTATCTTGACGCACTAACACTTTACTTCGTAATTTTGTGGGGATGTCAGAGTAATAGTCAGATATAACGATTAAATTAACATTATTTGATTCGCGGTAATAATTTTTAAAAAATATTTCTTTGCATCACTTCAACCTGTTCATCCTCATGTCAGTCATAAAATGAGGTGGTTGAATAAACTGCTTATTTGCAAATGTTTATCAAGAATGCGGTGAACTGTTGGTGCACTTAGCTCGAATGTTTCCTTCATTATGCCACGTTTGTCTCCTACCAGTAGTTTTCATACAGCCTCAACGTTCTCGTCGATAGTCATCACAATCAACTTGCAAGACCTCGCATCTTCAAGATCAAAATTTTTACGTTAAAATTGATAAAATCATCTTTCTACCAAACTTAGAGATGGACTAGTTTCCCGCCAACAAATCACATTTCTTCAACACATCACTGCTTTGTTAAGTCACACCTTAAATTATACAGCACTATACCTCAAACTTAAAATCTTTTATACTGGTGCTATTTTGTAGGTAACTGTATAATAAAACTTATGTAGTAACCTATGTATGTAATATCTAGATTGAAGTTTATATTAAATAAAAACACAAATTCAAATTAACAATACCTGTTCATAATGATGTCTCAACAACTTTATCCAATAAGCTGGATCCGTATTTTCAGCCTCTTGTTTAATAATTTCAGTGTCCACTTCTTCTTCGTTTTCGCCTTCTTTGGTAGCATAACTGGCCACTTTAAAGGAGCTAAGATATTCATTAGCCCACGATTCTTTAGCTTCGATACCTTCTTTCGAACGGTCAAGTAATTCTTCTACGGCTTTGTCGTCATAATGAATCGCCTACAAAAAAATTGGGTTAATTATCTAAGATACCTGTGCCATTTTCAACTAATATAAATGTATTTTTGTATAATGGAAACATTGAATGAATCGTTCAGTTCTCTTTATATAAATCTTGAAGATAAATGAGTTAAAATGTACTTTTTATCTACCGAGTTGCCATGTTTACTTATAAAAAATTAATGTGAATTTAAAAAAAGAACTGAATTGATTACTGCTTGCTTAAAGATACACATAAAATTAAAATTCTTACCTCTTCTTCTTTGCCCTCCTCTTCTTTGAATAACTCCTCAGTTCCAAACCTTAAAATATCATCTAACTCTTGTTTAGTAAAGTTCGAACCTTTTCCACCCATTCCAGGACGTACTACCAAGTGAGTTAACATCATTTTTCTTTTGGCTACCTGCGTTACTCTTTCTTCTACACTGTTTCGTGTTACAAAACGGTATATCATGACTTTATTTGCCTGTCCTGAAAGCAAGTAAAGTTTTTTTAAGTAAGTTTCTTTAAAGTATTAACCACTGTTAAAGTTGAGTGCATCCAAATTAGAAACGACAAAGAAAAACATAAAAAACTAACGGCTTGTTTGTTATAAAAATAGCAGCTGAAACACTCTACACTTGTTTTATTCATTATATCTGAAAAATACTTCAATAAAAATCACTCGGGAATGTGGTTTGCCGCTTTTTATCAATAAACTAATATCGGAAATTACATGACTAATTGCTGTTGGTGTAGTAAGAGCTGACGAACGATTTGTTCGAAATTGAAAATAACCGTAATATTGAAGGAAACACTTTGGAATTTTAATTTATTGGTTAATTTTTACTTACTGCCGATCGCAAAGTCGTATTGTTAAATAAATAAGCTAACATTTTTTATACTGCCTAAAACTTATACAGCATTTTCAAGACATGATAAGTCAGGCCGTTTGGAGGGTCACTATATCGTAAAGATGTCAAAATGTCTTTCATGAAAGTGCGATAAGAACAACCGGTTTGCATATACAAAAATGTCTTTGTTAGAAATCTCAATAGTTGGACGAATCGAAAAACTTTGTGGTAAAATAGTATACCTCAAGTTTTACAATCGATCAGTTGAATCAACGGCTTGTTCCCTGTTGCATTTTGGTTTATTTAATATAGAAAGTAAAATTATGAGATAAATGTATCAATGAATTTAAATCTCTGTCCATTAGTCCACTATAAAAAATATATATTATGCAAAAAGAAAAACTGTGAAACATCAAAAGTATGCTTGTACCACTTCTACTCTTTGAAGTATTTTCCTTTCAAGGAAAGTAATTCTGTAATCCTATTTCTACTTACCAATACGATGAGCTCGAGAGAAAGCTTGAATATCGTTATGAGGATTCCAGTCAGAATCATAAATAATTACAGTGTCAGCAGTCGCCAAGTTAATACCCAAACCACCAGCTCTTGTCGACAGTAAGAAAGCGAATTGTGGGGCACCAGGTGCATTAAATCTAAAAAGAAATGAATTATATCATTAATTGTTACTTTGCTTTCTTATAAAAAAGAAATGTTAATTCCAAATAAATTATTTATCTATAGTATATTTAGACTGATATAACAAGAGGATATGGTATATTAGTTTTTTAAAATATTAGCTTTAGAGAACCATTTTTATTTTAAATAAATAGTGATAAGATAGGCAGAAAGTATTTGTCCAAAGCCAAAAGGTTCTGGTTAGCTCTTTACTCGTTGCTACTTCGCGACACTAAATTAAATCTAAAAAATAAGGTAACAGTTTTCGAGCTACCCTGTCCTTTTATGCTCTCACATGGATCACCACAGACAGTCCAAATTTAGTTGATTAGAAAGCTTCCAAAACAAGATACTCTGTATGATCTGTGAAGCCTCATATTACTTTAGGAGTACTATTATCCAGAGGGACCTCCACCAAAGACCTCATACAAACGTCACACAACCTGAACGCCACACTATGGCAGCGCCTCTGGTTCGTCAGAAATTGGCTACTTGACCGTTAATTTGGGTCACTTCTTTTCCAAATCACTGGCATAAAAGCCTAATATCATTTTCATAACCTTAAAGAGACCATCACATACGATAAGAGTCTATGGATTTCAGTCTGACTCAAGATCATACTATGCATTTGCATATTGTCATCTAGCCTATAATGTTATTTTATGCGGACAAGCAGTCAATGTATCAAGAGTCTTTATTTTGGTCATGTAGACCAATCTTTAAAAATGTAAGGATGCTTAAGTTGCACTTAGTTTACATACTAAAATGTGCTATGTATGCATACTAACCGAAAAGCAACTTTATTTAAAATTCAACAACAGTTGTGACTTCGCGATTCTAAAACACAACAGCATTATACGAGAAGTCGCCCTATTACACATGTGTTAGGATCTACAATGACATTAAGCAGGCTAATAATCTTCAAGGAAAAACTAAAGATATTTTTGTTTAATCATGCTTTCTACTCGTTCAAGGACTTCATGGAATTTAAAACAGAAGTTACACTAAAGGACGTTTAGTTATAACTGTTGAAGCTACAATGTATTTTATTTGTGTTAGTCCCACTTTATTGTCCCATGTTGATCTTCATTTTAATTTTTGTAAATCTGAATGCTGTAATTCTGTTTTATTTTATTATATAGTTTAGTTTTAACCTACTCATAACCTATGTAATGTATTGTGAATGACTTATATACATTAGGAATTAAATTGAAAACTGTGATTGAAAATACTTTTTGGAATCTCTCTTACCTGTCTATAGCTTCTTGACGTTGATTACCAGTAATAGCACCGTCAATACGTTCATATTTATAACCTTCACCGTCCAAGAAATCTTCCAAAATATCCAACATTTTTGTCATTTGGGAGAAAATCAACACTCTGTGGCCTTGTTCTTTTAATTTTTTCAACATTTTTGAGAGAAGAACCAGTTTTCCCGCGGCTGCAAAAAAAAATATAATAAGCCAAGGAAATTAGATAATTTTAAAAGGTAAAATACCTAATTGTTATTGGCGTTTTTGAATGGATCTGCGTACCATTCACATTTTAAAAATATTTAAACTAATTTGTGGATGTAACTAACTTTACCAAGTAGTAGTTCAGCTACAGTAAGAGATAGCTGACTTTGTTAGAGATTACACCACCATGAATTTTTCAAAATTTTTTTGTATAACTTTAAAAATTACGTACCTCTCGTTAAATGCACAATGTCATACTGTCCGAGAGCTCCCATAGGAGCCTCTTCAGCAGCAGCAGGGAACAAATAAGGATGATTACAACATTTTTTTAAATCCATCATAATATTCAACAATGAGACAGACTGACCACCGCCTTTCGGATTTAAAGCTTCGAAATTCCTCGTCAGGATGTATTTGTAATATTTCTTTTGCATGGGGCTAAGCTCAACTCTCACGATAAACTCAGATTTTGATGGCATGTTTTTCAGTACATCAGCCTTTAGACGACGCAACATATGCGGGCCCAACATTTCGTGAAGTTTTTTCACCTAAAAGAAAAGTAAAACAGTCGTTACACTACTCTAGTAACAGTATGACTTATTCCTGACATAAATAAAAAATAATATTATTTTAAAATATTTTACCTGATCTTCCTTTGAAATATCGGCAAACTCGGCTTGGAAATTCTGTAAGTCGTTGAACTTCTGAGGTGTTAAGAAATTAAGTAAGTGGAACAATTCCTCCAAGTTATTTTGCAGAGGGGTACCGGTTAACAAGAGTTTGTACTGAATACTGTAGCTGCTTAAAAACTAAAACATTATGGAACCAATTAAAATACTAGTGGATTTAATATTAAAATTTTTACAAAAAACATTTCAAACAATACTTACTTTGAAGAATTTTGATTGATTACTTTTAAGTCTGTGGGCCTCATCAACTACTAATACTGCCCAGTCAATTGAAGCTAAACAACCAGAATCGATGGATACTAGTTCATAACTAGTCAAAAGTACATTAAACTTTATTGAACTAGCTCTGATTTTTGAGGCTCTTCCAGATCTTACAACGGCGCCGTCCTCGAAACTAAGCTCATTTTCACGAATAACTGCTCTGCAGTCTTTGTCACCTAAAACACAAATTTAACAAGTTTTTAAAGTTTTGTGTATAGTAATATTTTAATTCTAGTGTTTATGGTTAAAACCAGAAAAAACTTACCAACATATGTAATACAATAGAAATCCGGCGCCCAGGTTTCGAATTCTCTTTCCCAGTTAATAATTGTTGACAAAGGTACGGAAATCAGGAACGGACCTTTACAATGTCCCTCTTTAAACAGGGAATAAAGGAATGTAATAGTTTGGATGGTTTTTCCTAAACCCATTTCGTCGGCCAGAATTGTGTCAATGCCGTTTGCCCAGGAATACCTCAACCAGTTAAGACCTGTATAAAAGAAAATTAATTTACCTTACAAAATTTATTAAACACAGATGTGTTAGGCGGTGACGATACATTTTAAAAATGCATAATCAATCTTGTATGTTTAACGTGTATATTTGAGTTTCTGATGAGAATGAGTGGATAAGTAGTGTTCAGATTCTGGAGTTTATTGGCAATTTTTTTGTTTAAAGATTGAAAGATATCAAGAATTGGTACAATACGAGCTTGTGGATATCGGGGGACAACGTGAAGATTACGAAGGTTTTCTTAGGTCTCATTCTTGTTGCTCTTGAACTGTTTCTTTCACCGATTTCAATGTAACACGCGATTTGCATAGAAGTACCTGACTATATTAGAGCATGGATCTTGTTTTCCTAAGACTTGTGTCATAGAGAAACCTTGCGATGAAATCTGCTGAGGAAAAAAGCTCTCAGAACTTGGATTAATTATGCGAGTTTGTAGTTTAAGATTAGAAAGATATTTTTTTTAAAATACCAGATATTCAGGACAGTCAGCCATGAAATTTGTACAGCAATTTAAGTGCTATCAAATGTTTTTCTATGTGCATGAAAAAATCAACTGAACATTGGCTTTCCGTAGAAGATTCTAGCACATTGGATGTTAACACTGTAAATGGACCTATGCTGTATACTACTTCTTCAAAAATGTACTCTGTCCAATAGAACTTGTCTAACTTTCAGAATAGCTTCAAAGTGTTTTGCTATTACGGAGAGTAGCCTATAACTGGAAGCAAGATCTGTGTTTGGCTTGGGACTAGTAATGATTATATCCTCCTTCCACTGAGAAAGAAATTATATTTATTAAACAGTTGTTAAATAATTCAACAAGCTGCAAATGCACTTTTGAGTCCAAATTATGAAAGTGCTTTCTGGGAAGGTTGTTAAAACCTGAAGAAGTGTTATGGTCTTTTATTAGAGCTTCAAACTACTCTTGTTCTTCTATAAAAGAAGAGTTGTACCAATACATAATTTGACAGGTGGAAAATTTCAGTGAAAAACAAGACAAAGCAGAAATATTTCAAAATCATTTAAACAAAACATTACTCTTGTTTAAACTAATTAAAATTATATTATTGAACGAATCTTAGTTTTTGCATACAAATTTTTTTAAATGCAATATTTACCTTCCAACTGATATTCGTGCAATAATCCACCTTCATCCAGATACATAGGTTGTTTGTCTAGTTTCTTTTTCAAGTCACTAATCGGCTTGTCTGGGGGAGGTGTGTATCTTCTTGGGGTTATTCTATCATCATCGTCCAAAAGTTCCCTTGCCTTCGATCTAACTTTAGCTACAAGATCAAATATTTAATTAAAATTTTACAATTTTGTATATGTATATTAAAAATAATCCTCAAAGAACAAGGGTAAAGCAAAGAGAGCAAAGTGAAATAAAACATTTATGGAATTTAAAGCCTGGTTGAATTTAAGAAAATTTTCAGCTTTTTTCATCCTTTACTTTTTTCTATTTAACTAAGCATAAATTTTAATAGATGCTTCATTACATTATAGCACTTTTTTCTCCTTATTTAAAAAATTTCCAAATTAAAAATTATCAATTATTTTTAAATATTTTATATTTTTACAAAGTCATGAATTTTCCTGGATATAAAAGTAAAAGAAATAATAACTGATTCGTTGATTTAAAAAATAGGTAAGACAATTTTATCACAATTAAAATTTCCGACATTTTTATTAAAAAAATAACATTTGAGTTATTGAATTTTGTTAAAAAATAAGGAAGCTCATTTTATAGCGATTTATTTATATTCATAGTTATTTTGGATATGATTTTTGAAATTAATAATTTAAAAACTTACTTTTAGGCTTCCTTCCAGGTTTCGATGAAGGACCACTAAGACACGCCGCTCTTAAATCTTGATAGTACTCAACAGCAGCCTTAAGACCAACTACATCTTCATTTTCGTCTTCCCAGGTTGCCTGATCATAAGATAATTCTCTCCACTATGTAATAAAAAACAAATTTGAAGAATTCAATAGAAAAAGACATTTTAAACGATAATAAAGAGGTCCAATCGCTGCCCATGTTAAATAAAAAATATTAGATCACAATGAAAATCAATTTTTTTATAGTAGTTTAAGTCGTAATCTATACTATTACGCAATTCCAATTAACTTTACCATATAAATTTTTGATAATTTAATTTTCAAAAATGTAAAAATTTTTCTTACGGGAAATGTGGATCTTGCCACTTCCCTTTGAATTATACTACCGTTTGTCGATTAGATGAGGTTGAAAAATATTAAGAATTGGCTTTTTGAAACATAGATTTTTCGTTTTGCAATAAAATATTTAGCTTATATAAATGACATAAAACCTGCATTCAAATGGAGTCGAAACGTTTGACAACGTTGAATGAGCGCGCATTTTAGATTTTTGAAAACATTCAATATGAAAACTCTGACACATTGATATTTTGAAATAATACAAATTTATTATGAGATTGCCAAATCACACATCAGTTATAATCAGCTTATTTAAAAATTACTTTTTTTTTTTATATTTTATTTATTTTATTTTGTATTAGTATTTTCATTTAATTTGTAAACTATTCATTTGGCTCACGAGCAGGGAATAGACCTCCATAAATAATTTATATAATACATGTTAATAAATTGATCTTTTAATACATATCTGCAATAGTTCACAATAAAAACTGGACGGCTAATTTAATTTTAATCAGTGTTTCAATTTAAGATTACTAAAATTAAAAAAGAACTATAAAACTTGACAGAAAATAAATGTTACCTTAACTAAATAAAGTGTTCTACCATCTCTCATGGTACGATGATTAATAACTCTGTGCACAATAAGCCATTCAGGTTTGACACCGAATTTGTAGAATTTCTCTTCCAATTCAGCATCATTCATAGCACCACCCATTTTCAAAAGACGACTGCAACGACTATCAGCTTCATCTGAAAACAAATATACGTATGTGTATACTTGCATACATAAACATTAGGTAAATTGTGACGTAGTATATTTCGAAAAACATACTCTTTACTTTGTAATGAACATAATTAACTAAAGGGATATGGTCAGAAATACTAGGTTAGTTATATTAGAGGAAAGTTTCTTTTTAAGTACTTACATCTAAAACCATGTGTATTCAGGTTAATTGTTTAGTTTTTTACGCATTTTTGCATGGGCTCGATGTACTAAATAGGTATGTTTTTAGGAGGTATTATTTAAAACTTTTACCTATTGGTTCTTCTAGTTTAGGCGGTTCTTCCATGTCCCATTTTCTAGTATAGCTACGGAACATCAAAGGGTGGTAAACATCCAACTGCAGTTCGGTAATCCAACTGCAGTGCCAATAAGACAGTTCCTGCCATTTTACGTAAAACTCTCGCTTATGATGTTTGGTTACCTCTTCTTTACCATCCTAGAATATAATAAATACTTTTAACACAAAGTAGAAAATCAACCTCTAAATAACCTTATTATAATGGATTAAACTTGCACCTAAAAATGTATCCCCCAATTCGCTGTTAAAACTGATAGTAGACACAAAAAGGATATACGTTGACACGTGCAATAATAAGAATATGAAGATTTGTTTGTTGGCATATATAATACAAATTATAACAGTATCAACAACACAACGAAAATGATCAACTAAAAAGTCTAATTTTCACTGCGACATGATCAGATATAAAAGTTTTTGGAGAACTTAGCTGTTAAACATTTGGGTATACAATATTAAGAGTGTATCTACTCAATATTTTATAGTACGTTAATACAAAAAGTTGCGTATCTTCTTAAGAACTTTATTTATGACCAAACACAATTATCCTATGATCTCAAGAGAAATTGAGAACGCGCCAGATCTCCGTATTTACCATGGTATCTGCACTTTCTAAGCACGTGAAAATAGATCTTGTCCTAGTCGCAGGGACTGGATGCACGAAAATAATCATCTGATCTAATAATTTTCTTCAAGTAACTATAACTTTTATTCCATAAGTATGATATATCTTTATAAATATCGAAAATTTTTAATAAAACTTCCTTTTTTTTACTTGCCATTTTCGCGTGTCACTAGCCATCAAGACAACGATAGGTCAGCTCGCATCGCTTGTTGCACATTGACTAATTTAAGTAGCCTAAAAGCAATTAGATCACAACGTTGCCTAATTTCTACACTACATGAATAAGGAAGATCAGCATCATCCGACCATCCTAAATAGGTATGTAATTGGCCTAAACACTATTAAACCATGCTGAGTTCAGTGCCTAACTCAATGTCCCTAAATATCAAATGGTCCAATAGACCTTTTAGGCTTATTAAAAATAAAATATTTATAATATTTTCAAGTGGATTCTATGTATTCTTATTTCTCCGCGTTTCAAAGAATTTACGAGGTAATATATTTAGGATTATTATCTCAAAGATTGAATCGCAGAACAGGGTATGAAATATGGATATAATGATACAGTTAAATATTTTATTTGAGGAGTGATGAGGACAAGACATGAACGAATATCTTTATATGACAATCTCTTATTCCCTTAGTATGTACTTTAGCTAATAAATATCCTGCCATGGCTTAGAAGTAATATATGTCCTTACACTCAAATTGCTATCATGGGTAAAACTTTGTCGCTGTCATCACAAAGAAAGAGTTAAATATTAAAATAACTTTAAAAATTTACCCCATCAGCTATCAGTCAACCTAGAAACTGCTGTCTCTTTTTTAGGTACTGATATCGATTATACAGGGTATACCAATAAAATAAATACAAAATGATAAACTAAAAAATACATCAGATTAAAATATAATTTCAGTAAGATATAATGAAATCTTTACGTTCGGAGAATTAGTTTAGCAAATTACCATTTTTCTCATTCACGCCGTTATAGAGAACCGAGTTGGATTTGCCGGAAATAAACTGTCTATCTTTTTTCTTTAACGACTTACAGCCATTTTACACATACAAGAATTATTCCGAAAATTATAATAAAAATTTTCAGCAATTTTTTGCCGAAAATTCTATGGAGATAATTTGTAAAATAAAATACCACTCTGTGTGATACGTACAAGAAATTTGAATATAATTTTGGTGATGCTTATGGGCATTTTCATCACATGTGACGTTCCTGCAGTTAAAAAGTTAACTTGCTCTGGGGATAACCTTAAAATGTCATAAATATGAAAGTTTCCGAACATATATAATCAAGAAACAACAAAATAAGGGATATTTTGTGCAAGAAACAATGAGTTAATATTAAGTTTAGGTTGATTACCAAATGTGGGCTGTCAATTCACAAATTTTGTTCTGCGTCGATTTTCGCGCACTTTCTGCATTTTAGTCATGAAAATATAGAACACGTTCTATATTTTTATGCCGAAAATTTTCACCAAAATTTTAACAATAATTCTTTGATGTGTAAAACAGCAAATTAGTTTTATGAAAATTTTCGACATAATTATGAGATAAGTTTTGGCTATAATTCTTGTCTGTGTAAAACGGCTCTTAAAGGAGAAAAACGACAGGCAGTACCCCCTGTACTGACAAGAATCAATGAGTTCAAAAGCTGTCTGCAGGTGGAGGTACACTATCAATGAGAGAGGTCTCCACCTTTTTCTGCTAGTGTTTTGCAATCCGAAGAAGTGCTTTTGATTCCTAACAAGAAAAAAGCAAGTCTGTTCTGTATAAGGCTTTTTCACTTGGTGTCTCTTGTATATACATTTATTTATATATAGCAACTGTAAGTATATCATTTCCTGAGATTCTATTATTAGATTGAACTAGAACACTTCACATATGAATTTAGTAATAATGTTTTTGAGGCAGTTCCAATAATATTCTATACTATAAACTTTGTAATATTAACCTTTATCTTCGTACCCCCTGTAAAAGTCGACATTTTAATAATTCAAAGCAACAATTTATTCCAGAAGTCGACTGTTATATCTCATTTTTCCTGACGTACTCTAAAAATAGTAATTATAGTGTATAAAAAAACATAAAGACATTCTATATAAGATGAGACAGGTCAATTTAGAAGGTTTTTTTTCCCATAAATTTACCAAAATCAACTTGTTTTATACGGAACATTAAGCTTTGGGGTTAGTTAATTTTTAACGTTAAATTTTGATTAATCTTATAAATTTTTGTAGTTATGCTAAAAAAGTCCTTAACATATTTTAAATAATTATTACAAAGACAAAATTCTGTTACAGATTACAAACATGATTCCTCCTGGAGAAAGATGGGTTGGGAAAGTGGCCATAGTTACAGGAGCTAGTGCTGGTATTGGAGCCGCTACAGTTGAGAAATTTGCGAAAAATGGATTAATAGTGAGTATAGTAGAGCATGGGAAAACATTTGACTGTTTTAAAAAATGGACAATTTATGTTTAATATTGTTTTTAAAACCGTTTTTTGTCTTCTTAAATAACCTATAATTAAATATAAAGTACAAGCATACTAACAATGACTTCAGACGACATCTTGTAGCTAGGCAACTGAATCCAATTATAATTGGTAGAGACTTTTAGATAACAAATATATTTTACTGTTTAAAAAACTTTGTATCCAATTTGTAAATTGGTGCTGATAGAAATATTTCGAAATTATCAGAAAAGTTTTCAAGGGTGATTTAATTTTAAATTTATTTAGCTTATTCTTGCACGTGTTTCTACAAAAAAAAAAACAAGTAACTTTTAAGGAACAATAATTTTTCAAATGTGCTGTTTAAAGGCCAGTGTCGGTTGACAACGCAGCACGGGGCAAAACAAAGTAACCACGCAAATATGATTGAGCGAAGTCACTCACGGTAGGCTTCGACTAAGTTTAATGTAAAAATCTGTGCATCTCTTAAATATCTTTAGATAATACATCTACAGGTATTTCAAGTAATATAAGCCAAAAATTAAAATAATCTATATTGAAAGCCACAACCACCAATTTAGCAAATTTCTCGTCAACTTTTTTATAATTTTTTTGATGTGGCGGACAAGTCAACTTCTAGAATATAACTTTCAATAATAAAAAGCGAAAAATATATGAAAAAAAATCTATAGCAAAATATTGTGGGAAAATATATTCTTCATAGGCTAGCGAGTTTACAGCGCAATTCCTCTAGCGATTATTTTAATTTTTGGGCTTAAATTACTTAGAAGACAGTAGAGAAGTTAATATCTAAAGAGATCCCAGGGGTGTATAAACTTTTATCGCGTCACCAACCCATTTTAATTAAATAAACCAAAGCGAAGAACGAATTTTTCTAGTGACTGCAAATCAATCACTTTGATGACCTGTTATCTTCTATTTCTGATAAATAATATCATAAAAACTACGTTTTAATAAATTGATCGTTTGAAAAAAATAAATATTTCAAAAAAATAGTAGTAAATAGAAGTAATAAACAAAATTCAGCCCAATTATCAAGAATCATATCCCCGTATAATTTGGGTCCTTCTAATTTAGTAATTTTTAATCTTAACAAAATAAACACCGTGCACTTTTCAAATTTCGTTAGTCCCAAAAATGACAGTAAAATGTTTAAGGTTGCTGGATTAGCTAGGAGAGTAGAGCGAGTAGAAGCACTAGCTAAAAAACTTAAAAAAGAAAAGGGACAAGTGCATGCCTTCAAATGTGACGTAAGAAATGAACAGGAAGTCATTTCTACTTTTAAATTAATTAATGAGAAAATAGGTACTGTCCAGATTTTGGTTAATAATGCTGGCTTGCTACAACCAACAGAGTTGATAGATGGAGATACCAAGAAGTGGAAAACTATCCTAGGTAAGTAGCATAAATGTAGAATTCCCTGTAATTTTTCTCTTTGCCCTCAATTCAGAAGAATAATTTAAAAAAAAAAAGAGAGAATAAGGTGATCTTAAAAATTATCAATGTAAAATTAGCTGGAATGCCCTCTAACCTTTTTTTAATTAATGCTAATCTGTCACAGAATACCGACACACTCACATTTTACATCGCGAACAATTCCGTTGTGGATATCACAATTTACATAGCTTTAAAGATTCGATTAAAACATACATATGATTTTTTCAAAATTTTTAGCAAGGCAAAACCAAAAACAACTTTGGGTGATTATCTACTTTTTCAAAATGACACTAATATAGTAAAATTATGTGACTCATAAAATTGTAGTTGGTGGTTTACCAATTTCATCTTTAATGAATAAAACCTGAATTTAAAATTAGTTTTCGACAAGCAACGCATCAAGGCTGATATTTTGGATTTTTGATATTGCAGAAAACATGCCTATGGCATCCACAATTCCGGTCTGTACTGACTTCATCTTACAGTGAAATTAGAAATTACGCGTTTGCAAGATATTTAAGTAATAAAAAGAGATTAGAAATTTAAATCTCAATTTGGATGTAAATATCAATCAATAATCTACTTTGCAGCATTTATGAACCTAGGGTTCATATGGAATATTTGTCTAAGTTTTATTACTAATTATTTAAAAAATATAAAGAAAGTATCACATTGTTAGTTTTCAATAGTTTGCCAAAACAGTTTTGGCAAAAAAAAACATCTCAGTCATTTAATTTTGTATATAGAGCACGTTTTCTAAAATTTCTATATATCCGAAGAACATCAAAAAGACTTTCCAATTAGTTTTCAGTGTTAGTAATAAAAACGATACTTTTGAACAACATTAATAAATAACCGTAATATAAGGGTCTATTTGAGCATCTGATATACAATCATCCTAATAGATGTAGAAACTGAATTCAGTGTGATGTAATAGCATTTAGGACAGTTAGGATCTTAATTAAAAAACGATTTATTGTAGTCTAACAGCATTTAGAATACGTACTCGACGTGCAGCGAGGGACAAGAGCTGACCCAATGGGCTGGTTTCGCACCAAAATGGCAAGAAAAAAAATTAAGTTGACTAAATCTTCTTGTTATTTATAAAGATATGCCATACTTACAGAATAAAACCTTAACAGAGGAATTTACTAACATGGTTTAAATTTAAAACCCCGTCCTAAATTGACAGCTGAGATCTTAAATTGACAAAAACAACAGTCAAACAAATTTTAAACCCTAAAAATAAAAGCATAAAAAAGGCATTTGGTTTTATTACTGAACCGGAAAAAATGGAGACCTTTGTTTGTTTTCAGGATACAACTATTCCTCCTAAATATTTCAAGGCTTTATTGCAAGGTTTTTATCCTTAATACCCCTACATAAGCGTTTATTTGTTGACATATCTAACATAAATTATGACGATATCATAAGTAAAATAAAACTAGCCGACTATAAGAACTAAATTTAATGGCAACTAGATCGGGTTTAAATCTTAAATCTTCTTAGTGAATCTGACTTATAAAGATTATTTTAACATAAACATTAGATACAATTTCTATACCGTGCCAGTCATTACTGCTAGGACGAGTTCTATTTTTACGTGATTAGTAAGTGCGATACCATTGTAAATATCAGAGTTTTGGCTTGCTCCATAATCGTTCTCCCCCCGATTTAAGATCCTAAGTAGGAACGGTGTAATTGGCATACACTGGAAGGCTGAATATCGTGTAGTCTAATAGCTCCTTTAATTTTACAGACACTAATATTTTGGGTCTTTGCATTGCTACAAGAGAAGCGATAAAACATATAAAGGCCGCTAAAGTCGAAGGACATATAATACACCTAAACAGTATTCTCGGCCATAGAATTGCAAATATGCCTGGTTTTAATGTTTATCCGGCTTCTAAACATGCAGTTACTGCTTTAACAGAAACACTTAGGAGGGAAATTAATCGAGAAGAATTACCTATCAGAATTACGGTAAGTTCACAATCTAAGCGTTCTTTTAGAAAACTAACCTTTGTCAAAATATTGTTTTTATATGAAATCAAAAAAGAGTTATAGACTAAAAGGCCATTTCAAATTTATCAAACTAAATTGCATTAAAATTTTGTTTATTTTCGGGAGACAATTATTCCTCTTATCGATACCAAGACTTCATCTTCAAGTTTTTATCCTTAATTTTCCTCTTTAAAAGTTTGTTTGTCGAGATATATGTGACGATATCATAATTTAAAAAAAAATGATTGATGTATAATTTTTTAGAGTATAAGTCCAGGATATGTAAAAACGGAATTTGCAGGAATAGGATTTGGAAGAAATCTTGAAGTACCAGGTTTAGAAGCAGAAGATATTGCTAGTGCAATTCTTTATTGTGTATCCGTACCTGCACACGTTAATGTAAGTATCCTTACTCGGAATTTTATTCTACTGAACACTACTTAAAAGGTTTATTTTCATTTTTTACTTGAAGTAAAATTTTCCAACCAAAAATAATAGTATATAACCTCGAAGTATAATCACGATCATTATTTTTGACCATAAACAGTACCCCCCACCAGATGATGATTGGTGGACGGTACTCTTAAATTGATTAAAAACATTCAGAAATATGTTAAAACCTTTCACATAAAAAAATTCAAAGCCATCGAGTTTTAGAAGTTGTTATAGAATCAGGTTATGTTCAAAAATTTGTCAAAACGTTACTGTCGAATCAAATTTATATTGGAAATATACAGTGTACACAAATGGTGAGCTCAAGGGAACACATACTACTGAAGAATCTTCTTAAAACTCCACAAGATATTAATATTTTTTATTTGATGGAATCCCTAGAATTATTTGTTAAGAAAATAATAAATAGTAATATAAAGCGGAAATATTACAAGGGTGTTTTTTATAAACTTAAGTTTTAAACCTAGGTAGTCTTGATTTCAGAGCCTCATATAATGTCTAGTTCAGATTTCTAAATGTAAAATACATTAAGTAAGCAATCTAAGGCAACATATTCGACTTTAGATTTCATGTTCGAAAATAAATACTGGCTTTGTCACTATCACGCAAAAATCATCTTTATCTTAATGAATATATTTTTAAACCTTTGTTTACAGCAACCTTCGAACATACCCCTGTAGAATTAGCATAACGTCAGAACTAGGACCTGGTTGTTTGAACGCTGAATAACGTAATAATATTTTTATTTATATTTGAAAAAGTGTTGATAAACAGTTGATATTTAATTTCTTGATACACACATACCGATTTTATGCTATCCTTTTCTAATTGCATTATTTAAACTAGTATCATATGATAATCGGTACGTCAATTCTGATATGAATATATGGTTGCCTAAATTATTATTATTGTTACTTTCAATATGTAAACAATATTTACCAATAAAAATAAGTTTTTAAATTCTCTTTTTGTTAATATCAATTGTAAACTTCGCATTTATAGTAATTTCTAACACTTAAAAACACCGAAAAAAGTCTCGATAAGCAATTAAACTGGAAGAAAGGATAAGTAAACATGTTTATGTCTGTCAAACATCAAAAAAGCGTCCCCCCCCCCACCAACCATAAACAGCCTTCAAACAAATCTATTGTTTAAATCTAGGGTATGATCGAAGACAGCAACAGTAATTCTTTCTTTGTTTCAGATAAAAGATCTGGAACTTGAGGCATATGGTAGTTCAATGTAAAAATGCACTCTTTAAAGAACAAGTCATTTAAGTAAAGAATTTAGTTTCACATAAAAGGGAAGTACTTATTAAAAAAAATTATTGATAGATTTTTTTAATAGTATGGGAAACACTTTTAATATGTTGATTACATTCTATAGGAACACAATAAAATATATATTTCAAACAGAACTGTTGTACGGTTTTTTCTTGGTGATTTAAAACTCTCCTACAATACAAAATTATATTTTATGCACCGACGCGGCAAAACTGTAATCCTGATGTCTTGGCTTGCGTTTAGTAGAGTTTGGCAGTCGCACTTGGTCGTTGACCAATTAAATTCTCATGTATGATACACCAAGTAAATAAATAATGTTATCAAACTGACATACTCGCGTTATGTACCTGTGGCTTATTCAATCTGAAAACAGACCGTTAATACTCACAATACAAATAAATTGGAACAATTCAATCGCAAGCCAACAACATTTTTATAAAAAAATAAAACCGACTTCTAAAAAAGCACTATGTATGTATGTGTATGTGCGTAAAGTTGGGGTCTGTACACTGCGACCTGGTAGATCTATTGTGTCCCCCTACTGCTGCCCAGTCGTAAGAGTTACCTTATCGGCTAGAGCAGATCCTCCAGTCCTATTTCTCCCAGGAATCTCAGAATGTTGCACGGCCTCAAGGTGGGTAGCTCCCCTTCTTTGATTTGGTGCGCTCCCAGAAACTTTATCCTTGGGTTTTTTAGAGCGCTGCGCTCTACAATAATATGAATAGAGGTTTTGTCCTCCTCACAGAATGTGCACTCTTCTCTTTCTACCAATCCGAGTTTCTTGAGGTGTCCCTTCAGGTGGCGATGCCCCGTCAAGACCCCTGTCAGAACTCCGAGTTGGTTTTTACTCAAGCTTATGCATTCTTTGAATCTCTTCCGATCGTAGTTTCCCAGAAGTATCTTCGCTGGTTTCAATTCTTGCAGCTCCGTCCAATAATTGGATCTTCTGCTTTCTTTTTCTATCTTTAGTTCTTCCAGCATTACGCTGCTACTGATTCCACAGAAAGGGTCTGGCCACAGAAATGGTACCTCAGCCCCTCTACTATTTCATTCCCCTCGATCCCAGTACTTACAAATTTTTATATGAAATTAAAATTTTTGAAGTCGGCGCCATATTAATATCTGACAAAATGTAATTTACATAAAAAGATTGAGAAATACTTTATTTGTAATGCCTTTCTTACAGAAACTTGCATGTATCTTGTGTTAGTAGTTATTTTTACTTTATTTAGTAATAATTTTGCGCCGACTTCAAAAATCTTAATTTCATATAAAAAATTATATAGTTAATTTTCACTATCACACAATCTATTTTTTGATTTTCAGTGTCGAATTGCGGCGAGTTTTTATATTCGCAAAAAAGTAACCATTTTATCCACAGCTGTAAACTACATAAAACTTAACAACAAAGAACTCGCAAAAAAAATTTGATTCACATCGGTATCGCCGTTCCGGTCGAATTTAGAACCTCACTCTTTTAGAAGTCAGTTAAAAAGGAAAACCTAACAAAACGGTCGTTACATTAGATAATTTTTATATCTCTCAGTTCAACTAATAATATAAAATCATTGTTTTAAAGTTAAAAATTTCAATTATATGAAGACCATAACAAACATACAATAACCTATTAGAAATATACATCATATCTAAAAACATCTAGGCTTACCTTATCTTTAGTGACAACGTCTACATCAGTCCATCTCCACGTTAAGATCTTAGCTACTTTCGCTTTAAGAGGAGGACAACTACATCTTGGACATTTCCAGTCCCCATCAGGAACATCGGTCAAAGGTGGATTTAAGCAGTGTGTGTGGTAAGCTGAAGGACAAGAATCGCAACAAAGAAGTTCTCCGCCGTCTTTACAAACACGACAAAATTCCTGCAAAATGATATCATTATTTTATTTGCTCAGAAAAGGGTGCTACTCCGGAATCTACTGTACAGAGTAGCACATAGTGAAAGGTATCTGATCAAAATTATCTATTGAGGTAGAATGTTATAAATTTACAATCTCAACACATTAAACTATCAGCATTTTGTTTTGATAAATCTATAAGCAGATTATTTTAAAAGAACAAAATAAAATTTTATTAAATGAAGTGCTATATAGGATCATCGAGAGACAACACTTAATTTACTAAAATAAACAAATTCAGGCCTTCTTAACAGATTTTTTATAAACAATTTTTCGATTGTATTAGTTACTTCTCCGCCAACATACATTAGGCTTAAAACTTCCTTTTTTAATAGCTTTTTGAGATCCTGAAACTTATTCCACTATAACTATGAAAGCAAAGCCCAAAGAACATTTACATAGTGTTAAAATTGTAGTATAAAATTAGGAAGTGTAATGTCAAAAAATTAAAATTACCTGATGCTCATCATCGTCCTGATCGGCTGGACCTTCACTTTCACAATGAGGGCAGCTCCACTTGCCTTCAGGAGCTTCATCAAGTTCAGGCTCGAGACATACCAAGTGATAAGCTCGAGGACAGGTATCACAAAGAATAATTTCCCCTCCTTGTTGACACACTTCACAATAATCTTGGTGCTATAACAAAATTATTATATAAAGCAAAAATAACACGGAATGTCGAATACTTTGTATTTTGTTTTATAACAATGTCAAAGAACATGCAAAATTCTTACGCCAAAGAGTTTTTTTAATTACCTCATAGGGTTCCTCATCCTTTTGTTTGGTCTTCTTTTTCCTCTTAGTCTTAACACCAATCTTAGTCTTAGCTTTACGTCTAGGTTGAGGTTCATCCGCCGATTCAGATGGAGCTTTAGAAGATCCGGCATCATTGTTATCGCTAAAAAATGTAGAATTAAAAGTACTTGTGATCAAAAATAGACACAACATATACAATGTGTATTAGATCGCAACAACGGCCTCTTGGTCCCATTGTTGGAGCACTGATAACGCAAGTTATATTAATATCTAAATTTATGTTATATTTTTTGAATTTCCCTTCTTAAACTGGAAAGTTTTCATCCCATCCTCATAATTCGAATTCAATAAAAAATGAATAGATTTATAACTAATTTTAACTGAATAAAAAAATGATTAAAATAGAAAGAAACAATCATCAAGAAAAATATTAAAAATGAAGTTAGTTTTGTTGTGACAATTTAATTGTGCACAAATATATGGAGCGGCCTTATAATGCAAAGATACAAATACAGTAGAGAAAATATACACTTCCGCTATAAAGTAGGAGGGGGGAAGAATCTGAGAACTTGATTACCTTACACCCCCATAGGTGGATTTATAGACTATTATTACCGGTTTCACGTGATATTTATTACCTGCATTTAAGCAAGTTTGACCTTAGATTAATGTCGCGAAGAAATACCGCGTCTTGGAACCGGGTAATTGTCGTAATCTTTCTCTAATTTGAGGAATGTGTTTATATAAATTGTGTTATAATTTGTATTTTTTCTATTATTAAAATAGATAATTGCAAAAATATTAATTAAATACCGTCAGATATCGCGTTTCTAGTTGGTTAAAACTGTTGTAGATAGCGGATATGACCAAAGAAGACCAAAGGTAAGACTGTAGCATATTCTATACCTTAATAGGCTTATTCTGACAGCAGAATATTCAGACTAGGACCACCTGTACAGATATGACTATATAAGCCAGTCAGAACTCATATGCTACAAAACAGAACCATCCAATTGAACAGTATAGTTTAGGTATTTTCACATGTTCCGAATCGGAACGTGTGTGGGAGTCGTACGTCTGTTATTATTATCGTTTCTGAATTAATATTTTTAGGAGGGCAAAAATGTTTTTAAGCTCTAGAGTACAAGATAAATATGCAAAAGTTAATAAAATTGAAAATGTTATATGTTTTAACAAATTAAAAAGATAATTACCTTGATTTTGATTTGGGTTCATCAGCATCCTGCAGCATTTGCTCAAATTCAGCATCAGAGTCCTTACCAGAACCCTCGTTACTACCTTCTTCTTCTTCTGAACTACCTCTTTTTCTTTTACCTAATTTGATTTTAAGGGTGGGCACTTTAGATGCCTTTTTGGTTTTTGGTCCAGGTTTACGACCACGTTTCTTCTTTTCTTTGAATGTTGATAAGCTGAAGCAATACAAAGACTTAATAATGAAGTATGGTATTAACTGTAGAAAATTTTACACAAGTACTCCATAGAAAATGGTAACTGGAGAGTGATATATTCAGTGTTGTAAAACTTAGCAACCAAGATTTCGAATAATAATTTAGTTAAACATGTTTTCAAAGCCATTAAAATTTAATTATAGTCTTATAGTTTACCTCCTCTCATCTTCTTCATCATCGTCGTCTTCATCAAAGTCTTCGGCTTCAGCTTCAACAATTTTTGATGCAATTTCCTTTGAAGCCCTTGGAGCCCTTGCTGGTTTTGAAAAGCTTTCCTCATTTGGGCTAGCAGCGGTGGAGCATTCTTGACTTTCTGATTGGAGGTGAGGATTTACTGTAGAAAATTCACGCCATTTGGCCGCCACAAGCATCATTAATTTGGACATAGGAACCTAAAACAAAGCAACTCTAATATCCAGTGGTGGCCACTTAATTAGAAACAGTTGATTTTAATGTGCTTTATAAAACAAAATTTTGCATATTTAACAAAATTTCTTATATTGTGAATATTATTTTGTCACCAGTTATTAACTACCTGCAAAGAGCAAAAAAGGAGATAATTAGTTTTCCCTAAAAGAAGCTGCAAAAAAATACAAAGGTTAAGATATGTAGGAGTCACGAGAACTATATCATCATGCCCCGCAATGGCAATAGAGGTACTTCCACTGCATATAGCTGTGATGAGGGTAGCAGCGACAAAAGCCCTTAAGCTGTTCCAAACAGAAAGCCTTAAACCTAAAAAGTTTGTTGAACATTTGAAGATTTCGGATACAATTTCAACAGAATCTATATCGACAACGACATACTCCACGTCAATGAGGTATGACTTTGACATGGAACTATGTGGTGGTTGACTGCTACCACAAGAAAGGAGGGGGATTACCTCAACTTGAGAATACAATGGTATGTTTACTGATAGATCCAAAATGAAAGAGGAGGTAGGAATGGGAATGTCAGGCTCAGACTCTGGGCTTGCTAAATCCCTAGGAAACACCCCCACTACCTTCCAAGCAGAAATGTCTAGAATTAAAATCTGTGCTGAAAAGTTCCGAATAGAAACAATAAGAAGGTCAAAATATATATACTGTCAGATAGCTAAAGACTGTAGACAAGCCCTAAAGCGACTGAAAAGGAACAACAGGGTAATCCTGATGTGGATGCGAGGACACAAGGGAATCATGAAAAGTTAGGACGCGGACGGCTTTGCAAAAGAAAGGACAAAAACTTATGTTCTCGGTCCGGAATCTTTCTGTGGATTACCAAAATGCCACATAAAAAAGGAGTTCCGAAGCTGGGAACAAAATGACATAAAAATATGGTGAAACGATATGCCTGGTCTTAGACAAACAAGAAAATATATAAATGCATCGCCAAAAAACACAAGAATGCTTCTTGATCTGACAAAACGGGATATAATAAATCTCGTAACAGAATATCGTCCTCTGGGATACCATAGGCGACCGTGCAATCGAAACAACACCTACTATGTGTATGTATGACAGTGTTCAATTTTTGGAAAGCGCCACCTTCACGCCCAAAGAAAAAAGAACAGAACTTATCCCCTAGAAAAACAAGACTGAAAAGTTTAAATATCCCCAGGTTTATATTAGATTAGAGAAACATCCAGAAGATTTCATAGGTCCAAGTGATGTAGAGATGCAATGAAAGCCTTAGCTACTCACAATTTACTTTCGCCATGTAATTCAAAAACTGGTAGTCATGACAGTTTACACAGTTCTGCTGGTAATAACACGGTATTTTAAGTAACATTTGTATACCAACATTGCTGTAAATTTTAAGAACTTCTATAATGGCTAGAAAAGTAATAATTTCGCAGAGCACTAAAAAGTTCCTTGCACATGTACAAAATTTTTGCGCGATCACCACATGAGGGGCTTGAGATTTACCAAAAGATATAATGCAGATAGTATACAACAAAATGACAATCAAATGACTTTAATGTCAAAGAATATTATGTCTAGAGAGATTATAATAATTATAAAAATTTCACACAATAAAGTAACACTTCTTTATTACTAAACATTGTAAAATGCAATAATTCAATTTTCTATATTGAACAGAAAAAATTACTCTTCTGTTGAGAATATCACTGTTGTTAAAACTTCTTTTTATAATATCCTTACCTTTGGATTTTCTTTAGTTAACAAAGGTCTAACATGCTGTTGGAACAACTTGTAAGATATCAAGTTTTGCATATCTTGATCAGAATATTCAATGTCAACATCTGTCAAGCCAAAGGTAGAACAGACTTCTTCGATAGTTGGCATACCTAAAAAATCAAGCAAATAAATGATTATTTTAAACTAATCTAAAGAGCAAGTTTAAACCACCATAATACAATAGAAAGTTGATATATAATATTTTAAAATTTAGAGAAAAGTAAGCTATTAAAATATTCAGCATATTTAATGTGCCAATTTTCAATTACTTTATCATTATGAAGTATTATAAAATGTGAATAAAAGTGGATATACTATGTTTTACTTGCAATACAAACTCATCACCATTTCTGGTGGGAGAGTTATGTTCTGCTAATTATATTGTTATTCAAAGAAGCCCTTATCTAAAAAAAAATCAAAAGCGAGATATACCGTCTTCGAATGGCAAAGTAATTACCTCCTCAAATACAACCCAATTTTTCACTGTCATCAGTTTTATATTAAATAATGTATAAGAATACTTCTGGTCTTCATAGAGATAAAACATAAAAGACTTTTTGATGCATTTAGTAATTTTAATTATTAATTGCCAAATTCGATTTTTTCTAAATCTAAATAAAATGAATCGCAGGGAAATAAGATGATAAACATCAGCATATTGGATATTAAATTAACCACCTATTTTTAAAAAATTACTAACTCTACTTATCAGCTCATATTCTCGAAGGGATCATAATTTATTTAGGCATAATAAAAAATAGACACGCCAGATCATTTATAGTTATGTTTATGCAAGAAATATTTTAAGGAATTTCCTGGTTTGCACCATCAATAGCCAAAAAATAATTACATAGAACATCTGAATGATCAATATATTTTAGAAAAACTATATTTATCGGGGAATCATCCGACTGCAGATGCAATAATGAGACAAAACTAAAAGAAAATGGAATTCTGTCCCTTAAATTATCAGGTACATCAGTCTAATCCAACTTTCCGGAAAAACTAAAAAGAACTCCTCAAACTCAGGAAAAATATAGTTCTTAAGCAGTAGAACAAAAGCTCTCATATACATGGAGCTCAAAAATTCATAATTCAATAATAACCTTGAAATTATGATTTTACGAGGATTTTAGTGAACCACAATATGGATACTGTCGTATTAACGGATTAAGAGTGTTTCATTTTTTTTTTAACGCCAATAACAATCATGTCCCTTTTCGGATTGCATGTTGTTTTAACGTTTTTTATTTAACGAATTTTAGCTAATTTTTTCCAAGGGTCTCTTTCAACTACCTTTCGCAATTTTAACTATTTTTCGATTTTAGCCAAACGTCAACGCACCTCGCTATTTTTCGGTAGTTTTGTACGCGTCTCCGAGAATATGGACCTATATACGCAATTACCGGGTTTATTGGATTGATTTTATCCTTCAAGAAACGTGGAAGTTCGTGTCCGTCGGGATTTATTTATTTTATGAGTCTTCGAATTATCAAGTATTTGTATAAAACCTAAGTTTAAACACAAATCACGGGTTGTTGGCGAAGTTCCGCCAAACCTACCAACTAGAATGAAAACTCTAGCCGCCTAATCTTTCTTCTCGCTCACCGTGATAGAAGGGGAATGAGTGAAGCTTAGAGTTAACGAAGATTAATTAAGTTGTTATTTTGTTTGAGAACACTTCTAGGGAACGAGTTATTTAGGAAAAGGTTATCAAGTAACACTCATTCTCGACTCTTAGTTAACTTTTTATTAACTTTTTTTTTTAATTCGATACTGTTTTCCGCCAGTCAAGTCAGGATTATTTTACTCTGCACTGTTACGTTCGGGTTTATTTGTCAAATCGGGATTTTCATAACTCAATAGCGAAGATGAAGCTGACCATTAGTCGCAACGTCAATATCAGGTTATCTCCACTTTGTCACCTTCTGGTAATTATTTTTAAGGCAGGATGCGTCGGTTAAGTAACTCTACGCGCCGCTAATCTCGCCTTTTTGTCGACGGTATCAATTTCAGGAAGTAAGACACGTGCACGATCTTTATTTTCTGTAGAATGTTATTTGTCAAAAACAACCTACTTTAAGAACCATGAGCTGCCTAAAAAATAGAACAGTCAACGTGGCCCCCGAGAGCTAAGCTCAATTGGAAAAAGAGTTATCTCTGCTTTTATAGCAGTGGTGACGTCGCGCTCTAAATTCGGGGAAGCACCGACTCAAAGTGCCACCAACGTGGTCTTTAATATCTGGGTTTCCCCACTTCAGCAATCGAAGAATTGTAGTTTTAGCACTGTATGCCGTAATATTTTATTCATTTAGGGAATTTGCGGACATATTAAATCTGCAATTTAATATTTTGTGGTAAAATAATCGTGTATCTAGAACAATACCTTTGAAAATCTAGAAAACCAAGGATTCTGGAGAAGAACTTTAAACACAAAAGTTGTAGGATTTTTCCTTAGGCTACTAGTTATTAGTTTGACCTTGACCTCGGTCTTCTAGGTTATTTTAAGGTTAAGATGATCTTTTATTGCCGAATCAAAATATACGAAAAATTCTACCAGTGATATAATATTCTTGTGTTTTAATTTAGTTTAGAGGTGACTGAAGATTAACGGCACTTTAATAGTAGAAAGTGCAGGAACAGCTAAATTCCTCAGAAACTAAGGGTTCTAAAGAAAAACTGTGAATAAAATAATTGTAGGATTCTTTCTTGGGCATCTTCTGGTGACCTTCAAAGTAGAGATCCAAGTCAAGGTCACCAAAAGATTTCCAAAGAAAAATATTATAAGTATTCAAAGTTTTTCTTCAGAATCCATAGTTTTCATGATTTATGGAAGGGGCACGTTTTTCACCTTCAAATGATCTCCAGATTGTTGAAAAAACTATAGTTCACATGAAATAGAGACTTTTCTGTAGTTTTATTTTCAACATTTGAAAAAATCAACTTAACCTTGAAATAATCTGTGAAGATTACTGTCAAGCTCAAGGTCACCAGAAGAAGTCCAAGGAAAATCCTACAACTTTCGTATATAAAGTTTTTCTCCAGAACCCCGCCATTTTCAATGGTATCCATACTTGTAGCTTACCAAAATCCTCATTAAAATCGTAAGTTCAAGTTCATATATATCGAAAACTATGGGTTTTGAACTCCGTGCCCATGAGAGCTTTTGTTCTACTACTCAAGAACAATCTTTTCCCCCGAGTTTGAGAAAATTCGATCGAGAGTAATTTCAAATAAGACTAGTGCGTGGTTTTTTTCTTATACATAAAATCTCAAATTTTTCGAAAATATTAAGTTTCTTTTGTAGTGTATGAAATGGATTTGTGAAAACGGTAATTTTTTGACATCTTTTCCATGTAGGTCTAGGAAAAATTGTCAATTTTTTCATGTCCCAGATTTTCAGACTAATTTTGGGGCGGTAAAAAATGATCATAACGTCTCTGACTTTATTTTCTCTAATAAATAATTCACAAACTATGGAACATAACTTTTAAAATCCAATATATATAGGAACGTAGTAACTTCTTTCTTTTTTTAAGGCAAACAATTTCAACGTTACGGAAATTTTCGTGCGGTTATCTTTAAATTATATTTTTCACACACCTATTAAGTTATACTTACACAGTTACATTGTCAGATGGAAAAAAAGAAAACTTTTATTAAATTTCTGCTTTTAAGCTGGAATATTTGTTCCTACCGCCGATTACCGTTTTGTATTAAAAAAGAAAAATATTACCTCCAGTATTAGAGCTCTCTCCAGATGGAGTAGGAGTAGGAGTTGAAGAGGTATGTTTAGAGCTTTTAGATTTTCTACCAGGTTTCCTGCTACCGCTGTAATCAGACTCGCCCCCATTATCTTCTTCTCCAAAATCACTATCCTGTGAATATTAAATTATGTATTTATCAAATTGTAAAATATGAGGTGGATCAATGTTATTAAGTGTTAAAATTATTATTTTCACTAATTAGATTTTGCCATTTCAATTTATATCGAAAAATCGTACTATTGTCAAGCAGAGAACCACATTTCTGTTATTATAATTTACAACAAATGAAAAAATGCATTTGTTGAAATATCAGTACACATCATTACATATATTTATACCGAAGTTTTCTGATTAACTTGTCTCGGTCCAACTTGTAATAAAATCTAAATATTTACTTGCCTTGTTCAAGCTGTAAAGAAATCTAAATATTTACTCTATCAAGAAAAATTAAGCATATTGAACAATTCCATTATGATGATGCATCTTATTATTACCACTGAGGAATAAGAAGTCTAAAGTACTTAAAACAAAACAAAATAATTATCAAGAAATTACTCAGTAGCTTTTGTATTAATTCTAATGTTGCCAACCAAACGGGCGACCAGGAAACGTTAATACATGAAATTTGCGGTAAGTTGGTATAGAAATTTATTGTAATTTTAATAACTATAACTAAAATGAATGCAAAAGCTTTGTTCAGACTTAAAGTGAAATAGTACAAATTTGTGGAGATGTTATAAAAATTAATAGTTTAACCAATTATATATTTTTTTTTACCTCTCCTCCGCTTTCGTTTTTCTTCTTTTTCTTCTTTTTTCTACCCCTCTTGCTTCCGCCTTCACCTTCAGCTCTTACTTTTCTCTTCTTACCTTTCTTCTTTTTTCGGCCATCATCTGGTTCGTAATCGTCATCTTCGTCCTAAAAAACATAATATTAAATTCCAGTTTTATAAAAATCATTTGCGAAATTATATCGAAGGAAAGTTAAAATATTTAATAAAGATTTTCAATAAAAACTTATTTCTTTTTCCATTTCACTTTCTTCAGTTCTCTTCATGTTTACTCTTGTTTCCGTAAAAAACACCACTTGACTGTCAATATTTATAAAAATGTTTCGTTTTTATTATAAGGAAATTTAAATACATTTTTATCAATAAGGAATTTAAATTGATTTTGCGAAATTATTAAAATTTATATTAATTGCTATTGCAATTGTATTAGGAGTTTTATGACAATTTAACAACCTATAAAAATATTTTGTCATTCATCACTTTTTATTTTATTCTTCTGAATGTAGATAAAATGTTAGATATATGTTATATATACATTATAATTTATAATTTTAACATACTATCTATTTATAAAAATATGTAACAATGTAGATACAAATAAGACATGTAAATTATAAACCTTCTTTGTTGGCAACAAGTACTTAGTTAGGTTCAAAGTATAAAAAGTACATCTTGTTTAATGGGTTGCTTTAACTAGTTGCCCTATTGGATGTCATTATTCATTATTAACCTGTCACATATGAAACAAAGATATAAGATGTTGGCTTACTTCAAGTAGCTTGAACTTGTAAAATCAACAACATAAAATAGAACGTTTGCAATCAACTACCTTAAATATAACATAAAAGACACTCTAAAAAATTTAATATATGCATATCAGTACAATCAAATCACTCTGCCATATTGTATCCGCCATTTGGAAATACCTAATTTGAAACCAAATTCATGATATGGGATCATAAATCTATTTCAATCTGTTTTTGAGCGAATTAACTAAATCTTGATTCTGTAATTTAATATTACAAAACTTATGATTATACCTTTATAAAATTTGTTGCTACAATAGTTACTAAATGAGCTAGACGGGCTATTTGTAACACAATTTCTGATACAATATAACCATTGCTATCAGATCTATGGCATGGCACAGGTCGTATTTCGATTGTTTTAAGTGGCAAATCTTTGAGATAACACTTAAAATAAGTGTTTACCATTATCCAGAACGTAAAATGATGAACGCGAGTTATAAAACTGATGCATTTTAATAAAAAAATATTAGAAAAAATCAAACTAAAATAAAAACAAATAATCTTGGCTTAAATGTAAAAAATATTTCTGCATTAGACAAAAAAATTACGCCGAGAATAGACACAACTTAAATGAAATATGTTCGAGGACCATCTCCTTACTAAGAAGTGCTAGAGTTACCATGTATAACTTTTTAACATAAATTTCATTACAATCTATAACAAATTCACAAATTTATAACATTATCTACCCAATAAAAACGTTCATAATCCAGGGTCAACAGCAAACATACTTATTTTACTGATTTGCAATATAGATAAAGGTTTCTACAAACAAAATTCGAAAAAAATAAACTTATCTACTGTTGAAAAGTTTTGAACAGAAATCGGATTGATTGCCTCGTACTTCAGGTGAATTTATAAACTCATAAAAAGTCCAAAATATTGTAATTATACATAAAGTTTAAAATCACTGAACCTGAGCCTATGATCAGATACCACTGTAATTTTGTCGTGTAAGATATAATTTCCAAGAAACTGTAAGATAATAATATAACACAGGTACAGAAATATAGTATTAAAATAATTATAGATTCTAGTCAAAGATGAAAAAAGGGATTGTACAGCTATTTTAAAACTTAATTATAAAGTTACAAAATCATGGCGTTCTACTTTCAATTTTTTGTAACTAAATAGCATTTATTCCAAGCTTTAATCGTTTCTTTTTATTGGCAACTGAATCTTACAAATTAAAAATTTTTACAAGTAGTTCTACAAAAAGTAAGGAATTTTTGCGGCTTTCTTAATAAATTAATTAAACCAAAATAGTTTGTTTTTTACTAGAAATAAAATTTCATTTTACTTGGTCGTTACACAACAATACATGTTTTTTAGTTTATTATATTTCTAAACGTAATAAAGATATGATTAATATTAAATATCTCACTTACATATTATGGAACTCTAGTTTTATTAAATTATATTACATGTTTCAATCTATGTTTTAAAAAGAGTAATTTTAGCCCCTGGCAGAAATTTTCTAAAAACGCTGATATTTCAAAACATATTGTTGGCTCTAAAAAATAAATGAACAGCAAATTTTGTCGTTAATTACATATATGCATAACTAGCCCTATAACAATACCAACTAAAAAGTCTTAGGTATTTAGACATACATCAATCAAACATTCATATTGATCTTATGGCCAACACTATTTGAATCGCAATTCAGCAACCACATACTGAGAAAATTATCACCTAGCATGTTGTAGATCTTAGCTCAAATACAAGCTTAAGCATTTTTTTTTTTTATTTTTAAAAATTATTTCTATTTATTCAAAACCTGATCGTTTTTTGTTTAAAAACATACATACATTTTATGCACTTTCTAAATAAACATTATCCTTTCCATATTCATTAGACAGAGAACAATCTGATTGGAAGAAATAATTAAATAACTTTTTTTTTCACAACCAACACCTGATTAATCCTTTCTTACAAGCTTTTATTTAATTTTTTTTGTGTTTGTCTGAATTTAAAAAATCAAAATGCAAGATGACTTTGGTCTAATTCACTAAAGTCAGTACTATGAGGATGAACTGATAAGTTACCAGTTTGACACACACTGGCATTCTTTAATACTAACCTTTAATAGCTTGTATACAATATTTTAGATTAGTAGCTTTGTTAATCTAGATTTGACAGCCTGTTGAAAAAGTTGCCATTGTTATTTTCGTGAAAACCGAAAAATTGGAAAAACGTAAGGTTATCAAATATTCTTTTTAAAATTCTTAACGACGTTTGAATTCAAACAAGAAATGGATTCAATAAGAAAATAAAATGGTAGGTTTCTGAATTTAAAAAAAGTGGCAACAACCCTGATGATGTACCACGCTCCCGATGCCCCATTGAACTCAAAACTTTCGAAACGATTGAGAATATTCATAGAATCATGCTGGGGATCGCAGCTTGAAAATGATTGAAAAAGCCCAAACAGTTAAAATATCAAATGAACGTATAGATAATATTTTACATAGTTATTTGGGCATCGTGAAACCCCGCGCGAGGTTGGTGCCGCGTTTGCTAGTGCTTGACCAAAAGTTGCACTGGAAAACTGTTTTAACTGAGAATTTGACGCTGTACAAGCGGAATCACATACATTACTGCGCTGATTCATAACTGTGGATGAAAGTTAAATTTAGCATTAGACTCCTGAAAGTAAAACAGTCAAAATATGGACAAGACCAGGTGAAGCAACCCCAAAGAAGGTAAAAATAACTTTAGCAGCCCATAAGGTTATGACGACTATTTTTTGGGATGCAAAAGGAATTATCATTATTGATTACCTTGAAATGGGTAAAACTTTTAAATGTTGGGTACTATACAAACTTATGGCAATGTTTGAGCGACGAAGTAAAAAGAAAATGATCACATCTAGCAAAAGGAAAAACTTGTTTCACCAGGACAATGCACCAGCACAGTTGCTAACCGATGCACTGCTTAAAATCAAAGAAGTCTAGTTTGAATTAGTTCTCAATCCACCTTATTCTCCAGATTTAGCAGAGAAGTGAGGAAGTCTGATCCAATAAAGAGGTTAGTATAACTGCATTAAAGCACCATTATGAAAAGTCTATTAGCCTTTGTGGAAGTTATATTGAAAAATAAAAACAAGAAAAATCCAGAAAATTGTTTTCTCTGACAGGTTGGAAATTTATTAGCTTATTCTCTTATGTTAATAAATGTGTCGAGGGCTGAATGGTAATAATTAAAGAAATCAAAAACTTGCTTTTATTAAAAATGCAGTAAAAGATATAAATTAAAATGATTAAAATTTTTTTTCAAAACAATTAAAATGCACTAAAAGGAAAAAACTGCTTTTTTGCCAGAAGGATAAAGTAAATTATTAACACTCTCAAGTAAATTCAAGTTAAATTACATCTGTAGAGTTGCGTAAAAACTTTTACAAGCTTATCGCGCGATGCCTTTAGGTTCTTAGCATCAAAAGTATTAGTTTGAAACATTATTAATTTAGAGTGAAAATGACCAAAATTAACCTGAACTGATACTATATACCAGCATCACTACAAAAATACCCCCCTTAAAATAGTATTAGATTTACCCTTTTCAAAAAAGCCATGCATGTTGACTGGTTTGTAATAACAAATGATGCTAAGAATGTGACAAAGTTGGATAATAGTAAAAAATGTACTAAAAGATAAATGACATATTTAACTTACTCCTCCTTTTGGAGCTCCCTCATCAGATATTTCATCGTTGTCTCCAACATCTCCAGCAGTTTCGTCAGCTGCCTCTTCTTCTCCTCCTACAAACAAGTGTATTTTTTAGGTTTATTTTAAGGGGTTATGCTTTTAAAATAGAAACACATTATTTTGTGGTTATAAATTAAAGAAACATCAATATTTTACTACTTTTCAGCCCAGGTAGAAACAAAATGCACAGGATTGTTCATCTAGTTCCACATTGATAGTTGTAATAAAACTATGTAGTTGTTTTCCATGGCTTCATTTAGGTGATCGTTGGAAAAACAATTTTTTTTATACATTTTAAAGTTAGTAAAAAATATAAACACTGTCTATTTGGAGTATTCATAGTAAAAGACCTATATGATATTTAAAATATAAAATGGAATAGAAATATATAAACATAGTAAAAATAAAAATGTAAATTTGCTTAATGACCAGGCAGAACTTGGGTTTTTCCCGTTATTTGTTGTTGCCATATAATATTTAGTTCCCAAAATTTAGTACCTCCCCTTTGTAATAATGTAATTTCTCAGGTAGTTTTTATTTATTGTTAAATTTTCTCATGTTTCTGTATTGAATACTTAGTCTACCTTTGGAATTCAGTTTGAAAATGACTCTGTGAGTTGAAACTGCAGTCACTTTTTTCTTAATAAATTTAGTGGTATAAAACATTGTAGTTCCTTTTTAAACATTTCCCGAAGATGATTAACTACCACATAGTAACGGCTACCAGCATCAATTTTTTAAAATGGAGTAATTACATATTGGAAAAACATGTTAAGATATAATTTTTTAAATTATAAATCAAACAATCATAAATTTACTGTCCAAGATAAAATTGTTTTGACAAAATTTAATTGAAATTTAAACTATAAATAAATAAAATAAAAATCACTTGGAAAAAAATATGGATTTAAAAAAAAAACAATTAATAAGACCAAACAAAAATACATAAAGAAAACTAAAATAAATAAATATTGTAACAGTATACCTCCCCATAGAGAAATAGAAGAGATATCATAAAATATATTTAAAAATTAACCCCCTGATTCACTAACATGGTTTAACTTTAAAACCGGTCTAGACTGACAGTGGAGAATCTAAACTGACAAGGGTAACAATAAGTCAAGCAAATTTTGAACCTTTAAAATACAATTAAAACAATATCATAAGAAAACAAACCTGGTCATCTAGAAAATCTAATTTCCAAGGCAACTTGATCGGGTCTAAATCTTAAACCTTCTTAGTGAATCTGGCTATAAATGTGCATTTAACTTGCAGTTTAAACACTTATAGTGGGGAAGAAAACAAAATCTGTATCCACATTCTTTTAAAATATGTTGGCTTTCAAAACCCTAGGATGCAATACCTAGGAGAGTATTGAATAGGAGAGGGAGATCTACCTAATCTGAAGTCATTTCACATTCTGAGTTTCCTAAGAGAATAGGCCTGGGGACTTGCTGTAATCAATAAGGAATCCCAAACAACTTTGCAGCAGAAGGGGTACACAATAGATCTTTCAGGTTGTAGTGCACACATCCCCATTGTCACTTATATGTTTAAAAACATACTTAAAAATTAAAAAATGGTCTAATATTTACACATCAGCCTAAAATGACTTTCCAAGCAACTTTTTCAAATAACATTCTTCAATACTTTGCCATCTATTTCACTTTTTTTGCTTCATATTATCTTTTACTTTGCCTATGTATATGTGAAAATTGATTTGTAGTTTGTCATATATGCAAAATTAACCCTTGAGGAAAGTTTTTTCTTATAGATTTTTAACATTTCTCCAAGCAATAGTACAGATATTTTTAAAGGATTTGTGTTTTGTCTTTGAGACAGAAATGTGACATGGAAAATGCCTTGTTAGCTTAGACAGGAATATATTTCTAGCATGGTTTTAATATTAATAGCCCTCGTGCAAATATTAACAATAATTTGCTAATAATTATATGAATGAAAAATCTGAACTAGTAAATTTTTTAGAAGTTCAAAAACAACAGCACTAATATGTAAGAAATTAGTTCAAAATAAGTTATTTAAAAGAGGTGTATTTTATCTAGAACCACTAAAGCTTAACAACTTAATGTCAATGTTTCTGTGGATTGTGTTAAAATGTGTACCTGGGTGTAAGATAAGAAATTTGCAGTGTTTCTAACAAAGTAATTGAGCATGGCAAATTCAGGCAAACTTAATGAACATATTCATGTATGAAATTTTTAGCTGGAGGATAAACATAACAGAAATGCATAATTTCCCCGGTTGACGTATAGGCAGGATGGCAGTTTATTTAACCGTGAAGGTGTAGGAGGTCAAGAAAATTTATTGTAAATTGATGGTTCTACATAGTGTCTCCATTATTTACCATAAAATAATATATTATACACTAAAGAATAAAAAATAAGCATAAAATTTATTCTTACGACAGAATCTTATTCCTGAGATAGCAAAATTTATAACTTGAAACAATTATTTGAAAATATCTTTCCAATTTAACAATATTTTTAAAAACTAGTCAGCCCTTAAACTCGTGCTGACCATGTGGACAGTGGTCAGTGTCATCTAAACGTCATTTCGGAGGGAAAATACAAAATTTCTAACCCCAATTCCCGTAAAAAGTGCCGAAATTTAAATTTAATTATTTGCAATCTGCCAATCTCTTTGTTTGATGGCCTCCATTTTGTTAAGGGTCAGGGTATGCCCGCGCTGTCACAAAAATAATGAAAACGTACCTCCCCCTTCGCCCCGCGATTATACCTGATTACAAGATAATAATTATGCATTTTTTAAGAAAAATTTTCCATTTCAAGGCACAAACTAAAGCTTATTTTGATCACAAAATCCTACAAAGCATCAAAATCATAAATATACATAGAAATGTGTTTGTTTTAAGGCAAAAAGCGTGTTTTAAAATCGGGTTACGTTCGTACGACACAGCAACCAAAACAAACTTACCGGCGAAAGATTCTTCAACTTCTTCGTCTGATGCCATATTTAATGACTACAGGAACAATCAACAAACACTTATTTATAAATTTTGAAATGATATTAATAAAAGAAAGCTGATAATTAAAAATATATATTAACACCAAGAAGAAAAGCGGCACCTCAACACTTCACTCCCCACTCGTTGCTAGCAGACTGCAGTGACATGCGCGAGTAATGTCAACGTCAAAAAAATGCTAGTTGCCAAATGTATTAAATTTCTCTCTCTTCGATCGCTTGTAGAAAAAAGATGAAACTATAAGATCATTGGATTCATTTTTACGTTCTTGGATAAAGTCTAAAAATTTTACAGGACCGGAATACGATAAAATGATTAAATTTGTCAATTTTGAGAAGAAGCCAATACATAAACTTAAAATTTGCCTAATTCTAAAAGGTAATTATTTCGATTATTTTCACTTTAGGATCATATATAAATCACAGATCCTAATAGTAGGACAACATGATAAAAATAATTGTTCCTCGTAGGTTTCCTAGATACCAAAGCAGCCCAATGTAGTATTTCCTGTTAAAATTTTAAACTTCCGAAGGCCATTTTTAGTTGTTTAATATATTTCAACTAATGTAACACTTTTACGTTGGTTACAACATTACATACATTCACATTTTCATCAAAAATTTTTGGACTTTCAATTTTCTGTATTTTTTTTTCACTTTTTATTGGTTTTAAGTTAGTAATGAGAAATTATTATTTATTGATTATCGTTGTTGAACGTTCCATTTGATATCACAACAAAATGGTTTAGAACTGTTCAAACATCAAAGAGCTCGATGGTATGTAAGAAATCTGGCGTATTCTCATGAGCTAATAACTCCACGAAGTAGCGATTTGCTTTGTTAAGGTTACAATAAGTAAGAGAACTATGATTTTTTATTAATAATTTTTCCCATTTAGTCAAAGTTATAGACCAAAATTTACACTGCCACATCGCGATTAAATTAACAAATGGCAGATTATTCAAAATCTTTTTCAGTCCTAACACGTCTCCTGCGATTTTCATTCTGATTAAAGCAATTCGTTCTGTTTTCCTATACGATTTAAAACGTCGAAATTACTCTTTTTACTCAAAATATTAAGAAAACCACATCTTAACATGCGTATTTTTAATTCTAAACTTAGTTTTGATCTTATAAAAAACTTTCCATAGCCAATTTTATGGCTAGCTTGTGCGATCCTTGAGATTATTTCCCTTCTAACATTGCATTGTTCATTAACTGTAGTACCTAAATATTTAAAAGACCAAACTTGTTGGACCACGAGGTTGCTAACATCTAATACCCGGTCCTTTGCAGTTTTCGAGAATAGAATGAAACATGTATACACGTCGACGTTCATACATCTGCACCTTTGTATTAACATGTTGAAGAAAAAAAGGCTTTCCGTGTCAACATTCCATATCAGAATCCGGATTGAGTGTGGTTTATTTGGTATTCGCACTTTCTGTATATTCTAGTATTCGTAGAAACATCTTTAACACATGTGACATGAAAGAGATAAAAGTTGACCTCTCAGCTAAAAAGTATCCATCCTGTACTGCATATTACACTAAAGAAAGATGTTAACGTATTAAGATCTTTGCCATCTTGTTTAGTTATGACCTTAAAAATTTCGACATAGGTCCCATAAGCACCAATGTTTTTTCCATAGTTGAAATACTTCACTTTTAGTTATGTCGGGCCCAATTTCGCTTATGTTTTCATTAGTCGGCTATACTATTATAGAAAAGAGTCTACAAATTTTTTTCCATTATTTCAGCTTCTCTTTACACCTCTGTTATTATTTCATAGTTGATAATTCTTAGATGAATTATTGTTACTTTTACTTTTTTCGCATTTCTTTACGAACCAGGTTCCCTAGCTTCTCTACATTTGTGTCGTATCATTCTATTTGCATTTTGCATTAAATAAATTATTTCCTTAACCTTCTCAACAACTAAGTTTGAAAATCGTGTATAAATTATTTTTATATTTTGCAGACTTCTGTGAATTGTATTACTAAATTAATTCGTTGAGGCGATCGTTACTTGATGAAGATCCGTATTACGTATTTTAAATACACATAAAATGTTTCGTAGTAGTGCTACTTCACCAGATTCACCATCAATATTGGCAATGACAAACAAAGTGAAGAAATAATAATAAAGGTGTTCAAGTATCTATTTAAAAATGCAAGGCTTACAAATCTGTATTATTAAATAAATTTAACAATGATGAATTATTAACATCTAATTGATCATTTAAAATGTTATCTGTATTCTTAAGTTTGTTAATCTCTAATGAATTCAATAGAGTCAAAGTTGACTTTATTGGAATTATCAGAGATAACTAAATTAACACTTAACATTCAAACTACAAGTTCACGGATTTTCTTTTGTATTTAAAATAAAATGTTTAAGGTACTTCTCAAACTTAAATATTTAACGTGCTATCGGTTCTCATTATCAAAACTCTAACTCAGGTTAACATCTTCGGTTTTGATATCCTCTTTATTTGATCTAAAAAGGTTCTTTTGGGTAAATACAACCCTGAACATTTGGTTAATTGGCCAGGATAAATAGCCAACTTAAATTTTAAAAGTAAAATTCACTAATAACCAGGAACATTTGCCTTGCCAACACAAGAGTATTACAATATACAGCAGCGCTCTAAAGTATTTAGATTGGACAAAATTTTTCATCACTTTGGTCTCCCATGACTTTATTCAAAAAAATAAATATATGTAAATCTTAACTATCGCAGTGCCAACATTACTAGAGATCTAGTTTCAATTTATTTGTTTACTTTGTAGGTGTTCTAAGAAACACGTATGTGTATATATAGCACCGACAATTGATAATCGTTGTACCGGGTGACGATTATTCAGTTACGATTTGTCGAAGACACGGTTGTATTACAGCGTAAGTTTTGTGTTTTATCGCTATACCAATATTTGTTTAACGTGCCTAAGCATAAGGTATAATTAAGTGACTTTAACAAAGCTGTTATAACTACGTTAAAGGAAGGAAAGCGACAAATAGAAGTCGCTCAGAATTTTAGTGTCTCGGCACCTTGTTAGTACGTGGAATAACGATTATAAAAATCATTCTGTGGAAAATAAGCCTAGAAGTGGCCACCCGTTTTAAATAAGATTGCTTAATAAAAAATTACTTACTAGTGGTGCCTGTAAGTTTGCTGTGACAATTAAAAATGAATTGCACGAAAATTATAACTTAAACATTCATGTTTCAACTATAAAACGTCGGCTAAAAGATTCGGGTTACATGGACGACGACCAACCAAAAAGCCTCATATCTATAAGTTCAGAATAGTCTACAATACTATGGAGTGATGAGAGCAAGTTTAATTTAGTGCCATCTGATGGAATAAAGTACGTTCGACGTCCTAGAAACAAAAAATACGATATTCGGTATCAAGTACCCAATGTCAAATGTAGGCTTCGCTATTATAATTTTTGCATATTCTTCTTATTAAACAAGTATTTTTTTATTTCTTTTTATCCAATTTCAAAATCATATTTGTCAAAATATTTTTGAGCGGTATTGTCTGAATTATCGATAATTAATTAGGCTTTTTAGTAGAGAAATAACAAACCTATCAGCGTCAACCAAAATATACAACAGTCGAGTGACAGTTTGTTAACTGTTTTTGGATGATTTGATTTATGCTGACTAGTTTCCGATTGTTCTATGAATGGAAAGATTGTTTGCTGGGCGTCTAACCTTCTTGTCCTGGGCTGGGCGTTGGCATTAACTACAACTTCTCATTGTATTAATAAGTTGGAATTTTAACAGTAACGCTTGTTTATGATATCATACTATGTTTTTCTTGTAAAAAGGAAAATGAATATCAATTTACCATTAAAAAAAGGATTTAATCGGGCAATACAGATGATTTGATCTTCAAAGCATAAGTTGACACTTATTAAGGCTATACAAATAAAAAAACCTTGAATTAAAATCCCAAGCTTCTTATTCAAATTTTAAATAAAACGCAGTAAAAACATTGTTAGTTAATATATTTTAATGATAAAAAGTTTACAGATCTATTCGAAATATATTGATCAAAAAAAAAAAAATTCGAAATCACAGACTTAAAAGAATTTGACATCTCTACCATGTTCATGTTTTATAACAACAACAACAGTTTTGCGTTACATGATTCTGTAGTAAAAAATGTAGAAAACTATGTAAAACTGTTTTGCAATGAAGCATGAACACAGTAAACTCCAGATGATCTGCTGTACTTTGGCAAAACTTAGCAACAATCTTGTTAGTTTTCAACCTTATCAAATTTTTTTAATTAATAAAATAGTCAAATCACCTTAGTGAACCAAAGTAAGCAACTACAAAAAGTTACATAATTTTGCCATAGCTGTGCAATGTAAATCACAAACTGGACATATTTATTCAATGTTTTAAAGAAATATAATAGTAAAAAATATAATTTATTAATAACTAAGTTTAAATAACCATTTAACTTTATCTTTCCTAAAAGGCAGACTTTTTTTAAGTAGTATTACATAAAAACAAATACAACTACCAAATATAAAAAAGTATTACTTTTTTCAGTCTACCAATGTTGTAGGAAAATATGATTGTAAAACACCCTCATAAATTTTTTTATCAATATCCAGGAAAAGACAAAAAATAACTCTATCTAATTTATCACCATGTTCTTCTAAATATTTTCTAACTGTATATGATGCTACATGGGCTGCAGCCTCATTAGGGTATCCATAAATTCCTGTAGATATACATGGAAAAGCAATTGTTCGAAGATTATTTAATGTGGCTAATTTCAGACTATTAATATAGCAGTTTCTGAGAAGAGTTGAATTTTCTCCAATGGGTCCAACAGTATGAATCACGTCTGAAAATTGGACAAAATTATAAACTGGTTAAATATCAGCTTGTTTATTTTAATATACAACCTTGATCAAAAGGTCCCCGGAATTACCACCAGGTGACGCTCTTAGCTAATTTCAGTTTTGTTTCTTTGGTTAGGTTGCCACATCTATCATTGACATTCCCACCAAATTTTGTCGTCATAGCTTGATATTTCTAAAAGTTACGTCATATTCAGTACATCTATCTCTGCACGTGTTGTCGATTTCTTACAATTTCAAAAATGGAGTTGTATTTGTAACCAGTTTGTATTAAATTTTGTGTTAAAAATGGATTCAATGGTGAGGAACCTTGGAAAATACTACACACATGGTCGTGAGTCCGTTAAGGATGACAAATGCAGTGGCAGGCCGTCGACATAAAAAATCGATGAAAACATCAATAACGTGAGAGAAATGTTGGTCAACAATTGCAAATTAATCAGAAAGCTGGCAAAAGATAGTGATGATCATGGTTTTTATGGGTTACAACGGTATTAGGCACCATAAATTTTTATGAGATATTTGCGTGAAGCAACTGGGCAAAAAAGAAAGTGTGAATGAACTTGTATTTTGAATTTTCTGAATGAATTTCGGGAACTTTTTGATCAAGGTTTTATATGGCATTTGGCTTTACAAAGAAAAGAAAATAAACTGTTTTAATGAATTTCGTTATAAAAGTGATTTTTGTGAGGTCACAGTGAAAACAAAATATTAACATAAAGGCAGATCTATTATGGCAAATAAAAATAAGCCATAAATCTTTTTATTCTTTATAAAATTTTACCCTTTTTAGCAATTAAAAATAAATATAAATCTTGCATTAGATTTTTTCCCATATTATTAATACAGTAAAAAACCTCTTACATTTTGATGGTAACTTATATCCTCCAGTGATTTTGGCTTCACCAGTCCCACAACCCCCTAGTGTTTGACATTCAAGCTTTAAACTTGAACCAGCAGTACGATGTATAGCACCATCTACACCGCCACCGCCAAGAAGTGTCTTATTTGCTGCATTCACAATGGCATCAACCTATGAATAAACATTTACAGCCCAATTCACTAAAAATATTTTTAACCTGGTCTAGTTTCATGAAAGTTAGACCTTCTATTTGGTCAGTTTGGTTTTAATTATGATATTGTCTGAATTTGTATTATTTATTTCAATAATATAACACTATAGAGGTAAACCTCTAAATGGTACAAAAGATACAAATACAAAAAAAAAGTTAAACATTGATGTTGGAACATTATGAAGTACAGCTGAAAATCATAGTTCTTAGGGTTAAACCGTGTCAAATTGCAATTATTATCCGACGTTTCGCCTACGATTGGACGAGGCATCTTCAAGGATCTTTACTCCACGAGATTATAACACTGAATATGAAACATGAGCTAAAAATTTAAACAAAGAGATTAAATTAGATCAGTGTTCTTCATAGCAAGACAAAATAGCAAAAGTTAACACTTAAAAATTAAAGTATCTGTTACTGAATTTTTTTTTTGACAGAACAGCCAAAAATTATTGTTAAAATGGAGAAAATTTTTAGTTGTTATTGTAGTTTATTCTTTGATTATTAGGCAAGAATATTCAAAAATAAAATGAATATATACATATGAACCGATTGTCAAATTATACCTATCCATATTTAATTCGATGATCTGATATGCTGTCACTGGAAAATAGTCTACCTATACTAGGGCCCGCTCTAAGTATTTTTTCAAGATTGCTTAGTCTTTTATCACGGTAAAAAATGTTCCTTTAAATTGAAAAAAGAATAAACATTTTTGTATTTATAATATTTAACTCAAATTAACTTTGCAAAATACTCCTGAAACATTTAAGATGCTACTAGTCCAAATTTGCCACCTCGAGCGGTCGCGACCTCATCCATAATGCAAAAGAGCGCACAGACTCCTATTCCAAGACATGGAATACTGCATTAGAAACAAAGCAAATGTTAAAGGAAAAGGCGAAACATTTCTTACCTCTAATGTCGTAATATCACCAGAGAAAACAGCAACTTTGTCAGCTAAAGCGTCATTTTTAGAATTATCGATGTTATTCCCCGGAAGAGCACTAATTTTTGGCAGAAGATCTTTATTGTGTGCAAACTGCCTCCAAGTAGGGATACCATGCCACTTTATGCAATCACGTCTTTTCTCTTCACCAGTCATTTGCAAAAAACGCTGTTTCTCCTGTTCCCAAGTCATTTTATTTGAGCGTTTTATTCTTGACGTAAAAATAAAGCAACGGGGACTGAAAAAGGTTGCCTTTTTGTTTAAAACACCTGATTTTGAGAAGGAACACAAACACATTTTGACAAATGACGTCAGAAGGTACAAGTGAGTAAAATTTTCTCACCCTAGTTACTCTGAACTAACCTTTCTTGTTCTATTCGTTAGTCACTAAAAGTGCGTTCGGTTCTTCGAACAGACCCAGAACAAGAAATTAAGAATCTGTCAGAATGCCTGGGTAATTTCTGTGGCATATTTCGTACTCGCCCTACAAAACTTCGGAAATCAGCTGATTGTCAATTTATTTGTCATACGTCAGTAGTTTGGGTGTTTGTTAGCCGAATCAACAAAAATATCGATAAACGAATTTTTTAATGTAGTACCGGATAAAAATTATTCCAAATGGATGATACACAGAACCCTATTTTGTATGTTTTAGTTATAGGATTTCACCATAAAAAAGGCTGTCAGGTAAATTTTACATAAACTCGCAAGAACAAAAGTTTTTTTTTTAACAAAAATTATTACAATGTAATCATGTTTCACATGGAACTGATGTAGATTTTGATTTACATTTTTCAATTACATACTTATAAATTACAAAAAGTATGTTCATATTCACTTATTTTAGAGATAATGACACAAACTAACAATAAAAAAATTGAGTGTACTTATGTGTAGGCCCAACTCCTACTCATTTAAGCTCAAACCCTTTTAAATAAAAATAATCAAATTTTATTTATCTCTTATAAATAAAATTTGCTATGTACTCCCCAGTGAGTTCCTTATCAACATGTTGACTCATTTTTCAGTAAACATGATAAAGAATCTTTTTCTCGGAACACATTTGATTTTACTGTTTTTTACTACAGCATAAGTTTTACTGCAATGTTGATAAGATTGTAAAATTCATAAATATTATGAAAATGTTTATTAACTCTTTTATATAATATGGCACTGAAGCATAAATAATCAGTCCTATTAACAACATTAAATAATACTAAAAAATATGTTTGAACAACTTATGGCAATTTTTTCAAGAATAAAATGATAAGTAACATGGATGCTTTATATATTTTAGGTAGAGTTTTCATTTCCTCCTCTTGTTCCTGGAACTCCCAATGAATGTCCTCCAGGATGGAAATATTTACCAACATTAGCACTTCCAGATGGATCTCATAACTTCGAGGAGGATACAGTTTTCTTTCATTTGCCAAGCTTAACTAACCCCAAAGAAACTGTATTTGGAATATCATGTTTTCGACAAATCCCTGTTGAGGTATGCCTATAGAAGGTCCCCCAAAACATAAACATGATAAAATTAGGCTCTGTTTTTTTCTCTAGTTTGTTCAGCCATTAAAAAAATTAATATCTATAATATATTATTCTGAAATATAATTCTTTTATGGCCGAACAAAATAGTAGAAGGAAATGATGATGTTTTTATTTCTACACTAAGAGCCAGCCAGATTTTAAGTACATAATAAGACTATTAAAAGAATTTTCCCACATTGTAAAATACATTTGCAAATTTCAAAAATTCAGGATAGTATAATTTAAAAATGCAAATATTCTTTATGTGTACTCTAAACCCTAGCTGTATTAAATTTTAAGTTTCTTAGTATATGAAAAATTTCAATCATTTTATAATATAGTTTTCCTCAGTCAAAATCACAACTTCTAGTTTTGAAAATAAATTTGAAGCTTTTTGGTACATGAGAAGTGCTCTAGCATTTTTTTTTAAACAATGTAAAAATCAAAATTATGATGCATGGATTAAAATAAAGCAGTTTGAGTGTACCTTATCTTGCACACATAGAAAAGTTACCTTTTTAACATGTATGACTGTAGATATGTAAAGAATTGTGCATTCAGTTTGAAAAATCGGTCCTAATCTTATAATTTATGCATTTACTAGAGTTTAGCTGTGGTGTATGCTGTGTATAAAAAGTTTTTTTCATGATATCAGCATTACTTATATTATCCTTATCTTAAATATAAGAACAGACTTGTAACTGTTCATTCCCCATTTTTTAGAAAATAAAAAACCGTACTTCTGATATAACAAGAACTACAGTTCAGAAATCTGTATGTGTCTTAAGTAAAATTCCTCTTTATGGACAAATACAAGTTAAAATGGCACTTATTACACATGCTTACTTTGAGGAAGGAGATTTTAGTAAAGTGTCTATTTTGGAGGATACTTTTCATCATCTAAATGCTGTTTTAACACAAACTGATACTAGGCAACAAACTTTTGTAGGTGAGTGTAAAAACTTAATAGGGAATTTAAATGTAACACTGTAATTTATAATCTTAAATTTTTATTTATAAGATATAAAGAATAAAATTTATTCTAGATGTCAGTTTCTTTATTTATTATTGATTGTGGTGAGGTGTATGTATGTATGAGGTGTTTTTTCTTTCGTAGAGCTTAAACAGCTTGATCAGTTTTGACAAATAAGGTATAATTGGCTTTGCCTAGATGTTGCGAGCGTCACAGGCTATACAGAATTTACAAAAAATTCAAAATGAAGGAATATAAACACCTTTACAATCAAAGCAGTTGACACCATTTACTAAATATAATACAATGTGTCCTGACTGCTTTGATAAAAATATAGAAGTTTAATAAAAATAATAGAGGCCTTCAAATTTATTATTAATCTTGTTCTTGTATGTAAAAAACGACTTCGATTCTAATTAATTAACTAAAATAAGCATTTATAGTGAAATAATAGTTCAGTTTAATTCAAATAATAATGCTTTTATAAAACAAAGTAAAGTGTTCAAACATTATCTTTTTAAAATTTTTAATAAAATTTTCCATTTTACCAAATTGTAGAAAAAAATAATGACCAACATATTTATACTCTTTTTAACCCTCAACCATACACTTCAATCCTGTATTCATAAACTGCACACAGGGTAATAGCCAAAATGTTTGTTTTTGGAGTGAAATTTTCTGTAGAATATATCGGTACAAATTAAACTGACTAAAAAATACATTGAATTATAGAAATCATATTTTACAAAATGGCATTTTAAATGAAAAAAATTGTATATTTTTTACATTTGATTAAAATCCAACAAACCCACGCAATTTACGAGGTATGCTGTAAAACATTTTATTTTAAATTTATACGTATTTTGTTATCAGAATGAGCCGGCACATTGCCTTGATGAAGAACCCATGACTTGTTCTTGCACAATTTGGGTCGTTTTTTTTCTTTTTTTTTTTATAGAGTTAAGCAAGAACCTCAACCCATGAATATGAAAAAAAACAATCATCGATGAGTTCGGGTTTTTAATATTTTCATCTGTTTCTGCAACCCGGGCGTGAATCATCTTCACCGTTTTCTCGATCATCTTAAAAACGCTTAAAGCATTCAAAAACTCGCGCACGTGATAAACGTTCATTGCCATAGTCTATATATTCATATATGCTGTATTATTACACATCATTTTTCTAACAAAACAGCTCTTATACAGTCGAAGGTCACGGCTAAACTGATTTGTCTTCAGACACGGGAGGCGCCGCATTCGAAAGAGGAGGCTTCACGATACACCGCTGATGGTTCTCCTTTGGTGTATGCGTACGTCTATAGAAACATCAGTTTCGTTATTTTATAGCCATACCTCGTATTAGTTAAAAGGTTCTATTTAAAGGAAAAATATGTGAATGTGATAGAATTATTCTGAGTCTTTTTCCCATGTCCCCAAAGTTAGTATATTTTGCAAGTTACTGACTCGGCTGCCAAGAAAACAATGAACCTAGACTCGGCATACAATGGCATTAGATACTAGCGTAATCCCACATATTTGTCGTAGTGGGGGTATACCTCAGAAAATATGTGTAAAATTTAGCTGGTGCGAATTTGCACCAGTGACAGTTTGAGGGTTATAATGGAACACTTTATTAGGAGATAAAACTTAGTAATAGTATATATTAATTTTCTAGGTTTATCTGCAAGAGACTTTATTTTACAATGGAAACATAAGGCTGTACTTTTATTTAAGCTATTACTTTTAGAAAAGAGAGTGATTTTTTATAAATCTCCAGTTCTTCCTTTATGTTCTACAATTCTAACTTTAGTATCATTATTTCCTGAGATGATGGAAAATGGATTACATCAGTCTGCTTGTATAAGGTATGTTTTTTAATAATTCAATTTAGTAATTATTGATAATATTATATATCTTTAAGGTTTTGATACTTGATTTTACTAATACTCCTAATAACATCTCATATTAGAAAGGTAAAATTAGTTTCATGATCTAAGTATTACACTGTGTGTTTTGGATATTTAAAACAACATCATTCAAATTTACATGATATATAGACTGAAACTACTATGATTTAAATAAAACACATGTTTTGAAAGACCACAGTTGCCTACCTTTGGATTAATGTTGTATTGAAAATTGTACTACTCATTTTATTTTGTACACAAAATATACCAGTCCAGAAAATTCCAGAAATAAACCATTAATCTCTGTTTATTAATTTTTTAAAGCACAAAATATTACAAGAAATATTGAATTAATATGAACTGTATATATTTTTTAAGGCTATCTAGGCCAATGTCCCCAATGCCAGAATTTGACGATGAGATTTCTCCTGACAATTCTCCAAAAAAACAATCGCCTGTATCTAAAAATGGTGCAGCTAATGAATCATCTAATCAAAATGGTAAACAATTGTTAGAAAGTAGCCCTACTGTAACAGCTAAAAGTCCAGTAGAAAATCATATTGGAAATACAGATCTAATAGAAAATGGGATAGAGATTACAGAAACAACAAACTTAGCCAAAGATGAAAGCAATGGTAAGTAAAGATGATTGGAAGAATCACTAACCCAAAAGTCTTAATTATTTTTTATACTGCTTCTAAACAGTTGTAAAAATAACAAAGAAATTATGCTTATTTATCATACCAAATAAATGAGTCAAAAAAGTAATTCACTACTTAAACTTAAGGCTATACCTCAGATTACAGAGATGTGACAAAAAGCCTTCCCGTCAAAACCAAATTTCGTGAGCTTGTTTACCTCACTACCCTATATTACACTGGGAGAAAGAAAACCAGATGCGAAAAAAGGCGTTCCTGCCAAAAATAAATTGCTATGTTTGAAAAATTCTATGAAACAATTTATAATGTTTTAGACGTAAAAATTCCCCAACCTCAGAAAAAAAAATCACAGGTTCTCATTCTGATACTTTACTGCTGGAGTTTCTCCCTCTATTTTAATAGGTGTGCTACCATTGATCACGTGATAACAATAGATCACTCACTTTTAATCTATTCCAGCTAAGCATCAACTACTGAGAAACTGATTTGAAAATATCAGAATTATGTTAAAAAAAATATGTTTTTCTTGTCAAAACAAAAGCTGCAATGAAAAGTAGAAATATCATATGTTAATATCTTATTTCTCACTTAGGTTGGAAAGAAATAAATTCCGTAAAGTCTTCAAAAATATGTATTTTCAGGTAACAATACTATAGGTGAAAAAAGCAACAGCTTACGAAGAGATATTAGTTTAGATACCATAGCAGATTCGGCACATTGTAACATGAGCTACCTGACACAAGTTAGTACGGAGTTATGTGGATTTCCTCTGTCAATTTTTACAAAAGGTTCTTTGTGTTTACCATATTTGTCACTTCCATATTTGGACTTGCTGACAGATGTGAATGTCAGAAGCTATGTTGTAGGGGCGACCAATGTCCTTTTCAAACAAAAACGGCAGCTATATGATATTTTAGTTGATGTTGATGGCTACAGGTTAGAAAATCATTTTTTTTTATACCTTATAAAGATTTATAATCACAACAGATCTATTTTTATAATGGGTTTTCACTGTTAATAAACATTTTTATATTGTTAATCATGAGTATTTTCGATTATAAAACTTATTGGTTATAGGATAGAGTGCCAAGACATTGGCCTTAGAAAACACCTGCATTTAACTACTGAAGATTTGAGATTTGCCGATTATGTAGTTAAACATGTATCTGAAGAACGGCATGACGTTTTTCTCGATGGAGTTGGTTATGAAGGCGGGGACGAGTGGATTAGGGCGCAGTTTAGGGTTTACCTGTTGTGTTTATTAAGGACGTCAATGTTACCAGGTATGGAAGGTTAGACAGTTTGTTCTCTGCAAATTCCGCTCTGGTTTTCTCCAAGTGCGTTTTGACTTACTTATAGTCCCTTCAGTGAAGCTGTATCGAACCAAGAGCAAAATTCACTGAAAACAACTACCTGTTTAAAATACCTCTTCCTTAATGTGTCAGCAAGATGTTACACAAGTTTTGATGCTGGACTGTAAATCATCAACAGTCAAAATGACATCTATGTATACACCGAAGTGGTGAGAAATAAATGAAAAAGAATTTTATGATCTTTGATTGCATCTGAAAAGATGCCTTTTGGTTTGTAAGTCACAAAGAACAAACTGTTTACCTTGCCTTAATGATCTTAAGGTGAAAATACATATATAGAGGATTCCTTTAGGTTATTTTTCATTTTAGCGCTTCTTGTTTAAAATATAGGGTATCAAAAATAAATGTAAAAATAATGTTTTCACTTATAATTTAGGCGTCTCTTGAGATAGTGAAAAGAAATTAGAAAATAGCCTTTTTTTAATAAATCACATATATCATGAAAATTTAGTTAACAATTAATAAACAATTGGAAATAAGCGGGTTCTAGTACCCTGTAATCCTCCTTTTTTGTTTTTTTGATGCACGCCTATGTACTTGATAATTAATTTTTTATAGTATTTTGGTATTTCTTTGACTTTTTTGTCATTTTAATCATGTAATTTTGAGCGAGACTTAATTATTATTAGATTTAAGGATGTTCAATGGTGTCATTGAGGGTGGTACCAGGACAGTGTTGCAAACTTTAGATAAAAAATATGTCGTTTTTCAGAGTCAGTAGAATAAATAAAAAAACATAAAATATTTCAAGGAAATGATATGTTAAGTTGTATTGTGAGCATATCAAAAGTTTTTAAAAGTTATATTATGCAACTAGCTTTTACCTGCGACTCCGTCCACATGAAACTTGGGAAATTAATAAATACAATTGTTATAAGCAAAAGCAGCCTTTATTACTTTTGACAAACTTCGGTTCTACCGTTTCAAAGATTACCTCTTTCAGACAGACAGACAGACAGACAGAAAATAAAGCTGTCTGTATCACTCCTGACAACCTCCTCTTCTTATCTGTAAAGTTTTATTGAAATCAGTTCAGTCATTTTGAAGATTAGCCTATGCAGACAAACAGATAGACATAAAAAAATCAACTTATATCACTCCTGATAACCTCCTTTTCATGTCTTCAAAGTTGCATTGCAATTGGTTCAACCATTTCGCAGATTAGCCCGTGCAGAAAAACAGACAGAAAAGGCCGTCTTTATCACTTCTAATAACCTCTCTTTCATGTCTGAAAAGTGTCATCAAAATGGGTTCAGCCATTTCAAAGATTAGTCCGTGCAGACAGACAGATCGAAAGAACAGCCTATATCACTGCTGACAACCCCCTTTTGATGGGTGTAAAGTTTAATCGAAATCGGTTCAGCAGTTTTGAAAATTAGTCCGGACAGACAGACCGACACTTAAATTTTATTTATATGTATAGATTATTAATCATCTTTAAATCATATATGTTGAATGAGGTTTGGCAACAGCACATACATTTTTTGTTGCTAATATTTTGCTTGCGAACTTATGTCAAAGTTTTAATCTTAATCGGTGATACTCGATTCTTCATTAACGAATCTGATCAAACCTCTGTTTTCATGTCGACAGTCCGATGGGAACGCAAATTTAAAAAATAAAAAGTTCAAAATGTCATGTTAAACAGATCCGAAACGGCAAAATATAAATTACTATATAGAGCGGTGTGGCACAATTTCCCCTTTTGTTGTAGCAGAGTTTAAAAATAGTTGAATCTTTCCCTTCAAAATGTGCGATAAGGCAAGAAAAACCTATCAAATTATTCTTGAAAAGCTATTCTATCATACCATTACCTTTTTGCTATTTCTGAATATTGGTTATATTAAAAAATCAAGTCTTAAACGACTAATTCTTGAACTTTTCGTAAGAGCAATGTTATTTAGAACTACTTTCGAATTGTTTTTTTCGCAAAAATCACTGATATTGAAAAAATTCATATTTGTTTTCTACATACTAAAAAATTACATTATCATATTTTGGTAGGTCATCCCACCCGACAATATAACCATTGAACATCCTTAAATTTGTTCAAAGTCAAATTCCATGATAACAATCTCGGCATATAAAAGTTTAAACTATCTCAAAAGTTACGACTTTAATTGAAATTTTTTAGAAGACAAAAAATTAAAAAAAAAATTACTATAAAAAATTAGGTTTTCAAGTCCATAAGGCATGTGTTATAAAAAAGAAGAGAGGATTAGAGGGTATAAGACCCCCTATTTTTTCAATTGTTTTTAACTAAATTTTCACAAAATATGTGCTTTAATAAAAAAATAACGCTTTCCCTATTTCATTTGAATACCTTGAAAAACCACCCGAATTATAAACCAAAATATTTTTTTAATTAATTTTAGACACTTTATATTATAAACAAGAAGCGCCAAAATAAAAAATTATTTAATGAAAATCTTATTCTTTTGATTTAAAAAAAATATATATGGTTAACAAATTGGCTTGCATTTTCAAGACATCTTTATAAAAAAAAATTTTGTACCCTTTTAGATGGCGCTAGAGAAATAGACTACTTCAATTCAAGTTTTGTTTCGATGTGGAGGGACACACATAACTATAAAATGTGGTTAAGTGGCGTAAATCCAGGAATTTTAGATGTTCATCCTGGACATCCTTTTGCAGGGCAATTGTCAGTAGCAGATATGAAGTTAAGATTATCTCAGTAAGTGACTAAATTTGAAGTTTTTCTAATAAGTTTGTAATCAGTTATTTTAGTTTCTTTTTTATATAAAAATATTGTCTTTGGTCTTTTACAAATCTAATTAATAAAATGACTAATTTTTAGTACTATGCAAAACACGGAAAGTGGAAGAAAGATTAACCAAGCAATGACCACTACAGGGAGGGCGGTAGTTACTACAAGTAAAGCTGTAGGTAAGTTATTAAATATCAACTGAGTTAACAAAGAGTTTGAATGTAAACATTTATTACTTTCTTACAATAAGTATTGGTTCAGTATTACACCATTGTGTATATTATGTAAATAAGTAAAAATCTGTTATAACTGTTAAAAATGAATCTTTAGGTGGTGCAATTTCTCAAGCAAAAGGTGCGTTATCCAGTTGGTGGAGCAATCTTCTGGTAAGCCCAGAACCAGGGTTAGCAAAAGAAGTTGAAACTGATGAAGTTTTACCTGCAGAAGAAGCACAGAGTAACTGCACAGAAAAACTAAATTTAAATAATGTAGTTGTTTTAGAAAATAGTAATACTATGACTGAAAAGGAGAAAGTAGACATTCCGCAAAGTATTAAAGACAATATTGTTGATAGTGATAAGTTTATAAAAAATGAGAAAGTTAGTGGTAGTGAAAATGGTATTGAATCTCAATCTGAACACCAGCCCGGTGAAGTACATACAGTTTAGAAATTCTTAGTATATTGTAAGAGGCAATTTTTTCGTGATCTTTATATTGACTTATTTTTCTTTTTGAAGTTTTATTTTTACTCATCAATATTCTAATAGATTCCTTATTAGGCAATATTTATAAAGGTAAAATAAAAACCTTGTTTAAATGTTTATTATAATTAAGTCGTATTTATTTAAAAGTAATATCTTCTGCTACGATTCTTATATCATCATTAAAAGCTCTTTTAGGGATTACATCTTTAAAATTTTCAAAAAATATGTTTTTGTAATTTAAATATGCTTAAAAGGTGTTTGGATAATGGATCGTGATACTAGGAGAGGTGATTCTACATGGTAAAATAAAGGTAGTAAATCATATAATAATACCTCGAACAGTCAATACTTCTCAAGTTACAGCCCGTCAAAGAACTTGTTTTTTTTTTCATATTTTTAACATCTTGCATGTAGTTTTTAACTTATCAAGTTAATATTTGACACAAGGATTATGCTTAATGACTTCTACCATTTTGTTATAAAAATGTTTCTCTACTTTACCACCAGAAGTCACTTTGAAATTTACACTAGTAACTTAAAACATTTATTTTGAGCTTCATCATCACAAATACATATAATGTTTGCCACAATGTCCCATGCTTGGCTTCTAATTGTCTTGCCACATTTACTATCTATCTTATTATAAGATACGGTACTGATCCAAAGACAAACACAACATAGTACAGAAATGGCAGTAAACCTTAAACATTTTGGATATATTTTGAATAATTCTAACCGACACATTCGAACATTTCAAATTTAATATCGATCGTTCTGAGCAGCGATACACGACTGAGAAAGTATCCTGCAATTTAGGGACCTAAAGCAGGTACACTATTATATATTTTCTAAAATTTAAGAAATTCTGAAAAGGTAGATTTCTTTATGAACCCTAAATTGTGGATAACCCGCTGAATAATAAATAGATATAAAAAAGATCATGTATATATTTGCCTAAAATATGAAAGAATATAACATAAATGCCTTCAGGCAGATATCTGACAACATTGTATATGGTTGTTCTCATACCAACTGTGCTGTGTTCAACTATATATAGATATATAACCTACTCGTAGTAGAGAAATATCTGTAACTTCCATAACAACTGACATCTCATCAAAAGTGTCTGTTAACTATGGGTATGTATAAACACCGCGTAGACACATCTCACATAGAAAGGTTGTGCAAACCCTTTTACCAAACCTCTTTCAAAATATTATTCAAAATCGCATAATAAAATCGTTTTATATATTTATAATACAACTCAAAATTTCATTTTCTTGAGATATTTTATGTTCTTTTATTTATTTGAGAGACGTTGAAAACGACATATTTTTTTATCTAAGATTTGCGACACTGTGATTTTCCAATGCTTTCCCCTCATACCTCCCCTGTCTTCGCATCCCTTTTTATGATTCCATGGAACGTCTTTAAATTTATTTTTGTTGTTTTTTACAAAGGTTTTTTATATTCTGAAAGGAATCTTTATCTTGTTGGCGGAAAGTGATTCATGAACCTAATTATCTACATCTTGAAACTTTTATAATTCTTATAAATGATTTTTAAATTGGAATAAATTAATGTAATGGTTTGGATTAAAGTCGTATCAGTAACAGAGACTATTTAGCAACTGAATCTACAGTTTAAAATTGGTTCTGAACCACTCTCATTTGGCCTTTCCAAGCGGTTACCCATCTAAGTACTAACCTAGCTTGGCAACAATGTAATGGCCTGGCCATCGAAGGTAACCGTCGCCGGAATAAAATAAAACACCCTAGGACTGGATTTTGTTTTTACTATGTGACGGGTGGAATATTCATAATTCTTCATCGAGAAATAATAAGACATTGTTTGATCATCAGTGAAAGTGAAAAAGAAAAGTCTTTATACTATTCACGTGTTAATCCTCACCTTCGGCGAGTCCCATAATTATCATCGACTGCCACTGTTTAAGCGTTGGGCGACAGTTCACTTCGGTGGCTAGGCCATTCCACGTCACATCAAAGGTGTTTTTTATAAACCTTTTTTCCCGAAAAACTGATAACTAAGAGGTAAAAACATGCTGTACAATAATCTTCTATTTTGTAAATATCAAATTTTAGGGTACAGTATTGTACATAGTGTGTCGAATTAGTGTGTTACTATGTTTAGAGTAAGTTTATGTTTAAGGGTTATTTTTGCCAATTGTAAAACCTATTTAAGAATAAAGTGGTTTTTAAAATGCAAAAAATGCTTGCCATTTCACGTCTGATCACCGAAGTTAACGGTCGCCGGGCTCGGTTAGTACTTGGATGGGTAACCGCTTGGGAAGACCGAGTGATAGTAATTCGGAAACTCACTTTAAACTGCAAGTCCACTCGCTAAATAGTCTCCGTTACCAATCATGTACTTTTACTAGTTTATTGAGCTTGCTTAGAGTAGCATTTTAAGTTAGCCAACCCCTTAAGGGGTGTCACCCTAGCTTTTTTTCTGTCGAAGTTCGTAGAGCACCTAAAGTAAATATTATTGTTATTTAAAGATTACTCTCAACCTTCCTCCCTTTCTCCAATCTTGTTGTTGTAATTTTTATGTATGAAGATTTTCCAATGCCTATGTTAATCCATGACTTTAAGGTTTAGCTTCTTCTGCATCTTTTTCGGTTTTTTATATGAATCTAAATATATATATATATATATATATATATATATATATATATATATATATATATATATATATATATATATGTATATATGTATATATTCGTGAACCATAGATTATATCATTTTTTCTTTATTTTGTCTTTTCTTGGGTTTAGGTTCTTTTTTTAACAAAAAATGCAAAACAAATTTTTTGTTTTATTTTCCTTCCTAAAAATATTTTTACATAATTAAAACATTTACATAAAAAACATATCTACAATTTTAAAAAACAAACAAGACACTTTAAAACCGTATTTAAATTTTTTAAAAATATTTAATTTTACCAGTACACACCTTGATATTTTGTTACTCTATTACTAATAAAATTCAATCTTTACATCGCCTATTGAGGATACATGGAATGCGAGTATCTATTATTTTTTATATATTTTTTATATTTTACAATGCAAGAAAAAACAAAATAAGGTATACGTTTACTTTTATGTTTAAGAGGATATTCAATTTTTGATTCTTATTTGATAGGATCGAATACTTAATATTTTTGTTTAAATTAGGCTTGTGTAAATGTGGCCCAAATTTCCCATATCTGTTTTGTCGTTAACAGTATTTTTATCTTTTTTAATTTCAATCATTCCCTTTATCGGTAATGAATTACCGTATCTTTGTTTTTCATTATGGTACTGTTATAATCAAAAGTATGTTTTTCGCCCTGTGTGTGCCTGTTTAACGCTGTTGAGGTGTTTTTCGTATATTTATGTTTCAATATGTTCTTCAGCAATTGGCTCGTCATGCCTATATATTTTTTGGGACAATTTGTGCAAGGGGTCGAATATCTTACATTTGATTTATTCATGAGAGGAGTTTTAGTTTTTAAATTTGTGAACAGTGTATTTAATTTATTATGTGACTTGTGGCATACGATAATATCATGCTTTTTTGAAATGTATTTTATTTTTTCTGACAGCTCACTAGTGTAAGGTAATGCTACATATTTTTGCTGTTTATGTTCTGTTTTCTGCTATTACGTTATTATAAAATTTATATGTTCGTTTATTAATTATTTTGGTGATAGTCTTTTCATTGAAATTATAATTTTTTAGTGTCTTTTACTTTTTGCAGTATTTTTGGTCGGATTTCTGGAGACGTTAGGGAGATAGCACGATCAAACAGACCGATTATAACACTATTTTTTTGAGTTTTTGAATGATTAGAGAAACAGTTTAGATATCTATCTGACCAAGTTGGTTTGGTGTACCATTCAGTTAAAATTTTGTTTTTTCTGCGTATGTGTCATATCTAGAAAATTTGTTTTATTATTATTTTCTGTTTCGGACGTGAATTGTAATTTTTCGTTGAAACTGCTAAACTCTTGGAGAATTTCATTTATTTATTATTTATAAAGGGCGAAACGTCAATTGTTTTGCATTTTTTGTTAAAGAACCTAAACCCAAGAAAAAACAAAATAAAGAATATATATATATATATATATATATATATATATATATATATATATATATATATATATATATATATATATATATATATATATATATATAATAAAATTGTGAAGCAAATCTACGATAAATAATTGTTTTGATTTTGGACAAGATTGGGTGGAAAGGTTAAGCGATCTTTTAATAACAATAAAATGGAAAATAACTAGTCTAAAAGGTAATTTCATTGGTAAAATTGTTTGTTTAATTATATAGCCTCAACAGTAAGAAAGAATATATTTTAAGTGGCTGATATTGTTGTGGCATTTGACAGTTGAACAGTACATTAAACTTCAGTTATCAATTAAAAATGAACCAACAGCAGGCGTTTAATTCACAGTTGTGTCACAACTGTAAGCTATAAAGATTCAAGCTGCTTACAGTTGCCCTTCTCTTTCATTATCTAATTATTTTATTTTTAACTCCCACTAAGAGGAGAGTTTGTCAGATGACGTCGACTGAGATTGCGTTGTCGTCTTCCCTTATATATATATATATATATATATATATATATATATATATATATATATATATATATATATATATATATACAAGGCAAAATAGCGCATTACTTACACATATGGCAGTAAAGTGAGAGTTTTAAGTTTATATTAAATTCGGAGCCTTTGGGGGTATATTCAAAATAAAAAAGAAAAATCCCCCAAACCTGATGATAGGGTATAACGCCTTCGGCGATATATTTAAGCGTACCAATGGAAAAACCAATATGGATGTTTAAAAACGATGCCACTGAAACAGTATACAAAACTAGCATACACAGCTAATAAAATATATTACTTTCTCATTCATGATGAAGGTAACAAGCATTACAAATTATAATTTGTATGTGAAATAATATGAAAATTTGAAAAGCATCTTGCCAATAGTCCGGTATATTTTTTGGAGTTTTACTTGACAACTGTAATTTAATTCGAAATGGTCAGTGTTACCTATCTTAGGTACTACAAATGCGGTAGATTGCTAACCCAAATGTTTGGCTTTCTCTTAGACATATATATTTAAAGGTTATAAACAGAAGCTTTAAACTCGTCATAATCTGACTTACAATAATTATATTTTAATTTTTAAGTGGTGATTGTATAACGTATGTTCAAAGTTTAATTAAGATATATACAGTATGTACTTAATTTTTTTGATTTAAAATACAAAGTGCTCTATCAGAATTAATCAAGAAAAGTCATATATTTAAACAAAAAGAGTAAGTAACTTTGGAAGGTTTAAATTTTGCAGGTAAATAATTGTTTTTGCTGCTATTGTTGAAACACTCTATCTCTATTGTTATTTTTATTTATTTTTTTACAAATAAGTCCTTGTAGGTGTGATTTGTTTCTAATATTTTTTATTGCTCATATATTATTATAATTTCAACGTAGGTAATATGCATTTTTCTATGACAATAGTAAACTAATTGTTTTATGATGCATTCAAATAAAAATTGTAGTACAGTTGTTTGTAAATTACTATTAAAAAGATTGTTTAACTAGGTAACCCCAAATTTAAATAATTCAAAAAAAAAATAGACTCAAATGTATTTATCAAAGCGCAGACGAAAGTCAAGTCTATGAAGAAAAGAAAAACTTCTTAGGTTACATTTCGACTCAAAAAAGCTTGCATTTTTTACTGCATGAGAACTAAGCTAAATACTTTTTCATCTTACAGATGTGACAAAGGCGTTCCCGCCAAAATCAAACTTGGTGTTCTTGTTTGCCTCGCTACCCGCTATATTACACTGAAGAAATTGAAAATTAGAAAATATACCGCCGCAGATGATTTCATCTAAACCAGATCCGACAAAAGGCGTTCCCACGAAAAGCAAATTTCTATGCGGATTTCTATTGGACTGAACCTAACTATTGTGTACATTTCGTTGTGTGTTTTCTATCCGTATTTTATGTTTAATTATCATATATAATTTTTTTTTTTAAATGAATGAGGAACTTCCCATAACTATTTTTAAATTCCCTAAAAGTCGCATAAGATAAGCTTTTAAATATGATCAGGAATGATAAGAACAAAAAAAGTGCTATGCTGGTCCAAATTAACAAAATTTAACAAATGATTAACTTGGTGTAAACACCTTTAGATGACTTCAGTATGTTCTTATCTTGTATTGATAAATTACTCAACAAATTTATTGGCTCCTAGAGGGAATCTGATAACCACAACCAACAAGAAAATATATTTTTCATAATGGATTAAGTGAGGGGTATCCCGCGTACGGGGCTTTTAGCTCCGCCCGTAGAAAGAGAGGTACTATTGACCTATTTCGCCCCGTCCCTTTCTAAGGGAGAGCCAACGGGCTCCTATAGGATCCGCAGTCTATAACTTTATATATTTATGGTCTAAACCAGTGCCGTAAATAACGACCTCGCGGTGCGGGGGGGGGGGGGGAGCGCAGCGAATCCAGGGGCGCCCTTAAGTCCCTTGATGAAAATGAATAAATTTGAAGGATCAAGAGTGGTGCAAAATAGTAGTTCGCTTTCAAAAATCAGCGGGGGGCGCATATACTCTTAGTTACGCCACTGGTCGAAACATATGTCCTTTCAGCTTTCTAAAACTAATCATTAAATTGCTAATTTTTTTTATCAAAAAAATAAATACATCTAAAATATACATAAATATGTTCACTAATCTGGAGAATAGAGGTTGAAATACTATTTATAGACAATTTAATTATAATATTTATCGTTGTTTTTTCTTCGAAAAATGAATATACATTTACTTCGCTAGCTTTGTTTACAATGTATTCTGTAGTTTGATTCGGTACCCAATTAGATCGGATCATAGTCGTAAGAAAAATTAATATTACTTAATATAGACCGTGAATCCTATAGAAGGAAGTTGGCTCACGCTTGAAAAAAGATAGAGCATTTTCGAGAAGTAGTATCTCTCTTTCTAATTTCGGTCAGGAGATAGAGATATCCAGAGGCGTTTAGATTATCGGGCTTAGTTCCGCTGTTAGAAAGAGAGATACTACTCCTCGAAAACGCTCTTTTTAAGCGTGAGCCTACTTTTTTCTATAGGATCCGCAGTCTATATTAAGAAATGTGAATTTCTCTTACGTCAATGGATTAGATATAGGCTGTATTCTTTTGAGTAAATTATCACTGATCAAAGTGAACAAAGTGAAACTGATAACTTCATGTTCTTTTGAATATGCATTTACTTGTCATTGGGTCGAAGCGATCATGATTACTCCAAGGGACAGAATAGAAAGTGATGATACTCAAAAGAATATACCTATCTTTGTTGAAATCAAGGAAGTTGAAAAGGGTAAAAGGAAGGAGAATACCCTAAACTAAATTTGGTTTCGCATGTAACTCTGTACTCCCTTCAATGTGGCTATGCTGCACTTGTGCAGTAGATCAAGGGACAAGACTGGATTTGAGAAACCTCTTATTTATGTTGTTATATTGAAAAATTACAATTTAAAGTGCAGGTTATAAAACGACTAATGAAATAAACACTGCCTTAAAAGAATTTTAAACATAATTCGAAATAAAATCTTATCTACAATGTTAAAAAGGATCTGGCCATACGGATTAACTATATGTTACTCTTCCTTTATGTTATTATTAAGTAAAGTGTTTTCCATGTACCTTCTAAATTTTATAATAATTAATTTCTGATCAAAAAAAATGAAATGAAAAAAATGATAAAAACTACACACTAGCGCAATCAAAACTTTAAAATCGTCGATCTATTAAAAGATCTTCAGTATAATCTTACATATTGATGTAATAAAAAAAACGTAGGTACTTACCGAAAATAATGAATTTCCGGGATCGAACCACGCAATTTACAAAACAATACCATACACTGATAAATTGTTATAAATTAAAGTCTATATAAATTTCTTGACAACATACACAAATGTAAATTCCGAAATTTAACTAATGATACTGCACCGCACAATAAAGAAATTAAGCGTCGAGGACGATGGCAAACAATCGCATTAAACATAAAGAATACGCCTGGACGCCGATCGTGTCGCAACCCCTGCTCTGGTTTCCGGTTCTCACATTGCTAACTTCATCCATTAAATTTACTACGAAATTTCTTATTGCGCTTGCTCCACATAGCCAGTCCACAGACTTTGGTTTCAAAAGATAGTTCATAACAATATCTAAAAACTAAATTTTTGATTTTTGTAATATTCGCATTTTAAAAAGAGGTAAGACGTTGATTTTACGATTGCTCATTAAAAAGGAATTTACTTTGGAAATAATCACGATACGAACATGGTTGTTGACTTCACATATTCTGCATACGATTACCTAAAAAGTAATTTTCGAAATTCCTTTTAGTAAGTCTGGAAATTGTCAAAATATGTTTTTACTATTTTGCTAAGTAAACGCTTATAGATCGTCAGCTGTCCATAAGGTGAAATGGACTCATTTTTTTTAGTGTGCCCTTTAGAGTGCTAAAAGATCTAAGTGAGTTCGTGAAAACAGTCCGTAGGGTCGACCCTGGCAGCCCCTGCAAAAATTTGGAAAATCAATTTTCATTCGCTAAAAAAATCTAATATATATATATATATATATATATATATATATATATATATATATATATATATATATATATATATATATATATATATATATATATATATATATATATATATATATATATATATATATATATATATTCCCCTAATGGTACATTAGTATACAGACTTTTCACATCAAAGCTTATTAGTCTGTCGTATGGCTCTAGATTGATGCTACTAATAATGTTCACGAAATGTGTAGAATTTTAACATATGTGTTTGTCTTACCTTCTAAAGGTTGTATGATGAGCCAGACGACAGACTAATAAGCTTTAATGTGGAAAGTCTGTATACTAATGTACCATTAGGGGAATCACTAGACAATCAAAACTAGACTTTCAAATGATACTACTTTATCAGATCGAACCACGTTACCACTGGACGGGGTGATGGACCTTTTGGAGTGTTGCCTGCGTAGTGCTTACTTTCAAGTAAAGGACAAGTTCTACGCACAGGACGACGGGCTTCCGATGGGTTCTTCACTCTCTCCAGTTATCGCCAATATATATATATATATATATATATATATATATATATATATATATATATATATATATATATATATATATATAGTTGGCAGCTAAAGTGGCCTCCTGTCATGTAAAAATCACGGTAAGTGTGGCTTCCGCGGCAGATTGGCATCCAGTATACGGAGGTCAATTTGAAACTAGCCTGAAAATTTGTCCTTGGCTGTACAATTTTATGTTAAATCAAATAACAGTGGAATCTTTTGGAGGCCAATTTTTACCATTTGATGATAATATTATACAGTTTAGTGTAAGCACACTGCCGTTTGAGGGCTCTGTTCTCGACAATATGTATATAATGAGAATCTCTCTAGCGGAGAAATTGGCTTCCATTGACGACAGTTACTAGCAGTAGCACATTGGCAACGTTGTTTTTAATGCTGCTTAACGTAATATTGATATTTGTTTATGAAAATCAGATTTGTCATCGACGATAAGATGTTAATATAAACATTTTGGTAAGAATTTACAAAGAAATCTGATATTGTTCTGACTTCCAAATTTTTGCAGTTAAAATATTTAGAATCGATGTGTACGTTTTATAAAGATTTTACATAATTTAAATATGAATATGTCCTATATTTTAGATGAAAAATCCTTCTACTTAAGGGCTAAATTTAAATATATTTTCTTTCCCTTTTAAGCCTTCATATATTGAAAGATAAAAACCACAATCTGTCTGTTCGTCCATCTGTCATAGTTAAATTTGTTAGACCTGATTTTTTCCAAAATTGGTGAAGAGAAGTTTTCGGGATCGCACATAATGTATCCAAAATATTTTTAAAAAATTCAATATGGCGGATCCAATATGGCGGACAAAAAAAACAATTTTGTCCGATTTTCTCCAAAATTGGTACGAGGGGGTTTTCAGGGTCGTACATAACTAATCTAAAATTATTAAAAAAAAATCAATATGGCGGACGAAAAAAACAATTTTGTCCGATTTTCTTCAAAATTGGTACGGGGGAATTTTCGGGGTTGCAGATAACGATTCTGAAATTATTTTAAAAAAATTCAATATGGCGGATTAAAAATTCTACATCTCCCAATTTTGGCTAAAATCAGTATTGGGGTATTTTTGTTAGTGTTAATTATGAATTTAAAATATTTTTTGAAAAAATCATTCTGGCAGAATCAATATGGTATCCTAAAAATTTTACATTTTTTGATCTTTTCCCAAACTGATATAGGGGGTTCTTGAGGGTGTAAATTATGAATTTAAAAGGTTTTTGTCAGGATTCAATATGGCAAATCGCGAACTAAAATTTTACATTTTTCGATTTTGTTCAACGGTGGGACTAAATCGTTTTTGAGGATGTGAATACCGAATATAAGTCTAGAAATTTCACATTTCAGGATTTAATCCACAATTAGTACTAGGGGGATTTGAATGGTTTAGATTAGATTAAGACATACAATAATTTTTTTGAAATTCAATATAGCGGATGCAATATGGTGGGTTGAAAATTTTACCTTTTTTCAGATTTGGTATTAGAGGGTCTTCGGGGTCGTGTATTACGAATATCAAGTTAATTTTTTACAACTATTAGGTTGATAAGATACAATATGAGAGACAGAAAATTTTACATATTCAGATTTTGTCTAAAATTGATATTGTGGGGTTCTTGAGGCGTATACAAACTTAACATGCAGTATAAAATATATCGAGCTAAGAAATTTACATCTCAGGTCCTTTAAACATCGATATTGGAAGGTTTTGGGGCCTATATTACCAATCTAAAATTAACTTGAAATTTATGGATTTACTATGACAGACTAAATATTTGTTTGACACAATTTTACTGGTATTTGGAAAACTCTAAGAACCAAAGAATTTTTAGTGATTCATTTTAGGGTGATTTACAACTTTGGATAAAATGGGTGCTTTTTTGCGACCATGTAATCATTGCGAGGTCCTCTAATCTCGATTAGTACTTAGTTCAAATAATTTATGGATATCATAATGAACTCTAAAACTAAAAATAGAAAAACAAAATTTTTATTAAAAAATTGAACCGACTTCTAAACGTGCGCTAAAAAGTGAAAAATAACTATAAATTTTTATATGAAATTGAACTTTTTGAAGTCGGCGCTAAATTATTTGTAAATAAAATAAATAACTACTAATATATACAAATTATGATAATAAAGCAATTACAAATAAAGTATTTTTAATCTGTTTATGCAAATCACATTTTGCCAGGTATTAGTTTGACTATGACTTCAAAAAGTTCAATTTCATATAAAAATGTATAGTTATTTTTCATTTTTTAGCGCACTTTTAGAAGTGGGATCATCTTTTTTATAAAAATTTTATTCTTTCTCTACTTATTTTTATCGTTCACCTAATAATGACTTGATCTTAAACCAATTAATCATAAGTTTTTTTTATTTCTTTAAAAAACTTTTCAAAATCTAATTTAATTAATAATAGCTGCCACTGATAATTTTAAAAATAATTGGTTTAAATTCATGGTTTTTAGTGAATGACTCTTTGCACCTAATTTTTTTGAAAGTTTTCTATTACAAAATAAAAAGAATATGAACTATTGCCAAAGGTAGTTTTATTATTCGTGATTTAGAAATATGTTTAATTGTTTCCGATTAAAGTAATAATACATAATTGAGAGTCGAAATTTTGATTCAAAAAAATTGGTCAAGACATACAGGTTTAATCAATATTTTTCCATTCAATACAGTATTCTCATTGTTGAAATACGTAAATTTAATTTCAAAGAAATCTAAAAACATTCCTGTAAACCGTAAATAAGGCATTGTTTCCTGATTTTTTTAAAATTATAAATCCAGTGGTTTCGGAAAAAAAACATATTTTCGCATATTTTTCAGAATATCTTTTAAATATGCCGTTTAAATTTATGGAAAATATATTTTGTAGTTTTCATAACACGCCCTATTGAATAACATCCCCCATGAAATATAAAACTGCAGAACACAACGTACCTACACAAAATGTCTTAGACTTCATCATATCTATTAAAATTAATGATTTATCATCACGATTTTATTTCCTTATATTTTTGAAGCCGGCAACACTGTATGGATTCCATTTTACCAAAAAAACAAGATATATGGAGTCAAAAGTGTAGTCAAGTAAATATATTATTTAGGCAGAAGTCAACTAAACCGCTTACTGTAAAGAGGCTAACCCAACCTTTATTTGTACACACAATATACTAGCAATATACTCGAGTATATAGCATGGAAGTTAATTTGTATTATTTTTATACGGAGGTTAAATTGTTGGCCAGCTAAATATATATATATATATATATATATATATATATATATATATATATATATATATATATATATATATATATATATGGAATGGTTCGAAACTCATGCCATAGAAAGGGCAACAATAAAACCGAAAGTCTGGTTGAGATATGTCGATAATACTTTCATCGTATGGAAGGGCAATGATCAAGAACTTAATGATTTCTTGGCACATCTAAATACAATTCGACCTACAATTAAGTTTACCATGGAAAAAGAGGTAAATGATTAATTGCCTTTTCTAGATGTCATGGTGAATCACTTAAACGAAACTATTAAAACTTCAGTATACAGAAAGCCAACACATACTGAAGAATATCTTAATCATAGTTCTAATCATTCTGTTGTAACAAAACGGGGAATTATACGCAACCTCTATAATCGCGCTATATCTTTATGCAATAATGCCGATTCATTGGAAAAAGAGGTACCAAATATTAAATCCGATTTACAACAGAATGGTAATCCTTTGAAACTAATTGACGATGTTATAAATAATTTTAGAACAACGAACCCTGGGCAGCAAGAAACACATCGGAAACTGCGGCTGGCGCGAAGCTGAGAGAATTTGCTGGTTGGTTCAGTTCTACTATGACATTATTGTTATTTTCATAATTCAAGAAAATGATTTTCTGTTTCTGTTCTTTAGTAAAATGCAGCTTATAGGCTACTCAATATGATTTGTAATATTAGATTATGAGGGAACGAAGTTTTCAATTTTTCATCCAAGTTCTATTTAAAAAATATAAATCCAGAACGCCGCGCATTTTAAAATCAACCTGTTCACGCAATAATATTTTTCTCTGTACTTTGTGCACATATCCAATAATAAGTATCACTTTTTTACTTGAGGCCTACGACTAATAACAAAAAAAAACTTTTCTACGATTATTATACAATACCTTTATAATTTATTTACTTTTGATTAACATTTATTTCCCATGGGTTGTATGTAATATTTTCTTACTATTATGCACAGGTTATTAAATAATCACGACGCAAGTTTTATAAATTCAAATCAGGCAAAAGCGATGTTCCCAAATCAGACTAGGCGCCGATCCAAGGTGATCCCCACAAAGCATCGAATTCAGAAAAATAGACTCCCCCTTGCCTGTTGCATTAGGAACATAAATGTCACTGGCTCCACCTCCCCCCCCCCCCAATTACAGCTCTTTTTCGTTTGCCATATTGTGCCATTGCCCCTCCCTCCCCTGCCAAGAGCTTTCAATTCAGAAAAATAGACTCGGTCTTGCCTGCTGCGTAGGGAACATAAATGTGACTGGCATCCCCCCCTCGACAAATCGCTTTCACTTGTCATATTGTACTCTTGCGATGTGGCCCCCCTCCAAAGAGAGAGGTTGAATCCGCCCCTAAATCAGACATGCCATGAAACAAAACATTAATACTAATTTGCTAATAGCTCTGTTCGTAGAACAATCAGAAATTAATAACCGTCAATCAAGTAATTCAGAAACAATTTGCTATCTGTCGCTTGATTGTTTTCGTAAATTCAGTTTGGCGTTGATTGGTTTGTAATTTCTCTACGAACAAGCCTAATAATGTTGCTCGTTAGCCTTTAACGTTAAATGTTAATTCTGTAATTTTTTTAAGTGTAGAATCTAAAATTAGTTTGTTGAAAATGAGTGATTCGGAAAAAATGAGTTTCACAGCACCTAAGCTAGCAGAAGCGATGAATTTAACAACATACCATTTTTTATTCGAAAGTTTTTTCACCAGTTATAAAAGTATTTCTTTATTCCTAATTGGTTATATTACTAAGACAAACCCTTTAAAGCTTCAAGAAATTTTGTCACTTTAAATATCCAAATTGATAATAATGATACTTTCATTTTCGGTTTAATCTTTCTCTTTCCCTGTATCCATGCAGTAGATTTTGTCCATCTTTGGACATATGGCTCCCCCTTTCCCTCCTTTAGTTTATATCCGTTGCTAGATTCATACACTTCCTGCCTGCTACTTTTCTGATGTCATCATTCCATATGTCATCGTAGGTTTTCTATATTCCCTTTTTTCTCCCCTTGGCTTCCATTCTGCCCTTTCTTGCCAATCTTCTTAGTTGCATCCTTGCTAGATGTCCCACCCAACGAAATTTTGATTTTAATATTGTGTCTTTAATGTCCTCTGTCTTGGTGTATTATCTCGTGAGTAATAGCCATGATTATATGTTCGTTGGATAATATGCTACTTGTACCTCAAATGATTGGCAACCGAAGTGATGATGCAAGGTGCAACGTGACGATACAAATGATAAATCAGACCTACTAGTGGCGTTGCGTCAGTGCGTACGACTACGAAAGTATCGTGAGTTCTAGCCATTAGTATACCATTGAGAACGCAGACGATGGTGGAATGTACGGTTTGATGCGAGTAAGGTTACTAGATGACAAGAATTTTCCTGACATCTCCGGAATTTTGACCCTCTGTCAGGGAAACAGGAAAAAACTGTAATTGTCAGAATTTTTTTGAAATTGAGAGAAGAAAAGCTTATTATTTTTGTCGGAACTTGCGCAGTTGTCAATTAGTATTCGTTTAGAGACACATAAATGTTCAGGATTCGATCAATGGCTGAAAAAGGGCTTAATCACCTGGTTTTGTTATGGTGGAGTTCATGATGTGCGAGCTTTTAAAATTAGTCACACGGAGGATACTTCGAAAATATCGTTACCTTCACTTATCACATATAACATTCAGACAAAATATCAGGAAACGTACTGAAAAGTCGGTGACATTGTCAGGAAATCTCATTATTTGATTTGGTAACCATAAATGCGATAAATCATAATTGAGAAGAGAGGCTATTTTGGACTGTGCGACTTGAGGTGAATAAATCATAAACTGGCATAATGAATCTTCCATTTGCGTTGCGTCATAGCCTACCTAGTTGGATGGATAGATAAAACAGGTTTGTAGAACTTTCTTATTTTCGAACAAAGTGAGAATATCAGTTTTTCTTCAACTCAATCCCGACATTTCGAACTATTTTTTTAAGTCCGGTATTCCAGATTTTCAATAATTGGGATCTCGTTACTTATCCGTACCCTTACAAATGTTTATTACATATATTCGGCGACATTTGGATAATTATTGGGTTCACTGGAAACACCGAATTTTTGGACGATTTTTTGCATACCCCCTATTTTTGGGTCGTAGAACACGAAGTCGTATAGTTTTTCTAAAAAATAAATTTATTTTGACACATGCAAGACGCATTTTCCGATGTCCACTTTTAAATTTTGCAACCTCTAATAAAGTACACATACACACGACATAACAGTTGGACATTTTTTTACTAAATTAACATTAGAAAACTGCGGAAAAATATGAATTTTCAATATAAAACTAAGAAAATGTGTCAGCTTGTCGATTGCTTATTCGTCTTTTGTTTCTAAAGAAACCTTTACGATCTGTGACGTAATGCGATGTTGTCAGGTTGACGGGTTTTTAAATTTATTTTGGATTGAAAACGTAGTGGTTAAACTGTATTAATTTCAATAGTGTAGCATGAAATGTTACATTTAAAGTTTATAATGACATTATCAGAGAAGTACCAACATAATATTTTTTATTCTTTGTTTAAGTTTTAGATAATTACATTTTGTCCAACTTATACACTTTCTAATAATATATTATTGCCAACATATTATTAAATTCTAGTTTATAGTACAATTAAACAATAAACTGGAACCGAAAAGAGCTTTTTTGAATGACGTTCGAAGCCCCCAAAAATCCATTGACCTTCAATTACTCTACCTGTGTTGTATTTTTGTTTACCCACTTTACACTCGTCTATTTCTACTGTTACTCCTTCACTACCTACTTTCTTAGAACTGTCAATTAGGCAAACTAAGCCTCTTTCCCTGCAATAATTTGCCAAATTAACACTTTCTGAGTATAAGCTGAGCTTATGCATAAGTTATTTTTGTTTGGGTTTCATGGCGATTCAATAAAATTCAAACCTGCAAATTGTGGTTAGAGGCAACCGTGTCTTCTCAAAAAATGTTCCTTATTTTGCCCTAATTTTGAAAGAACACGGTTCCCTTTTTGCTACCTTTATCTTATTGCCCTCCCGTGGTTACACTGTATTCGTGCAATGGTAGCGATAATAATCTAAAAGGTATAATTTGCATGACTTATTACATTTTGGACAAACCAGTGTCAAACAGTATTCATGTTATTGTGAATAATTTTTGCTACTTTATTAGTGTTAAGCACGACATACAAATGTAAAAACTTTAATAGCTTATCCTCATTTAATAGCAGTCCATGCACTTCTATGAAATCCAAAAAACAACTGTTGCAAATTTCTTGTCTATCCACAGCCATTTTTTAGAGAAGTACACATTCAACAACTAAAGCAGTATTGTCTCTACTGCAGCAAATAACCGAACATTAAAAAATTGTTGTGTAACATTATATTAGGTTAATTCGATCGCAAATGATTTAGAGGGATCTTTTGTGAATTCGATAATTTATGAATTCAACCTGAACAAACCATTTTCACATTACCGATATTTTGTTTCTGTTGTTACCGTTTCAAAAATTATTCCGTTCTTTAAGAAACGATTTTTGAGCAAAAGGAGTAAAAAGTTGAATAGAACATTAGAATAAGTACAAGATAATAATCGCACAACATCTGGCAACAGTCTACCTTTGTTTCACTCTGGTCTAGGTTATTTCAATTTTCCTTTTCAGGTGTTTTTTGCTATATTTGATAAAAATATTGTGTAAAATTTGAAGAAAATAATGTGGTTATTTAGAACATTCAAATGTGGTTTGGTGGAAGTGGCAGATTATAAACATATTAATGAATAAATACAGAAAATTGACAACTGAAAATGAAAATGATAAATATTTTTTTCGGGTCCGACTGACAAAAAAATCTTTGAATTCGTGTTCTACGACTCATAAATGAGGGGATAAGCAAGAAATCTTCGAATAATTCAGTAATCCGAATAATTACCGACGTTTTTAGTAACTGTAAATGTGATACAATACAGTAAATTTTACGAATGATGTGTATTAGGTAGTAAGTTTAGTAAGTTAGAAAAAAGATTTTTCTTACTTTCTATAGGAATCATTTTGAAACTGACGCATGCCAAATGATAATACAGTTTGAAACTAGTTAACTCAACTAATTATATATAAAAATTTGGAGAACATATATGATATTTCCTTATTACAAAGACATATAGTATTTCCTTTTATTTTTTATGAAACCTAGGTAATATTTTAAAATTTAATGAGCATTGTGGATATCTGGTTGCATAATCATAGATAGCAAATAAATATTAAAGTTTCATTTTCAAAGAATAACCATTTTATTTTAAAATTAATTTTATTTCCTACTCTATAGAAAATACATGATAATGAATTTTTTGCTCCGAGTACTAAAAAAGCGTTAAAAAACATTAATTAACAATTTCTATAGGGTATTTTTATCGGATATAAATAGAGGGCGGTTATGCGCGCCATTGAGCCGGTATAATAGTTTGTTTATTTTCCCACTGAACACCGCCGATTTTCCGACAGCTCTGTCACCTAAAATCCGTACTTGCTTATCCGTGCTCTTCTATGCAAAATATTACAAAAGTAGATCAATTTGCGATTCTTGGTAAACGCATGTGAACTTATTAGTTTTTATGGTTATTGCGAATATCAATAAAGTGTTAAAAATTACGAGACTTGTAAAGGACAGTTTTACAAAGGACATAGTGTTGTTATTTTGGTGATTTGTTGACTAACAAATATTTAAAGTAACCGTGAAAGAAAATAAATAATCGGCAACTACTAGTCGGTCGCCATCTTTCTCGGGAGTTTTTAAAGAGGTTTTTAAGATTGTTTTCGGACAATTAATTTAGTTAATTGTTGAAGTTTTTTGAGTTACAATTCAGGAACAAACCTAGGAGTTCCATATAAAACTTTTTTAAAGTAGAAGAAGAGAGGTATAGTATTTTTTTTTGTCTTTGTAAACATCTTGTATTGAGGATTGATATTACACACATACGACATTTCTAATACAATTTTACTGCTATTGTGGAGCCATTATGATTTTATTAGCTCCTTTAATAGGAATTGTATACATAAATATATTTAAATTTTTGAAGTGGGAATAATTGGTTCAGTTTTAATGTGAAAAATAGTTTAAAAACATTAGGTATATCAACCATGTCATCAGTATAGTTAAAAAGTTATGCATTACTTCATCTTAGGCCTTTTGTCTCTCTCAACCTACTTAAAACAGTTTGCATATTACATTATTAGAAAGTAAATATGTTATAATTTGTGCTCTTTCAGAAATTCATGTAAAAATCTAGTACCTGGGTAGGAAAGTTTGGGGTTGACAGGCAGTTCACTTTTCAAAGTTACATGAATTATCAGAGGCGTTTTTATTGAACAATTGTCCCATGTTATTTTGAAAATGTCAGCCAGTAGGCACATATGTTTATAACCTCCTTGTTAGTCTGATATGCCAGATTTTACATCTTTTCTGACATTTATTTTAGAGTTTCTAAGTGTCCCGCTTATAGTGGGATGTCCCGTTTTGTCCCGCGATCTGTGATCATTGAGAGCATTCTGTGATCATTTTGAAACTTAAATTATATTTTATCTCATGTGTTTATGCATCTTGAACCTTTCTATATGTCATATATAATTTTTATATTTTAACCGTGTATCACATGAAGTATAGATGATTTAAGATATCACTTTTAGAATATTGGAAAGATATATTAAAAAATAAGATTACAGTAGTGATATTTATGGTTTAAAATTAAAAAAAATATATATATTTTGTGTGCCAAGTTTTGTTTTAGTTTAAGTGTAGTTCTAGACAGAATTTTTATTATTATTTTCTTTTTTGAGCACATGGAACAAATAAGTCAGTGTCAAGTTTTTCAGGGTATTCCATGCTACAACACATAACCAACAATTGTCGCATTTTACTTAAAATAGCCCCTTAATTTTCCCAATAAAGTTTGATAAAATCTTGGCAACCCTAATTTATTGATATTTTATCTGCATTGTTAGGCCATAAGGAAAACCACGATTCACTATCAAGATGATTTAATTTTCAGACCTGTTCTAATAGTTAAAACATACAGTTCACACCATCGTCATAATTTTAAATATACTTTAAATATAATTTTCATTTTAATATATTTGCACTGCATTAAACACCATCAACTAACAATTGAGGTTATATCTAATTTTTTTTATCTCCAAAATACTTTTAAATAGAGAATGCATTAAGACTGAGTTCTGATAAGCCTGATCTCTTGGTCTGCTCTATAAGAGAGGAAGACAGCTGGTAAAATTGAAGCATAAGAGTATTTCTGTGCCTGGATCGGTAAAGTTTTTGGGTGTTACATTGCAACCTTGTTTAAAATAGTTTACTCATATTGAATCTCTAAATTCAAAATTAAACGGCGCATGCGTATTAATACGCCGATTAAAAAGTGTAATGTCACTTAATTCCATTTGTGTTTATTATGAATCTGTTTCTGAGGTACTTCAAATGAAGCCTCTAAAATATTTATTGCTCGGAAAACAATTATTCGATGCATATTGGGAATGCAAGCTGGATATTCATGCTGAGATGGTTTCATCAAATTGGATATAGTGACAGTTACATCTTTATTTTTTCTGTGTCTAGTTATATCCATTAAAAAAAAATTCAAAGCTGCTTACCTGTAATGATGAGCGATATGGCAATCAAATGCACAAGTGGAAAAAATGATCAGAGTGTTTTGGCCCATAAAAACTACATCTTTTGAATTACAGAGGTATCCCAGCATACCAGACAACACTGTCAGATGAGATAAAAAGGATTGACAGTGTGAGAAACTTCAGGAGGAGTTTTTATACCTTTCAGTTTTAATCTTTATTTTAAATTTTATGGAACTATTTTAAAATGTAATAGTTATTTATCATTGACATGTCATTTTATAAGGATTTTAATAACTTTTGTCAATTTATTATTATCATTACTTATTTCAAAAGGTTTCTATATGCTGGAAAAGTATTTTTTGGATACTCTTTCATAGTCTTTGTACATTTATTTGTTCTTTCTCTATAAAACTTTTTTTTATATATGTATAGTTTTTTTGTATATATTTTTTTAAATTTTACATCTCTTGGTAGCTTTGTTAATAAGATTTTTTTGGCTTTCAACAATAAATTTTTTTTTGATTTGATTTGGTTCAGTTCGAAGTATTTTGTGTCCTATCTTTACACATATATGTATCTTTGTTAAAACATTTAAACTTTAATTATATTTACTGTTACTGTTTATGTGTTTTTTTTTTGTTTTTTGTTATGTTACTGTTCTTTGTAACTGCATAATTAAGAATTTAAGTAGTAAATAAAATTAAAGTTTGACTGGGAAGGAAAGGCCTCGGAACCGCTGAGGTGCTGAGTTATTTCTGTAACTTATATACTTTTATTATCAATTAAGTTCAAGAGTTAGTGAATTAGGATGTTAACAATGGTATTTTGGATATTTATTTTTAGCTTCCTTTTAGTAATAGTTTGATTTAGAGAAAGTTTCAGTGGTTCATTACCTTCTGACAAAGGTGTAAATTATGTACTAAAAAAAAATTTTTTTTTTATATAATTGGGTTGTTAGTAAATTGGAAAATTATTAAAAAATAAGAAAAGTTGCTTAATAGTGGGTATAGTACTTTCTACCCAAAAGTTAACATTTTATGTTTTGCAATATAAAAAGTATAAGTGAAAGAAAAATACCTTATGGCATAATTTTTTTAAGCTTCAATGTTTAGTAAATCCTATGGCCACTAAAATTTTTATTGGTCTATGCTAAATAATTTTTTGACATAACTTTTAAAAATGCATTAAAGAAGACAGGTTTCACAGTAGTTTCATAGATACTCAGAATTTTGTAATTAATTTCTAAAAAATATTTACTTAAATGTTGGTTCCCACAAACTTTTACAGTTTAATAAACAGTACCAACTTTTATTAAATTATATACGCATTTAACATTTTAATTTGGAGTTTTTGGTAAGTGTATATTATAACTGTGTCTGGTGATTCATCGGATCAGTTTATAGAATCAATGTCACAAGGTATGCATTTAAGGCCATGATTGTATTTTAAATATTTTGACATTGAATTGTTTAAAACATAATTAAGAACTAGAATAATCTGAATAGAGTTGTGTAGTTTGCTCAATTTTTTTTGAAATCACGTTCTGACCGAAATTCCGAGTAGTTTTATGATAGTTATAAAGTTCATGAAAGTGTATTTAAAAACTTCCAGGAAGTTATGCAGAAAAAATGAAATTGACATTCTTAATTCATTTTATCAGTTTTTGAGGTGTTTTTTTTAACTTAAATAAAGGAGTTCTAGAGTCCTTTAATGCGTTTTTGATAGTTCTAATGATTTGCGAAAATTACAACATTTTTTACTCTATTTACAAAATAATTTTTAACGAAATTTTCCTAGAAGTCTTTGTAGTAGTGGTGTAGAACTCTCAGAACTCGCCATTAAAATGCGCTGAAAAATAATTCATGTAATGTTATAAATAATTGTTCCAATACATGATGAATAACATATTATTTTCCAGTTCTGTTCTGAGTTCCTTGTAGCACTCTTGTAAAACTGTTAGATTCTTCAATTATAATTCCCTTTAAAACATGGCATGTAATGTTATAAACAATTGTTTATCAGGAATTCTGACATATAATAGTTTATAATATACAATTATAGACAAAATTAGCAAATATTTGTTGTTATCACTATTGAAAATAATTTTAAAATAGTACTTTACACTCAAAAACATTAATAATATGGGCTGATGTTAGTCATCTAGTAGTCACGTTTATTCACTTGTTTTAAGAATGTTGACGTTTAATTCATATTATTGGCGTTTATTGTCTGGTTCATTTTAGTCAAAAAATGCTTTACATATTTTAGAAATTAATGTGGTAACAAAAGTGAGTGATAGTGAATCATGTTTACTTTTTCCTCTATTGAAAATAACAGTATGCTACCAGTTAAATACTATAATGAAGCTGCGGTGGCCCAAATTTTGTTTTTATGTAATGAAAGGTATAGACAAAAATATACCGTATTTACGACGCTTCAGGGGAGGTCAGTCTACAATATTGAATATTTTAAAAATATATCATGAGACTGGAAGTTTCATATGAAGACCTGGTCAATAGAGCAAAAGCTTTGACAGCTATGGATGACATTTTTTGATACCTATTTAATTTTACACGAAATAGCGCGTTGGGATCTATGCATCTAAAAAATGAGCTGCCAAATGTAAGACAAATTAATGTTAGTTCAAAAAGAGAGCGTTTCAAAGTTCCCGTTAATAACCACTTTTAAGCCCTTTAATGTGAAATTCAACGTTATTTCCCGGAGGTCACTGAATAAGAAGCTGCATTAGTACGAAATTCATTTCATATTTCTTTGGATGTTGCTGATATTTCCAATGAATTTTTGCAGCTGCAAAATGACTCTTCAGTGATGTATTTTAGAAAAAATCGTTAGCATCTTATTAAGCAAAACCTGCTAGTATTCTCTACAAACCAAAGAACTTATTCACCAATGCCGCTTCACCCCACACAACAATTGTATAGACCATCACTGAATGAAAAAGAGTATAGTAGGCAGGACAGTAAAGTTTCTTTTGAAATACATCCCTCTTAATCTTCTTCACTTACTCTAAACATGTACATCCCACCTATTCTTGAATCCAGATGTACTGCTAAAATTTACACAGAAATTTGATATGGTCCCTCTCTTAGGTCTCAAAGGGCAAAGACTTTGGGTTTATTAGTCTTTAGTAGAAGTTCTTGGAGACAAACTATTCTTCTGGCTCGTAACAGCCCCTATCGCGCCTCGGCCTCGGCATTCTTGAGTCCCTCCTCATGCAGGCTGAGAGTTGTGTCATCAGCGAATAAAGTATTTCGAGCAGAACCCTCACATCAACAACTTCCTCTGCTGACGACACCCCACCCACCCTTATAATCTGGCATATATGCACATATTTTTCAAACCCTTTAATTTTTGTATTATTGAATATGGCGAATGGGAAAGGGGGGTCGCAAACATTTTTAAGGCATCGAAAAAGGATCGCGAAAAAAAAATGTTGGGAACCACTGATCAGAACTGATCAAAGTGGTCATAATTGAAAGGGTCAACGGCGTACATTTGGTATTTTCCAAATGAAAAACAAGATAACCGTCGACATTCCAGCTTAATTTTTATGATAAAAATGTAGGTTTTAAAAATTATACAAGTAAATATTATAAACTAATAAGTATTTTTATACCAAATTTTGATAATTCACTGCAACCTAAGTTTAATGACAACAGTGCGTTTATATTGATTGCTTCAAGCCGAATTGAAAGTGAAGCGGCTTTAAAACAAATCTTAAACCTGTTGGTTTATTTCGGGACTTGAGTCTGGGTTGAAAATCAGTTTTAAGTCGCTTTTAATCCCGTTATTTCACATGCGTGTGTACCAAATCTCAATAAATGCTACTTCTGGAATATTTCGAATAATTTATATCATATACTATAAATAAATTGAATTTAATATAACAATAGCTTTCTTAATTTTCATCACCGAGACCTAGGCAAGTATCACCACCTTTTGTTCGTTCATTTATTTATTACAAAATTAAATACATTTAGTTCATAAACTTAACCCAAAAACTAAGAAATGTCAAAATTATATGTCCCGGCGATCACTATTCAGAGCTTGAACTGTTTACAACGCATTTTGAATTCGCTTTAGTAAAGTCAACCCCATTTTATCTGTCTTGACTTGAGTTGTTAAAGTCGCTTTCAAGTGACTTTTAAAATCCGATTGAACTTAAACCAGTTTCAAGTCGTTGATATAAACATATTACAATACTAATTTCAGCTATACAACTTTCAATATACAGCTTTACAGAATTAATAAAAAAGCAATATAAAAACGAAACTATTATTTTTCTCTAACAAATAATAACTCCGCGTAACGTGAAGTCGTAAAAATATTTTTTTTTTATATTTTATACCTTATATATTGGAATTATTGATAAACGATGGTTTATAACGTTACGTGCGATGTTTTTCAACTTATGATCGTGGATTTTGAGAGTTCAATACCAATGCTATAAAGAAGTGAGAACAGAACTCGGATAAACTTTTTTTTTTATTTCGTAAGTAGATAATTGGAATTTTTAATTAAAAATTATTTATAACATGCGGTGTTTTTGAGAGAGTTCTAATTGTGTTATTGATTGTATCAAATAAAAATATAATTTTGCCGCGAAACGGTAGTTTCCACAATAGAAATCCTAAAAAACACAATATTTTTCTTTATTTTTAAGGAATTTTATTTTTATTTAATAATAATAATGTAATTCAATCTCCTTCGAGTCACGTGACAACGAGCACCAATCAAAGGGAATGATGTCACTCACACAGTCCTGATAGGATTATTCTTTTGAGTTATTATTACTTTCAGTTCTATCACTTAAAGTAATCATGATCCTTCGACCTAATGACAAGTAAATGAATATGCACAAGACCATGGTTATCAGTTCCACTTTTTTTACTTTGATCATTTGATAATTACTCGTAAAGAATACAGCTAACGTCATCGCTGGTTGGTTTTATGTCACATTCGTGATCGCTGTCAAGGGCTACGTTGCCTAGTTCATATTTTTTAAGGCATTTTCATGTAATTTTTTTGAAATTTGCTTATTTTTCCCTTTGAAAATGATTCTATGAAATTTTCTCATGAAGGAAAGTGGATTTATTAAGGCAGATAGTTCGAATTTGCCGAGAATTGATTGCGGTGGTCAATTTTTTCGCAGCAACAGTAACTTATGCCCTGCTGAATTTAGAAATATGGAGACCTCCATGTAAGTAATTTATCAATAATTGTTATTTCCGTAATGGATAATGAATACATAATAGTAACAATCGGTATTTATAAGCTTGAAACTAAAATAAAACGAGTAGTGCCGGGCTAGCTGAAGCCACATTTTCCCATTATTTTCCTAACGTGAAACGTTAATAAATAACTTTTCAGGTGTTTTAATTGTAGTACTTGTACACTGAGGCACCGCACAACACTGAAAATAACTTAGAATTCATCTTATATCACAAAAATTACGAAAAAAATTTATATATCCTTGTCAGTTTACCAGTGTGACGTCACATCGGTCAAGTAACAACTATTTGCGTTTTGGCGGAAAATTTGTAACCGAATTTAAAATTTATGATTTTTAAAAGTACTAGTTGTATTGAAAAATTAAATATTTTCGGTTACATTAGGTACTTATGCATGGTTTTAAACACTTTCCCAAAAATAGTCCACATCCCAATTGTGGAGCTCCTAAGAATTCTAATCAGATTTCTTGCAAAATAATTTTTGTTCTCATTTTTACAAACACATTATGAAACTCTAAGACTCGTTTATTTAAGCTTAAAAACGTGTTGTTAACGGAAAAGCTGTGTAGCGTGATGTGAATCCGAAGATTTTACTTTTCGATTTTTTTAGCATTATTTCCCGAAATTCTATATCACATCTAGAGATCATTTGAATGAGCCAATAATTCGGAAACTAAGAGTGATGGAGAAAAAATTTTCTACAAAAGTTTCTGGAAATCAAACCGTATAGGTTAAGGTGACCTTAAATTTGACCGTGACCTTGAAGGTCATATCAAGATGATAACTTTTTAAATGGAATATCCATTTTACATTAAATTTAATGAATTTGTACCAAAAATCGTGAATAATTTACATTCACTTTAAATCAAAAGCAATTCATTCAAATATCAGTTCGTTGTACAGGGTGAGTCAACGATTGGATGAAGTAAGTTTGTGCCTTTTCGGTGAAATTTACAAAGAAACTATATTTATTGTTTGATACAGTTTATTTTTACGCAGATTTTAAAAATATTTAGGACTCTACAGGGTGAGCCAAAAAACTAGGACAGCATAAAGTTGTATTTTTTTAAATAGAACACCCTATATACGAATCGTATTTTCAATTTAGCTTATAATTTTAAATCTTTTTTATTAAGGGTTTACTATAACAAAACTTTATAGTTTCTGAGATAATTAAGTTTAAAGAAAAAAGTCACATTTTCAAGCATCAATTCAATCCTAAATAACGTTTTCAATTTTGTGACAAATTATATTCAAATTTGGAATTTAGCAAGGCCAAGGACAAGTTAACATAATTTTTACCTAATATTTGCAATAAAAGCTACAGGGTGTTGAACACATCGGCTCAAATTTGAACAAGTTTAAATGAATAAATGTCTTTTTTTTTTTAAATGGTACACCCTGTATATTTTCATGTTATTTAATAGAGTAATAAAAACTCTAAAAGTTTTGTTCAATATATCCTATACCTATTTATAATAGTTTTTGAGATATTTCAGTTTTTCTTATTTTCCATACTTTTTTACAGAAATAGTCTTCATTATCATAGTAGCCATGTAAAATAATAAAAAGAAACTACAGAAATAAACAGAATGTGGTTAAATATGATGAAATACATTATTCGTTATATTACAACGGCAATAGTTTAATTAAACATAATGTGAAAAAATTAACACAACAGTAACGACAAGGCAAATACATATTTACTTTTATACTAAATTGAAACAAAAAAATTACCTACTAAATACTGAGATTAATTATTTCTTTTTAATAAGTGTTCGAATAAACGACCCTCTTGTGCAATGCACAAATTTAGTCTTTTTTGCAGATTTTCTCGGACCCTGGACAAAATTAGTGGCGTTATTGTTCTACAGGTATCCCTAATCCTGTTTCGCATATCTTCCACTGTTGTTGGTGGATTAACATACACCTTATTTTTAATATAACCCCATAGGAAGAAATCTAATGGGGTGATGTCGCAAGACTTTGGTGGCCACTCAATGAAACCCCCACGTCCAATCCATTTTTGCGGATATCGTTGGTCCAAAAACGCACGAACTTCACGATGGTAATGCGGAGGCGCACCATCGTGCTGGAACCACATACTGTCGAGCTCATCCCTATCGAGACCTTGAAGCAGTTGGGGTAGTTCTTCTTGTAAAAAGTTCAGGTAACTATGGCCATTTAGTGGTTCATTAAAAAAGTGGGGTCCAATAATTCGATTATGATGAATACCACACCAAACATTTAATGACCAGTGGTTTTGATGTTGCACCTCTCTAATCCAAAATGGGTTTTCTGTGGCATAATAATGCATGTTGCGTCTATTTACGGCACCGTTACTTCTAAAAGTAGCTTCATCACTAAACATTACCTTGCATAATAAATTTGGATTTAATTGAATCTTCACATTTATTGTACGACAAAAGTTTACACGACTTTCAAAATCCTGTCCATGCAATTCTTGGTGTAATTCCATGTGATATGGATGATACCTATATTTCTTGGTAGTACGATTAGCGGTGGATTGTGATGTTTCACATAATGCTGCTAACTGACAGCTACCAATATAAGGATTTTCCTGAACATTTAACAATACTTGTAGTTCTTTTTCTTCATTAGTTACTGGTTTGTTGACCACTTTACGTTTTGTATAATCAACAGTACCAGAAGAATCAAATCTTTGCATTAAGTTTTGAAAAGTATGGGTATTAGGCTGGCGTCGATCAGGATACTTCATTTTGTAAATTCTTTGAGCAAGAAGGCAATTTTTTTGAGCCTCCCCTATTGTATAAATCATATCTATTAACTCATTCTTTGGAAAATTCATTTTACAATATAAGATGAATGCAAAAAAAAACCAAACTACACTACATAAAAACCAAAAGAAGCGATTGCGGTTATAAATTTGACACACAGAAAAATGTTCTTTTACATTGTTTTTGCCATGGCTACTATGATAATGAAGACTATTTCTGTAAAAAAGTATGGAAAATAAGAAAAACTGAAATATCTCAAAAACTATTATAAATAGGTATAGGATATATTGAACAAAACTTTTAGGGTTTTTATTACTCTATTAAATAACATGAAAATATACAGGGTGTACCATTTAAAAAAAAAGATATTTATTCATTTAAACTTGTTCAAATTTGAGCCGATGTGTTCAACACCCTGTAGCTTTTATTGCAAATATTAGGTAAAAATTATGTTAACTTGTCCTTGGCCTTGCTAAATTCCAAATTTGAATATATTTGTCACAAAATTGAAAACGTTATTTAGGATTAAATTGATGCTTGAAAATGTGACTTTTTTTCTTTAAACTTAATTATATCAGGAACTATAAAGTTTTGTTATAGTAAACCCTTAATAAAAAAGATTTAAAGTTATAAGCTAAATCGAAAATACGATTCGTATATAGGGTGTTCTATTTAAAAAAATACAACTTTATGCTGTCCTAGTTTTTTGGCTCACCCTGTAGAGTCCTCTATATTTTTAAAATCTGCGTAAAAATAAACTGTATCAAACAATAAATATAGTTTCTTTGTAAATTTCACCGAAAAGGCACAAACTTACTTCATCCAATCGTTGACTCACCCTGTACATTAAATTTGATTAAATGGTATCTTAAATTTCAATAAAGTAACTCAAAAGATATTTCAACTATTGGTACATTAAAATTAATTCACATGTACCTTGACATTAAAGGAATTTACATTAATATTCACGATACACTGCATGAAATTCCGGGAGATAGCGCAACTTATATTGAATTTTTTATTTAGTATGATATATGTTGCTTAAAGGACTCAATTTTCTTATGATGAGTCTGCCGGTACTGACGGAAACCAGTGAGTTCGAAACCAGTCTACAGATGACGGTACACTACCTATATGAAAAATTTCCACCTTTTCCTGGTAGCAGGATTGCCAAACCTAGAGAATTATATGTCTATTTTCGGGAATTTTTGAATAAGATACAATTTTTCTAATTATTATATAAAAACTAATAAATAGTGTTTCTTTTTACGCGTTGACATACAAAACAGCTTACAAATATTGAACGCAGTTGTATATGTATTAAGAAATTTCGGTGATTCCCTCTGCCTTTTAATTGGTAAACTACCGAGAAAATCCCGACCGCTTTATGTATTATGCAATTTTGGTGAAAAAATACACATTTTGCATAATAAAAGTTTGTTAAAGTCAAAAAATTGTTTTAATCTCTGTTTCAGTCCGGAAATGGTTAAGATATTTAAATCAGAAATTTTGTATCGAGATAACAAAAATCCATCATACACTTAAAAAAAGTGCTATGTTTATTTTTTAGAATAGGTTGGCGATTGGGTATATTAAGTACCACACTTTTACATTTTGTAAAGTTTAGATGTATTATTTGTAGATAAATATACTTTAAAAAAAATCAAAAATTGATAAAACTATAATTCACTTACAGGCATACCAGCGACCAATCACATTGCGGTGACGGTACATGTAGGGCGTCAATTCGTTAATTTCAAATACTGCGCCGAATACGTGAAATATGGTAGGGATAAAGAAGAGAGAAGAAATGTAAAATAGATGGGAATTCTCTCGTAAAATAGAGCGTGCCGTAAATTATAAGGTCGTAAATTGGAGATTCCAGTGAACTTGCCTACGGAAATCTAGGGAATTTTTTGTCAAAAATCTAGGGAAATAAAATAAAATCATCTGGCAACCCTGTATGTGATAACATATCTTAAATTCAATGGACACTGACTGTATGTTTAATGTACATAGTCACCTTAAAAAGTGATAATCAGAACTTTAAATTTAATGTATGATTATATTAGATTTAATGGAATAAATTAATTTAGATTAATGTAAGGTATTAAATTTATAATTCATTATATTAAACGCATTTAATAAACGTTTGTGAAATTTTCTTCCAGTACATTTACATTAAATTTAATGCATTTCCTTTTTACAGTGTGTTAGTATTTAACCCTAGAACAAAAATTCTAAATACCATTAAACATGTTGTAATAAATATAAACATTCTCTGAAAATATTAGAATAAGAAAAAGCGTCACATTGTATAAGCAAAACTAATTTCCTTTCCAGGGAATGGAGTCCACAAAAAGCATTGGGCGAAATGGCAGATAACCGGTGTTTCTCTGGAGGCGGTAAGTGGAAATGTTATTGATTGTTTGGTCTGCAAGTATATAGGCTTTTTCCTGGTTTTCGCATGTTTACTTCTCTCCTAGTAGCTATGTAAATAATTTGATTTTCTGAGGTTGTAGGTTTTTACCCTTTAGATTTCTTTGCTTTCGTCTATCGGTAGTTTTAAATATATATATATATATATATATATATATATATATATATATATATATATATATATATATATATATATATATATATCGTATTATCCTAAGATGCTTTATAGTTTTTTCCACATATTAGGTAATTGATTTTGAGGTGGTTCCGATTAACTTATTTTACAACCGAACTCCGTTAGTTGGTTAACTTTGTGGCTTTTACCAAACTTTAAAGGGTTTTCTAACCCTTGCATGCCCTTGGTGCCACTTTTTATGATTCTCTCTTAATTGAAAAGTTTAAAATCTAACTTTTTGTCATTAATTCTGTACCTTTTCAAAATATAATTATGAATTTTTTTTAATTGGAATTTTCCAATTTCTTCTTGGGGCGCACATTTTTTCCACAACTTTAATTGTAAATTGATTAGAGTCTATTTATTTCAGTGATAAACGACTACTTGCGCTTTATTTGCCATTTGATTTGTATTCTTAACTTAAAAAAAAATATAAAAAAATTGAAACGACTTCTAAAAAAGCGCTAAAAGGCGAAAAATAACAATTTAAATTTATGCATAAAATTGAAATTTTTGAAGTCGGAGCCAAATTAATACCTAGCAAAATATGATTTACAAAAAGACTGAGAAATACTTTATTAGTAATTGCTTTGCTACAGGAGTTTATATGAATCTCGTGTTGGGAGTTATTTGTTTTATTTAATAATTTGGTGTTGACTTGAAAAATTTCAATTTCATATAAAAATTAACATTTCGATTTTTAGTTTTGAAATGAGCCGAGTTTCTAAGGTCGCAAAAAAGTACCCATTTTATCCAAAGTTGTAGACCACACTAAATTGAACTGAGAATTCCCCAAATATCAGTTTTACATGAAACTGTACCAAACAAATATTTGGTCTGCTTTAGCAAATCCGCTATCTTGAATTTAAAGAAACTAATTTTCGATTTGTATTCTAGGTCTCCATAACCCCCCACCGATAATGAAAGAACTTGAGACATGTAAATTTTTAGTCCAACATATTTTTATCTTACATATTGAGTTTGAAGAGATTAATTTGAGATCCATGATATACGCCCCAAGAACCCTCCAATTTTTAATCTCCTATATTGTAAAAAATTAACTTCAGATTCTTCATAACTTTCGATTCCGAAAACTACTAATACCAATTTTTAAAAAAATGTGAATATCGTAAAATTTCAACCCATCATATTGAATTCGACATATTTAATTTCAAAAAAATAATTTTCAACTCTTAATCTTATCTTAATCGACACCCTCAAAAACACCCAGTACCACTTTTGGACATAATCCAGAAATCTAAAATTTTTAGACCGCCATATTGAATTTTTCAAAAACAGTTTTAAATTCTCTCTCAGCAACTTTCCAGAACCAATTTTGAATGAAATCGAAAGATATTAAATTTTTAGCCTGTCCTATTGAATTTTCTAAAAACAATTTTAAATTCGTTATTTACACTCTTAGAAAGTCCCCAGTACCAAATTTGAACAATATCGAGAGATATTAAATTTTTAATCCGCCATATTGAATTTTGTAAAAATAATTTTAACACCCTCAAAAATCCCAATATATCAGTTTTGGACAAAATCGAGAAATCCAAAATTTTTAAACCGCCATGTTGAATTTTTAAAAACAATTTTAAATTCGTTATTTACACTCTCAGTAACTCCTCAGCACCAATTTTGAATAAAATCGAAAGTCCTCCATATTGAATTTTCTAAAAACACTTTTTAATTCGTTATTTACACGCTCAGCCACTCCCCAGTATCAGTCTTGAGTAAGTTCGAGAGATATTAAATTTTTAGTCCACCATATTGAATTTGGTAGAAATAATTCTAAATTCGTAATTGACACCTTCAAAAACCCCAATATACCAGTTTTGGACACAATCGAGAGATGTTAAATTTTTAGTCCTCCATATTGGATCCGCCATATTAATTTTTTTTAAATAATTTTAAATTCATAATCTGCACGCTCAAAAACCGCCTATATCTTATTTTGGACCAAGACGAGATATGTAAAATTTTTAATCAGCCTTATTAAATTTTTAGAAAATAATTTTAGATTTGTTATGAGCGACCTTGAAAACTCCTATACAAATTTTGGAGAAAATCTAACAAAATAATTTTTTTGTCTGCTATATAATAAGCGTCATCTTGAATTTTACTGAACCAATTTTGGTCAAAATGATCTGTGGCTACCTGAACACAACATAAAAAAACGGTTCCGGAGCAATCGACGTAAATGCATAAAAAGTACGCGTCGAATTTATTTAAAAGTCGGTTAAAAAACAGTGGGCCCTGTGCACAGCCAACTATAATTTTGTAGAAGTCACTTGATCACTTTTGATGCAAATTCCCATTTTGTAAATTTCCTTTCCTTATCTCTTTCAAGACAGCGGCATACTTATGAATAAATACAAACTCAACAAATACAAAATCTTTAAGTTTCTTTTATAGAATCCCATGTTTTTAAAAGCAACTTACTTAATACGTAAAATATATGGAAAGAACGTTTACAAAATGTAAGCAAACTTCTTTATATTGGTTTCCATTGTACCCCATGACGTCATGATGACTCTCGTTAATTGTCGTGAGCCGTCATATATTTATATGTCAATTTTAATTAAAGCTGTTAAAGTTAGGATATTTTAATCGGATATAAAACCCTTTTTGAAAAGTTATATCTAGTAATATATATTTGGGAATAGAAAAAAAATCATTGCGTAATTATAACATCAACATGTAGTTATTTAATTTTGAGGTGATAATATCTACACATTATCTTATCTTTTGAAATAATAAAAATTATAAAAATAAAGGAAAAACGTCATATTACTAAGAACCGCTCCTTAACTTTATTAACTCGATTGGTAAGAGGCGTAATCTGGTGTCAGGTAGACGAACCTATTTGACTAAAGCTTTTCGCTCCGCAAGTCGAGTGTTTTGAGCTTTTATTGAAGATTGCCGTGTGAAATTTTATTCCAGGACATGACAGTGGCGTGTAGTTAGGAAAATGAAATTGAGGAAAATGTGATCCTTTTTAGTTGCGTCGAGTTATAAACGAGATTACTGTTTGTTGTTGAACGTACATGCCACATAACTAATGTAATCGCAGAAATTTACATTAAATCATAATTGGAATGTAGTATGTCCCTATTTTTATGTTTCTTTGGTAATCGATATCCTATATCGATACATATAAAATAAAGTATTGATTGGCATATATCTGTATAAAAGTATCGATATTTTAAATATCGATACATTCAGTATCATTCATATTTTTATTCTTGTTTTGTAATATCGCCTTTGAAAATGTAACAATAAATTGGTTGTTGTACCAGTGGGTGTGAATAACACAGTTTTCATAAATCTCTTGTTTGTGATTTATTAAGATATTTCCAAATAGTTACTTTCATAGGATACATGGTTGAAATGATAATTAATAACAAACCTAAATGACAAAAAGCTCATAAACGTATATAAGTGATTCCCCGCAGATATCGACTATGGACTGTAAATCACAGAATAGTTAGCTGCAAATTCAAGAGCATTTTCAGTTAGTACTGTAAATTGGTGCTGCTCTTCGAGTATAAAGATACCCGAATGTATCCCTAGTTTGTTACACAATTAAAAAGCGATAAAATTACATCTGTGCCGCCCTGTTCAAACCCGCTGCAGTAAATATTTGGGTGCGTTCGATGTTCGAAAAACACAGTTGCTGGCAGCTTCACCAATATAATGACAGTTGTAGTGGAATGAGATCTGCGTACAAGGAAACGAAACAATATTTATTGAACCATTTCGATATCTACATATCGCAATATGAGAAAATATTGACACAAAATATCGAATATCTTGTATTTATCGATACTTTGAAGTTTCGATATGGATGGCCCATGTCTAAGCCACGCAAATTGGCTTCGCCCAGGGCTCGCCGATGTCGCACTATTCCAGATGATATTTTTGCACATTTCCAATCTTTGAAGGTTCTAAAAATTGGTTTTTCTTTACCATTCTTACAGTAATTTCATCCAGTCCTGTTGTTTTTTCTTCTTCTTCTTCTTCTTTGTGAAAGCCCAAGGCTTGTTTCTACCCATTTCTTTGTCTCTCCTGAGATGCCGACGACCAGCTATCCTTCCACCTCTTGGGGGGCCGTCCCGGCGGTCTGCCGGATGCTGGTTTTCCATTTCTGGCGATTTTTACCAGTCTGCGGTTCTCCATCCTAGATATGTGCTCGTTCCAGAAGCGTCTCCTAGCGCGTGTCCATCTTACCACGTCTTCCGTCTTGTATTCTTCCCTTATTTCGCTGCTTCTTCTTTGATCCCAGAGTGTGTTTCCTGTGATCGTTCTCAATATTCTCATTTCATTGGTTCGCATCATCCTCTTAGTCTCTGCTGTGTCAGCTCGTGTTTCTGCCGTGTATGTCATTACGGGCCTGACACATGCTTTATATATTCTAACCTTTGCTGGAATTGATATGTGTGCATTTTTCCATATGGTTGTTCGTAAGGCTCCCGCTATCCTGGTTGCCTTGTTTACCTGGTCTCGTACGCCCTTCTTGAGTTCACCATATGGTGATATTGTTGTTCCCAAATAGTTGAATTCGAAAACCTGGTCTATTATTGTGTTGTTCAGTTCTAGTTTGCATCTCCGTGGTTCCCTGGCGATCACTATACTTTTTGTTTTGATGGTAGATATTTCCATGTTGAATTTCTCGGCCTCTTTTTTAAATGCCTGTAAAAGCCATTGCAGTCCGTCCTCGGTGTCCGCGAATAGCGTTGCATCGTCTGCGTAGCATATTATCTTGATTTTTTGGTTTCCCATCTTGTATCCTTGCTCCACCCTACACACTCGCTCTATTATTCTGTCCATTATTATGTTGAACAGCAGTGGACTGAGACTGTCTCCCTGTCGTATCCCTGTGCTTTGCTCTATTTTTTCTGTTGTTGTTGATTTTGTTCGTATTATTGTGGTGTTGTTTGTGTTGAGATTTCTAACCGTCTCTATGATGCTTAGAGGCACTCCCCTGCGGTCCAGCTCGTTCATTACGTCCTCCAGCCTTATTCTGTCGAACACTTTCATCAGATCTATAAAGCACAGGTATGCTGGTTTGTTATACTCTATTGCTTTCTCTACAACCTGTCTGACGACGAACACTGCGTCAATCGTTGAACGGTTTTTCCGAAAGCCTTGTTGCTCCTCGCTGATTGTGGTGTAACTGAGAATACGCTGCTGTAGTATACGGGTGAACAGTTTCATGGTCGTGTCTAGGAGTGATATTCCTCGGTAGTTCGCCGGATCTGAGGTTGTCCCCTTTTTAAATATCGGGACTGTAATGCTGTGTCTCCATCTCGTTGGTGTGTTTTCGTCCTTCAATATTTTATTGAATAGTTCGGCCAATTGTCCAGCCAGAGCCTCCCCTCCGCACTTCAGCAGCTCGTTTGGGACATTGTCCGGGCCTGGAGATTTACCGTTTTTCAGGTGCTTTAGTTCGGCTGTTACTTCCTCCACCGTGCACTGTTCTACCTCCTCGATGTCTATGGCTTCTCCTCGGTTCAGCCTCCCTCGCTCTCTGGGCCTTAGTTCCTCCTGTTTGTCCTGGTCTTTATACAGGCCCTGAAAGTAGGTGGTCCATTCGGCTGTCGAGATGTTGTTTAGTTGCACTGTCTCATTTATTTCCTTCCCCGCTGCTCTGAGCATTTTCCATATACGTTTTTGGGTTCCATAAAGGTCATTCTCCATTTCTCTACTAAAGTTTTCCCAATGCTCTCGCTTTATTTCCCTTATGCGGTTGTTTACTCTGTTCCTTGTTTCAGTGTATTTGATGTAGTTTATTGGGGTCTTGTTGGCTGTGTATGTTAGGTGGGCTTTTTTTTTTTCTCTTGAGCCAGTATCTTCACCTCTGGTTTGAACCATGGTTTTTTATTTCTGTTTGTTGTCGTTGTGTTGATTGTTCTTTTGCCTAATGCTTCCTCCGCTGCTTGGTTTATGTTGTTTAGTAGGGTGTCCCAAGCTTGGTTTACTGTGTGTTGTTGGAGAATGGGTTCCCTTTCAATTTTCTGGGATATGCGCCGTTTGTACAGATCTAGTGTGCTCTCTGTTTTTAATGACTCGATATTAAACTTTGTTGTTGGGTTGTGCGGTTTTTTCCTATTGGCTGGCGGTCTTGCCATGGTAATTATTCCCATTACTTAGTGATGATCCGATCCAATATTTGCCGATGTTAGTGATCTTACGTCCTGTATTTGTTCTGGTTTTATGGCTCTATTCGTTATTATATAATCTATTGTGGACGTGGCCCCTCTATTGCCCTGAAACGTGACTTTGTGTTGGGGTTTGTGTTCAAAGTATGTGTTGTTAATCCTTAGTTCCTGGTAGGCGCAAAATTCAACAAGTATGTCACCTCGCTCGTTCACTGTCTCCTCGTTAAATCCATTCTTGACTCCAGGTATCACCTCTCTCCCTACTCGTCCGTTCAGGTCGCCCATTATTATTATGCCCTCATGTTGTGGTATTGTTTCTATCATGAGTTGGAGTTGTTCGTAGAAGTCGATTGTCTCCTGGACCGGCTTTCCAGTGTCCGGTGCGTAGACGGACACTATATGAAGATTGTGTTTGTCTAATTTCAGGGTTGCCTTCATTATTCTGTCGTTTGTGTACTTAATATCGGTTATGTAGTCCCTGAATTTTTCGTTGATCAGCATTCCAACTCCCGACGTTGCTCTTGTGTTCTTTGGTTTGCCTGAATAGATCAGAAAGTAGTCTTCATATTGTTCTGTTCCTTTTCCTCTCTTTTTTGTTTCCGATATTGCACATATATCTATTTTATGGTGTTGCAACTCTAGAATGATTTCCTGGTCCTTTCCACTGAATGATCTTACGTTCCAGCATCCCAGCCTTATTTGCTTTTCGTGTTTATTCCGTCTCATTTTCCTTGTTCTAGCCCGTGTCGTCAACATTAAATCCGTCCTGTTCCGAGGCAATGCTTGGGTTCTGTGAGCATGTCGGCTGTTTTATGGAGGGTAGGTTGCTAGCCTCGCCCTCTGTTGTTTTTTTAGATGGAATATTTCTTTTTACGCTAGGCAAAAGTAAAAAAGAACGTAAACGTAACATAAGGCCTTGTTTGCTTGTATTTTTTTTAAATTTAATTCGGAATAAAATAAACTGGATTATTAGTAATGGGTTACTTCTGTGGCTACCACTGTAGTTGAAACCGAAGTATAAGCTTCCTCCGCCATTTTGTCAGTATAACGAGTTTATAGAATTAATATCTAAAAATTATTATTTAAACGGCCTATAAAATTGAAATTATTGATGAATAACTACTATTTCTGAAAATATTGTTATAATTATTATTTTACCAGCTTTTCTTATTAAAACTACAAAAGAAAATTATTGCTAATTGTGTTTCCATTTAATTTCCTTGTTGTTTTTGCTTCTAAAGAATTTTTAAAAATGAAAATTTTTCCACTTTAAAGGACTCCTAAATTTATTTTGTCAAAAAGTTTGTATTTTAATAATTATTAGTATTTTATTCTTTATCAGTTGTATGAATAAATTGAATAAAATGTAGAAAAAAACTATAGTGGAAACGAGCTTCGAAACACTCCAATAAAAGGAGCTTGAGGAATTCAATAAATACAGGGTGTCTGGTAGAGTACCTCTTAATTTCTCGGGAACATACAGGGGAGGTCAAAATAACCCTACTTTGTCATAGCAAAAAAATTGCTAAAGTACTCCTTAACGTAGATACAGAGCCTTAAAGGAGTACCCGGCGATTTACCTTATGGGCTCTAAGTTTAATATTTTATAGAGACCATAAAGACTCATTAAACTATATTACAGTAGATGTTTTAAATCATCTGAGAACTCAGGATCGGACTTGCAGCCATACTCGTTGGGAGCTGAAAACTGATTTTTTAAATAGTTTGATTTAATTTATTTCGATAAAACTGGCGGTTTTCGAGATATATCGGTTTTTATGCGAAACACTCAAAAGTTACTAATGCTAAACACAACGGAAATTAGGATGCAGTTACCGGACACCTGTTTTCCTGAAGGCGATACAATTTTTTAAAATTAAATGGAATAGTTCGTACATTCTACGCGGGTCATTTGAAAAGTCCGTGCAAAAATTAAAACTACTTAATTTTTTTGAATAAACCTCTTATATTTTTCAACCGAGTCTCCTTTTAGACTTATACACTTTGTCGAACGCTGCTCTAATTTGTTGATCTCTTCCGAATAATACGATATGTTCAAGTCTGTAAAATAGCCATTCGTTTCTGCAATCACCGCCTTATTTGAATGAAATCTTTTTTCCACTAGCCATTTCTTTATATTGGGGAACAAATAATAGTCCGAGGGAGCCAAGCCTGGAGGATAGGGGGAATGTGAAACGAGTTGGAACCCTGTTTTCATTAATTATGCGGCCACAACTGCTGAGGAGTGAACTGGAACGTTGTCGAGAAGGAAAAGGACTTTTTTGTGAGTCAATCGTGGCCGTTTTTCTTACAGCTCGGTTTTCAAACGGTCCAATAACGATGAATCATATTCACCTGTAATAGTTTTACTTTTTTTCAGATAGTCGATGAAGATTATTCCTTGCGAATCCCAAAAGACAGTCGCCATAACCTTCCTGGCCGAAGGAATGGTCTTCGCCCTTTTTTTGGTGCAGATTCCCCCTTGTATCCATGCTTCATCCGCAATGACGAAACGACGCTTAAAGTCCTGAGGATTTCGCTGAAACAGCTGCAACCGTTCTTGCAACACTTCACACGATTTCGTTTTTGGCCAATCATAAGCAATTGCGGTACTCATCTTGGTGATAGCTTTTTCATGTCCAAATGTTGGTGTAAAATGTTATGTACTCGTTCGTTCGAGATGCCCACGGCACTAGCAATCTCACGCACCTTTACTCTTCTGTCATCCATCACCATATCGTGGATTTTATCAATGATTTCTGGAGTAGTAACCTCAACAGAGCGTCCAGAACGTTCAGCGTCTGTTGTGCCCATATGGCCACTCCGAAAATCGAAGGTACATAGTCACCATAATGTTTATTAAGTTTCTGTTTAGTCTCCTGAGGCATTTTGCCTTTCATAAAGTAACGTTTAATCAACACATGAAATTCTTTTTCGTTCATTTTTGGAGAACTACTCGACTTCTTCGACTGAAACGAATGTCAAACACAAAGAAATAGACCGAGTCAGCTGAAACTTGGTGTGTGTTCGTTATTTCAAGAGATGCTACTAACTGAAAATAATCTCTATACGCACCTCTAGTGCCATCTCGCTAACTTTGCACGGACTTTTTAAACCAGCCTCGTATTATAATATTGTAAATACATTTTTTATGGAACATGGGACTTGATTTTGTACACTTATCTTTTAACTTCCTTTTCAGTATTGTGACACATTTTTGTTTTACTATAAAGCAGCAGAGATAATAAATTCTTATTTTGGCGACATATTTCGTATATATTTTAATAAGTGCATTAACTTATTAGATATTTATATTTTAAAAATCATCTTTACCCTTGACAGTTTGAGATTTTCTAGTTCGAGTGCCAAGATTCTAATAAGTTCCTACCGTAGTTTAGTTTTTCTTAATATACTTAAGTATGCCAAGTTAATTTGGCAGTTTTATAGAATATAAGAATTAAAATGGAAAATATGTGTTTAGGTGTTTTGTTGTAATTGTGCAGGATGTTCCAGCCGATGAAATATGAAAATTTCATTTTGCCGTTGCCAATGTTTCTAAAACAACTCCAATGCTTATAGAATTCTGTTGCGAATTTAAAAATTGATAAAATGGTATTTTATTAATCAATATATATATATATATATATATATATATATATATATATATATATATATATATATATATATATATATATATATATTGAAAGTAATACGTTTTTATGGTAGATTGTTTTATTTGTGATTCCGAAAAATTGGAAAAATAATTTAATTTAACAGGAGGTAGTGCGAGCATCAGTTTTATTGGACGAGGGATATTGTCAGAGTTATTTGTCAATTTGTTAGGTAAACGTCGTTCTACAATAAGTCGTATGGTAAGCCGTTTGACTGAAGTAGAAACTTATTCTGCGTCAGGGCAAGGACGAAAAAGATGCAATATGCTTTAAGAAACGAGACTGTACTAGTTCTACGATGAGAAACGAACTCGAAGCTACCAGCAATGCCTCAATTTCTTCTAGAACAGTTAGAAGACGATTAAACGAAGCTAGATTAGACGGTAGACCAGCCACTGCGCCCTTGCTTGCTAGAGAGAACAGAATTGTCAGGTTACATTTTGCTCGAAATCATTCATATTGGCCTGTGAATGATTGGAAACAAGTTTTCTTCACAGATGAAACTAAGGTTAGCCTAAAACATCCATATGGTCATGGGCGAGTATGGCGAAGACCAGAAGAAAGATTTTTTACTTGTAATATTTCTGCAAGAATTCAATTTGACGGTGGCTCTGTTATGATCTGGGGTGAATGAATAAGTTCTTGTCCGTACAAGTTCTATGAATGCTGATTACTATTTTGAGAATACTTGTTACGGGGTGAGAAGTGACATTTGTTTTTAATTTTGGCTTTCGCGTTTGTACTTGGCGATTCGAAAAAAATATTTTGTTTTAAATTTAGTTTTAGTTCTTTATTGTGTATTTTCGACGTTGTTACAAAATCTTTATTTCCCAATTCAATGTGTGTTTTTTGCTTTGTTACTAAAAATCATTTTAGTTGGCGCTATGACTACAAACAAAGTTACTTTTTAAAGAACTCTTTTAGTACATTTTCTTTAAAGGAAAACTTAGAGTAAAAGAATCAGGACGACCATCGCCCATTTTAAAATTGAAAATCGAAATGAAGATGGAGAAAAGTCTCGCTGTCGCAAATTTAGTAAAAATAAATAATTGATTGTGATGCTGACAGGAAACACACAAAATCTTTTATTTCATATTTGTGATGTTTGGAGGTGATGAAACGGTCCTAAAAAAAATAGATCATCTTGTTGATAGATAGGGGGTAAAATAGATTTTCGAAATGCCGAAGGTCCACAGAAATACTGTTATCAGCTTTTCTACGCTTGGTAAGATAAACATTAAAACATGGTTAAATTCTTTTTACCGTGGATGTAAACGAATTGTTATTTTACATGTTTTATAATGATCCTACATTTTGTCCTACTCATTGGCACTTCCAGTTTAAATAGTTACGAGCCGGCACTGCTACAAAATCATTTAGTTATCTTCCTACCGTTTATATGCCTTCAGGGCATAAAAATTCAGTTTTTATGAAATAGCTCTCAATAAAAATTAATAATTTGACTCTCATGAATTCGTCCTGTTTGTTTAGACGTAGAATCAATTTTGAAAAAATGTAAAAATAACTGACCCTTAATGTCCTTATGAACAGACCAACTTGGCAACGTTTCGCCGTTAAAAACTGCATCGTTGTCACAATGCCACTTGTTGCATTCCTTACCGACCAATGGTGTGCGGTCCTGCCGGTATGTCGACCCGAACCCGTTCTCGGGCATTGCGATTTCCTCGTCGTTCCGGCAATGCGCCCTTGTTATTTGCCGCTTCCAGCCTACTTTGCCGATTTGGCAGTTGTTGTGAACGAGAAGTGTTGAGTTAGAGATTCTTCTGTCGACGTTCTAACTTATGGACAAAGACACATTGTGACGTAATTGCTTACGGGTTCAAAAATAAGTTTATATATATAAATATATATATATATATATATATATATATATATATATATATATATATATATATATATATATATATATAATTTAGTTCGTGATATATCCTTTTTATTTTTTGTAAACTTCTCAAGGTTTAAGACTTCCGGGACCATATGACTATAAGGACACACGAATTTTGTATTTATATTATCAGAAAATACTTATTTTTAATAACAAATTATGATAAAAAAAATTGTATAATCTTCAGTATTTTTTTAAAAATATATTTGTTAACGCCAATTATTGTGGTAATAATGCAATGTTGTCAGATTTTTGATGCTTTCAGTAATGGAAAAAGATTTTTAATACGATTACAAATATCTTCGCAAAAGTAAATTGTGTATAAAAGTAAACTCACTTACATTAATAACAGACAGAAAAAATTAAGAAAAGCCGATTTAGTCTGGTTCGACCTGGATTAACCTAAGATTAACCATAACTAACCTGAACCAGCAAGAGCAAATCCGAATTAGCTAGGATAAATCGGAACTAACCAGGACAAATTGGAACTAACCAGAACAAAATAAGCCAAAAAAAAACGTAATAAACCTGAACCAACTAGAAGCGACCTGGCCTAACCTTTAGAGCATTTATCAATGCATTCCGCACTAGTATACGTCTGAAGAACTAATCAGAATTGAACAGAACCTGAAATAACCCTTCAACCATATAATACTGAAGGAAGCATCCAGTGCTCTGCGCGCGGAGCACTGAATACTGTCTTCAGTAGTAAAACGTAATTAATATCCTTTTGTTGCGTTCTGCAATCTGCATAATTAAGAAAAAAAACTAAATCTGGCAACTCGGCAAGTCCTTGCAGCAATACTTTGATATTGTACGTATGACATTTGAGTTGAACATTTTCAACGCGGAGGTGAAAATCAATACAAATGTACGGTTTTAAACATTTTTTTAGGTTTTAAAAAAGTTCGTATATAAAAAGTGACTATTTTCCGCATTGAAATTTATTTATAGAAGTAGAAATTATGGTTTTATATAAGAAAATCTGTGAAAAATCTATTATTTAATGTGGCTTTTTAGTGATATGAAACCAGGCTTCCGAATAGACAAAAAGATTGTCTTGCTTTGATATTTTACTAGTAAAAAAATTGTGAAATTTATTGGATTTTGGCAGTGTTTTTTATTTTCCTGGATTAGTCAAAATACTTGTGCATCATGTGTCAACTCGTTCTATATTTTCGAACGTCGACGGGCATGGTAGTAGAGTTAAATTTACCAGACAGGGATATAATTTTGTAATGTGAAACAGAAGAGGGCGCTAATTTCGCGATGTCTTTCATTTCTTGGCTTCCTCATCCTTGTTTTTGCGCGTTTTGGGACAAAGTGTGCGTCGTTTATTCCACTGTTTAATAATTTCCCTCGGTCATATTTTGACACTTCGGAGTGTTTTTGTTCAATGACGGTAAGTGTTGAGGGATTATAAATTGCCTGGGTTATTTTTGATAATTTTTTGTAACAGCAAAAATACCTTTAATTTACGGATAGTATTTTTGGTTACAAGAAATTTAGTCGGTGAGGTAATGTGATCGAAAACTTTGATATACTTTTTATTGCTTCATTCGCTTAATAGCGCATGGATGTTTCTGAGGACATCGAGGGTTCGCAAAGTGTTAAATATTATTATTTCATTGTAGGGTTTTGAATTTGTTCATAATTTTACGTGTAAATAAATACACAATAAAAGTTGTTTTTTTGTGTACTTTAATTTCTTTCGCTACCTATTAAGGCTTTAAATGGAATATATTTATATAAAATGCGGATGGAAATTTCATGTCCGGTCCTGAAGTTTATATCAATGGATGCTAACTCTTAAAAGATACAAAAACCAAAACTACTCGAGCGTGTCACTAATGACCTATGCCTTTTTGAAGTTTATTCGGTACTTCGACTATAATATTTCTTTTGTAAATGCATTTTTGGCCTATAATCTCAAAGAGCTATTTTAAAATCGTTTTACGATTATGGATCAAACAGCAGTTAAACTTATTTTGTGTTTTTCCATGCTTCAGTTTAGTATATATTTTGTGAAATCATGTTTCTGTGTGTCTACTTAGTTTGACGTGTATGATTATTATTTACGATATAATGATATTTAAATAGCTTGGTTCTTGGGAGTAAACGTGTCACATTGGAATTATTAATCAACGTTTCGCTTACAATTGCATGAGACATCTTCAGGAATCTTTACGCCACGAGATTAGAACACTGAGTGACCATCGAGGAGTAACAGCTTTGTATTTATACTCGACTGGTACTCAGCGAAACGTAATCCAGCGTTTTAATCGATTTCCACGTATGATGTAGACTATAACCCGTATCTCTATTAATATTCGGATATTTACAAATTTCGATTGATTCTCTAATTTTACATTTAAAGAAACTAGACACTTATGCCTAGCACCTTAGTTTCTTTTACATTAAAGGTGTGACTTCAGCAATGCTGGTGTTTAGCTACTGCTGTTTCACCCACATACACTTTACCAACAAGAGTAAGGTATCTTATAAACACCTTCTGTTTGTAATGGTGGTATTGCGTCCTTTGGTGACATCAAACATTGTCCAACTTTCTTATATGTGTTGATAATTGAATGAATATTTTATTTTCGGAGCATTTTGGCAATCTTGACGGTGGTTCCGTATATGTTAGACAAGACAACACTGTCCATAGTGTTGTAATAATGCCTTCGATGTTTGAGACATTTAATTACAAGCTAATTTTTGATCACTAAAAGTATAGGTGTTTCGTCCTCGACGCTGGCGGTGGATTCGTCAGTGGGTCCGCCGGCGCCTTCTCCAGACGCCCGTCTACGTACTTACTATAAGTCGAAACTTATATTTGAAGTTAATTCGGGTCGGAACATGCCGGTAAGATGTTCGTTCTAGTGCAATAGTTGGTGCATTTATAACATTTTGTTGAGAAGTTGGGCTTTTATATTTATTAATAGAACGTCTAATATTTTCAGCGCAATATCTGTTGCCTCTAGAAGCATTAGTCAGCTTTTCTATTTTTGATTTCAGTGATTGTTCGTCACATATTGAAAGAGCTGTATGTACCAAAGAGTTAATGTTGGATTGTTTTTGAGAAGGATGATGGTGTGACGTTGCATTGAGATAGCGATTTGTATGTGTTGGTTTTCTGATCATAGAATGCCCTAATTTGTCGTTATCTTTCCTTGGTACTAGTATATCGAGAAGAGAGAAGGGTATCTCTTAATTCAGTTTCCATAGAGAATTTTTTGCCAGGGTGTTGTTGATTTAGATGAGCCAGGAAATTATGGTGTTTATTCGCGCCATGCGGGCAAATTACCAACGTATCATCTACATATCTGCACCAAAATTTAGGTTTTTAAGGAGCAGAACATAAGGCGTTTTCTTCGAAAGATTTTATGAAGATGTACGCTGCCATGGGTGACAGCGGAGATCCCATGACTGCTCCCGAAATCTGCTTGTAAAAGGTTCCTTGAAAAGTCAAATAAGTGAAAATCAGACATGCTTTAAATAAATCTAGTAGGATTGAGTCCATGTTGTTATTTCGTAATATGTCCGATATTATGAAAACTGGATCATTTATAGGAACATTCATTTCCATATAGGGGTTATATATCAAAACTGACCCATATGTCTTCGGGCTCTCGGGATGGTTTTTAATTTTTGGATAGTGTTCACAGATTTTAACAAATGTTTCAGTTTTTCCTGTAAACGGATGTAAGAGTTTGGCCAGATATTTACTTATTTTGTAGATTGGTGAGTTTATTGTGCTGTTGATTGGACGTAAAGTTATATTTTCTTTGTGTTTTTTAGGCAGTTCATATAGAGGTATGGAATCTTCTTGAAGCTGCTTGGTTTAACGGCCTTTTTTTTTCTGGAGTGAGACTGGAGACATTGGTTCGAAATGTGAGGTTTCCTTATATATATATATATATATATATATATATATATATATATATATATATATATATATATATATATATATATATATATATAAACCCAAATCCTCAACAAAATATCATAAATGTACCACCTATTGTTATCTTGCTTTACACACAGAACCACTGACAATATTGCTAGATTGCTTCGAAAATCAAACGTTATGACAATTTTCAACACGTGTAAGAAAGTTGAATAATGTTTGATATCACCAAAGAACGCAATATCATTACAAACAGAAGGCGTATATAAGATACCTTGCTCTTGTGGTAAAGTGTATATGGGTGAGCAACAGTCGGGTATAAATACCGGGCTGTTGCTCCTCGATTGTCATTCAGTGTTCTATTGAATTTTTAAATAAGATATTTGATTCATTCGTCAGTGTGCCTTCTTTATAATAGGTCCCACGTATCAAGACAATAGAAGAAATTCGTTTTATTGTTTTGTTTCTGCCCATAGTCGTGATAGCAGGTATCAAGAGAGGTTGCCAAACATTATTAGAGCTTTGAAAACGCTATTTAACAAATATCTATTTAAATGAACAACACCATTTTATTGAGAGAATGCACAAATTATTTTCTTGGTTAAAAAATGGTATATTAGAGGCTAATAATTAAAGCATGCAGAAATAGAGGATTACCGCTCATCTGCTGGAATGATGATACTACTTCTCCAAGAAGGGCAAAGATGGCAAAATTGGAGAGAGGTTTTGAACGCTCTGAGCTAGTGATAATGTTTATGAGTTGATTAGTTACGAGGGCTCCAAACAAAGAATGCCACCTTGTATATGATCGTTTATGATATTTTTTAATAGAACTTTTAATGTATTAACAAACATTCTTCCTCATTAATGTGTAAAATCTTATAATTGCATCAATTGTGGGATTTACATTCAAACTTCTTTCTTTTCTTTGTTGTCACGGATTTCGTATTTTGCATTTTAAATTTTTAAAATTAACGTGTTAAGGTTAAAAAGTTAGTAAATATAAAGCGACATACTTATATAAAAACCGTCCAATCCTGGATTGAATCGGTCATGTAAACTTATTTGAAGATCGCCAACACTGTTTTGTTGCGTGGCCTTCTAAATTACTCTTTCATCATATATGAATGTACTTTTACCTATAACAATCAAACGCAAATAAATGAAATACACAATAGACTTGCCAATTTCGCTTTCAATAAACGATAATAAAAAAATGCCTAAAAATAAACCGTAATTGAATTTGTTTACACAATAATTAAAAGAAAATTAATACCTATCGGTCGAAGGTAATTTGAAGAATCGTGCTTAAACTTTAAAATAGTTGAGCAACGTTGGTAATCGTATTTGTAAATATTAGGGAAGTACAATATCGATCTGAAAACATCAACTGTTCCACATAATAAGTCACTGTGATCCAATTAAAATATAAAGTGAAAGGCATTTGAGCTTAAATTTCGGTTGTGCAATCTGAATATAGGCACGATTTACGTGGCCAATCATGAAGAAGAACTCTATCGATTGACATGATAAGAATCGTATTTTTAATGAATTATTTGCAGTTTCCTAATTATAAAATAAACAAAGTTTTTAAGGAAGCCCTTCATAACGAAGTATTTGGGGTTAAAATCAGCGCTGAGCTAATAAACACGATTCGTTATGTCGATGATACGGCCATCATAAGTGATAGCCTTCAGGGTCTACAACAACTTTTAGATTCTGTCAATAGGGTTAGGCAAGTTATTAGGTTAGGACGAAATTTATGGTTTTCAGTCGTCTACAATATCCAGATGCTTCGCTGCTAATAAACGGATAAATCGTTGAAAGAGTCTCCCTCTTCAAGTGCCTTGGATGTTATATTACTGAACAGCTTGACCCAGATAAAGAAGTTAAATACAGAATTGCAACAGCCCGCACAACTTTTATAAAAATGAGATCGATTATCTGCAATGACAATTTAAATTTAAAACTTCGCCAAAGGATGGTTAAATGGTACATTTGATCAGTGTTGTATGGAGCGGAGGTGTCGACACTGAGGCTGCCACGATCAATCGTTTGGAGGCATTCGACATGTGGTTGCATAGGCGAATGCAACTGTAAAATGCAGAAAACTAGCATATCTTGGCCTTGTTCTCAGAGGGAATCTGTACAGAATTCTTCAACTGATTATGAAGGGTAAGATCGTCGTAGAGATGTTTGAAGGAAGCAGATCTCTTGGCTGAGAAACATCCGGGAATGAACAGGAATTCAAAATGCTGAACAACTATTTAGAATAGCAGAGAACTGTGATCAACTAGCCATTGTAATTGCCAACGTCGGGGGGACCTGATACGGCGCATGAAGAAGAAGAAAAATTATAAAATACGTCATCATCGAGAATTTGTTGTGACAATATATTCAGAGAAATGTGTAATTAAACCACGTGTTGGACACGTTGTACGTTAAGGGCCTCCATACACGTTAGAGCCAAGCTTTCCGGCCGAGCTGCAGGTTTGTCGGGACGTCATAAGTTCACACATACATGTTTGGGTCGAGTTTAGCTTTCAGTTGAAACAAAAGCGAAGAAAGTCTCCTTTCATCAGGATAATTCACTCAACCGCAAGATTGTCATGATTGCCAAAATTCATGGACTGGAGTTTAAGTCGTGTCGCATGAACTCTATTCATCTAACTTCAATCCCTTCCCAAACTATTAAGAAATTCCTTGCAGGAAATAAGTATTCCTAACTCATCTTAGCAATGAACGCCTATCTTGAAGCTTAGACTACAAAGAAGGATTCCAAGCATTGCAGCATCGGTGGCGCAAGAGTATGTATACTCCTAAACATAATTAATATAGCCAATTGCTAAAGAACAGATTGAATGCCATAAATATACGAAAAATGCCTCAACAGCGTTAAACAAACACACACAGGATGAAAAACATACCTTTGATTATAACAGTACCCAAATTAAAAACAAAGATATGAATTATCGAAAATTGCAGATAAAGAAAATTATAGAAATTAAAAAAGATAAAAACACTGTTAACGACAGAACGGATATAGGAAATTTGAGCCACATTTACATCAGCCTAATTTAAAGAAAAATATTAAGTATTCGATCCTGTTAATAAACATCAAAAATTGAATATCTTTTTAAACATAAAATTAAATTTATGCGTTCTTTCGGTTTTTTTTGGTCCATTGTTAAAATATAAAAAATAAAACACACTCGCATTTCATGTATCCTATAAACAAAATGTCAAGGTATGCACTGTGTAAAATTAAATACTTTTTTAGAAATTTGAATAGTTTTTTAAAGTGTTTGTTTGTTTTTTAAAATTGTAAATATGTTTGTGTATGAATGTTTTTAATTATATAAAAATTATTTTTAGGAAGATCAATAAATAAAAAAAAAACACAAAATTTTTGAAGATGCCTTAAAAAAAGGGCGAAACGTCAAACTGTTTTTGATTATTTATTAAATAAAGAACCTAAACCCAAGAAAAGACAATATATATATATATATATATATATATATATATATATATATATATATATATATATATATATATATTGGCTCTTCATCCGCCACTGGTGAATATCAGATTTTTGTATACATAGTGGAAAATTCATATACTTGTTAATAATCTTAATATGGGTAAAAATATATCAAATTAATGTAGAACTGGCTAGAATGTTTAGTCCACTGACCAAGCGTGGTAGACATTAATTAATTATTTACGGTATGTAACGCAATTATTTACCATAATCTATTAAATGCATGCGCCTATTATCTGGTAGATGATGCGTCGGATAAGCTTCTTGATAAATTACTAATAGAAAATGGTCATACATGTTCACAGAACAGTTTCGCGAGGGAAAAGTAATGCTTTACGAATGTTGGACTCATTAATATTTCAGGTCATTTAGAGTTTTACTCATCAGGAATGTAATCAAGATGTGCTTGAATTTTATGGGTGCAGTAGCAACAATGTAAGAAATTTTACTTGTGTATATTAATTTACAAATATTTCGCCTCTCCCCCGTAGTGATTCATTTTCTGGCGGTTTTGGGTACGAACTTAAAATTTTTTTATTCTGTTGTACGGCTTTATAGCACGCTCTTTCGAAAAAAAATACTTTGCAGCTAGATTGACGACATGAGAAATATGATGAAATTGGCTTGTACTCCAGCTGCTTTTATTATCTCCTTTGACACCGGCCGCCGAAGGCACAAGGTTTTCGTGAATAATTCGCATGGTGCTACAGCTTTGGCCGGTGTCTTTGAAGTTATCCTTTACATCGTGTTGAAAAAGTGTGGATGTCGATACAAAAGTTGTATGGTATCTAAAAATGGCCTTGACCTTTAAGAATATATTCAGGACAAGATCGGATATCTTACCAGTTAAGATAAGACTAAGATTCAGACAGTTAAGATTAATCAGAGGTCTGGCCACTCAAGGCAAAACCAAGATCCAGTCAGTTAATGCAAGGTCTGAGATCTTATATTTAACGATTTTGTTGGGAGGAAGAGTTCCGTATAACCTTATCCTGACCTTAGACCAAATGTAAATTTTCTGCTCTTTTCATTTCTGGGATCAAAAGTTGGGTTCCTCATGTGAAATTTTGAAGATGACCTTTAAATGACTTTGAAGGACAGGACCAAAGTCCCGGAAAGCCCATTTTTAGAATCTCTGTTTGATTTCCTACAACTTTTCATTTGGTAATTTTTTCTGCTGTTAGTATTTACGAAGTTAGCTGGGGAAGGACCACACTTTTCGAACACCCTATATATATATTGTCAGTATTCTAGATTAGTATTTTTACACTGAGAGGTAGGTCAATCATTTGTTAAATTACACTATCATTATTTTTTTCTTATTATTTCTGACAATATTCAAATTTAATTAAGGCCATATTTTCTCTACTTTTTAACGTGCAGTTCCTGCAAACCCAGGAAGCTTCTTGTAGTATTTTTAAGCAGAAATATTTTATACACAATAATTTCACATACAAGACATAAAATACGAATAGGCAACAACGAAACACTATCAATAAAGTTATGTTAAATAAAATGCAGATTCTCGTACTAATTTGGGATTAGCGGGAACGTTTTTTGTCACATCTAGTTAAGATGTAAGTAATTTAGCGGGTCGCGAGGCAAGCAGGGTCACGAAATTAGGTTTTGGTGTGAACGCTTGTTGTCACATCTAATATGAAATAATCTGTACTCGTAATTGAATATGTTTATATTATTTAGTGTTCATGCGTATTGGAAAGGGTACAAAAGGAAACATAACTTTGCACTTAAATGAGGAATCTACCCTATCAGGATATAAATTTCATTTTTAATCGGTACATTTTTCTTTAAAAATAAATGGGCCACCGCAAGTATATTATATTCACAAAAACGATATTCCACAATATATGTATAAAATTCCATTTATATCCGAATGTTGTGGCCACAAACTCGGTTTTTGGGATCGGCTTTTTCGCAGGTGCGAAAAGGACGCCGAAACCAGGATGTCCGCACGGGAATCGATATAAATCCGCCGTCCCGTAGCGCTGATATCAGAGGTTTTCTCCCCCTTTTTTTTGCGACGCGCTCTTTTGATGGCTATTTAAATTTTTAATGGAGTTAATAATATTTTAAGTTTTACTGATATTAAAATGGAATTTATTTTTTTAATCCCCGATTTAAATTATAATTTCTTTCTGACTGTATTTTGTGAAGTGTTTGTCCAAAACCTGCTTTACGGTGAAATATTTAAAAAATAAATCAAATTCAATCGGTTATTTCGTTATTAATAGAACAATTTTATTTCGCATTTGGCAGTTACTTTCCTGTTTCATACAAGCTTATGAAGTATACAGGGTTATTCACCCTATACGGCATGGAATATTGCGGCCAAAATAGGTGACATTCAAAAAGTTTTACTTTTTTAATATATGGGGGTCTAATATAGTTACTTTTTAAAATTATTTTCATATTATACAGGGTGTCCCAAAAGCTCTGAAAGTATCAAAGTGGTGTTTTTTTTTTTAAATAGAACCCCCTGTATATTATTGCGTTTTTTGATTCTCCGATCAAAATAAGTGCCTATTTTAATAAAGTTTATAGTACCTAAACCTTAAGGGTTTTTAAATAATTTGAATTTTGACAAAATCTTACCTAATTTTAATGTTTCAAATACTTTAGAAATATTTCAATTATGTACTCGAAATTTACAGTGAGGTGTAACAATAAATCATGTTTTATATCTCAATTATAATAAACCTGCTATATTATACAGGGTGTCCAAAAATTAATACTAATCAAATAAGAACTTTAAGTGGCTATAACTTGATTAATTTAAATACAACGCTATACTTTTTAACTTACCAGAAAATGTACCTTTTAAATACCTATCGAATGGTATAAGGGTGTTCTATAACTAAGTCTTCGCGTTTTCACAGAATACGCCAAATAATCGTTTTCTGCACCCTTTTGTATCTAGTTGCCTATGACATTTAGAAACGTCAGATAATTCATTTAATCTGTCAGTTTAGTCTGCAAAACCTGTTGCTATAAATCGCGGTATTATTTTTTGTAACTGTGAAAGTTCATTTATTGAATTGAATTATTTGAATATTGTTGTGTTATTGCTTTGTCAAAATGAAGATTTATCCACAGGAAGAGCGTATTGATAAGATTTTTATCCTTGGAGAATGTCATCAAAATTGTTTGCTGGCCACTCGAGTCTATGCTCAAACGTTTCCTGAAGGAAACCATCCTAAACCAGCCGTTTTTGTGAGATTATTAAACTAGTTTCGGAAAAGTAGAAGTGTCAGTTATAAAAAACCTGTTATAAGAAAACCTGTCACTGAGGATGAAGAAAATGTTTTTACTGTACTTGGTTCAGTGATCGAAAATCCCAATATTAGTCCGAATCATATATCCGAAAATACTAATATTAGCCAAGCAAGTGTTTCAAGGATTCGTAACAAATACAGACTTCGTCCTTATAAAATCCAGCTTTGTCAAGAGTTTCACCGAAATTATTTTGATAACCGAACCGAATTCTGCTTGTGGGTGTTAGATAAAGTGGCAGAAAATGAACATTTTTTCGATAATGTGTTGTTTAGTGATGAGTGTATTTTTCATAACAATGGTTTCATGAATAGACACAACTCCCATTACTATTCTGATTCAAATCCGCATGAATACAGAATTATGAGAAACTAGAATAGGTGGTCGCTTAATGTGTGTGGAGGAATACTGGGTCCATACTTAATTGGACCCTACTTATTTGAAGAACTTTTAAATGGTTTGATGTTTTCGCGATTTTCTTTTACATCAACTTCCACTGTTATTAGAAGATATCCTTTTACATATTAAAACAACTATGTGGCTTCAACTGGATGGAGCTCCTCCTCATTATCATCGCGTAGTTCGGCACATTTAAATGTCAACTCTCGAAACAGGTGGATTGGGAGAGACGGATTTCAAAATTGGCCCCCGAGATTTCCGGACTTAACTCCACCCGATTTCTTTTTATGGGGATACATAAAAGAAATTGTCTACAATGCACCCCCGACAATACCACAAGATATGAAAATACGCATTAGAGGCGCTTTTCATTCTGTAACCCCGCAAATGTTGTTCAGAGTTAGCAGTGGTTTTGAAAAAAGAATATGTAAGTGTTTGGTAATAGATGGTCGACATTTCGAACATCTACTATAAATATTTTGTTTTGTGCTATCGTCAATATGTTATTACCATTATTGCTGTTATAGCCTGTTGGACTACTATAAATCGCGTTCCAAGTTTCTGAACATTTGTATAGATACTCCTGATTATTATTCTTATAGTTGTAAATTACCTATCATTTCCAAATATCATTGGAAACTATATACATTAGAACATCTATTCAAAAAACACAAAATGGTACGCAAAACGATTATTTGGCGTATTCTGTGAAAAGGCGAAGACTTAGCTATAGAACTCTCTTATACTATTCGATAGGTATTTAAAAGGTATATTTGCTGGTAAGTTGAAAAGTATAGCGTTCTGTTTAAATTAATCAAGTTATAGCCACTTAAAGTGCTTATCTGATTAGTTCTCATTTTTGGACACCCTGTATAATATAGCAAATTTATTATAATTAGGATATAAAATATGATTTATTGTTACACTTCACTGTAGATTTCGAGTACATAACTGAAATACTTCTTAAGTAATTGAAACATGAAAATTAGGTTAGATTTTGTCATAATTCAAATTATTTTAAAAAACCCTTAAGGTTTAGGTACTATAAGCCTTATTAAAATAGGCACTTATTTTGATCGGAGAATCCAAAAATGCAATAATATATAGGGGCTCCATTTTAAAAAACAACTTTGATACATTCAGAGCTTTTGGGACACCCTGTATAATATGAAAATAATTTTAAAAAGTAACAATATTAGACTCCCATATATCCCAAAAGTAAAACTTTTTGAAAGTCACGTATTTTGGCTACAATATTCTGTGGCGTATAGGGTGAATAACCCTGCATACAATTAGTTCCATAATGTCGCAATTGATTGGGCTTGTTTATTTGACATGTCCAACAATCCATATTAGTGAGCTCAATTTGGCCAATGTGTACTCTATAAAGGCATTTAACATCTATTAAATTAGTAATATGAGTCGAGGTGTCATTCTTTCTGAAGACTGGAAAACTACCTATGAATTGAAAGTGTGGAACAAAAACTAATGGAGAACAAAAATTGTCTCTTTTCTTTAGGTGTGGCAGCTTCAACAGCATGGCCTGATAAAACCAGACTAAAACCTAACAGTATTACGACAGTATGCGGCACCTTTTTGCAGTAGGCCAGGTGTAAAAAGTGCAAATATCATTCGGTGTTAATGGGTATCCCCAAAAAATTAAAAGTTTGTGTAAATATTTTTTAACGGCATCTGATTAGATACACAATATTCGGTTGTGTCCCCATTAAACTATTGTTTTATATTTAACCCTTGACATTTAACTCAATAGTTTGCTTGGCTTATATATATATATATATATATATATATATATATATATATATATATATATATATATATACACAAAGTGCTGCATTTATGTTGATACAACGGAATATCTCGGTGAGATCATCTTTTATCGAAAAATATTTTATACAAAAATTATAGGATAGCAGGGGGGGGCTTATAGTAATGACCTTGAAAATGACCTTTCTCTTGCTCATCAAGGTCATTTAAAGGTCTACTTTAGAATTTTGAAATGGGACCCCCAATTTCAACACCGGGAATAAAAAGAGCGGGAAATTTTAACGTCGGATATGATCTTTACCTCAAGATGCAGATCAAATATCAAGGTCGTTTCAAGGTCAAAACAAAAAATTGGCTTTATATCGTGAAATGTTTCGTAAAAAAGTTGTTGGATGGCACGGGGGCCAAGTGGTAGGGGTCTTAAAAATAACCTTTACCTTGACCTTCAAGGTTATTTGAAATTCAATTTTAAAATTTGAAAAGGAAACTTCTAATTTGACCCCCGGAAATAGAGGGACCTATTAATTTCACAGTAATCTCATCCTCAGATATATCCATGACCTCGAGAACAAGATCAAACTATCATATTCAGTTTGTAAATCGAACGTAAAAAAATAAAGGTTTTCTTTACATAATATACAAAAGCTCACTGATATTTTTAAGTGGTAATCTTTTGAAATGCGGGTCAATAATTGTAAATGCTAAAAGTCGTTAAACGTGCATTTAGTCCTGTTTTTGCTAATAATTCTTAACGAATGCACTTATTCAAATAGCTCTGAAAATCGAGATCAAAGTAATGTTAAAGGAACCTTACAATCTTATGATATTAGTATGTAACATTTTATGGAATAATAACGTTTTCCTTTTCAAATTTTGAAATTGAGCCTTACGTGACCTTGAAGATCAAGGTCGAGGTTATTTTTGAGATAACTACCATTTAGCCCTATGTACCACCCAACAACTTTTGTACAAAACATTTTACGAAATATTGCCATCTTTTTCTTTTGATCTTGAGATGATCTTGATATTTAACCTTCACGTTGAGATCAAAATCATATCCGATGGTAAAATTTCCCGCCCTTTTCATTCCTGGGGTCAAAATTGGGGGGTCCCATTTAAAATTCTGAAGTTTACCTTTAAATAATCTTGAAGGGTAAGGTTAAGAACATTTTCTTGGTCAGTACTAGTTAGCACCCCTGTCACCCTATAATTTTTGTATAAAACATTTTTCGAAAAAATGTGATCCCACCGAGATATAAGACCGTTGTCTCTAGATAAATGCCGCACCCTGTATATATATATATATATATATATATATATATATATATATATATATATATATATATATATATATATATATATATATATAGACTCTAGAAACAGACATTATTTTTCCGACGATACCTGGTAAATATTTGTTCTTACTTTTATTGTATTATTTTTATTGAATTATATATTATTATTATTTATTGATCTCATTTTAAAAGTCATTATTATCGCGCACCGCTTATTCTTGGAGTTTATTCCCCAAAACGGTGCTCCATTCCCCATTGTATGCAAAATGCATATGCACATTCATACATAGATCCCTGACACTCACGCATATCAAACAAAATGCGCGCATCGCGGCTGACCTAATCGGAGCACAAGACTACCTGATCGATTCCCAGGTGCATGCATACAGTGCCAACGGAGGCGATGGCGGCTCGCGGGGACAAGGGCACCCGGGGGGTGGCAAAAGGGGTTTTTTGGGGGGCCAATTGCCCCCCGAACCCCTCCGGCTTCCGCAGCCTCGTCGGAGACTCTTATTGACCCGATCCCGCTGGATGTTAATGGATTCCTGCTGGCTGGATGTTGCTCTGCTGCGGCTGTGACTGGGATTTGTTGAAAATGTAATGTGTGCTTAGACTATTATAGGAGTGGTAAATAGGTGTGGCAATCCTAAGTTGATTCGGTAAAATTGTCGGGGTGTTGTTAACCCAACGCAGGAGAGTAGCTAGTAAGAAAATGGATTAGTAAAAAAGGGCAGAGTTAATGTCTAGTAATAATTTTGTTACTGTTAGGAATTTTACACTCCAGACTTTTACAACACTGAAACAATAGATCAAAAATTTGTTGGTCAAAACTACTGGCACAATTAAAAAACAATTTCTGTGCTTCAAGATGTATAACTAAAGCTGATACACTCTTACAGGTGATCATCTGAGGTGATTTGAGCCCACAAATGCCATTCTATACAGAATTTTTAAATTTTTACTTATGAGAATTCAAATGTAATGTTTATGAGTTCTTTGACTACACTGTTAAAAATAACCTTAAATTTAATGTGAATTTAATGTCCATTCTACATTAAATTTAATGATTTTGTACCAAAAATAGTGAAGAATTTACATCTACTTTGAATTTAAAGCAATTCATTCAAATATCAGTTCGTTGTATATTAAATTTGATTAAATGGTATTTTAAATTTCAGTAAAGTAAGTGAAAATATATTACAACTTCTGTACAATTAATTCACATATGCCCTAATATTAAAGGAATTTGCATTATTATTCAATATACATTGCATGAGATTTCGAGAGATGGCGCAACTTGTATTAAACTTTTTGTTTAGTATGATATAAGTTGCTTCAAGGACTCAGTTTGCTTATGCTGAGGTGTATATGTCTGCCCTATACTGACGGGAACCAATGAGTTCCAAACCGGTCTAGATGGCGGACACTACCTACGTGAAAAAGTCCACCTTTTCTTGGTAATTTCAGAATTGTTTTGAAATCATGTTAATGTTGGTGTATTAAATATGTGATAACATATCTCAAATTCAATAAATACTGGCTGTATGTTTAATATACATAGTCACCTTAAAAAGTAACGATTAAACTTTAAATTTAATGTAAATTATTAAATTTAACGCATTACATTAAACGCATTTAATAAACTTTTCTAAAATTTGCTGCCAGCACATTTACATTAAATTTAATGCATTTCCGTTTTACAGTGTATGTATTAAGGGGGGAGGGGGGCAGTAAGTGTAGAAGGAAAAAAACAAGACAATTTTCATCATTCATTTTTTCAAAGATATTTAATGAAAAATACGTTTTCACCATATAGGTCTGAAATAGTAAATATTTAGGTATTTGAAAATATATTTTTTTGTATTTTTTAAAAACAAAATGGCGGAGATATTCCTGTTGTTTGAAAACCTGCTTTTTAACTGGTGTGCATTGTAGCGACCTGAAAATTGAACCTGCAACATTAAAAAAAAATCGTTTAGAAGTGGTTTTAAAGAATATGAATGTGTGCAAATAAAAAATAATGAAAAAATTATAATGATTTTGGTATTACGAAAAAAAAAATTATTTTTCGAGAAAATTTCGGAGTTTTTAAGTCAGTTTTTCAACAACATTTACATTTATGTTCCGTCAGGAAAAAATTATATATATATATATATATATATATATATATATATATATATATATATATATATATATATACACACATATATGTGTGTGTGTGTAAAAAATTTTAGCCGATCGGTTTTTGGGTTATCTTGTACACCAGATCGAAAAACATTGTTTCGAGAAAAACGCGAAAGAAAAAAAACTAAACTCTGAGAGAAGCTAATACGGATGCGTTTTTTCAAATCGTAACGGTTTGGTCTATTGGGGTATAAAGTATCTCTGTATTAAAAAATAGCAGTGGAAGGGATGAATACACAGCTGGATTCTCCAAGCGCTTGAGAATATGGGAGCGCTCCTCGAGACTACGGTACAGCTGTTATGTCGTGGTGAGGTGACGCGTTTCATAACAGATTGCTCACATTGAATATCGATTTGGATCTTTTTCAGGCATATTCTACATTTCATTTAGAACGTTTTAAGACAATAAAAAAAATCGATATTTTTCATCGTTCTACACGTACTTCCCCCCTTAAGTCAATTGCAAATTGGGCTCAAATTATTTCCAAATAATACAAAATTACTAAAATTTCTAGAATAGATTTTATATTATACTCAATTTAGGTCATCGAATGCATGAAAATTTCAGAAAAAACAATTGAAGCAATTTTCTACTCCGAATAACGTAAAAAAGTTTTTCGAACTTACGGCTCTTAACATCAAGACTTTTTATCGTTTGATCTTTCGAAAACGAATAAAAACTTCGAATAGGTATTGGCCAAATATACTACTTGGTTTTGTGATGTTTCGTTCTTTAAAACTTACATTACTTCTTTAAGGATAAAATAATACATAAGAAGCTATAAAGCATAATTCCTAATGTATATAGTATGATGTAGATTATGATTTCCTGATCAAAAGTTCTCTTGGGTCTGAAGCCTTATCATTATTTTTTGAGATACAGGACTAAAGGTTAGCTATAGAATATAGTTCACGTCAGTCGCTTGAAGTAGAATTATTCGGAAACTAAACATTCAGGAGAAATAGTTTTGATACAAAAGTGGTAAATAATTAACTCATGCGTGTCGTGGTGCCCTTGAGATAATATCAAAGTCAAGTTGTTTTTTAACGATATCCATATATTTTACCGGAGATATGGAAAGTGCTTCTGTACCTTAAAAACTAATGATAGGATGGCTTTAGACCCATGAGAATTTTTGATCGGGAAGTTAAGACTATGTCATACTGCATTTTCAGACGATTTCGCAGGGAACCGTTTTCTGCAAGGTTTGAGACGACTCTTGCAGAATTTCATATTTTGCAGTTAAAACACGATTACCGATTTTGGAATATAAGTTTTTTTGCCATTATACAACTTTATTAAGTTATTGTTTCGTGATAACACATGACACTACAAACTTTTTTGATTTTTAGAGTGAACCTTTGGATATAATTACAAACATAAAGAAGTTTAAAAACAATTGAGATCATGTCTAAGCTATCATCTTTAAAAAGATGTTTATGGATGTAAATAATAACTCATCTCAGATAGCCTTACAGTTAAAATTAATTAAAAAAGGAAAATACGTTTTTAAGTTTAGAAGAAATGAAAACGAATGCATAGGAACTCTATGTTCTATATAACAATAGTGATTTTAAATAAAATTATACAAGTCTGGTCAGCTGCTTATACTGATATGGGCCGCTGGGCGTTGTTGACTTTCCAGAAGCAAAACCATGCTGCTGATCGATCATCATAAAGGCGCTATGTTCCTGAAGAATCCGCTCAAATAACTTTCCAAAATTGCACATTATCGCTATGGTGCGACTTTCGACCCTGGTTTTATCGTCCTTTTTAAACACGGGACAGGTTTTTGACTCCTTCCATAGGTTAGGGAAAATATATTTCTGAATGCATAAATTAAAAATTACAGATAAAGGCTCAGCAAACGTACAAGCATAATTCTTTATGACAAACGAAGGAATGGCGTCAGGAACCACTGTGAATTTGGTCTTCAATTTTTTACAGGCTTTCTCAAGGTCTTTAGGCATTTTTTTAGATAATGAGATAGGGTAAGAATTGCACCCATTACTAGAAGTAGGTACATAAGGAATAGGAATAATAGAGTATTCTTTGAGTAATTTCGCAAACCAATTTATATCAGTGGGATTAGTTACTTCCTGACCTTGATAAAACATAGCAGATAACAGAGAACCATTAGACTTCCTAAGATTGATGTAGGACCAGAACGATTGTGGATTCTTTTTAAATTTCGCTTCAACATTTGCAAGATAAGTACTATAGGATTTTTTACAACTTTCCTAGCATTCCTGAAAGATAGATAGTCATAAGTCTCTTTAGACCTTTTGTATTTCCGCCATAACAACTCTTAATTTTTTTAATAAGCAAATTACCTCCTTAGTGAACCAATGTGGGTACTTAGTATGCCTGAACAAAGTCTTTGGTACCATCTTATTAAGAATTATATCTATATGCTCATAAAATGCTGCCACGGCTTCTTCTACAGCATATTGAAGTGATCCCATCTTAGACCCAAAACTAGTGTCTCCAAAAACATAAGACTTTTTTACTTTAACTTTTTAGTCAGTTATTTTATTGCGCATTTTTATGAAACTAATTTCACATTTATTTTTGTTATTTTGTTCTTGAATTATTTTCACTTTTTTACCGAAATAAAAAATATTCACATTTGGAAACCACACCTCGCTGGTAATTCAAAAATATAGGCTTAAACATTGTTATTACAGACTGTTTTATGTTTCATAAAACCGCAATAAATCAGCCATCTTTGTAGGTTCTTGTTTAAAGTTCACTAACTTGTGCCAAGGCGCTGTATTTCCTTTAAGAATTTAACAAAAAATTGCTTGCTTATTGAGACCATCATTTTTATTACTCGTCATAATTTGCAATAATAACAACATTATGAATTTATTACAAATTTCTAAACTTCATAGGTTTTTAACGTAAAAAAAACCTAAATAAATGTCTTTTTACCCGCGCGCGGATTCCTATTCTCTCTGACCTGGTTCATCCTCACTCTAACGAAAATTATATTATTTCTCGGATGTAGAGAAGCACAAGTATTTTGTGCATTCAGAGACGGTGTCTTATCGATCGGAAGAAATATATAACGTGCTATGTAAACCCCAAACGTCGCTTATATACTTTTCTTTCTAAATAAGGCTCATGTTTTTAGGATGCCGAGAGATTCGACGTGTTTCTATTCTTAAGCAAATATTGATTTCGATATCGTTGTAGTAAGATAGTGAATTTTATTTTAGTTCGGGGAATTACTTTTTTTTATATATATATTTGGTAATATTATACCGTTCATCGTATTATTATGGGCTTATTTTTTTTTTTTTAATTTTAATAATTTGCCACAGTGGTCTTAAATTAAAGAATCAATAGGCATATTTGAGAATTTTGGTTGCTGGACGACTGGGCTAGTCGAACTATCCTCGATACGAGGTGATTTTGACATTTAGTGTTGCTTCAGGTTGGTTGAAAAGTTTTGAAAGCGACACCTGTACTGGTTAATGTACAGGAATCAAAATTTATACGCCATTTTAATATTTTATCTTCTATATAAACACACACAAAAGTTTATTTCTATCTGTCAATTCATTCTTTGTTTACAAGCCATTTGAAGTTGACGTGTCAGTGAATTTTTATACAATGGATAAAACCGAATATCGTACAGTGATAAAATTCTTGGTTTTGGAAGGTTTATCAGCAACAGAAATTCATATAAAAATGGTGAAAGTGTTAAAGAAATCTGCTCCTTCATTTCTAACTGTGCCTCGATCGATTTTAGAGTTTAAACGTGGTCGTACAAGCGGTGAAGATGAACTACGTAGTGAACGTCCAAAAAGTGCAACAACACAAGAAATCATTGAGCAAGTCCGTGATATTCTTTGTAAAGATCCAAGTGCGACTAAGCGTGAAATTGCTGATATCATAGGCATCTCGAACGAACGAGTGCTATATATGTTACACGAAGAATTACGTATGAAAAAGGTATTCAGAAAGATAGTGCCGCATTCGTTAACAATTCAACAAAAACTGAATCGAAAACAAATTTGTAGGGGTAATTTGGAGCGTTTTAAGCAGAATAAAACTGATTTTGTGCGTTGTTTTGTCACTGTGGATGAGACTTGGATTTACCATCATGATCCTTAACTGAAACAAGAACGTTTACAGCATCAAAACAAGTCAAGTCAGAACAATCGGCAAAAAAGGTTATGGCATCAGTTTTTTGGGATTCAAAAGGGATTTTGTTGATTGATTATCATGAAAAAGCTAAAACAATTAACTCTTAGTATTATTGCAACCTTTTGGACCAGTTGGATAAAAAAGTTCGTGAAAAAAGACCCGGCTTACAGAAGGAAAAAATCATTCTTCATCAAGACAATGCACGTCCTCACACAAGTGGTTTGACGATGGCTAAATTGAAAGAATTAAAATACGAATTTCTTAAACACCCACCGTACTCACCAGATTTGGCTTCCTCCGACTACTACCTCTTCAGGAATTTGAAACAGTTTCTTCGTGGAAAGCGTTTTTCGTCGAATGAAGAAGCTATTGCAGAGCTTCCGGAAAATCATTACAAAGATGGTATAAAATTATTGAAGGATCGTTAGAATAAGTGTATTGAAGTTGAGGGAGATTATATTGAATAAAAAAACTAATTTCATTAAAAAATACACATTCTTTCATTTTCACTTTCAAAACTTTTCAATCAACCTGTGTGATATCAGCCGACAGGAGGATGCTCAGAATGATGGTAGTAGTACATGGTTTCTTAGGCTTCAGTTTTTTTTTGCGAGTAACTTTTATTAATCTATGAGAAAACAGTTATTTTGGTTTTAGAAAAAAATTCCACATAAAAGTTGTGCGCTTTAGAAATACCAATAAAATAAGAAAAATAACATCAAAATCTGCTTATTTGTTCATTAGGTGTTGCAAGAAAACATGCTAAAATGGCTGTTTTTTCAATTATTAATAAATAATAGAAAAAAATGTTGCATATACTTCACACTGCAGTAAAAAAAGCCTCTTGGAGTATAAAATAAGCATGCAAAATTTCAAGTAAATGTATTCAAATAATTTTTACATAGTGAATTTGTTTGTAACTTTTGCCGCTTTGTTTATTTGTTTATTCTCAGCGATAGGGAAGTCCTTGGGCGATCTGCGGGTTCGCAAATCAAATTTCAAGGTCTGTACTAGTAATATCATGAAAGGACGAAATGGAGTGTTGATTTTAAATTGTTGAAATAGATTAACAAAGTTAACGTTCATTTTTTCGTTATAAACAAATAGAATACCTTGGCGACACATAACGATATCGAAACGCCGATAACTGGACGTAATGGCGGATATTTTGCGCGAATTTAAAAAAGAAAAACTGTCTCTATGACCAATAGATGCCGAGATAGAGTTTTTTTTTAAATCACTGGCGTTGTTTATTAACATTAAGGAATTATTTTAGCAGGAATTCATAGGGCATTGCCTAAACTATCGTATGCGGGAGTTTTCGACTCTATTATTTGAAAATTGTTGATGTGATAATAGTTTAAAGCTGCAGTTTTTCTGAGAGTTACTATGGGTGCGATGGTGTGGGGATTCCGGCAGCGTACGGGCGAAAATGAGACTTGGACGCTTTAGATTCATTTTGCCGGAAAAATTTGGATTTTCTCGGCGAATATTGGTTGTAAAATCTTAATTTCTTTTATTTGTGGCATTTCGATGAAACATGAACAATGGAATATATATTTTCCTGAAAAAATTATTTTTAATTTTAGCAATAAACAAATTGTATTTTCATATTTTATGCATAATAAGTAATTGACCAATTAACGATATTTTTAATACATTCAGTGCATTTGAAATCGCGAAAATTCATTGACATTAGTCAATAATATACCACTGATTAGAAATATTGAAAATCAGATTAATTTTTAATATACTATTAATGCTTATCGAGATGTAGCATGAAATAAATTCTACAATCATTTTCCGCCAAATAATTAATTTTCCAAGAAAAACACATGAATACTCTTTTATATATTGTATTAAGATGAATATTTTTGCATTTGCCGAAAAAATGGCTTACGTTGTTTATTGTTTTGTTCCACTTGTAATGCAAAGCCTGTTTGAATGTCAAAGAAATTGATGTAAATATCAATATGTCTGAAAACTTGATCTCTGAATATGACTTTGTATGTGACAATTCAGTCATGGCCACCGAAAATTCAGAATCCAATATGATTGAAGTTTATTACGATATTACTTCAAACGACTATTAAAGTGATATCGAATAAGATGATAATTATGATTATGATGATAATGATGATGAGAATGTATATGGTCGATAATCATTTTGTTTCCTTTTTAGAACGCATCATGTCAACCTGGAGCACTAGGATCCAATTGCAAGTGCCATCCAGCGATACCATCTAAACTAATACAATCCCAGTGCTAAGGAAAATATTTCAAGGCATTCACTAAGCTCATTATGGTTCTGCCTTGCAATGAACCCACTGTCACGCCATTTGAACTCCATCAGATACGGCTTTAGTATTAGAAATAACAACGAAGAGGCAGTAGATTAAATCATCTTTTATACATGGATGTTCTTAAACTGATGGCTGTTACCAAAAACCAGCTGGTGCAAATGCTCCAAATTGTGGAGGAGTACTCCACGGACATCGGAATGCAGTTTGGAGTTGACAAGTGCCGTATTTTGAACATCGTTAAAGGAAGATACAATCGGGAGCATTTGAGATGCAGAACGGTGAAACTATAGCTGCAATGGAAGCAGAACAGACATACAAATACCTAAGTATGAAACAGGCTAAACGAATTGACCATCGTACTATGAAGGCCTAATTGACAATCGAATTTGCCAGGAGGGTAAAACGGCTGTGTTACGAGCTAATCTAAATAGAAGAAATTTGTTTAAGGCGCTCAACACGTACGCATGCTCTGCGCTTAGCTTCTCTTTTGGAATTGTAAACTGGAGTAGGGCGGAAATTGAAAACCTGCAAAGGAAAATAAGAACACTGTTAACAAAAGCCCACAAACGCCACCCTTGGAGTGCTATTGAACGTACAATGCTTCCAAGACACCAAGGTGGAAGAGGATTGGTCGATATTGGCAAGCAACTCGATCAACAAATAATAAATTTACGTTCTTATTTCCACGGGTTAGCGGACTCTTCTACACTACATCGAGCAATATGCGAGGCAGACGATTCAACGCCACTGCAGTTGAGGAAACGGGATATGGCGTCTCAGCATTGAACATACCAAGATAAGTTGCAAGCATGGCTACAGAAACCACTTCGTGGGCGGCATCCAATTGAGGTCATCCAGGACAGTGTGGACAACTCAGCGTTGGTCGATCTACTGGTTTATTTCAGGACAGATGTTTCCGGAAACGGAGGGCTTCTTGTTAGCTATCCAAGACCAGGTTATTTCGACGAAGAATTATCGGAAGTTCATTATCAGAGATCCCTCAATAGAAAATTACCTATGTAGATATGGCTGTCGAACATCAGAGACAATCTAGCGTATAACTGGAGGATGCCAAGGCTTTACCGCAACCGAGTATAAGAAAATACACGACTCAGCCGCTAAGATACTTCATCAAGAGTTAGCAGATAAGTAAAAACTATTGTAGGTATTAAAAGTTGCCTATTTTTGAAAACAACGAGTTCAAGTTATATTGGGACTGAATGTTCTAACAGATCAAACACTTGCTCATAATAGGCCAAACTTTATACTAACAGATACAATTTTAGGCGAACTACACTGATTGACATTGCTGCTAATAACAACAATCAAAATGCAATGAGAAGATTGCCAAATACAGAGATCTGGTGGTGCAAATCCGCAGACAATGGGTAATGAACAGCGTCCATACGATTCCCATAATACTATCAACAACTGGAGTGATACCAAAGAACCTCCTGCAGAACATGAAGGGACTGGGTCTTAGTGAACATCTGTATAAACCGATTCAGAAAGCAGTTCTCCTTACAACCGCGTGGACTGTCCGAAAGTTTGTAGGAAGTACAGAAGACCACGCCACCTAGGACCCGATATCATGGAAAGGGTCCCCACAGAGCTTCATACTTTTGGTGTCTTTGAATACCTGGTATGAGTCAATAATCCCTGGAAAGAGTGCGAAGCCGTTTGGCTTGTATTAGCCATGATATACCGATAATAAATGATGATGATGGTGATAATGATAATGATGATGATGATAATAGTGAAAACGATGAATCTTTCAAATATGAGGTTATCTTGATCTCCAAGAAACAGAATATTGAATAGGTATTGTATATAAAATTATTTGAAAAATGTTCATCTCAATAAAATATACAAAAAGTATTCATGTTTTTTTCTCGTTAAATCAGTTATTCGGCGAAAAATTACTGTCGCAATTTGTTCCATCTGATAAGTATTAATGATATATTAAAAATTTATCTGATTTTCCATATTTCTAATCAATGGTGTATTATTGACTAATGTGAAGTCTTATCGAGATACCACAAATCAAAAAAAATTAAGGTTCTACTACCAATATTCGCCCAGATAGTCCAAATTTTTCCGGCGTAACAAATTTATCGTATTATTATAAACCATATTTAAACCGTCCCTAGTAGTGGCAGTTTTTGTTAACTTTCAAACCTCTTATTAATTTTGAAAACAATTTTATGACAGATATCAAAAGCTATTTTTTTTCCATCGGCATTTCTCAGAATAGCGTTATTACTTGACCGGTCGAATATTCGTTCTATCTTTTAAAATCATATAATTTTTAATGTATCAGAAATGCGGCAACTGAATATTCCATTCGAATCGACACAGAAAGCAAAACTTCTGTCGCCTGTTAAACGCCGATTCAGATTGACCCAGTTGAGGGTGAAACAGGGCGAATCGGAAGTTTAGGGAAACCGGCGAATTAGGGGAAGTTCTGGCGTAAAACCCGATGGTTATCTCGAACGGTGTCGACTTTCTATTGCGTTGAATGGCCATTTGATGACTAGAGCCCTGAGGTAGTTTTTTTTATAAACTTTTTTTTTTATTTTAAATTATTGAGTAACTACAATCATAATTTACAGGTAGAGAATTGTCGTGTTCCTCATTTTGATTATTGCTAATAATTTTTTAACTTATCAAGTTATGATCCTTCCATTGGATTTTTTTAAAGTGTTGCTTTTTAATAATGTCCCATACAGGGGCGGATCCAACCTCTCTTTTTTGAGGAGGGGGGCGGTGATATCACAAAAGTACAGGATGGCAAGAAAAAAAGTTGTAAACGGGGGGGGGGGTGCCAGTAGCATACACATTCCTAATATAAAAGGCAGAATCGGTTCTATTTTCCTGAACTCAAAGCTCGTGGGAGGGGCGGGGGTGATCGCAAGCATACACATTCCTATACTCTATTCAAGAATTAGAGAGAATAATAAAACTGTTACCGAAACCTCCAACGTACCTGCTCCAGTGCCGCAGGTTGCTGAGGACTGCCATAAATCTAATTATATTTAAATATTATAAGCTTTTATAAATTTAGTGCAACAATAAAATTTCTGATAGTTCAATTTAATTTCTGTTAGTGAGCAAAGTACACCTTAAAGTTTATTCTTAGTGATTTATTTTGTTTGCGCTTGTTTTTATATATTATTTGAGATTAGTGAGATACCCTAAAGATATGGCTTCCACATCTATAATTATTCTAAAATCGTTAAACAAGGGGAATTTTTCCTCAATGAATGTTTATGATACCTGAAGATATCAATATCTGGATAATAATGTTAAAAGCTCTATTGAGATATGTTCCAAAATGACAGGAGTTGGAAAATCTACTATGTAGCGAATACTGAATGAGAAAAAAACGACTGGAATTGTTAGTACTCCCAAACCATATTCGATCGCAGGCGGACAAAAAAACTCGTTGGAAGAAGTGATGAAAACTGCAATTAAAGGGATTGTACATACATTTTATTATGAGAAGGAGATCCCAACCGTCGACAAAATTCTAACTAAAATCAATGAAGATCGTGATTTACTTGAAATTAAAAACTCTTGAAATTCGTCAGAGAACTTAATTTTTCCTAAGAAAAACCAGATAGAAAATCTGTTCCTATAGATAGTCCGGAAACTGTCCGTTGGAGAAGTAAATATCTCTCTCAAGTAAAAGGTAGAGTTGCTAGAAATAACACAACGTACAAAATTAGTAATTTAACTAAACTTTTGAAAGATTTTTTTGAATAAAGTTACTGCGAAAAATTGGAATAAATCCATATAATAAAAAATAAAATAAAATGTGAAAACTCGATCTCATGATCGGTGAGATAGAGGAACAATTATAATTAATTTGAGCGACGATAGTTTTACTGCCTTTGACTAGGAATTAGATACGTAATATTTACCAGTATAAACACAATTTATTATTTAAATTTTTGTTTTTGTTGTATTTTATTGTTTAATGTATGTTGTTTATATATTTTTTAAATTTTTTATATATTTTTATTTTAGTGTATCCCACTCTTTAATTTTATATATATTTAATTCCAATTAGCTCTAAGTTTTTTATTATTTTATTATTGTATTTGTGTCTTTTTCTTGAGCGTGTAGAATTAACATGTTTATCTTATTTTTTTGGGGCTATCGGATTTCCATATAATAAAGTAAAATAAATTAAGATATCAGTACAATAAAAATAAAAATAAGTAGGTCTAATTTTAACTGTAACATATTAAAACTAATTACATTTGAACCCCTTTTTAGTGTTTAATTGTAATTCTGCAGATGGTTTAAGAAATAAATAAACTGAACCGTCAAATGTTCTAAAAATGTTTTTAATTAATAATAAAATGGCCCCAAAAATATTTTAATAGTTTATGTATGGACGAATTTATTATTTTTATGTTTAACTTTTTGTATTTTTGACAATGGGTATTTTATAAGTATTCAAATTATAACTTAGAATTTTTTGAGAGAATAAGGCTACATTTTAGTCTGAATGTGTCTAAAACGGTTTCTATGACAAATTAAAAATAATAAAAATACAGTTGCGATTTGTGTTAAATATGTTAAAATTATCTACATTTTGTAATGTATGTGAATTATTAAGAAATCGTAAGAAATAAAATAATATTATAAAAACTTTTTATTTTATTTATTACTGAAATAATATTTTATACCATAAATACTTAGTGATAAAATATACCGCCTTCCGACGCCTATGACAAGGATTAAAATTCTTTTTAACACTTCACACTTCCAAATATCTATTGTTATTCAACCCAAATAGTCCATTATTATATTTTTTGTATTGTATTTTTGAATATAAAATTTTTAACCCATTCCTATGAAAAATATATGTGTCTAACAGATTTTGCTAAAGACACCGGACTAAAGAACACAGGTAGTTTGCAAAGAGAAAAAGGGTAAAAAATGATTTATTATTCGCTCTAGTTCTTAAATAAACTATAGTATAATTGGCAAAATCGGGTCTATTTTCCTAAACTCAAAGCTCTTGGGGGGGGGGGGGGGATCGCTCCCACTGCTCCTCCCTTGGATCCGCGCCTGGTCCCATACCGAATAATTTTTGTTTTCCGTTTAATATTAAATAACGGAAATGTTTTTTGCTGATTCTCTGCACTTTTCATAATATTAAATATTATGATTGCCAATTTATGATTTTTTTTTTATTTTAATGTTGTTAGATAAAACTCACTTGCCTCTCTTAAAAATTTAAATCTTAACGGAAAAAAAAAATGTTTTTTTTTTTAGTTTCGTTTTTAAATCATTTTGTAAATTTTCTAGTTTTTAATTTGTTATTACATAGTCCATGTATTTGAAGTCGGAGGTATTTTCGCTAAGGTCGAATGGTTTAAGGGTGGTGAAACAGTGGCACTATATTGATCCTATCGAGGTGAATGAACGGGCTTTTTTTGCGTGATATATGTAAATATAGGAGATTTGTTGTTTGGGTGGATATATATGTAAGCTATTATATAATAATATTTTATATAAAAAATATATAATTTGTTTCAAGAAATACAATCATCAATCAATTTTTTTTTCTTTTGAACCGGCTAAAGAGATTGACATTTGCGTTAAGCTCTAAGTGGAAGGCAAATATATTCAATATTGCATACATGGAAATTAGGACTATAAATGGTGCAGTTGCATATTAGAGAAATTTAAGGGTGCAGTATAAACTGCGTATTCAAATCCAGTGAATGTGGAGAAAAATGGATTGTGTCTTATAATTATTTGTTCTTTGATAGTTTTTTTACTGTATAATAAATATTTTGTAAATAAGTAAAACGTAATTTAACGAGTATTACTTAATCTTATTAATAAGTCATTTAAAATTATTTTGAATTATATGATTGACAGGTTATAATTTATTTATAATAAAATATTTTTTTATTTCTATTATCATTCTAGAATGGTAATTTTTAATTTAATCGAAAATCTAAAATCATGTGATTATTTCTTCATGAAGTTCATGTTTTTATTTCGGGCTCATAATGAGGGAGTGCAACTGTTCTTGACGCATATGGTGGGGGAAAATCCCATAAATCATATGTTACGTACTCAGAATCAGCGGTTATTTCTTGATAAAATTTGTGTTTTTATTTCGGGTTCATAACGAGGGAGTGCTAAGGTTTTTGGCGCATATGGTGTGGGAAAATTCCATAAATCATATGTTACGTACTCAGAATGAGCGGACTTATAACGCGACTCGACTGGATATCAAATAAATTCATTGCAAACTCGGCGAATGCTGATTAATATTAATAAAATATTTTTTTTAGCGTGTAAATAATTATGCATTTTATTTATTTTATTAATATTATTAATTAGTCTTTTTAATAAACGAAAATATTTGCTGAAATTAACAAATCCGGTGAATATTGCTTTGCAAACAAAATAAAATTGAACCAAGAATGGTTTAATCAAGAGATAAATCTTTCTATATAATGTAGAGAGGAGTACGCCAGGGCTGAATACTGTCGCCACTTCTATTCAACGTATACTCAGAACATCTCTTTAAAGAAGCACTGGGCAACATAGAAGATGGAATTATTGTAAATGGAGAAGTAATAAACAACCTAAGATACGTGGATGACACCGTTCTTATAGCCGATACTGCAGAGGGACTTCAAAGAATTCTCGACCGAATAGTGATAGCTTGCAACAGACATGGTATGAAGATAAACTGCAAGAAAACGCAAACGATTATTGTCAGTAAAAACGACGTCGGCAATATACAGTTTATTGCCAACAACGTAACTCTCACAATGGCCGAGACGATCACATATCTAGGCTGCACGTTGAATAAGGACTGGGACCACTCTCGAGAAATAAGAAGCCGAATCGAGAAAGCAAGAGGTACTTTTAATAAGCTGCGCAACATACTCTACAACCTATCCCTCAATATACATACGCGGATCAGGATTTTGAAATGCTATGTACTCTCAACTCTCTTATATGGAGCAGAAGCCGGGACCCTTACCGATGCTTCATGTAAACGTATAGATGCATTTGAGATGTGGTGCTACCGCCGCATGCTTAGGGTTCCTTGGATACACCACGTATCAAACGAAAACATTTTACAACGTATCGGTGGAGAACTGGAATACCTTACAAATGTCAAACACAGAAAATTGGAGTACTTTGGACATATCATGCGGAATGAGAAGTATCGCCTGCTCCAACTTATCCTGCAGGGGAAGATGGAAGGCCAGAGATCAGCTGGACGAAGACGAATATCATGGCTGGACAACCTACGAACATGGACTGGAATGACATCAACAGGTCTGTTCAGAGAAGCAGTGAATAAAGTAATATGGACCAATGTGATAGCCAACATCCAAAGAGGATAGGCACTTTAAGAAGAAGAAGAAGAAGAAGAAGAAGAAGATATAATGTTGGTTATAATAGGAAGTCCGAAGACTATTTAAAGGTGCGCGAGCCGCAGCAAAAGACCGAGGGAAGCAGAAAACAACTGATTGATTTGAAGGAGCACCAGGACGCACCAAATCTATCTACAGACCCTGGACCCGAAAACGCAACATTGGTGGTAGCGGTAAACTTTTTGGGTGATTTGAAAGAGCGCCAGACGCAGCAAATTCCCGAAATTGTGGAAGGAACATATGGGAAGTCCGAAGGCTATTTGAAGGTGCGCGAGCCGCAGCATAGGTCCGAGAGAAGCAGAAAAAAACTGTGATTGGTTTGAAGGAGCACCAAGACGTAGCAGATCTTGATAGCAGGAAACCGACCCTTAATTCTCATCTATTTACAAACCCTGGATCCAAAAACGCAACAATAATCTACGAGGTTTTTTACGACAAAGGCAAATAAAAAATTGACAAAAGAAACAAAACATTATCTTGCGATATAGTTAAAGAAAATGGCGAACGACCTTATTAAATAAAATGAAGAACAGATTTTTTGGAGCCCAAAATTTTTATTTTTTATTAATTAAATGCTCATCGACGCCCCTAAATCTATTTTCTTTTGAGGAGGGGGAGGCTGACCCCTTAGGCAAGATAGATATAGAAATATTTGAAAAAAAGTTGATTGTCATAAAAGCAGTAAATAAAAGTGTATTGATTGCAAACTATATGTTGTGACAAAGTGTATTGAACTGAAGGAAAATTATATTGAAGAATAACCGTATTTTCAATCATTGACTAATGTTGTTTTATGTGTAGTCTTAACACTTTTCAAATCACTTCTAGTATTGTTCCTGAGACTTCGAGGAATAGCATTTATAGAATATTGTAAACTTTTTAACCTCCTACTTCGTTTTTAAAATTAATAAACATATCCGAACTATTTTTTCCAGTATAAAATGTGGGGTAATCCAGTATTGGATAATAATTATATCGAAATAATATTTTATGCATGGACAACACGGCGTCTTAGGGTCGTCGGATAAAGCAAACGAATAGAGTGCGTTTTTTTGCTTTTTTAAACTTTGCTGGCAAATCAATAACGTATAAAATTTACTGCGACATCAGTGTTGCTGGGCGGCGTCTTTGTGCCGAGGATATGAAACCCGACCGCATATTGGTTGGGAAATGTTATACATTTAAATCACTGATTCTCTAGAAACTTAGCGATCAAGTTTTGGGCGAAAACCTAATAACTTCAAGTGACAGTTGTCGACACTTTGTCGGGGTAAATTGGTACATTATTGGTTTTATAATATAATATAAATACTTGGTTTAATAAGCTAACGCCGACAGGTAGTTTATTTCCTGCGTATTTAGCACTGGTTCTCTTTCTATACACCTAATGATTTCGTCAGAGAAACTGTAACGAACCAAGAGCAAGACTCACAAGAAACAACTGTTTGTAAAGAAATCTTGTACGACCGTAGAATAGGGATGTTGACTGTATTCAAATAAAAATATGATTTTATCGCGAAACCGTAGTTTCCATAATGGAAGACCTAAACATGATATTTTTCTTTATTTTTAAGGAATTTAATTTTTATTTAATAATCAAAATGTAATTAAATCACTCTCAAGTCACGTGACAACCAACACCAATCAAAGTGCATGACGTCACTGCGTCATAAACGTCATCGCTGTCAAAAGCTACGTTGTTAGGTTAACATTATTTTATAGTGATTTTCGTGCAATTTCTTCGAAATTTCCTTACTTCTCCCTTTGAAATGCGATTCTAAGAAGTTTTCCCATAATGGAAAGTAGATTTATAATATAATGCTTAATTCGAATTTGCCTAGAATTAATTGTTTTGCGGGGGCGAATTTCCACGCAACAAACGGTAACTTTTGCTCTGCTGAATTTAGGAATGTAAAGACTTCCATGTAAGTAATATACCAAGAATTGTTTTTCCTGCAACCGATAATGAATACATAATAGTAGTTATAGGTATTTATAAGCCCAAAAGATTTAACTAAATATTTCTTTTCAGAATAGTATGATTTGAGGTTATGTTTTGACTTTTATTAAACAAATTGTTTTACTTCTAAACTTTCATTTAGTCTGTGTGCTTTTACTTCTAAATTTATGACATATTGATTTGTCTGTTATTGGTTTACACAAAACTGTTTAAAGTATATCTGAAAAGAAAAGTTGGCTTTCTAAGTATTTCACAGTTTATTGTAAATGTAAGTTCTAACCTAAATCATCAAGTTAATATAATATTTCTACTACTGTACACTGTTATTTTATTTTGGAGCAAACAAATAAAAAACTGCATTTATAATTAACTGATATAAGTATATTGTTTACCTCAGCTTGGACCTAGTTGAACCTCAGCCATGGAGATACTTTGTGTAGAGTAAGGTTTGTCTATTTTTCTTTCACATTCCGCTATTGTTTCCAATCTTTGCCTTTTGACTGCTAATGATCGAGTTATGTTTTTTGTTCGTCTTTTTCTGTCGGGTTGACAGCCAAACTTCGTTGGCAAACAACCTTCTCTCATTCGGACTTTTGATGTCTAGCCCATCAAATGATATTCTATATAGTTTTCCATATCATTGGCAACTAAAATAAAACAAATACAAAACATTGTTACCCAACTTTGATTATTTTATTTCTAACCTGAAAATTCCAATTTTCATCATTGAAAAATTGAAAAGTAAAAACTTTTAATATAAGAAAAATAAACAAATATTATCAAAACGTACATCAAAATGATTTTCACAAAAATAAATTTTAGATTGTGTAGGCACAGGTGCGAGATTCCTGCGGTTTAGCTGAAGCCACATTTTCCTATAATTTTCCGAACATGAAACACTTATACACTGAGGCACCACAGAACACTTATAAAACTTTAAATTCATCTTTTACTACAAAAATTACGAAAAAACTTTATATCACCGATTTACCAGTGTTTGAAACATGTGACGTCACAGCGGTCGCGTGATAAGTATTAGTTTTTGGAAGTGAAATTTGAAACGGAATTAAAAATAAATGATTTTTAAAGTATTAGTTGTATTAATAAGTAATATTAAATATTTTGGGTTATATTAGGTACTTATATATGGTTTTAAACACTTTTCCAAGAATAACTAACATCCCTATTAGTTTAATAAGCTACCGCTTTTCTTCTCCTTCAGGTCGTTAAAGGAAGAAAGATAGCCTGACAATTTATTTCCTGCGAATTTACCCCTGGTTTTCTCTCGGAGCTCAAACGGATCAAGAGCAAAATATTATCACATTGCTATTTCCTAAAGATTTTATAGGAACATGTATTTTAAATGTCCTTAAAGTTGGAATCAAAATCTGATGATCAGTAAATTTAGGGAATCGCTTGATAGCTAGTATAGCATCCAAGTTTTATTTAATGTTTAAACTGTCATCCATCAATTAATCAATTTTTAATGCTTTTTGAATAATAATTTTTTGGATAAAATTTAATTTGCATCGTCAAGCTACGTATGGGGATGTAAAAATAAATTGAATCTCTTTTAAAATATGACGGAACCCTCCGTGTGAAATGCAGTAACAGTGGTTATATACGTTATGCTGTTGCAGTAGGCTGGAATCACGTTCAGTAAACATAGAACCATATGCAACTCCGTGTGTGGATGAAGTAAAATGTGAACAGTGAATGCAATATCCTGTCCGTCATATCCTTTCCATGTTGGTAGTTACAAAAATTAAATAAATTGTAACAAAACACAGTTTATCCTATGCCGCCACCATCTAGGTGGTGGCTCACCCGTACTACCATATCGATAATAAAGTCCGAACTTACTCTCTTCGGAACAGTGATTGGCAGGCGTACATGTTTCGTCTCTTGTTGACCAGACTCATCCGAATACCGATTATGCAAGTATGCAATACGGAATTCAGCTTCGACGACTTCACGTCGGATGGTATATATCAGGTGTGGCTATAAAATAGCGACACTGCGGTGTAGAGTGAAGCCTTCTCTTTTGAATGCGGTGCCTTCCATGTATGTAGATAAATCAGCTTGGGGTGTTGAATAAATGATAAGTGTAATAATTGTCGCGAAATATCACATGAAACGTGGGAAATCCGCTACTGAAGCTTTTCTTTTATTAAAAGAATTGCTTGGCCGTTAATGTTCATCACGTTCGCGAGTTTTTGAGTGGTTTAAGCCTTTTCAAGATGTCTGAGAAGACGTTAAAGATGATTCGCCCTTGCACGTCAAAAACGGATGAAAATATTGAAAAAGTCGGTAATCCATATATCGGTCAATTCTAGATTGAACCTAATATTATTCTTTATTCGCTCAATGAGAAGTTATGGAAGGGGAGCAAAAATTCGTGCGATTGCTGAAACTGTAGGAATTTATAAAGAATGCGTAAGGGAAATTTAATAAATAATATAGCAATTTTAACATACAAAAAGTATGTGCAGAAATGGTGCCTCAAATTTTCACAATTGAGCAAAAAGAAGATCGCGAAAATGTATGTACCGACACTTTAAATGCCATTGAAAATGAGCCGAACTTGTTGATGATCCTGAAACTAAGCGCCAAACCATGTATTTGAAGGTCTCAACTTCCCCGAGAGCTAAAAAAGCTCGAATGAACAAATCATGATTCAAAGCCATGATGAATGTTTTTTTTTTTTCGATATTCATGGGATTGTATACTTTCACTGGGTTCCTGAAGATCAAACAGTTAATCAACAGTACTACCTTGAGGTTCTTGCTCAAACTCGTGAAAGAATAAGAAAAAAAACGACCTGAATTGTGAAAGAATAAGTCCTGGATGTTTTGAATTTTGCCGACTTCGATTGATGTCGAGCTCGCCACGCGAATTTTTCACGAAACCCTTGTCCCTTTGCCGACGGGCGACAAAGGGAATAATAAAAGCATCGGGAATACAAAAACCAATTTCTTTATATTTCTCGTGTTGTCGGTCTCTCTGGAAAGTAATTTTTTTGGAGAGAGCGGTCCGTAAAGCTATTTAGTTAGATAAAAAAAAATCTTTTGACTTCGCACCAAAAATCAACAGAAAATGGATTACTGCGAGCCCCGGTCGCTCTTCTCGCGAACAATTTAAATTTGATGACGCGTTTATTATCTCCTTTGAAGCTGTCTTCCTAAGCGGGCAAAATTCAAAGGAAGCTTGTCACGGGCTCGACTCGCCATGTTTATACGCACCTCAGTGTCCCATTATTAGATCGTCCGCCTTATTCGTATCTGCATTACACGAAACAAGATTTCAATCCGTTTAAGCTGTGAACAATGGAAAATTCGCATGGAGCGTTGTAGGGATGGAGTAGGGATGGAGGAGGGGTGTGTATTAAAGGTGGTAATAACTAAATTAGTATAAATCTAAAATAAAATGTTTAATAGCAATTGTCTCGTTGATTTATAACCACACCTTGTTTAGGTTTATGCGAATTTCACGGATACTTTCGTGAGAACATATAATTAAACTCATTTCGACATTCATAAATTATTTTAACAGTTAGGCTGTGAAGCGTACTTCCTCATGTGCCCAAAACTCCACAAAGTAAGCATTGTTTCTAAAATTGTAAAAAAGGTACTTATTTTACTTAATTTAAGCCTACGAAAATTTTTTGGATCTCGAAAACCACCCAAATAGCAGATTAAAAAGAAATTTCACAAAGTTAAAATTTTGTTCGCCATCTTGAATTTTAAAAAGTTATCTTTGAATTAGTAAGCTAAGTCCTAGAAAACTCCCCAATACCAATTTTGGAAGAGTTCGGAAAATGTTAAATTTTAAGCCTGTTCGTAATCTACACCGCTAAAAATCCCCTAGCACCAATTTTGAACAAAGTCGAATTTGGGAAATGTAACAGTCCGCTATATTGGATCTGCGATATTTAATTTTAAAAAATTATTTTAGATTCGTAAGCTGCGATCCCGAAAATCTCACACAAATTTTTTTTATCAACCATATTGTAAACGCTATCTTGGATTTTATTTAAACAATTTTAGCCAAGGTTATATATGACCACCTTAGCAACTTCCTCAACATAAAGCAAAGGATTGAAACTAAATCTGTTGAGTCGTTCTGAAGTAGCGGTCGAATTGAGAATCTCCTTCTGATGCCGGTTAAAGAATGATTACTTTTACAGTTAACTGCTGTGCAGTTTGATTTTTTCTATAACCTATCTAGCAAGGTTGACCTAAATTCTTAAGTTTATTCACAAGTCCAACAACTTTTTTTTTATTCTTGCTATATTACTCAAAGATCTCGAACAGGGAAAAACACTGCTTTAAGTTATAATGTAACTGGATAACTGTCATTAATCTGCATCTAGCGAATGATGCACCATTCTACGAGGATGTGCTCATTCACAGTCATAACAGTCACTATTTTTTAATTTGAAGATTAATTATCTAGAAGAAATAGAGATTTTGTATATTTCTATTTGTATTTATCTGTTGTTTCAAGACATGTTATGGCATGCATGGATTTTAACTCGGTTTTAGTTGTATTAGGTCAGGTTCCTCAGGATGCTATCGGGGGTAACTCAAATTTTATAAGCGTCGTAAAATTATTAATAGTGTCGAGAGGATAGGCATTTAAAAGAATTCGATATATTTTTTTATAAATAGTATATTTTCCACACTACTTACTTTTTTTACCATTATCTAGGTAATTTTTTAACATCTTCGTCGCTATCCAACCTTGGTAAATTTAAAGGATACACGACCGTAAAACTGTGGTGAAAATAAACTGTCCATGAAATGTGGTTTGAAGCGCGCGTAAAACATCAAGCCCCTCCGAGTTGATATTAACCAAGCGGAAAAAGGGTTCGCAAAAAAGGTATTTCGTAGGATTAATCTCTAACAGTGTTGATTAATAAATTAATAATAATTATAGCGTATTTTGAGAATGTTTTTGTTGTTTGAGTATCAAATATCGTCGGTGGAATGCCGATACTACGAATGCGTGAATTTGACCTGTTTAGCTTTTCGCTTTCCTTTACCTGCAATAGTGTTAGTTAGCAGGAGTGGATTGTTGAATGTATAATTTTGCTAAGGCTTGAGAGATCATGGCTATAAGAATGAGTTTTTTAATTTTTCGACAAAAAATGCTAAATTGTCCATTCGTGATTTTAACATTTTACCGACTATTTAGTTCTAAATATATCTTTTTTAATGAAAATTATTTTTGGTTCCTTAATGTTTGTATTTGTCTTATACTGCCTTTTAGTGTTTAGAGAGGATATTTTAACTTGGCAGGTTAGGACAAGGTGTCCCGTAAGTTTCTAGGTGATTTATAAAGCTAATAATTTTTTTAAGAACATTACATTTTTAAACTGTCTTCGTACCAAGCTACGCTACTCTAAATGGAGTTTATTTTACATTATCGACGAATGATAGCACATCACAAACGCTTTCTTGTTTTTAACCTCACACATTTTGGCCCTATTTAACCTGTGTTCCAAATAATATATACAATTCCTGCAAATACAACTCTGGTCTTCTGTCCATACGTGTTTCGACTACCTTATGGTCTCGTCAGTGGAGCTGTATCGAATCGAGAGCAACATTCGCATGAAACAACTGCTATATAAAATAAAGGGTGTTTTTTTTATAGAGGTATAGAACTTTTAAATGGAATAAAACAAAGATGAATTTTTTAAATTGACATGAAATTTACTTTATTGGAAAGATAAACTTCTGGCATTATAATTTAAATATGACTTCTGGCATATCACCGCCACGGCTGGCTCGGACATAGTCTAATCTGAAGGTCCAATTTTCGATGATTTTTTCCAACATTTGTGGCCGTATATTGGCAATTACGCGTCGAATGTTGTCCTCCAAGTGATCAATCGTTTCGGGCTTATCGGCGTAGACTAGCGAGTTCACATATCTCCACAGAAAATAGTCTAGCGGCGTTAAGTCGCACGATCTTGGAGGCCAATTCACGGGTCCGAAACGTGAAACTATGCGGTTTCCAAACGTTTCCTTCAATAAATCAATTGTGGCACAAGTTGTGTGACATTTTGCGCCGTCTTGTTGAAACCACTGCTCCTGCACATCATGGTTGTTCAATTGATGAACGAAAAAGTCAGTAATCATGGCTCTATAGCGGTCACCATTGACTGTAACGTTCTGACCAGCACCGTTTTTAAAGAAGTACGGACCAATGATTCCACCAGCCCATAAAGCACACCAAACAGTCAGTTTTTCTGGATGTAACGGTGTCTCAACATACACTTGAGGATTATCATCACTCCAAATATGGCAGTTTTGTTTATTGACGTATCGATTCAAACAAAAGTGAGCTTCATCGCTAAACAAAATTCGCTTATGAAAATCGGGATCAAAGGCAATCTTGTTTTGGGCCCATTCACCGAATCTACGCCTTGCTAGATGATCGTGTGGCTTCAATTCTTGCACGAGTTAGATTTTGTAAGCACGCAAATCAAGATCTTTCCGCAAAATCTTCCATAAAGTGAATGGATACATATTCAATTCCTGTACACGATAGCGGATAGACTGATTCGAGTGTTCCTCTACGCTACGCGCTACAGCAGCAATGACTTCTTCTGTACGCACTGTACGACGTCTCTGTGGATGCGTATTATCATTCAGAGTAAACGTGGTGCGAAAACGTTCCATAGTTAATCGAATTAATTGCTCTGATGGACGATTACGTTGACCGTAAAATGGACGTAGTGCGCGATATGTATTTCGAACAGAACCATGATTTTCAAAATAAATTTGCACAATGTGGAAGCGTTGTTCAGGCGTCAGTCTATTCATGTTGAAATGCCAAACCAAACTAAACATAAATCACTTGACAGCTGACAAAATGGCCGCCAGTTAAAAAAGTGTTGCCAACTTAAAGTTTTTTACCTCTATAAAAAACACCCTTTATAAATTCTGAGGCATGTCAGCCGATTGCGACGTCGGACTGAAAAATATCGCCAGTCGAACGACATCTATACATTTACCGGAGTAGTGTGAAAATTTCGGTAAGAGATAAATCTGTTTTACGTGTTTAAATAATTGCCTATACGTATTCTCCTTTCAAGCAGAGACAAAGGAAAAAATATATAGAAACAGTTTATTTCCTGCAAATACAACTCTGGCTTTTTCTCCATACGTGTTTCTACTAGCTTATGGTCTCGTCACTGGAGCTGTATCGAACCGAGAGCAACATTCACAGAGATCGGTTGAAATGAAAACATATATTTTGCAATAATTTTGCAATATGTCAGTTCCTATGATCTTTTTCCAATGTTTAAAAAAGTGAGGTCTTCCCGATGAAAATATACAATTTGTGTAGATGTGAAGTAAATTATACGACTTGAAAGGCTTATAAACAAATGGAGTCTCACGTTTTTTAGAAAAAAAATATTGCTTTTTGCCATTTAATACCCTAACATGATTTTTACTATCACAGTAGGCGAAAAAACCTTTTAAATGAGTATAGTGGTTAAAACCAAATTCGGTTTAGTTGCCCGGATATACCGAGAGCTTAAAGAGGCCCTCGCAGATGCTCTAATTTTGCATTAATTACGCAATATCTCAGCTTCTAAGTATTTTTTTTATTTTTGAAAAAGTGGCGTCTTTGTCATTAAACTTAAGACAAAATGGCATTAGTTTGAAGTAAATAGCATAATTATTATCAATTTTAAGGAGTTATAAACATTTAAATTGTTAATAACAAATTTCCTAACCATTTCTCGGAAAAACATTCTCGATATTCGTAATAAGCGGGTCAAAGTAAATTCTGGGCTCTCGGAGTAATAAGGGGTATGTAAAAAATCTCTTTGGAGTTATTTTTTTCGCAACAACCCCGATAAAACATATTGAAGAAATTCAAGGTTGTTTTTCACTTACTAAATAATCATATTTTGAAATTTTATAGGTTTTCAGTCAGAAGATTTTGGCTCCGTTCGTTTCTCCCTTGAATCTGAGTAGTTTAATGCATTGTATTTTAGTAAGAATTTTTGTAGATGTTCGTGGAGAAAGTTGAAATTTATACATGTAGTTATTAAAAACAGGCATGATGACTGATTTTGAAAAACTATTCTGTGATGTTCGGAAGTATCTACTAATCTTAAAAAATGCCATTTTAATTTTAAGTTTCAAATTTACACCAAAACGCTTATCTGTCATCGCGCCGTTCGTGACGTCACGCCTTTGTGAACAGTAAACATTAGATGCTAATGCAATAATTTTGTTATTTTGTTTTAATCAGTGTGATAATACATCAAAAAAAAACTCCTAGCTAGTTATTTGTTTACGTTCCACATAAGAAATAATGTTAAATTAGTGTCTTAATCTTACACGGCGAGATCCAACAGCTATACGTCTAAATTCTCCAATTTATTTCTATGAAAATCATTTTGACGTAAGTTTTTACTTTATTTCATAGATTCTAAAACGGTGTGTGCGTAATTGTCTTGTTTGATGTCTAAATATAATATAAATTCAATCCCTTTTGAGGTTAGATTTTATCTCTTGAATATCCACCATTGTTTATCTTAATCATAGACATTAATATTACTTAATCTAGGCTGGGGATCCTATACAAGAAAGTTGGCTCACACTTAAAAAGAGATAGAGTGTTTTAGATGAATAGTACCTCTCTTTCTAAGTTCGGTCATGAATTTCCAATGACGTTTGGAGTATCGTTCTTAGCTCTGCCATTAGAAAGAGAGGTACTACTCATCGGAGACGCTCTGTCTCTTTAAAAGCGTGAGCCAAATTTATTTTATGGGATCTCCGGCCTAGTATCTTTATATTATGTCTACTATCTTAATGAGTATTTCAATATCATAACCTCTAAACCTAACTTATCATTAAGTGCATATAAAAAGCAGATTTTAGGGGTTTGGGACTTTTATATTATTATATTTTTATAGATTATTAATTAATGTCCTTACATGGAAGTTTTAAGGTTTCTAAATTCGGATGGACAAAATTTTTGTTTCAAGCAAGAAACTCTCCCGGTATCAACAAATCAATTCTAGGCAAATTGGAGCTATTTGCTTTGGTAAATCCTTGTTCCATAGCCAACGTTACTTCATTTTTTGGTACCACAAAACTAGGTAACTGATCGTTGAAAACCACAATTGGGATGTTGACTGTATTCAAATAGAAATATAATTTTGCCGCGAAACAGTAATTTTCATAATAGAAATCCTAAAGGATACATTATTTGTCTTTATTTAATAATAAAAATGTAATTAAATCTACTTCGAGTCACGTGACAACGAACATCAATCAAAGTGATGTCACTCCATAGTAACGTCATCGCTGGCACTCCGTCCTGATACAGTTATATGCATAATCAAAATAACATGAAGTTATCAGTTACACTTTTTTCACGTTGATCAATTGATAATTACTCGTAAAGAATACAGCCATCGTCATCTCTGTCACGAACTTGACATATGAATTTTTTGGTTTTATATCACATTCGCGATTGCTGTCAAGGGCTACGTTGCCTAGTTAATATTTTATAGTAATTTTCATGTAATTACTTCGAAATTTGCTTACTTTTCCCTTTGAAAACGATTTTAAGAAATGTTCTCATGAAGGAAAATTAATTTATTAAGGCAAATAGTTCGAATTTGCCGAGAATTGATTGTTTTATGGTGGCCAATTTCTTCGCAACAAAGAGTAACGTCTGCTCTGCTGAATTTAGAAATATGAAGGTCTACATGTAAGTAATTTATCAAGAATTGTTATTTCCGCAACCGATAATGAATACATAATAGTAATAATCGGTATTTATAAGTTCAAAACTAAAATAAAACGGATAGTGCCGGGCTAGCTGAAGCCACATTTTCCTATTATTTTCCGAACGTGGAACGTGAATAAATAACTTTCAGTTGTTTTAATTGTAGTATTTGTACACTGAGGTACCACACAACCCTTAAAATAACTTTACAAAAATTAAGAAAAAAATGTATATGTCCTTGTCAGTTTACCAGTGTGACGTCACATCGATCAAGTGACAAGTTTGGTGTTTTTGCGGGAAATTTGAAACGAAATTTAAAATTTATGATTTTTAAAATACTAATTGTATTAAAAAAAAATTAATTATTTTGGGCTACATTAGGTACTTATGCATGGTTTTAAATACTTTCCCAAAAATAGTCAACATCCCAATTGTCGGATGTTTACAATGTTTACATAGATGTGACATAAATCGCTCTGATTGGTGTTCAACTTATCATGGCGGATTGCATACTGCGTAGCTTCATTTTATCAAAAAAATTTTGACGATTTTTGGTTACTGCCATCATGCCTATTTAGGAGTTATTTATTGCCTTTTACAATAATATCTTTATGATGACTACCGGAAACACTACGGTTAAGGTATATGAGATACATCTGGGGCATTTTACAGCAACTTTTCTAGCCAAACGTCCGAACACAAAATCATACTGTTTTCAACTCTTGTTTGAAAAGCTAACATGAATCTAAGAAAATTTTAAAGTAGACGATGTGTTTTTTCTTGCAACTTTTCGATGATGGTGATATTTTGACCTTGAAAAAATACACAACGTGCAGTTTCTCAAAAACGGCATTTTTAGCATATTTCTTTGATAATCTAGATGAAAAGCTGTTTTTTATCGATATAGGCACTGTCCAGATTGGACTTTTTTGATATTGTCCCCATATATGAAATATCCGTTTCTGCCAATTTTATACTTTATTTAAAGGCTAAAATAAGTCGTTATGAACCAGCTATTGCCAAAAAATATGTAGTTTTAGAAAAATGAACATTTTGTAAGTTTTTAGGACCCGTTACTATTAGAATGTATTTTATAAATACATATTCCAATCCCATTGAATAAAAAGAATGACTCGTCTTGAAAACATCCGTGCTTTATATTTAGAAAGAAAAGTACATAGGCGACGTTTGGGGTTTACATAGCACGGTTATATACTTTCTTCGGATCGATAAAACCCCGTCTCTCTGTATACACACCCTGCAGCTCTCTCATTCAATTCATTACATAAATCCCAAATTACTCCACACCACCGCAAAGTGGACGGCTTGCTCTAACGGCAACAGCAGCATCAGCCAGCCAATTGCGTTGTTTTATTTCTGTATAAAGGTCGTATCGGCCTGACGGTGTCTTCTTGTTAGGCTATCGATTTTCGAAAGACTTAGCAAAATATCTATCTACCTTGTATTCTGTAAAAACGTTTAGAAAAAGCACTTGCGTAAACGCGGGTTAAAACATTGTTCACTTGCCCAATGCTAAGCCTTGGTAAGTAGACATTTAACTCATTTTATAGCGATATTGGGATACATTTTAGGTTCGTCGATGGCACCACTGAGTTACGGATTGTATGGTGATTTTTTTTTATTAATCCGTACACTGGCTGCTTGTCAACGTATTAAAAAATCTTATTTAATGTGAGCTGGACAATAAGGATCGATGTTTTGAGGCTTTAGGGCTGAAATAGAGACATGGCATACGTAATTTTTTGAAAATTCCTAAGCGTTTCTATATGCCGAAAATCTTATTTTAATTTAAAATACATAAGTATAGTCGAACTTGGGTAAAAACATTATGTGCTATACGGTATTTTATTAACCCTAAAAAGTCTTAAAACTTAAATTAATAGTTGTAAAAAATGGATATTTTTTGTAGCGCTGTCTGCGAACAGCTTCTAAAAGATATTTTTTCTTAAAAAGAAAAGTATTTACCTTATATAATTTCGACTTTTTGATTTCGAAAAAAATAGTAAAAAATGTTGTAAGTCACATTTTCCATATATTTATTCGAGAAAAGTAAACTAATCATAATTTGAATTGGAACATTAAAAGTGACTTTCAGATTTGTTTCAGTAAATGTTTGAGTCCGTACCTATTACGAGGCATGTCCAGAAAGTAATGTACTGTGACTCTCAGGCTCGAAGGGATTTTTTTGTCGAGGTGTTGGCTACACTGCCGTATAGCCTGACTCCTCCCCTCCACAACGAGACCGGTTCAAGGTCAGTACGTTGAGAACTCTCGATGCGACAGCACGTTTCGTGAAAAATGTCGATCCAATCTCCCGCTAAGTGCGAAATGCGCGCCGTCATCCGCTATCTCGTTTGAAAGGAACAAGCTCCGGTTGAGTTTTATAATGAGGTGAAAACTGCATATGGTGATACAGCTATGAATCGTACGAGTGTGTCAAAGCGGTGTTGCGAGTTTAAAAACGGTCGTACGTCTGTGCATGACGATCAAAGGAGCGGAAGACCTTCAATTGTGACTGACGAAATTGTTGAAACAATCGAAAATGCGCTCCGTGACGATCGCAGATTGACTGTAGATGAACTTTCTGCGATGTTTCTTCAAATCTCCAGATCTCTACTACACGAAACCGTCACAGAAACCCCTGTCTGCGAGGTGGGTCCCAAAACAGCTGACAGATCAACACAAGTTGAATCGAGTGGAGGCCGGGCAAGAGTTTTTGAGACGCTATAAACTACATGGAGATGAATTTCTCCTCTGCATTGTTACTGGAGATGAAACTTGGGTTGCACACACGCCTGAAACCAAAAGGCAGTTTCAACAGTGGCGTCACACCTCTTCACCCTCCACCAAGTTCAAAACCACAACTTTTGCCAAGAAAATCATGGAATTCGTGTTTTGGGACTGCCAAGGCATAATTTTGATTTAATATTTGCCTCAGGGGGAGGTTATCTACTCTGCAAGATACTGTGAGACCCTAAAAAAATTACGGAGGGCGATTCAGAACAAGAGGAGAGGCATGCTGACAAAGGGAGTCTGCCTTCTGCACGACAATGCCAAACCACACACGGCCAACGCCACGAAGGAACTACTTGCCTCGTTTAAATGGGATGTTCTGAACTATCCCGCGCATTCCCCTGACCTGGCACCTTCAGATACTATTTCTTCACCTCCCTGAAGCTGCACATGGGTGGAAACAAGTTTTCAACCGACGAGGAGGTGGAGATGGCGGGAAACTACTTCGAGGAAGGCATCAGAGTTGATACCCTGCTGTATCACCTGTATTGAGAAAAATCGCGACTTTGTCGAAAAATAACCTACATATGTACTAATGTAACCATATATTTTTTTTTTAAATAAAAATTTTTATAGCCTACAAAAATTCAGTACATTTACTTTCTGGACATGCCTCGTACCATAACAAGCAATATTCTCTCTCGAGGATGGCGTTGCTGGGTACTACCCGACATGTCCATCATAAAATTTGACATGCTGGACGGTATAGATTACTCAGAACATATGGACATTATTTCTGTTGTTGTTTACAGTAACTTCAAAATTTCATCTCGGCCAAAAAAAGGGATTAATTCATAAACATTTTCGTGCAGTTATTTCGAAAACCACTTTCGACGTAATTTATCTCAACAAGAGTACATTGATGAACTTGGTTCTTTATTATATGGAGATGATGCACCTACAAAAACCACTGTGCATCGCTGGTTTAATGAATTTAGTTGTGAGCGTTGTTCGCTTACGGACGAGTCCCGTGAAGGTCGTGCAAAGTTGATTGTAGTGCAAGAAAATATGAAGCAGTGCATGAACAGATAATGCAAGATTGAGGCATCTCTGTGCATTAGTAAAATCAGTGTATTGCGGTGCTTTATGAACCCGGATGCACTACGGCCAGTACAGGCCTATTCTTCTCACCCTTGACTTACAACCACTCTGTTAAATGAGCCTTCTGAACCAATTTATACGTGTGTCTCGTTCGGTTCCAAGTTTGTTAACCTGAATGTTTGCTGTTTTCTCCTATCTAATGGCTCGCATATGATGTGATTTACCGTTTCCTCGAGCTGACTACATAGTCAACAGCTGAGGTGTCCGTTGTAAAGATTCATTTCATGCAGATGAACTTTGACGGCCATGTGTTCCGTCATTATACCTTTGTTACCCTTAGTTGATTTATGCTCGTTCGGAGTAATTTTCTAGCTAATTTTGGGTAACGATCTCCTCTAAAAAGTTTGCTATTGTTCAATCTTTATCTGACTGTTGAGTGACTTTTGTGCTGTTTTTTGGTCCATTGTTTGACGGCTTCTTGTGCCGCACATCTTGGCACCCCAAAAGCTGGTTCTGAAACAATATATCGAGTTAAAGAGCCGATTCTCGGTAGCTCATTAACTTTCTGATTTCCATGTATGCGTTGGTGTGTTGTCAGTAGTTATTAGGTCGCGACATTCCCAAACCTTTTGCTCCATGAGAGTCTTCATGGCTGTCGAAATAATTAAAGTTCTGCGTTTCTTTGTAAGCTCTCCTTGTTATCTCGCATGCATATTGTAAAATTACATATAATTCTGGCTGGATTGGGTATCGTCCCAAGAGACTAGTCAGTTCTCTTCTTGATTGTAGTCCATATATCCTAGCTCCGATACCCTCTTTGGTCTTTGAACTGTTAGTGTACCAGATAAGTATACGAGAGGATGGTTCCGGTTGATCTTGTTTACTTACCCTTCGATCCTTTTTAATGGTATTGTAACGGTATAAGAAACCCCTGATGTTAAAACATAAAGTTTCATATTCGGTCATCCCTATTTGTGCAATTGGCAGTGAGTGGTAGAGCCGTTAAAGCCCCATTTTTGCCTCTCCTAAATCACTAAATGTAATTGCTGAAGTTAGGGTTATTTCATAGCCCCGCAATGTTCAAACAAGCGATTATTTATATGCCGCCCAGTTGTTATTTGCATTATTTTGGGCCACTCAGTTAAAGCTGCATATGCAATCGTTGGTCTCACCACACTGGTGTATACCCAATACACCATCTTGGGTGAGAGACCCCATGTTTTCCCGCACAATCGTGTAACAGTCACAAGGGTTGTTTCCGATTTTCTTGTTATCATTTCCACTTGATTATTCCAGGCCAGAGTTCAAGATTACCCCCAGATATTTAATCGCGGTGTTTCAAAAAACATTTATAAGATCGTGACAGGTGAGTCGTAGGTCTATGCGTATAGGCTTGAAAGTAAACAGCAGTGGACGGTATGGGTCTTCCATAATGAGCTAAAACCAACAAAAATTGCTTGCGCATGAAGCACTTCGATGCGAACGGTCGCCTGTTTTTTTTTTCAGAAAAACTGGCCATGTGGCAACAGTGTCTTTAGAGAATCGTAGAATTATCAATTCTGAATTGAGGAAACAAACCGGAGACGACCGATCGTTCCTCATTATGACAATGCAAGCACTTTAAACGTGAAATTGATGGGTCATACGCCTTACAGCCCTGAATTGACACCCAATGATTTCGTTTTTTTCACGTACATGAAGGAGACAGTGCCGATTTTCTACGCCAGTTGAAGCGACTGATGCGTTTATGAGCCATGTTTTGAGGATTGATTCAAATGCATCATTATGGTGAATATTTTGAAAAACAGTAAAACCATTTTCAAACCATCGTAATTTAGGGATTTAGGGATTGATGATGATAACAGAAAGTTTCGCTAACAGTACCTTAAATATATTGGGTTGTTGTTGGTTCAAATAACTCAGAGAAGTACATAAGTATCCTGTGCCTTGTGGCCAATATGTCATCTAAATATTTGCACCATTACCTGTTTTGACACATCAGTTTTCATTCAATACTAGTAGCCTGAATGGAAACCTTTCATATATTTATATTGCTAGACTTTCAAGCAACAATTTACGGGCCAATTTCGAGGGTTGGGATTTTCGCTATTAACTATGGTAGCAAATATGTTCATGGAAGATTTCGAATAACATGCATTAGCTTTAGTTTCTGTGCCACCTAAATTGACACTTTTTGATTAAATTTTGATATCTAATCAGAAACTTCAGATTAAGGTATCTTTTTTTTCCTTGTGCTTTCAATATAGTTTGACTTGTTCAAATCTTAAGTTTCCGGAAAGTTTCTTATAACCGGATTCACTAACAAGAGTAACAATAAGTCAAGCAAGTTTTTTACCCTTTGAATACAAGCACAAAAATCATTTTGTTTTATTACTGAACCGGCAAAAATGGAAAATTTTATTTATTTTCGGTATACAACTATTTCACTTGCATATTTCAAGGCTTTACCGTAAGGTTCTTATTCTTAATATTCCTACATAAGTGTTTATTTCTTGACATATCTAATATAAATTATAACATTATCATAAGCAAAACAAAACTGGCCGACGAGAATTAAATTTCATCTAGATCGGGTTTAGCTTTTAAATCTTCTTAGTGAATCTGTCTGTTAATGTTTTGCCATGTCTGATGTGCTGGCTTTGAAGCTGAGTTTCTTGAAAACTACCGGCTAATATTTAAAAGTTAAGATAATTTTAAGAGGGTGATTTAAACGGATTTTAGAAGTGGATGTCATTGCTTGACTTTTCTTGGTTTTAGTTGAGTCTATCCCTGCCATGGGGTTGAAGTAGTGACATACATGTATGGCAAACTTTCCCCTTCGATAAAATTAACGTTTTTCCGAGTGAAAAGAGATATTAAGAGTGCGAAGATCGACACTCTGTACTAAACCACATTTCCTAATTTATGTATTAGAGATTTTTAGATTTTTTGTCCTAAGCCCCACTTACACTTGAAATCTTAGATTTCTATGTACATGTAAAATATTTTCTCCATACAAAAAAAAATTAAAGTTCCTTCTTTAGGGATTTAGAGTGAGTGGTAAAGTTAAGGTTATCAATTGCTTTTGTTTTTTTGTTTCATTGATTACTTTGGTGATTTTCTGGGATCTGTTTCTGGCGTTAGTGCGGTGCAAATACTTACCTGGACACACGATCAATATTAATCAGTTTTTGACAAAGACTTTTTCATCAGTTTGTTTTTGTTTTTTTTGCTGGACATCGAAATTTAATCTGGTTAGCGCGCAGTCTCAAAATAATTTTTATCTATTAGCTTTTTTCTCTGTTCTGCACTTTGAAATATTTACAAACATCCTGCTGAATCTTTGGATTTAACTAGGCTCCGTTTAATAGTAGGTTGGCAAACCTCGTCTGTATAAACAGGCGCCCAGCCACACAGCTCCGAAAATATAAGATCGTTGCTATTGGTGATGATATATTAGGAAAAGCGTTTTACTAGGATGTACGGGATGAAGAAAATCAATACTGCAATGAGAACAGAGCAGCTAGATAAATAATATTTTGCATTTAGTAAAACTCGTGTATATACCAGGAAAGCAGAAGTTGTGTTGTAAAATTCCAATAAAATTGATACATTTACTTGTTTAGCGTTTCGTCTCAAGAAAAACGTTAAATTATTTTTCTAATTACGTAAATTTTTAAGTTTCTAAACGTATTTTTAACACGATTTTTTTTTCAGATTAGAAATTTTGTGCAGTCGATACTTTCAAACAAATAAAAACGTTTTAAACATGAACATTATACAATTTCTATTTTTATAAACACTATTAAAGCTACATAGACAGGATTGGAACGTAAGACGGGGACCTCATTAGACCCGTTGTACATCCTCCTATAAGGGATTTTTCTGGGTCAGCTTGTCGCCTTTCTACAGAATTAAAGTAGGCGACGACGTTGACAAGCATGGATATCCTCTTTTTCTTATCTTCTATTTGACGACCCTTACATAAGGGAGTACCGCATACTTTCATATATAAGCATTTTCTTAGCTGGCAGGGGCCTGCGAGAATTCCTATGACTAATTGCAATCGTAGTTTTCCTCTGGACATCGCCAGATATCTTTTGTTTGTTTCTACCTAGGGGTAGTTTAATAACCGTTTGGAGAGTTCACAAGTTATGGGTTCATCCCATCGTATTTTAAAGAGATAATGAGAGTGATCTTTAATTGGTTTTGTCATTAGTGATTTAGTTAGAGCTGTTAATGGGTCTGGCTCCAGCATCTTCATCTCATTTGTCTGTTTGGCCAGCGAATCAACAGTAAAGTTTTCATTGGTTGAATCGTGTTCTTTAATTCAGGTTAGTTCAGGTTAGTAGGCTGTAGCTTAAAGTGATCACATTTTCAGGTACTGCCAAGGTAAGACAGGAACAAAAAGGAAAAAAATTGAATAAAAAATTTATTAGAAAGAAATACCCAAAAACTGACTTTTACGTAACTACCACTATTTTATTGTTGTTTGTTTATTGACAAGCTTGCATAAACTCATAAGAAAGTATAGTTTTGTGATTTGATGGAATTGAGAAAATGGCCCTCTTCGAAAAATGATGCTATGGTACGAAATATCATACAAACTTTGTTTAAAATGGCGCAAACATTTCTGGCATATATTGAAGGAAAGTATGGAAATCATTGATAATACTTTAGTCATATTATTCAGTGAACACAACGTTCCTAAATCTAAAAAACAATCAAAACACTACAAACTTCTAGAATCCAATTCCTTGTTATGTTGCAGATTTCTTAAAACTCTGTAAATTTTAAATTTTATATTAGACACTCTTTGCTACTTTACTAACAGTCGCCGATGCTAAAGGTGCTTACAGACATGTAACAGAATATGGTAGTGTTTGTAGACAATAAGTGCAATTTAATGACCTTCTAGAATTGCTAGTTTTCCTTTTTTTCTCATAGGTTTCTGAAGCTTTGAAATTAGCAATTCTACAGAAAGGATTTAAAAAGCCAAAAAAATAGTGTCGTTCGCATATGGCTGTTCCCTGGCTACGTGGGTAGTAGAGCTTGGGGTTCGTGCTCGCTTGTTTGAGGTCTTGATCACGTTGAACTTGCTGTCCTCCAGATACGTAAGTTAGGGAGCTTCAGGTGTAAAACTGACCAATGGAACTCGTTGTCATCCGGTTAAGTGAGTTGGGGGATTTGGAGATTGAATATCTTGTCGCAGTTGGGCCGGCCCCTGGCGGCTTTAATTTGCGCTTCGTAGAAAAATTCTTTGGGTGTTTCGTCCTGGTGCCAGTCGTAGGACTCGTCAGTGGGATTCCGACTGACACTTTCCCAGACACACATCGTCATACTTATTTATGTTCGGATCTCTTATTTGAAGTTAAATCTGACCGGAGGATGGCGGTAAGATGTTGAATAATACGACAATCTATCTCCGGACTTGGTCGCGTACAACTCACTATGCTCAATTCCATGGATTTGAAAGATTAAAACTTACCTATTTGCGATCTTTTTCATGCGGAACTCGCTGAGGCCCAGATATTGTAGATTATAAGGTTTAGGGATTGTAGCTCGCCTGTATGTAGTCTTATTCACTTGAAACTTGGGAAGAATAGGATTTTTTTTTGGTTTTTGATTTTTAAAACTTGTCTGTATAATTACAAGTTTTAAAGCTTTTCAAGCCTTTCAGAAAAAGGAAACGTTACATTACAACACTATTATACCATAGACGTGCGTTCTCTGTTAGGAGTTGTTGGATAATATCAGTATTATCATGTGACTATTTTTATTTACACCCAAAATAAAGGAACGCGTGAGTCCTTTTTTAACCCGTTCAAAAAGCTCAAAATTTCGCAGTTCTAAAAAGTGTTGAAATTGCACTTTTGTGGATTTTAATAACTTTAAATGTCTTTGGGATCGCAAATTTTGAATTTTTTTGAACGTGCTAAAATCGAAATTACTCATCCTGGAAAGACCTTTTCTTTTTTTGGTACCTCCACAAACTTCAGGGAGTCTCTTTTCTAGAAACACTTAAAGTCTCAAAAATCGAAAAATCGTTTTCTTTGGAACTTTAAATGCTTATAAAATCGAATTTTAAAGTGTTTGTGATATGGAAGGAAGAAAGGAATTATGAGTGTTAAAAATTCCTTTCTTTTTTCTTTCTTAACGACTTCTAATGCTTGTAAAATTGCAAGTTTTGAAGCTGAAGTCTTCAAAACAATGTTCCTCATTTTTACATTTTTTTTCTTTTTTCTCTGGCGAATCTCTGTAGCTTATTTTTTACAAGACGTATTTGATTGTATCCGAAGATCCATTAGATTAGTAAAACTGGACATGAAAATGTAGTGCGAAGTAGACATATACTATGTTTAGGCCAGCCCGAGTTTACTAACATTTAGATACTAAAACTTTAAAACTAATGTTATTCCAATCATAAAAACAGATAACTATGGTAGATAATACCGGATAACTGATAAACATTAGTTTCCTACCAACCTATTCACCCACACTCATATACTTGAGCAAGAAAAATCCCACCATTTTATTCTTATTACATATTAGCAACGATATTGTGATTTTTTTCACTTAAATTTTTATTTATTTATTATTGTTTGTTTAATTTGGCGCCATATAAAAATATTTCTTTCTGCTTTTAGATTCTATTTGGAAAGTTATTTTTGGTGTATACGTACGAAATGTTGAAAATCAATATCCTAAAGGCGGAGATTGAGCTTAAAACCCAGATAATAAGACGCAATTAGATTGTCGAATTTATATCGAATAATCGTAACGTCGTCGTCTTCGAGACAGCATAGAGTCCGATCTTAGAATCCATATGATGGCGGGAGAAGAGGAAAGGTAATCATAGCAAAAAGATTACGAAGTCTCAAATCGATTCGAGATCAGAAGGGGGCTGCAAGAGATTTTCCCTAGGGGTAAAACGGATAATGGCTGAAAGGAAGCGGAGACACCTACATAAATTTATGTGGGGTGGCAAATTTCTTCTTTGGCATTTATAGTACTTGTAAATGAATGGCGAATTGAATTGGTATTAAATTGCTAGTTGTCATGATTACTTTGTTTATAGGAATTGGTTTTTAAGTTTTTTTACCTCTTCTCGGACACGTAGTTTATTTTAATATGCCGGTCCACTTTTTCTTAAGGTGCGTATAGATATGATGAGCCGCGCCCGTGACGAACCTCCTTTTAACGTTGTCGGTTTCGATTGATGCAGAGCACACCACGCGAATTTCTCGCAGAATCGTGGTCGGCATCAAAGGAGATAATGAAATCGTCTTGGATACAACGACCCAATTTCATCATATTTCTCGTGTCATCGGTCTCGCTGCAATTTTTCAAAAGAGCGTGCCATAAAGTCGTTGCACTAAAGACCGACAGAAAATGGATCACAGTGAGCCTCGGACGTGCTGCTTATACACAGTAGAAATATGAGGGCTATTCTTTTGAGTCATTATCACTTTCACTTCTATCACTTGAAGTAATCATGATCACTTCAGCCCATTGACAAGTAAATGCATATTCAAAAGAACATGAAGTTATCAGTTTCACTTTGTTCACTTTGATCAATTGATAATTACTCAAAAGAATATAGCCATGATGACGCCGCGAAGGCACTCGATATTATTCAAAGTTGGCAACGTTCAAAGGATGATCGTGGCAGGCTCGTCACGGACGCGGCTCCCCATATCTATACGCACCTTTATAGAAAAATAGAACATTGAGAAAGTGTTGAAAGTTAAAAAAAAATAATGAGCCTAAAAATTCGTATTATACAGTGTGGCCATTAAAGGTACCACCAAGTTTTTTTAGTTATTTATTTCAATTTAAAATTTTGTATGAATTATGCAAGATGGTTTAAAAGTCAAAAGTTATGTGTGTTTAAAAAAAAATAATATTTTTTAATTCTTTTATAGTTACTTTACTTACTTGCTTGTTTAGACTTTAGACTGTTGCATCTAATTCGGGATATAGGCCTCCCTTTCTCTCTATCTCTATCTTGGGTCTTTAGCAAACATTTTGGGCCGTTCTACTATAATTCTATTTCATCAGTCTTTTTCGGTTGGACATTATTTTCTGAAAACTTTCATTTTCTTTTATACATAAGATGGAGAATGTTTCCTAAATGAAGAACAGAATAAATACGACTTTATTCCTAAATTTACCAGTCTCATTGCAATTTTTTCTATTTTTTTTTTCAATATTCCTTCCTGAACTGAAAACACACGGACAAATAAAATTTTGTTCAAATTCAGTCGTGTTGATCATTATCTGATATTGAGTTTGCAAAAAATCTGATAGACTGGATGTTATAAAGAGTAAAACCAAAGGTTAAATTTTGCCCTAAACTTTTTCACACCCTGTAGAAGAATTGAACTACACAATGTTCTATCAGTGTATTCGATTTTTTAGTCTCATCTTTTCATCATTCCTTTTTTTAATTCACACCATTTTTTTATGAAGACCACACAGTTTATTTACAACAATAAGAAAAATTAAGAAAATTTAAGATAGTTTAACTTAAACAAATAAACAAACATCATTATCGTATATTACTCCTCGTACTCTAACTGCTACCACGTGACGTGATAAACCGTGAATACAATTGTCAATTGCCCTTGGAGGACTGTTTTCCTACTTTTCCATTTGAAGATTTGGAATGGTTTTTAGTTATCGGTTCCAAATAAGCCACCTACACATGCTCCATCGGGTTTAGATCAGGGCTACATGCAAGCGCGGATCCAAGGGGGGAGGCGGGGGCGGTGAGGGTCAATAATATTGGACTATTTGGGTTGGATAACAATATTTATTTGGAAATGTGAAGTGTTAAAAAGGATTTTAATCCATGTCATAGGCGTCGCAAGGAGGTTTAGTTTATCACTAAGTATTTATGGCATAGAATATTATTTCGGTAATAAACTTAAAATTAAAAGCTTTTATAATGTTATTTTATTTCTATCGGTCATTTTATTATTAATTTAAAACATTTTTAGGATATTTGACGTTTCACTTTATTTATTTCTTAAACCATCTGCAGAATTACAATTAAACACTAAAAATGGATTTAAATGTAATTAACTTTTATATGTTACTCTACCTTTTACTTGAGAGAGATATTTCCTTCTCCAACGGACAGTCTATAAGAACAAATTTCCTATCTGGTTTTTCTCAGAAAAAATCAAGTTCTCTGAACAATTTCCAGAGCTCAGTTCTTTTAATTTCAGGTAAATCCCGATCTTCATTGATTTTAGTTAGAATTTTGTCGACGGTTCGGATCTGCTTCTCATAATAAAATGTATGTACCACTCCTTTTATTGCAGTTTTCATCTCTTCTTCCAACGAGGTTTTTCATCTGTCTGTGATTGAATGTGGATTAGGAGTACAAACGACAGTCGTTTTTTTCTCCTTCAGTATTCGGTACATAGTAGATTTTCCAACTCCTGTCATGTTGAAACACATCTCATTAGAGCTTTTAACATTATTATTTAGATATTGATATGTTAAGGCATCATAAACATTCATCGTAAGTTTTTCGTTGAGGAAAATTGCCTTGGTTTAACGATTTTGGAATAAATATACAGACGGAAGCCATATCTTTTGAGCATCTCACTAATCTCATATATTATATAAAAACAAGCGCAAACAAGATAAATCACTAAGGACCCCTGTAAGGTGTACTTTGTTCACTGAGGAAAGTTAAATTGAACTATCAGAAATTTTATTGTTGCAATAAATTTATAATAACTTATAATCTTTAAATATAATTAGATTTACGGCAGTTTTCAGTTACCTGCAGCACTGGAGCAGATACGGTGGAGGTTTCGGTAACAGTTTTATTACTCGCTATAGTTCTTGAATAGAGTATAGAAATGTGTATGCTTGCGATCGCCCCCCCCCCCCCCCCCCAAGAGCTTTGAGTTTAGGAAAATAGAACCGATTCTGCTTTTTATATCAGGAATGTGTATGTTGCTGGCACTCCCCCCGCTGATAACTTGTTTTTCTTGCGATAACCCCTCTCCAAGAGCTTTGAGATCAGGAAAATAGCCGCGATTCTGCCTCTTATACTAGGAATATATATGCTGCTGACATGTCCCCGTCTGCAACTTGTTTTTTTTTGTGATCGCCCCTCCCCTCTCCAAGAGTTTCAAATTCAGAAAAATAGACCCGACCCTGCCTTTTATACTAGAAATGGGAATGTTGCTGGTGTCTCCCCCCTCCCCATCGACAACTTGCTTTCGCTTGCCATACTGTACTTTTGTAATATCACTGCCCCCCCCCGCCCCCCAAAGAGAGAGGCTGGATCCGCCCCTGGCTACATGGAAGGTTAAGCGTTGAATGTCTGTTTCATTTAAGTAACCATTACAGAAATGTACTTTGGCTTGCCAATTTAAATATTGCATCTACAATGGCCCGGGTAATCATTATAATCCTATTTTGAAAGTAAAAATGTTTCTATCAATTGATAGAAAATAACTTGAGCTTAAAGTGTGGTATAAACCCACAACCATGCATTTCTTCAAGAATTTTAATTATTGACAATTTTTAATATAAATAATAGGTATCCAAACTCGAAGCTTTTTACTTTTATGTCACATTGCCATTAAACTGATTTTAAATCATTTCGGTTGATTTTTGGATATGAGAAGTTTTTTCCAAATAATCAAATTACCTTTGATCTGTTATCTATCGCGAAGTTGAGCACGAAAGCATAATAAGGGGATCATTCAATTAAGAACAGAACGGCTCGAAAAGTAGCGCCTCGTTTGCCATTTTCGTAGTTTGTTCTTGCTTTTCACACCCTAATCGATGTTGCCAATGTTACTTTTGTCAAGATCGTAGGATTTTAGATCGTATCCTTGGCATATAATATTATTTTTTTTTATATAGGAACATGTTTCGAAATAGTAAATTGAAGTTCTGGGCGTTCAGGGCCGAAATAAAAAGGTTTTTGATCGAATGATATTGAACAGTATTGGTTTGAAATTGAGCATTTCAGAATTTTTAATATGAAAATTTCAGCAGTATATTCTTTATAGTATGTCTCTCCCATATATTATATATCAGTTAGAAAGAGAAAATAGCACATCAAGCATTGACAACCTAATCTCCTCCAAAGTAGGTGCATTTTCAGGAAAAAAAAATGGACGTCCTTTACTTAATTTCATGTGCAAAGCGATCAAAAATACAAAATTCACAGTTTAATCACCATACAAAGCTCGAACCTATCATCGCGATTTTCGTGTATCGCAGAAAGCTTCGGCTGTCGCCAAGACGAGTTAATTTTCTGGATATTATGATTGCACTGTGACTTCATGTAAGTAACATATATATATATATATATATATATATATATATATATATATATATATATATATATATATATATATATGCATGCACTGGTGTTTTTCGGGTTTTCAATCCGTTCGGCAACAGAAAAATCTTCCTTGACGGCTGCTCGAAACACCAGTGCCCATGCCACCATCCGTGAAAACCAATTTATTATGAAGTACATTTTATTAACATTAGTGTGAGTTTACTGTATTGACCTATTTTTACAAAATAAGTAAAAATGACAGGTCCGTACTTTTAAAATTTTTTAAATAATGGTTAAAAAATATTCAAAATGTAATTAAATCAAAATTTGTTATACATTGTTTAGTTCAGAGTAAAAAGGGCTTTTATAATTTAACATTAGACAATCAGGACCAAGACCGTATTAACAAAAATAAAGTTGCTTGAATACGAAACGTCAAATAACCAAATCGATAATAATAATAATCTTTAAGCTCATTAAAAGTGTTTTTGTAATTTGGAGTTATAATCCGTTTCCACGTATGACGTAAATCATAACCCGTATTCTGATTAATGTTACTGGGAAAATTTTTGAAAGATATCCTAATTTTAAAATGTACCTATATAGACCATACATTTTCTCCAACACAGTGAAAAGTAATTTTGTAAACACCGTAATTTGTTAAGGTTCTTCTTCTTATTGTGTTGAGTATAGTACGAACATTTGATTTCTGGAATAATTTAGCGATTTGGTATGGCTTCAGTTAGGGGCTCTCAACACAGAAAAGTTAAGGACAGATCACTTCTGGACGTATAGTGGCTTAAATCTGCATTAAATTTTGATATCCGTCTGTACGCATTGTGTCATTACTTCTCCTTTTTTCAGCTTACATGGGACCTATTAATGGCTATTGTTTACAATTTCACCTTCTATACGAATATTAATAATATCCAATACCAGAAAAAAACAGTCTACTGATTATATTTCAGGTTTTTAAATTAAAGAGAAACACTTGACACTTATGTCATCTGGAGCATCCTATCATTTGAATGAGCAGATCGACAGTTATCCAGTCTCTTCCTACGCAACAAAACTTTTTTGTATTTTTGGAAAATGAACAATATCACTGAATCACTTCATGTCATAGTAAATATATATATATATATATATATATATATATATATATATATATATATATATATATGTATATATATATATATATATATATATATATATATATATATATATATATATATATATATATATATATGGTACAATGGCGCAGCTTGAAGAGAGTTTTCCAGTTTAGGTGCATCGTCACTCTTGTTCCGAGTGCTGTTCTTTTTAATTTCGATGGATTCACGAATCGATCTTGCCTTGTAGTGTTCTATATTAGCGATTTGCTGGCCGGTGTCAAAATCAATTTAGTGTCCCATCTCGTGCTGGTGTTGAAAAAGCAATAACGCAGGATGTGTCAAGAATTCTCAGAACATCGAATCCTCCGAAACAGAACCTGAGTAGAGCAGAATTTACAGCCTTAAAAGACCTGAACAAAAATGAAAACATCATAATATTACCAGCAGATAAAGGCAATGCAATTGTAGTCATGGATACCGAAGACTATACTGCAAAAATGAAAAATATCTTGAAAGATCCTCCTTACAAACCTGTGTCAGGGATCCTACTACATATCTTGAGAAAACAATAAAGACCAAAATCATGGACTCACCCATAGAACCGGATGTCAAACAGAAACTGATAGCACGGGAAAAATCCAGCAGGTGCCCAAGACTATACGGACTTCCAAAGATCTTCAAGTCAAATGTCCCTCTAAGACCCATCGTTAGTGCTTACAACTCTGCCACTCAAAAACTAGAAAAATACCTTGCTGGCTTCATGCAACCACGTGTTGAGAATGCCGCCTCTTACGTTAAAAACGCATATTTTCTGTTTGATGGTCAGATATACAGACAGATAGATGGCGCTGCCATGGGCTCTTCACTATCTCCAGCCCTGGCAAATCTTTTCGTGACCTATTTGGAAACGAAAGCTCTTGAAAAATTCCACCTCAAACCCTAATTCTGGTGTCGCTACGTTGATGATGTATTTGTAATATGGCCTCAACAACAGTTCAACTGCTTTCATGAGTTTCTTAATTTTATACACGCAAATATACAGTTTACTCTGGAACCAGAGGAAAATAATCAGCTTCTGTTTCTAGACCTCTTCATAACCAAAACAATGGATGGAGATCTACAACATACAGAATGTCAAAAACCAACACATACGGACAGATACCTGAATGCTGATTCTAACCATCACCCCTCATAAATACAGGGCGTAGCCAATATGCAACGCTGCACGTTGAAGTTCTTTCAGGTGATCTACAATCACCAAGCACAGAAGATGCCAAATGAGATTTTGGCGAAACGTCTGCAAATTTTTATAGGAAACCACACGAACGAACGGATGTATTCCCGGACTAATACTGAATCATATGTTCCCATCTGTGAAACACTACGCAACAATATATATATATATATATATATATATATATATATATATATATATATATATATATATATATATTGAAAAGTTTTTATGTCCCTGCCCGATAAAAAAAATCTTGTGTCCGCCCTTGTGTAAAATAATTAAAAATTATCTTTAACAAAAGTTTTAATTTTGATATCGGTCGAAACTGAAACTGAATCTCAAATTCTTTTCCTGATTTGGTCGTGAATTATTGTTTTTAGTTGGATATGAAATATAGGTTTAAAAATGTATCATTCATTACCGTAAATGTCAAGTGGATGTCAGTCTTATTTTTATTTAACCTATACTACCGGTTTAAAACTAGAGAACCGGTTATTACCATATTACTTTAATGATTTGAAAATTACAACTCTCATGGAAGTTGGCCACGAAACTGTATTATTGAACTTTTATGGTATTCGCTCTATATCTCTCTGATTGAACTCTTTATTATTTTTGCCAGTATTTTTTTGTATTTTGCACAACCACAAAATCTCATTGAGAATCAGAAGTATTTTTATCATGTTTTATTGTAATATTTAAACCAGCAAGTAAAAGTTAAATCAGCAAACATGCAATATGCACCAGTTAATCCGATGCACATCTAGCGCAAGTCATCGAAACCTATTACAACTGCAAGAAATCGGCCTCCACTTGAATACAGAGGTGAAAAACGCGAGCCTGCTGTTCCCTGTCGCGCCTGTCAAAACAAACCGGCAACAGCGTAAATGATTTTCCTGCGACCGAAACCGAGGTCGCACAGTGCACCGACGACGACAGATCGGATCGGTTGTACGATTATGTTGAAATGATGTAGAACGACCTTTAAATCGCTCGCGAAATCCGTAACGTGTATTTTACGCCACGCGAGTAGGACCGTATCGGGTTTTCCTATCTTTGTCGTCCGATATGAAACTTTTTTTTAAATGAAAGTATTCTAGGCTCCTTGAAAATGTATTTCGTACATTTGTAAACATTTTTTTTGTTGCTAATTAAATGTAATGGACTCTTTATTGACGTAAGTTTTGTTGTTGACTTAGATGTTGGTTGTGAACTTTACTTCGGGATATATTTGTCGAAGGGGTGCTTCATCGAGATCTGGATAGTATGCCATGGCTGTACTTAGATCTGCTGCTGGTGAGTTTTTTTTCGAAGATTTTTATTTTGAAAATGTTATATCGGTTGTAAACAGCGGAAGCAATACGTAAATATTATGGAATAAATGTTGGTTTTTGTAAATATTAGTTGCTTTTGGTAACTAATGTAGACAAATTAATCTTATGAAATTTAAATTGCATAAATTATTCATTTATGACCAATCGTATATTAAAATTTTACTATATTGCTCTACATACTGTAACAGCCGAAGTAGTAAAATATTCATAAGGATTGATTTCTGGAAGAGATGACGTGAATTTATATTAATTAATCTTATCAATTAGGAAGTGATTTTGAACATAATAATAAATTCTAAGGTTAAACAATGAAATATGCCCAAAATTTTTTCGATTACGTAAAAAATATTTTTTTTCCTTAAGATAAAAACAGCTCTATTATTTAGACTCTTTTTCTTAAATATAATGTTTGAAATTTAGTTATTATATGGAGTTCACGTCATAAAAATTTGCCATAGCAACATGTAAACAAATAAGGCAGATGGCGCTATATTTTATAAATGATTGTCATACTATTCTTCATACAAATATTTCTTTATTTATATTGTGGCATTGGTTAATAGTAATGCATTTATCGTCATTGTATAGTTCGTTCACAGTATATAGTCTTGAATCCTCTTCGCCTTGTAAAGCTATGTTGGTTAAAACAGGTACACCCACCAATCTTTAAATGAAGAAGGTTGTCTGCATTGCGATAATGCAAGCTATTTATTTTTGAGTATTAACACAGGGGTATAATTTACTGTTATTACAATAATATTGTTGACGTGACATTTAAATTTTATTGCTTAAAAAGCAAACTTGACATATGCTTTTACTGTAGTAAGTAAATATGTTGATTATTGTAATTCTAATTATAAAATTTTGTGTTAATTTATCTGTTTTGGTTTGTACGGGAACGGATTGCTTACATGACGTTGCCTCTTCGTAATGTGATATATACAAGAAACTAATTTTTAAAATACATTTTTGACAACCCAAAAAAATATATTTTCACCCCTTTTTTTCACGCTCTATTTAAAAATGAAAGCTGCCATAATGTAAAGATCATGGTTTTACTACTACAAATCGCAAAAATAGGACAATTTGGTATGTTTAAAAATAAATATTAGGGTTTTCGTATTAATAACAGAAAACATCAATGAAAGATATTCAGATGACATGACTCTTTCAATTTGTACTTGCAAAAATTTCGTTCGAAACGACTAAGATCAGTTCTAGTCAACCACTTATTCCTTCTTCAAGTCTTTAGGGGGGTTATTAGACTATACAATAGTTTACCTTCCTTACGAAGATGTACGAGCGAGAGACATTTAGAGCGTGCTAATTACATCGACCTTATTCAGAATCCTAAATCAGGGGGAGAATGATTGTCGAGCAAGTCACACCTCCAATATCTATCATAGCGTTGCGCTTTCTAAGCATGTAAAAAAAGGCTTTGCTCCAGCGATTGTGTCGTACAGCGCCGCATATATATATATATATATATATATATATATATATATATATATATATATATATATATAAGGTGGGTCGAAAATTTCCTGAAGGCGCTTGCTGTGCGTACCGTCTGTCAAAAGTTGGTAATTGGCAGGAAACTAGTAAGTAGTAAAGAAAATACTGCCTTATTTAAATAAGCATAGGGGGTGGGTTTCCAATTGTACCTAACCTCAAAACGCTAAAAATCGTGATTTCAGTGGCATGAAATAATGGCAAAGATTCTCTACACCCTGGTATGAGGTTTTTTGGGTCGCTGATGTCTATTTTAAAAAATTCAAGATGGCGGATCAAAAATTGGGTCTGCGTATTTAAAAACTGTTAATGTTAGCCACAAAGAAATACTAAAATGTGAATCTGTCTTGACCTAAGGGTTTGGTGATGTAATATAGAAGATAACTGCTAGAACCTAACCTAAAAGAACCTAATATAAAAGCCTACCAGTATCGTATTTAAGGACCTAGAGTAAAAGGGCCCAAGAATTCGCTCCTAGGGCCTATGGGATCAAGGTCAATGACTTTATAAATAATGAGAAACCTTTAAATCTAGGGTCTACGTATTTAGGGTATATATGACGAAGGTCTATAGACGTAGGTTCTATAAGTCCAAGGTCTATGTTCTTAACATCTATACGCCCAATATAAATGACCCTAGATTTTTTAGAGTACCGAGTTTATTTACCAAAGTCCATTAAAATCATGATTTGTAGCTTTTTGAGGTTAGTTCAAGTTAGCCTGTTCAAACAATGCGTGCCAATTATATATATATATATATATATATATATATATATATATATATATATATATATATATAATCAAGTAAAATGCGAAACCGTAAATGCAAACTTCTCTCCATCATATCTTTTCTGTGTTAGAGGTTGCACAGTTAAAATAAATTGCTATAAAACACAATTTATCGTATTCCACCACCATCGAGATGATGGCCTACCTGTACCATCATACCGAGAAGAAAGTCAAAGCTTACCCTCCCCGGCTCAGTGATACGGCAGAGGTATTTGTTTCGTCTCTCACTAGACTCGTCAGGATACCGACATGCACCTGTTTGTGCAAAGGACAGATCGGAAGGAAGTATGCAACACTGAACGCGGCTTCGCCTCTGCCGTATCACTGTGGCGGGGAGGATAAGCTTTCACTTTCTTCTCGGTATGGTGGTACAGGTAAGCCATCATCTCGATGGTGGTGGAATAGGATAAATTGTGTTTTATAGCAATTTATTCTAACTGTGCAATCTCTAACACAGAAAGGATATGAGAGAAGTTTGCATTTACGGTTTCGCATTTTACTTCATTTACATACGGAGTTGCATTTAGTTGAACGTTTGCTGAATGTGATTTCAACACTACAACAGCATAATGTGGATATAACCTCTGCTATTGCATCTCACACAGAGGAATCTGTGAAAGCCGTATAAATATATATATATATATATATATATATATATATATATATATATATATATATATATATAGTAAAACTCGCTTAAAACAATGTTCAAGTAGTATTATCCCTCTACATTTTATCTGGAAGTGAAGCTTTTAACCAGTCGTGCTGGCCGCTGCCACGTGAGATAATACGTAGGCCGTGGTCTGTGTAACGGGTAGCAGATGGCGTATTAAGCGGGAAGGAAGGTCGCATTAAGCGTATCAAAACATGCCTTAAGTTGCAGGAACTCCCATAAAATATGGCTGTATGCTGACAAGTAATGGGTCATTAGAAACTTTCGAACGGAACAGAACGAGGTAAAATGGCATATTATGCGGGAAATTGTATTAAAAATATGTTTGCTCATACTTACCACAGCATTTACAAGAAATTTAAACTTTTTTGTACTATTTTAAATGGATTATATGAAGTAAATATTTCGCTGTCTGGAAGACATCTTAATAATTTTAACTTGAGCTTTAAAGCACTGACTAGTACACTGAACTGTTCTAACGAACTGTGAAGGGCTCTTTTTTTTTCAGAGGGGAAATCTTACATAGACACGTCCACTAGTGTAGAAGTAGTGCCGAATTCTTACCGGCTAACCCCCCCCCCCCCCTTACTGAGGATCCCACGAATCTATAGTTCTTGCTGATTGTGCTTCAGTCACAATCTGCAATAACTCGCAGTGAGAGTCCTTTGGGTTGCCGGGCTGGTGAGCATTTTGCAAACTTCTGATCTTCACAGCATTGGTGTTTCCGCTCCAAGGCCGGTGCTCCCATTGCTTGGCACTTCTTACATTTCATATACAATGTCAGGTTGGTCTCTTAAATATTTCGTTATTTCAAATAATAATTATATAATCTCATTTATATTGTAATAGTGTGATTCTGGTCCCGGTACTAGATGCTGCGCGTCCCTTTGGTGCTTCGTCCAGTGGGAGGTGCTCTGTTTGGGGCTTGAAAGGCTTCTCTCGGCGTCTCTTCTTTCTTCCTTCCTTGGCTAGTTAGTTTTTGCCTCGTGTTCCTGGATGGTTCCTGAGTCCTGTTGCCTAGAGCTGGTGTCTAAGTATTTTATATTTCCTGCCGGCCCCTGCAGAGTTGTAATCTACTGCTAGTCTGAGGAGTGCGTTGTTATGCGTTTCTTCCTTTAAGAAGGCTTTAGTGGCCTTCTATTTCAGACCTCCCTTATGGGAATCCATCTCATTTCCCGATGTATTTGTTCGTTCCTGATGAACCCGGGGCGTTTAATGGCATCTTGAGTACTATGTTTTACTGAGTTTCTAGTTTCTTAAGGTGCACAGATCAGAATAGGCCTTAGTAGGGTCTTAATGAAAATCAGTGTTTTCTTAAAGCTCATTTTGTTCGGTCTGTTGAGCAGAGGGTAGAGTTGTCTTCCTAAGAAATTTGAATTTGTTGACGGTTGCTAAGATGTGCTTGTCTTTATCTATCGTCACTCCTAGATATTTGGTTTGGTTAGTCCATCTAATTATTTCCCCATCAGTATCTATGGTTTCGCCCGGGTTCATTCTTTTCCTTGTCAGGGTGAAGAGCTCGATTATCTAGTCTGCTTTTTGCCTATTCTCCCCACCACAACCGCACACACAAGGTCGAGGTCAACGTAGCCGTCAATGCCAAAATCATTTTCAAGGTTGTAAGTTTCAAGGATTCTTGCCCTTTGCAAAGTTATTTTTTTTTAAAGTAATATTGTATAAATGTAGTACAATAGCTTTTACGTTTTAGGTAGGTCTATTTTGTCAATACGTTTTTGTGGAACGAATTTTACATGCAATGTCACTACATAAGTTTTATTGTTTGAGGTTGTACGTGTCACGTTGTCAGATAAAAAAAAACACTTAAGCTGACTTTATCGTTTGTTCACGGTCTTCTTCATGAAAATATGCAACAACACAAACTTTGTTGACTTTGTATAAACCATTTCAAGACTGACACTGCAAGGGAGCATAAAATGAAGCGGTTCAAACAAATGCTAAACAACAGGAAACCAAATGATGTTAATTTAATGCTTACATCCGACGAAATATAGTATTCTTACTGCAACATCTCCACGAAGATGAGAAATCTCCAATTTTATTCAAAAAATCACGATTGGTGGTGAATACCGTTTTTCATAAAGAGAGGTATTTTGTCTACTGTGATTAAGCACATCTTCCGGTACTCAAAATAATGCTTCCCCGGAAAACGAATACCACAACTCGCTACTTGGTGTGTCAAGGTAACCGTACTACACATTGAGCGAAATTTCACGTGAATTTGAAATTTTCCCGTATATGAAGAAACAGCTAAAGGGTCAATAACATAGATTCACTCGGCGTATTTAAAGATATATGTGCTAAGCGCATCACAGGAATTACTTTATATAATTCGAGGACTTCTAGCAGCCATGAATATAGAATTGGGCAAAACACCTGTCTATCATTAATATAAACAGTGTAAAGGTTTCTTGGTTTACTAATGGCTTGTTCAATGATCGCCAACTCTATCAAGAGTTGTTTCTTACATCCTTGAGATTTTTGCTCAGACAATATGATGACGTGTTCCTCATAATGTTCATATATTTATTCTGCTGTACAGGCTCCTGTGGGCATGCAGGTGTTTCGTTGGATTTTCTGTATCATCGTGTTTTGGAAGTAGATAGAGAACACTACTCGAGTTTTGCAAAAATGTATTGAATTGCGACCAATATGCTGATAAGTATGTCAGTCTTTTGTACTAAAAATCATGTATGCCATCTACTCTTGCGGCTTTTCAGTTAAATGTACCCTTAATCACCTGATCTATTTTTTCAGGGGTAAATATTAAATTTCGACGACTGCCTGACCGCTAATGGGGATCATTTTGAGAAAAAATAAACAGGCTGAGTACAACTAAGCTTATGACATTAAGAGTGGATAAATAACAATATTTAGTACCAGAAATATTAAAAAATAAACACTTTTGAGAGTACTGACAATTAAAATTGCTAAATTAATTTATCAGCATTTTATTTCAGCTACTACCAGTTGGACATTTATGGTAAAAAATCATTTGTATCTATACAGAAAAAAATTATATTGCATCTGTATAAATGTATGATGTACGTTCTCATAGGCAAGAACGAAATAAAATCGACACTTTACTAGTCGTTTTCACAGTTCATCAACCGCTTAAGATATACTTCCATGTAGTTGTTATCGTGCTCACGGCTAGTTTAAGGCGCATTCTAGAAGAAGTCATGAACTCATTGCTTATTACTTGGATTTCAAATAAAAATGCTTCGGTATAAACCGGTCTCTATATCTAGCTTGCCCCTTGAAGCTGATCTTTGTTAACGGATGTTTGTAGGCAAAGAGAAATAATTTGTCGAAAAACTTGTATTTTCTGCAACCGTTTTTGTAAATTGTGTAAGTACTAGTCGGGAAGGTCATCTTAGTCAAAATGGCAATATTCATTATCAATAATATAAGCCCTTAAGAAAGTATTTTAAAAAGGAGTTACTGTATTTATTTAGTAGAAAATATTTATTGACTTTCTTCTTACTACTGCAGCTTTTCTACCCGATTGGACCGATCAAATACAGTTATATCCAAAGGGATCAGACTGAAGTTCTTATTAGATGCAACATTTCAACTCAATTTTTTCATTTTTATGATTCAAATGAAATACATCTGATAGAAAATGTATTTTGCATGAAAAATAAACTATTTTTTAGTATTTAAAAATAAAAAATGAGACATACAGACGCAGCTCGTTTTTTTATTTATTTTTATTTTATAATTTTACGAAACCAGTAATTGCTGTTTGCCAAGAGATGTCAACCAAGGAGGAAGTTGTGGTCTTCTTTTGTACATACATATTAAAATCGATAAAAAGTTAGGGTTTTTTAAACACTGGTTTGTATGGCCGCTGCGACTGAAGCAATTTAGTCAGCTTTTCATTCTCCCGTCCAGCGCTTACACTCGCTTTGTACAGGAACCAGTTGGAAAGGTCTACACATTAACCGGGTTTGGGAGACCATTTTCTAAAAAAAAAAAACAGATGTATGTCTCATTAAAAAAGTCAGGATATTTCGATTATCCAATCAGGATGTCACATCCTACGGTAACAAAAAATTCACTTATCAAATGGGTGACTGACATTTACACGTTTCAGACCGATTCTTTTACTTGAACTGTAGGATGCCGTGTTAACCGCCCGCCACAGGTATACTACCGCTCAAAGTATTTGGCCACCCAGAAAAAGACATTGTGTAAAAGTCTGAATAAATGAAACGAATTCATAGTAGTTTTAATTATTTATTAGTAATTCATTAGACATAATGTGTGTCCACCTTTGTTTTTAATGAAGGCTTCACAAAGCTTCGGCAACGTAACCACTAATTTTCCCATTGATTATCTTCTGCTATTCGTTTTGCAGTTTTCTCCACAAGTCTTCCTGAGATATTCGACAACATTTTCGTACCTGAATATAGGGTTTGAGTCCGGTGACTGCGGAAGCCATGTCATTATTTTCAACACCTGTTGTTGTTCTTTTTCTTTTAAAAAACTCTTGCACAGTTTGATGTGTTAGGCTCATTATCTTGTTGAAATATAAATCCCGGACTAATTAAACGGACCCGAGAAAGTACTGCACTCTTCTAATATGTTTTTGAACCATTTTTTAAAAATTCCTTTTCCCTTCATCGTATTTAACTGAAGCCACAGTTCATGCCTCGTTTACCCTTTCATTCATGCTTAAATGATCACTAGAAGTTGTTGCACTTGGTCTGCCTGGACCACGATTGTTGTAAATTGGTCCTTGAGTCGCAAATTTCTTAGCAATATAGTCAACAATTTGCCTCGGTATCTTTTGTAGTCTTGAAATATTATGGTTGCTTTTACCGGATTTATAAAAGCCGATAATTATGCCTCTTGTCTTTTGAGAGTATTCCTTGGTTTTACCCATTTTGTTCAAAAAACAAAACCCCGAAGAAAATAACAAGAAAATAGTATTATGATTAAAATATTGAGTTATGGAATGTGTGTTTTCTGGTCGAATGACATCAGATATTACCCAATAAGTTCATCTAAACAAAAATGCCACTTGAAAGTTTAACTTCAAAGAAATTTCTACGGTAACACTATTTTGGTTTTATGACCAGGAGCAAATAATAATAATCTCTATACCATTTTATTGTAGATATGCATTTTGCGGTGAGACACAAACAATGAAACCTAGTAAATTGTTTTAATAGATGTATTGTTTGTAATATAAAGAAAAATGCAGGTGGCCAAATACTTTTGAACGGTAGGAAATATCTATTGACTTTCACTTCTAGGTTTAGTTTTTTAATAAAAATAATTTATGGCTTTTATATAAAACAATCTTCCGTTTATTAAATTCACCTGGGTGATCAAAATTTCTCAAAAACATAATGTAAATAAAATTCTGAACGATGACTATCAATAAAATAATGTTTTGATTGAAGTCAAAAGAAAATCTGTGTTCATAAAACGAAATGACCCGTTTGTCTCGGTTGTCTCTTTCTATCTTGCTCTACCCATAATGTCAGTTTTGTGCGAAGTATGGCTAGAAGAATATTGGTTTGTTTTCCGTCCTTTTATTATTTCTATACAAATTAAGATGAACAGGTCTCAAAACTGACTTTGATATGATCGTAGATTGATTCTTTCACTGGGTCAACTGAAGTTTTTTTTGTTTCAACTATCTAAACCATGCTTATAACATTTAAAAGTGTTTAAATTGATTAGATCACAAGACAATCGTTTTTCTTATATCAATATTTTCACGTTTTTATCATTAAGCACACACACTTACAGATTTTCTGATAACACGTTTTCAGCCATTCGATTTCAGCCTTCAGTAGCAGGCCGATTAAATTTAAATGGCGTCTTCTTTTGTCCCAATTAAACATACAATTTCGCCTGGCAACCGAGAAGAAGAGTATCGACTCGACGAAGAAAAAATAAAGACAAAAACGATCGCATCAGACTGTTGAATTCTTTGGCTTGCTGAACGTTGTCAGGTGAATTTTTAAAAAGTGCAGCTGGTTTTGCGATTGTTAAGGTTGATTCACAATAAAAATTATTTACTGGCTAAATGCGAACGTCATCAGTAACTTAAAAATAGTTGAATTGATGTTTAACTTATATTTTGGTACTAGATATATGATGAAAAGACATGTCGTTGCTTATTCTTTTTATTGTTCCCTCTTAAAATTTGAGAAACATAATACATGTTAATTCAATCTGATATCTGTTCGTGGATTTTGTTGTCTCCTGATACAATATATACTTTAATTTTATATTTATGGGGTAATTTTTAAAGGCAAAAGAGGGACCAACAATTTGTTTTCAAGCCAATTTTATTGGATCTTAGATAAAAGCCATTAAAATATGGAATCTGAAAGTATCATATCAATTTTTGTAATAAAAATATGGTTTATTAAAATGTTCAAATAGATCATTGTCCCTCCGCAGTATCTCATAAAACGATGGCAATAAAATCTTGGATATAGATCTATAAGATTTCGTTGATAATTGCGTAATACAAAAATCTCAAAACACTAATAAAATTGGTACTAGATCCTTGAAGTTGCCAGGCAGCTTGAGATATTCAAACATTCAAATTCCTGAATATTTCAATGAACTGTGGACTAGTAAGGGGATTATGTTTCAAAATAATAAGCTGTGTTGACGGATATTCCTTTTCCAACAAAATTTTCACAGCTATTTTGCAAAGTTCCTGTTTTTTCAACCGATTCCAAAAAAGAAAGTAATCCTCAATTAAAAGAAAGCCCATTGTTTTTGATTTGCTACATTTCTAGAATATTTTTATGAATTTTGCCCTGCAACTGTCAAAATTAATAAATAACAAAATTTTATAATAAAATTATTATTTTATAAGAAATCCTGGCAGTGTTCATGCTGCGATCATACCCTATAGATTTAAACAACAATAGATTTGTTTGAAGGCTCTTTATGGTCGGTGGGGAAGAGGCTTTTTTGATGTTTGACAGACATAAACATGTTTACTTATCTTTTCTTTCAGTTTAATTGCTTGTCGTGGCCCTTTTCAGTGCTTTTAAGTGTTAGAAATTACTATCAATGCGAAGTTTGCAATTAATATTAACAAAGAGAGGATTTAAAAACTTATTTTTATTGGTAAATATTGTTAGATATTGTTTACATATTGAAAATAACAATAACAATAATTTAGGCAACCATAAATTCATTTCTAGAATTGACGTACCGATTATCATATGATACTCTTTTAAATAATGCAATTAGAAAAGTGTGTACCAAGGGATGAAGTATCTACTGTTTATCAACACGTTTTCAAATATAAATAAAAATATTATTACGTTATTCGGCATTCAAACAACCGGGCCCTAGTTCTGACGTTATGCTAATTCTATAGGGGTATGTTCGAAGTGTTCATGTATAATATCCTACACCTAAATCTGTGGTAAGTCAAAAATGGCGTTTGCACGCCTAAACATAACTATTAATTTCTCCTATATGAAAACCTTTATTATTTAATTGAGGTTAATTTCTTCTTTAGTGAACTGTGTGATATTTTGATAATAAATACATATAGGGTGGTCAAAAACTAACATTAAATATTAATTTAAAAAAATCATTAAAAGTCAGTTTTTGAAATATTGGCATTTTAACATTTTTTTTTTTATTTTAAAAATGCTAAAAGATTTGTCTATGCAGGGAAACAAATTATTTTAATAAATGTTCAAATTTCCACCCTGAAATTTGTGTAATCTCCGAGTTAGTTTTTCAGGGGTGGGTGTTCTAATTGAATCTGACTATAAACTTTCGAACGTGTCCCTTACCCTTGCCATACAGTCCTCCATCGTTGTCACTGGATTACAATAAACGATGTTTTTTTCGTTCTCCATATAAAATAATCTTAAGACAGTAAAATCACGAGAACGGGGATATCATAGAAAAGGCCCATTGTTGACAATCGACTTGTCCTAAAATTTTGCTTGTAAGAAGTTTGTAACTGGAATGGTTCTGTGTGGTGGGCGCTCTCGTGCTGGTAAAAAATTTGCCTGTGTTTCGCCAGGGGTAAATTGCTTAAATATTGATTGTCTAACTATTCTAGAATAATTAAATATCTTTCTCCTTCAAAAGTTAATACATAATTTAAAATGAGGACATAATTTGCGATGTATTATTAATGAATTACCACTTAAGTTTTCTTCATAAAAATGTAGTTTTATTATTTCATCATTTCTTACAGCACAAAATACGTTAAATTGCCAGGTTTCTTGAAAATTCCGCAATCTTACTATGTCTGGATTTGAATCACTCCAAAAATGGGAATTGTGTCTGTTAAAAAGGCATTTTTTTTTATATTTTGCTTCATCAGTTCGAATTATGTTGTCCAAAAATCGAGGATCGTCTTGTATCGTCATTAATACAAATTCACAAATTTCCATTCTTTTCAGCAAATCAGTATCTTTTAAGTGTTGAACCAAATATATTAAATAAGGGTGGAAGTTTTATATGTATTGAGCTCTTCGATATTCCTGTTCGTAGAGCCACTTGTCTTAAATATGTCATAAGATATGCCGCAAATATCCCAATTTCGACATTTTTATCATTCAGAATAGGTTTCCTTTTATACATTTTTGCTTTAACGATGCCAAAATTTTTGAAATTTTCCAGTATTCGTTTAATACTATTCCGTGACGGTTTCTGTGAAAATAGTTATGTTTAGGCCTGCAAAGGCCATTTTCGACATAAAATTTCAAATATGTTAAAAACAGTTAGACTTAGGTATATGACACTATAATTTCGGGTAGCATCTAAAAATGAAATAACATATAGGGTGTTTATTCCATTTAAAATAAGCAAGAAGGCAACAACTTCCGGTATAACCACCATTTTAAAAATATTTTAGCCGCCTATTTTCCGAGAAATCGATCGTGGCAGTTTCTCGTAGGACACTCTGTATATCGTGTATTATTCTTAGCCGGAAATCCTTGATATTTTCGGGTTTTTATATAAATACCCTTGTTTTAAGGTGACCTCTTAAAAAAACCTATGGAATTCCGATCTTGTGGTCTTGCTGGTCATTCTATAGTACCCCTTCTACCCATTCATTCATTCATATCAGCCCGTTTTCATCCACTCCTGAATGTAGGCCTCTTCCATATTTTTCCATTTCTGTCGGTCCGTAGCGATCCCCAGTTTTTTTCCGGCAACTTTCTGGATGTCGTCACGCCATCTCTTTTGGGGCCTGCCAACACTTCTCTTGTTCTCTCTTGGCCGCCATGCTGTTATCTTGTATGTCCATTTGTCTATGTCATGTCTTGCGATATGTCCAGCCCATCTCCATTTTAGCTGCGCTACTCGTTTGCTCACATCTGTTATTTTCGTTCTTCTTCTGATTTCTTCATTTGGAACTCTATTTCGTAAACTAATTCCCAGCATAGCCCTTTCCATTGCTCGTTGTGTAACCCGAAGCTTATTAATGGCTTTACATGTTAGGGAGGTTGTTTCAATACCATAAGTAAGAACTGGCAGGATGCACGACTCGTAGACTTTTCTTTTCAGACTTATGGGGGTGTTACTGGATTTAAGAATGAATCCGAGTTTGCCAAAAGCTGCCCAGCTGAGACTTATTCTTCTAGGAATTTCAGCCGATTGGTTTTCCTTCCCTATTTGTATTTTATGACCTAGATATATGTATTCTCTTACGTTTTCTATTATTTTATCTTCAACTTTAATTGTAAAAGTATTTGTTCTAGACTCATTATTTTTGTTTTTGACAAGTTCATTTTGAGTCCTATTCTAGCTGATGCTTGATGAAGTTCTTGTATCATACACTGGTGAATCACTGATTATAACAATATCATCAGCAAATCTTAAGTGGTTTAGTCGTCCTTGTCATGCCAGTCCAAGCCCCTAAATACATCTTCAAGTGCCAACGTGAACAATTTTGGAGAGATTGTGTCTCCCTGACGTACGCCTCTTTTTATAGGTATCCTCGAGGTTTTTATATCCTCGTTTATTGTAACTTGCATGTAAGCGTTTTCATATATATGCTGAATCAGAGCAAAGTATCTTGAATCAATCCGAGCATTGTCCAGTGCTATGAGAACTGCCCATGATTCGATAGAATCGAACGCCTTCTGGTAATCAACGAAAGCCAAATGCAGAGGTATATTATATTCCGTGGTTTTTTCGATAACCGTGTGTACTGTCTGTAGATGGTCTATTGTACTGAAGTTCCTGCGAAATCCGGCTTGTTCTGAAGGTTGGTATGCGTCAACTTTTGCGTCACCCATACAACGATTAAAAAAGAACCACATGTTGATATTGCCCCTTAATGTGATGTTTATTAAAAAAAAATCATGAAAATACGTTAGAAAAGTAGCGCATCGAAATAAACGTTGACATGTTTTTGGATTTTTTCAGAAGAATAATAGACTTTCTTTTACAGAATTAATTCCAATTAAAGGTTTCACCCTGTACATTTTTTTATGTATGTACTCCCATTACTTCGGAATACCACCGATTTGAATAAAATTTTTTGCTTTACCAAAATTGGTTCAGTGAAAAATAAAATGGCTCTTATAGTATGGCGGAGAAAAAAATTAATTTCCTTTCCTCCAACGTTGGTATGGGAAAGTTTTTGGGATCGCAGATTACGGAACCGAAATTATTTTTTAAAAATAGATTTGGCGAACTTAAAATTTACATTTCCTGATTTTGTTCAAAATTCGTAGTGGTGACTTTATGGAAACGTATGAATTTGGATTTTTTAAAAAATTTAATATGGAAGTTCCAGTTTTTCCAAAAATTTATATTAGGGTGTTTTGGAGACCGTAGATTACAAATCTAATGCTAGTTTTTTAAAATTTCATATGGCAAATTCAATATGGCGGACCAAATTGTTGCTTTGTTTGATTTCTTCCAAAATTGGTAATTGAGGATTTTCGGAAATGAACAATTTTTTGTTGCTCAATTTATTTTGTTTTACTTTTTTTTGAAATTCTGGATATATTATGAGGTATACTACGTATTTTGAAAATAAGAACCTTTTTCAAAAAATAAGCGGCAAAAAGTTGAGGGTCATTTCCGAAGTAATTTGCTGCTTAGAATCCGAATCCGAGGTCAAAATTTGCCCGTTTCGTTAGGATTTTGGGGTATTTGAGGTTATGTACTCAAAAAAATGTTTTTTTTTTTGCTATTTTTGAAATTATGTATAGGATGTACAATTTTTTTTGGTATTTTTTTCTAGTTGCGTCGTTTAATACCCTTCAAAATAAACTATTGAGCAGTCACAGCGATTTTTTCTTGTCAAGTTACTGTCATTTTAAGTTATGAAATATATCCCAACAACGTCATGAGCACTCACTTAACCTTTTGAGGCATATATTCTTCTACTCTATATACATTTCTCTCGAAAATTTGTACTTGGGGGTTTTTGGGGTCGCTGAGAGCTAATATGAAGTCAGAAAATTTTAATTTCCAAGATGGCGGATTCAAAATGGCGCATCAAAATTTACAAGAAATGATATTGGTATCTAAAAAATTTCTCTTGGGGGTTTTCGAACTCTGATTACGTATATTATGTCAGAAAATAGAAATTTTTATTTTTAAAATGGTACATTCGAAATGGCGGATCGAAATTTGCAATAAACGATATTGGTCTGGAAAAACATACTAACCTGTACTTAAAATGACCGGTAACTTTGCTAGAAAAATATCATGGGTGACCGCTCAATAACTTGTTTTGAAGGGTAAGAGTAGTGAATTCAAAAATTTCAATTACAGATAAGAATTAGTAGATATTATTTGTTTTCTTTGAAGTGCATTTTCTGAAAGAGGTTCAATCTTATTTGTTAATTTTATTTCCTCCAGTTTCCCAGCGATTCTCGAATTTTAAGACTAACGTACGTACGAAATTTAAGCAGGTATGAATCATTAGTAAACTGTGACCTAAGTCTATGATTACAGCATATATTAGACTTTATCGTACTTAAATGAATATAATGTTTTTTTGTGAAAATGTTTCAAGATTGTTTTAGTTATTCCTACGTAAGCAATATCGAATTACAATCCGAATACAATATACGCCACTGATCTTCAGGTTAAACACAACGAATCCGTCATCGGGTTGAAAATCGTTTGTACGCGGGGTGGCGGCGAGGACTGAGGGGACTCTAGAATCTCTCACTCGCGTCGATCTGGCCGGGTACAGTCGCGTCAAGAGTACGTGCGACACATTCCCACGGCCGCAGCCGTTTCTCCGCCATGCTATACACACGGGTCTGAAAATGTTGACTCTGGGTCCTCTCCCCCCCCGCTCCTTCCTTCGGGCCCCTTGTGTTAAATGGGAAAATTCCACGTCAATACTTGACTGTGCGGTCCTGTGCTTGGTTTTCTTCCTGCCATAATATTGCCGACAATTCTAGCATCAGCATTATAATCCAGAGGTCAATACCTATCTTTTATTTTGGCTTATTTTTTTTTTATATTAGTTCAAATTATTCTAGATTTTTCTTCTTCATAAGATTGAACAAATCGTGGAATATATATTTTTCTCAAAAGAACAAAATTTTAACTTAGAACTTAGCAGCTAAAGTATATCTGTAAATAAATCAAAATTCAAGTTTGGGATTTGTACTTTTTGTCTCATCGATGTAGCACGCAGGATATATTTTCATGCTTTTTGAACAAAAAGTCAAATTTCTAGTAAGTTTTCTATGAGACTTTAAACCCAATATAACTTTACTTCATATTGCGATTAGAAATTGGATTAGAGTCAAATAATTCCTGAAATGAGTTCAAATAAATGTTCAATCTTACGGGATATTCACAGCGATTGAAAAAGTGGGAAAAGGCAAAAAGCGAAATACAGGTTGGTTGAGGAGTTTTGAAAGCGAAAATGAAAGAATGTGTATTTTTTAATGAAATTAGTTTTTTATTCAATATAATCTCCCTCAACTTCAACACACTTATTCCAATAATCCTCCAATAATTTTATACCATCTTTGTAATGATTTTTCGGGAGCTCTGCAAAATAATGTTTCACGGCTGCAATAGCTTCTTCATTCGACGAAAAACGCTTTCCACGAAAAAATTGTTTCAAATTCCTGAAGAGGTTGAAGTCGGAGGGAGCCAAATCTGGTGAATACGGTGAGTGTTCAAGCAATTCGTACTTTAATTCTTTCAATTTAGCCATCGTCAAACCACTTGTGTGAGGACGTGCATTGTCTTGATGAAAAATGATTTTTTTCCTTCTGTAAGCCGGGTCTTTTTTCACGAACTTTTTTATCCAACTGGTCCAGAAGGTTGCAATAATACTCAGAGTTAATTGTTTTACCTTTTTCAAGATAATCAAAATCCCTTTTGAATCCCAAAAAACTGATGCCATAACCTTTTTTGCCAATCGTTCTGACTTGACCTGTTTTGAAGCTGAACAACCAGCTTCAGTCCACTGTAAACGTTCTTGTTTCAGTTTAGGATCATGATAGTAAATCCAAGTCTCATCCACAGTTACAAAACGACGCACAAAATCGGTTTTATTCTGCTTAAAACGCTCTAGTTTTTGTTGAATTGTTAACGAATACGGCATCTTTCCGAATAGCTTTTTCATACGTAATTCTTCGTGTAAAATATAGAGCACTCATTCGTCCGAGATGCCTATGGTATCAGCAATTTCACGCTTAGTCGCACTTGGATCTTTACAAACAATATCATAGACTTGCTCAATGATTTCTGGTGTTGTTGCACTTTTTGGACGTCAACTACGTAGTTCATCTTCAACGCTGGTACGACCACGTTTAAACTCTAAAACCCATCGATGCACAGTTGGAAATGAAGGAGCAGATTCCTCTAACACTTTCACCATTTTTATATGAATTTCTGTTGCTGATAAATCTTCCAAAACAAAGAATTTTATCACTGCACGATATTCGGTTTTATCCATTGTATAAAAATTCACTGACACACCAAATTCAAATGGCTTGTAAACAGAGAATGAATTGACCGATAGAAATAAACTTTTGTGTGTGTTCATATAGAAGATGAAATATTAAAATGGCGTATAAATTTTGATTCCTATACTGGTTAATAGGTGTCCCTTTCAAAACTTTTCAACCAACCTGTATATCACCATCAGTGAGATTCATTTTTCTTTGGTTTATTACGCACATTTACGTTAATTATAGTTTGTTCTTCATTTTTAAATTTTTTGTCTCTCTCTGATATTTTTTTGGGTTTTCTGTAATTTGCTGAATCCAAATATGAGCTCGGTATTTACCTATAACCCATAGATTTTTAGAGAAGCAAAAAATAATATAAAATATGATAAACCCAAACCATAAGCAATCTAGTGAATTTTCAAAAATTAAAAAAAAAATACTTTTTTTACAAAATATACTTCATTTTGTATTTGCAGTGATCGGTTTCACGTTTGTGGGTCCGCTGACATGATTGGGGTCTATTTTCCACTATACCGCTTATCCATTTGATCAATTTGTTGGTTAAATCTTTCGTCGTGTTCGTCTGAAACTGCACCTAAATTATCGGGGAAGAATTCCAAATGAGCGTGAAGAAAATGCAGCTTAAGTGACATTTGGCAACCTAATGTCTTGTAAGATTGGAGAAGTCCTTCAACTAGATCTTTGTAGTTCTCCGATTTCTTGTTATCTGCTAGGAAGTTGTTATATACATTTTGAAGGCAGTCCACTCCCTATTTTCTTTACTCGACGGAGTAACTTCAAAATTTTCCTCTTTAAATCTTCTTGTATTTACGACCCAATGAACATTCCTGCTTTAAGCTTTACCTCGTACATTTTACCCTTAGTCATAGCATTTTTGGCCAAGTGACTCATCAAGCTTATAAGTCCTTAGTATTTGGTGTTTGTTTTCTTTGAAATGGCCACAAACGTAGACTAACCAATCCGTTGGGATTTGCCCAGAATGATTTAACACGTTAAGTTTTTTTTCATATCGACTTGCTTTAAAACTTCTGCATATATATCGTCTTAATATGGACTTTACTATTCTTCATACAGTTTAGTGTACATCTGCCATGCCAGATTAGATCAATATGATCTTGTGTGGAATTTTTCACGAGTACTAATAATGTCATGTTAGAAATTTTCAGCGTAACATTTTCATTTTACAGTTATCTCTTATCGTGTCTTCTATAAATTTTGTGTTGTGATTTCTTTCATTATTGTTGTGCTTAGTCTTATAAAACTGTCGAATGTTCTGTATTTTTAATTTCTTCTTTTCTCTAGCAATTTAAGTGTGTTGGAATGTAATTTTGAATTTTTGCCATTTTTTGTTTGTTTGCATATTTTCTTAGTTGACGTTTTTATGTGCTTGTAATTTTATCTGCGAGTTGATCTATATTGAGCTGTTCAAGTGCATCTGCCCCCTTTTATCTCTGGGATAATCTATTCTGGAACAGTTCCTGTAGTTTCAAAATGCCTCCTATTGGATTATGTGTTGTTTGGAGATTTTATTTTGTTGGGTCTTTAAATTAATTATAATCTCTGCTTTGCTTAGTTTATGATTGCTAACTGTGTAAAATTTATTTAAAATGACAGACACATGCCTGCGTATACTCTTTTATTAGAAGGTATTTTAAAGAACTTCTTAAGGCAGTATGAGGGTTTCCCCCCTCCCATCATTTATATCACCTTATCTAAAATATCTGACATATTCTAAATCTCCATATTTCTTTTGTCAATATTGGCCTTAAAATCTGGAACAATTATTGTAAAAGCTGTTATTCCCGATTAATTCTACACCTGATTTCTTTGTTGGTGTGTATCTCATTTTCCCTTTCGAGATAAAATACTTTTCCTTGCCTCAAATTAAGATGTGGATTTCTTTCAAATACTGGAGTAATTACCATATCTTAATTTTTTTGTAGTTACACATGTTAATTTACGATCTGGAATATCATCAACTTTTTTCTCGATCATTCCTTTTCATTCATTTCTGTATGAAAAATACAGACTCTTCCATACACAGAAAAACTGCTTCGAATCGTTTATGATATTTTGCGCATCTAACTATTAATACACAGCGCGAAGTAATTTAGAGCCTTGAATGTTGGACATACCAGATAAACAGGCCTTAACAAGTATGGTTTTTAAATATATAGCAACACATTTTTACTGTACATTGCGCGGCTGGGCATTCCCTATTATTTAGTGATAACATGCCGACATTATAGGCTACATGTTGAGTTATTATGGTTCTGGTGTATTTTTGTTGTTGGAAATGTTATAACTGTAAATTCAGGCTTATTTAGGAGAGTTATATATCCATCTAGCCTATCTATTATTACCGTTCTTTCATCGTTCTGTCATATCTTGAACCCTCCCCACCGTACAGCCATATTAAATACTCCTTTTTACATATTAAATGTCACAATTCTAATAAGCATATCTGGAAGTATATTACTATATAATTTATAAAAGAGACTCGCAAAATTACATATGGATGTAATAAAGGAGTAGTCGTATTACAGTACATATTATTTTAGTCTGCTTGCATTTGCAATGCTGCTTTTATTGATCCTGGCAAGCGAAATGAATATATTACCCCGACAGAGACCAAAATTACACGCGAACCCCGGTCGGTAAAAATGGCCTTTATAAAACGATTGTGGTTAGTAATTTTACCCGGCTACTACGAAATTAAAAGAAGGTAACTGATATGAATGCTTTCGTTTTGTTTTAGAGGTTTTTCTATCGTGTTTCTTTCCTTTTGTAACTTGTGTTGTCTTGTTATAGTTTTTGTAAGGGTGTCAATTGCTACGAAATCTACAGAAGTTCCTAATTTTGGTTTTTTGTCCCATTTTGCTATAAAAAATAGAGACTAAAAAATTCTCATTTTTCACACAATCCAGTATTGCAAATACTCTAGGACTGACATTATTTGATTTACGTTCTGATAGCCCTCTACTGGTGAAGCGCTTGTTGCCTAAACCCCAAAAGCTGATCAGACTAACCCGATCATAAATTGACATTGATGGTCTAATGTATTACATCAAAAATTTGCTTTATTGTCTAAGAAAAACCTACAATAATAATACGGTTATAGTTCGGGAATAGGAAACCAAAACAAATATTTATTGTTGAAAATGGATTTATTGTTATTCAGAATATTTTCTACAAAAATCCATACACTTTTGTATGAGTTTGAATCCCAAAAGCATGATTTCCCGAAAACATTGTTTTCGAACGCATTTACCGTCTCTTCTGTCGTAGAGAATCGTCCACCCAGTTTGTTCTTCATGTACGGGAAAAAAAATTAACATTGCGACAAACAGCTATTTATGAGTTTTTACGATTGTGATGAATTCGTTGCTGAGAAACTATGATTTTTAAATTTATTACTTTGAATAAGTTTAACAATTTTCGTTACTGAAGACATATCATTTGTTCATCTGCCGCGCCTCCAAGTCCCACGTTCCAAGTGTTGCCGGGCCAAACGCTACGTTGCCAGTGTCATTGTTTAATTTACACACAATATACTTGGGACTACAATTATTTATATATATATATATATATATATATATATATATATATATATATATATATATATATATATATCCTTTTTTATTTTGTCTTTTCTTGGGTTTAGATTCTTTATTCAATAAAAAAAATCCAAGTAATTGACGTTTCGCCTTCTTTTTAAGGCATTTTCAAAATTTTTTGTTTCTTTTATTTATTTACCTTCCTAAAAATATTTTTTATATAATTAAAAACATTCATATAAGAACATATCAACAATTTACAAAAAAAAAACACTTTAAAACACTCTTCAAATTTTTTAAAAAATATTTAATTTTACCAGTACATATCTTTACATTTTGTTTATTAATTAATAATGAAATGTAACTTTTACGTCATCTATTTAGGTACTGAGGATACATGGAATGCGAATGTGTTTTATTTTTTATATTTTACAATGCACCATAAAAACCGAAAAAACGCATACATTTATTTTATGTTTAAGAGGATATTCAATTTTTGATGTTTATTAACAGGATCGAATACTAAGTATTTTTGTTTAAATTAAGCTGGTGTAAATGTGGCTCAAATTTCCTATATCCGTTCTGTCATTAACAGTGTTTTTATCTTCTATCATTTCCTTTACCTGCAATTTTTGGTAATTCATATCTTTGTTTTTAATTATAGTACTGACAGCTCACTAGTGTAAGGCAATGCTACATATTTTTGCTCTTTATGTTCTGTTTCTTGTTATTAGGTTATTATAAAATTTGTATATTCGTTTATTAATTATTTCGGTGATAGTCTTTTCATTAAAATTATTATTTATTAGTGTCTTTTTCAATTTTTGCAGTATTCTTGGTCGGAATTCTGGAGGCGTTAAAGAGATAGCACGATCAGACAGACCTATTATAACACTAGTTTCTTTGAGTGATTAGAGAAACAGTTTAGCTATCTACCTGACCAAGTCGGTTTGGTGTACCATTCAGTTAAAATTTAGTTTTTTCTGCGTATAAGTGTTTCGGACGTGAATTGTAATTTTTCTTTGAAACTGTTGAACTTTTGGAAAATTTCATTGATTTTTATCTTGTGGCACAGCTGCTATGCAATCATCGACAAACCGTATAAAAAATATTGTATTAAAATTTAATTTTTCTAATCCCTTTTCCTCTAAATATAAGTTTTTAGTGTTTATGTAATTTTGTTAGGCGGTATATTTTTGTTGGAATAGCATTGTCAATAGTTAGCCTTTTTCATCTTTTTCAGTTAGTTCTTTTGCATTGAGCAATTTTTTTATGAAAGTATTATTTTTCTTTTGATATAAATTAGCTGGATCACTCTTAATATTTTTATGTGTTTTCGTCCTTTAATAAGTTGTTCATTTTTGTCTCATAATCTACCTTGTTCATAACTACTGTTTTATTGCTTATATATATATATATATATATATATATATATATATATATATGTATGGTAATTTCTTTGGGTTAGATTTGAATTTATATTACTATTCTAGGCTTGACGTTTCGCTCAATATAGTGGGCTTTTTCAAAAGTATATATCTATAAAAGAAGCAAATCAGTCTTTTGTATGGTACACCGCTTAATTGTTGGAAATTCTAGACATTTTTCATGAAATATGCTCAATACCTATCTTTAACTGTTTTCGAAATATTTACGCTTTTGGTTATTAAAATCATTTCCTAATTTACCTGTATTTCTCGCAGAGGAGAAAAGATTAAACATATCATCACTACAGGAAGATACTCCTAGCTCTAACACCAAGTTGGATGTGGTAACGATGTTCACCGTACTTCCGTTACTTAATTTTTAAAAAATGCACATATGGCATATTTTTTCCAAGAGTTATCGGAAGATAATGCAAGATTTTTCTCAAGAATGTATTTTCCAGATAAAGGTCCTTTTTCTTTAATTGGTTAGGTCATTAGACAAAATTACATTTACTGAGCACAGGAACATCTTCACTGGATCGAAAAAAATCCTCACTGGAGATATATATCTATATTTTCTTCAAAATAATCGGGTTCCAACTCTAGTAACTCTATTTCCAGATGATAATTATTCTGGTTTGCCAAGATTAACTTTTATTTTCAACATGATGTTGCTCCTTCACCTTATACTGCTCATATAAGGGAGTACTTGAATATAATTTTTCTGGGGCTATGAATAGGTAGACGAAGGGCAGTGGAATGACCACCCAGATCGCCTGATCTTAATACGCGAAACTTTTTTTTTGACCATGTCAAATTTAATTTAATCAAAACCCGAGAGAAATTTCTTCATAAGTAGTACAAATGGGATTGTTACATCGATTGATCTACTGCAGGACAGTTGTTGGGAGGTATTTTAAAAATTTTATTTTTATGGTTTGTTCACCTATTTGTTTTTAAAACCAGAAGTGTAAAAATTTCCAAAACTGCTAAAGACAGGTATAGGGGCATATTTATGAAAAATATGTAGAATTTATTGTAGAATATATAACTGTGATAATATACTAGGATAGTCCCAGAAGTACACGACCTGACTTGTGGTTATTGTTTGAAAAAAATTACGATAGTGAATTGGTAAACATGGAAAAAAGGGATCATCGTTATGTGATACAATACTTCCAATTGAAAGGTCTTAGTCCAACTAATATCAAAATTGAGCTAAATTCTACTCTGGAGGAGTCTGCTCCTTCATTTACGAAATATAGTATTGAGTTTAAATGAGGCCGTACGAGCTGCTAAGACGAACATCGCAGTGCTTGACGGCATTTTAAAAAGTGCTCTACATCGCCTATTAACTGAAAATTTAAATATAAGAAAGCTTGCGCAAGATGGGTGTCGCGTTTGCTTAACGGGATGAAAAAAACATTTCCTTGAGGATGCTTCAGTCGAGTGTTTGACGATGTTTCACAGCAATAAAGCCGAATTTTTGTTCCAATTTATCATCATGGATCAAACATGGATTCATCACTTCACACTTGAGATGAAGGATCAGTCCAAATAATGGAGTGTAAAGAGAGAATCGGCTCCAAAGAAGACGAAGACAGTTCCATCTGCTGGCAAGGTCATGATGTCAGTATTTTGGGGTTCTTCGGAAAGGAAAAACAATCAACGGCGAGTATTATGTAAACGTATCGCAGCGTTTGAGTGATGAAATTATTGACGATAAAGTGTTGTTTCTTCAAGGCAGTACACTAGACGAATCAATGAGTTAATGTTCGAATTGCTTCCTCAAGCACCCTATTCCCTAGATTTAGCCCCCTCGGATTATTTTCTTTTTTTTTTTTTTTTGAAACTTGACAAAATGGCCGGTGGTAAAAAATTTGCCAACCATGAAGAGTCTACGGTTGATTAATATTTTGAGAAGTTTGACCGTTCGTACTATAAATAGTGTATCAAAGCTATTCATATCGCTGGGGAAAGTGTATCGGGCTAAAAGAAGACTAAGTTAATGAATAAAGCCTTTTTTCCCAAATTTTTTATGTTATATTTGTAAGATCGGCGACTTCGGGAACAGTCAAATGACAGGTCGAAGTAGTGAGACCTTTGAAAATTAAATTAATTTTCAAATTAATTTTACTTAACTGTATTTAATTAACACTTTGTATATAATGCCGACTTAAATAGTTCCTGGCTAATTTTAAAACCAAACAAAATAAAACAATAGTGTCCAGAGGGTTTCTTAAATCACTGAAAATATGAGTCAGAATGTTACTTTTACATTTTAACAAAGTAACGTTAATTTTAGATTGGATACTATTTCGCTGTAAAACATTTAATCAGATGTAAGCCTCTTCCATAGAAACATAAAACCAGTTATTTGTAACTGTATGATTCAATTTGAACTCATGGGTTATAAAATCGTAACAACGCACAAGCATTTTAATTTCAAATTAAAGAAAGTGTAGAGAATATTGTTATATCTGTACCTTATTGGTTAATATTAAGTATATTACAACTCTGCAGAGAATTTTGAGAAATTGATAACGAAATTTTCCCCTTCACACCTTGTCTCTTGATTATCGATTGTTTGATTAAGTAGTGTGGGTGCCCAAGAGTTTTCGTGGTCGATTAAAATCCATGGATTCGTATTATGGATTTTTATATATTTTGAGTTGCTGAATCCAAACCTTCAACATAAGCCTTCAGGTGGTCAGGTAATTTGTTATTAACAATATCATTGTCTCTTACAACATAAAATTGTTAATAAATTTTGTTTCAAATTCAATACAATTAATTATAAGTTGAGATCTTGCAACATTGCTGCAAAAAAAAATGGCAAGCGATTGCAGCGCTCCAGCAAATTCGGCCTATTAAAATTTTCCATCCTATGACGGTTCATTTTAAAGGTAAACGCTTATCCTAAGAGATGTCATCGGAAATGAATTTTGAACTATTATAAATGAACTGAGATGATGCAAGGTCAAAATTTGTAATGTCTTTTTGCCATCTCATTTGTTTATGAGAGAATGGAGAATAGTAACATAAAGATGCTATCAGATTATTTTTGATTTTTTGAAAAATGTTGATTTAAATCGGAATTATCGCAAATTTAAGTAACGCCGCTGTACTCATAGTAACGATACTCTGGCTCGCTGTTGAAAACGTCCATTCTCAACATCTCATAATGAAACAATTCAACTGGATGGATGGATTTACATTTTGATATTATGATGATTATTTATATATATATATATATATATATATATATATATATATATATATATATATATATATATACAAAAAGTTACGCATTTCAAGAAATCTTGCAGTTAGTCACAGTGTACCTCAAGGAAGCATTCTTGGGCCGTCATTTTTTTGAATAATTTTATCTTCAGTGGTATTTAATAACCTAGTAACTGTTGTTAACTATGTTGACGATATAAATATTTTGATGAGACACAAAAACGTTGATACTCCGCTGAATGATTCCTGAGAATATATATATATATATATATATATATATATATATATATATATATATATATATATATATATATATATATATATATATATATATATGTATATATATATATGTTTATGCGGCTTTCACGGATCCGTCCGTGTGAGAAGCAATAGCAGTGGATATATCCACATTATGCCGTTGTAGTGCTGAAATCACATTCAGCAAACGTACAACTATATGCAGCTCTGTACGTGAATGAAGTAAAATCCGAACAGTAAATGCAAACTGCGTTCCAACCATGTCCTTTCCGTGTTAGAGGTTGCACAGTTCGAACAAATTGCTAAGGAACACAATTTATCCTATTCCACCACCATCAAGATGAGACTGGAGGCGCGGCAGGTGAACAAATGATATCCAGTACGAGTTTGAATTCGCTAGAATCATCTGATTATCTGTAGCGATTTTTTTTTGTTAAACAGTTTTTTTAGTGCGTTATAAAAATGAGTGACAACGATGTGTTATCGGGTTGTGTTTTAAACATTGGCACAGCGGAACAGGAACTTATGAAAACTGGGGATCATTTTTAATCGATTAATGTACCTTTCTCTCCTGATATCATTTTGGTTCGGCGAAAATTTTTTGGAATCATTTTTGTGCATAATTTTCTCATCCCATCAAAATCGGATGAACGGTGGTGTGAGTTCAGTTAAGCTTTTCCTCGATCATTCTGATTATCAACAGACGCTTTGAACTCACAAGGTCCCGAATTCTGCCGATATGGGTTTTTGAAAATGAAGGCTTTTCGCTGCGTGGTTCATCTTCAGTCCATTGTTTTTCTTCCGAAAATGCTTTAAACCACCCAAAAACCTGGGACCTTGACAAAGTACTGTCTCCGTACGCTTGCTGAAGTTCTGCAAAAGTTTTCGTTGGACTGTGTCCAATTGATGTTATTCATTTTTAGAACGTATTCGAAAAAAACCTTTTTCACAAAAAAAATCGCTACGGACAACCAGACGACTCTAGCGTGTTCAAACTGTACTGCCCCTCCAAATCCCCTACATAAAAGAACTTGTTCATGTACCATCTGTACCGCTGCAAAGGAACTCTTTTACAAAAGGAAGTAATATATCAATCTTGCGATTGCCACTCAAAATTATCGGCATTAAAAATAGTGACTAGATCGTGTAAATAGTTTGTTTGGTAATATTTGATGTATATGGTTCGTAAAATATGCAATACTATTCACTTTTTATGGCAGGTAATTCTCTAGTTTGGCAATTTATAGAATAATTCCTACCCTAATCAATGTTTTGAAAAAATAAAGAAATCTCCAATCTCTTGATATACCTTTTATTAGGAATATATTTGTACTATTATCCCTTGTTCTGTCATAATAAACAATTTAGATGGCAAAGAACATCAAACATTGTAACTTTGTGTCATGATCTAAAATTGTACAAAAGTCATTTCCAATGCAATATTATCTTAGAGTAAGCGTTTATCTTTAAAATGACCCATTATATAATGGAAACATTTGATTAGAAGCGGAGTTATACTCGATTTTTTGGTGCGTTGCGCACGCAGGTCATTTTTGCACTAATGTTGCAATATCTCGGCTTCAAATTAACTTTTATCAATTCTGAAAATACTGTCTTTTTGCCGCCAAAATACTGTCGTTTTTGCCGCCAAATTTTAAAAAAATGGCATGCGTTTGAAATCAATATCTCAATGACAATTTTACGGTGTAATAGCAAGTTCTCTGAACAGGTGACTGCTTATCACGTTGAATAAAATACATATGAATCAACCATAAAACTCTTAGGTGTTCACAGTGAATGTACGGTCTATTCCATTACTTATGGGACACCCTGTAAATTATTAATGCCATTTTTTTTATCGATAACACTGCCATTTTATGTGAGATTTGCATAATCTTGTTTTGCCTAAAAAACCCATAAAAGTTTATTTGATTGTGAGATACGATTTTTTCAGATATATTTTAATTTTTAAGTTAAATGCTTTATTCACAGTAAGAAAACTCTTTTCAAGTGATACTGTGAGTAGAGTAAAGAGATGATATATAACCATATTATCCACTTGAACGTACTGAGAAAGCTTGGTAAACTATTGATTTTTTGTGGCCGCTAAGATAAGGGTCAAAGGGCACTTGGGAGCCTTTTCATTCCTCTCATCTCCTTCTTATTCTCGCTTTGTCACGATTTCCTTCGCTCAGACCGCGGGTCGTTTGCCTCCGAACCAGTCTTTTCGCCATTTTAAGAAAGCTATGTAATCGATTTGCCGTTAAATTCTAAATAATTATATGAAGAGATACCATTATTGTGGGGTCCTAGGTTTGCGTGATTACTTCGTTTCTCTAATCACTACTTGATATTGGAAGAACGAGATGTTTAACTCTTCATTTCAGATTTGCAATTCACGAGTTAATATTGACTTTGTTTATACTGATGTTACAAAAAGACGATATTTGTACGTTTATTTATTTGTCTGTTCGAAGTAATCTAAAAAATTGCTTAGTCGATTTGGATAATTCTGTTATTATTAGAAATTTAATTTTCGGGCATGCATTGTTTATCTGGCTCGAGATACATAATTCCTAATATGTACGTGTGAAAAAATTAGCATTTGTGACTCTCTTTGACAAAAAAAAAATGCTTAAATTTTGTTTTTCCAAGATTCGATAGAATTTGCGAACGAATATATTAATCGGAAAAGAAAATACTAAGAACAATATATAAGTGACTAATAACACAATGTTATACAAAGTTAGTTCTTTGGCCACTTATAAGCGTTTTATTTGTTGGTTAATGGCTTAAAATACAGTTTTTTTTTACATTTTTTAAATCCCATTCAACGTTCTAGGCTAACTTGTAACTTAATTCACACTTTCATTTCTGACCCTTCCTCTATTTTCTAAATTAATTTTTTAAATCGTAAGGATATTTCCCAATAATTATGTTACACTTACTGTCAGAATTCAGCTTTAGATGATTTTTCTGTATTTTTACTTTACTACACTATATTTTTTACTATTTTAAGCCACCTTGTATGTCCTACATCAATTTTTCCGAACTAGTAAGTTATTTTTTAATTTTTTTCACGAAGCAGAATTTTTTTGGAGGTATTTTTATCTTTTAAATCGATATTAAAAATCCCCCCCCCCCCCAGCCATATGTGGTTTGTATTCCTTAGGTTATTTATGCCGTTGAATCACCGTTTTCTATTTCCATTTCTGCAATAAAAAAAATGGAGGTTCCCGTTTAAAAAAATCAACTTGGCCTTTAAATGCCCTTAGAGGACAAGCCCAATATTAAATTCAAAGTCACCGCGGAGTGTCCTTTGAACAATACAACTTTTGTACGGAGCATTTATTTTTCGAACTCGCAAGTTTTGGCATATATTTGGGTGAATTTTTTATATATACTGTCGCAATTAACAATGCCCCTGATGGTAGGGACATGTAGCTAGCGATCTATTTTCGACCACCGTAGTAAATGTATGGATGTTTCGTCCCGATACCGGTGGTGGACTCATCAGTGGGATCCACCGGTATCTTTCCCAGACATCCTTGTACTTTCCACAAACTTGAACCTCTATTTAAGTTCAGTTTTGCCGGAAAGCGGTGGTGAGATGTTATGTTCCACAACAATACACACATATATATATATATATATATATATATATATATATATATATATATATATATATATATATATGAAGTAAAATGCTAACAGTAAATGCAAACTTCGTTCCATCATATCCTTTTCGTGTTAGAGGTTGCACAGTTTGAATAGATTGCTACAGAGCACAATCCATCCATTTCCACCACCATCGAGATGATGGCCTACCTGTACCACCATACCGAGAAGATAGTCAAAACTTACCCTTACCGCTACAGTGATACGGCAGAGGCACATGTTTCGTCTCTACTACCGCATAAACATATATATATATATATATATATATATATATATATATATATATATATATATATATATATATTTGCCAAAATTTGCGAATTCGACAAAAAATGCTCCGTACAAAAGTTGTGTAGTTCAAAGGACGACGACCTTGAATTTGACATTGGGCTTGTTCTTTAAGGACATTTGAAAGTCAAGTTGGTTTTTTAAAAGGGAACCTCTATTTTTTTATTGTAGAAATGGAAATAGAAAGCGTGGATCCAAAGTTATAAATAAACTAGGGGGATACAAACCACATCCAGAGGTCATTCGAAGGTCAAATGTCCTTAAAGGGTCAAATTTAAGGACACCATTGGACGTTTCGTTCGTCTTTCTAAAATTTTTGTAAGAAAAGTTTTTCTCCGGCACCCTTGGTTGTCGAGTTATTGGTAATATTCATCTACACCAATAACTCGACAATTTAGGGTACCGGAGAAAAACTCTTCTCACAAAACTTTTAGGAAATCAAACGGCACATCTTACGGTGACCTTAAATTTGACTGTGGACTTGCCCTAAAATGGCATCGAATGATCTCTGGACGTGGTTCCTACCTTCTATGCTATTTATACCGTTGAAGAGGAAATTTTGTCCGCTTTCCATTTCTGCAATAAAAAAGGGTGTTCCCCGTTTTAAAAGAACCAACTTGATTTTTAAATATCCTTGAACGATAAGCCCAAGGTCACCTTCTAATGTCCCCTTTCGAACCATACAACGGAACATTTTTCTTTAACTCGCGAATTTTGGTATATATTTGGGTGTTTTTCTTAAAATGGGACACTATTTATATTATATATAGGGTGCGTAAGTTACGGGTGAATATTTTTTTACCGAAGCCTTTTCATTAAAAAAAAGACCCAAATAAAAGTTATTGGATTTCAAGGTGAACATCCAATTTGACATTGAGAGTAACCTTAGAAACTGGACGTCCAACCACATAAATGGCTTGATATGTTTTCATTTCATTTACAGGTAATTTGAAGGTAAAATGTTTTAAATTTGAGTGTCAATTCAAATAAACAGGCTGACTGAAATCATCAATTTTCAAGGTCATTTTAATATCCAGATTATTTTATGAATAGAACCTCCGAATTTCATGTTAAAAATAACAGAGGAAAGCTAAAACTGGAAACATTGACCTTCACAGTTAAGGTCACATGATGCTAATCATATGAAATTCCATAAATTCAAAGTTCGCGAAATTCCACATTTAGATTTGTATTTTTTAGGTAAGCTTTTTTTTTTATCAGAATCTAGTTTTGCCTCTATTGACTAGGCCGAAATGGGACTTGAATATCCATTCCGTGATGCCCATGCCCTGGGCATTGTTTTATTATATTGATTAAATGCAGGCACTGCTGTGAATAGATTTTTTTTACCATAATGAATCTTGATCCACTTTATAATCAAAACGATGTTTTTTATAATTATCCTAATTTATTAAACGTATTCTATTTTTCGTGAGGAATAATATTCCGTAATGATCTGTGGAGATTTTCACTTACGAAATGACTTTGAACGTGAACGTGAAGATCATTGGCTTTTTTAACTCTCTTTTAACACAAACCGCATAAAACATTCTGGACACCAAAATAACCTTGACAATCAAGTGTTAAGGTCACAGTTGGGTCAGAAACTCGACAATCGTCAATCAGTCTTCGTTATAAGAAAAAATATGCTACATAGCTTTCGCCAAGTGTCAACACATAAAATCCCAATCCCATTGACCTTTTCGTCTCAATTATTTCCGATAGTCTGAAACTTAAGCCAATAAAGTAACTTGCAAAATATTTCGTACCTTTTCAATAATTCACGATCATTTCCTCTTCGCGAAATCCAATAAGGGATAAATCAGAAAACAATTTAAATTTCAAACCCGGTTCGGCGGAGTTTATATAATTTCTCCCTAAGGCACACCCCTTAATCAGTTTAAATTTAGTCACCCCCATTTTCGATCTCTTAAGGGCATAACAGCGCTTCTCCTTTTGTGTCTACAAAAATTATTTCGAATACATCGAGTATTTACGAAATAGTTATATGAATATATCCTTTGATTAAAATATGGTTGTAGGACATGCATTGTCTTTATTTCTGTTTGTTTATACGCCGTTTCGATTGGGTTGTATCTCTAGTCGTTACCAAATATAAACTACACTAAGCCACCATATCTTTACACTAAGGATTGTCCATGTATTACGTCATTGATGTTTGTCGATTTTAAACCCCAGCATCATAATAAAAGAACTCCCCCACTGATGATGCCATTTTCTATAAAATATCTCCACACAATATTTGCTCATCAAAATACAAGTAAAATACAGTAATATAATAAATTAAACGGTGTTGGTCCTTCAGCGTCTGTGGTTGGACTGTGTAAGTGCCTGCGGCACTCGGTAGGCAGACGTGGGGCCGCGGTATATCGAGTAAGTACCGACAAACCATTCAACAAAGCCACCAACCATATTTAACACGTATTTCCACGGCTATATGTTCAATATTACACCCTCCTGCGTCATGTTATCGTCATTCAATGACCAGATCCCCCTAGTTTCAGTTGCTGTAATATATAGATGTCCCCTAAAACCAACAAGTGCACTAGTAATGTGTGCGAGTCCAATAACCACATTTTAGTCAATCTCTAACATTGTCGACACTGTAAAAAGGAAATGCATTAAATTTAATAATTTACATTAATCTAAATTAATTTATTCCATTAAATCTAATGTAAGGTGACTATGTACATTAAATATACAGCCAGTGTTCATTAAATTTGAGATCTGGTATCACATATTTAATGCACCAACATTAATATGAGTTCAAGAAATTCTGAAGTTTCGCCGTCTAGACCGGTTTCGAACTCACTGGCTCCCGTCAATAACGGGGCCCACATGTACACTCAAAATAAGAAAATTGAGTAATTTAAGCAACTTATATCATACTAAACAAAAAGTTCAATACAAGTTACGCCATCTCCCGGAGTCTGATGCAATGTATATTAAATAATAATGTAAATTTCTTTAGTATTAGGGTATTTGTGAATTAATTTTAATGTACAGAAGTTGAAATATCTTTTCAGTTACTTTATTGAAATTTAAGATACTATTTAATCAAATTTAATGTACAACGCACTGATAGTTGAAAGAATTGCTTTAAATTCACAGTAAATATAAATTTTTCACCATTTTTGGTACAAAAGCATTAAATTTAATGTACAATGGACATTAAATTTTCATTAAATTTAAGGCTATTTTTGACAGTAACAAAATATCCGTTATTTAAAGCCAATAAAGACTATCAAGTACAATGGTTGATCTATGCTTCACTCCTGACCTACTTACAATAAGAACTGAACAAAATCTTTACTTTATTTTCTTCTGTTATTTCCTCCAACGATGCTATATGGCGTCCTGGAAAAAAAGATTGTTCGAACTGATTTAAGTGAGTAATTGTTTACTCATTGCATGACAACTTTTTGCAGTTGATATTTTCTTTTAATTTTGGTAACAGATGATGGTCACTGGGGGTCAAGTCTGGTAAATGAAGTGGGTATTGAAGTAATTCAAATCGTTCTTTTGTAATAGCAGCTCAGACGCTATGTTTTACTTTGATAATATGGTCGTGTTAATGGGTATCTTTCCTTTTAATAATCAACCAAAAGGACCTTATGAGCAGGCCAAAAAACGTAGTCCAGCGACAGCTCGTATTTGGAACTTCTAATCGGGTTGGAAAGCTATAATGTTTCCAATCCACACTACAGTTAGTTTCAGGGTCGTATTGATGGTTTCATGGTTTATCCGCCCTTACAAATTTTCTAATCTAGTTTTTTGAAGCTTTGCAATAACTACGCCAGTTTACTCATAAGATATCATTAAAATCTGAGGTACGTGCAACTTATTTATCGTTAAATATCCGATAGTATGACCCTTGTTTTTCTCCAACTAAGTCCTCCATCGTCAGTCGTCCCGTTTGCAAAAGATCATGTACTTTATTAAAGTTTTCTTGGGTCGTAACAGTTGCCGGAGGTATTCCTCTATGTTTTCCTTCACATGAAGTTCTATCACACTTCATTTCGGTTTCATAGCGTCATAAGAAACAGCATAATGACTAAAAATATTCCGCTTGAATTTCCTAGGAAGTCATAAGACTAAAAATTATCGCGTATTGGTGTAAATCATGCTAAAAAATTTCTGAAAGTTTAGATGTTAGAGCATTTAGGTACACTTCCTCCAGAAAACCTTGGTTTTTTGAGTGAAGAGCAAGGAGCATGATTTCATTAAGACACAAAAGATATGGAAGAACGATACCTGACTGAATACTACTAGTGGTATTATGCGATGGTGTCGAGAGGAAACTTGTTTGAAGAAATCACGAAAAAGGAGCTTTGCTCATGTTCAGTAAGATAATTACAGCTTAAACATAGGAATAAATTGCATATTATGGACACGCAACGAACATATTCAAAAGCAGTAGACCTGTGTAATAGGAAGTTAAAAATTCTTTAAATTACATGTCTTTGTAGGTTAATTAAAATATAACTCTTTATTAGTACAAGATATTTTCAAAACTTTTAATTTTTAAAAAACGTAATAATTTTTAAGGAGTCCTAATTTTGGAAACTAAACCTTTTGAAATCTGCCTATTATGATATTTTTCTTGTTTTTATACCTGACCTATAGCTATGTTTCGTTAAATTGGTTTCCAAACCGCATGGAGTCCAACAAGTATTTAATGGTGTCTATTTTGTTACAAAGGCTTTATGAGCCATTTTGGATTATGTTTCAGATACACAAGGTTTACGAAGCCCCTAAACGTCGCTACGTCTCGGTTGTTAAAATCGTTTAATTCCGCTGTTGGCGAGGTTAGCTTGAAATTGTGACGGCGCGCCGCTAAACGAATCGCAAACGCGCCAAACGATGATAAAACAGATCGATTTTGCTCCATTTTCCTCTGTTCTGCTGTTTATCTCTCGTTTCTTGCGTTGCAATGAACAGTCGGTCGGGTGTCAACAGGAGAGATGGGGAGCATTTTGAATTGCGTGTGGGAAGATAAAAGACCATGTTGATTTTTGCAGTAGGGATTTTTTGTTCGCTTCTTTTTTAAATAATTTATTGTTTGGCTTAAAATATTTCTATTACACAAAACATATAAGGATCTAAAGAGATTTTATTTCAAAATACAATTGTTTATAGCTAAAATTGCCAAGAATATGTGAAGAAAAAGCTATACCGTTTCATCCGTCACAACAAAGTATGGTACTTCACCACGCACATCTTTTTTAAGAGATGCGCGTACTCCAGACATTTATTTATTTATTCTTGCAAATCACAGTATTTTTAGTCTAGTTCACAAGTGCCATTTTACCAAAAATCTGTCCTTCAGTCCGAAAATTATGATTGAAGTGTCATTCGATTCGTAATGGCATCGAGAAAGATTATGAAAATTTTGTAGAGGGCTGGCGAAAATTGAAAAGTTATAAACAATTTAGTAAAAAAAAAGTGCTTTGGTTTTTGTAAATATCTCAAAAACTATTTGAGATATCCGAAATTTGAAAAAAGATCCTTAAAGAGCAGGGAATTTACTAAAAAATAGTCCCACCTCCCGGAACTGTATCGACAATATTAATAATTTTAATGGGGTGAAAGTTAGGCTTAAAACGCGTACTGACGCTTTCCGTAAATAAAACAATCTTAACAAATTTTTTAAAAAAATTAATTCGATTTTTTTTATGGCTAAAAGCTAAATAATAATATATATTTTTAATTGCTGTTGTTTACAAAATTGTATAACAAGGCATTGTTTAAAAGATTTTAAAAATTTGTTTTTGTAATTTTTTATTGCCTTCAATTGTTAATAAAAAAATGAAAAATCATAATTTTTTATTTTTCCAACGGGGATCTTTTCTAAAATCTTCAAAGAATAGCTCTAAGAAGTGAAAAGAATCCCAGGTTTTTAGTTTATTATCTGGGTTTTTATGTTAACTTTCAACTAGCAAAAATTAACTAATTATCAAAGCATAGTTAATTAAAAAATTGGGGCAAATTTTTTTTTCTAACGGATATTGTTTATTCATGTGTCTGGATAATACCCAATTTTTTCCCTAATATTCATATTTAATCGATTAAAACAATTTTTACTATTAATATGTCTGAATCGGTCAACTACTCGTTTTAAACCTAATTTTCACCCCAAAATTAAAATTATTAATATTGTCGGTACAGTTCCGGGAGGTAGGACTTTTTTTTATTAAATTTCCTACTCTTTAAGGATCTTTTTTCAAATTTCAGATACCTCAAATAGTTTTTGAGATATTTACAAAAAACCAAAGCACTTTTTTTACTAATTTGTTTATAACTTTTACAATTTTCGCCTGCTCGTCTCCAAAATTTTCTTAAACTTTCTAGATGTCATTACGAATCGAATGACACATCATCCATCATTTTCGGATAGGAGGACAGGTTTTCGGTAAAATGGTACTTGTGAACTAGACTATTTACCATTGCCCACAATTTAATTAACTTTCTTACACCAAGATAAACCAATGTTTTTAAAATAGTACTAAAAATCGAGTCAAATCAATGAAATCACGAGCAAAAGAAAAATAATATACATAACTAATGATTAGCAACGTTGCCGGGTTGTGCAGTTAATCCGGAGAAGTTATAATATTACGAGTTCTAGCTATTTGTTAAACAAACATTATAGATCGAAGTCAAGGCGTTTTAGGTAAAAGCAATTGTTTATAGATCGAAAAATTTTATACATTCCAGGAATTACGTTATTTAATATCTTATGATATTGAAATAATTAAAAATGTTGATAAAAAATAAAATTTCTTTACCGGGGCATTCCGTAGTGACCGCCGGTTTTGGAGCATAATTTCAGAATTGTTTTTAAGAGATAAAAGTCAAAGATATTAAATTTTTTTTTATATATTTGTGTAACTTTTTGATACAAAAATATGTTTAGAATAAAGAAACTGCTGATTCCAGAGCCTGTACAAGTTGAGGCGTTCGTGGCGGAGCGATATTCGATGACCATGATTGCAGTCCTCTGCGGAGCCTGAAACACAAATTACCAAATTGTTATTAATTGCCTGCTACGCCGAGATATTTAAATATTGAAAATTACGAAAGTAAAGCAAATACAAAGAGAAAGAATCGCCCTTTCCGACGATAGCATTAAGTGTACTGAAGGTACTCCAAAGTTTCAGTTAAATCGAGTCAGTAGAACTCGAGATATCATTGTCGCCGACTTGAGAAACGTGGTTTCCAGGAAAAAGTTTTGGAATACAATTACACCACTTTATGCTCGTCGAAATTCTAAGCCCTATAATTTCCTTAATTTAACGAATCTTAAAAACCCATATTTTTGAAGGTTCTTAGAATAAAAAAATGCAAAAAAAAAATTTTTTTCCGGACGGTTATTATGGAATACCCCTTGATATCCTAAGCACTGCATATTTTCTCACAAACACTGCGCTGACTTAGCAACAAGGCAGATCATCACCTGGCTGTTACCATGGCTACACGAGTACTTATAAGGCATTAAATATTTACATAGAGCTTGAAGTTTGGACAGGATTTTTCTTGCCTGTGAATGCCTCTATTTTAACCTAAATTATTTTTGCAAGAACCCTTTTACAAAATAACTTACTATTTTCTGCATTTTGTAGTTTAAATTTTGACCCACTAATTCACTAACATGGTTTGACTTTTAAACCGTCCTAAATTGACAGCAGAAGACTTAAAATGACAAAACAACAGTAAGTTTTAAACCCTAAAAATACAAGCATAAAAAAGTCATTTTGTTTTATTACTGAACCGACAAAACTGGAGAATTTTTTTTTCGGAATACATCTATTTCTCTTACATATTTCGAGGCTTTGTTGCAAGGTTCTTATCCTTAATATCTCTATATAAGCGTTTATTGGTTAACATGTGTAATATATATTATGGCAATATCATAAGCCAAACAAAACTGACCGAGTATAAGATTTAAATTTCATGACAACTATGGCGGGTTTAAGCCTTAAATATTTTTAGTGAATCTGGCTGTAAATGTCAAATTTGACCTGGTTTAAAATTCACCATAAAGGTTTAAGACTTAGACCCGATCTGGCTGCCATAGAAGTTATTATTCTTGATGGCCATTCCCTTTATGCTTAAATTATTGTTATTGCATATGTCTTCGAATAAACTTTTATACTGGAAAATTAAAAACAGAGATAATGTCCACGTTTGTCACCGTATAGAACCAACACTAGCAAACTTTTAATTTCGATTAGCTAGATAACACGGCTTGGGTAAATAACGTGGTTTTGTATTGTTCTCGTTAATTAACAAATAAATAATCTTCATAATAAAACTTCCTGTGGTTATTTTCCTTATTGTTAATAAGGAAATATGCAAAAACTCCATTTTATTGTAAGTCGGTAATATGTTGGCAAAAGCAAAAAGGGTATATAAGGAGGGTCGAAGGATTCAAGAGAGGAACGTGGCGCAAATCTTATTGATTTAGTAAACGACTCTGATGCCATCTTGTGATGCAGTTTATTTGATATAAAATTTGTAGGTGGGATCCTAGACCCGTTTTTAAAAGAAATTTTTAGCAATTGGATAAGAGCCATCAAGGTTACATTATTATGCTTGTCTAACTAGCGGTTACATGAATTTTGAACAAATATGAGATTAAAACCATCCCAATTTGAATAAAAATCGCATATAAATTTTGTTTTACTTTAGCGAAATTTATACCTGCGATTTGTATTGGGTCGGCAAGAAAGTATTTTTGATTGTCACACATAGAGAGCGTTGTAATTGTTTTAAAGAATTTCTCTCGGGGTTTTTCTTTTTTTTTATCGCAGAAATGGAAATATAAATATCTTTTTTTCCACAACTAGAGGTCATTTGAAGGCCACTCTTACTAGTCTGACAGAAAAACGCAAAAGGAACAAAAATTGGGGTTTCTCTTCGAAAATCAAAGTTCATCTACGAGTCCAAGGTCAATTTCAGAGTAATAAACTTAAGCACTCTCGTCATCAAAGCGTTGGGTTGTATACGAGGTTTGTCCCAAAAGTATCGAGCCTGCATTCATATCTCCGCTCCAAAACTTCCGAACGACCTCTGTCGGAGCAAAGTGAACATGCTCCGAGAGGTCACACGATCACTAAAGAATACTACGTTGAAGTATTGAAAAAATTGCGTGACGCAATCAGAAGAAAACGGCCGCAGCTTTGGACAAGCGGTGTTTGGCTGCTTCACGCCAGCACACTTATCGAACCTTGTGCAGCAATATTTAACAAAGCACCAAGTCGTACAGCTTCGCCAGCATCCGTACAGTCCCGACGTAGCTCTCTGCGACTTTTGGCTCTTTCCCAGATTAACAATGCCGCTCAAAGGACACCGGTTCGATGACAAAGTGACGGTTGAAACTAATGCGACGATTGCACTGAAGGCAAAACTGATTTCCAGCACTGCTTCAGGAAGTGGAAACACCGCTGGGAACGTGTCATTCAATTAAATGAGGACTACCTTGAAGGATGTCACTCACCAGATAATAAAGAATAACACCAATGCGGAGATATGAAAGTAGGCTCGATACTTTTGGGACAAACCTCGTACATATGTATGTATTGGTGTATTTTAGAATCTTTATATTTTTACAAAAAAAAAATGTATTTTTTTTTGATTGATTGGCAAACCCTTTTATGATCTCCTTTGACGCTGACCATGAAGTGTTTCGTAACAATTACTGTATGTTACAAGACGTGACATTTAACAAGTCTTAAAAGATTTTCCCATTGCCGCAGGAACGAAATAGAACTAAGACATGCTAAAAAACTATAGGCGCTAAATAGCCATTTTGATTTACGGTATGCCCCTCTGATTCTTTTTGGATTTAGTGTTTGCATTATAGTTTGTTTAGAGTAAAATCTTCCCGAATTGTATATGTTACTGGTTTTAGGTTTTTAATTATTTTGACTTCCACAAGTTTGGCCTGTAGTGAATTTATTAAGTTAAATCACTCGCAGCCTCTATAAAGAAATGTAAAATGATTACATATGTAAGGAATGTTTAATAAAATCACCTTTTATTACTTGGCTTTTAAATTGCATCATTTAACAAGTTGAGATACATCCAAAGAACAAATTAGTTGAATATTAATTGGATATTACCGTTACAGATAGCACTACAATAAATATAGTAATCTAATAAAGTTACTAAAGATTTAAAAACTCGTAGAAGGTGAATGTACTTCATGGGAATTGAATTTAGAATGGTTCTTGTAATGAACCTATTAGTTTAGGAGTGATGGTCTTGACTAACTGAGATCAAAATCTTCAAGTAACTTTTTTCAAATAACAATCACTCATTGTATGTTTTCCTTTGGGCGTTGGTAAGAATTATTTTAAAAACAACACGATTGGACATTTTCATTTTGTAACTTTATTATCGTAAAATTTTGCAGATTTGAAAAAAATCCAATTTAAAAAATATTCTGTGGATGCCAACTAATTAGGAACACTCAAAACAAAAATTTTAATTTAATGCAGTTTATTAGACAAAAAATTTACTTTTTCCAAAAAATTCTTTCTGTTATTCAAGATTTACATGTATTATATTGTGAATGTTATTGATTTCGCGGCAGTTTTTAACTGTCAGCAAAGCGCAAAAAAGATATAAGGCAGTATTACTTGCGTCACGTAATTTAAAGTGAGTAGTTAAGAAGGTTCAGCATCTTGCAATCACTCTGCTAGTTATAACATGACATTTTAGTATAATTTGCAGTCTTCAGTGCTTTGAATTGACCCATTTTAAGAACTTTTGCAGTGGGTAAAACAAAAAGTAAGATGATTACGATTGGATTAAAAATGGTGTTTAATGCTCTTCTATACATACACTTGACACTCCTATTCCTTAAAAGAAAATACTTCGAAAAGTAACAAAATCCCGAGAAGACACCTTAACCAGGTTAAGTTGTTTGATTGAACAGCAAGAAAAAAAAACACTTTTAACGGGAAAAAATTCTCAGCTAGACTGGAAATCGCTAGTGACTATATCGATTGTACGGTAAATGACTGGAAGAAAGTATCACTATCTATGGAACAGGCTGCGTTCAGAAGAGATTATTGTACATGTAATCACCTCCTCACAATGGTATCACTAATTGAGAAAATAACAGAACATAACCTTGATGTTTGTTTGGCTTTTGTAGACTTCTATAAAGCATTCGATTTAGTCGAACTTTGGATAATCATCAAGACTTTAAAATGTGCACTCAGATTATAGATACCTTCAACTAATTAAAAATATTTACGACACAGCATTATCCTTGATGAAATTACACCAAAATACTTACGGAATCAATATCGACAGTGGGGTTAGATAGGGCGACACTCTATCATCAAAACTATTTAGGAATCATTTAAGTCTGTATTGCTATGGAAGAAGTTTACTAATAGACGATAAGAGATTCAACTACGCACAATTTGCCGATTATATAGTCCTTATTGCAGAACACCCAGATAAACCCCAGCAAAAAGAAGAATCGGACACAACAGTATACAAAATAGAACCACAAGAGAAACTTAAAAGACCACACAGTATATGCAAAGTAGATCCTCAAATAGGTATATTTCTGGTGTTGATCTATGGATGTTAAACATGGACTATAACTAACTTGTCAATGAACAAACTAAGTGTCATCAAAAGATCTATTGAGAGACAGATGCTAAATATATCTTTAAGAGACAGACAATACATCGATTTGCAATACAACAAAAGTAGTTTAGACAATCGCCACATTAAAATGGAATTATTCTCGTAATAGAGCCAGATGTAAGGATAATATATAAGCAAATATTTTGCTGCACTGTTGACCAGATTTAAGAAAGAGAGAAAAAGGTTTAACCTAAAATTGGTAGCAGGTTGTAATTGGAAGGGACAAGAGGGAAATGGAGTGAGATGGTGAGTCACGCTCGTGACGAGCCTGCTCCGATCCTCCTCGGTTGATAGCAGCTTTGGCTTTATGGTAATCTCTTTCGAAAAAAAATATTTTGCAGCGAGATCGATACGAGAAATATGATGAAATTGGTTTGTTGTATCCCAGACGCTTTTGTTATCTGTTTTGATGCCGGCCGGCGAAGATACAAGTCTTGCGTGAGAAATTCGCGTGGTGCGCTCGACATTAATCGAAATCAACAAAATAAATTCGTACGCACCTTAAAGATGCGTTTAAATATGGTGAGATGCGCCCGTGACGAGCCTCCTTCGAACTTTGCCCACTTCCATTGATGTCGAGTTTACCACATAAAGTCATCATGAAACCCTAGTGCCTTCAATGGCTGGCGTCAAAGGAGATAATAAAAGCATCTGGGATACAAGCCAAGTTTAATCCTATTTCTTGTGTCGTTTGTCTCGCTGCAAGGTAATTTCTTTGAGTCCGCACAAAGAATTGACAAAAAAATGGATCGCTGCTCGCGAACCATCGAAATATGATGACGCTTTTATTATTTCATTAACGCCGAAGTCGGCAACTTATCCTCACCATATTTTGAGATTTTAGATACCACTACTACCGATAAACATGGTGGAAAAAATAATAAATTATAGGGTTGCATTTCTTGCATATACAGTATCATGTACTTTCTTTATCCGAAGAAAATACGCCAGTTACTTGGCTGTAGCAACAGTATGATAACCCAAGTATACAGCTCCTTCAGTAAAAAAAATATTTTAAGAAAATTTAACTACATTATTAAACATCATGTCGCCCTGACCTAAACCTAATGGAAACCCTTTGGGGTGACCTCAGACGGGGATCAACCACAAATGGAACTTTATACCCTTGGTGCGATGTCAACATATAGTTTAGTCAATGGGTAGAGGATGCCGCACAGTTATTTAAAACAAAGGATATTCATCGAGAAATTAGATTTTGTATTACATATTATACTCCATGAATTATTGTGAAAAATTATTGACTAAAAAAAGGCCAAAAATAGACGATTTTCTTTTGATCTATGCGATTCCGATTTTCAAAATATGCAAATTTACGTTGCATAATGGAAAAATAATTGAAAAATAATTGAAAAAAAGGGAGAAAACTTTTTTTCAACTGAACGGCAAACAGCTTTAAACCCAGCCAATGTTTTCAGCCTTTGGACGTATTAAATTTTTATTTTAACAAACAAGTCCCTCAAGGAATTGTCCCGATCGGTCAGGTAATTTTTGCAAAATAATTTATTAATGTTTAATTTGAATAAATATATAATATTTTCTTATTTTGTATTAACAATGTAGAGAAAATAACTTCAAAAAAGCAATAAGAAAAATTAAGTGTTCCTTAAATTCCTATAAGTAAGTTAAAAGTTGTTTAAAGTTGAAGTTTATTGAAGTTTTCTTAACGTTTTCAGATCATCGTAAACTTATTTTATAAGTTACCAAATCAATGTTATAACATCCTACACTTTATTTGGACATATACCGAAGTTTTTTTGATAAGTAGAAAATCGAGGGCGGTTTACACAATTTCTAAATTAAAAAATTTCGTTTTTTACTTTTTACGAGAGGGAAGAGTAACTGCTTTATGTTCCTGATATACAGTTTTTAATGTCATATACAATATGAAGTGCTAGATAAATGGATTAAAAAATTAGAGCTTTAGAGATAAATAGAGTTTTTAAATGTTGGTATGCCGACCTGAATTATGATGTGTAATTTCAGGGGGAAAATTTTGTCTCTTAGTTTCTACGCCTATGACATTTTATTGTTTCGATTATATTTAAAACAATTTGATCAATAAGCTAAATTACTACTGTAGGTTTAGAATACCCTAAGTCAAGTCGACCTATTTCCAGTTTGCAATTATCATCCAGCCGTAGGCCATTGAGGAAAATCGTCTGCTCTTCTGTTAAATTATAACTGATCACAGGTATAATGGAATGCTAAGTTTGTGCCTCTCAGCTGCTTGAGGCATTCATTTGTTCCTAGAGTTCAGTTGATTTCTCTCTTGCGGCAGTTTGGAGTAAAAATTTCGGTATAATGTTGTATTTTGTCATGGCGTTTCTGAGATTATTGATGAAGAATTGTTTAAATATTGTCGGTGTAGTAATAGTAATTGGGATGTTGACTCTTTTTGGGAAAGTGTTTAAAACTATGCATAAGTACCTAATGTAGCCCAAAATTAAAAAAAAAATTTTTTTAATACAACTAATACTTCCGTTTCAAATTTTCCTCCAAAACTCCAATATTAACACAGGGTAATTGACAAGGAGAGTTATTTCGTAATGTTTGTAATAAAAGTTGAGTTCTAAGTTATTTTAAGTGTGCTATGCATCAGTGTACCAAGTACTACAATTAAAACACCTTAAAAGTTATTAATTCAGGTTCCACCTTCGGAAAATAATAGGAAAATGTGACTAGCCCGCAAGGAGTCGGCACTACTTGTTTTATTTTAGTTTTTGAGCTTATAAATACCTATGGTTACTATTATGTATTCACTATTGGTTGTGGAAATGCAATCCTTGCTAAATTACTTACACGGAGGTCTTCACATTTCGAAGTTCAGTAGAGCAGAAGTTACTGTTTATTGCGAAGAAATTGGCCACCATAAAACAATCAATTCTCGGCAAATTCAAATTATTTTCTTTATTATATCCACTTTACATCATAAGAAAATTTCCTAAAATCGTTTTCAAAGGGAAAAGTAGGCAAATTTCGAAGAAATTACATGAAAATGACTATAAAATATTAACTAGGCAACGTAATGGTTGACAGCGATCATGAAAGTGATATAAAGCCAAAAATGTATATATCAAGTTCGTGACAGCGATGACGTTGGCTATATTCTTTAGAGTAATTATCAAATGATCAAAGTGAAAAAAGTAAAACTGATAACTTTATGTTCTTTTGAATATGCATTTACTTGTCATTAGGTCGAAGTGATCATGATTACATTAAGTGATAGAACTGAATTTAATAATGACTCAGAAGAATAACGGTATCAGGACGAAATGACAGCGATGACGTTATTATTTAGTGATTGGTGTTCGTTCTCACGTGACTCGAAGGAGATTTAATTACATTTTGATTATTAAATAAAAATTAACATCCTTGAAAATAAAGAAAAATATTGTGTTTCTAGGATATCTATTATGGAAACTGGAATTTGATTTTTTATGTTTTGTACTTACAAAACTTACAGTTTACTCTTCTACTTTATGAGAGTTTTTCTTTAAAGCACGATAATGGCCCATTAATTTAAATAGATTGCTCCAAGTTATATTATGTTTGAAGTTGTCAAGAAGTTTGGGCGTTTTAATTTTTAGACGGAATAATTTTTATAGCAGATAGTCTCGGAATACAATAGTTACGCAAAAATGTTTTGACAAAGTAGAATGATCTAAAAAGTTAAAGTAAATAATTATTTCGTTTTGGATTTCTTTAACATAGATTCACATCACCTGCTAACCAACTGCTCCGCAACATTCTACCTATTTCTATACTGAGAGGAAATACATCTGAGAGTTAAAAAACTTGATTTTCTCCTTTTTGTCTTAAATGCTAGTTTACTATCTTAAAAATTATATAGACATAGTTTTGTAGGTGAATGGCGCCTGTAAATGTATTTAAATCGGTACTTTGCAAGCAAGTATAGTAAGGCGCTCGACGCATGGTGATGTTATATATCTCTACAGTACTTCTAGTGTAATCGCAGCTATTTATCCATTGATATGTTTCTTTTGACAAAATTAGATTTCATTATTGGCTCCCATTGTTTACGTCATATCGAACCAAACGGCTTCGCACTCCCTCCAGGGAATATTAACTCATACCACGTATACAAAGATACCAACAATATGAAGCTCTGTGGGAACCCTTTCCATGTTATCGGGTCCTAGGTGACTTGATCTGCTGTATTTCCTACAAAGTTTCGGACGGTCCGCGCTGTTGCAAGGAAAACTGCTTATGCAGATGCTGACTAAGGCCCAGTCCCTTGATGTTCTGCAGGAGGTTCTTTGGTAGCACTGCAGTTCTTGATAAAATTATGGGAATCGTTTGGACGCTGATCATTGCCCATTGTCTTCGAAATTGCACCTCCAGGTCTCTATATTTGGCGAACTTCTCATTGTATTTTGTCCTTTGTCCAGGTTGTTATTAGATACAGCAATGTCGATTAGTGTAGTTCGCCTAGAAATTGTATCTGTTAGTATAATGTCTGGTCTATTATGAGCAACTGTCTGATCCGTCAGAACCGTTCGGTCCAGATATAACTTGAATTGGTTGTTGTATTTGTAATAAGGCACTTTTCCTACCTGCAATAGATTTAATTTATCTGCTAACTCTTGGTGAAGCATCTTAGCAGCCGAGTCGTGTCTTTCCTCATACTCGGTTGCAGCAAACTCTTGGCATCCTCCAGTTATGTGATAGATTGTTGTCTCTGATGTTCGACAGCCATATCTACATTGGTCATTTTCTATCGAAGGATCTCTGATGAACTTCCGGTTGTTCTTCGTCAGAATAACCTAGTCTTGGATAGCTAACAAGACAACCTCCGTTTCTGGAAACATCTGTCCTGAAATCAACCAGTAGTTCGACACTGAGTTGTCGACATTGTCCTGAATAACCTCATTTGGATGCCATACATGAAGTGGTTTCTGTAACCAGCCCCCATTTTTATAGTAGTTTATAAAGCCTGTAGATCGGATATTACTTTTTCTGATAGAGCAGAACGCAGTTTGGGTTATAAAATCGTAGTGAATTGTACAAAGTGCCAACCTACTAAAATAATCGATTACCTTTACTATGAGACTGCTTGGAATCGGTGTAAATGGTATAGCTAAGTTTTGTTCATTTACGAATTTAACGAAATCAATGTATCGAACAGTCTAAAAAAATATTTTACTAAATATTGTTATTGTCGCTGAAACTTACGCAAATAATTAATAAAAAAAGGAAACGCATCTTGAAATAGTACTAGTTTAACGGTATCAGAAGTAGTAACAAAAAAAAAGATACAGAATAATACAACTGAGTGGTATGGATCTCATAAATAGCAACTCTAGGCTGATCACGATAGTTCCAGTTGAAAAATTAAAGTTTATACTGTGAAAGGTATGTTTTGTGGCTATGAAGAATTGCTTGAGGTTAAATATGAAAATTATGTTGGAGACGGTGATAGTAAGACCTTCAAAGCTATTTTTGGGTTGTGAACTGTATGAAAACTTCATTCGGTCATGTGCAAAAGCATACGTGGGTACACGGCTAAGAAATCTAAAAAAAAAATACTAAAGTTCTTGGTAATGAAGACACGCTGACTGGTAAGTTAATTGAAGAATTGTCTATATATATTATTGGCTTGCAATTCGACGAAATTCACACTCCAGTGAAAATATGGGACTCGAAATCTGGGCTACCTTGTACTATAAAATATCGATCGAACAAAAAAGAGGCGAGGATTCATGGTGTACGTACCAAAAGGCTGTTGCGTAAGGATCTGTGGTGAATTATAAACATAATGAGCCCGTGAAGAAAGAAGTTTTTGAACCCGTGAAACCCGCAAAATTCAGTTGCTCAACCACTGCCTCAGGGACCCACGCAGAACATCATTGAGAGCTTCAATGCAGCTGTGTTGTCGATATCTCAAAAAACAATCATAACAGCCAAATTATCGTCGATATAGCCATAGGTATTGCTGTTTGCACTTTGACGTTGATAGACTACAAGCCATCATGAAAGTAATGGGAGTTTTAAACATCGAACTGGGGCTCAACTGCGTCAGTTTTTGCAAAGAAGCCGACTAGAAGTGAATATCGATGACCGAGGCGAAAATGACGGAATATGCAAAAGAGGCTCGGAGGTCATTTTTGTCCGAAAAAAAAGAAGCTGAAGGAGCCTATGAGGAGCAGGAAAAACAGCTGTATGGAGCAGAAATCGCAGTTGGGTGAGATCTTGATAATAACATTATATTTGAAAGTAGTTAGCCGTTTTGCAAAATTTAAAAAAATCAATTAGTTATAAACAATTTAGTACATAATTTTCACCTGAAAAGAGGACAATTTTGTTTAAACAAACTCCATTTTTTATGCAGACCAATATTTCGCTAAAATTCTACTTCTAAAGTTAAAGTGTTTAAGTTTGATATGCTTTTCATATTTTGCTTTAGGTGTAGCCTGCACACAACTTGTCGTCCGAAAAAAAAGTGATTCATGGAAGCGCCTAATAACGTTTTTTTTTTTCAGGCAAAACGATCCAAAAAAAACATTTTTTTTTTGTATTGTAAAGAGTATTTTTTTTAGAAGTATACAATTTTAAAATGATATAAGACACATATAAATAATGCTTATAGCTATCGTTTTGACTTTATTTAAAATATAATTGTATGCAATTAGTGTTTAATCAACCAAAAATGAGCATCATCGCTGAACAAAATTTTGCGTTGAAAAAGAGGATCAAGCTGAATATTGTTTTCGGCCTATTCACGGAATGTACGCCGCGCATGATGGTCACGCGGTTTCAACTCTTGCCCAACCTGGATCTTGTAAGCTCGTAATCCAAGATCTTTCCACAAATTGGATGGGCACAGCTCCAATTGTTGTGCACGATGGCGAATCGACTCATTCGACCCCCCTCAACACTACGTTCCACAGCACCAATAAGTTCTTCTGTGCGCACGGTACAGTGTCTTTGTGGATGGGTATTATCAATTAGAGTGTACGTAGGGCGAAAACGATCCATGATTTTCCGAATAACTTGTTCGGATGGACGATTATATCGACCATAAAATGGACGTAGGGCCCGGTAAGTTTGCACAATTTGCAAGCGTTATTCTAGCATAAATATCTTCATGGTGAAATAGAAAAACGTATTGACTACAAATCAACTTTCAGCTGTCAAATTTACAGTCATTAGAAATAGTGTTGCCAATTTAAAAACCAAACCTCTAAAAAAATGTACTTTATTTTCATTCAATGTATTGTTTTTAGTTTTTTAGGTGTTAAATTATTTCCTCTCTCTAAGTTTCTGAATCCCTTAACTTTTAAATGCCTTTGCTACTCAAATAACGGCAATACCCTTAAGTTAAATGCGATTCTTTATATAAGCTTTCTATTCTCCTTTACGCCAGCATTTTCCGGAAAACTCTAAAATACTTCGGAAACACAAGCATGGAGCGCAACAAGTGTCTGCTAAAAAATGAGGCGAATTTGTCGAGTGCGAACGCTGCAGGCGGCACGATGGCTCGTGTAACAACGCCGCCTCATCTGTTTGGAAGTGGCGGCAGTGGGCGCCCTCGGGAACTGTCGGCCTACCGCCGACAGGTTGCTCTATATTCGGCTACACTCCAGACTGTGCCGTCGATCTGTCTGAATGGAGCGTTAAAGTAAGGTTTTACGAGGAGAGCGTTAAAGCAGGACCTTTTAATTTTAAATGCTACCAAAGCGCTATTATTAGGATCAAATTTCATCACGTAACTTTTAAATTTAAATAATGTAAATACATGATACATATATGATTTTGTTGGTTTTTGGTTTATTTATCCAGAATAAATATAAAAGTTTCCAGACTTGTTTGAATTTGAAATTACAGTGAAACCATAACAAAGGTGAAAGGGATTAGAAAATAATCGTTATACCAAGTAATTTGTTACAATGAGGTTTGCTATATAGCGGGTAGGTTGGTCTAAGATTCGTTTTAACAAGGTAAGCACACTTGTTTACTAACCTCAACGTTACGGACTCTTCTACTTACCCTATTATAACGAACGATTTCCACTAGTAAAATAAAACAGTGTAATGAAAACATAATTTTCTTTATTTAAAAGCAATTTATACAGTATTTTGATAGAGAAAAAATCATAAATTGTGGTCTGTTTACCGCCAGTGATATTTATCAAATCCAAAGTGCAATCCAGTTCCGTGATGAATTTGACTACACCGTCACTCAAACCACCTTTTTTAAGAAATACACATTTTATTACATTTAGAGGTTTACGAGCATCATTTATTGTAAAATTAGGTTGATCAATTTCACTCCCTTCTTCCTCGTCTTCTCCCACTTTTTCATTAGGAACTGGCAATACAGATGTCACAATTTCAGCATCAGTGAATTCTCCAAATACAACTGAATCATCATTAAAGCTAATAAATTCTTCGAACTTGGTCTCCTGCAGTTTGAATTCTTCTCTAACTTTTTGCCAGGTCTTGTCGAGTGGCAAATCATCCTCCTCATCTTCACACGGAACTTTAAACCCACTCTTCTTGAAGCAGTTTGTAATGAGCCTTTCAGTGACTTGATTCCAAGCTTTGGTAATCATCCATATGGCTTGTAACACGTCAGTTTTAGCTGGCGTTTGGTGTTTGTTTAAGATCAGCAAGAAGCTGTCTGACAACTTCCTTCCTGTAGTGCATTTCAAAGCTTTGAATGATATCCTGGTCTAGTGGTTGAAGTTTCGAAGTGGTATTTGGAGGGAAGTACTTTTTTTTATGTTAGTCAGATTAGGAATGTCTCTGTGTGCAGTCCAATTATCGATGAACAAAAGAATTTTCTTCATCTCCTTGTCAAGACTTGAAAGCCAATTGCTAAAGGAATCACGGGTCATCCAAGTCTTAGTGTTTGACATGTACTCTGTTGGCAAATTATTGACATTTTTAAAACAATGCGGTTTTTGATATTTTCCGACGACCAGTGGCTTAAGTTTTTATGTCCAGGTACAGTTTGTTCCTAGCAATACTGTTAAACGAAGGTTGCTGTTTTTCCCACCATGACATCTATCCCCTTTGAATGTTAAGGTTTTGTCAGGTAAACATTTACAGAAAAGTCCTGTTTCATCGACGTTAAAGATGTTTTCGGGTTCGTATCCCTCAGTCTGTTCTGCAAGTTTGTCTTTCTACTCATCACACACTTCGTCACCAACACTTTCACCATATATTTTCCGAAAATAATCTCGTTTCTTCGTTTAAAATTTTGAAGCCACCCTTTACTAGCACAAAACTCTGTCCCAATTCCACTGCAAAATGTTGAACCTTTTGCTGAAGGATAGGTCCTCCGATTAGCACATTTTTGTCTCCGCATGATTTTATTTTTTTACTGTTTGCAGGCACTTTCTTCTGAAAACGTATCTTTAAATTTTTACGGGAATTTGTAGGTTTTTTGTCTACATACTTAATGATTTATTGTTTCTCTGCGACAGTTAAGGTACACCTTTTTCGTTTCTCAGCCATTACAACTTTACATTAATAGTGGCAAACAGCAGTGTTTACATTACTTCACATTAAACAACAGTAATTGTCTTAAAATATATTTAACGTGTCTGGACCTATAAACACATGAATTCTTGTGGAATTTTGTGTGATGATTGGTAGGATATGTTATGTGAAGGTTATAGGTTAACAAAAATCGTTATATAGAGGTAAATTATGCTTTCAAAAGGTATTCGTAATGTAAAGGTTTACGAGATTTGTCCAAAAGTATCTAGCCTACCTTCATATCTCCGAATTGGTGTTATTCTTTATCATCCGGTGAGTGACATCCTTCAAAGTAGTCCCCATTTAATTGAATAACACGTTCCCAGCGGTGTTTCCACTTCCTGAAGCAGTCCTGGAAATCAATTTTCGGAATTGCCTTCAGTGCATTCGTCACATTAATTTCAACCGTCTCTTTGTCATCGAACTGGTGTCCTTTGAGCGGCATTTTTAATCTGGAAAAGAGCCAAAGGTCGCAGAGAGCTACGTCGAGACTTTACGGAGGCTGGCGAAGCTGTACGACTTGGTGCTTTGTTAAATATTGCTGCATAAGGTTCGGTAAGTGCGCTGGCGCATTGTCGTGGTGAAGCAGCCAATCACCGCTTGTCCAAAGCTGTGGCCGTTTTCTTCTGATTGCGTCACGCAATCTTTTCAATACTTGAACGTGGTATTCTTTAGTGATCGTGTGACCTCAGGAAGCATGTTCGTGGTGCACAACACCTTCATAATCAAAGAAAACAGTCAATATTGTCTTCACTTTGCTCCGACTTTCACGTGCTTTTTTTGGTCTTGGCGATTCAGAATGCTTCCACTGTGAAGACTGTCGCTTTGTTTCTGGATCATACCCGTAAACCTCTGATTCATCACCAGTAATAATCTTCTTGAGTACATTTTCATCATTAGAAACCATTTCCAAGTGGTCCTGAGCGATTTTAAAGCGAAGATTCTTCTGCTCTGCCGTTAGCAATTTTGGGATGAATTTGGAACACACACGAGCCATTGCTAAATTCTCGGTTAAAATTCTCCAAATAGTGGTTTTTGGTATTCCAAGATCACTTTCTAGTTCGCGTACAGTCAACCGACGATCTCTTTCAATTGCAAGTCGCACACGTTTGACACTTACTGGTGTTATTGCGCTGGAAGGTCGGTCAGAGCGAGAATCACTGTTAACTGACGTGCGGCCATCTTTAAACTGCTTGTACCTCTCTTTTATTCTTGCTTTACTCATACACTCCTCTCTAAATGTCTTCTTCATCATATTAATTGTTTCCGAGCAAGCTTTTCCAAGATTAAAGCAAAACTTGATGCAAATTCGTGGATCTAATTTTTCCGTCATTTTTTACAATTACAAAATGCGACGAACGAAAAAAGGACACTGTAAACAAACGCACACCGTTCACGACCTAACACGTCCAGTTGGTAACTGCGCACATCAACAAGTTCGTGAAGATTTGAATGCAGGCTCGATACTTTTGGGACAAACCTCGTATTTTGCATTAACTCTTAACGGGAAGTTCTAGGGAATCTCGAAGAATTTGTTAAATCGAGGAATCGTTATATTGAGATTCGTTATGATGAGGTTTCACTGTAGATATTGATACTGAACTGCCACACAACAGTGCAATAAGGTTTTTCCGTGCTTACCGTCAATAATGTTTTACTACCCCCGCAAGAAGCAGTTTTACTAATGTTGGAGTATATTATCAAAATTTGTTTATAATTACTTCCTGCATACTACAAATTTCAGGTATATCAGTTGACGTATTTTCCTGGATTGCCTTCCTGCAAATTGGACTTACACTTTTTGCCCTATAAAATTGCTATTCAAATTAAGAAGTCACTGATCTAGGGTTTTTTTAAGGGGAAGGTGGTTTGAAATAACGACTTGAAAATAGTAAAATAAATCAATAAGTTCATCATGCAAAAAAATTAAAAAGGAATTAAGGAGATTGACATAAAAATAGTTAGAGTGGGCAAAAATATTTAAGTAAAAAAATTTTCAGTGTTAATTGTCAAGTGAAATGCAATAGTTTTAAAAGCCATGGGTTGGTGTGCAAATAAGTACTATAGAGATGGAAATTAATTAACCTTGGATAACTTGTTAATGAATATACGAGGATGATTTGATAAGTCCGTGATTTCTCACAAGTTGGCTCTCCAATCACAAATTTAAATTCCCTGTAGACAGTATACGAGTGTCTTTTTTAAATCGGTGTTGTAGTGTATCTTCAAGATCATCGAGAAACATAAGTTTCATGCGTTTATTAAGCAACTTTTTATGAATGGTCCAGATTAGTTCAGGTTAGAAACTTTGGTTAAATGCTTGCAGTAGTATTTGTAGGTCGTCTTCATTTTCTGTCACAAGTACAGCATCATCGGTGTAACGTAGTATCTTAATCTCGCGGTCACCCATTCTGTATTATCTCAATTTACATACTCTATTATCTGATCCTTGATAACATTAGAGAGAAGCGGACTTAAGGAGTTCCCTTGTCTAATCCCTTTACCAACTGGAATCGGATCGGTTAATTCTCCGTTGATCCTGGCTTCAACTTGGTTGTCAGAGATATAATATGTCTCTAAGCTGGACGCGATCGAAGGCTTTTTTCAAGTCTATAAAACATATATATTCTGGCTTTTTGTACTCGATTGATTTCTCCATTATCGGTTATTCATCTGGTTAAGCTATTAATTTTACTTGTTATAATCTTCGGTCTTAGTTTTAGGGTTATATTAAGCAAATTTATTTCTCTGTAGTTCGTTGACAGTTTTTGTCGCCCTTTTTAAACATAAGGATTGCAGTACTGGTTCGCTAGTCATCTGATATTACTGATATACTGATATTTGTTGATAAAGTATTGTTGGACTACCCTCGTATAGTTCCTTTAAGTTTCCGTAATGAAAAAAGTTAAAATAGTTAACTAGAATTTGCATTATGCTCATAAGTATCAATTATTAAACACTACTGATCTTTTGAAACAGATCCTTGCTCACCGTTAATTAGTAAACTATATAGGATGTTATAAAAATGTAAGCATAACCGAAAGGATGCTTCGTGATAATAGGCAAATCGCCTATTTTTTAAGATAAGAAATCTTGAAATCAAAACCAAAAGATATGTTTGCGTATTTTATCAACAATTAATCTAATTTGATTTTTATATAAAAATAACTGTTTTATCTTGTTCAATTAAAGTCGAAGTGTATTAATCACTATGATAAGGGTCGTGAACTACACCAAACTATTGTGATACGAACTAATCTTGAAAACAATATAAACAGTAACAAAAATTTTACATAAAATTAAACCTTTTAGCATTAAATAAATTCAATACAAAGTAATTTTTCATGTTATTACCAATCATAAATAAATTTTAATCATTTAATTATGTAGTTATGCTTCGCATTAATGTAAATCGTGCTTTTAATAAATTCATTAAATACGTCATATAAATGTGCTGATTTAGGGTTGTTGTATAAATAATTTTTTTGACCTAAATTGAATTTTTGCATTTTATTGTTATGTAACGCTATAGGAGATTATATTCTTGAATTTTAGTAAATCATTTAAAAATGTATATGTTATACTTTATAACTAACTGTACATGATATTTATTATTCCTGCAAGTAAACCGAACCTCACTATTATAGATATAAACTCCTTTATTGGGTTGGCAAGAAAATATTTTCAGTTGTCGCACATAAAGAGCGTTGTAATTGTTTTGAAGGACTTCTGTCAATATCCTGGTTTTTTCCTTTTGACATTTGATATGTCACATTTAGGTTACTTGTGCTATTAATTTAAGGCCAATTTTAATATGGAGTGCAGAAACGAACATTTTCGGAATATTTTACCTTTTTATTTTCGTAAAGGAAAGAAAAGCTATTGAGGCTTACAAAGAGACGTGGGAAGTTTTTGGTGTTGATCGCATAATAGAACGCACGAGTCAGAATTGGTGTGAAAAAGAAGATTTTTTACTCAAAGGTGATCAACGTTCTGGTCGAACTACTGAAATTGAAATGACCAAATCAAAGCCATAATTAAAGAGCATCGTCATATAGCTGTTCCAAAAATTGCACAGAGGTTAAATGTATCGCACACAACAATTGGAAATCACTTAAAATGTCTTGGATTTGCTAAGAAGCTCGATATTTAGGTTCTGTTGAATTGAAAGAGATTCACTTAACACAGTGAATCAGGCGCAATGAAACCGACCCTTTTTTTTTAAAAACAAATCATCGCTGGTGATGAAAAATGGGTCATTTACAGTACCATCCTTCGAAAAGGATCATGGTCGAATATCATGCTGTCAGTTAGAAGCAAAGGTGTTGTGGTATTTTGAGTTGCTTCCAAGAGGCTAGACGATCAATTTAAATGTGTATTGTGAACAACTAATGAAACTAAATGAAGCCATCAAAGAAAAACGAGTTGACAAATCTCAAAGAAATTGTATTGCATCATAATAATGTAAAACCTCAGCCATCTCGTGAGAAATTATTGGAACTTGGTTGGGAAGGGATGTCGCATTTGTCAACTTCGTGGCATTTGAAAGAGTAAGAATCGTGCTTTAAAAGGCTATGTATAGTTGCTTGAGAAAAAAAAAATCGCGATGATACATAACTCCAAATATGCGCTAAAATCGCGTTTTTTGCCCTTTAAGTTAGGATATTTAAAAAACCTGATGTGATGGTTTCGAATTCAGCGACCAAAATCTACAATGTATAAATTTCACTTCGTGCTCTGGTAATTAAATAACGTGTTAATTTTTAGATTTTTACTAATTTCAGGTCTGCTAAAATACAACAAAAATTTTACTTATTAACGATTTTTTATCAAATAACTCACAATAGAGAAACATTTTTTTACACAATAATAGAAGTTATTAAGTGTGGTTACTGTGCCATATATCAACTTAATACGTTAAGAACTAAACGCAATGTTAAAAATAAGGAAAAAAACTTTGACAGATTGTAACTTAAGAAGTAATGAGTTTTCATCTTTTTGTTTTATGAGTTATTACCTTTATTTTACCATGTAGAATCACCTCTCCAAATATCCTGATGAATTATTGGAACACCCTGTATATTGCCAAAAATAAATTATTATAATTGCGTTTTCATCAATTGCTGCTTTTCAATTACATTCTTAATATTAGAATCTCTAAATTTCATAAAATAACTAGAGCAAAGTTTCATATAAAGTTAATATATTCCCTTTATACGTCTCTGGCACTTTGCCATTGGTAACCACAAAAACTAAATTCCATTGCTTTATAACAATATGGCCGCCGGAAGTGATCCGTTTTCTGCACTATACATACAATTCCGCTTCAAGATGACGTCACAGGGCGATCTCGCGTGCCGTGTCAACATTGATCGGGTTCAGGGGGCGGTTTTTGCCGCCACGCCACCCCTTTATCCCGTAAGGTCCCCGACCCCCCGTTTCGGTCCCTTTGGGTGGTTATGGGGCGGTGGCCTGATCCCCAGCAATTACGGCTCCCAGATGGAGCCACTGAAAATTGAAAAAGTTCCGGCGTCTCCGCACGGCCAACACCCAACATTCAAATATTTCGCAGGAGAAATATATCAGTCGAAATCGTCCGAATCCCATTTTTTTAATAGTCTATGTTTTCTGTTAAATTTGTTATGAAAAAATTATAAGATTTATGAAAACTCTGTCTATATATATATATATATATATATATATATATATATATTTATATATATAAAATATATATGTGTGTATGTATGTATGTTTCTTTTTGCAATCAAACGGTTTTTACCTTTGATAACTGACGTCCTTTAGTTTGTATAAATAATATAGATTTTTCAAGAATAACTTTTACGGTATATAAACAGACAATTCTCAACCTTTACGTCAAAAATTACCGTTGTCACTAATATAAACCGAGTTTTTACAATTCACAAAATGTTCAAATCCAAACCCACTGTTAAAAAGTGTTTGCTACACTTTATAATAGGCTTTACATCAAATATATATATATATATATATATATATATATATATATATATATATATAAATCCTGTTTGTTATTCGTACCTACATTTATAATATGAATAAACAAACAAAAAAACTTGTATATTAACGGCGAACTTTTTGCCTGAGACTTAAAAACAATAATCCCATAATAATCAACTTTATTCACTAAAATTTATAGTGTTTTTAAAGTAAAAGAATATCATTTTTATCATTTTAGAAAAAAAATGCTAAATATAACAGTAAAAGAGTACAAATGGCCAAAAAAGTATTGACAAACTCACGTCTGAAGTAATACATTTTTGTACTGTATTCCCCCAAAATACGTCTATTGTGAAAAGAGCAAATTATGGCACTCATAATATTATTACGATAATAAGCTGGAACCTATCGCCGTAGCTTTCGCTATAACCATAGACATAGTATAATGATACTAGACCACCGATCCTGTAGAAGAAAGTTGAATCAGGCATAGAAAAAGACAGAGTTTTCGCTTTCAAATGGCGGAGTTAAATACGATACTCCAAACGTATCTACCCCTGTTGCCTGATCAAAATTATAAAGAGAGGAACTACTTATTGAAAACGTTCTATCTCTTTCTAAGCGTGAGCCAACTTTCTTCTATAGAATCCGCATTCTATATTAAGTACCATTAATTACCTCTTATGTCTATGGTTATAACACTGAACCTGTCTTCAGGCTGGAATTGGGATTAGACTTTTTAGGGGTTACCGAAAACTTCAGTTGGCGCGAGCCAAATGGTTATTATAGTTCTACGGTGATTTAGCAACATCTCGGGAATTCCTACTTCCACTAAAATACATTTAAACATTCTGCACTAATGCACATTTTGCTTAAATCTGCACATCACATTTTGTTAAAATATGGCGGAAAACTCTAAAAATCGAGTCAACCAAAGAAAAATTAACCAACTTGGGCCATCGAAAAATAACCGTAAAATGTTGCCAGATGTTTAGTCATAATAAAATTGCACTTGTTCTAGTGCAGTAACTAATACTTTTGCTACTACTATTTGTTCAAATTAGTTTTTTTTTAAATACATGAGATGTAGAATGGACTTTAGAAAGTGAAAAAATAAAAATGCACATAATAATACTAAAATAAAAAATACAGGATGTCCGAGAAATTAAGAGGTATTTACCGGACACCCTGTATGAATTACCTTAATTTAAAATTACAGCTTCTGCTTGATTTATACACTCATATCAAGTTCATTAAACAAAAAAAAATATTTTTCAGTCTTAATGTCACTTAAGTTAATACAGTTCAAATATCCAGTCAGCAAACTGAGATTCATCATCTCATTTTCGGTAAATTTTGCAAATGCAACTTTTATTTTTTTAATATATTTTGACCAATCAATTTTTATATTTTATATTATTTCAATATGTAATTATTGTTAACAAACAAAACAAGTGATGTCAGAAAATTGGAAACTTGCCGGAATATTGTAATATCGCTACTTAAAAAATTACGCTATGTTATTAGTTGAAGTAGAAACAAGTTCCTATTAACATAAAGATCTATTTTGTTGTTAATTCCAAGCCAGTCAAATTCAAGAAATGCAATCGATTTTTATTTAAAAAAAAAAAGTAAAACTGGTTTATACTAGCACATTTTTGCCGATTTCCGTAGTGCATGAGACCCGTAGAATATTATTTCTATTTTTGCAATCGCTTAGGATTAAACCAAATATTGGTGTTCTATGTTCTGTACAAACCCTTCATCGCTGATTTGCTTTTATAGGTTATAATACAATAATTCACTAAGCTAGCTTTACGCAAACTCTCGAATATTACTTTACTATCAAATACAATTAATTATAAAATCATATTTGTCATATGTGGGTGGTTCATTATTTGATGTCTCTAACAAAGAAACATTTTTTAAACCAAGAGGAAGTTGGTATTAGGGCATGATATTGATATAAACTTAACAAATCACCCAAAAATGATGCATCAATGAAGTCAGTGATAGACCCATCTAAGGCATTATTCAGTTTTAACTGCCTCCGCTGGAATTTATCACTTTTATACCTTGGATAAAATTTAGGTTTCTGGGCCTAAATTTTCGTTATTAACTAATAAAATACAAATAGGAAACACTTAGAGTTTTTAAGATACGAAACCCCAAAAACTTTTATTACCAAAAATAAAATTTGAAAAAAACTCATAATAGTATTATTAAAATAAAATAAATCACTTCTGTTAAAGTTTATCACAACAAAACTAACTTTATTTGATTCGATACCAGTCCGCAATTCATAAATGCTTTATATTTTAATTCTAGATACCAGCATAAATGTTAAGACCTACTATTATGTTACAGTTATCTTAATGTTAAGTTCAGCGAGTGAATCCTACTACCTTATTGGTCAGTCTTTGAAATCATAACCGTATCTAATTTCGTTACGAATTGGGTTTAAGAGAAGACACATTTACTTCATGTAAAAGGGGTCGGTATCATTGCGCGTGAAATATATATAGCAAATATTGATTCGTTGTGTTAAGAGAATCTCTTTCAGTTTATGCATGTGTGCGATGCATTTAACCTCTCTGCAATCTCTCGAACAGTTATAACAATTTACCTAGAATGTTCGTTTCTGTACTCCATATTAAAATTGAACCTAAATTAATAGCTTCAAGCACAAGTTGCTTCTAAACTAACCTAAATGTGACTGATATCAAATATCGAAAGGAAAAAAACCATAACGCTGACAACAGTGGCGTAGCTGAAAACTCAAGGGGGGGGGGGCAAAATCTCAATGGGGTCCCCTTTTTAATTTTGCAATATAATTTAGTTAAAATGCTAAATAAGCTTTAATACAGGTTGTTTTTGATATTCATTAATTATAATATCGACGTTTAAATGTCAAGTTTCCAATCCCACATACTCCACGCGTGACGAGATCGACGTTCATTACACAGCACAGGCAAGCGGAGCAAGTTTTTAGAAGTGTCTAGCCAAAACCCAAGCTCCCAAATCCACATACTCCTCAAGCAACGAGACCGATAATCGTTACACAGCAGACAGGCGGGCTAAGCAAGATTTTAAGCCAAAACCCTAGCTCTTAAAACCACATACCCTACACGCAGCTAGATCGATATCCATTACACAGCAGACAGGCGAGCAAAGCAAAATTTTAAACCAAAACCCAAGCTCCCAAACCCACATACCCCACGCGCTGTGCCTAGGGTGTGTTCTTGACAACTTAGGTTTTAATACAGGTAATACGTCAACTTTCTAAGGGCACATATAAAAATAATGTTATTTGATAAAAAAAAAAACAGTTCTACATTGATTTGAATGAAAATAATTTTATTCATACACATCAAAACAAGCATCAAATCCATCATAAAATATTAAGTTTTATGTGTTATTATGAAATCATTCCAAACGTTTGGCGTTTTTATTTGCACTCTTCTATGAGTAGATTTATATCAAGTTTTTTTAGTTCTTTCGCATTCTGTAATAATGTAGCTAAAGCTGCTAATTCTTACTTGCGTCATTTTGCTTCTTACTCCATTTAAAAAGCATTGTAATGCAAGGGCGAGCAACTACTTTAACTTCAATCGCCTTTAGAATCGCGGGTTTTAGAGCTTTTTAGACGTTCAAAAAAAAATTGCGCGTCTATTTTTTAAACGTCCGAAAAGCTCTAGTACTGGCGATCCTATAAACAAATAAAGTATAAAAAATCTAAATGGTAATGCGTTTATTTCAACTTTAAATGATTGTCAAATCTCGGGACAGAGTTTTTTAGGCGTTTAAAAAAAGGAATTACGCGTTTTAAAAATACGCAGAATTTATTTTTTTGAACGTCTAAAAAGCACTAAATCTAGAGATTTGACAGTCATTTAAAGTTGAAATAAACGCAATTACCATTTAGATTTGTTATACTTTATTTGTTTATAGGATCGCGAGAGAGCTTTTTGGACGTTTAAAAAATCTAAAGAAGCATCTTCAAGAGACGCGCTATTTTTTTGAACGTCTAAAAAGCTCTAAAACTCGAGATTAAATTTGAAATGAACTTCATTTTTCAAAGTTTACACAATTTTATCTGCCTGTTGAGGACCGAGTTTTGGAGCTTTCTTTCTGAACGATTGAAAAGCAGAAACAGCGTCTTCAAAAGACGCGTCATTCCTTTTATTTAAACATCCAAAAAGCTCTAAAACTCACAGTTCTACAACAATTGAATTGTGAGTAATCGCTTTTATTTCATTTACAATGTTTTTTAAATGGGAAAAATGTTACCCCTCTTTTTAAATGTAGAAAATATATATCTTGGGTAAACAATCAGCTACGACTTCAAACAAGAGAGTTTTGAGCACTACAAATTATTACCCCAGTCTCTGTTGAGACTGATTTTGTCGATATTTGACTTTGAATTAAAGTTGCTTCCTGCAGGCCGTAACTATAGATACTAATACAGACTGTCACAGAGGCCTTGCGTTCAATGGGTTTAATTAGTGAGTCTCAAAGTGATTTCTTAATATATGTATATTTAATATAAATCTAAACGCCCTGCGTTAAATGGATTTTAAAGTAGCAAGTTTATTGGAAATTGATTAAATTGAATTTTAAAGATTTTTTTGGGTAAGCGAGGCTTCACACACAGCCTTCGCTACGCCACTGACTGATAGAAGTTAAAACAATTGCAACCCTCTCTATGTGTGATAATCAAACATACTTTCGTGCCGATCCAATACACTATAAATCAACTTTTATTAATTTATTCTAAAAAACTATTAACTTTTCAATTTTTGTGTTTTGCTATATCAAATGAAAAAAACCAAGAATTAAAATTAGTTTTCATTATAAATTTCAAAGTACGTCTAAAATTTTTGAAAAACGTTTTTAAATGGGTTCAACCACTGGCCAACATTACACTTTAGAGTAGAATGGTACGTAGATATCATTAATTGAAAGGTACAGTTAGTTATATTATTCGCAGGAAAACTATGTCGGTTTATTTTTAGTTGCAAATTTTAAGTTTAGCATCCGTTATATCTCGTATCGTGACATGTATCGTTTAATAAGGTAGGCTGAACCATTAATGTCGAATTTCATTTCGTTTGAGGTGGAACTGTATTTGTTCAGATTTTCCGTTAAACAGGAAAATAATCTGCGGTTTATGGTAGAAAACCCTCCGTTGATTGATTGCATGACATAGCAGGCCAGGGTTGAAAAGCCCTTACACTGCAGCCTTCAAACTTATTGTATTGCCTACCATGTTCATTCTAGGCGAATAGGTAGGTTGCCTTGATCAAGTTTAACAGCCTGTTCACTAGTTTATCCTCTGGGTATAAGTCTTGCGGATAGATTGATCCCTGAAGATGTCTCCAGTAGGCCAAAGCTTCGCACTCGTAGATGATGTGTGAAGCCGTCTTGTCCTCTTCATTACAGAGTCTACAAAGTGGTTCTTCGTTGAAGATACCCATTGTATGTAGATGTTTTCTTAAGCTATAGTTATAAGGTCTGTTACCAGCTTGATGTGTTGTCTGCTTAGACGCAGAATTTCACGGCTTAGTTTGCCGGATGATCATGCTCAGCAATAGCTTACTGTGCTTGTGATCCTCCAGGTGGTTCCAGTGGGTCTGGTGTTGTTGATTTGTCCACCAGGACAGCTACCCACGAATAGCAGCCTTTATAATTCCAAATGCTGGCTCTGGTCCGATAAATGGAGTGGCAGACCTTTGTCTTGCAAGATGGTCCGCTTCTTCATTGTCCGAGACTCCCTTGTGTCCTAGTATCCACCCAAGGGCGACCCAGTTGTGTTTTGCCTGAGTGATAAGGTTTTAAAGACTGTCTCAAACTTGTTTTGATGTTATTTGATAACACGCTAGAATCTTCCTCGCTGACTGACTGTCAGAGAAGATGAGAACGGTCCTGCCCCTGTAATCCCCTCTCAATTTCTCCCAAAGACAGATATCAATAACGTGAATTTCTGCCTGAAATACTGTGGTATGCTGCCCCAGTGCTATACTCATATTTAACTCGATACGTGAATCATTCGCGCTCTTGTTTGAATATGCTGGATATAGATGGACATATTGTAAATTTTTACTGAATTCTGTCTTTTATAAATATCTTTTTTAATTTTAATGTACATATTTTTTTCACCGTATTATTTTTACACAGCTTCGAGATATATGACTCTTGTGTCTATTTAATATCCTCTATGGGACTCTTGCTTGTTTTTTTTTTATAAAAGGCCATTTCAATGACATTTGAGCTATTCAGTTTATAGGTTGCACGCTTTCTATTAAATATATACATAAAAACAAACCTAGTATCCTAAAATAAAGAAAATGCATAGCTTAAATTACACTTAATACCAGAATTTTTCGTAATTGCTACTTAAAATTTGGTGTTCAACATAAATTTAATAATCTTTCGTGATTTCGTCAGACATTTTTCTACATTTCTTAAAGAAATAAAGGGTGTTTCAGCAAGAACTTGTATTTTGACTCAGTTGGAAAGCATATTATTTTAATGAAATTCGTAAAAATTTTATATACAAAGTAATTATTTAAACATAAATAAAATGTCAAATGGCCACTGCGGGTACAGTGGCGAACAAAAGTATGGAAACATTTTACATTTTGTTTATTTTATGATTCTTTTTGGGATCCGAAAAATCTGTTGCTAATCTAGGTACTTTTATCACCGGTAAAAAAAATTGTTTATACTCCTCCTTGATGTGTAATATCAGATGAGTTTTTATTGTGAATTAAAGTATGGAAACATTCACATATTCAACATGATTCATTCAAAAAGTCCGGGACTAATTTTGTTTAGACGTGTTTTTGTCACTGCGTCACAATTTTCGCTATGGAGCAATATGCCTCAATCAAATTTTGTTTCAAATTGGGAAAACCTCATATGGTGAGGATTGCTTAAGCCCAACATGGTTTTCGAGTGGTATGCGCGGTTGAAGAACGACCGACAGGCGCTGGAAGACGATCCACGGGGGGGGACGCCATTTAACCTCGACTACCGATGAGAATTTCGGAACGTGAGCGCGTCGCACTGTTTCGTAATTGGCGAATTACGGTTGAAATGTTGTCAGAGAAATTCAACATCAGTATAGGAAGCGTGCACTATATTTTGCACGATGTTCCACACTTGTTAACGGAAGAGTTGAAAGCGACGTGTGGCGCAATAAAAAAAAAAGTAGATTGACATTTCCAAATCGTAAAAACATGCATAGAGGCATTGTAAATAAAACTATTAAAGGATATGTACGAAGAGGTACTGTAGATCTGGCCTTGAAAAGTGGAAGATTTCGTAAAATTAGTGCAAAAATGGAGAAAATTAGAGTAAGAAAAGCGAATACGATCCGAAAAACTACCATTAATATAAACATGGAACTAAATAACAATTGTGTAAAGTATCAGTGTTGGATATGACCATAAGGCGTCGCCTAATCTATGTCGGAACATCTTCCTGGAAGACGTGCAGTTAAAAACCGATATTTAAAATGCGCAATAAGCAAACTAGGATGAGATTTGCCTAAATATCATAAAGACTGAACTGAAAATCTGTGAATAAATGCATATTTAGGAGGAACCAACTGAAAAAAACCTTATTATTTAAGCTTACTGCTTAAAGGATTCACTTTTCTTATGGTGAAATATACTTGCCTACCCTGTACTGACGAGAACCAATGAGTTCGAAATCAATCTGCAGGTGGCGGTACACTACCTATGGGAAAAGTTTCTACCTTTTTCTGGTAGTTTTTCTCAATCTGAAGTAGTGCTTTTGGTTTCTTACTAGAACAAAGCATGTCTGTCCTTATAATATAAGATTTTTCAGTTGGTTTCTTCTAAATATACATTTATTTATACAGGGTGTTTCCAAATAAGTGCGAAAAATTTTAACGAGTTATTTTGAGCTAATTTTAAGCATAAAAGTTCATATAAACATATGTCCGATAATGCTTAATTTTTTAGATACAGGGCGTTAAATTTTATTATTATTTTTAGTTTTTTAAATTTATATCATTTCTTTTTAAAGTCAAATTTTGGAACACTTATTACAGTTTTCATAAAAACAATTATTATTATGTAAAATAATGTGAAGAGTGGTACTTTTTTTCGGTTCTGTAAAATTTTATCCTCTCGACTTTTTTTTTTGGACGCCACTGACTCGATTTAATTAATCGGTTAGCTTTTCCGTTTAATTGTGAAACTTTTTTGTGTCTCAAGTTTTCCTCTAAAAGTCAATAGTTTTTTCACAAAAAAATAAAATATGTTCTGGTGCATCTCCAATTGAGTTCGGTAGGGATGGTTTATTGGTTAAGTGACGAAAAGATATAGTAGGCTGTTGTCAAATAAATTCACACCTAATTTGTCATATTGTTTTTTTGTTATAATGTGTTATAATTTCTGTGGATAAGTGTGATTAATTTTATGTATTCTTATTGTTAAGTAAGTTTAACAAAATAGTACTCGTAAAAATGTTAGAGTTTAAAAATGTTGTTTGTGGTCGTGCTAATGGAAATGCATGGAAAGTTCAACGGATTTATGTTGAATTATATCCACAAGGTAGGTTATCTCATCATAACACATTTGTTGTCTTCATCAGCGTGTCCGAGAAAATGATACATTTCTAAAACGAGCTTCTGATAGTGGACGTCCTAGGGAGATAAGAACCGTAACGCTAGAGGAAGCTGTTCTTAATTTAATATAAGAACTTCCTAAAATAAGTACAAGAAAATTGCCAATATATTAAATATAAGCAACTCCACAGTATTCCGAATTTTAAAAGAACACCAATTGTATCTACCATATCCCAACGAGTACAGGTCTCTTTTATTTCGAGACTTTTTGCCAGTGAATAATCGCCCAATCTCCTCTTTTTTATCTGGTATTTTGGTTACTAATGAGGCAGACTTTTCAAGGGAATCCATAAGAAGTTTTCACAATAGTCACATTTGGGCTGAAGAAAATCCGTATGCACTTCTTGAAGCCCGTTATCAACATCAGTTTTCATTAAATATATAGATTAGTGTCATAGGCGATTATCTAATTGGCCCATGTTTCCGTCGATTGAGATTAAATGGCCATCAATACTGTCACTTTCTCGAGGAAGAGTTACCTGCCCTTCTTGAAGAGTTTCTTCCTCTTCAAGTTAGACAAGAATTATGGTTTATGCATGATGGCGCTCCAGCACATTTCAATATCAATATACGCCTTCACTTAGAGGCAGTGTACCCAAAGTCGAGGAGGCACTCAACACTGGCCTCCCCAATCTCCGGATCTAAAACCTTTGGATTTTTGCATTCTAGGATTTCTTTAAATTTTTGCTTTATACATCTCATATTGAAGATTTGCGAAATCGCGGTTAAAGTTTAATTCTTGGGAGTGATATCGGATAGCGGATTTTGGTTGTTCTGCGACACTGAGATACACAAGCGATGTTTTCAATCTATCCTTTAGTGCAATGACACTTTCCCTTAAAAAAAGCCCGTTTAAATTTCTTGTTTGCATTTTTAACAGCTGTTGCGAGGGGCGATGATACATTCCAAAATGAAAACATAATTTACAAAATTGAAAAATTTTCTCCATTTCGGTAATGGGTTTTACTACTAATAAATTTGATTTCTAAAGTGTAATGCGTCATTTTCGCAAATGTCTATAATTCAGTTAAAACCACGACTTAACAATTGACGAACGAAAATTGCGCGCGATTCGAAATCCAAATTGTTATTGAGACACCCTGTATAAACAATATTATTATACTTGTTGATTTATTGTTGAATTTGTTACCTAATGTAAGAATAACTTTGTAAGAGACCATAATTTATTGAAGCTACCCCTATATGATTAATATTTATAGTTGTAAAAAGATAGATATCTGTTGGTTTAGAGAACCCATGCCTTTTTTGTTTGAGGTATATAAACCTCACCATCATCGCTTTTTTCCAGGCGCTGGAGTGAAGATGGAGCACTTCCAGGCGGCGCTCGACCCCCGGAAACAAGAACTGTTGGAGGCCCGCTTCTTGGGCGCTAGGGTGAGTACTCATCCATGTGTGTTTTGTGACATTTTTGTAAAACGAAAACAATTAATTCTAGTATTCTTTCTTTATTTCGGTTTCCAGAATTGTTTCAGCCACAATGCTTAGGTTTTATTTTTCTTTTTGTAAAACTACAATCGGCTTCTTTCAATCCAATCACTAGAGAATTTAATTGTGCAGAGTCGAGTATCAAAATAATATTATCGACTTATGTGATAAGTGTTAGGTACCATATTTGTTCTACACTACGATACATTTTTTTTCAAATATTGATTTCGTTATACACAGTACCGCTCAAAAGTATTTTGACAGATATGATTTTGAAATTAACACGTTCGCGAACAATTTAAAGAAGTACGCGGTACTAACAGCGTCAATTATTTAATTTATTGGTTTAAGTAGGATTATCAAGTTTTAAATTGAAGAAATATCATCTCTGGGCATTTTTTAAATAAAAACACACATTTTTGTATTTTTTTTAACGACAGTTATATCAGTCATTTGCATTTACAGAGTCCATATATATATATATATATATATATATATATATATATATATATATATATATATATATATATATATATATATATATATATATATATACTGCCCGTCAATGACTTTTGCCATGTCTACGCGAAAACCAGTAGAACTTCAAAGTTCTGTATTTCAGGAAAGAATCATCGCATGACAATTCTGAAAAAAGCATTTAAAAGCTGAAATGACACAAAGTGTAAGTCGATTTTTAATTTTTTTAAAGGTTTTAATTGAGAATAAAAAAAAAATTTTCGACTTTATCAGATTTAGCGCCATTTTTATAGAAAAGTTTGTGGGAAAATTGTGATCAGACAGTTTTTTAGAGGTTTCCAAGAGGTTTAAATTACTTTTTTAAAGTTTGATCTAAGTCCATTTTTGACCAAAATACGAAAAAAAGGCTTTTTTTTCAATGTTTTGTATATTCTTAACTGAACTAGATAGAGAGATAGAAAAACACTTCAAAGAGAAAAAATGCCTGTTTTTACATGCAGAAATAATTTCCGCGAATTTCATTTTTTTTTTGATTTTTCAATTTTTTTTTTAAATAAAAACGATAATATGCTTTTTACGACTGTTCACTCAGTATGATGCCAACGCGTAATTTTTGGACAATCTTTCAAATGTTTTTACATGAAAAAGTATTTTATGTGTAGTGTAGTTGTAAACAATTAATTGTACGATAAATAATTAAAAATTGGAAATGATGTAAAGAAACCAATATAAAAACATTTGAAAAATTTTCCGAAAATTACGCGTTGGTATCATACTGAATGAACAGTCGTAAACAATATATTATCGTTTTTATTTTCAAAAAAATTGGAAAATCAAAAAAAATAAAAAAACTAGAAAAATGAAGTTCGCGGAAAATATGTCGAAACATTCTGCATTAAAAAACAGGCATTTTTTCTCTTTGAGGTTTTTCTCTATCTAGTTCAGTTAAGAATATTTTGGTCAAAAATGCACTTAGATCAAACTTTAAAAAAGTAATTTAAACCTCTTGGAAAACTCTAAAAAACTGTCTGATCAGAATTTTCTCACAAACTTTTCTACAAAAATGGCGCTGAATTTAATAAAGTCAAAATTTTTTTTCTCGATTGAAACCTTTCAAAAATTAAAAATCGACTTACACTTTATGTCATCTGCAAGTACTCGCAAAGAGCTTTTAAATGCTTTTTTCAGAATTGTCATCGATATTCCTTACTGAAACAAAGAACTTTGAAGTTCTTCTTGTTTTCGCGTAGATATGGCAAAAGTGATTGACGGGCAGTGTATATCCATTTGCAAATGACGGTTATAACCGCAATTTTTTTCCTGCTAGTGAATCAGCGGGCGCGAATTCCTCCTCTGTCCTACTAGGCTTAGCTTGGTCGAGCGGTTTGTCGGTTCTGCTTTCCGGGCCCTCAATTGTTTGCAATTGTGGATCAAAATTACTAGTGGAAACTATCAGCCGCGATTTCAAATGCCCATTAGGTAATTAAGATCTGTAAATACAGTGTGCGCTACCTGAATCTGGTTAATGGCATTTTTTTATAAATTTGACAATTCTAAATAAATTTCGGGAAGTTGTGTTTTTTTTTTATTAAGTTTACCCTTTTACGATTTATCTCAACTAGTTCCCGAAATCAGTATCGATTAATTGGCCCCCGTTAATTGTGAAATAAAAGCTAGCTCTTTTTCTGGCGTTTTCCATTACATTGGCCAGCGGTCGAATGTTATCTTTGAGCTCTTCTATGATCTTTGGGTTGTCCGTATAAACTTTACTCTTCAAAAATCCCGCAAAAAAAAGTTCGGCGGTGTCTATTTGGGAGATTTTGACCAGTCAGTATCGCTTTCTTTCGACACCACACGTCTCGGGAACTTCCGACGCAGATAGTTCATTGTTGAGCCCGTAGTGTGGCATATCGCCCTCTCTTCTTGGAATTAGTAGTTTTTCAGACCCTTTTCACGCATTTGAGGTAACACAAAGTATACCAACGTCCACCGATATCTATCGTCATTCACTGTCTCACCAGCTCTGAAGAAGAATGGCCCAATGATGGTTTCTGAAGTAACTATGGCCCAAACAATGACTTTCTCATCGTACAATAGTGTTCATGAATTACATGAGGATTGTCAGTGCTCCAAGAGCAACCATTTTTTTTGTTGACAGCACCAGATAGTATGAAATGAGCCTCGTCGGAATACACGCTAGGTCAACACAACTGAGTGATTATTTTCAATGTTAAGCGCCACTATTTCGGCGTTAGAAGGATTTTAAAAAATCTTGATATCGTTTGCAATTGCATTAAAATCTGAAAAACCAGCATCATTTACAAAATTTACCGAAAATGTGAGAATGAGTGTCAGTTTGCTAACTGAATATTTGACCTGTATTAAAATGCGTGACATTAAGATTGAAATAAAACAATTTTTTTGTTTAAAGGACTTAATATCAGTGTATAAGTCAGGCAGAAGTTGTAATTTTAAATTAAGGTCATTCATACAGGGTGCCCGGTAAGTATCTTCTAATTTCTCGAGAACATACAGGGAGTCTGTCATAGAAAAAAATTCCTAAAATGCCCCTTAACGGAAATACAGAGCCCTAAAAGGGCACCTAGCGATTTACTTTATCGGATCTAAGTTTGAACCGACTTGTATATTTTAATGAAATTTTACTATTTTATGGAGGTCATAAAAACTAATTAAACCATACTACAATAGATGCTTTAGATCATCAGAGAATTTAGGATCGAAGTTGCAGCCACATTCGTTGTGCCTAATTTTTGACTGGTATCATTTTACAGAGCTGAAAACTGATTTTTTAAATAATTTGATCATCCCTCTTCAAAAAAGGCACTCTTAATTTATTTCGGTAAAACTGGCGGTTTTCGAGATAAATCGGTTTTTATGCGAAACACTCAAAAGTTACTAATGCTAAACCCAAACAGGTAAAAATCAGGTTGTTATTGTTAATATTTTATGTTGAAAGATTTCCAGCTCGAACATTGCCAGGTCCAAAAACCTTTCAGAGTTTATCGAAGCCTAAGGGAAACAAGTAAAAAATGATTAAAAAATAATTATTAGAGTTAATGAATTAATTTTTTACATGTTTTATTCAGGGTCATTTTTGTCGCGATGTGGCCCTCACGTAGACGAACAAATTTTACAAGATATTGCTAACAACCCTTCAAACACCATAAGAAAGATCGCGACACAGAACAATATTACAAAATGGATTGTACATGAAACGCTAACAGAACAGTTACTTCACTCGTATCACGTTAAAAAAGTGCACGCTATATCTCCGGATGGTTATCTCACAAGACTTCAATACTCCGACTGGTTTATTCAGCAACATAACCTAAATCTAAATTTTTTAACCATATTTTGGTTATCGATGAGGCTAGTTAGATTGCATAATAAACTCACACAATTTACATTTTTGCGCTGATGAAAACCTGCACGCTATAATGTAAAATAAACTCCAACAAAGGTTTATTGTGAGTGTATGGAAATAACCTTATAGGTCCATTTGTTTTGGAAGGAAGATTCAATGGTGGGATTGATTTACAATTTTCGCAGCAAAATTTAAAAAATTTAGCAGAAGACAATTTAATGTTTTTGGCCCTCGATGGATAGGTCGTGGTGGGCCTGTTTTATGGCCACCAAGGTCTCCAGGCCTAAATCCCTTAGACTTTTACTTCTGGGGACATCTAAAAGAACTAGTTTGTTCAACACCAGTAAATACTAGAGAAAAACTGCTAGCGAGAATAGCACAACATTCTAACGAAGTCCGTAATAATGCCGGATTATTATTTGCAGTGCAACGGGAAGATAAACGTTTTCACTGTTTTTGCATTTTAATAACATTGTAAATTAATTGAGCCCCGATCAACCTTTTGAAAGATTTCTAGACTTCACAATATCTGACCTGGAAATCTTTCAACATAACATCTCCTTGCCTTCGAAGAGTGAGACAGCACACCCTGCGTATTTTCTTTTTACGTGTTTGTGTTTAGCAACTTTTGAGCTTTTCGCATAAAAACCGATTCATGTCGAAAGTCGCCAGTTTTATAAAGGGTGTTTTTTATAGAGGTATAGAACTTTAAGTTGGCAACACTTTTTTAACTGGTGGCCATTTTGTCAGCTGTCAAGTGATTTATGTTTAGTTTGGTTTGGCATTTCAACATGAATTGACTGACGCCTGAACAACGCTTCCAAATTGTGCAAATTTATTTTGAAAATCATGGTTCTGTTCGAAAACGTATCGCGCACTACGTCCATTTTACGGTCCACATAATCATCCATCAGAGCAATTAATTCGATTAACTATGGAACGTTTTCGCACCACGTTTACTCTAAATGATAATACGCATCCACAGAGACGTCGTACAGTGCGTACAGAAGAAGTCATTGCTGCTGTAGAGCGGAGCGTAGAGGAAGACCCGAATCAGTCTATCCGCCATCGTGCACAGGAATTGGATATGTGTCCATTCACTTTATGGAAGATTTTGCGGAAAGGTCTTGGTTTGCGTGCTTACAAAATCCAACTCGTGCAAGAATTGAAGCCACACGATCACCTAGCAAGGCGTAGATTCGGTGAATGGGCCCAAAACAAGATTGCCGTTGATCCAGATTTTCATAAGCGAATTTTGTTTAGCGATGAAGTTCACTTTTGTTTGAATGGATACGTCAATAAACAAAACTGCCGTATTTGGAGTGATGATAATCCTCAAGTGTATGTTGAGACACTGTTACATCCAGAAAAACTGACTGTTTGGTGTGCTTTATGGGCTGGTGGAATCATTGGTCCGTACTTCTTTAAAAACGATGCTGGTCAGAACGTTACAGTCAATGGTGACCGCTATAGAGCCATGATTACTGATTTTTTCTTTCATCAATTGAACAGCCATGATGTGCAGGAGCTGTGGTTTCAACAATACGGCGCAACATGTCACACAGCTCGTGCCACAATTGATTTATTGAAGGAAACGTTTGGTAACCGCATAGTTTCACGTTTCGGACCCGTGAATTGGCCTCCAAGATCGTGCGACTTAACGCCTCTAGACTATTTTCTGTGGGGATATGTGAAGTCGCTAGTCTACGCCGATAAGCCCGAAACGATTGATCACTTGGAGGACAACATTCGCCGCGTTATTGCCGATATACGGCCACAAATGTTGGAAAAAGTCATCGAAAATTGGACCTCCAGATTAGACTACGTCCGAGCCAGCTGTGGCGGTCATATGCCAGAAGTCATATTTAAATTATAATGCCAGAAGGTTATCTTTCGAATAAAGTAAATTTCATGTCAATTTAAAAGATTCATCTTTGTTTTATTCCATTTAAAAGTTCTATACCTCTATAAAAAACACCCTTTAGAAATAAATTAAAGAGTACCTTTTTTAGAGAGGAAAGACCAAAGTATTTAAAAAATCAGTTTTTAGCTTTATAAAATAACACCTGTCAAAAACTAAACCTAAAGAGTGTGGCTGCAAGTCCGTTCCTGACTTCTCTGATGATCTAAAACATCCACTGTAGTATTGTTTAATGAGTCCTTATGGCATCTATAAAATAATAAAATTTCATTAAATTATACAATTCAGTTCAAAAATTAATGACGATAAGGTCAATCGCTGGGTACCCATTTACGGCTCTGTATCTCCGTTAAAGGGCACTTTGGGATTTTTTTTCTATGACAAAGTACGGTATTTTGACCTCCCCTGTATGCTCCCGAGAAATTAGGAGATACTTACCGAACATACTGTATATTTAATGGTTTATTTATGTTTTCTCTCGGAATATTAACAATTACATGAAAAAGTGTATAAAAATCGTTAATACCTCATTGCATAACAAATAAATTTTTTCTACTGATAACATCGATCAAAATAACCACTTTTGACTAAATTCGATCTGCTAATTATTGAAATGACGCTGAAAAAAAAAACAGGTACCGTGTTTATGCGACAAATAGGTTCAGTATATCGATAAAAATATGCGAAATAGGTGATAATTTTATATTTATTTTTTATCTATTCAAATTAAATAGATAGTTCATATTCTTAACCAAACTTGTTTAGCCACATTTAAACTGCCAGCGGAACTAGCAAATAGTGGTTATAAATTTCTACGTTAAAATGTAAACACAGCTTAATGATCGATAAACGAAAAAAAAAAAGTAGAATGATACGCGATCAAAGAATAAATTAATAAAGTTAAATAATTTTGCGATAGATGGCTGCAAAGACTTCATTAGATCATTGGGTTTCATTATTTAATCGGTCTAATAAATATAGGTTTAGAATAATTTATGCACGAAAGCTAGTAATTAATATATACTACTTTCCGAATCGAAAAGATATTTTTAGATTTGTAGGTGGGTAGGCGCGTGGTAAATAATGGAAACTTTTTCGTTATTAAATATTACATATAACCTTTAAAATATTGGGATGATATATGAGAAGAAATTCTGAAAAAATACTGGTTACGTGTTAGACCAGGGCTTATCTGTTTTTAGGTGGATGGGAAATGGAACATGGATATTTTTTAAATGAGATCCTTCAGAATAACCTGAATAACGATAAATTTGATATGCGTCATTTCAAAAAGTTGGACAATATTCTTTGTGTTAATAAGAATATAAAATTAACGAAAAAAAAACGTTTTTTTCCAACTTTTCTCTCGTGTAACTTTAAAGATATTCATTTTAGAGGAAAGTTGAAGAGGAAAAAAAGTTTCGTAATTAAATTTGCCATAAGATAGGGATGGTCGGAAATCTCAAAATATATTCTCTATCTTTTCAAGTGTGTTTGAGTCCAAAATATCACGTTAACGTATTTAAATTTATTTTCGACATATAGTAGGGAACTCAAATTTTCCAAGGCTTTTTTCAGACTCAAAATTGGATGATTTGGACGCCCTCAGGAATTGTTTAAAGACATTGTTGATATTTTTGCTTATAAACAAATAGATTATCTCGGCGGATTTTCATTGGATTTTTTTTGTATTATATGGTTTGAAAATACTTGGAAAGACGCTTCTTTTCGTGAAAAAATTTGAAATCCTTCAATTGGTTTCCGAGATGTCAAAGTTGACAGCCTGTTACGGTGAATCTATAAACAATACAAACCTGATTCTTGAACCAAAAACTTTATCTAGCCGAGTTTTTTTAATACAAATATTTAAACGTTTATGTTATCGGAAACTTCAATAAAAAATGAAAGAAATATCGCCCACGCGCGTGAAAAATGTAAAAAAGAGGGGCGACGAGCTCTCATTTTAAAATTAAATTCGAAGATTCAAAATATATACCTGAAAAGAATTTTCATTTTCTTGGCGTCTAATGGAGCAATTTTGATCAATTTTTTTTAAACCGATGTATCGCGAATAATGAAGCTCAAATATCATAATGCCATGTGACCATCATGCATTAATTTTGTTATAAACAAATGTCATTATTTATGAATCATACTTACAGCATACTACACCCTATAGTATTGGACTTTCCACGCAAATCTTTGTTTATTATTATAATTAAGCATACTATAACGATATATATTTACTTTAATTATTAAAATTGTTTAAACAATCGTTGTTTAAACAAATTGAAAAAAATTTTGGTTTTAAATTATTTTATTCGTAAAATATATAAAAATAAAATAGTTATTCTTTATAAATTATGTTCAAAAAGTTCAATAAAGCACTCTTAACACTAAATATTATATTACGAACTTAACAGAGTACAGAAAAACGTTTTTTTTTACATTCGAATCGGGCTCTCTTAGGCTGTGGAATGTCCGGATCATCATTTTCATTGAAATCTTCATCATCTAATCGTATATCGATATCGAAACAGTCATTTTCTATTTCTCTGTCAACTATAGACTATCTGGCAACACTATATCTGTGGTTTCAACTGGTTCCAAACATGATTTCTGCACTTCCCAACCCCAGTCTTTTGGGTCCAATTCATTATTACCAAGCCATTGCTGCACCTGATAGTAAACATGGCATTATGATTTTTGAGCTCCATTATTCACGGTACATCGGTTTAAAAAAAATGATCAATGTATTTTGAATCTTCCAATTCAATTTGAATTCTTTTCATTTTTTATTAAAGTTTCCGATAACATAAACATTTAAATATTTGTATCAAAAAAGAACTCGGCAAGACAAAGTTTTTGATTTAACAATCAGGTCTGTATTGTTTATAGATTCACCGTAACAGGCTGTCAACTTTGACAGTTTGTATCTCGGAAACAATTTTTTTTTCACGAAAAGAAGCGTCTTTCCAAGTACTTTCAAACCATGTATTACAAAAAAATCCAATGAAAATCCGCCGGATTAATCTATTTATTTATAAGCAAAAATATCAACAGTGTCTTTAAACAATTCCTAATTACGTCCAAATCATCCGATTTTGATTCTGAAAAAAGCGTTGGAAAACTATATATCGAAAATAAATTTAATACGTTAACGTGATGTTTTGGACTCAGACAAACTTGAAAAATGGCCAGTTTTTGTAAACGAAATCGGAGTGCAAAATTATTGAGCAAAAACTATCGATTCGATCCTAACGAATTTTAGTGTGTTATTTTATCATGGCATAAAGTTTTTTTTGCTCCAATATAAAGGTCCTCAGAGAAACTTAAGTGGCCGAAAAAAAGTGATTAAAAAAACTGCTTTTTCTGCTTTTTTTTTAATTATTGCTATTTTGCAATAAGGGAAATATATTTTGGTTTCCGACCAACCCTATCTGATGGCAAATTTAATTATGAAACTTTTTTCCTTTTCAACTTTCCTCTAAAATGAATATCTTCAAAGTTATACGAGAAAAGTTGAAAAAAAAAAAAAAGTTTTTTAACTTATATTTTTAATAATAAAAACAATGTTGCCCGACTTTTTTCAATGACGCATATCAAATTTATCGTTACTCAGGTTATTCTGAAGGCTGTCATGCAAAAATCTCCATATTCCATTTCACATCCACGAAACCCCGATATTTTACAAATAAGCCCTCGTCTATATTTATATATAACATCGATATGCCGCGATGAACTTTCGTTAGAATTTTGTGTAAAATGATTTTATGTTAGTAGTGCATCAAATTAGATCTTGGGGTTGCAAAATTTGTATGTAACTTTGTTTTATTGATATTGACTCCGGAATGATGCTAGGAATGATAATTCACCCTTGTACCAATCTAACAAGGTAAGTTCGAAGCAGGAAAAATTATTTGAAAATCTTCAAGTTTGGATAATGTTTCGTCCTTTTTTCCCGTTATAACTCCGTAAATATCAATCCTAGAAAAAAATTCTATAGGATATAATTTGCTTGACAGAAAATTTTCTTTCGACTTGTGCTATTTCATTTTCGAAATATGCAGAATTACATTGCAAGATAAATGCGGAAAAAAAGGTTGAAAAATTAGCTTTTTTCAAGTGAGATATTAAATTTATTGGCCTTTAGACACGTCAAATTTCACTTTTGAATAAAGAAATCCCTTTTTTTCTGATCCAGATCGGTAATACAGTTTCTGCACATAATTTATTAATCCAGCTCGACGCGCGAATATGGAGTTGCAAACAATTATTGACAACGGGTTAAATATTGATTTCTAGAGGATGCTGATTTTTTAACGAGAGACCCGTACAAAACCGTATACCTGGGTAAAACAGTATAGTACTGATATTTCTTAAACTTATTTAAATTTCCCACTTGCACTCTGTCAATAAGTGGCGATCAAAAAAATCTATTTTTCAGCATACACTTATCAAAGCATGCATCAGTTTTATATAGTTGTTGGAAAAAGTTGTTTTTTGGGTGTTTAATTTTATTTTTTTGCCAAAAAAAATATTTCTTGAAGATTTTACGATTTCTAGGTAAATCCTGTTGGATATGTGATAAATTGTGGGTATTTATTGTGTAATCATGAAGTTGTTACCGGCAAATTAAATCTGGGAAAAACTGTATGGGGTAAAACCGGTCGGGTTGATTGATATACGGTTTTGTCCGTCTGTTTCAGTACTGATTATTTAATTAAAAAATGCTTGAAAGCTGGTAACATCTAGTATACGTAAAAAAATCAGCATCCTCAAGAAATCATTATCTAATTTATTTTCAACAATTGTTTGTTGCTTCGAATTATCATTTCTGGCATCTTTCCTGAATTATTTATCGAGAAACTAAAGTTATGTGCAAAATTTGCACATTTTTAATGCTTTTGATCCTAATTTGACCGGACTATAGGCCGATTCGCACTTGTGAATGTTCACCCTGGATGCTTGACCTTTGACGCATCAGCTTAAATTCAAGTGTTTTTCGAGGCCATGGATGAAAAACGCAAGCTTGTGCGCATAAACGCGTTTCTTCCCTATTGGTTTACTTTCTAGAAATTTTTCATTTAGTGTTTTTGGTATTGTGTTTTTACATTTACAGACGTCATATTTGTTTTATTTAGTTCAGGTTATTTTGATATTTGGATGATGTTTTTTGGAATGTTGTTTTTAAGTAAAATGCCGTCATCATATTACCTTTTTTGTTAATGTATTAACTGATAACGTTGATAATAAAATGTGTCCCAAAATTTACGCAAGATTTGAATTAAATAGAAAACACAGTTTTTTTTTTAAATTGTAAATTCTGTACATAGGATAGGGTTATGTATCGAATAACACATCGGGCAAATGGCTGACGCATATGCGCTCTTTTGTCGAAATTTTCCATGACTTTTTTGTATAAATGTAGTTGAATTTCGTTGATGCAACATTAAGTCTCCTCCTTCAATGCATGGGTGGTTGTGGACTTGTTGGCATTGATTTTCGACTTGAAATAACCCCATAAAAAATCCAGTGGAGTTAAATCACATAGTCTAGGGGGTCAATTCTGATCACCGAAATGAAAGAGTATACGACAGGCTGTATGGCATATGTCACCGTCTTGTTATAACAACATATCGTCCATATCAATATCATCCAATTGAGGCAGAAAGAACTCGGTGATCATGTCGCTATATCAAGCACCAGTCTCATTTTCGAAGAATTATGGTCCAATGATGCATCCAGCTGAAAATCCGCACCAACAGTGAGACGTTCTGGATGCATTTGTTTTTCGACCATCACATGTGGGTTTTCTGAAGCCCAAATGCAGAAATTTTGGCGATTAACGAAGCCATCAAGGCTTCATCGCTTAATATGATTTAGCTCGAAAAATCGGCATCCACGTGTTGATGTTCAATAATCCATTCAACAAACTCTCTTCCCTGTGCATACTTAGGCTTCAGTTCTTGTGTCAATTGAAATTTTGCAATTTTTGTCCAGGACGCCGAATTGATGTTCCTGGACTGTCACCAACACTCTCACGCATTACTTCGATAGTAACATTGGAATGACTTGATTATTCGAGGGTCAGTTTGTTTAGCATCACCAATTGATTCAGTCTCCCTAAATTTTTCAATTCCTTTTTTCAAAATTCACGAAGTTAAATCAATATTCCGATCATATTTTCTACGAAATTTATAAACTGTGGTCGCCAAACTTTCATTATTTTTGAAATATTGTTCAACAATGTTCTCTCGTGTAGTGCTCCATTTTTACTGTTCCTAAACTGTCAGCTGTCAAACTGTTTTTGTTGTCAACAGTTTACCGCACAAATGGCAACAAATTTAAATCTTGCGTGAATTTTGGGGCCCCCTTTATAATTGTCAGCAGTTTTTAAGATATTGACTTCAAATCATTTTATTATTTATACTGATTTAAAAAAATATATTTTAATACTTCAAAGTTGAACCTGAATTGATTTTAAAAAAATATTTTAATTGGTACATTCCTATCTTACTTTGTAATTTCACACCAAAAAATAACTTCAAGTGGAAAAAGCTGGTTATTCGAAATCTGTTATTTTTAGTAATCAAAGTTCGGGGGGGGGTTCTAATGTTAGAAAAGAAATAATATGTTAGTAAGAAGTTAAGTTAGATGCTTGGTAAAAGATAGTAAAACCGAATAAATGGTATATATGTAATAAAGACTGGTAATAAATAAATAATGACATTAAATGGTATAAAATTCGGTATGTATCAGGCACGGATCCTCCTCCCCCCAGACCTTCAAATTCAGAAAAATAGATTAGCCTGTGTGCTGCATTAGGAACGTGAATGTAGCTGACCTCTCCCCCCTCGTCAACTCGCTTTCTCTTGTCATACTGTACTATCTTGTATATAAATGAGGTGGAAGTAATTTTGATTTTTCTTTACTTTTGTGATCTTCCCCCCTCCCCAAGAGAGAGGCTGGATCCGCCACTGTTGTGTTTAATGTTACGATTTACAAGCGAAACGACTTCGCACTCCCTCCAGGGAATATCGACTCATACCAGATATACAAAGATACCAAAAGTATGAAGCTCTGTGGGAACCCTTTCCATGTTATCGAGTCCTAGGTCACGTGGTCTGCTGTATTTCTTACAAACTTTCGGACGGTTCGCGCGGTTGCAAGTAGAATTGCTTTCTGCATCGAACCTTTGGTAGAGAGTATTATGGGAATTGTTTGGACGCTGTTCATTGCCCATTGTCTTCAGATTTGCACCTTCAAATCTCTGTATTTGGCGATCTTCTAGTTGTATTTTGGCCTTAGGTTGTTATTAGATGTAGCAATGTCGATTAGTGTACTTGGCCTAGAAATTTTATCTGTTAGTATAATGTCTGGTCTATTATGAACAACTGTCTGATCCGTCAGAACCGTTCGGTCCCAATATAACTTGAACTGGTTTTCAAGAATAGGCTCCAGAATGTATTTGTAATAAGGCATTTTTCGTACCTGTAATAGGTTTAACTTATCTGCTAACTCTTGGTGGAGTATCTTAGCGAGTTATTGGCTGGGTTGTCTCTGATGTTCGACAGCCATATCTACATTGGTCATTTTCTGTTGAGGAATCTCTAATGATGAACTTCCAATAGTTCTTCATCGTGAAAACCTGGTCTTGGGAAGCCCTCCGTTTCCGGAAACATCTGTCCTCGAATCAATCATATGTTCGACGCTGAGTTGTCGACATTGTCCTGATTGACCTCATTTAGATGCCGTCCATGAAGTGGTTTCTGTAGCCAGGTTTGTAACTTCTTTTGCTCTGTTTGGTGGTGAGAAGCAATATCCTGTTCCCTCAGCTGTAGCGGCATTGAATCGTCTGCTTCGGATATTGCTCGATGTAGTCTGGAAGAGTCCGCTAACCTGTGGAAATATGAACGTAAGTTTATTATTTTTTTTTTCGAACTGCTTACCAATATCCACCAATCCTCTTCTTCCTTGATATCTTGGAAGCATTGTACGTTCAATAGAACTCCGAGAGTGATGTTTTTGTACTTTTGTTAGGAGTGTTCTTATTTTTCGTTGCAGGTTTTGGATGTCCGTCCTGCTTTATTTTACAATTCCAAAAGAGTAGCTAAGTGCAGAGCAAGCGTACGTGTTGAGCGCCTTAAACAAATTTCTACTATTTGAATTAGTTCGTAATACCCGCCTTACCCTCCTGACAAATTTGGTTGTCAATTCTTTTAGACTATTTCGTACCCGTATGTTTGGTCTGCTTCCATTGCAGCTATAGTTTCACCGTTCTGCTTTTCAAATGCTCCTGGTTGTATCTTCTCTTTAACGATGTTCAAAATACGGCACTTTTCAAGCCCAAGTTGCATTTCGATATCCCCGAAGAACTCTACAATTTTAAGTATTTGTTCCAGCTGATTTCTGGTAGCAGCCATCAGTTTAAGATCATCCATGTATAGAAGATGATTCACTCTTAATAACTGTTCGTTGTTATTTCTAATACTAAAGGCGTATCTGGTGAAGTTCAAATGGCGTGATAGTGGGGGGTTCATTGCGAGGCAGAACCACAGTGGGCTAAGTAACTCGACCTGAAATATTCCCCTTCGTATTGGAATTGTGTTAGTTTCGATGGTGTCGCTGGAAGGCACTTGCAATTGGATCCTAGTTCTCCAGTTAGACATGATGCGTTCTAAACAGAAAACAAAATGATTATCGACACTATACATTCTCAATATACTTGTGAGCCACTCAAGTGGCACTGAATCGAAGGCCTTTTTTTAATCCACGTAGTATATATATATATATATATATATATATATATATATATATATATATATATATATATATATATAATAACAATATTATCTATGTATCATTGATTCAATGGGTATCTGTTTAAAGATACTATAGTGTTTTTTCTGTGTACATAGACATTTTTGATATCTCCAAGAGTTAAATAATTTCTTCGTCTTTCTCATTGTCATGTAAAATAGTTCGGTTTGCGTCTCTGCGGGCGATGCGGTGGCGAGCAGTGCTACTTCTGACCAAGACACAAGAACAAAAGTTGTTGTTACTGTGTCATTGCACTTAGGTGCAATGCGAATGCTGTACAGTCCTAGGCAAAAACCAGCCTAATAGCACCGTGAAGAGAACGATTATCACTGTTCGAAGGCCCGCGGATTCGTACATTCGATGCCATTATTCGGTTCGTTGTCTGATGACGTCGTTGTTCGTGACTCGCAACGGGGTGGTTCTAAAAACATAAGCGGGCTTCGTGCTTTCCAATTTATCGAACGCTTTTTTATCGAATTGTTTGTTACCTAATTTATGAATTCGCAAGTTGTGAACGGAACCTGTCGAGTCACTGATTGGTAGATGATTTATTTAACCTAATAGCTAGAACCATTTTTATGTATATAAACAGTGAAATTGATTGAAGAATTTTCAATATTTTGGGATTTCTATTTTGATTATTCGTTTTGATTGGTAAGTCACTAAAAGCTACGTTTTTAACTCTTTTATCGGATTGTTTTGATATTTGCTTATATATTGCTGAAAAACGTTATATTAACTAATCTTCAATGAAATGATATCGCAATACTTCAACGCCTTAAAAACTTCGAGGATTTTAAAATTATATATATATATATATATATATATATATATATATATATATATATATATATATAAAGAGAAGTTAACGTCCGTGTAATTTTAAAATAAAATAAGAAATCCTCGGCTATGCGGACTAAGACCGTTGATAAATATTATTCTCATGCTAAAAAGTGCTGAGATCTCCAAAGAATATTGGAAAAACTCCGGGTCCGAAAAATGACGACAGCGCTGTTTCGTCCTAGTATGGGACTCGTCAGGCCATTGCATTCGGTACAAACCATCATCTCGTATCTGTGTCATATAAGCAGACTTTACAGTTGAAAAATAGTAAATAAGACACGGTGGAGACATCTCGATGGCTCACTCCATAACATAAGAGTAACACAAATCAACCAATGTTGTATAAAACCACCATGTGGTGGCGCGACGGTAAATTAAAAAAGAAATATATCAAAACTCGATACACGTACTTGCTACTGTAAGGATAGAGGTCGCATTATTCGGCATCGGCAACCAAACTAACCATGAATTCCACAGTTGAAGTTCAGTATCGCAACAGCTCTCTTAGGGGGATCGTTGGTGCGATACTGAACTTTAACTGTGGAATTCATGGTTAGTTTGGTTGCCGATGTCGAATAATGCGAGCTCTATCCTTAGAGTAGCGAGTTCGTGTATCGAGTTTTGATATATTTCTTTTTTAATTTACCGTCTCGCCACCACATGGCGATTTTATACAACATTTGTTGATTTGTGTTATTCTTATGGTATTGAGTGAGCCATCGAGATGTCGCCACTGTATCTTATTTTTCAACTGTGAAGTCTGTTTATATGATACAGATACGAGATGATGGTTTGTACCGAATGCAATGGCCTGACAAGTCCCATACTAGGACGAAACAGCGCTGTCGTCATTTTTCGGACCCGGAGTTTTTTCCATGTTTTTTGGAGATCTCCACACTTTTTAGCAGGAAAATAATATTTATCAACGGTCTTAGTCCGCATAGCCGAGAATTTCTTATTTTATTATATATATATATATATATATATATATATATATATATATATATATATATATATATATATATATATGTAATCGAAGGTTTCCGGCTAGCCCTTGTATGTCCCTCTCAAGACTGTAAGGTAGCTAACATTTCGGTGAAATCTCATTCACCATTTTCAAAGCTCACTGCACGGCGTTTGCCCGCAGGGCTAAAATTAAATAAAAAGAATAATAATAATGGTCCCTCAATAGAAAACGACAAATGTAGATATGGCTGTCGAACATCAGAGACAGTCCAGCACATAACTGGAGGATGCCAAACATTTGCCGCCTCGGAGTATAAAGAAAGACATGACTCAGGTGCCAAGATCCTCCATCAAGAGTTAGCAGATAAGTTAAATCTGTTGCAGGTAGGAAAAGTGCCTTACTACAATACAACTCGGAGCCTATTCTTGAGAACAACGAGTTCAAGCTATATTGGGACAGAACGGTTCTAATAGATCAGACAGTTGCTCATAATAGGCCAAACATTATATTAACAGATAAAGTTTCTAGGCGAACTACACTAATTGACATTGCTATACCTAACAACAACAACTTAAAGCCAAAATACAATCAGAAGATCATCAAATACAGAGATCTGGAGGTGCAAATTCGAAGACAATGGACAATGAACACCGTGCAAACGATTTCCATAATTTTATCAACAACTGGAGTGATACCAAAGAATCTTCTGTAGAACATCAAGGGAGTGGGCCTTAGTGAGCATCTGTATACACCGATTCAAAAAGTAGTTTTCCTTGCAACCGCGCAGATCATCCGAAAATTTGTGGGAAGTACAGCTTATGGATCCAAAGTTCTTAAAGTTTTTTTATAATATTTTTAAGAGTTGGTAGTGTTGGTTTCTGTTTCTTCAGATATCGGATCGCGAATGTATCGCATGTTCTTGAAATAACTCTTATCACATTCTCCATAAATAATAAAAAGATTTAAATAATCTTCTTGCGTGCAATTTAATCGACCCGGCATGATTATTATTAATGAATGTCAAATGGCAAGAAATAGTGACAATTCTGTAAGATTCAATTGTTTTATTTTCGCCACGCCGCGCCATCATGGCCAACTAATAACAAAACTTAAAAGCCGTATAGCATTTTTACAATAGAAAAATGTTGAATTGCCCATATTTTGAAAACTACAAAGTTACACTTATTTTTAATAACTTTTGACGATTTTTTAAATATGATTTTTATTCTTTTTTTTTTACCACTCTATACTAATAATTTTCAGACTAGTAAAGTCGATCTTCGTCTACAAGAAAACGAACCGAAATTAATTAATAAAGACTTCCTTATAGGAAAAATTTTTACTTAAGTTTTGGTCTGCAAACGTAATTTTTGCCATAAAAATTTAAATATGTCCAAAACAGTGAGACCTAAGTATAGAACATTATATATGAAATATGTCTAGAATTTTACGTAAAAATCAAAAATGCAATCATATATAGGGTCTTCCTTTTAAAATAAGCAAGTTGACATCTACTTCCGGTATAATCGGAAATGCCGCCATCTTGAACATATTTTAGCCGGCTGTCCCCATGCATATTAGTCCACTGTAAAATTTTCAGATTCTTCCTAATTATAGAATTCTAGTTTTGCCACAATCGATAATTATATATAAGCTCATAACACCGCTTTAATAAAGAAAGCTAATATTTTAAAAACGAATGACGTTAACTTGCTGAATTTCAATGTTCATTATATTTTAGCTCTATCTGAATCAGTGAAATATTCAACAATCCAATCAGTAAATATTACTTTGACGCATTAGTAGTAGCTGATGTATTTTTATTTTTAACCTAACGAATCCGATATTATCACCGAAAACAGCCGACACAGATTATTATTGTTTTAACGAGGTTAAACATTCTTTCGATTACATTCATGTTATGTTAGGTGCAGTGTTGCCGCCTCTTGTTTAAAAATGAAAATTTATCGGCTTTACTATGACATATACGATAATAAAAATTTGTTGATTGATTTATTAATGAGACTCTTATCGTTTTTCAATTAGTCCAAGTTAAATTTATTTTCATATTCGATTTCAGTTTTATTGAAGAACGCATTTTTTTAAATTTGTGAGTTTGTACGGTTTACATTAAATAATCTTTGAGTAAGTTATTTTGTAGTATTTTTATATTTCTATTCATTAATGCTATGCTGTTTTGTTAAGCAGAAGTATTTATTTAACGAATTGTTATTTCCTACATTATGTAGTAAAAATGTCACTAGTTGGTCGTCTTTTATTCAATCCGTTCCGTCACGAAAGTGTGAATGTTACTTTATTGTGGATGCACTCTTGTTAGTACTCCGAACAGGCAGTCGCTCGATCGATAAACAAAGTTCGAAGGAACTTATCGAAATAGCCGTGGGAAAAAAGGCTTGGTAAATATCAATAATTTGTCTTTTAATATCTGTTTTCAAAGTAGTAAGCATGTCTGGTTGAGATCTTTTTTGGGGAGCCTAGACATTTTTAGGGGTGTGTTTTTATTTAAAAGTTAGCCCATTTTTTATACCGTTTTCTGATTTTTTTAGGGTTGTCTTGTCTTATCCTGTTGGTGATCCGACTTGATTTTTTATCCTTTCTTCTTAGCCATGCAAAATCAGTGTGCAGATTGTGCACTTTAATGACCACTTGGTCGTTATTGGGGTGTTTTTTTTATAGAGGTATAAAACTTTAAGTTGGCAATACTTTTTTAAGTGGTGGTCATTTTGTCACCTGTCAAGTGATTTATGTTTAGTTTGGTTTGGCATTTCAACATGACTAGACTGACGCCTGAACAACGCTTCCAAATTGTGCAAATTTATTTTGAATATCATGGTTCTGTTCGAAATACGTATCGCGCACTACGTCCATTTTACGGTCAACATAATCGTTCATCAGAGCAATTAATTCGATTAACTATGGAACGTTTTCGCACCACGTTTACTCTAAATGATAATACGCATCCACAGAGACGTCGTACAGTGCGTACAGAAGAAGTCATTGCTGCTGTAAAGCGTCGCGTAGAGGAAGACCCGAATCAGTCTATCCGCCATCGTGCACAGGAATTGGATATGTGTCCATTCACTTTATGGAAGATTTTGCGGAAAGATCTTGATTTGCGTGCTTACAAAATTTAACTCGTGCAAGAATTGAAGCCACACGATTACCTAGCAAGGCGTAGATTCGGTGAATGGGCCCAAAACAAGATTGCCGTTGATCCCGATTTTCATAAGCGAATTTTGTTTAGCGATGAAGCTCACTTTTGTTTGAATGGATACGTTAATAAACAAAACTGCCGTATTTGGAGTGATGATAATCCTCAAGTGTATGTTGAGACACCGTTACATCCAGAAAAACTGACTGTTTGGTGTGCTTTATGGGCTGGTGGAATCATTGGTCCGCACTTCTTTAAAAACGATGCTGGTCAGAACGTTACAGTCAATGGTGACCGCTATAGAGCCATGATTACTGACTTTTTCGTTCATCAATTGAACAACCATGATGTGCAGGAGCTGTGGTTTCAACAAGACGGCGCAACATGTCACACAGCTCGTGCCACAATTGATTTGTTGAAGGAAACGTTTGGTAACCGCATAGTTTCACGTTTCGGACCCGTGAATTGGCCTCCAAGATCGTGCGACTTAACGCCGCTAGACTATTATCTGTGAGGATATGTGTAGTCGCTAGTCTGCGCCGATAAGCCCGAGACGATTGATCACTTGGAGGACAACATTCGCTGCGTTATTGCCGATATACGGCATCTGGACCTCCAGATTAGACTACGTCCGAGCCAGCCGTGGCGGTCATATGCCAAAAGTCATATTTAAATGATAATGCCAGAAGGTTATCTTTCGAATAAAGTAAATTTCATGTCAATTTAAAAAATTCATCTTTGTTTTATTCCATTTAAAAGTTCTATACCTCTATAAAAAACACCCTTTAGTGCTGCAATTTATATAGAATTTAATGGTCAAAAACATTAATTCTCTTTAATTCATCTGGAATCTTAGCACGTTACGTGAAGGTAGTATCGAGATGTTTCAAATCAGATACAACGTAAAGGTAATCATGGGTCCTTACTGTCGACAGCAGTTGCCATTTGTAGATTCATTATTTTGAAGAAATCAGAATTGGAATATTGACGTTTTTTGGGAAAGTGTTTAAAATCATGCATAAGTATCTAATTTTGCCGAAAATATTAAAAAAATTTTAATTCAACTAGTATTTCAAAAATTTTAAAATCCGTTTTAAATTTCCCGCCAAAATGCCAATACTTATTACTTGACCGATGTGACGTCACACTGGTAAACTGACAAGGGTATATAATTTTTTTCGTAAATTTTGTGATATAAGATGGGTTCTAAGTTATTTTAAGTGTTGTGAAGTATCTCAGTGTACAAGTACTACGATTAAAACACCTAAAAAGTTATTTATTCAGGAGTCACGTTCGGAAAATAATACGAAAATGTGGCTTCAGCTAGACCGGCACTACTCGTTTTATTTTAGTTTTGAACTTATAGATACCGATTATTACTATTATGTATTCATTATCAGTTGCGGAAATAACAATTCCTGATAAATTACTTACATGGAGGCCTTCATATTTCTAAATTCAGCAGAGCAGAAGTTACTGTTTGTTGCGAAGAAATGGGCCACTACAAAACAATCAATTCTCGGCAAATTCGAACTATTTGCCTTAATAAATCTACTTTCTTTCATGAGAAAATTTCTTAGAATCGTTTTCAAAGGGAAAAGTAAGCAAATTTCGAAGAAATTGCATGAAAATTACTATAAATTATGAACTAGTCAACGTAGCCCTTGACAGCGATCACGAATGTGACATAAAACCAAAAAAATTATATGTCAAGTTCGTGACAGCGATGACGTTGGCTGTATTCTTTAGAGTAATTATCAAATTATCAAAATGAAGCGAAACAGATAACCATATTCTTTTGAATATGCATATACTTGTCATTAGGTCGAAATGATCATGATTACTTCAAGTAATAGAATTGAAAGTAATAATAACTTAAAAGAATAACCGTATCAGGACGGAGTACCAGCGATGAGGTTAGAATGGAGTGACATCATTCACTTTGATTGGTGTTCGTTGTCACGTGACTCGAAGTAGATTTAGTTACAGTTTTATTATCAAATAAAAATAAAATTCCTTAAAAATAAAGAAAAATATTGTGTGTTTTAGGATTTCTATTGTGGAGACTACCGTTTCGCGACAAAATTATATTTTTATTTGAATACAGTCAACATCTCAATTCCAATAAATTGGTAATAATAAATAGTAATAAATAATAACAATTATAGAACTTTGTATAACGGAATTTAAAATGATTAGTTGTATTATAAATTTAAAAAGAAATAGTAGTAACGGCCAGAAATGGGAGGTAGTAAGTCTTATATTTTTTCATACTTAATAGTGATGTCAGTATGTCCACAATGTTCACATCAGTCAAAATGTTCCGTTATACGGTGCTTTGTGGAAAAGAGGAAGTAAACGCGAACGTTTCCAAAAGTCGTCGCTAATTTTTAAAGAAATATGAATTTCAAGCCAAATATGCTAATTATGTGGCCCACATTTATAAACTTTTATAGGTAGACAGAATTTTACTGTGGTTTGCCACAGATTTAAAACTTCAGAAATCATGGATAGCGAATTAAAAAATTTTCCATGTTCAGTTTCATTAAAATTGTGTTTTCTTAGCCTGAGATTAAAAAAAAAACATTAAAAAAATAATTATCTATAAGAAGCTTTTAAGTTTACTATTTATGCCACTAATACTTACATTTAACTTGCTGAATATACTGTCTATATAATAACACAAAATAATAGTCTCTATTGCCTATCTAGAAATTTGAAATTTTCAACAGGTCGGCCTTGGATAGAACCTAATATTGCCAAATTTTGTGTTTTTCCTCCTAGGAAAATATAGATAAACTTTATTGGTTTTCCTAATATAAGGGTCAAGGAATTTAAAAATCAAAACATTTTAGATAATACACCACCCTTGTGCTTTTACATATGTGAAAAGAATCCAAGGTAGTTATATAACGACCCACTACAATTTCTAACGTTATATTTGAACATTAGAATGGTTCTTATGACGTGCTCCTACAAAAACGTTAAACTTGCACTACAATTTATTTGGATTAAAAATTATGCGTAATAAGTTTGATTTGTGCCCCTACACATAAATTTTATTTCCTTTCTTCTTGAATATTTCTTTATTGCTCACAATTTCACATCTCACTTTTGTTGTGACATTATAATGTCAGTACAAAGCCTGAATTACACAGTACCACCAGCAATGTTGGCGAAAGCAAATGGACAGTAAAGAATTATTAAATATAACGAAGAATGGTTTATTACACTGAGAGATTGTGTATAATGAATTGAGTTATTGTTTAACAAGTTTATTATTTTTATTTTTATGTGGGCTCTGTTTTTCTATTTCTGATTCCATAGATAAAATAATAAATGGCAATGCTTAAAATTCCGGAGGATTTCTCCGGGATATAGGAAAGATGTTCTGTCTTGATAGCACTACATCTTAAACACGATAAGGGCAAAATACAACTGTGAGCATTCCTGAGTTATAAGAGTCTTAGTATTTTTTCGTAAGCCTTTCTTCCGACAGACTGTTTATTTACGCAGACACATTAAACAATCTAGAAAAAGTAATATTTCTCGACTTAATCATCAACTCCCAATTTTTTTCTTGCTTTACACAAGCTTTCTTAACATGTTACTCTAGTCCCAGAGTGCTGAGAGTATTACAAATATTTTTTCCTAAGCCTTTCTATCGACAGACAATTTATTTACCCATACACAAAAATATTTCCCCACTTATCAACTCCCAAGTTTTTCCTAGCTTTAGACAAGCTTTCTTAATGTGTCATTAAAATCTCCGAGTTCTGAGAACCTGAGACATATTTTTTCCTAAGCATTTCTACCCACAGATAATTTATTTCCGCAGACACATCAAACAATATCTAAAAAAAATATTTCCTGACTTCATCATTAACTTCCAATTTTTTCCTAACGTTAGGCAAGCTTTCTTAATGTGTAACTAAAATCTCTGATTTCTGAGAATCTTCGAAATATTTTTTCTAAGCGTGTCTAGCGACAGACAGTTTATTTACATCAAACAATCTATCTTAAAAAAATATTTCCCGGCTTGTTCATGAAATTCTATTTTTTTTTCTAGCTTTAAACAAGCTTTCTTAATGTGTTACTCAAATACCTGAGTTCTGAAAGTCTTAGAAATATTTACACTTTATTTACGCAGACACATCAAACATCCTATCAAGAAAAATATTTTCCAACTTGATCATTAACTCCCACTTTTTTTTTCTAACTTTAGACGAACTTTCTTAACGTGTTCCTTAAATCTCTGAGTACTGCGAGTCTTAGAAATATTTTTTCCTAAGTCTTTCTGCCGACAGACAATTTATTTCAGAGACACATCAAACCGGCTGTCATAAAAAATGTGTCCTGACTTGATCTTTAACTCCTCATTTTTTCTAGCTTTAGATAAGCTTTCTTAATGGGTTGCTAATATCTGGAGCTGGATATTAGTAACACACAGTTTGGCTTCCGGAACGGGGTGGGTACAAGAGAAGCATTATTTGCTTTTAATGTACTTACTCAAAGATGCTTAGATATCAATCAGGACCTCTATGTCTGCTTCATAGATTACAACAAAGCTTTTGATAGGGTCAAGTAAGACAAACTAATAGAGATTCTCAGAAGCAAAAATTTGGATGAAAGGGATTTAAGGTTGATATCAAATCTGTATTACAATCAGCGAGCGGCAGTAACATTTGGAAAGGAAATATCCGGAGATGTGGAAATACAAAGGGGAGTCAGACAAGGTTGTATATTGTCACCTTTACTATTTAACGCTTATTCTGAAGAGGTCATATTGGAAAGTCTTGAATCTGATACAGCAGAGATAAAAATAAACGGAGTTTTAATCAACAATATTAGGTATGCAGATGACACCGTAATAATAGCTGATAGTTTGAAAGACCTAGAAAAAATAATGAATAAAATATTGAAAGTCAGTGGAGAATATGGACTCTCTCTTAACACGAAAAAGACCAAGTTCATGATAATTAGTAAAAACAACACCAATAATAATGAAACCCTAATGGTAGGAGGCCAGCACATAGAAAGAGTTAAGAAGTACACTTACTTGGGAACCCTAATAACAGAAAATAATGACTATACCGTCGAAATAAAAACCAGAATCGAGAAAGCACGTGCCAACTTTATTAGAATGAAAAAGGTTATCTGCAGCAAAGATCTAACGTTAGCCCTGAAAATACGACTGACTAAATGTTAGGTATATAGTGTTCTATATTATGGAATGGAAGCATGGACACTGAATCGAGAGGCAATGAGAAGACTTAACTCTTTTGAAATGTGGACCTATAGAAGAATTCAGAGGATTTCGTGGGTGGATCGAGTTACGAACGCCGAAGTGTTGAGAAGAATGGGGAAAGAAAAGGAAGTCGAGATAACAGTAAAACAGAGAAAACTGCAATATTTCGGACACATTATGCGAGGAGAAAAGTACAGCATCTTACGGCTCATAATCCAGGGCAAAATAAGTGGCAGAAGAGGCGTGGGACGACGACGAATTTCATGGCTAAAAAACCTAAGGGAATGGTTTGGATGCAGTTCAAAACAACTATTTAGAGCAACTGCCTCAAAAATTAAAATAGCTATTATGATTGCCAACCTCCGCAATGGAGAAGGCACTTGAAGAAGGAGAAGAATATCTTCGAGTGCCGAGAGTCTTTGAAATATTTTTTTGGCATAACTGTCTTTAGCGTTATTTTTAAATCTTAATTCCAATTATCGAAGTGTAGAAACAATTAAGTTGGAATTTGGATAAAATGGCTCCCAAAAGGGTGACGCTAACAAACAAAAAACTCAAAATCTTTATAGACGACAGTCATGTAACATCTCGAATATCTAACCTTGGTTTTAAAAACAATAATGGCATTAAAATGAAAGCAATGTTTAATGTTTCCAAAGTGAAAAAAGGGAAAATGCCAAATAAAAATTGGCAATTTGATCTCTCAAGTAGGGCGTTGCGGCTTTCGTGGCACTCAAATTGGAGTTAGACATTTTGCAGTCACCGAAAATTATAACCCGTTCTTTTAAAAATATATGTTTTTCAAAAAACCACTTATTTTCCATCTTAAATATTCCTTGGATATGAAATATGATGATTTTCTTCGTAGTTCTTGAATCTTGGCTGCGATATCCTGGCTTTGAACTTAAAATCTCGAATTACCACTTTTCTGGAGTCCTAAAAGCTTTATTAATATTACCCATAAATTTTTTTCAAATTTATACACAAAATACATGCAAGTTTTTTCCGTGTATATTCTCCATACACATATTTAAAGTATTTCATTATGTATACATATAAATATATACCCAACTGATGTCAACAATATTTTACCTAAGCGCTTAATATATTATCTGTTTTAAAAACATTGGTTCCGAGAACTTTCAAGCTTTTCGTTTAATTTGTGTACAAGTTAGTATTTATATTATCTACATCATTTAAGTTCAGAATATTTTCACCTAGCTGAGCAGGTAATAATTTATTTTTAATTCCTTATTTTTTATATATTTTCATTCAAGTCTGCCAGTATATTGATAAAGCTCAATTACAATTCTTATATGATTATATAGCTGGATGCGTAATTTTTAATAGAAAACTGCATGGAGATTTATTTTCATTATAGGCTTACTGAAAACTGGTGCTTTTCAGTCAGTGTTCTATTTGATCTGATTACATGAAGCAGTTCTGCTCTCGGTTAGTTCATTCTGAACCTACACAAAAATGTTGTTCCTATTCGCATATTTATTTAATATCTCTTCTGTATAGCTTCATTAGCATGCGATCGTTTTTCAGTACCGTCATAGCCCGTTGTGCGTAAAACTTCATAGCCAACTAAGATTATAGCTGAACTTAAAATCCGCAGCAAAATCGCCATATAATAATGTTAAATTGGAAGTATTACAAAAACTCAAAATTTTCGTCATAGACAACCTTATACAAACTTTCAAATTACAAAATTTGGGGGTTTCCATTTGAGAAAGTTGACTTTTAATGAATCCTTCAATTTAATTTTTAATCTTATTTTTTGAACACCCTGTATTATTGGTTATTAAAATAGTATAAAAATCTAATAAAGTAGGTCCTTTTCAACAAGGGATCTAACCCAAATTAAATAAAATAGGCTTCTTTATAGGAAAAATTGATAATTATTTTAGGGTCTGGAAACGTCATTTTTGACATAAAAACCGAAAATATGTCATAAACGCTTAGAGTTAGGTATAGCATATGGTACCTAGAATCTTGCGCAGAATCTGAAAATATATAGGGTGTTCCATTGAAAATTAGCAAGTTGACATCTACTTCCGGTATAACTTGAAGTGCCACCATCTTGAAAATATTTGAGCAGAGTTGCCCTTATCAATATTAATATACTGCAAATTGGTCCCCGGTAGGACACCCTGTATATTACAAAAAAAAACAGTGGTCAAAAATGCAATTGGATTATTTTAAAAATTAACGATTCGTTTGCTTTGTAGAAAAACTTGTAAAATAAACAACCGACTGAAAAAACTACATAATTTTTATTAATACCCCCCCCCCCCCTAACGATATTCTAGTCCAATAGATTACCACTATTTATTTAAATAGTAGTATAATTTGTTAATAATTCATAATTTCATTTTATTGTTTTGGTCATTTTGAACAACTTCCTCTAATTGTGACATTGGAAGTGATAATTAAAATAAAATAATAACATATTGATGTTAGAAGTAATTAATAGAAAAATAGGGGTAATAAGAAATTGCAACAAGTATTTTGATATTTAACAGATTTTTTTTAATATTAATTTTTGTTATGTTAAAACAATAATTATTATAAATTAACACCACCTAATGAGGTCACGTAGAACCCAAAGTGAAATGAAAATTGGTCACTTTAAATCTAAATGGAAAAATAAGAATTTTTATATCATATCAATGTCTCCACCAACACCTTTATAATTTACTGCGAAAAAACACGTTACGTGGCAACACTGCTTGCCAGTAGCGGCGGCGTGCCGCGTGAGAGAAGAGATTCTCGTCGGGCTGATGGAAATCGGGCCACTTGTATTGTTTTGTGTGTAAACGTAACCCGTTGAAGGCCCGAGACAAGGACCACGTCGCAGCGGTATTGTTATAAGTGCGATAAGTTTATGGCACTGTTGTCACATTTCATAATGTTTCCTGGACTTACAATGAAAATATTTTTATTTATTTTTTAAAGGTGTTCTTTTAAAACATGTATTGAATATTTAAATGTTACGTAAGAAATTGTTTACTAGTTTATTTGGGAGGTTTAAAAATTAGTTTGAATTTAACCAATAATAGATATAAAAAAAGGCCAAGCTGATCTTATGCGTTTATCATTGTTATTAAACAAGTAGTAGCTCTGAAATAGACATAGACGGTAAACTCTAACTACAGGTTATATTTAGAAGATATATTCCTGTAAGAGTTTTCAGTATCATGATTGAAAATGAAACTGAAGATGGATTAATTAAGCGCCAAAGTCTGTAATTTAGAACCAATGTACGTCTTGGGATTCAAAAATGTTAATCACACTTTTGGCTGTTCGATAACATTTTTAATTACCTTTTCTTAACTTTAATTTGTAATTTCGGAAGATGAAATAAACAAATTGTCCTGGCTTTAATTGCTTAATTTAATAAAAAAAACTTCCTTGATGATCCCACTTTTGATCCATAACGGCAACACAGCTTCGCCTTCCAGCCGCATAACGAGGCGAGCATTGAACTCTTGAGCGCCGCTCGCGCACCCGACCGACATTAGCGACGGCGGCGGCAGCATCAGCGTCGCTTGTTACGTCGACGGCCGGCAGAACAGCCGCTGTGGAGGCAGTGCGCGGGTCAGGGACAGTGCGCACAAACCATGGGTATCGCGCAATTGCCTGCCGTTGCTGCTCGACGATGCCCAAAGAAGTTTGAAGAGCTTCCATAATGTAGGTTAAAAGCATAGGCGGAACATAAATATTGCTTTAAAACATTTTTTTTTTCACTGTACCTAAAAGTATACTATTGTTTTACTTTTAAAAAAAGCCATTACTTATAGAGTTGCCGAGTCCATCTGTCATGCACGATTTTCTCAGTAACTACTCGACGGATTTTATTGCGATTTTCACTAATGGATGGAGTGTTTCACGAGGAAGGCTTAGGTGTATAATTTATGGCTTAAACTGTAAGGAAACATGCGAAGCCGAGGCAGGTCGCTAGTGTATGATAAAACACAACAGAGTAATAATGTCAATAACTCTTTCTTAAATCACCTATCACAGGTAATGTTCATTCCTTTTTTCTACCTTGTGTATCGCACAGTATAAAATTCTTTCAACCTTAATTTTACTTTATTAAATTCTGGATATCCATAAGGGGAGGAGTAGCAGTAGTTGCATTTGCTACTTCCTGACAAATGAAAACAATTTAAAACAAAAACACTGGATTGTTTTTATATAAACAGTTTAAAAAAATTATCAAATCTTCACATATCAAACACTGTACTGTTTTGGCCAATATGTTACTTTAAAACATGATGGAACTTCGTCCAGTCATTCTTTCGTAAATATTTTTAGGACAGTCATATTCAAATCAACTTTGACATACAAGTAGAAAAAGTAATCACTATTGATGTTCCTGGACAATGCACTGTCAGTTGTTTCTTGAGTGGTAAGTTAGATATGTCTTCTGGTATCCTTCATACAAAATAAATATACTAAATCTAAGAATTAGTGTTTATCAGTATACTTAGTGATGTAAAAAACGGCCACCTAGGAATATCTTACCGATAGTTTCCGACGCCAAAAAGATTCAAATATTCGAATTCGGTTATAGAAAGCCTGTCAAAAAGTGTCTGGGAAAAGGCACCGGTGGAACCCACTGATGAGTCCATCGCCGGTGTGCGATGAAGAAAATTACATCTTTAAAATGTGCAGCATTTATCTTCACGGTATTTTAAGAATTATAATAGTTTTCAATGCACTTTAAAAAGTGTCGCTTTTCCGCTTCATTTTTAAAACTATAATAGTTTTTGTCGTACTTTTGATGCTTAATTTTTTTCGCCGCATTTATGGAATCGTAATAAAAGTACGTAAAAAAGTACAGCTAGATCAGCTCTGTTTTTTTTTATAAACAACATCCAAAGTTGGAAAATTCGATTTTTTGTCCGTATAATTTTCCTGTTACATTTTAGAGAAAACTTGTCCAAATGAAAGTTGTGGGTATTGAAAAGACCTTTAACTTCATTTTTTATACGTCAAAATTAATAGATAATTTATCGAGATAATAGCGAAGAAAACACCTTTTTTGCACTATTCTATAAATATTAATAACTTTTGCAAGAAAGGCCGAAAGTGATATATAACCCCTTGATGATAAGGCTACTATGTGCCTTTATAACTGTGCTAAAGCTGGACCAAATCGGTTTGGTAGTTTATGAATAATCTTAATTGTTTATCCCAGACACTAAATGTTCAAACAATTGTCCTTGCCCTGAGGATGATTCTACAGATATTTGCAAAAGCGAAATGGATTCTTTGAAGTTCAGACTACAAGCAAAGATGAAAAAACGATGGATTTTGAAAAATATTGTTGTTAAAAAAACAGTTTAAAGAAGGAGTACCTTTTTTACGTATAAACAATTGGAATTTTACCTGAAATCGCTACAAATTCAATAGGAAGACTGGAGTATTGGGGTTTGTCTAAGGATTATCAACGAGTTTTTGTTATGCACATTCTTGCCGGTCTCAGGTGGGGTAGATTTGACGCCGCGCTTTTAGGGACAATTATATTTTTACTACTGTTGTAGTCTACATACAGGGTGTTTCACGATAACCGTCCATTAGAATATCTCAGGAAGTAATGCAATTTCAATACTGCAAATTTATATAATGGAGTTTTCGGTGACGCTCTCTTCAGATGAAGTAACAGCGATCTTGTGCGACTTACGGTTATAGCGGAAGCGAAATTTACTTATTTTAAACGGATCACCCTGTATATTATATATTTTTCTGTATTCCTTTCTTCATTTCCGATAACTTTTATTCAAGGTTTTTTTTTGCCCTACTCTAGTCATTTCCGTCGCTTCCTTGACGGCTGATCGACTTGGAATGAATGTGCTGGTCCTCTCTCTGCCTTTTTATCGTTTGACGCTGGCGCAGATTATACCTTGGTTGTGTCTGGTTGATTTCCTCGATTCCCTGGATCTGGGCCTCCTCTCAGCTTGCTGTCCTGTTTTTCTAGTGTGCTATTTTTGGTTGGGTTTTGATTAAGGTTTACCATGTATCTTTTTTGTTAAGGTTTTTAGTGTTTTCTATCTCGAGAGCTTCTATGATGATGCGCGTTCTATAGTGCTTTATGGGTGCGATAATTTTGGTTTCCTATAAATTTATAGTGTGTCCTGTCTCCTGATGATGTTGGAATAAAGCTGATGTGGTTCACTTTCTCTTTATGCTATTTTTATGTTCTTTGATTGATGTAGAGATTCTTCTGTTTGTTTGGCCGATGTATTCTTTTTCAGAGTCTCTATATGGGATGCTGTACACTCCCTGGTTTTTCAATGGTATTTTATCTTTGGGATTGCCCAATAATTTGTCATGCTTCCTTAGAATTCGTCCCGTTACGTCGCAAGGATCTGGAGATCAGTGTGTTGGGGACTGATTATAATTGTGATGGATGGTGGTGAGATTCGGCATTCAGGTATCTGTTTGTATGGTGGCTTTTCGGTAGACCGTTTAATAGATGCTTGGTCATCTTTTCTGGTGATTAGAGGGTCAAGGAAAGGTGTCTGTTTGTTGACTTCGACCTCCAGTGTGAACTGTATACGGTGGTGAATGCTATTTAGTTCCTCTAAAAATATGTCTAGGTTGGATCTTCCGTGTGGCCATATGGTGGAGATGTCATCCACGTAACGTTTCCAGAGGGCTGGTTTTGTTTTTTTCTTAGTGCTTCTGTTACAAAATATTTCATGAAAAGTTTGCGATGGTAGCGAGGATCCCATTGGAGCACCGTCTGTCGGTCGGTAGAAGTTTTTTTTCATAGGAAAAATATGTGTTTGGAGAGGTCGATGATGTGATGTAGGAACTCCTCATTTGTAACTATCTGGTCTAAAGCCTTAAGTAGTATGCTTGGATACAGGGATTTGATGTCAAGGCTAGCAAGAACGTATTTTTTTTTGCGGTTACATGATGTAGAGAAAATCCACCCATACAAACAGATATCTCAATGCCGAATCTCACCACCATCCATCATAGTTCCAATCCGTCCCCAACACATTTATCTCCAAATCCTTGCAACTAATTAAACCCACAAACCGCCAAGAAGAACTCGACGACCACAACATCAGCTCTAAAACAAGATAACTACAAGGAACACAATATCAAAAAGGCCATAAAACAGAACACAAATACAAAAACAGAAAAAAAAGAAGAAAATGATAAATCCAAACCAAAAACCATACATAAAAGTTCTAACAGTAAGTGGAAGAATTCTGAGGAAGCATGACATATGCACAATTTACAAGCCATAAACAATTCACAAATTAATAGGCAATCTCAAAGACAAGATACCATTTGAAAACCACATCAGCTTTATTCCAATATCATTAGGAGAGAGGACACTAAAATTTCCAGGAAAATAAACAGATCGCACCCATAAGGTACTATAGAATGCGCATTATCAGAGAAACTCTCGAAATAAAAAAACTTACCCTATTCAAAATCCAACCAAAAATAATACATCAGAAAAACAGGACAGCTAGCTGAGAAGAAGGGGTCCAGACTCAATCAACCAACCAAGCAAAACCAAGGTATAACCTGCGCAAGCGCGAAACCATAAAAAGGCAGACAGAGGACCAGCACACTCATTCCAATCCATCGAGGAAGCATTATATATCATTTTCTTTTTATTTTGTCTTTTCTTGGGTTTAGGTTCTTTATTTAACAAAAACTCAAAAACAATTTGACGTTTCGCCCTTTATTTAAGGCATCTTCAAAAATTTTTTGTTTTTTTTTATTTATAGATCTTCCTTGACATTTTTTAAAAATTATTAATAAATAAACTATATATATATATATATATATATATATATATATATATATATATATATATATATATATATATATAATTTATTTTTATATCTTAAACCTTTCGTTAAATATTTTTTTCTAATATTTTCTTGGGTATCGGTTTTTCATTAGAGAAACAAAGGACAACAATTTTTTTTCTGACGTTTCGCTCTACATAGTGAGCTTCTTCAAAAAAGCCAGGTATATTTATTTTACATTTACAAAATTACAAAATTTTTTATAATAAACATATATCACAGTAATTACACTTTTATATTTTTAATTTAATTAAAATTAATAAAACTAAAACAGATTTTAAAATAATCTTAGTTTAAAATTTAAAACAATACAACAGGTTAAAATAGTGAAAGTTATAAAATAGTACATACCTTGAAAGTAGTTTTGTGTGTATGTTTAAAAATAAATTCAATTATGATCCTTGGTATGCAATTGATATGGATAGATTCCTTTTTATAATCCTTATTATTGTCTTTTGTTTCTCTAATGACAAACCTATACCCAAGAAAATATTAATATATATATATATATATATATATATATATATATATATATATATATATATATATATATATATGCTCGGTGTGCAGCTGCTTTCTGCTAGATTTTAGCAAAAGTACCTTATTTCTAGATACGTGGAGATTGAGCAGAGGTGAAATAAAATTCTTATGTACGCTACTGAACAACTAATATTGAAACTGATTAAACCAATTTATTATCGTAAATATATGTTGTTAATAACTGTTCCGAATGTTTATGACATTGAAGTTATAACTTGAATTTAACTTAAATATCTTATCACCAAATAATCTTATGATATTGGTATGGGTGCGATCACACGGCTAACGTTGTCCTCACATTAAATTTTCTGTTAAATGCCATAATTAATTGATTACATATTAGGCATTTACTATAGAGTCAGAATTGATTGTTTGTAATTCTGTAAACCCCCTAATATTTCCTCTGCGTTTTAGAGGCGTCTGGATTCTCGTTTATAAAAACAAATTCACTGTATAAAATTTTATCTCTCGAACGATGTGAATATTTCGCATGATTCAGAATTACGTGGTTGGTTAACAGAAGCGGTCGCTTAAGGTCGTTCAGTTTGCTCGCGAAATGCTTTTAGAAACGGAAAGTGTGTTGCCATTTCATGTCTGTAGTGCGTTGTTTCTTGTTATTGTGTTTCTGTTTTGTGATTTTCTGTAGAGAATTACTAATTTTATTATAGTAATTTTTTGTAACTAGACAAAAATGAAACAGATAGACGTTTCTGGAAATGGAAACTGTATGCTTCATTCAATCTCCTTAGCTTATTTGTTACCAGTGATTGAAAATGAACTAGAGTTCAAAAAAAGAATTAAAGTACTCTTTGGTGATATTGAATCAGTCCAGTTACTTTATATTACTGATAATATTAAAGTTCTGGAGACGTCTTGTGATGGTAAATATTTTAGTTGCGTTACTGAGCAGGATGAGTGGAATAAAATTATCCATATATTTCGTAAAAGAATTGTGGACTACATGTGTGATGAGCGAGAAAACAGGATATATGAACAATTTTTCCCAGAAAATGATATAAAACTTCAAAAAGAACAGTTTGAGGGATGTACAAATTTTATTGGTTACTTGGAAAAAATACGTGACAATAACGTGTGGATGAACGAGTTCATAATCAAAGCTTGCAGCGACTTTCTGAGTTGTCCCATCACGGTAACAGTAGATGGAGATTATTCACGGATATATAACGGACAATTAAATGTGCCTCCCATTAAATTAATTTATATAAATAAATGCCATTATAATTTTCATTTGGATCAAAACATAAATTTTGATGACGCTAACGATTTCAAAACGGCACCGGAAAAAGTGGAATCCATTCCCTTAATAGGGGAAACTGAAAGTGATAGCGGAAGCAGTAGTGAAGATGAAACAGCTCTAGATACTGTGAATTTTATTCGAGCAGTGCATATAAATGATTCTGAAACTGTGAAGGATATTTTGACCAATTCTAGTGACAAAGTTCAAAAACTTACAAGCTTTAAAGATCCCAAAGGTGATACTGCATTGCATGTTGCAGTAAAGAACAAATTAAAAAGTAGTAATGAAAAAGCAGAAAACAGAAGCATTATTAATATCATTAAATTATTGATTAGACATGATGCAGATATTTACGCTAAAAATAGCAAAGGTAAAACTCCCGCGGATTTAGTTGAAAAAGCTATTAAAAAATCTCCAAATGATTCAAATTTAAAATCATTAAAATCCTTGCTGATAACAAGTCCATGTGAAGATACGGAAAGAAATAAATTGCTTTCCGTTAAAAAAGCAATTATTCAGAACTTAGATTTAAGTGATAATCAGCAATCATCCCAAGTACTACAAAAAAATTATGAAGATAGTAAACAGGAGAAAAATAAAATATTTTATGAAGAGTTAATGGATAGTACTGCAAAAAAATTAAAAACAGAAGAGAAATATGCTGCATCAGGTGTCAAACCTTCGTTACATGGTGTCATCTACCAATTACAATTACTAATGTTGTTTATGTATCGGGCCTTAAACAGATTTTCATATTTTGATTTAGCTACAGAAATGGATCAAGCAGAAAAATTTGACGACCTCGTTTTTAGATACAGAAATGGCTTAAAAGAAAAATGGTCTTGGCGTTTTTTACAAGCGAAACATAAACTAAATCCTGAAGCTACTACCATTAGTGTAAAAGACTTAATAACCGAGGCGGATGGCGATTTTAGCTTAATCAAATATTTTGTATCTTTTTGTAAAATTAAAAGTAATCCAGTATTCGAAAATTCTGAACTTATAGATTTTACATTGTGTACAAATACAGATTTTGACTTTACGAAGAGAACAAAACATAAAATGGATGGTAGTCTTACTGTCGAATCTGAGAAGCACAACAAACTTGTAGCCAGATGGGAGAACAATTTTACTTCGCAAAACTTAGAAAACTCTTCTATTCTATTTTTTAATACGAGTAATTTCAAGGCGAAAATGTGGAAATTTCGCCAGACAGCCTACTGTGATGTGGCATCATTAATAAAATCGACATTTTTAAAAAGAAGCTTGAAATTTAAATGCAGTAAAAATTTAAAATTTATAATGGAGAAATTGAAAGCTGTTGATATGTTAACGCATAAACATTCAGTCGATGATGCAAATGGAGCATTTCAAGCATTAAAGGTTAATATCGCTGGGAAAGAACCAGGTAAATTAAAATTTGTTGATGCTGCTAAAAGAGTTTTATTCCTTACGAATGAACTTTTAGAAAAAGATAGATACGAAGAATTGGAAAAAATCCGTGATGAATTTGCTGATCCTAAAAATAAAAAAGATGGTTCAAAATATCTTCATCTTAGGCAGCTCCTTAATGACACATTAAAAAACAATTTACAAAAAATTAATGATGACATTAATGCCGCAAACAAAAAATTCACACTATTTATTGACAATAATTCAAATGAATTTAAAGGTTTGGTTGATGATTTGAACGAAATAAAGATTTTAAAAAATGATTTTGTAAGTTTGAGACAAAATATCGTAAAATCATGTTACATTGAAGATGTGAAAAATTTTCTTGAAGATTTTCCTGAAATTCCCAAAAATAATTTAGAAGAAATTAAGAAAATAATGGGGGTGGATTTTGAAGATGGAAAAAGAAAAATAATTAAAATTTTAGAAAATAAGATATCTGACATTGTTATGCTAGAAGTAACACTAAAAGATGACGCTCTCTTGGATTACATGAAAGAATTTTTGGAAAAATTTCAATTTATTACCTTGTATCCTGGTGTAGAACAATTAAATTCACTGATACGAATGGAACTCGGGAATAAGTTTTGTTTTCTTGATACGGACTTAATAACTAATTCCTTTGAAAAAGAAATGCTTGATTGGTTAAAGCAGTACAATAAGGGTACTAGTGAATTTTTTTCGCAGAATAGAGGCAACACATTTTTTGATTTAATACGAAAGAAAGTCGAGGCAGTTATGACGTCCGGTTTAAACAAAGCTTATCCCGATAAATTGAGAAGCTACAGTATTAGTTTTAAGGAAAACGTAAATTTCTTGCAGGATTTTTTTTCTTCTTCCGTTAATATTTGTCTTTTGTCAACTCGGTCCACCAGACTGACTGCAATTAAACTTCTGCAAAGTTTAGGAAACTCAGAGAAATATGTCCCCCAGGACAGTCATATTTTTATGCGTCTGAAGAGTCTTTTTAGGCCTGAAATTCATAAACTAGTATTTAATGCTTTTAGTTCAGATCATAATTACCATCTTCTTATAATCGAGTGCCAACCCAAAACATTACAAAATATGAACGATCCAAATTTCCGTTATCTTAGTGAAGAAATATTATCGAGAATTATGTTCAATAAAGAAAAGAAGGTTATATTTATAGCTCCTATGGATGATCAGTTTATGGATGAATTTAGGACTCTAAGCAAAGTCACAACATTTAGCGACCAAACAACTTTTTTAGATCTAACACAATATTCCCAGACGGCAATATTACATAAAAAAGTATTTTTTCAAGCAAGATTAATTTCACTAGTTCAACTCATCGATGTTGAATGTGCAAAAAAGATCATTGATGAAAATGACTTACAATTTCTTCTTGAGAACGATTCCATTGAAATTGGAGACACAGAAGCATTTTCTTCAATTGGCTACGTTTCTAATTATTACATAGACAGATACTTACATCCTCAGAAAGTGAATATTGATGTTTTTAATATAAAAAATGCAATTTTTTTAATTACTTGCGCTACAGTTGACAATTTGGTTGATGGGTTAGGTATTACAACGCCAATTTTTTTATGGAATTCAGAAAAAAATTATACAGATGGTATTGTATTATCTTCTGCACATAACGTTGAAGTGTTTAACAAACTTTGTCTTGATAATCCAGAGAAAAGTGTTCATTGGTTTGAATATAGAGATAATGCGCTTTTATGGAAACATTCAATAGGTAATTTATATGAGGTTCGAAAATGTATTGAGAGTAATTTTATTGCACAGAGAAGTGATTTTGGCAAGGAAGATAAATTTATAAAACCCGAACCAAACCAGAAGGTAGTAATTATTGCAAACGATCCGGGAGTAGGTAAATCAACATTTATAACAAGTTTAAGCCGAAAGATGAAAAAAAACAATGAAACTTTATGGATCATTCGAGTGAATTTGAGCGATCATGTTTTCATTAAAAGAAAACTTGGAGAAAGCGACACACGAAGATACACTAGAAGCTTAGATGAAATTCCATCCCAGTTGAATCTAAACTATGCTATAGAATTTATTACTGAAATGGTTATTCCCTTAAATTCTAAATGTTTCAGTAGTTTTCAAAGAAAATTGTTTAAAATTGGCTTAAGCGAGCATTCAACAGAAACTGCCCCAAAAATTGTGTTATTTTTTGATGGATTTGATGAAATATCCCCTACTTATAAGGAAAAAACCATCCGGCTTTTAAATGTACTATTGAAATCAGCTGTTGTCCAGATGTGGGTTACAACCCGAATTCATGAAAAAGAGTTTCTGGAAAATCAACTTAAGTCACCGGCTTTTATTTTAAATCCCTTTAATGACGAGGATCAAGTTTTATTTTTAAACAGATTTTGGTCCGAATGTTTCAATAAAAAGATTAATACTTTGCTTAGTGTACCAGACATTAAACAAATTGATTTAAATATTGATAAACTTTTAAGCGTTTATTTAAACGAAATTGCAGAAAACATTAAAGACTATGTCGAATTGAATTTTTCCCTTATATCAGAAATGACTGACCTAATTGAAGTACATGGTTCCGATACTAATCAACTAATACAGTCTTTGCATAGTCTTACAGGAGAATTAGATTTATGTGGATTTGCTGAAGAATTAATAGAAACATGGAAAGGGTCCATTCGTGACACTGATAAGGCCTTTATAAACATTCCTTTGCAGCTTAAAATGCTGGCCGAAGTAGTTTTTGGAAATCATTTCCGCTTGCCTAGAAATATAGGTTTGGTTCAGCTTTATAGGGACTTTATTCAATACAAATTTAAAATTTTTTATTACGAAAAAGATATCTTAAGCGGAAATGTTGGATCCGATGATGTATATAAAGATCATGTAAATTATCTACGAAATATACACAACACACTGGCCGTAAAAGTATTTTTTCCTGATCTCCAGTGGACTGAGCTTCACAAAAGCTATGATATGGAACAAGCTGTTAAGTTGGCAAGAGTAGGGTTACTTGTTTTAGTGTCAGACTCTAGACTTGAATTTGTTCATCGAAGCTTTGCTGAATTTTTTTTAAGTGAATATTTAATAGAAAACATTCACTCTGGAAACATACAAAAAATTATGTTGGAGGAAATTTTAATGTATGATGATTATTTTTTGGTCACTGAATTTTTTAACGAACAATTAAACGAACATTCAACTTCAGATATTATACTTTCAGAAACGGCTTTGGCATCTATCAGACAGGTCCTATTGGATGCTGTATCTAAGGACACTTTCATGCACCGACTGTTTATAAATGGTCTGACGAATATAATTTCCTTTTTGGTTGCAAAATTGATGAAACACACAGAAATATTAGAGAATATTTTATTGAAATCTGGAAAATACGGGAAATGTGCTATATATGATATAATTTACAATCCGGTATCACGAGTAAGTAATTTAGTTAGAAATAAAGTTGTAGAAACATTTTTAAAGGCATTGAAAAGTCATGACGATATTTTAAAAAAAGTTATAACACAAAGATATCATGAATTATTTGTACTTATTAACAATGCCTGCCATAATCTATCAACTTTGCAAATAGCAATATTCGCATACGACAGAAATATTTTTAAGATGTTAATGGAACATATGCAACAAAGCGAACGCTTACTTAAAATGGTACTTTCTGAAAATGGATTGGAAGGTGACGGTACTTTCTTCCATTTCTGTGCAAATATACCTGATAAATATGAATTGGTACTTGAAAATCTGTTGCCTACCGAACAAAGATGTGATTTGAAAACTTCGTGCATCGACGTTATTAATGACGTATTGTTGGCAGTAGATTCTTCACTACGTAATGTGTTACATGTATTAGCGTTCCGTGGTCAGCACCGTTGGGTTGCCAAACTTCTTAACTGGGTGAAAAATAATACTGGAGGTGTTTGGTTATCGCTGGTCACCGCTAAAGATAAGCAGAAGTTAACACCTCTGGATCTAGCAGTTTACATGAACAAATGCCTAACCATTACTACATTACTTAATTTTATGAGTGAAAATATGACTAAGGATATGTTCAAGTCTTGTGTAATGCAAAATTCTGAAGAAAATATTCTGTACAAAGCTATATGCCAAGGAAAATCAGAGAGTACATTTACATTATTAAACTGGTTTAAGAATAATTTTCAGAACGATATTTCGGATATAAGTTTTACCCATTTGTTATTGGTACGATCTACAGTAGGAGCGCGACCATGTCTAGGCTTAACTTCAGCCAGAAATTTTGTGGAAACTATAGAAATATTATTCGTTTGGCTTAAGGACAATTTATCTAAACATGATTTCAAAGTATTTGTATTGCAAATGCTACAAATTACTTGTGATGATAGAAAAACTGCATTGCATGAAGCTGTTTACTGGAAAAACTGTAAGGTGGTAAAGTTTTTGTTAAATTTTATCACTACTGAATTGGATTTCGAAGACGTTGTCGCCATTTTACTTGCAGTTGATAAATGGGGACATACTGCCTTCGACTACGCCAAAAATTTAGAAATTAAAACGGTTCTAAGAACAGAGTATAATACAATTATTACAGTATTAGAATCACTGTCTGAGGGGTCGCAGATAACTAATTTACCTATTATGTTTAGTCTGGATCAGCTTAGCTCAATTGAACAATTCGTAAATGTGGACGTAGAACATGACAAAGAACATATTTTAGGAATTATATCAAAAGCAAAATGCTTAATGAATTTTGATTCGCCTCCAGAGCAAGTTGCTACAAATCAAAAAAAAATTTTAACATTACCTCCTGGATCTGGAACCCTTTCAGAATCTGTTGGTATGGTGGAAAAGGAAACATATGCTGATTCGTCCTTGGAGCAAGATTACACGAATTTAACACTACTTCCAGTACTCGTATCTGATTCAGAATCTATTGGTCTAGTGCAAACTGAAATTAAATTAGAAACTTCTAATTCTGGCAACAGTCGCGATATCAACAATTCAACAACTGATGAAGAAACTGACGATCAAACTACAGATGATCTTTTACGATTGAGGGGTGGGGCTTCTTCTAATCGGGATAAAAGTGCTAATGATCGTTTTAGATTATATTTATCCCAACAAAATTTTTTATCATGGATTGCTCAGGTAAGTTATTTGACTAATATGTATAGTAGTAGTATGTATCCTTTCGTACCGAACAATCGCGTGCAAGAAATATTAAAATTATCACAAAGAAAAGAGATATCTGTACACAATATATATCTTTAACAACAGGACCAGGGCCTGTTATACAACAAAATATGAGCAAGAATGGGTACTGTCACAAATGAATAGATTTTTGAGTAATTGAAATATGTGACAGAACATTTACTTAAAACACTTTATTTTCGCCACTTTTCACTCCAGACTGAGATGTGAAATAATGCATTGGGGTTTGTCTAAGGATTATCAATGAGTTTTTATTATGCGATCTCAGGTGGGGTAGATCTGACGCCCCGCTTTTAGAGACAATTATATTTTTACTGCAATTGGAGTTTACATACATGTCTCATGACGACCGTCAATTAGAATATCTCGGGAAGTAATAAAATTTGAATACTGCACAATTATATAATAGGGTTTTCGGTGATGCTCTCTTCAGATGAAATAACAACGATCTCGTGCGGCTTGCGGTTATACCGGAAGTTTTCCGAAATATACCTATTTTAAATGGATCACCCTGTAATTTTTGTATTCCTTTTTTCATTTCCGATAAATTTTACCCAAGGTTTTTTTGCGTACTATAGTCATTTCCGTCGCTTCCTTGAGGACTGCTCGACTTGGAATGAATGTGCTGGTCCCCTTTCTGCCTGTTTTTCTGATGTGTTATTTTTGGTGGGGTTTTGATTATGATTTTCCATGTATTTGAGATATTTTGTTCATCTTTCTTGTTAAGATTTTTTGTGTTTTCTATTTTGAGTGTTGTTCGCTTATTTTTTATGCTATTTTTATGTTCTTGGATTCTGATAGAAATTCTTCTGTTTGACCCGATGTATTCTTTTTCATAGTCTCTACACGGGATCCTGTACACTCCCTGGTTTCCTAATGGTATTTTATGTTTGGAATTGCTCAATAATTTGTGTATTGTTGTTTGTGGCTTGTAAATTGTGTATATGTCATGCTTCTTTGGGATTCTTCCAATTATATCTGTTACACTTTTTATGTATGTTAGTGTGGTTCTTGGTTTTGGATTTATCATTTTCTTCTTTTTTCTCTGCTTTTGGATTTATATTGTTTTATGTCCTTTTTAATATTGTGTTTTTGTAGTTCTTTTGTTTTAGAGCTGTTGTGATGTTGTTGACTTCATCTGAGGGGTTTGGTTAGTCGCAAGGATGTGGAGATCAGTGTGTTGGTGACTGATTATAACTGTAATGGATGGTGGTGAGATTCGGCCTTTAGGTATCTGTTTGTATGATGGGTTTTTTGTAGATCGTGTAATCGATACTTCGGTCGTCTTTTCTGGTGATTAAAAGGTCAAGGAAAGGTATCTTCTTGCTTACTTCGACATGCAGTGTGAACTGTATACGGTAATGAATGCTGTTTAATTCCTCTAAAAATATGTCTAAGTTGGATCTTCCAAGTGGTCATATGATGGAGATGTCATCAACGTAACGTTTCCAGAAGGATGGTTTTGTTTTATTTTTTCTTAGGACGTCTGTTTCGAAATATTCCATAAAAAGTTTTGGGATGACTGGTGATAGCGAAGAACCCATAGGAACACCATCTGTCAGTCGATAGAAGTTATTTTCATAGGAAAAATATGTGTTTTTAAGACAGTGTTCGGAGAGGTCGATGATGTAATGTGGGAACTCCTCATTCATAACTATCTGGTCTAGAGCCTTGTCAATTGGTATGCTTGGATACAGGAATTTGATGTCCAGGCTAGCAAAAATTGTAATTTTGTGCAGTTACACGATCTACAAAAAATCTACACATACATACAAATACCTCAATACCGAATTTTGCCACCATCTATCACAGTTACAATCAGTTCCTAACACACTGATCTCCAGATCTTTGCAACTAACTAACCACGAACCGCCAAGAAGAACTCAACAACATTACAGCAGCTCTAAAACAAGACAACTACAAAGAACATAATATCGAAAATGTCATAAAACAGAACACAAATGCAAAAGCAGGGAAAAAAGAAGATGACAAATCCAAAACCAAAAACCGCAATATCGTACATAAAAGGTATAAAGGACGTAATTCAATGAATTCCGAGAAAGCATGACATATGCACAATTTACAAATCACAAACAACAATACACAAATTATTGGGCAATCTCAAAGACACCAGGGAGTGTACCACATCCCATGTAAAGACTGTAAAAAAGAATACATCGGCCAAACAAACAGAAGAATTTTCTATCTGAGTCTAAAAACATAAAAATACCATAAAGAATAAGCAAACCGCATTAGCTTTATTCCAGCATCATCTGAAAACAGATCGCACCCATAAGGCACTATAGAACGCGCATCATCAGAGAAGCTATCGAAATAGAATACACTAAAAACCTTAACAAGCGAGATGATGCACAAAATATCCCAAATATATGGGAAACCCTAATCAAAACCAAAAATAACAGAAAAACAGGACAGCGAGTCGAGAGAGAAGGTCCACACTTGGAGAAGCAAGAAAACCAGCCAAGTAGAAGCAAGGTATATATTTACAATTTATTATCGTAAATCCATTCTGGAAATAACGGTTCTGAATGTTTATGAGATTGACTTTCTACCTGGAATTTAACTTAAATATCTTATCACCAAATAATCTTATGATATTGGTATGGGTGCGATCACACGCCTAACGTTGTCCTCAAATTAAATTTTCTATTAAATGCCATAATTAATTTACTACATATTAGGTATATACTATAAAGTCAGACTTGATTGTTCGAAATTCTGTAAACCCCCTAATATTTCCTGTGTGTTTTAGAGATATCTGGATTATCATTTAGAAAAACAAATTCATTGTATAAAATTTTATCTATCGAACGATGTGAATATTTCGCATGATTCAGAATTACGTGGTTGGTTAACAGAAGCGGTCTCTTAAGGTCGTGTAGTTTGCTCGCGAAATGCTTTTAGAAACGGAAAGTGTGTTGCCATTTCATGTCTGTAGTGCGTTGTTTCTTGTTATTGTGTTTCTGTTTTGTGATTTTCTGTAGATAATTACTAATTTTATTATAGTAGTTTTTTGTAACTAGACGAAAATGAGGCAGATAGACGTTTCTGGAAATGGAAACTGTATGCTTCATTCAATCTCGTTAGCTTATTTGTTACCAGTGATTGAAAATGAACTAGAGTTCAAAAAAAGAATTAAAGTACTTTTTGGTGATATTGAATCAGCCCAGTTAATTTATATTACTGATAATATTAAAGATCTGGAGACGTCTTGCGACGGTAAATATTTTAGTTGCGTTACTGCGCAAGATGAATGGAATAAAGTTATCCATATATTTCGTAAAAGAATTGTGGATTACATGTGTAATGAGCGAGAAAACAGGATATATGAACAATTTTTCCCAGAAAATGATATAAAACTTCAAAAAGAACAATTTGAGGGATCTACAAATTTTATTGATTACTTGGAAAAAATACGTGACAATAACGTGTGGATGAACGAGTTCGTAATCAAAGCTTGCAGCGACTTCCTGTGTTGTCCCATCACGGTAACAGTAGAAGGAGATTATTCACGGATATATAACGGTGAATTAAATGTGCCTCCTCCCATTAAATTAATTTATATAAATAAATGTCATTATAATTTTCATTTGGATGAATATATAAATTTCGATGATGCTGACGATTTAAAAACTGTTCCGGGAAAAATGGAACCCATTCCCTTAAATGGGGAAACTGAAAGTGACAGCGGAAGTAGTAGTGAAGATGAAACAGCTATAGATACTGTGAATTTTATTCTAGCAGTGCACAAAAATGATTCTGAAACTGTAAAGGATATTTTGACCAATTCAAGTGACAAAGTTCAAAAACTTACAAGTTTTAAAGATCCCAATGGTGATACTGCATTACATATTGCAATAAAAAACAAATTAAAAAGTAGTAATGAAAAGGCAGAAAACAGAAGCATTATTAATATCATTAAATTATTGATTAGACATGATGCAGATATTTACGCTAAAAATAGCAAAGGTAAAACTCCCGCGGATTTAGTTGAAAAAGCTATTAAAAAATCTCCAAATGATTCAAATTTAAAATCATTAAAATCCTTGCTGATAACAAGTCCATGTGAAGATAGGGAAAGAAATAAATTGCTTTCCGTTAAAAAAGCAATTATTCAGTACAAAGCTTTAAGTGGCAATCAGCAACCATCCCAAGAACTACAAAAAAATAATGAAGATAGTAAACAGGAGAAAAATAAAATATTTTGTGAAGAGTTAGTGGATAGTACCCCAAAAAAATTAAAAACAGAAGAGAAATATGCTGCATCAGGTGTCAAACCTTCGTTACATGGTGTCATCTACCAATTACAATTACTAATGTTATTTATGTATCGGGCCTTAAACAGATTTTCATATTTTGATTTAGCTACAGAAATGGATCAAGCAGAAAAATTTGACGACCTTGTTTTTAGATACAGAAATGACTTAAAAAAAAAATGGTCTTGGCGTTTTTTTCAAGCGAAACATAAACTAAATCCTGAAGCTACTACCATTAGTGTAAAAGACTTAATAACCAATGCGGATGGCGATGTTAGCATAATCAAATATTTTATATCTTTTTGTAAAATTAAAAGTAATCCAGTATTCGAAAATTCTGAACTTATCGATTTTACATTATGTACAAATACAGATTTTGACTTTACGAAAAGAACAAAACATAAAATGGCTGGTAATCTTACTGTGGAATCTGAGAAGCATAACAAACTTGTAGCCAGATGGGAGAACAATTTTATTTCGCAAAACTTAGAAAACTGTTCTGTTCTATTTTTTAAAAATAGTAATTTCAAGGCGAAAATGTGGAAATTTAACCAAACAGCCTACTGTGATGTGTCATCATTAATAAAATCGACATTTTTAAAAAGAAGCTTGAAATTTAAATGCAGTAAAAATTTAAAATTTATAATGGAGAAATTGAAAGCTGTTGATATGTTAACGCATAAACATTCAGTCGATGATGCAAATGGGGCATTTCAAGCATTAAAGGTTAATATCGCTGGGAAAGAACCAGGTAAATTAAAATTTGTTGATGCTGCTAAAAGAGTTTTATTCCTTACGAATGCACTTTTAGAAAAAGATAGATACGAAGAATTGGAAAAGATCCGTGATGAATTTGCTGATTCTAAAAATAAAAAAAATGGTCCAAAATATCTTCATCTTAGGCAGCTCCTTAATGACACATTAAAAAGAAATTTACAAAAAATTAATGATGACATTAATGCCGCAAACAAAAAATTCACACTATTTATTGACAATAATTCAAATGAATTTAAAGGTTTGGTTGGTGATTTGAACGAAATAAAGATTTTAAAAAATGATTTTGCAAGTTTGAGACGAAATATCGTAAAATCATGCTACATAGAAGATGTGAAGAATTTTCTTGAAGATTTTCCTGAAATTCCAAAAAAAAAATTAGAAGAAATTAAGAAAAAAATGGAGGTGGATTTTGAAGGTGGAAAAAGAAAAATAATTAAAATTTTAGAAAATAAGTTATCTGACATTGTTATGCTAGAAGTAACACTAAAAGATGACGCTCTCTTGGATTACATGAAAGAATTTTTGGAAAAATTTCAATTTATTACCTTGTATCCTGGTGTAGAACAATTAAATTCACTGATAAGAATGGAACTCGGGAATAAGTTTTGTTTTCTTGATACGGACTTAATAACTAATTCCTTTGAAAAAGAAATGCTTGATTGGTTAAAGCAGTACAATAAGGGTACTAGTGAATTTTTTTCGCAGAATAGAGGCAACACATTTTTTGATTTAATACGAAAGAAAGTCGAGGCAGTTATGGCGTCTGGTTTAAACAAAGCTTATCCAGATAAACTGAGAAGCTACAGTATTAGTTTTAAGGAAAACGTAAATTTCTTGCAGGACTTTTTTTCTTCGTCCGTTAATATTTGTCTTTTGTCAACTCAGTCCACTAGGCTGACTGCAATTAAACTTCTGCAAAGTTTAGGAAACTCAGAGAAATATGTCCCCCAGGATAGTTATATTTTTATGCGTCTGAAGAGTCTTTTTAGGCCTGAAATACATAAACTAGTATTTAATGCTTTTAGTTCAGATCATAATTACCATCTTCTTATAATCGAGTGCCAACTCAAAACATTACAAAATATGAACGGTCCAAACTTCCATTATCTTAGTGAAGAAATATTATCGAGAATTATGTTCAATAAAGAAAAGAAGGTTATATTTATAGCTCCTATGGATGATCAGTTTATGGATGAATTTAAAACTTCAAGCAAAGTCACAACAATTAACGACCAAACAACTTTTTTAGATCTAACACAACATTCCCAGACAGCAATATTACATAAAAATGTAGTTTTTCAAGGAAGATTAATTTCACTAGTTCAACTCATCGGTGTTGAATGGGCAAAAAAGATCATTGATGAAAATGACTTACAATTTCTTCTTGAGAACGATTCCATTGAAATTGGAGACACAGAAGCATTTTCTTCAATTGGCTACGTTTCTAATTATTACATAGACAGATACTTACATCCTCAGAAAGTGAACATTGATGTTTTTAATATAAGAAATGCCATTTTTTTAATTACCTGCGCTACAGTTGACAATTTGGTTGATGGATTAGGTATTACAACGCCAATTTTTTTATGGAATTCAGAAAAAATTTATACAGATGGTATTGTATTATCTTCTGCACATGACGTTGAAGTGTTTAACAAACTTTGTCTTGATAATCCAGAGAAAAGTGTTCATTGGTTTGAATATAGAGATAATGCGCTTTTATGGAAACATTCAATAGGTAATTTATATGAGGTTCGAGAATGTGTTGATAGTAATTTTATTGCCCAGAGAAACGATTTTGGCAAGGAAGATAAATTTATAAACCCCGAATCAAACCAGAAGGTAGTAATTATTGCAAACGATCCGGGAGTAGGTAAATCAACATTTATAACAAGTTTAATCCGGAAGATGAAAAAAAATAATGAAACTTTGTGGATCATTCGAGTGAATTTGAGCAGTCATGGTTTCATTAAAAGAAAAGTTGGAGAAAGCGACCCACGAAAATACACTAGAAGCTTAGATGAAATTTCATCCCTGTTGAATGTAAACTTTGCTATAGAATTTATTACTGAAATGGTTATTCCGTTAAATTCTAAAGGTTGTAGTAGTTTTCAAAGAAAACTGTTTAAAATTGGCTTAAGCGAGCATTCAACAGAAACTGTTCCTAAAATTGTGTTATTTTTTGATGGATTTGATGAAATATCCCCTACTTATAAGGAAAAAACCATCCGGCTTTTAAATGTGCTATTGAAATCAGCTGTTGTCCAGATGTGGGTTACAACCCGAATTCATGAAAAAGAGTTTCTGGAAAATCAACTTAAGTCACCCGCTTTTATTTTAAATCCCTTTAATGACCAGGATCAAGTTTTATTCTTAAACAAATTTTGGTCCGAATGTTTCAATAAAAAGATTCATACTTTGTTAAGTGTAACAGACATTAAACAAATTGATTTAAACATTGATAAACATTTAAGCATTTACTTTAAGGAAATAGCAGAAAATATTAAAAGTTATGCCGAATTAAATTTTTCTCTTATAACAGAAATGACCGACCTAATTGAAGTACATGGTTGCGATACTAATCAACTAATTCAGTATTTGCATAGCCTTACAAAAGAATTAAATTTATGTGGATTTGCTAAAAAATTCATAGAAACGTGGAAAGGATCCATTCGGGACACTGATAAGGCCTTTATAAACATTCCTTTGCAGCTTAAAATGCTAGCCGAAGTAGTTTTTGGAAATCATTTCCGCTTGCCTAGAAATATAGGTTTGGTTCAGCTTTATAGGGACTTTATTCAATATAAATTTAAAATTTTTTATTATGAAAAAGATATCTTAAGCGGAAATGTTGGATCTGATGATGTATATAAAGATCATGTAAATTATCTACGGAATATACACAAGACACTGGCCGTAAAAGTATTTTTTCCTGATCTCCAGTGGACTGAGCTTCAAAAAAACTATGATATGGAACAAGCTGTTAAGTTAGCAAGAGTAGGGTTAGTTGTTTTAGTGTCAGAGTCTAGACTTGAATTTGTTCATCGAAGCTTTGCTGATTTTTTTTTAAGTGAATATTTAATAGAAAACATTCAGTTTGGAAACATACAAAAAATTTTATTGGAGGAAATTTTAATGTATGATGATTATTTTTTGGCCACTAAATTTTTTGACGAACAATTAAAAGAGCATTCAACTTCAGATATTATTCTTTCAGAAACGGCTTTGGCATCTATCAGACAGGTCCTATTGGATGCTGTATCTAAGGACACTTTCATGCACCGACTGTTTATAAATGGCCTGACGAATATAATTTCTTTTTTGATTGAAAAATTGATGAAATACACAGAAATATTAGAGAATATTTTATTGAAGTCTGGAAACTACGGCAAAAGTGCTATATATGATATAATTTACAATCCGTTAATACGAGTAAATAATTCAGTTAGAAGTAAAGTTGTAGAAACATTTTTAAAGGCATTGCAAAGTCATGACGATATTTTAAAAAAAGTTATAACACAAAAGTATCATGAATTATTTGTAGTTATTGACAGTGACTGCCATAATCTATCAACTTTTCAAATAGCAACATTCGCACACGACAGAAATATTTTTAAGATGTTAATGGAACATATGCAACAAAGCGAACGGTTACTTAAGATGGTACTTTCTGAAAATGGATTGGAAGGTGACGGTACTTTCTTCCATTTCTGTGCAAATATGCGGGATAAATATGAATTAGTACTTGAAAATCTGTTGCCTACCGCACAAAGATGTGATTTGAAAACTTCGTGCATCGATGTTATTAATGACGTATTGTTGGCAGTAGATTCTTCACTACGTAATGTTTTACATGTATTAGCGTTACGTGGTAATCACCTTTGGGTTGCCGCACTTCTTAACTGGGTGAAAAATAATACTGGAGATGTTTGGTTATCGCTGATCACCGCTAAAGATAGTCAGAAGTTAACACCTCTAGATGTAGCAGTTTACATGAACAGATGCCTAACCATTACTACATTACTTAACTTTATGAGTGAAAATATGACTAAGAATATGTTCAGGTCTTGTGTAATGCAAAATTCTGAAGAAAATATTCTGTACAAAGCTATATGTCAAGGAAAATCGGAGAGTACATTGACATTATTAAACTGGTTTAAGAATGATTTTCAGAACGATATTTCTGATATAACTTTTACTCATTTGTTATTGGTACGATCTACAGTAGAAGAGCGACCATGTCTAGGCTTAACTTCAGCCAGAAATTTTGTGGAAACTATAAAAATATTATTCGTTTGGCTTAAGGACAATTTATCTAAACATGATTTCAAAGTATTTATATTGCAAATGCTACAAATGACTTCTGATGATAGAAAAACTGCTTTGCATGAAGCTGTTTACCGGCAAAACTATATGGTGGTAGAGTTTTTGTTAAATTTTATCACTACCGAATTACATTTCAAAGTCCTTGTCGCCATTTTACTTGCAGTTGACAAATGGGGATACACTGCTTTCGATTATGCCGAAAATTTAGAAATTAAAACGGTTCTAAGGAGAGAGTATAATACAATTATTGCAGTATTAAAATCATTGTCTGAGGGGTCGCGGATAATTGATTTACATATTATGTTTAGTCTGGATCAGCTTAGCTCAATTGAACAATTTGTAAATGTGGATGTAAAACATGACAAAGAACATATTTTAAGAATTATTTCAAAGGCTAAATGCTTGATGAATTTTGATTCGCCTCCAGAACAAGTTGCTACAAATCAAAAAACAATTTTAACATTACCTCCTGGATCCGGAACCCTTTCTGAATCTGTTGATATGGTGGGAAAGGGAACATATGTTGATTCCTCCTTAGAGCAAGATAACACGAATTTAACACTACATTCAGTGCTCGTATCTGATTCAGAATCTGTTGGTCTAGTGCAAACTGAAATTAAATTAGAAACTTCTTCTAATTCTGGTAACAGTCGCGATATTAACAATGCAACAACTGATGAAGAAACTGACGATAAAACTACAGATGATCTTTTACGATTGAGGGGTGGGGCTTCTTCTAATCGGGATAAAAGTGCTAATGATCGTTTTAGATTATATTTATCCCAGCAAAATTTTTTATCATGGATTACTCGGGTAAGTTATTTGACTATATATGTATAGTAGTAGTATGTATCCTTTCGTACCGAACAATCGCGTGCAAGAAATATTAAAATTATCACAAAGAAAAGATATATCTGTACATAAGATATATCTTTAACAACAGGACCAGGGCCTGGTATACAACAAAATATGAGCATGAATGGGTACTGTCACAAATGAATAGATTTTTGATTGATTGAAATATGTGGCGGAATATTTATTTAAAACACTTTATTTTCGCCACTTTTCACTCCAGATGGAGATGTGAAATAATGCATTGGGGTTTGTCTAAGGATTATCAACGAGTTTTTATTATTCAAAAAAATGTTATGGCATTCTTGCCGGTCTCAGGTGGGGTAGATTTGACGCCGCGCTTTTAGGGTCAATTATATTTTTACTGCAGTAGAAGTTTACATACAGGCTGTCTCACGACGGCCGTCCATTAGAATATCTCGGGAAGTAATTAGATTCGTACCGAACAATCGCGTGCAAGAAATATTAAAATTAACACAAAAGAAAAGGTATATCTGTAAACAAGATGTATTGTTGTATTCGCACGCGATATACAATCTGATAAATATAGACCTAAAATTTTACAGCGGTGTTTCGTCTTCGACGTCTACGGTAGGACTCATCAGTGGGTCCGTCGACGCCTTACCCAAACACCCTGTGTTGACGTACTTATATATCGTTGGAACTGATATTTTGTACTTATTTTCGGGCGGAACGTGTCGGTATGATATTGATTATTTTGTGGCATGTTTATCGACCAGACGTCGTGATTTTAATTTTTATCCGTAGTACTACGACACGCCCCCCTTCAAGTAACCACTTTCCATATTGTTCCGTGATCTGTGTCTTGATCATGAATCAAAATGGAAAGCTGGGTGCCCAAGAACTTAACGACGCACTGCAAATTTCGGCCTAATTACGCGGATCCAGTCGCAAAGTATGCAGACTCAATGCGGAGGTAAACTCCATGTCAAGAATCTAGCGGGTCCCTCCCCTAAGAATCCCGAGTCAGGGTATTCAGATTTGGGTCTGCTAGACGATTCTAGCGGGTCCCTCCCCTAAGAACCGTCGAGTCCTATTGTCTCCGAACCCTTCCGGGTCCCTCCCCTAAAGATTCAGAGCTATTCCGAAAACTCCGCAAAGGTCCCATGTCCAGGGATGCCATGTTGTATTCGCACGCGATATACAATCTGATAAATATAGACCTAAAATTTTACAGCGGTGTTTCGTCCTCGACGTCGACGGTAGGACTCATCAGTGGGTCCGTCGACGCCTTACCCATTACCCTGTGTTGACGTACTTATATATCATTGGAACTGATATTTGTACTTATTTTCGGGCGGAACGTGTCGGTAGGATATTGATTATTTTGTGGCATGTTTATCGACCAGACATTAGAAGAAATTAGAGAGAAAAAGAGCAAAATAAGACAAGACATATTGGACATTCAATCAGAGTTAAGACAATATAAGAAAGAAATAGATGACCTAAGAGAAAGAGTGGAGAATTTGGAGGCTGAAAATCAAAATCTTTAAAATGTTATTTTAAATCAGCATAATTTAGATAAATGAAAAAATATGTTGATTTTCGGACTGGAGCAGGAAAAGTGTGGGCTTGCACAAGAACACCAACTTTAGACTGGAAAAAAAAGAAGAGACGACCATCAGACCACTGTCAGTAAAATTTGAGAGCGAACTTTAAAAAAAAACTGTTTTAGAAGCTGTCAGACTCTAAAAAACACAGGGATAAAACCCATTCTAATTTAACTTTAACAGAGTATTTGGAAAAGAACAAAAACAGTTATTTTCATTTATGAGTTGGAGATATGAATATTGCTTTATTAAAGGAGGAGGATTACATTGAGAATTATAAGGACATAGTGGCATAGTATAAATTTCTGTCATACATCAATAAAGTCACAAGACCCAAATCAAAATCCTGTGTGGACCCTATATTCTTGATCATGATACCATAAAACAATCAAAATCGTTTATATTTGAATAAAACATAACAGACCATTATCCAGTTTCAATTTTCATCCCTACAGATATGGACAAAAATTCTAATAAATCAAATAATCTTACTTACAAAACTATCATATTCTTCATTGTGAGTTGGAGAAGGAAACTTGGGAATCGGTTTCTACTCTGAGTGATACAAATATCTGCTGGAATCATTTTAAAAAATAAACAAAAATTTTACATAGAAAACACACGAAAAATGTCAAAATAAAGAAGAGAGAGAAAAATTTTAAAAGAGATTGGATGACACCTGATCTACATAAACTTACAGAAGAAAAAACCAATTATACAGAGACAGGTTATAAAATCCAGAAAATACATAGGTACATAAAACAAAAATACAATGTATTAAAAAACAGATTTAGGCTTTTAACAAAGCAAGCAAACGAGGCATTTTTTGAATATCAAATTGATAAAAATAGCAACTCAAAGTCAGCATTTTGGGAATCTGTAAATAAAATATGTAATACAAATAACGTAAAGGTAAAAATTGAACAAATAAAAAACGACACAAATCAAACGTTAACAGATAAAATAAAAAGAAATAGCGGATCAATTTAAAAAATATTACAGTGAACTGGGCAAAAGTTATGCAAAAAAACTAACCTGAACTAACGAAAATAGAGATTAAAAAACAAAAAATCGCCTGGTTAGGACTGCATTAGAAGTGAAACACTTAAAGAGAAAGCTTCACAAATTTCTCCAGTGTCAACTTTTTTAGTCAATTGGTGCTTGGAGACCGGAATTTGACCTGATTGCTTAAAAAATGGAACATTTAAGTCATTATTTAATAGTAGAGATAACTATCAAATGATAAACTACAAACCAGTGTCAGTTTTATCGGTCTTTTCAAAAATTGTAGAAAAAATTTTAAAAAAGTGGTTTATTGGGTTTCTGGAGAAGTATAAGGTCTTGTCTGAGTCTCAGTTTGGTTTTAGAACAGGTAAATTCCCCCAGGACGACGCAACTCAGTTTTGGGTTACCCAGATCCAGAACACTCTCGATGAAAGTCATCAATGTGTCTGTTTGTTGATCTCTCCAAAGCTTTCGACACTATTTGTCACAAGATACTCCTAGAAAAGCTTGAGAGCTCGAGATTTTCAGTAACAGTAAAAAGTGGCTTGTAGTAGAGGAAAAACAGACTACTCTATGTGAACATATTTGTTAAAATCGTGATACATTCAGTTAAATTATTACTACAGCACGATTTTTCAACAATTTTAAGAAAAAAGTTGCTTTATGTTATTTATTATTGTCTTTATTCAATTCTGCTTCCTTCAGTTACAAAAAATTAGGGAGACAATTTGAAACTTCGGCATACTATAGTCCATATTGATAGAAAATGATAGCAAATATAGTCCTAAATTTTAAGTCTTAGGCAACATTAATACGGCAATTTGACTCCGTTAAAAATCTGTTACAAATTGTTCAGCGTACACTCTTAAAAATAAATTGGTAATGTTTGCTAAAATGTGGGTATGATAACTTTTTTTTTTTAGTGGAAATAAACTCAACCGAAATTTTGTCCCACAAAACAAAATAAAAATCTTGCTTAGAAAAGTTAGACTAATTCGTTGCGTAAGTAAACAAAACCTATACTTTTTAGTGATCGCAACTAAAGTTTAAACTGAATAAATAATAAGTTTTGTGACGGAAATTTAATCTTGACATTTAATCAGCTAATTTCCTAAATGAACAGTGTTTGAAGCTGTTAGTTTTATGAACTAAAATTTTGTTTCTGAACGCTTCAATTTTTGTTATAGTAGTTTTTATTTTAGTTTCCTTTGACTAATCAAAGATATTATCAAAAGTATTTTTTTGGTGATAGTGACATACAAAGTCAATCACGACAAGGAATTGTTAACCATAAGCAGAAAAATAATACTAATTTAAATCTAAAAATTTGTATAAAGGGAATTTTATTAAAGTTTGTATCTAACAGAGTCGAGTTTCGTTTGCGGGAAAACAGTTTATATTTATAAAAATATTTTTAAATTTAGAGTAATATTACATACTTTTAAAGAAAAATAAAAAAAAAACGTGTGTTTAAAAAAATAATTCAAAGTTGGGCCGGGATAATGGCCCTGGAAGAAGGAATGTAAATTTGTGATTTCTTTACCTGATATAAATAGAAAACTAAAGTCCTTAAAAAAATAAATATAAGTTCGGGTGCAAACGAAAATATACTTTATTTTTATTATACAGAATCCCTTTATTCCAATTTTCGAATTTCAATTTATATTTGGATAAAGAACAACTATCGTGATTTACCTTAAAAGTCACCATCATACATGAAACTTGTTTTACAAAGCTCAAAGGAGAAATATTAATAAAACACTAACTATAAATAAAAATGGTTTATTAATTCGGACTCTAACAATGAAAATAATTTAACGTAAAACAAAATTTTTGAGATTTTTTTACGTTTATTGTTATAAAGATTTATATTTAAAAACAGTATTTTTAAAATAATATGTGACCAGCAAAAAGTAAGGTTACATCAACATGCATGTCAAATTATATATATATATATATATATATATATATATATATATATATATATATATATATATATATATATATATATAGCACTACAACGGCATAATGTGGATATATCCACTGCTATTGCATCTCACACGGGGGAATCCGTGAAAGCAGCATAAACATATATATATATATATATATATATATATATATATATATATATATATATATATATATATATATATATATATGGTGTGTGGCAGAAAAGTAATGAGACTGATTTTTTATTTATTAAAGTTTTTATTTTTTTCAAACATCAATGTTATCGCCTTCAAAGTAGTTCCCTTGGGCAGCTACACGCTCTTTTGGATGTTTTTTAAAGTCCCGAAGTGACATCCTTTGAGGACATTTTTCAGTTTAGGAAAAAGAAAAAAGTCACAAGAACTGATATCAGGTGAATGGGGAACCACAGGAATGCCTTTTGAGGTCAAAAATTCTGTGACGCAGAGGGCAATGTAATATGGGGCGTTGTCATGATGAAGCATCCATTTGTCTGCAGTGTCTGGTCTGATGCGAATCACCCTTCTTCTGAGCCTTTCAAGGACGTAAGGTTACATCAACATGCATGTCAAATTATATATATACATATATATATATATATATATATATATATATATATATATATATATATATATATATATCTATAGCACTACAACGGCATAATGTGGATATATCCACTGCTATTGCATCTCACACGGGGGAATCCGTGAAAGCAGCATAAACATATATATATATATATATATATATATATATATATATATATATATATATATATATATATATGGTGTGTGGCAGAAAAATAATGAGACTGATTTTTTATTTATTAAAGTTTTTATTTTTTTCAAACATCAATGTTATCGCCTTCAAAGTAGTTCCCTTGGGCAGCTACACGCTCTTTTGGATGTTTTTTAAAGTCCCGAAGTGAGATCCTTTGAGGACATTTTTCAGTTTAGGAAAAAGAAAAAAGTCACAAGAACTGATATCAGGTGAATGGGGAACCACAGGAATGCCTTTTGAGGTCAAAAATTCTGTGACGCAGAGGGCAATGTAATATGGGGCGTTGTCATGATGAAGCATCCATTTGTCTGCAGTGTCTGGTCTGATGCGAATCACCCTTCTTCTGAGCCTTTCAAGGACGTAAGGTTACATCAACATGCATGTCAAATTATATATATACATATATATATATATATATATATATATATATATATATATATATATATATATATATATATATATATATATATCTATAGCACTACAACGGCATAATGTGGATATATCCACTGCTATTGCATCTCACACGGGGGAATCCGTGAAAGCAGCATAAACATATATATATATATATATATATATATATATATATATATATATATATGGTGTGTGGCAGAAAAATAATGAGACTGATTTTTTATTTATTAAAGTTTTTATTTTTTTCAAACATCAATGTTATCGCCTTCAAAGTAGTTCCCTTGGGCAGCTACACGCTCTTTTGGATGTTTTTTAAAGTCCCGAAGTGAGATCCTTTGAGGACATTTTTCAGTTTAGGAAAAAGAAAAAAGTCACAAGAACTGATATCAGGTGAATGGGGAACCACAGGAATGCCTTTTGAGGTCAAAAATTCTGTGACGCAGAGGGCAATATAATATGGGGCGTTGTCATAATGAAGCATCCATTTGTCTGCAGTGCCTGGTCTGATGCGAATCACCCTTCTTCTGAGCCTTTCAAGGACGTCTTTATACAAAAAAAGTTGGTTGACAGTTTGTCCTGGAGGAACAAATTCTTTGTGGACGATTCCCTTTCTGTCAAAAAAACAAATCAGCATTGATTTGATTTTCGATTTGCTCATTCGGGCTTTTTTTGGTCGAGGAGAGCTCTGACTGTACCACTCCTCACTTTGCCTCTTGGTTTCTAGATCGTATTTAAAAATCCATGATTCATCACCTGTAATCACACGACTAAAGAAATTTTGCTCATTGGCGATTCTGTCAAGAAGATCAAGACACTTGTTTTTTCGATTGTCCTTCTGCTCAATTGTGAGGTTTTTCGGCACCATTTTGACACAGACCTTTCGCATGTGCAGATGTTCAGTCAACATTTGATGAACGGCAAATCTGTTCAAATTTAATTGTTCACTCAACATTCTTAATGTTAAACGGCGGTCTAATCTCACAAGAGTCTTCACGCGTTCGATGTTTTCGTCGGTTTTCAAGGTTAAAGGCCTCCCTGAGCGTTTTTCATCTTCAAAGTTTTCTCTGCCTTCCAAAAATGATTTGTGGCAGCGAAAAACTTGAGCTCGAGATAAAGAATGTTCCCCATCGGCCTGTTTTAATTTTTCATACTTGCCGATTCTCCAAGCTTAACACAAAATTTAATGGCATAACGCTGCTCCAAATTCCGCTTTTCCATTTTGCGTAATGCACAAACAAAACACAACTTCACTAATAGCAGTCGAAAAAATCACGTAGTTAACGGAAGGCGTTGAAACTCGCACTAACCGATGGGGGGGGGGGTACTAATACACGTGCTCTGTCAAGAACAACAGTCTCATTACATTTCTACCACACTTCGTATATATATATATATATATATATATATATATATATATATATATATATATATATATATAAACTTCTAAACACTTATTCACAAATTGATTTTCACTATAACTTACTCTGAAGGGTATTATCATGTTATATCCAGCATTGGTAGGTAAAATAGAGAAAATACTGATGAGTTGGTGTATTTCTTAATAAATTTGTTCTTTTTTCTGTTGTTCGTTTCAAGCATTTTTCAACTTGATGGAGGGGTGCTATGTTATGTTTCAACCATTCAAACGCCTCTTTTACGTTGTGGTTCTTTTCACAATCTACAAAAAATAAATATTTTCTACAAAATTTTACTCCCGATGCATGTACCTAACCAGAACCAAAATATGTACAGGCTGTCCCAAATTCGTACCTTATTATTGGGATCAGGGAAACCATAAGATACAGCAAAGCTGAAATGAGGCTTTAGTGTCGTCGAAAAATTTAAGAAATTCCAAGTACTTCCGAAAATATTCTTAAGAAACCAAAAATTGATTTTTATTTTTTGACTTACTTTAGGGAGATAAGATCAAATTTTTTTTTTCATTTCTACAACCACGCTAGCCCTCTAGAAAATGGTTTCCTCAGATTTTAAGTGCGCCCTTTCGTTTTTCGGCTACCATTATCCTCACTGTTAAAAATAACCTTAAATTTAATGCAAATTTAATGTCCATTCAACATTAAATTTAATGATTTTGTACCGAAGATCGTGAATAATTTACAATTACTTTAAATCTAAAGCAGTTCATTCAAATATCAGTTCGTTGTACATTAAATTTGATTAAATGATATCTTAAATTTCAATAAAGTAACTAAAAAGATATTTCAGCTTTCTGTACATTAAAATTAATTCACATGTACCTTAACATTAAAGGAATTTACATTAATATTCATGGTACATTGCATGAGATTCCGGGAGATGGCGCAACTTGTATTATACTTTTTGTTTAGTACGGTATACGTTGCTTAAAGGACTCAATTTTCTTATGATGAGGTGTATATGTCTGTTGGTACTGACGGGAATCAATTACTTCGAAATCGGTTTACAGATGACGATATACTACCTACGAGAAAAAGTCCCATCTTTTCCTGGTAGCAGAATTTTTTGACCTCATATTAATGTTAGTGCATTAAATATGTGATAACATATCTTAAATTCAATGAACCCTAGCTGTAGATTTCATGTACATATTCGCCTTAAAAGTAATGATCAAAACTTTAAATTTAATGTATGATTACATTAGATTAAATGGAACAAATTAATGTAAATTATTAAATTTAATGCATTACATTAAACGCATTTAATAAACGTTTATAAAATTTGCTTCCAGCACATTTACCTTAAATTTAATGTATTTGCATAATGCATTAAGGCACTGGTTATAAACCATTTTATAGCGGCAAATAAATAATAATCTCAGATAATCAAATAAACTTTCATTTAGCATTGCTCTGATTACTATGATGTGACGTCATATGTGTCACGTGACCACTGCCATTACTTAAATTGCGTTTCAGCGCGCTTTTTTAACATTAAACCTTTTTAATTGATTTTTACTGAAAATATAAAAAATTGCGAAGAAATAATTATGTAGTGTACATTAAATGTGATAAAAAATAATATGAAATAATTTTTTATCAGCACCCTATTGGTTAAAATGTTTTTAAAATTCTAGTTTTAAGTTTCTTACTCCCTTTTTTAATAAAGTGTGACATAATTATAAAGTATTATCAGCACTTACTAATTTGTTTATTGCTACTTTTTTATTATTTTAGCTTTATTATTTAATGTATTTTCTGTTTTTACAGGTGAGTGTCCCTAAAGAGCTTCCAAGTAGTGTGACCGAGAGTGTGCCTGATGTAAGTAACTTATTAGTTTTTCTTTATAACAGTGGTGATGAGAAGTGTGCAAAAAAGTACTGTGTAGTTGTTAACTTCACACTGCAAAGTTAAGGATAATTGTTCAACGTGTAATTATGCATACGTCATACGTAAAAAAGTTTTAAAAAATATGTAAGAAAGTCACCCCTGAATTCACTAGCATGGTCTAACTTTAAAACCGTTCTAAATTGACAGTAGAGTGCTTAAACTGACAAGAGCAACAATAAGTTGAACAAGTTTTAAACCCTAAAAATACAAACATAAAAAAATAATAATTTTCTTTTTTTATTGAACCGGTAAAAATGGAGAATTTTATTTATTTTCGGGATACAACTATTTTCCTTATATATTCCAAAGCTAGGTTCGTATCCTTCATATCTCTATATAAGTGTTTATTTGTTGACATGTAAATTATGACAACATAACCACAACAAAACTGGCCGGCTAAAAGATTTATTTTTTATGGCAACTATATCGGATTTAAGTCTTAAACCTTCTTAGTGAATCTGGCTGTCAATGTTTAAGCAAATTTAAATCTTTAAGGCTTAAGTCAGGACTACCACATCACATCAGTTATCAATTTCGTCTAGGAAATATTATAATGTAGCTCATTTTTGTATCCTTCAGCACTAGTATGTATTATATATTTTTAAATACATTTTCTTTTCCTCTGTATACCAAAAAAAAATCCGGAATTTTAATGAAATTTCGTCTTGGTCATTTTTTCTTTATCTTTCAAGAATCTTCCGATTTCTGATATAGTTTTTTTTTATCTCCGCCTCTGTCGTACTGGATTGTACTTTATTTTTATAGGTATCTTATTTGTGGTTTTGCTAAACGTTCGACGACAACCAACTAAAAATAATATCCGTATAATATACTTGATAATAATAAGCATGCTAGTCAATTTAATTTAATTTTTAGTTGCGCGCAAGCAGTATCTTAATTTGTATATACTATGGAGTATATGTTCATCTTTATTTAATATACTAATACTAGATTTGTATCTCTCTTACCTATTTGTGAATTATAACAATCTGAAGTAAATCGAATACGATTAATAAAAAGGAAAAATAACTAATTAGAATATTTATCTGTGGGTCGACTATGTCTCCTCGCCGCTTATTTTATACCGTGACGCGTAAATCGCCATTTTTGTTTGCTGTTATCAGCTAAACTTATGTTGTGCAATTATTTTTTATGTTTTTGTCGGTTCGATTTTACTTAGTCAAGTAATTCGTTTTCTATTTTTGAATGAGAAAAATTTTCAGGTATGTATTTTTTTTTAAATTTAAAAACTATTTTGATTTAATTAGGTTACTACTTCATGTTTTATAAAATATTTATTAGTTTATATCGTGATACAGCCTATTTCAAATTTAGTTGGCACTATTACTAACTTATTTACAATATTTTTAGAGCTACGTCATCCATTAAATTATACTCGTGTACTTTTTCCCGTTGAATGCGTATCCATAAATAGAAACAATCGAGTACGTATTTTTTTTTAAATGAATCACTCTATATATTCTCCGCGAAAAAGAAACCTAGGCAAATTTTAAGAAACTTATCTCTTGAATAATTAAAACTAATGGAATAAAAATACACATAATTATGATGGACACAAATTAACAAAATTTTTAAACTTTTCTAAATTAATATACACCGTTTTCCAATTCTCAACTTGAATGTTACAATATGATGGCTGAATACAATGACTTTATGTAGGACTTTTTTTTTATCATAGAAATTACTTCGCATCATGCTAAAAATGTTCATAAAGGGTGTTTTTTATAGAGGTATAGAACTTTAAGTTGGCAACACTTTTTTAACTGGCGGCCATTTTGTCAGCTGTCAAGTGATTTATGTTTAGTTTGGTTTGGCATTTCAACGTGAATAGACTGACGCCTGAACAACGCTTCCAAATTGTGCAAATTTATTTTGAAAATCATGGTTCTGTTCGAAATACGTATCGCGCACTACGTCCATTTTACGGTCAACATAATCGTCCATCAGAGCATTTAATTCGATTAACTATGGAACGTTTTCACACCACGTTTACTCTAAATGATAATACGCATCCACAGAGACGTCGTACAGTGCGTACAGAAGAAGTCATTGCTGCTGTAGAGCGTAGCGTAGAGGAAGACCCGAATCAGTCTATCCGCCATCGTGCACAGGAATTGGATATGTGTCCATTCACTTTATGGAAGATTTTGCGGAAAGATCTTGGTTTGTGTGCTTACAAAATCCAACTCGTGCAAGAATTGAAGCCACACGATCACCTAGCAAGGCGTAGATTCGGTGAATGGGCCCAAAACAAGATTGCCGTTGATCCCGATTTTCATAAGCGAATTTTGTTTAGCGATGAAGCTCACTTTTGTTTGAATGGATACGTCAATAAACAAAACTGCCGTATTTGGAGTGATGATAATCCTCAAGTGTATGTTGAGACACCGTTACATCCAGAAAAACTAACTGTTTGGTGTGCTTTATGGGCTGGTGGAATCATTGGTCCGTACTTCTTTAAAAACGATGCTGGTCAGAACGTTACAGTCAATGGTGACCGCTATAGAGCCATGATTATTGACTTTTTCGTTCATCAATTGAACAACCATGATGTGCAGGAGCTGGGGTTTCAACAAGACGGCGCAACATGTCACACAGCTCGTGCCACAATTGATTTATGGAAGGAAACGTTTGGTAACCGCATAGTTTCACCTTTCGGACCCGTGAATTGGCCTCCAAGATCGTGCGACTTAACGCCGCTAGACTATTTTCTGTGGGGATATGTGAAGTCGCTAGTCTACGCCGATAAGCCCGAAACGATTGATCACTTGGAAGACAACATTCGCCGCGTTATTGCCGATATACGGCCACAAATGTTGGAAAAAGTCATCGAAAATTGGACCTCCAGATTAGACTACGTCCGAGCCCGCCGTGGCGGTCATATGCCAGAAGTCATATTTAAATTATAATGCCAGAAGGTTATCTTTCGAATAAAGTAAATTTCATGTCAATTTAAAAAATTCATCTTTGTTTTATTCCATTTAAAAGTTCTATACCTCTATAAAAAAACATCCTTTACAAGCATGTTATAGGTCATAAAATATGAATTGGACATAAAAATTGCAAAATTCAAGAGGGCAGATCGAATATGGCGGCTATATAGACCATTTCAGTATAAAACAGAAAACATTTCTGATGGCTTGAAATTTGATATTCCGAGGTTTTCGGGGTTGCCAACCACATTTCTGATGTCCAAGTTGCAAAATTCAAAATGGTAGATCCAATATGGCGGACATATAGGTACTTGAAATACAACAGGGGCATAATGATTAGATAATAATGCGAGTTTATAATAACAACTCTAAGAACCTCTTGAAAATCACTAATCAGAATTTAGGTCACAAATTTAAATTGTGTGATTCGAGATACATAACTAATCCAATATGGCGGTTACATAGGCTTTACTAACAAGAGTTCACTAAAAGTCCGTAAAGTTGTGTGAAAATTGGAACTTCGGGGGTTTTAATATTGCTGAAATGTTATGATCAAATGCGTTATTAGTGATTCTTAGAACTTTAATTTTTTTATGAATAAGATTATATCCATCTGAGGCATTAATAACTCTTTAATAACAGAATCTGTCATTTTTTTTACTATAAAACGATGATGTTTTGATATTTGTGGCACTGTAAGAGATTTTTTGAAGCTCGCGTTTAAAAACCTCTGAGATTTCGTATGCTCTTGTTTACTATAAAATAATATTGTCATATCGTTCATGGTTTTGTATCCCACGTAAAGATTTGTGATAAAATAGGCTTAATTGACTTACTTAAAAGACTTTGTCTCTAAGTTTTCCTTGTAAATGTTGCTCCAATACTATCTGAAGCGCCTTTACTCTGTGCCGTTGCATGCATATGTCATTCAGCCTTTATTCCAAACTCTATTTCATAATCTATCAAATTAATCATTTGAAATTTGTTCTTAAAGTGCTGTTTTGCACCATCGTAACACACGCCAAGTAACTGTATGATGTATACTATCTGATAAAAATATAAACCTTTACAACAAAAAAAAAATTTATTGTAAAAGGAGGAAAAATTATATTGCAATTTTGACATAAGAACTCTGATTGCCGACCCCAAAAACCTCTAGGTATCAAATTTTAAGCTTGTCTAACAATTGTTAACCATTTTGTATTTCAAGGTCATCTATGGGCACCATATTGAATCCACCTTCTCAAATTTTGACATCAGAATTGCTATTGGCGACCCCAAAATTTTTAGCCTGATGCGCTTATTTACGTGAAATCATTTCTGTGTTGAAGCAAAAGTCCTACACGAAGCCATTGTATTCAGCCGCCATATTGTATCAGCCATGTTGAGAATTGGAAAACGCTACTCGGCTCCAGAAACTAGATGAGAAACAAATATTTTAAGTCCTTGCTAGACTCTTAAATGTTAATACAATTCTGGAGAGCAGGGGTTGTCTGATTGACAAAAATTGCTTCATATATATATATATATATATATATATATATATATATATATATATATATATATATATATATATATACTAAAACCTTGGCTAAGCGGACGTGAAATTTGTCAATCCACATCATTCTCGTGTTAGAAAGTGCGGAGCACTCCAAAGTATGGAAAAACTCCGGGTCCGAAAGATCGTGACAGCGCTGTTTCGTCCTAATATGGGACTCGTCAGGCCACCGCATTCGGTACAAACCATCATCTCGCCTTTGCATCCTATAAAGCTGAATTTAAAATCAAAAACAGCAAACAAGACGACAAAGGCGACATCTCGATGGTTCACTTGATAACACAAGAACCACACAAATTGACAAAGTTTGTAAAAATCGCCATGTGGTGGCGCGACGGTGAATTAAAACTGAACTATATACAATCGAGTACACGAAACGCGCTACCCAAAGCATAGGGGTCGCATTATTCGGTACTGGTAACCATGTTTACATGTGGCACGCAGTGGATTTTGAAAAGAGTAACCTCTAAAAAAGGAAGAGAGAAAGGCCCAGAACATTACGAATAGGGGATGTCCGTAAAGCCAAGTCAGGTAGCCTCCTCAGAGGAGAATGGCGCTATCGATGAAAGTGGAGAAAAGGAACGAGAATATTTCAAAATTAAATACACTTAAAATGAGTGTGCAACAGCTTAAAATTTCATTCGTTGCATCTACTTTTTGATGCTGATGAATACTTTAGGCAATTCGGCTATCGACGAATAATAGGTGCACTATAAAAACAATTTCTCGGTTTTTCCATTTTCATATTCTAAATGGATCTGAATTACTTGAAAATAAACACTTAGAGATTTTTAGGGTCGCAAGTCAAGAAACTAGTCTCAGAACAGCCTAACCCAAGATGACGGATCCAATATGGTAGTGAACTAACCTATTTTCACACTATTACTTACTCAAAAAGATTCGGAACGGATCGGCGATCACGAAACTAGACTCAGGGTAGCAAAATTACAGATGGCGGGTCCAATGTGACTGTCGAACACACTATATTCACACTGCAAATCACTCAGAATCCTTCAGACCGACTCAAAAATGGTTACTAAGAGATATCCTCTCTTCTTTTAGCATGCCGAATTCTACATTTTCGAAAGTGCGAATATATAAGCTTTACAATTGATAGATCCTGAAAGATTTTAAGTAAATCACAGTGTGAAATAATGTATGGAACCATATTGTACTATGTTGTTATCCTGAGCTAGCTTCGTGACCAGCGATTCAGAAAATCTCCTAGTATTGAGTTGTTTCAATGGATTTTGAGTGATTCGCAATGTCAGTGTGGCATGTTCGACGGTCATATTGAATTCTCCATCTTGAAATATGCTTTCCTGAGACTAGCTTTGTGATCAGCGATGGAAAACATTCCAGAAAACATTTTTACTTCTTCTGAAGGATTTTGAGCTACTAATAGTGTAAAAATAGCCACCGCCATTTTGAGTTGTGCTGTTTTGAGATCAGCTTCTTGATTTTTGCGGCCCTACAAACCTTGAAGTTCTCATTTTCAAGCTGTTGAGAGAGACTTAGAATATGAAAATGGAGGAAAATTGTTTTATTAGTGCACCGATTCTCTCCGCTATATCGAATTGTCCAAAATACCCATCGCCATCAAAAAATACATACACTGAATTTTTTTCTTGTTCCAAGTTGACTTTTTCTCATCCATTTTGAAATTGATTTTGACCAAAGTAGTGTGTTTAAAGTTTAAAGGGACATTATAATCGTCCTTTTTATGATTCTATCTACGATCATCACATGTACCCCCCCCCCAGACACCTACCTGTCTTTTAGTGTTGTTGCGTTGACTTTAAGATCGCATTGCTCATATTCACGTACCTATCAATCGGTTTGTCGTAAAATCTAGTTATTCCTGGTTTAGTGTTATTACTATTTGGTCATTTGCAAAATGGGATATGTAAGTAGGGTTGTGTCTCCATTCAGTTATATACTCGTGCCAGAATCGATCTTTCCCACTTTCTTGTCTCACTCTCTTATTTACTGAGAAGCGCCAGAAAATTGGTTATTTCGATTCTAAATCATCGCAGAACTCTTGTGTAAACTTTATGAGTGGGAAAGCTTTCAAACTTGCCATAATTTATTGTTTATGTTATGGTATTACTTTAAAAAAATGCAAGAATAAAAAGATATAACCATCAATATTTTGAAAACGTGTAAATCTAGGTATAAGGTTCGTTTCATGATGAAACTGAAAATGCAAAAAAAAATTGTAGGATTGCCATACCAAGGATAACATTCTCCACTTTTTTTTTATACATCCTGTATGATATCAAATGTACAGAAAAATTTAAAAAAAAAATAAAGAAAAATCGACTTGTCCGAATATTTTTCCAAAAATCGCTTTCTTTCGAAAATATTTAAGGTGTTTCATACTTTCTGCTCATACTGTATATTAAAGTCGAGTGAAAATAGCTCTGCAAGCGAAAATTAAGTGTTTTAAATTGATTGACCTAGAAATCATCATTATTTTGCTAATGATTTGGATTAAATGAAAGATATATTTTAAACGAATGTGGAGCTTTTGATTTATGCTTGTTTTTGGCTTATGTCTTCGGAACGATATCGCAGCTTATGCCCCGTTCCGCGCTTACACCTCCTTTTCCGGTGACCCACGGGGAGGTTTATATGTTTTCAAGTCTGGAATCTATCCGTGAGACTCTCGGATCATCGGACACAATTTATAAATATTTCTAAATGATATATTTAATGATATGCCATTCCATTCCTCGGGTGGAGACGGTTGCGCATGACCATTTCATTCAGCCACCTTTCCGTACTAAATCACTTCGGCGATAAAATATTCTTTCCCTACACAAAAGGAAATGGCAGTACGAAGAGGGATTGTAGGCCATATCACTCACTCCCCTTGGACTTAGTAGCACTTCCTAAAAGGAACTGGAATTCCGTCCCGATATTCACAACCCACACGCAAATTCCCGCCAATTTAGTGACGCTCGCAGGTCGCGATGCAAACACCATAAATACCGGAAACGAACTGCATTTTTAAAATTTAACATAATTGTATTTAACAAAAACTCTTAGTTTTTCTTCCATGGCATCTGGTCTAAGTCAAAAAAAAAATGGGTCCTCTTAACTTACAAAAAAAATTAGGCCGAGATCTTTTTTTTTTGTTATAAATTCTAAAATTAGATACAGTTCAGAATTAAATAAAAATGCGTTGTTGCTTTATTAAACAAGATTAGCGCTATAAATAACTATAATTATAAAGTTTTGAGATGAACACACACTTTTTATTCAAATAATTATGATTATGATATAATAGTTGTATCTGTCTCACTTGCATACTTATAAGTTCGATTCGAAGCTATTAGGCCGAGATTTACACGCTGTAACGCTATATTTGATACCGCCGTAAATTGGTTTAATTTTTTTCTCTCTCCCAACAATACCTGACGCCCCCTCCATTAACGGGCTTGTAAGTTCGATCGTTCCGCCATTTTGTAATGTTTGCGAGTATTTGCAACAACTTGGTTGTTGACGGCAAATCTTTTCGGTAATGCAGTGTTGTCTTTTTTCATTCTACCCACGGAATCAAATTACAGGCGAGAGCGGAATTTCGTGTTATGCTAAGTGGATCATGCTGTGTTGCCGGTTCAGTTTAGTCAAGGAATATTGAACTCGGTGAACTAGGCGGTGTAGGGCGAGAAAATATATTTCGGTATGTATGTTTGTATAAATAGGAATAGTATTGTTAAATGCTACGTTGTCATATTATCAAGAAGTATAATATTTCGTTAATAAAACTAGTGTCGACAGGAAATTTTACTGGTTCTCACGCAGCTCGACCTGGTTCGTCAAAAATGGAATTGAAGTTATGCTACAGACAACTAAAATAATGAACCTACTTTTAAATATATAAAATAAATCGTCACCTTAACTGTTTTATTCAAATGAAGTTCACATTTTCAGTTGCAGAAAATAATAATATAAAAAAGTAATAAACCTTTCTTTATTATTAGGCTAAAACTTGTAGAAGTGTCAGAATGAATTATTTTTGTTTATTTCACACTTTGTTTAAGTTAATTTCTATTGTCTTCACTTCATATTTCATTTGTATTAATTTCGTTACGTGCGCTGGCAACATCGTATAAAAGTGTTTTGTTGGCTTTTATAGCGGTCTTGCAAACTTGCGAGGTCTAACCTGAAAGGTCAGGCAATGCTGATAAAAAAAATGTCTGCCTCGTCTTTCTCGGCTGTGACCGCCATATTATCGTCAAATTGCTTTGTTTCAGGTTTTGTTATAGGTAGGAAGGATTACTTAGCATATTGTGAGTAAGTTTTTCGTCTTCACCTTTACGTTAGCTATTGAATTAATTTTGTAAAACGAGAGATTTGTTTTTGTTTTGTTATATTCTTACGACTACTATGAAATGTGTTATGTCTTGAACTATGTATTAGTTGGCAAATTCTTTCTCATGCTCATTTCCCTCTAAATATGAAAGTTGTATGAGTAATTCCTGCTAATTTTTAAAATTTGAGCTTACAAAAAATGAAAATGAAAATAGTGGCACACATTTTTTGCTTGTATAGGAAAATGAATTATTCCTTGTTGTATTTTAGAGATTCGTAAAAAGAAAAAAAGTTTACACCAAGGAAAGGGACTAATGTAAGCCAAGTATTTTTTCAAACTGAAATTAAATCTGAGGTTCAAATTAAAAATACATCCCCAAAATTATCCCCTACAATCGAAAAAACCTCAAAAGTCTGAAAATAAGATTGAGGTTTTAGAATTGTTGTTCCATCTGAGAGTCGAATTGATTTTAAACTCAACTCCAAACTATATTTTAACAGTATAAGATCTATGAGCATCTCGGAATTTTTATTGTTGTTGAACATTATTCAATAGGTCCTTTAAACAGGTGAAAATGACCTTGATAAGAAAGTAAAAAAACCACCCTTTCCGTAAAGACATAAGAATGTTTATACAGAACGATCATAGTTAAAAAGAAAGCATTTGGATATCGTTACTTTGTTTAGCTATTAGTTAAACCATATTAAATATTGTGCAGTTTTTAGAATTAAGGACTGATGAAAAAAATATAGTTACATAAAATAATATAAAATTTGTTTGAAAAAATTATTTAATAAAGAAAAGACCACAACAAAAACTTTTTTAACAAATAATATGATCTTAAAAAAAATAATATGAATACAAATTTAAGCTTTTTTAATCTCTTAATGACAGGCAAACTCCAACCTCCAAATAGGAAAAAATGCTTACAGGGTAATTTATCGAAACAATATGTGCTGATTTTATTTCAGTATTCACCAACTTATCTACTTTTTCGATGTCTTTGGTAGTGATCGAATGAATATGAATTTTGGCATTAGGCGATTTTCTTACGGCTCCTATCATATGCTCGACGGATAACACATATTTTCTGCAAGAAATGTGTTTATCTTTTTACCGTCCCATCAGTGGCATTCGCGCTCCTTTTTCGGTGCCCTGGAGTAGTAAGGTTCCAAGAAGCCTTGACAAGACTGAGTATATATTTGAAAAAATTTTATTTCAGAGAATTGTAACATTTCTGGATAAGTTCTCTGTAATATCAGATAAACAAAATGGCTTTAGAAAAGGGAAATCCACAGTAAGAGCTTTGTACCAAACACTTATACAAATTATAGATTCTCTAAATAAAAAAAAAACAAATATTGGTCATGTGCCTGGATCTCTCTAAAGCCTTTGATGCTGTGAATCATAAAACATTATTATTAAAACTAGAAATGTATGGTATAAGGGGTAACGCGCTGCAATTGATAAGATCGTATTTGATGGACAGGACTCGGTGTGTTGTGGAGTCTGATCTCCATGGTAGGGCTATAGTGTCTCAGAGGATTAAAATGAAGAGGGGCGTCCCTCAAGGATCAATACTTGGACCTCTTTTGTATATTCTTTACACAAATGCTTTACCCGAAATCTCTGGAGAGCGGACTGTACTATATGCTGATGATACATCGCTTATATTCAGTGAAAGCACGGCCGAGTTGCTATCGATGAAGGTTCAATCTGTGATGGACACTCTCGATGGGTACTTTCGGTCCAACAGCCTGTCGCTAAATGTTTCCAAGACACAATGTTTGGTAACAGATTGAATAATCAATTTACAGTAACGTTTGAGGATACAACAATAACATCAGTTGAGAGCGCTGTTGTTTTGGGACTAAACGTCGATAGAAGGTTGGACTGAGGGGCGCACATTGAGAGAGTTGCCACTAGAATATCTCAGTATTGTTTCGCATTAAGAATTATTTCGGAGAGAGTTGGAATCGATGCAGCTCTGTCAGCTTACCATGCATTTGTACAGTCCAGACTCAGATATGGTTTGATATTTTGGGGGAATTCCTGCGAGGTTAATAGAATTTTGATTCTGCAAAAAAGATGTCTACGATGTATTTTTGCAGTGAAACAACAAGACAGTTGTAGGACTATGTTTATTAGTAACAATATTTTGACGGTTATAGGTATGTACATTTTGGATTCGGTGATGTTTATTGTTGATAACAGGGATCTTTTTGAGGGTGCATCTATTAAACATAACTACATTACTAGAAATAAAACAAATCTGCTTTCTGATAAATATAACTTTAGTTTTTTGCAGAAAAATGTCGAGTTTTCTATAATAAAAATTTTTAATTCTTTACCTGAAAATGTACATTTATTACCGAGAAATAGAATAAAGTGTGTCCTGAAAATCTTTTTATGTAAAAAAGCCTTCTATACATTGGAAGAGTTTTATGAGTGTGATAAAGGCAGTATTGTCTCGAATTAGAATTTTGGTTATTGGCTGTATTATTAAATTTTAAATGTATGTAAGTGTACTTGTTATTTAATTTTCGTCTCATTTATAATATTGCCCTTTATCTTAAGTTTTAGTTGTTTTTGTTTTTACTACATTAACTTGATAGAATTAGTCAAGAAAGATATTTAAAGCTGTATAATTATTGTTGAGGTTTTTTCTTTTTCATTTTCTTTTCTTTTTTTTATTTACAGCTGAGAATGAACTATAATTTTTATTGTGATGTTTATTACAGTAATGATATTTTTTTGACATCGTTCCATGCCCTTATGGGTTTTTTTGTAAGTAATACTTATTGGAATAAATAAAGACTTATCTATCTATCTATAACAGAAATGCCTGAATAACTGAAAATCGTTTTAGTTTTGTATTGCGTACTTGGCACGTGCAATATTTTGATGGGCTGAGCAATTACGTATGTTACTAATTTCAAAACTAGCTGTAAATGAGCCCAAACCGAAGTGGCGTCATATGTAGTAGGGGTTTTTACATAATTTTTTGAAAAAAAAATGAAATAAACAGTTTACAGTATTGTACATTAGATAAAAATGATTTTTTCATGATTTTTATTCTAAAAAATGTGTTTCAGAAAATGAGTTACGCACACTGTTCTAGTTTAGCTAGATTTATTTGTTATTTCAAGCATTTCATATTATATAAATTAATTCGCAATAGTAAGTCAGTCATTTGCAGGAGCTATATAAGTTATATAAAAAAAGATATTTACGGAAATGGAGTACCCATCGAATATCCTATCCGTCTATATACAAAATTTTTTGAAAATACAAAGCTAAATAAAGGTACTATATGAGTTCCAGACTTACAAAAATCATCTTTCAGTTTATGAGGTAAAATAATTATTTTTTTTTGTATGCAGTACCCGCAGTAATGTAAAAAATTGGCATTCAACATCATACTGTATTCAAAAAACTCATCTTAAAATCACTTTTGAGCCTTAATTAAGACTCTGGTACTTTTTCAAAACTGTGCTGTTTAAATTGGCTGAGCAATGCATCAGTACCTTGAATTTTAAAAATCAGCAGGAATTACTCTTATACCTACTCCTGGACATAATAACCACCGTGTCCGACATGTAAGATATACTTTTATAATTAATTTCACCACACCAAAAATATTTTAAAAGATTTTCAAAAATAGTTTACATAAATGCAGCGACATCAGTAATAAAATAATATTCGTACCGCTACACTCGAACGCAGCGTGGCATTTAAAAAAAAAACATAATTTATTAATAGATAAATTACGGATATGACGCAAAATAAAGTTTAAAAAATAAATTATACAAATTGATGATCCACATTTGGTATGTAGTAGTCTAGATAAATTCGGCCCGATGTTAAACAACGGCTTTATCATCGTGTAAATCGGGTTTTAGTTTTTTCCGCCATTTGTCGGATGCGCTGCATTCCACACTGTTGACGTGTGTATTTAAAACCACGATTTATTTTGGGAAGACGCAAGCAAGCATCAGTTTAGTAATAATCTTTTTTCCAGCATCTCGACGCCCGATAGATTAGAAAAATGTTTTGTTAGGCTAGGATTTTCCACAACATATGTTTACGTTAATGAAAAAATGTAACACATTCTTTTGTATATGTATAAGTTGTAGTTAGAGATTTCTTAGCGCCTTTAGGGGACTAACATAATAATTCATGAGGCCAAACATGATTTTGTGCAGTAAAAACCCTTGAGCTACAAGAGTCACACATATATTTTCTTGTGATGTGATAACTTTAGGTGTTCACGACTTTCAGTGTCAGTTTTAATTTTTATGAAAGCAATAAAATCTTAAAAACAAGTATCGGGTTCGTTATGTGGTATGTATAGTTTTAGTTTAAACGTTAAAGTTATATCGTCGTTTTAAAATAATTTCTAAAAAAAATTGCATCTCTTTAAAAAATGAAAGTAGCCAATATGAAAAGTGTAGTGGAGAAGACAGAAATTGGGAGAAATATGTAACTATTTTGCTGAAAAAAGACTTTTTTGGTAAACACTCAAAAGAATGACGATTCAGTTCCAAGAAAGGCATCGAACATGTTAATGAATCCTGTAGTATACCCAGGAGTTAGAAGTTTAAGATGAAGCGAACGAAGGCATTATACTGAATATTTGAAAAAGCTAGACAACACAACTTAGATAAAAGTATATGACAGAAAAATCACATCTACGTTCGTTAAAGGTAAAACAGTTATTATACCAAAATTAATAAGGTACATGAAAATTGACAAGGAACTTTTTTTTTTAACGAAAGGAGAAAAATTTAGTCGCAACACTCAAAACTCATCCTAAATATTTAATAGCTCAGAAGTTGAATTGTAACCTATTCTGGGTGAAGATTTATTCTGCAGCCATTGTTTCTCGGAAATGGCTAGAACAACCAAATCATTTTTGACGTTATAAATTAGCATCAAATTACGGTGTTCCCTGGATATGTGGGAGATGAAATCGCTAGTACAACTTATGTGCGTATTTGTTTATAGCACAATCCGATTTTTATCCACAGAAAATAATAACGCAGCAAAATTGATTTTGAATCGCATAAAAAAGAACGCGCCTGATTTACAATCAGTGCAATGTGATCATATTCCCATCTTTATTTAATTTGACTTATTATTCTGGGTTAGGTACTGCACTGCAGTTAAATAAAGCTGTGTCACTCATTTTCTAAATTACGCTACTTTATAGCCAATTTGCGATTGTAATGTAAAAGGCAGTTCTTGCTTAATTTTTGCTCTCTAAATGTGAAAATAATGGTTAAAATTTTTCCAACACGTAAGATTTTTGAGTTATCGTTTTTTTCAGCAAAAATGAATGACACATTATTGGAAAAAGTAATTTGTAATATACCGGAGCACGACGTTGCCAAATTTACGATTTCCATAAGGTAGGGAAATTGTGCACACTCTGGCAACATCACGTGGGGATCCAGCAATGATGAGGGATTATTGTTGGTTTTTTATGAGAAAAAGCGATCAGGAATATAAACGAAAGTGAGCATTTGCAAAAAAGTTATATACAAAAAACCTACTATAAATGTATTTTCGTGTGTATTTTTGTAAATAAATCCTGTTATCCTTAAAATATCTTATTTTTTCATTGTTTTGAACTTATGTATAAATATTTTTCGTTGTTAAATTCGCAATCAGGATGCTTTAAACTCCCACGGACAGCCATTATGACATCAATCGCACTTTTTTTTGTATTTGTTGACTAGCGTTATTTTTAAGCATATCACCATATTATGTTACATATTCTAAGTATTTCACGTTTTGATTAACGGTTACACATTGATTAGATATATATAGATACGTACGTTATCACAAAAATTTTAAGTCCTATCCAAACATATTTTATTAATAGAAGATTATAATATAATAACCAACATGTATATAATAATATTTTAAAATTAAAATAACGATAGATTGCTAGTTTCATTTAACAAAAAGTTTATTCTCTTGTGTCTGCCATGTAGGAAATTTATCAAAAATGAACTATTCTATAACATTTAAGGAATTGCTTTCATTATAACTAAACCTTTAAAAAATTTAGATTTTTAAAAATTAGTTGAGTATTTACCAGATATTATTTATTTTTCCAATCAAATATATTGTATATATGAATTTTTATCTTTAAGATTGTTTAATGTGGCTGGTTCCAATAATATTGCTCATTTTGAATTTCAATCAGAATTTTTCAGTGCAGAGCTTTTATGACTCAATATGTATAATAAACCCAAATATCAAAATGGGACAAACAATCAATTTTACTTTACTAAAACTTTGGTATACAGTGAACACCTAATTCATCAAACATAGAAAAAATTATTGCAAAATTCTTTAAAAAATATATTACACATATAAAACCAATTGATGCAATTTTATGCTACACATTTAAGTCTTATTTTGAAATGGCTCAGTAAATAATAAAAAAAAATTACAATCGAAGGTCACCTTAAGGTCGTTAAACTGAAGAAGACATTCTCAACTGTGTTAGGAACAAAAAAAATCGGCTATGTAGGGTACCCATTTAATAACTAATCCATCACTCACAATTTAATACAATTTTTAACTGAAACCAAAACACAACACAAAACCAAACTTAAGTAATAATAATTTTAACAACACTTAAAGATGAACAAAGGTAAACAGACGCACTCGCACAAAAAATAATCCTTCCATGTTCGGTCTCTAGTTCCGGTTTTCAAGTTGCTCTTGTAAATGAACTAGTCAGTCACGAGGATTCAGCTTCGCATGTTGTGTGTACTGTGTTTTTATCGTCGATATTTCGTTTTCTTTTGTACCTTTTCATTCTCGGTCGCGCTCTCTTATTCCAATAAGCCAGTCAAGTGCCGCAACAGCACGACGAAAGTGAACGTTCGTAGCGGTCATCGCCTCCTGCGATTATCCGGCTTTGTTGTAGACCGTCAACTGTTTTCGTAGTCGAGTGTTCGGCGGCAATTGTTTTCCCGCCACGCGAGAGAACGAACTGTCTACCACAACGAAACATCTGAACAACAAGGCGAACGAGCCGCAAGTGAATCGAGCAAGCAGAGCGGTAATAAAAGCGGCAACCGGCTGACATTCTGAATTCCGAAGTGCGACGTCTCGTGAGAGATTTGGCATGCGCTTGTAATTGGAAAACAGTGCCGCGTTGCCGTATCTTGTACAGTTCTATATAATTAATAGTTTTTTAACAATAATAGGTAAACACATTTTATGTTTGTTGTAGTTAGCATATTACATTCATAATACATTTTAATAATTATTCACCATAAACAATGTAAGGATATTTATTTAAACATATTTTAGAAAATTTGACAGTGGAAATTCAGATTTGACGTTCGTTGAATCTGAATTCACTTTGTTTTATTGAACATTAATAGCTTGTTTAATATAAAATATTTTATTTTATATTTTATTAAAACAAATTGAGTGATTGACAGCCACTACCAAATAAAAAAAGACATTGTATTTCTATTTAGTTTCCACATGGTATTTCCTAAGTATGAAATATTACTGTTTTTAACGTGTGCCGATTTTTTTGACAGTTAAACGATAGATAAAATTAATTGGTTATTTAACTAGCGACATTATATAAAAGCGGCTTTGTAAATTAGTATGTGAAAAATATATCTTCGGTATTTTTCAAACAATAATTGCATCTACGCCGCTGATAATTTTTTATTGCGTTTAGAAACCAATAAAAATATAACATTTTATCGTGTCATTAACCATACCAAAATTAACTCGGTAATGTTTAAAAAATCATGGCAACCTCGCTCAGGCGCCAGCTGAATATTGCCGAGGGCGGCGCTGTTGCCAGTGTCCGATGGCCTCGATGAATGGCATTGCAAGGTCTATCGTGGTGCAGTGCGGTGCGGCCCGACCGGATCCGAACGGGCGGTGAGGCGACGTGGTCGGGTGTGAACGAATGTGAGAGTGCGGTGTGTAGACATGAGCGGCGCGCACAGGATAAATGGATGGCTTACGAAGGGCACTCCTCGTAATGCAATATTGCTATGGGTTAAGCCTTAATCAACAGCAGGTGGGATTCGAGACTTTATTATAAAATCAATGAAAAAATTTAATTCTATTTCCAATCTAGAGTATATAAATACAATGTTTCAAACCATAAACCGAAATTTACCTTGATCTTGGTTTTCTTTTGTCTCAGCCCTTAACTATCACCGTTCTCACCAACCAGAAACGTTTGTGTATGTTCTGATGAATTGTTTAATAATTAATTTATTATTAATCCACTTTAAAACGCAAAACAACAAAAAAATTTCATGAAAAAGTCCAAATATCAAAAACATTGTTAAATTAAGAAGAGCGGCTTTAAAAGTCCAGCTCCAACAAGACTATATTTTCCAATGATTAAAATGTCGACAATGACAAATAATGAGCTGCTTCATAACATTAACAGAGAATGGCCAAACATAACCACACTTGCTTTAATGCAATGCTGCCCTTGTGCAACAGATATTCGGCATCAGCTCAATGTGCAGGCTCCCTCGGCTTGCATTTTTCATTATTGTAGATAAAGATGGTTATAGCATTAGTAAATGGTTCTAAACACGATGTTTTAAAATTCAGTTCTCCAAGGTTAAATATTAAATTGAACTTTCAGTTTGTTTTCGCCTTTTATACAGTTGACGTTGACACAGAATGAGGGTAAAAATTAATTATATTGATCCAAATGAAACCTCAAAATAAAAACTATACATCGATGCTACTTTAGATTCACTTTTTTCACACATTTGCATGCATTCTTGTTTATTACATAGAAAAATTGAAGTAACCATGGATATTATATATAAGCGCAAAACATTCTACACGCTTTTTTTCGGATGCTAAATCCTCAATCATCCCTATGTCGACTTGCTATCATTTCATAATTATTCAAGACCAGTTGATATAAATCCACTGCATCAATGATTTGTCAACAGGGAATATTCTGATTACGGATTTTTGTTTGTCCCTAATATGACCAAAGTCAATTTGAAGACGATCAGGAATCAATGGCTCAAGAAAGAAATAATAATATGCCGAAGTAAATTAAGTCCATGATAGTGACCCAGATAAATTCTAGGAAAAATCCTGGTGTATACCAAACCAACTCAATGAATTTTCATCTTTTCTATAATTTTGATTTCCATTTGTATAGTAGGTACCTGAAAATTATATCAAAAAGTCAGACCCTAGAAAACCTACTACTTTAGGCACACCAACACTTTCTGTGTGCTTACGTAAAAAATTGACACAGAAAGTTTGAAGAAGAAGAAAATGTCTACCCCCAATCCTTCAAATAGGAGACGTAGTTTTGTATAGAGAAAATTAGCGCGAGGAAACGTTATGATACTTCCAATGTGCACAGAAACAAACAAATAGAAGATAATACAGATTCCATGATTATATTTTGGTGAAATTTCTATATCAAATTTACAACTCATTTATCAGTTAAAATCATCTAAAGTTACCATAACTTTCCAACAAACATTCTCGTATTATATGAGTTAATTTAACCTTAAGAAACATCGTAATACTTCATTTATTTTTGAATACTCATTGTGTATCTGAAACCTGGCAACTTTTGAGCAGCAAAATAGCATCCATGCGGCGGCGCTGTCTCATCGAAAACTCGACTTGACCTACTCTTAGCCGCCCCATCGATTTCACGGTGCCAGACATTCGGGCTGACAATCTGGAAATGGAGCTTGTTGTTTTTCCTGTTCGGTCTCATCGAATAACGTCGTCACCGTCTCTTCGGCCAAGTTCGGATTGATATCATTTTGTTGGAGCTGTGTTGTCAGATTGTTAATGGGTTAAGGACCGTTTACATAAGATCGGTTGATTAATGAAGAACGAAGATTGATTGCGGACAATGTGAGTGAGCTCATTGGGCGAAAAATTGACGCAATTAAATGATTATATAGATGTAAAATGTAAAAAAGAAAATATTTTAACAACAACCATAAAAAGTTATTTTTCAAGTGTTGTAAGTTCAAGAATCTACTTTAGAAGAAATAGAAGGGCCGCACCCACTTGCTTTCGAAGCAAGTCATATAGACACATATGTGACGCAATGTTTTATTAGACTTTCATAAGAAAAGTAATCGGTCGTAATTATCGACATTTCGTAATTTAAATTTATTTTTGTTTTTTACGAATGAGACATATATTTCATGAAGGAAATGTCAATTTGCGTTTTAAGAGCGAGAGGGAAATATTAAATTTTATTTTTAGAATTACGAACAAACAGTGGACTTTTTTTAAAGAGAAATACTTTTGAGCAGTGATTCTTTCTTCCTAATTTCTGGTTAGCTGATTTTTTATTTCACTTTCATTGTTTTACCAACACCCTGTAGATTCTGGTTTAATATATTTTTTGACTCTTTCATCTACATATTTGTTTTCTTTTGAAGCATCTAAAATTAACCTTGAATGAATGAATAAATAAGTGTTCATACTAGATCTTTCCTGCCTAGGTCTCGTTGACCTTTTTTACTTCCCACCATTGCTGCAAGTCATTCGAGCCTTTGCGAATCCAAGCATCCTCGTTTATTCAACTTGCCTGAAGGCTTCTAATGATAATATTGTCTTTGCCTCAGTCCATTGAATGATCGTCACTTTCTGAAAACATATTCAGCAGTTTCATCTTCATCCAGACACCATCTGGACATCTGGTTATCCATGACGCCAATCTTTTGATAATGACCTCGCAGGTGTCGATGTTCTGTCTGTAGGCCCACCACGATCCGCATATCTTGCCCTCCAGGACGCTTGAGGTCCAAATGGTTCAATCGGACCCCATCTTGCCTGACTATCAGCTTCCTGGTTCCCGTGTGTTTGAGGAACTACATGGGTCTGATTGTGCAGACCTTCTTTGTTAGACTGTCCAGTATATTCGACGCTAGAATTCAGTGTCAGTATTGCAACCCTACCATCTGAACATGGTTATTGTGTTATTTCTGTTTATGTCCCTCTCACAGAGATAGCTTTAGTGCAGAATAATTTTCGCTTGAAAGGCTGTTATATGTTTCCGAGAGGGTAAAAATCTGATTCCCGTGCTTCTAGCTAACACTCCAGCTCTTTCGTTCTGTTCAGATTCATCTTGAAACCTCCAGGATCCATTTCTCGGAAGAGTTGGCTTGTCCTCCCAATCCTCTCTGCTTGGTAAGAGTACCTTGAGAGAGTAGTAGGTACATCTCTCTACCACGCTTCCTCATTTACACTTACTCACTTACTTACTCCGTGGCGTTACAACCCCGTGTGGGTTTTAGCCGACTTGACAACATGCCTCCATTCGTTTCTGTCCTTTGCTAGCTCCATCCAGTTCTCTACATCCATAGCTTTAAGGTCTCCTGCTATATTATCCCGCCACCGGAGCCGGGGTCGTCCAAGTGGTCTTTTTTCAGTTGGGGTTTCTTCCCACACCAGTCTCACTATTCTTTCGTTAGAGTGTCTTATGAGGTGGCCTGTCCACTGGAGTCTTCTAGACTTTATTTCTTTTACTATGTTGGCGTCTGCGTATAACTCTTCTAACTCTTTGTTTGTTCTTATTCTATATTGTCCCGTTGCCCCATTCAGTAACGGGCCAAATATTTTCCTTAGGATTTTTCTCTCCCAAACTCGCAGTCGCTCTTCGTTTGCCTTTGTTATTGTCCAAGTTTCGCTGCCGTACATCACTACTGATCTTATAACTGTTTTATATAGATTTATCTTTGTTCGTCTTGTTAGTTTCTTCGATTTTATCAGGTCTCGAAGGGCGTAGCTACATCTGTTCCCAGCTTGGATCCTATTGTTTATTTCTTGTGATCCGTTATTATCTTCAGTTATTGTTGTTCCAAGATACTTAAATTCTCTGACGCGCTCAAAGTTGTAGTCGTCGATGGTGATGTTCTGTCCAATTCTGTCTCTGTTTCGAATATTGCGGCTCGTGTACATATATTTAGTTTTGTTTTCATTTATTTGTAGCCCCATCTTCTCTGCTTCCTTCTCGAACCTGATAAAATTTTCCTTCATTTTTATTCTTGTGTTTTCTATTAGATCTACATCGTCTGCAAATGCCAGCAGTAAGTTTGGTCCTTCTCGATGGAATATGGAAGTCGGTGTATCAATTCTTGCATTTCTGATTATGTGTTCTAAAGCTACGTTGAAGAGTTGTGGTGAGAGTGCATCTCAGCAACACTGGTAGCTATTAATTCCAGATTCACGCTGTCCTTGGCAACTGAGACGATAAATAGCCTCGTTTTCTATGTGTAAGTAGAGAGGAGGTAAGTGTATTAAGACCTCCAGTGTTCTAGTAGGGACAGTCCTCATCGTACTCATTATTCCCACACAAGCCATTCTTTGAACTTTGTTGAAGACAGTGTTTATGCTTGGTTGTATTACGCCACCAAGGGATATCCTGTATGGCATTTTAGCGCCTAAATGCAAAGGCTCTTTTACAATTCCAGAAAGTACATTTGGCGTTCTTGGTTGGAGCCTCAATATGATAATTCCAGCCAGTCGTAAGTCAAGAATGACTCCCAGTTATTTCACTGTTCTCTTATATTAAATGGCCCTTCAGATTAGTATAATTGGGGGTGTTGACAATCAGTTCTCGGCAAATTCAAATTATTTGTCTTAATAATCATGAGAAAATTTCCGAAAATAATTTTCAAAGGAAAAAGTAAGCAAATTTCGAAAAAATTACATGAAAATTACTATAAAATATTAACTAGGCAACGTAGCCCTTGACAGCGATCACGAATGTGACATAAAACCAAAAAATTTATATTTCAAGTTCGTGACAGCGATGATGTTAGCTGTATTCTTTAGAGTTATTATCAAATGATCAAAGGGAAACTGATAACTTCATGTTTTGAATATGTATTCACTTGGTCGAAGTGATCATGATTACTTCAAGTGATAGAACTGAAAGTAATAATGACTCAAAAGAATAACGGTATCAGGACGGAGTGCCAGCGATGATTTTAGTGTGGAGTGACATCATTCACTTTGGTGTTCTTTGTCACGTGACTTGAAGAATATTTAATTACAGTGTGATTATAAAATAAAATTCCTTAAAAAATCAGGAAAAATATTGTTTTTAAAATTTCAATTGTGGAAATTACCGTTTCCAGGCAAAATTATATTTTTATTTGAATAGAGTCCACATCCCAATTTTGGACAATTTCCCCATTTTTCTCTTTCTTGTAAGGATCATCTCCTTAGCCTCGTCCGAGAATTTCCTCATGGCTCCGCTATCCTCGATCTGTAGGGCCCGCATTATAAGGCCACCTGGTCCAAGATGTCGAGATTAGGGCACGGGAAAACCAGTTTGGCTGCGTCTAGATTGAAAATGTAGAGATTTAAACATTCGATATATGTAAAAATTATCAACACACTGTGCCAAGAACGAATATGTCTTAATTATTTATACGACCAAGACGAACTACACAAAATCTAATTTAGTCTGAAAGTTAATTGAAATCAATAGATTGATTTTTGTCTTTCGAGCGTTGCGTCTTGCAATCATCGAATCAGTGTCTAAATTTTGTTGATCAATAGGTAAAATAATATTTGAATACATTGGGTCACTATTTAACAATATTTAGTAAATTGAACGGGTTCTTTGATTATCAGTGGATCTGTCTACCGTGTTGATAAGAAAAAATATAAAAAAATAAGTTTATCGATTGAAACAAGAACACGTTTTTAAATTTACATTTAAGCTATGCTTTTATTGCTTTAAAAATATTACAAATTGTATTTTTATTATTATAAAAACATATGGTCTACCTACCGTTACGTTCTCGATAACAAAAGGTGTCTCAATTTAAAACAATTAGGTAAATTTAATATTAACGATACTGGCCAAGCTAAAAAAGTAGAGCTGTCCTTATTTGATTAAATACAATCATTTATTTGGTATATTTTTATTGTTAGGAACATTTCACATTTGTAGGAATTTAAAATCAAGGTTAAATAAAGGTCAAAAGTTTCTGCACGTATATAAATATTACGTCAATAGGGAGTTACTATTCTACGTACTTTTTTCGCTCGTTATCGTTAGGTATTCTAACTGTCGAACTATTATTAATATCGGAATGTAAATACTTTATGGATTTTGGGGACTGTTGGCTAATCGGAATAATCAACAGGAATACTTTCATTATCGAAAAACATTATCAAAGTTATGTTGGTACTATTTTAAACGAAATGTTTTCTAAATATTTTGAATATAGGAACTACGAGGATGGTATGGAAAATTTCCGGGCTCCCCTACAAATGAGATTCGCCGAGTCATTTTCCTATACCAACAAATATGGTATATATATATATATATATATATATATATATATATATATATATATATATATATATATATATATATATATATATATATATATAGTATAATTTAGAGTAATATACTTTGCTTACAGCCAGGAAAATATCGACAAATTAACGTCAAATCACTGGTTGACGTCAGGGCAGATGTTTCCTGGAACCGAAGGCTTCAAACTAGCTATCCAAATCCGATCATCCCAATGAGAAACTATCTGAAACTCCTCGAACCATTTTGTTTTTATTCAAATTTTTGTTAAATCTTCTTTTAATAAAACTATTAATATTATGTGACCTATTTCTGTGGCTAGGTTAAATTAGATCTTGTCCACTTTACAAATACCTGCTTTTTCCCCACTAGGAGGACCCAGTCTTATAGTGGGTGGCGTTTTTGATCTTAGGGAGTCCAATGATAAGTGAAGAAATTGTACCGTAGGTACGGAAAAACCCTACTACATCAGTTTTTGTAAAAGAATAAAAACAGGCTTATTTTTTTTTTATTTCAGTTTATTTTTTTATTCATTTTTTTTTCGTATTCGTAAAGAGAAACTAGAGGCTCAGTATTTTTTGTTAAATATTACTTTTTGATTTGGCATATCAACGTGTCAATTTTTAATCTGGCAATTTAGCACCTAACAATTTGTAATCTTTCAAGGCATTTACGACTATAAATTTAAACTGCATGGTGCCGATGAGCATCCCTAGAGAAGGCTGAAGTTCGTTAAAGTATTTTATGATTCCATATATATAAAATTAGCAAAAAACAGTAGGTTAATTTGAAGGTTGTAGGCAATGTTAGAGATTGACGAAAATGTGGTTATCGGACTTGCATTATCTTTATTTTTGTGTGTTTGTGCGACGTTTCGATTAAGTTGTATTTCTAATCTTTATCAAGTTTATACTTGAGAGAGTTTGTGCGACGTTTCGATTAAGTTGTATTTCTAATCGTTATCAAGTTTATACTTAAGAGAGAGAGAGAGAGAGAGAGAGAGAGAGAGAGAGAGATACAACCTAATCGAAACGTCGTAGAAACAAAAATAAAGACAATGCAAGTTCGACAACCATATTGTAGTCAATGAGTAGATTAGTTTGTTGGAACGTAAATCGGTTTCGGAAAAATACATAAAAGTTTACAGTACGTCCCCAAGACAAGAAAAATTCGGTAGAAAATTCTCATGATTTACTTAGTTGTAACTAAGGACATTATAAATATTACTATAGACATTATTTTTTCATAATACTTTCAAGATACAATAGTACAATAACAAAACTATGTATTACTCTACAATTTTGTATTAAAATTTTAATTGTATAAAAAGTTAGAGAATATTTTTAAAGCGTATCTATCGTAAAGGATTATTTTGCTTCAAAATTTATATATTTTTAATTTTTTCAAATTCTGTGACTTTTCTTATATAAACCGGATGCAAATTTTGACTGAAATACACTGTAGAATAAAATGACAGACCATTTTACAGAAAATCCAAAAATTACCGGTTTAAGATTTTTAATCAGGTATATTTCTGTAAATTTCACACCCCTCTAAAGGGTGAAAACCAACCCCCTATATATACTTTTAAATGTTACACTATGTCTTGCCATACCCCTTTAAAAAATAAATTTACCGAATATATTGCTTTTAACTAAAATTATGAAATTTTAAAAAATTAAATACGAATAATTTATATTAAAAGCTTTATTACAATAAATTTTTTAAATAATATTTAATTGTTCATCTTTTGTTTTCTGAACCTGTATATACTTTATGTCGCGTAAAAAACTACCAAACTTTTTACAGCATACTTTCTGTAGTTCTTTTATCTTGTAATCCTCCCTAAAGTAATAATAAACTGAAAATAATAGTTAATAAAATAAATCTATGATATGTCAGTGGAAATTGACACTCTTAAACAAGCTACTGCTGCTTGTAACCTAGACACGATGTTGTTTGGAACAAAGTTTACTGAAATGAAGAACCCGCCAATTAAAGATTTATCACAAAATTATTTTAAAGCCTGCAATTCTGCCATCGCCAACTACAATTAAAAGTCTATGTAATAAACAATTTTGCGTATATTTCAGCTTTAAATAGCTCATTAATTTCATACTTAATTAATAAGTTTTCTCCGGTCTCTTTCTCATAAACCGTTATTAAACATCTAATTTATAACTATGTTTAATGAGTGTGAGAGTATTAGTATTCAAGTAAATGATTACATATATATATATATATATATATATATATATATATATATATATATATATATAACTAAGAAATGAATATACTGTCGTCCGTGACGGGAATATAGTATTTATCTGGATTTTTCGCCAAAAACTCATTTGGCATCTTCTGTGCTTGCAGGCTAAAGGTCAGCTGTTGATCTTGGCGTTTTGCAGATTTTTTTTATGCGGTAATTTATATTATTTTGTGTTTTTACTCGTATGTGTCTTAAATAAATTAACCCTAAATTAAGAGTTAAACAAATACGGTGCATGCGGCAACTTCAGACTTCAGTTTACGATTTTGGCAACCACCATACCAGTCCTGAGGCTAGAAGCATTGTCCTAACGAAAGAGAGCTTCCTCGTTTGCCCAAGCAGGCCTTTTGGCTTTAGTCTTTCGTTTCAATTGGTCCAGAAGGATAGCAGGATAAACGGGGTCCATATTTTGCCCTTTAATAGACAGTTTATTTTTATCATAACTTCGTGTGCGTGTTAGCAAGTCCTTTCTTTAAGAAAGTTTTTCTCAAAAAACCCGTTATTTTTTCGTTATTTAACGTTGAAAGGTTCCAATTCAGTTCTCGGTAAAAAAAAAAGGTAATTTCAACGAGCCATAACTCTGTTCATATTGCATGTACAGATATCAAGAAAAAACTAATCGATTTGTTGTTTTATAAGCTTTATTTTTACCATTGACGTTTTCATTGATAAAACGTACGATTTTCGAGTTATTTGTGAACGATCTTTCCTAAACATGCATTTTTTAGATGAAAAATTAACATTTTCAATCGTGAATAACTCGAAAAATATTGATTTATAGAAAAAAATTCATATAAAATTTTTGTGCTTAGAATTTTTCTATTGATTTATTTTGAGTGTACTAATTTCCACCCTCGAGAAGGGATGGTATTCACCACACGGTAAAAGCGCACATCGAGACCATATAATTTTTGATCCTTGCACCATTTTCTACTTAGTGTCAAAATTTCAGATCAATCGGTCTTATCCCAAAAAATTCGTAGCTAAATCCCGTCATGCACTGGACTATATTTCCTATAGCATAATCAATGAGAAGTCTGAATTCATAAAACGTTTCTACAGAATAAGAACCTATTCAGAATTTTAAGATATCATAATGAACAGTCCTATGTATTAAGGGGCCGGCTTTTTAAGCATATTTCTACATGTAACATAAAGACCTACAAACTGAAGTATTGAGTTTTAAAATACGTCCGTGCTGTTGAATATATCGAACGTATGTAGGTACATCAGGGATCAGTCAGTTAAAAATATCCGTTCCGAGAAATATCTAGTTCAAATTATAAAACCAAGGGCTAAAAGAACCATATTTTTAAAAATTACATTAAGGTTTTCTTTATAACATTTTTAAAGGCGTCTTTATTTTATCCGTTTTGTTACTGAGACCCTCGTCAGTGAATAACTACTACGACTCAAAATAATTTAACACCTGCGTCAGGCTATTTATAAAAGCTCAAGGGCGCCTACTGTCTCATTTCTATACCACCGGTTTATTTTATGCCCTTTTGGTTACCCTCTCGATAGGAATGTTATGTTTTATGGTATATGTATTATTTAAAAATGACACTAGCCGCAAAAAACTTTCGTAGTCGGATAAAAAAATTATTACTTTCTTTAAAAGTTACTACTTATTTCGACTAACAACCGAGTTCTTCTAGATTTCCATATTTGGTAATGCATTTTAACGATGAAATTTTCAAAGGTCAATGGTCATGAACCTTCGTAATATTTAAACAGCTATAAACCAGTTGCGCAGACTGGAACGTAGCTCGACACATCTTGAATTACCAAAACGAGTTTTATTTGTACTTGTGTACCTGCTTCACAAGAAAGGCCAAAAGTGCTTGTTACACACGATTATCGAAAATTGAAACCGAAAAGTAACAATACCCTTTTAGCTGTTCGCGTCTTTGGTGGGATAAAGTAAATTGTTACAACGATGCCGATCTTAAATATCTTTTTCCCTGTATCTTGATATTTTGATCAATAATCCGTTATCCATTCATTTTAAGGTGAGAATTGGGTGAACAATATTATTATCTGAATTTTGACTCTTGACAATACAAAAATGAACGCTTAATTCTATAATTATATATATATATATATATATATATATATATATATATATATATATATATATATATATATATATATATATCCCCTACCCGTTTCAGTATATTCAAATGAAATGTGTGGATTTTGACAAATTAAATATGGCGGCGTTGTAGCAGTAGGCAAACAATTTACACTATATGAAAATAAATATAAATTTGTGAACAAATATTTGAAAACCTTATGGATATGACTGTTTAGTAGTAAAATAATGTTTTCAAAATCTCTGATCACGAATCTAAGATTAAAATTAGAAATTTTAAGATGGTGGACCCAAGATGACTGCCAAAAAGTTCGAAATTTGATTTTGTCAAAGAAGCTAAATAAAAATGGGCCCTAGAACGTTTTCGAGGTCACTTATCACAAATCCGAGGTCTAAGTTTGAAAATTTAAGATGACGAATCCAAGATAGCGACAAGCATGTTCGAAATTTAATTTTGTTGAGTACAAATTATGAAAACGTGTTCCAGAAGGTTTTTGGGCTTGTTGATCCCGAATCCGAAGTCAAAATTTGAAAATATGGGATGGTGGATCCAAGATTATAAAATTTTTTAACTTAATTAATCAAACATCGTCGAATCATCGGAATCATTAAAAATCTATAATAAAGCATTTAATATACTTCACTTTCTATCATATACTAGTCCCTAAAGTTGAATTGGTGAAAAAGCCATTTTTTCCTCTAATAAAGGATTTTTCATTTTCAAAATAGTGAGATAAGACTACAAATTAGTAGAAGTCACTTACAAATAGTCGAAAGGAGCCTTTTTGTTCTAGTGAAGACTTTTATTACGTAATGCAATAGTAAAAATCACTTTTGAAATATAAAATAGTCAAAAGTTACCTTTCTTCTAGTGAACCTTTTATTCACTTCATAATATCTAAAAATGTTTAAGCTACCTTATAAATTTAATTGTTTATAATTTTTGAATGCTTATTCGGCGTAATTTAAGTTCAGTATTTAGAAATACATACTTTTTTTACATAAAAAAATATGCAATTAAAATTATTGAATGAAATAATGAAATCAGAAACAAATATTAGCTTTGTTCGCGGGTCACTTTCCGAACCGATTCAGAACTAGTACGGAATTAGTTCAGGATTGTCGTCCAGCGCATGCTCAGTTATTAACCGGTTCAGGATTTGTTTTTACCGCGAACGATTTTGGAACTTTGAATCGTCCACTCTGGTATGCATACGGTGTTAAATGCTGATTAAACTAGTTTTTTTTGTTTTAAATAACTTAAAACTGTCTTTTATTAGGTTTTATTATTTGTATTATTTTAAAGAAATATTGAATTATAATTATTATTCTTATATAATATAAAGTCTAACTGTCAGTTCCTTTTGGAAGAAAACTTCTTGTTTTTTGCTGAATAGAATTTTTGATAAACATATATATTTTAACAGATATCTATTGTTTACTCTTTATTTTGTGTTAAGTTCATATTTCGGGAGCCTCAAAGTAAATCTAATTCTAAACATACGCCTAATAAAAAGATGGGGGTTTTTCTAAACAAAAAGTAAAACGCAATAGTTTTAGGTCCATTTCTTTTTGATTAAAAAAAATTTTTTTAATAAAACTAAAAACCGGTCTGATACGTCCCTATACGATGCAACTTTATTTATCGCAAACCATAATACACGCCAGTTCTTGTCCATTTCTCAGCTTAACTGAAAATGGGGGGCAAAATTTCCTCAAATTAATTAGCACTTTTAGGAATTTTGAGTAACTCTAAAATTTCTTTTAAGTCCTCATCGCTTGATGATAAATAATTTGACATAATGGGAGTATTCACTAAAAATATATTTTTTTTAGGTTCAAACTAACACTTTTTTAACTTATTATTTAAGATTCTAGGTCGATTAACACTAATTAAAGTAAAACCAATATAATATAATAAAATATATACTGGAACATCAAATGCAACGAATGACATAAACAAGAGAATAACCTAAAATAAAATAAAAACAATTGTCAAATAGTTGCACATTGCGGCTGCAGCATGAACGCTGGCGCTGCATAAAATTCCGAACTTACAGTTCTTCTTCAATCCTTAGAACCGGTAGGACTGGTTCAGAATCGATTTCGAACCGAATTATTTTCTCCGCGAACATGGGACTGTAACTAAAAATTCTGAACTTTGTTATCCGCGAACGCTGCTATTTCAACTGCGCATGCGTATTAGTTCAGAATCGGTTCTAAATCCTTACCGCGAACAAAGCTATTATATAAATTTCGATCATTCTGGCCGCCATCTTGGATCTGCTGGTTATAATTTTTAAACTTTGCCTTCGTATTTGGGATCAGCAATGCTGAGAACTTCCTAGGGCGCGTTTTAATCATGTTTTGTCAACAAAATCAAATTTCGAACTTTTTGGCCGCCAAATTGTATCCGTCATCTTGAATTTTCAAAATTTTGACCTCAGATTTGTGATTAGTAACCTCGAAAACTCTTGAGACCCGCCATTTTGGATAAACCAGCTTAAATTTCAAATTTTAGCCATAGATTCGTGATCAACAACCTTGAAAACATTATTATACTAATAAACAGTCATATCCATAACGTTTTCAAATACTTGTTCACAGATTTATATTTGTTTTTATATAACATAGCTTTATGGCTAAATTCTGAAATATAGAATCCTGTTAACTTGCTACAAAAACTCACTATTGAGAAACTAGTCTTATCATCGGAGAAATCAAATAAACTCAATCTTTCGTTGAAACATTTTCTGATAAATTTAGCCGAAAATTTACTAATAATTTATTCTTGTAATCATAAATCACTATAATTATTTTGAACTTACGGCGCAATCGATGAAATGAACGGAAAACATTTTGAAGAAAATAATAATTAGTACGGGAAAGGACAAATTTTATTTATAAATAAAAATTATTCAAGAACGTTTTGGATATTAATATGCCATATTTATTATTTATTTGTCAGTTTTTGACATTGAGTAACCATCGAAATGAGACTAGTCGATTTTGCATGACCTTTTTAGATTTAAAATATTTTTTATGTAAATTTAATCTTAACTCACAAAATATAGGGAATCTAATATAAACAACGAATGTCAGCATAAAATATACCACATTAAAAAGTGTTGAAGAATTTTATTTATTTTATTATACGTACCTTGCCTTACAGGTTTTTGAAACCAAACTACAAGGCATGAGACGCACAAACAATAAATTATTAAAAAAAAAATATATAGAAAAATATATTTAAAAATATCAAGTGATTGAATTATAACAAAACCACAGATTATTTCATCTTACAGATGCGACAAAGGGAGTCCTTGTCAAAAGCAAATTTCGTGATCTTACTTGCTTCGCGACCTGCTATTACATTGGGAGAAAGTGCAAAATTAGATAGAATACCGCCACAGATTATTTCATCTTAACTTGATGCGAAAACAGTGTACACTGTTAAAATAACCTTAAATTTAATGTACGTCCCTTTTAACGATTTTGTACCTTAAATCGTGAATCAGTTACCTGTACTTTGAAATTCGAGCTTTGTACATTAGGTTTATTGTAGGTTACCTTAAATTTCCATAAATTAACTAAAAACATACCAAATTTAATGCATTAACATTAAATGCATTTAACAAACGGTTTATGAAGTTTGCTTCCAACACATTACCTTAAAATTAATGTGAAGTTTTTTTACACTGTACAAAAATATCGTACTTTAATGAAATCTGTTTAGAGCACTTGTAGACAGATTTTAGTGTTACCTATCGAAAGAAATATGAACAGAGAGATATCAAAAAACCTCTTCAATTACATTTTTATTCAATGTGAGGAGAGAATAATAAACCAGAAATTCAGATACTTTAGAAAAATTCCACTTAATAGATATTGGTCTGTTAATTGTCTCTAACCTATTTGACTTATTAGTCTTCTTAAACTCATGATATATCTCCACGTGTAATATTTTTAGAGTATAAAAAACTCGTAAATTCGTTAATATTTCATTTTAATTTTATTTAACGGGCTCATCTTAAAGTTTAGCTCGTTACACATTTTATTATCATCATCACATTTTTTACCCATAGTTAGAAATTAGAATGGACAATAATTATATTCACCTAATTTACCTTCTCTCTACCGCTCCCGCGCCGCATATTAAACTTTCCATTTAAGATTCTACGTTCGAAGCAGAAAACAACATAAACCATTATTATTACGGTTTATTTATATTTTATTAACCATGAAAAAACCGGTTGGAGCCGGCAACGTCGCCGCACGATTATCTCGACGAACAGCTGTTCGGAATTTTCGCCTTTCGTCGTCTCTACTATATACTATAGTATAATTCAGTTTTCTTGGTTCCTTTCCGGCGTATTCATGTCGATTCGGGTCTTTAATGTCGCCATTTTGCTTTTATCAGTCGTTTTGGATAATGTAGTGGTCAAATTTCGATCGTTTTTATCCGCGAACAGCGGTTTTATAAGCTATTTCGGTTAGATTTTGTTATCGCTTATCTATCGCCTACCTCAAGACAATAATATTTACCGATCGTACATTACCCATTAGTGGGAGGATCATCTATACTTCACCATGTTTTTTCGGACATTTATTCTGATCAACTTTTATTACGTGTTTGATAGGATGAATCAAGTGCGTCTGAAATAACCAAATATTTAAGTTTGGGAAAGATCTTGCAACGTGAACTTCTTCGGATGATGTTGCATGCGCAGTGGATAGGGATTGTTCTATTTTTGGTGGTATGAATACGTAATACTTACGAGATTGGATCAAAAGTCACAGGAATTGTCGTGAAAATGTTAAAGATTCATATGGTAAGTTATAAGACACTATTAGATGGCTCTCGTTATTGTATTTTTAACAATGTTTTTTAGTCATTCACAATTTTAATATTCAGCGATATGGAAAAACAATTAACCAAATAGTAATTAATTTTATAAAATCCTCTTGCGTGTATGTGTTATTCATTGTTTCACCTCTCCAATCAACTTTTTCATTATTTGATTGGTACGCTTTGTACGGTAGGAGCTCTGTTTTCATAACGGAAAACGAAATAAACAATCCGTTCAATTCTCGGCATTTCATTGTTGAATTAAAATTTTAATAAATCTAATACAAGTATGGGCTACGCCCTGTATTTCTTTACTGTTAGTAGTTTTATGGAATTTGATTTTTTTATCTGGGAGTATATTCTCGAAAAACAGTGTATCTTTTTTTGGATTTTAAGGTATACTAATCGTGTTCGATGTTGTCATCTGTGTATGACTGGATGACAGTAATGACAGATACTTTTTGACTGCCTCTTTGTAATGGTGAAACGGATGGTATCTTGTCATATCAGGGTCATCTAAATCCACGCAGATGATTGTGCCGAATATTGTTATTTTTGTTATTGAAATATAGATGCAAATTATAGGTACTATAACTTTAGTTTTAATTAAAAACTAAAAGCTGCAATCCTACTTAACCTCAATCCATTCAAATTTGATTCATTTTGAATTCAACAAATCCAGTTTCCAAAGTAAAGTATTTTCGCTCGAAAATCCACCGCCAGGTAAGCATTATTGTGACCGGAAAATATCAATAAGATTATGTTTGCCATATCAAAAATTATTTAATCAACATTTTTAACTGTTTCGACATCAGGCACCACCGTAACTAGACTTTCACTGAGTAAACAGCATAATATTTTCAAACCAATTTTTTATCGTCAACCACGTTTCGTGGTCATGATAAGTTATGAAGTCTTCTTATCTCGATTTTTTCAATTTTTGTTTACTTGTAAGTACCTCGAATTGTGCTTGGGTGTATACTGAGTGGTAGATTTCGGAGATCAACAATGGTCGTGATGTCAGTAAATAAATTTGTTACAATTTGTTATCCCTATTGGATTTATAAGATAGCTTTTGATCAACGGCATGTATTGTTTACGTTAACTTATTAAAAACGGATTAATTTTTAATAAACATGAATTGCGAAAAAAAAACATACCTGACTTTTTTACGTAACGTGAGGTGGGATTCTGTAACATAAATAAGAACAAGCAAAATAAAGAAAGAGAAACGGAAAAATAGTATGTGGTACTATTCACTTTAAAAACGTTGATTTTTCATTTTAGTTTCTCGAATTAAGTCGTAGTTCAATTGTCATTTCATAGTAATGTTTCATATGGTTTTCGCTACATTATTTTTCTGTACTGTGAATTACAATATAAGATTCCAGTGCAAAGGCTTTAATTAAAGACACGATTACATATCCAATGTCTATTTTTTCATTTTCACAACCCTGAACAACCTGCACAACTATGGGTGGATGGATATCTAGGGATATGCCGCCACAATGTTCATAAAAATTTACCACCGATTATCCCTAGTTTTCTCACTGTTAAAATTCATTTTTATATATACGAGGCAATAAAAAATAGTACCCTAGGTAACAAAACTTAAAAAAAAATTCAACAGTAATGTTATGTTGTGTTAACTCTAATAAATTGATTCAGTCATCAAAATTTTTGTATTACGTATGGGCTTTTGAGTTAGGAATATTAAAAATATATATATATATGCAATAAAACAGGGATGTTTATTAAAAAAATACGGTAATTATTTCGAATAAGTGAAATCAAAAAAACGAAGTTTTTTTTTTGAAAACACTACTCTGACCTTGATTTTCCAGAGTGTTGCCTTATTTTTCCAGGAAAAGCAAAACAACACATTTCACTTCAAGGTCATTTTTATTTCTTGAAAAACACCGAATTTTTCTAATCATTACTATATAATATTAGCTAAAATACATTGTATGTAATATATTTCAACTATTTTTGTACAAATTTTAACAAAAAATTAAGAATTTGTATTTTTGACGAGAAAGCAAAAATAAATTTCGTAAGTTTCGTTGATACTTTTACTACTTAAAAAGTTTAATATTTGTTGCCATGTTGCCAGATTTAAAATATTTTTACGTAATGAACTCGTCCAGCAGAGACCACGCGGATGCAGAACAATCTCTGCAGGAGGTTATTGGGAAAGGGTTGAATGAAGAAGCGTGTAGTTTAGTATTTATTGCAGAAAGTAACATGGTTTATAAAATTATAAGGCCAAGATATATTAAAATGAATTAGGATTATAAATTCGGTGGCAGCAGAACAATGGAAGAACTAACCGTGGGAAGTGTTCTTCATGCCGACCAAATCGCAGAACATTCACATCTAAGTATCTTATTAATATTTTGAGTATGGGCATCTTTTTCGGGATCTACGAAATTTTGTGAATGATTCACAGTCAAATATTGGAAGCCTTGCTCCGCAGTCGTAAGCTTGCAAACAATCCGATACTACAGTAGTTCCCGGAAGTATCTATTATTGATTGACACCCAAAATACTCTCCTTTGGCTGGAACGAGAAAGAGATGCTTGGTTTTCTTTTCTATCCCTCCGAGAATCCACTGATCGTCAATATTCAAAATTGTAGGAAAAATCATGCCTGATGTCAAATTACGGAAAGAGTTTCTCGAATATTCAGTTTTAAAACCGATAATATTTAAAGGGAAAATCACGCGCAAAAATTAAAGAACGGAAAAATATGTTTTTCGAATCTTTGTTTTAAAGCTCCAATAGAAAAAAAATATCATAAGTATTTCACAGAAATCATATTTATGCTATGACAACAGTGCAAATTAGCTTCCTTTTGAGACAAGTTGCGATTTTATTATTAAATTTGTTTGGTTATTTTCCTCGATTTTCCGATTTAAAAAACGCAATATAGTAGCTTTTGTAAATGTGAAAGACTAAGAAAAAATTGTGGAAAATCGAGACCAGGCTCGTTTTCCACAACCTCGAAATAGGGAGTTTGTAAAGAATTTTTTTCAAAATATAGTTGTTTTCTTTGATTTCACTTAATCGAAATAATTATCAAAAATACAAATAACTTTCTATTTTAATTAGGAACTATTAAATTAGGAAAAACACTATTTATTGACATACATCTTAATGTGATTTTTTCCTTAAGATAAATTATATTGTGCGGCCCTTTTTCTCGTTAGAAATAAAATGTTTTTTCGTATTATAGAGGAATCCCACCTCTTTTAATAACGCTGTTCTATTGGTGAAATTCCTGACCTTATTTGTTACTGGCTGCACCGAAAATTTCCTACCATATTCAGTATTTTCTGTTTTTATCATTTATTTATTCATATATATTAAGGCTTCTACTGCGCAGCAAATTTTTTAATGTTTCCAAAGGAACAGGTTTTATTTGCGTCCGATATTTTGGATACTTCATGTATTTTCCTGACAAAAAACCTGAAGAAACATTTATCCCTTCAGAAACGTATTATATTGTAGTAAAATTCAAACAAATTTGTTAACAGTTGTCTACTGTAAATGGATATTTATTTGCTACTTTAAAGACATAGAGATACATCTCTACTGATGCTGTTTGTTAAAATTTTGAAACAAAGAATAAAAAAATCACGTCTAAAAAATTAAAAATACAAGTAAAGAAATAAAATAAAGAATAAAAAGGTTAGTATTGTATTTAAGTGAAGCATTCTATACACAACTGTACATTTGCTGAAAAACCTTCAAAGATTTTGAATAAAAAAATTCATTAGTATATGAAAAAAAATCGAAAATTTTTAACGGTATTTTAAATTAGAATTCCAAATTTAGACTACCCTGGAACACATTGTATTTCTATTTTTTTATTAAATCAAAATTATATCCATAAACGTAATTCATTAAAAAATAATAAATTTGGGACAATTTTAATTTAACAATGCATTTATTCATTATAAGAAAATAAGTTATTTCCAATGTATTTTAAAATATTTTCAACTCTTCGAAATATTCTAGTAATTCCAGATATTCTCAATGTACTTCGCTTATTTCTAAGTATATCAAATACTTACATTCCTTCCAAATATTTTTATTAATATGAACGTCGATTTCTAGCAGGTAAATACTGATTTACCCCCTCCAAAAAATAGTTTACTCTATACCATTTAATCAGAACTTTACTAGAGACCCCTATCGTGTGTGGTTCTATTCAAAAAGTAACTTATGATAATGAATAATATTTAATGTTTTAAATCAATCCAATTATGTACGTAAGAAATAACGTATGCACGTAAGTACTATCAAAATATCAATATTTATTATTGTTATTTAATTTTATTTGTCCAATGGAGATCATGGTACTTAAAAACAATTATTAGATGACGGATAATTAATTTATCTATCATGTCGAAGCTATTGAAAAATACCTTTCCAATTGCTATATCTGATCATTTATTAAAAAGCTATTAACCATACTTTTCTTGACAATCTCTGCTCATTGACTAAAATAAATTTAGTCTTCTTTTTCTTTACTCAACAGTTAAAATCAGCATGCTTCCTCTATTCCCTTCCATCCGATCCTGTTTTGTGATATGATCATACCACCTCATTGAGCAGCCTCAGGGTTTTCATTTTATTGTTATTTTTGTTCCATGTATGTTTCAGGAGCTGCATCTGTCCATCGCCATTTCAGTTACATTACGTTGTTTTTTATATCTTCTAGTTTTATTTGTTATTGATGTTTAGTATCACTGTGTTGCCAGGTAACTTTTAATCTTTTTTGCGTGCATCCTGTTAATGCCCATATTCCTCTGCAATAAATTAAAAAGGGGAAAAACTTTTTGTTCTAGAACTTGTACTTCATGTACATTGTTTATTTCCCAATTTACAAGAGTAGTAAGTAAGTAAGGTAAATTAGTCATAGATGGCACCACTATCATTTTTTAAATGCATACGATACGAAGTTTGTGAAGCAGGTCGTCACACCATTGCTCTAAATAATGGGAAAAGACGAATTTCGAGCAGAGATTTAAAGTTATGAACCTGAACTTTTAATCGATTAATATAGTCGAAAAAGGATATTCGCCAGTGGTCAATTTTATTAGCGAGGTTAGCAAATTAATAATTTAACAAATAATTGCTCATAATTTTTTTTCTTAAATTGTTTATTTCGGTGACAGTTGATGGTGAAAAAAATATGGCAGAGATTTACTCCCCGAAACCTACCCTTAGCGACAAAAATAGGGTTGAGAATAGAATAATATTTTTTATTTCCGACCCTGTAGGTTACAATGAGAATTTTATTTTCTTAAATTATTTAGTTCGAGGACAGTTCATTGTAAAAAAACTTTGGCCGCGATTTACTCTATGGAACCTACCCTTAGCGACAAAAATAGGGTTGAGAATAGAATTATATTTTTTATTTCCGACCCTGTAGGTTACAATGAGCATTTTATTTTCTTAAATTATTTAGTTCGAGGACAGTTCATTGTAAAAAAAGTTTGGCCGCGATTTACTCTATGGAACCTACCCTTAGCGACAAAAATAGGGTTGAGAATGAATTATATTTTTTATTTCCGACCCTGTAGGTTACAATGAGAATTTTATTTTCTTAAATTAATTAGTTCGAGGACAGTTCATTGTAAAAAAAGTTTGGCCGCGATTTACTCTATGGAACCTACCCTTAGCGACAAAAATAGGGTTGAGAATAGAATTATATTTTTTATTTCCGACCCTGTAGGTTACAATGAGCATTTTATTTTCTTAAATTATTTAGTTCGAGGACAGTTCATTGTAAAAAAAGTTTGGCCGCGATTTACTCTATGGAACCTACCCTTAGCGACAAAAATAGGGTTGAGAATAGAATTATGTTTTTTATTTCCGACCCTGTAGGTTACAATGAGCATTTTATTTTCTTAAATTATTTAGTTCGAGGACAGTTCATTGTAAAAAAAGTTTGGCCGCGATTTACTCTATGGAACCTACCCTTAGCGACAAAAATAGGGTTGAGAATGAATTATATTTTTCATTTCCGACCCTGTAGGTTACAATGAGAATTTTATTTTATTAAATTAATTAGTTCGAGGACAGTTCATTGTAAAAAAAGTTTGGCCGCGATTTACTCTATGGAACCTACCCTTAGCGACAAAAATAGGGTTGAGAATAGAATTATATTTTTTATTTCCGACCCTGTAGGTTACAATGAGCATTTTATTTTCTTAAATTATTTAGTTCGAGGACAGTTCATTGTAAAAAAAGTTTGGCCGCGATTTACTCTATGGAACCTACCCTTAGCGACAAAAATAGGGTTGAGAATAGAATTATATTTTTTATTTCCGACCCTGTAGGTTACAATGAGAATTTTATTTTCTTAAATTATTTAGTTCGAGGACAGTTCATTGTAAAAAAAGTTTGGCCGCGATTTACTCTATGGAACCTACCCTTGGCGACATAAATAGGGTTGAGAATAGAATTATATTTTTTATTTCCGACCCTGTAGGTTACAATGAGAATTTTATTTTCTTAAATTAATTAGTTCGAGGACAGTTCATTGTAAAAAAAGTTTGGCAGCGATTTACTCTATGGAACCTACCCTTAGCGACAAAAATAGGGTTGAGAATGAATTATATTTTTTATTTCCGACCCTGTAGGTTACAATGAGAATTTTATTTTCTTAAATTAATTAGTTCGAGGACAGTTCATTGTAAAAAAAGTTTGGCCGCGATTTACTCTATGGAACCTACCCTTAGCGACGAAAATAGGGTTGACAATGAATTATATTTTTTATTTCCGACCCTGTAGGTTACAATGAGCATTTTATTTTCTTAAATTAATTAGTTCGAGGACAGTTCATTGTAAAAAAAGTTTGGCCGGGATTTACTTTATGGAACCTACCCTTAGCGACAAAAATAGGGTTGAGAATAGAATTATATTTTTTATTTCCGACCCTGTAGGTTACAATGAGCATTTTATTTTCTTAAATTATTTAGTTCGAGGACAGTTCATTGTAAAAAAAGTTTGGCCGCGATTTACTCTATGGAACCCACCCTTAGCGACAAAAATAGGGTTGAGAATAGAATTATATTTTTTATTTCCGACCCTGTAGGTTACAATGAGAATTTTATTTTCTTAAATTATTTAGTTCGAGGACAGTTCATTGTAAAAAAAGTTTGGCCGCGATTTACTCTATGGAACCTACCCTTAGCGACAAAAATAGGGTTGAGAATAGAATTATATTTTTTATTTCCGACCCTGTATGTTACAATGAGAATTTTATTTTCTTAAATTATTTAGTTCGAGGACAGTTCATTGTAAAAAAAGTTTGGCCGCGATTTACTCTATGGAACCTACCCTTGGCGACAAAAATAGGGTTGAGAATAGAATTATATTTTTTATTTCCGACCCTGTAGGTTACAATGAGAATTTTATTTTCTTAAATTATTTAGTTCGAGGACAGTTCATTGTAAAAAAACTTTGGCCGCGATTTACTCTATGGAACCTACCCTTAGCGACAAAAATAGGGTTGAGAATAGAATTATATTTTTTATTTCCGACCCTGTAGGTTACAATGAGCATTTTATTTTCTTAAATTATTTAGTTCGAGGACAGTTCATTGTAAAAAAAGTTTGGCCGCGATTTACTCTATGGAACCTACCCTTAGCGACAAAAATAGGGTTGAGAATAGAATTATATTTTTTATTTCCGATCCTGTAGGTTACAATGAGAATTTTATTTTTTTAAATTATTTAGTTCGAGGACAGTTCATTGTAAAAAAACTTTGGCAGCGATTTACTCTATGGAACCTACCCTTAGCGACAAAAATAGGGTTAAGAATAGAATAATATTTTTTATTTCCGACCCTGTAGGTTACAATGAGCATTTTATTTTCTTAAATTATTTACTTCGAGGACAGTTCATTGTAAAAAAAGTTTGGCCGCGATTTACTCTATGAAACCTACCCTTAGCGACAAAAATAGGGTTGAGAATAGAATTATATTTTTTATTTCCGACCCTGTATGTTACAATGAGAATTTTATTTTCTTAAATTATTTAGTTCGAGGACAGTTCATTGTAAAAAAAGTTTGGCCGCGATTTACTCTATGGAACCTACCCTTAGCGACAAAAATAGGGTTGAGAATAGGATTATATTTTTTATTTCCGACCCTGTAGGTTACAATGAGAATTTTATTTTCTTAAATTAATTAGTTCGAGGACAGTTCATTGTAAAAAAAGTATGGCTGCGATTTACTCTATGGAACCTACCCTTAGCGACAAAAATAGGGTTGAGAATGAATTATATTTTTCATTTCCGACCCTGTAGGTTACAATGAGAATTTTATTTTATTAAATTAATTAGTTCGAGGACAGTTCATTGTAAAAAAAGTTTGGCCGCGATTTACTCTATGGAACCTACCCTTAGCGACAAAAATAGGGTTGAGAATAGAATTATATTTTTTATTTCCGACCCTGTAGGTTACAATGAGCATTTTATTTTCTTAAATTATTTAGTTCGAGGACAGTTCATTGTAAAAAAAGTTTGGCCGCGATTTACTCTATGGAACCTACCCTTAGCGACAAAAATAGGGTTGAGAATAGAATTATATTTTTTATTTCCGACCCTGTAGGTTACAATGAGAATTTTATTTTCTTAAATTATTTAGTTCGAGGACAGTTCATTGTAAAAAAAGTTTGGCCGCGATTTACTCTATGGAACCTACCCTTGGCGACATAAATAGGGTTGAGAATAGAATTATATTTTTTATTTCCGACCCTGTAGGTTACAATGAGAATTTTATTTTCTTAAATTAATTAGTTCGAGGACAGTTCATTGTAAAAAAAGTTTGGCAGCGATTTACTCTATGGAACCTACCCTTAGCGACAAAAATAGGGTTGAGAATGAATTATATTTTTTATTTCCGACCCTGTAGGTTACAATGAGAATTTTATTTTCTTAAATTAATTAGTTCGAGGACAGTTCATTGTAAAAAAAGTTTGGCCGCGATTTACTCTATGGAACCTACCCTTAGCGACGAAAATAGGGTTGACAATGAATTATATTTTTTATTTCCGACCCTGTAGGTTACAATGAGCATTTTATTTTCTTAAATTAATTAGTTCGAGGACAGTTCATTGTAAAAAAAGTTTGGCCGGGATTTACTTTATGGAACCTACCCTTAGCGACAAAAATAGGGTTGAGAATAGAATTATATTTTTTATTTCCGACCCTGTAGGTTACAATGAGCATTTTATTTTTTTAAATTATTTAGTTCGAGGACAGTTCATTGTAAAAAAACTTTGGCAGCGATTTACTCTATGGAACCTACCCTTAGCGACAAAAATAGGGTTGAGAATAGAATTATATTTTTTATTTCCGACCCTGTAGGTTACAATGAGAATTTTATTTTCTTAAATTATTTAGTTCGAGGACAGTTCATTGTAAAAAAAGTTTGGCCGCGATTTACTCTATGGAACCTACCCTTGGCGACATAAATAGGGTTGAGAATAGAATTATATTTTTTATTTCCGACCCTGTAGGTTACAATGAGAATTTTATTTTCTTAAATTAATTAGTTCGAGGACAGTTCATTGTAAAAAAAGTTTGGCAGCGATTTACTCTATGGAACCTACCCTTAGCGACAAAAATAGGGTTGAGAATGAATTATATTTTTTATTTCCGACCCTGTAGGTTACAATGAGAATTTTATTTTCTTAAATTAATTAGTTCGAGGACAGTTCATTGTAAAAAAAGTTTGGCCGCGATTTACTCTATGGAACCTACCCTTAGCGACGAAAATAGGGTTGACAATGAATTATATTTTTTATTTCCGACCCTGTAGGTTACAATGAGCATTTTATTTTCTTAAATTAATTAGTTCGAGGACAGTTCATTGTAAAAAAAGTTTGGCCGGGATTTACTTTATGGAACCTACCCTTAGCGACAAAAATAGGGTTGAGAATAGAATTATATTTTTTATTTCCGACCCTGTAGGTTACAATGAGCATTTTATTTTTTTAAATTATTTAGTTCGAGGACAGTTCATTGTAAAAAAACTTTGGCAGCGATTTACTCTATGGAACCTACCCTTAGCGACAAAAATAGGGTTAAGAATAGAATAATATTTTTTATTTCCGACCCTGTAGGTTACAATGAGCATTTTATTTTCTTAAATTATTTACTTCGAGGACAGTTCATTGTAAAAAAAGTTTGGCCGCGATTTACTCTATGAAACCTACCCTTAGCGACAAAAATAGGGTTGAGAATAGAATTATATTTTTTATTTCCGACCCTGTATGTTACAATGAGAATTTTATTTTCTTAAATTATTTAGTTCGAGGACAGTTCATTGTAAAAAAAGTTTGGCCGCGATTTACTCTATGGAACCTACCCTTAGCGACAAAAATAGGGTTGAGAATAGGATTATATTTTTTATTTCCGACCCTGTAGGTTACAATGAGAATTTTATTTTCTTAAATTAATTAGTTCGAGGACAGTTCATTGTAAAAAAAGTATGGCTGCGATTTACTCTATGGAACCTACCCTTGGCGACAAAAATAGGGTTGAGAATAGAATTACATTTTTTATTTCCGACCCTGTAGGTTACAATGAGAATTTTATTTTCTTAAATTATTTAGTTCGAAGACAGTTCATTGTAAAAAAAGTTTGGCCGCGATTTATTCTATGGAACCTACCCTTAGCGACAAAAATAGGGTTGAGAATAGAATTATTTTTGTTATTTCCGACCCTATAAGTTTCAATGAGAATTTTATTTCCTTAAATTATTTAGTTCAAAGACAGTTCATTGAAAAAACGTATGGCTGCGATTTATTATCCGGAACCTACCCTTAGCGATAAAAATAGGGTTGAAACTAGAATAAATTTTTTTTCCCAATCTGCAACTTTCAATGAGAATTTTATTTTCTTAATTTATTTAGTTCCAGGACACTTCACTGTAAAAAAAATATGGCCGCGATTTACTATCCGGAACTCACCCTTAACGAAATAAATAGGGTTGAAAATAGAATTATTTTTGTTCTTTCCGACCCTGTAAGTTTCAATGAGAATTTTATTTTCTTAAATTATTTAGTTCAAGGACAGTTCATTGTAAAAAAAGTATGTCCACGATTTACTATCCGGAACCTACCCTTAGCGATAAAAATAGGGTTGAAAATAGAATAAATTTTTTTTCCGACCCTGCAACTTTCAATGAGAATTTTATTTTCTTAAATTATTTCGTTCGAGGACACTTCACTGTAAAAAAAGTATGGCCGCGATTTACTATCCGGAACCTACCCTTAGCGACAAAAGTAGGGTTGAGAATAGAATTTTTTTTTTCAGACCCTGTAAGTTTCAATGAGAATTTAATTTTCTAAAATTATTTAGTTCGACGATAGTTCTTTGTAAAAAAATATGGCCGCGATTTACTCTCTGGGACCCACCCTTAGCGAAAGAAATAGGGCTGAGAATAGAATTATTTTTGTTATTTCCGACCCTATAAGTTTCAATGAGAGTTTTATTTTCTTAAATTATTTATTTCGATGACAGTTGATATTGAGGAAAGTATGTTTTCGATTTACTCTTTGGAACGTACCCATAGCAGGGAAAATAATGGTGAGAATAGATTAGCATTTTTTATTTTCGACCCTGTGAGTTTCAATGAACTGTCCTCGAACTAAATAATTTAAGAAAATAAAATTCTCATTGTAACCTACAGGGTCGGAAATAAAAAATATAATCCTATTCTCAACCCTATTTTTTTCGCTAAGGGTAGGTTCCATAGAGTAAATCGCGGCCAAACCTTTTTTACAATGAACTGTCCTCGAACTAATTAATTTAAGAAAATAAAATTCTCATTGTAACCTACAGGGTCGGAAATAAAAAATATAATCCTATTCTCAACCCTATTTTTGTCGCTAAGGGTAGGTTCCATAGAGTAAATCGCGGCCAAACCTTTTTTACAATGAACTGTCCTCGAACTAATTAATTTAAGAAAATAAAATGCTCATTGTAACCTACAGGGTCGGAAATAAAAAATATAATTCTATTCTCAACCCTATTTTTGTCGCTAAGGGTAGGTTCCATAGAGTAAATCGCGGCCAAACTTTTTTTACAATGAACTGTCCTCGAACTAAATAATTTAAGAAAATAAAATGCTCATTGTAACCTACAGGGTCGGAAATAAAAAATATAATTCTATTCTCAACCCTATTTTTGTCGCTAAGGGTAGGTTCCATAGAGTAAATCGCGGCCAAACTTTTTTTACAATGAACTGTCCTCGAACTAATTAATTTAAGAAAATAAAATGCTCATTGTAACCTACAGGGTCGGAAATAAAAAATATAATTCTATTCTCAACCATATTTTTGTCGCCAAGGGTAGGTTCCATAGAGTAAATCGCGGCCAAACTTTTTTTACAATGAACTGTCCTCGAACTAAATAATTTAAGAAAATAAAATTCTCATTGTAACCTACAGGGTCGGAAATAAAAAATATAATTCTATTCTCAACCCTATTTTTGTCGCCAAGGGTAGGTTCCATAGAGTAAATCGCGGCCAAACTTTTTTTACAATGAACTGTCCTCGAACTAATTAATTTAAGAAAATAAAATTCTCATTGTAACCTACAGGGTCGGAAATAAAAAATATAATTCATTCTCAACCCTATTTTTGTCGCTAAGGGTAGGTTCCATAGAGTAAATCGCGGCCAAACTTTTTTTACAATGAACTGTCCTCGAACTAAATAATTTAAGAAAATAAAATGCTCATTGTAACCTACAGGGTCGGAAATAAAAATATAATTCTATTCTCAACCCTATTTTTGTCGCTAAGGGTAGGTTCCATAGAGTAAATCGCGGCCAAACTTTTTTTACAATGAACTGTCCTCGAACTAAATAATTTAAGAAAATAAAATGCTCATTGTAACCTACAGGGTCGGAAATAAAAAATATAATTCTATTCTCAACCCTATTTTTGTCGCTAAGGGTAGGTTCCATAGAGTAAATCGCGGCCAAACTTTTTTTACAATGAACTGTCCTCGAACTAAATAATTTTAGAAAATAAAATGCTCATTGTAACCTACAGGGTCGGAAATAAAAAATATAATTCTATTCTTAACCCTATTTTTGTCGCTAAGGTTAGGTTCCATAGAGTAAATCGCGGCCAAACTTTTTTTACAATGAACTGTCCTCGAACTAAATAATTTAAAAAAATAAAATTCTCATTCAAACCTACAGGATCGGAAATAAAAAATATAATTCTATTCTCAACCCTATTTTTGTCGCTAAGGGTAGGTTCCATAGAGTAAATCGCGGCCAAACTTTTTTTACAATGAACTGTCCTCGAACTAAATAATTTAAGAAAATAAAATGCTCATTGTAACCTACAGGGTCGGAAATAAAAAATATAATTCTATTCTCAACCCTATTTTTGTCGCCAAGGGTAGGTTCCATAGAGTAAATCGCGGCCAAACTTTTTTTACAATGAACTGTCCTCGAACTAAATAATTTAAGAAAATAAAATTCTCATTGTAACCTACAGGGTCGGAAATAAAAAATATAATTCTATTCTCAACCCTATTTTTGTCGCCAAGGGTAGGTTCCATAGAGTAAATCGCGGCCAAACTTTTTTTACAATGAACTGTCCTCGAACTAATTAATTTAAGAAAATAAAATTCTCATTGTAACCTACAGGGTCGGAAATAAAAAATATAATTCATTCTCAACCCTATTTTTGTCGCTAAGGGTAGGTTCCATAGAGTAAATCGCGGCCAAACTTTTTTTACAATGAACTGTCCTCGAACTAAATAATTTAAGAAAATAAAATGCTCATTGTAACCTACAGGGTCGGAAATAAAAATATAATTCTATTCTCAACCCTATTTTTGTCGCTAAGGGTAGGTTCCATAGAGTAAATCGCAGCCAAACTTTTTTTACAATGAACTGTCCTCGAACTAAATAATTTAAGAAAATAAAATGCTCATTGTAATCTACAGGGTCGGAAATAAAAAATATAATTCTATTCTCAGCCTTATTTTTGTCGCTAAGGGTAGGTTCCATAGAGTAAATCGCGGCCAAACTTTTTTTACAATGAACTGTCCTCGAACTAATTAATTTAAGAAAATAAAATTCTCATTGTAACCTACAGGGTCGGAAATAAAAAATATAATCCTATTCTCAACCCTATTTTTGTCGCTAAGGGTAGGTTCCATAGAGTAAATCGCGGCCAAACTTTTTTTACAATGAACTGTCCTCGAACTAATTAATTTAAGAAAATAAAATGCTCATTGTAACCTACACGGTCGGAAATAAAAAATATAATTCTATTCTCAACCCTATTTTTGTCGCTAAGAGTAGGTTCCATAGAGTAAATCGCGGCCAAACTTTTTTTACAATGAACTGTCCTCGAACTAAATAATTTAAGAAAATAAAATGCTCATTGTAACCTACAGGGTCGGAAATAAAAAATATAATTCTATTCTCAACCCTATTTTTGTCGCTAAGGGTAGGTTCCATAGAGTAAATCGCGGCCAAACTTTTTTTACAATGAACTGTCCTCGAACTAAATAATTTTAGAAAATAAAATGCTCATTGTAACCTACAGGGTCGGAAATAAAAAATATAATTCTATTCTTAACCCTATTTTTGTCGCTAAGGTTAGGTTCCATAGAGTAAATCGCGGCCAAACTTTTTTTACAATGAACTGTCCTCGAACTAAATAATTTAAGAAAATAAAATTCTCATTCAAACCTACAGGATCGGAAATAAAAAATATAATTCATTCTCAACCCTATTTTTGTCGCTAAGGGTAGGTTCCATAGAGTAAATCGCGGCCAAACTTTTTTTACAATGAACTGTCCTCGAACTAAATAATTTAAGAAAATAAAATTCTCATTCAAACCTACAGGGTCGGAAATAAAAAATATAATTCATTCTCAACCCTATTTTTGTCGCTAAGGGTAGGTTCCATAGAGTAAATCGCGGCCAAACTTTTTTTACAATGAACTGTCCTCGAACTAAATAATTTAAGAAAATAAAATGCTCATTGTAACCTACAGGGTCGGAAATAAAAATATAATTCTATTCTCAACCCTATTTTTGTCGCTAAGGGTAGGTTCCATAGAGTAAATCGCAGCCAAACCTTTTTTACAATGAACTGTCCTCGAACTAAATAATTTAAGAAAATAAAATGCTCATTGTAATCTACAGGGTCGGAAATAAAAAATATAATTCTATTCTCAACCTTATTTTTGTCGCTAAGGGTAGGTTCCATAGAGTAAATCGCGGCCAAACTTTTTTTACAATGAACTGTCCTCGAACTAATTAATTTAAGAAAATAAAATTCTCATTGTAACCTACAGGGTCGGAAATAAAAAATATAATCCTATTCTCAACCCTATTTTTGTCGCTAAGGGTAGGTTCCATAGAGTAAATCGCGGCCAAACTTTTTTTACAATGAACTGTCCTCGAACTAATTAATTTAAGAAAATAAAATGCTCATTGTAACCTACACGGTCGGAAATAAAAAATATAATTCTATTCTCAACCCTATTTTTGTCGCTAAGAGTAGGTTCCATAGAGTAAATCGCGGCCAAACTTTTTTTACAATGAACTGTCCTCGAACTAAATAATTTAAGAAAATAAAATGCTCATTGTAACCTACAGGGTCGGAAATAAAAAATATAATTCTATTCTCAACCCTATTTTTGTCGCTAAGGGTAGGTTCCATAGAGTAAATCGCGGCCAAACTTTTTTTACAATGAACTGTCCTCGAACTAAATAATTTTAGAAAATAAAATGCTCATTGTAACCTACAGGGTCGGAAATAAAAAATATAATTCTATTCTTAACCCTATTTTTGTCGCTAAGGTTAGGTTCCATAGAGTAAATCGCGGCCAAACTTTTTTTACAATGAACTGTCCTCGAACTAAATAATTTAAGAAAATAAAATTCTCATTCAAACCTACAGGATCGGAAATAAAAAATATAATTCTATTCGCAACCCTATTTTTGTCGTCAAGGGTAGGTTCCATAGAGTAAATCGCGGCCAAACTTTTTTTACAATGAACTGTCCTCGAACTAAATAATTTAAGAAAATAAAATTCTCATTGTAACATACAGGGTCGGAAATAAAAAATATAATTCTATTCTCAACCCTATTTTTGTCGCTAAGGGTAGGTTCCATAGAGTAAATCGCGGCCAAACTTTTTTTACAATGAACTGTCCTCGAACTAAATAATTTAAGAAAATAAAATTCTCATTGTAACCTACAGGGTCGGAAATAAAAAATATAATTCTATTCTCAACCCTATTTTTGTCGCCAAGGGTAGGTTCCATAGAGTAAATCGCGGCCAAACTTTTTTTACAATGAACTGTCCTCGAACTAATTAATTTAAGAAAATAAAATTCTCATTGTAACCTACAGGGTCGGAAATAAAAAATATAATTCATTCTCAACCCTATTTTTGTCGCTAAGGGTAGGTTCCATAGAGTAAATCGCGGCCAAACTTTTTTTACAATGAACTGTCCTCGAACTAAATAATTTAAGAAAATAAAATGCTCATTGTAACCTACAGGGTCGGAAATAAAAAATATAATTCTATTCTCAACCCTATTTTTGTCGCTAAGGGTAGGTTCCATAGAGTAAATCGCGGCCAAACTTTTTTTACAATGAACTGTCCTCGAACTAATTAATTTAAGAAAATAAAATTCTCATTGTAACCTACAGGGTCGGAAATAAAAAATATAATTCTATTCTCAACCCTATTTTTGTCGCTAAGGGTAGGTTCCATAGAGTAAATCGCGGCCAAACTTTTTTTACAATGAACTGTCCTCGAACTAATTAATTTAAGAAAATAAAATTCTCATTGTAACCTACAGGGTCGGAAATAAAAAATATAATTCATTCTCAACCCTATTTTTGTCGCTAAGGGTAGGTTCCATATAGTAAATCGCGGCCAAACTTTTTTTACAATGAACTGTCCTCGAACTAAATAATTTAAGAAAATAAAATGCTCATTGTAACCTACAGGGTCGGAAATAAAAAATATAATTCTATTCTCAACCCTATTTTTGTCGCTAAGGGTAGGTTCCATAGAGTAAATCGCGGCCAAACTTTTTTTACAATGAACTGTCCTCGAACTAATTAATTTAAGAAAATAAAATTCTCATTGTAACCTACAGGGTCGGAAATAAAAAATATAATTCTATTCTCAACCCTATTTTTGTCGCTAAGGGTAGGTTCCATAGAGTAAATCGCGGCCAAACTTTTTTTACAATGAACTGTCCTCGAACTAATTAATTTAAGAAAATAAAATTCTCATTGTAACCTACAGGGTCGGAAATAAAAAATATAATTCTATTCTCAACCCTATTTTTGTCGCTAAGGGTAGGTTTCGGGGAGTAAATCTCTGCCATACTTTTTTCACCATCAACTGTCACCGAAATAAACAATTTAAGAAAAAAAATTATGAGCATTTATTTGTTAAATTATTAATTTGCTAACCTCGCTAATAAAATTGACCACTGGCGAATATCCTTTTTCGACTATATTAATCGATTAAAAGTTCAGGTTCATTTAAAGTTTCTGTATGAAACTGTGAACAGCTGCTCACAATCAGAATAAAACTGAATTGGATACTTTTCACAAAAGTTCTGTATCGACTTTTTTTTATTATATTCCCGGGTCCGTCCTAAAGCCGGATGCACTGCGACCAGAGTAGGCCTATTGTGCTCACCCTAGACATTACAGCCACTCTGCCAACCTAGCCCCCTGGCTCAATCTGTACAGTCCTGCTAAGGAGTGAGTGAGTATTTCTCCCGGTTCCAATCTTACTGACCCGAAAGTTTCTTGTCTAAATCTCACCAGCAACTCACAGTCACATATGATATGCTTCACCGTTTACTCGGCTGGTCCACATAGTCTGCAGCCGAGGTTTCCGTTATATAGATTCATTCTATTCAGATGTACTTTGACGGCCATGTGTCCCGCCATTATACTAGTTCATAATAGTCCTCATTTGAAGTAGTTTCCTTGCCAGTTTCGGGTCAGGATTCCCAATAAATAGCTTGCTGTGGTTTTTATGCTCTCTCTTGATCCATTCTTTTACTGCTTCTCGGGCCGCGCACCGCGGCACTCCAAAGGCCGGTTCTGGACCCATGTATTGAGATGCTGATCCTGCTCTAGCTAGTTCGTCAGTTTCTTCATTTCCATGTATGCCTTCGTGTCCTGGTACCCACTTTAACATAACACTGTTGTCTTTTGCCAAAATTTCAAGCTCACTCTGACATTCCCAAACCAGCCTCGATGATACCTTTTGGCCCTTGAGGGCTTTTAGGGCTGCCTGGCTATCAGAGTAAATGAGGATTTGCTTCCCTTTGTAAGCTCTCCTGTTTCTCTCGTCTACGCACCGTAATATTACATATATTTCTGCCTGGAATTCTGTTGGGTATTTCCCAAGGGGAAGGGTTAATTCCTTCCTCAGTTGTAGCCCATATATCCCAGCTCCAGTACCCTCACTAGTTTTGTACCGACTTTAAAAACTATTTATTTTTGGATAAATGAATTTAAACGTGGTCGAAAATCAACCAAAATGAAACATGCTCGGAATGTCCAGTTGAGGTCACTACACCAAAAATGAAACGAGAAAATATATCGTATTGTTGACAACGATCGACGACTAAAGATTCGTCGTATAGTTGATTGGGTAGGCATATCAATTGATATTGTAGAAAATATTTTGCACCAACAGTTGTGTATGAAAAAACTTGTGTGCAATGTTTATCGATGATTAAACGTAATCTAGCAGATTTTTGGCGCAGATACGTGACTGTGGACGAGACCTGGATGCATCATTACACGCCCGAGTCGAAGCAGTTGTCTAAACGTGGAAGGCTTCCAATGAGAATGCGTCAAAACAGGCGAGAGTTGTTTTGTCGGCCGAAAAGGCTATTGCCATTTTTCTTTGGGATTCTCAAGACACAATATTTATTAACTATTTGAAAAAAAAAGGTCAAACAATTACAGGGGATTTCTATGCAACAAACACTTCTTGGCTGTTTGGATGAAGAATTGAAAAAAAAAACATCCAAGACTACAATGCAATAATTATTAACTATTTAAAAAAAAGGTCAAACAATTACAGGGGATTTCTATGCAACAAACACTTCTTGGCTGTTTGGATGAAGAATTGAAAAAAAAACATCCAAGACTACAATGCAATAATTATTAACTATTAAAAAAAAAGGTCAAACAATTACAGGGGATTTCTATGCAACAAACACTTCTCGGCTGTTTGGATGAAGAATTGAAAAAAAAACATCCAAGACTACAATGCAATAATTATTAACTATTTAAAAAAAAAGGTCAAACAATTACAGGGGATTTCTATGCAACAAACAGTTCTTGGCTGTTTGGATGAAGAATTGAAAAAAAAAACGTCCAAGACTACAATGCAATAAAGGTCTTTTTTTTATCAAAACATTGCTCGAATTCAACCTTGTGCAGTTGCAATATCAAAATTAAATGAATTACGGTATTAATTGGTACCCCATCCACCTCAGTCACCAGATTTGGCACTTGGTGAGTTTTTCCTCTTTCCTAACCTAAAAAAGTGGCTCGGAGGAGAGAGATTTTCATGCGATGGAGCGGTTATTAGGGTCGTAGAAGACTATTTTGAGGATTTGGATCCTTCCCACTTTTGTGAAGGCATAAAGAAGTTGGAATACCGCTGGACCAAGTGTGCAGGGCTCCAAGGAGACAGTATTGAAAAATTTAAAAAAACAATAACGTTGTTTTTATTCCCTGTTTTACTTTACTTGAACCACACTCGTATAATCCAATTTTCCGAAAGCTGTTCATGCCAAACTTATTCTACGACGTTGCAAATTTGTATTGTGCATGTTTTTTCCTAGTGTCATTGTTTGTCCTGAGTAAATTTATTTGTTCACGATTTGTATGGTTTTGTTTTCCAACTTTATTTTTCATCTTTTTGTACTGAAAATTCTACAGAATTTTTGTTTCACACATGTTTACCGTAAGACTGATTTCTTTTCATATTGTGCAACATTTCTCGTAAGACTCTTGCGTTATCTGTTATATGTTATTAGTAATCGGTAAATCTTAATTTTTTTATGTTTTCCTGTTCGTCGTTAGACCATAGTTTTAAATACAATAACGACAAAAAAGAGAGCAACTTTTTAAAAAATGCCATACAAATTGAATACATTTGTAGATAAGTTAAACAGTTGTAAAATAGAACCACACGGTATATTGTCATAACATTGCATAAGATTCCCATAAACAGTTTTTATCTTGGTTAAAGTGATTAACAATTATTTGACTGTGGACAAAAAGAAAAGTAACTTTTTAAAAGCATCAAATAATTTATTTACCAATCTCCTTGGAATATAGTTTGGCTTGATAAACTGATATTATTTATTTCGCCTAGAAGTATCTAGAGGAATATATCTATCAACTGAAAAAAAAACGTGTTATTCAACTGTAACGTGATAGGAAAAAATTAATAACGACAAATAATTTAATTTACAAAAAAAAATCAAGATTCAAAAAAGGGATGAATACCAAGATAAGCAAATTAGAAGGTAATCCAAAAAAATTCGTTTTTAAATTTGATATGAATAAATCCTATTGCGAGAGATGGGAAATGAAATTTTGTCCAAGATTGTGAGAAAAAATTATTTTTAATGCTCGATTACATTCAAGAATGGCAGTCAAAAACCGTTATGTTCTGAGAATAATATACGTGCTTTACTAAAATTCATAAGGCTTGATGTTCGAAGTGACGATTCAAAACAAATGTTTACTTGAGTAGATGAAGTTTTGTTTGTCAGACATTTCGTTAGGGAATGTACTAAGTACACTACCTCTACTATAAAGCATGCAGATCTATCATGGCATGGGGGCTGGTTTTCAAGCTTACCAAGGGTCTTGTATATCATATAGAAATCGATATGGACCAACTTATGCACAAGTATATTTGGGAGAACAATTTGGGATCATAGTCTGATGATGAAATACGCTTTTGAGCAAGATAATTATTTAAAATCCCTTAAAATAGGTCAAATCGTGGTTCCGACAATTAAAAAGGTGTGTGAAAGCTTGGATAAAATGATATGGTGGATAATTTAATCAAATTCGCAAAAATCTTGAAAAAAACAATGAAACTGCAGTTATGCATCGTTCGTAGAGTCCATTAAAAACCCTTGCTTGTAGGTGATATAAAATAATTTTGCGTTAGATTCATGGGAGTCGCCTTATTTCTTAAAATATAAGACAATTTTTCAAATGCTGCCCAAGACAGTTGCACACGTCTAGTGTCTAGATTTATTTTTCTTTCCCGAGTGATATGTGTCCCAAGTCTACATTTTCTGTTTTGACATTATCTACATACACCTTGTATACAACAGCTATCTTCGTACTTATTCACCGTCAATTCCCCTCGTTAACGTGTTAACACGAATAAATTTAATATTACGCAAAAAATGTTCTATCTTCAAAGAAATACCACACCCAGTTAGTTGCATACTACTTGCTTTAGATTTGCTTAGTATTTTAAACAAATGTTATTGAAAACAACGTCATGCCGATAGTAACAATGTTTATTAAATTGTATATAAATGTAACCTTCAATAACATCCATAATACGAACAAAAATAAAATGAATTCATTAACTATATTGTTATATTTTTCGAATTAATAATACTTATCTGCTGTTAAGTACAGTCAGTCAGTATAATATGAATATTTATATAATTGATTGATTTCTACTTCTCCAATTATTATTTTACCTTAAAAAAGCAAATCGGATAGTATATTAGTAAGTTGCGATATGGAAAACCATATGAACCGAAATCGATTTTAAAGGCGAAATTAAATAATGGAATTTTTTTAAGCTGCTATTATTGCTGCAGTCGGTCGCCTTTGTTTCGGATGATTACACTTTGTTTGAAAGTAATTAGGTTTTACATAATTTTTGTTGTCATTGTTTAGTGTAACGCTGTTTATTTTAGAACGCAATTTCTCGTTAGCAAGTAAGTTTTTTTTTGAATAAAATTTAAAATATTTGTTGCGCCAATATCCTGAAACGAACCATATACTTCTTTAGGTTAAACATTTAGGTTAAAACTCTTTTAATTTTGATTCTTTTTTTTTGTTTGAAAATTGCTTTATTGAGTTTTTTGCTCATTGAACCATACTAAGATTATAGATTAAGATTACTTCAGTTTCGGCACCTTATTGTAACTACACTGTTAAAAATAACCTTAAAATTAATGTTTAACAAATATATAACACTCTAAATTTATTAGTAAATATATATCAGATCCTGTTAGTAGGCTGTGATGGGTAATCTAAAGAAATAAAACATCAAAATCATGTCCTATGGGGTTTCTGTCAAAATATTTAGATATTCGTCATAATTTCGTAAATTTTCGATTAATCAGTTTCCTCTTACTAATGGCAGGTTTTGTAAACTTTGAGAACAACGAAAAATTTGACAAGCTTGTTGGTGTAACGAAAATGAAGATGTCCATAACTGGCTCAGCAAAATCCAAGATGGCGCTTATAATATGGCGGACAATAAAATTAATTTCGTCCGATTTCCCCAAAATTGATGTGGGGAAGTTTTGTAAAATTATTTTTAAAAAATTCAATATGGTGGATCCAATATGGCGTTCCAGAAATTTTACATCTCTCAATTTTGTCCAAAACTAGTATAGGGGGATTTGCGAATTTGAAATTATTTTTGAAAAATTCAATATGGTGAATCCAATATGGATTTTGTTCAAAATTGGTAGTGGGGGGTTTCTGAGGGTGTAAATAATGAATTTAAAATTATTTTGAAAAAATTCAATATGGCAGTCTAAAAATTTTACATTTCCGGATAACGTCCAAAACTGATACTGAGATGTTTTCGAGGGCATAAATTACGATTAAGAGGTTTAAAATTTTACATTACATTATTCACATTTTTTCAAAATTGGTATAAGACGAACTAAAAAATTTACACATTAAAATTTTTTTTTAAATTCAAAATAAGCGGATTTACTATAACAAACTAAATATTTGTTTGGTAAAATTTCATTCAAAAGTGGTATTTGGAGAATTTTCAGAATCAAAAAAATTTTTGTTGTTCATTTTAATGTACTTTACAACTTTAGATAAAATGGGTACTTTTTGCGACCTTGGAAACGTGGCAACTCACCTATATTATAACTATAGTTCAAAACTAAAAATCGAAAAATAAAATTTTTATAAAATAATTGAACTAACTTCTAAAAATACTTAAAGAATGAAAAATAATAATATAAAGTATATGAAATTGAAATTTTTGAGGTCGGCTCCAAATTATTACCAAAAGACGCAAATAATTACCAACACAAGATACATACAAGCTACGATAAGAAAGCAATTTTAAACAAAGTATTTCTCAATCCTCTTATGTGACTCACATTTTATCAGGTATTAATTTAGCGCCGACTTCAAATTGTTATTTTCCCCTTTTTAGCGTATTTGTAGAAGCCTGTTCAATTTTTTTATGAACGTTTTATTTAAATAACAATTATAGTGCATTTAGTAATGAAACCGAAGCTAATTATTTTGTTTTTTAATTTATAATTGTCTGTACTATTTTGAGTGTAAAATACTGGAACGTCAAATTACCACGGACAAAACAGAGTAGATAATATTGATTACTACACTGTTACCAACTCACATAAATATTTGAAAGAGTTTTTATTAGTAATCTTAAAATTTCATGTGCTTCCCTATAGCTGTATGTAAAAGTGAGTCCGGTACTCCGGATATTCTTTCAAAACCTCTTGTAGGCAGCTTAAGACCAGTTGTATGATTTACAACCCGATGACGTCACTGTTGCCTACCTGATGGGTACAACACGGGCACACACCTTTTGTTTGTTGACTCGTTCCAAATAACATTTTCTAATAGTTTTGGTTGATATTCAACCTATGTAAGTTCTGTTTTTAGAATGTTTGATCGAAAGTTCGACGTGCTTTTCATTGTTTTCAAATAAGGGGTAAGTTTTTCCTGTAAATAAAAATAGTTTTTATTTAATTTCATTGTAATTCAAAAACTACTTTTTATTGTATATAGAAAGGTTGTAGACTATTTTATTATTTAATGATTTGCAGATTAGGTAGGTTATTTTTTTGATTATATGGGATAGGCTAATTTTAACATGACGGTTAATTTTTTTCTTGTTAATTTTAACACTGAAAAACAGCTGCAAAAATAATCTCCATTTCGTGAAGGTTGAATCTCTTAAAAGGTTATTTCGCAAACAGGGAAAGAGTAACAAAAGAATTTAATGAAATTTATAAAAACCGAATAACCCTAGACAAAATATTTAGTAGATCCGCAAATCAAAAATGATAAATTTACTGTGTTAAAATGTAAACATAGTACAGCAACTTTGGGCATGCGTATTATAAAATGTTCAGTTAACCATTGACAGGACCGAACTTCGAAAATATGACTGACACCCCACGTGTACAAATGCACTGTTTCGTCCGTGTTTTGCCCTTTTTGGTTTAAACCCCTTTTGTGCAGTTCCTTACTTTATATAGGTATGGGAAAATTTCAATTTTCATTTCCAAGATGGCGGATTCAAAATGAGGCATCAAAATTTACAAAAAAAAAAGATATTGGTGTCTAAAAAATTTCACTTGGGTGTTTTCGGAGTCGCTGATTATGAATATTATGTCAATTAATGATGAATCCAAAAAGGCGAATCCAAATTTGTCAAAAAAGATATTGGTCTCTAAAAACCTACCAACCTATATTTAAAATAGCCGCAAGTTTGCAAAAAAATCGTAAGCTGAATAGCTTATTTTGAAGGGTTTGAGTAGTATTAAATGATGCAATTAGAAAAAAAGATCAAAATAATTTTGTGCATCCTGCACATAACCTTAAAAGTAGCCAAAAAAAATTTTGGAATATAAAGGGTGTTTTTTTGTAGAGGTATAGAACTTTTAAATGGAATAAAACAATGATGAATTTTTTAAATTGACATGAAATTTACTTTATTCGAAAGATAACCTTCTGGCATTATAATTTAAATATGACTTCTGGCATATGACCGCCACGGCTGGCTCGGACGTGGTCTAATCTGGAGGTCCAATTTTCGATGACTTTTTCCAACATTTGTGGCCGTATATCGGCAATAACGCGGCGAATGTTGTCCTCCAAGTGATCAATCGTTTCGGGTTTATCGGCGTAGACTAGCGACTTCACATATCCCCACAGAAAATAGTCTAGCGGCGTTAAGTCGCACGATCTTGGAGGCCAATTCACGGGTCCGAAACGAGAAACTATGCGGTTACCAAACGTTTCCTTCAATAAATCAATTGTAGCACGAGCTGTGTGACATGTGGCGCCGTCTTGTTGAAACCACAGCTCCTGCACATCATGGTTGTTCAATTGATGAACGAAAAAGTCAGTAATCATGGTTCTATAGCGGTCACCGTTGACTGTAACGTTCTGACCAGCATCGTTTTTAAAGAAGTACGGACCAATGATTCCACCAGCCCATAAAGCACACCAAAGAGTCAGTTTTTCTGGATGTAACGGTGTCTCAACATACACTTGAGGATTATCATCACTCCAAATATGGCAGTTTTGTTTATTGACGTATCCATTAAAACAAAAGTGAGCTTCATCGCTAAACAAAATTCGCTTATGAAAATTGGGATTAACGGCAATCTTGTTTTGGGCCCATTCACCGAATTTACGCCTTGCTAGGTGATCGTGTGGCTTCAATTATTGCACGAGTTGAATTTTGCAAGCACGCAAACCAAGATCTTTCCGCAAAATCTTCCATAAAGTGAATGAACACATATGCAATTCCTGTGCACGATGGCGGATAGACTGATTCGGGTCTTCCTCTACGCTACGCTCTACAGCAGCAATGACTTCTTCTGTACGCACTGTACGACGTCTCTGCGGATGCGTATTATCATTAAGAGTAAACGTGGTGCGAAAACGTTCCATAGTTAATCGAATTAATTGCTCTGATGGACGATTATGTTGACCGTAAAATGGACGTAGTGCGCGATACGTATTTCGAACAGAACCCTGATTTTCAAAATAAATTTGCACAATTTGGAAGCATTGTTCAGGCGTCAGTCTATTCATGTTGAAATGCCAAACCAAACTAAACATAAATCACCTGACAGCTGACAAAATGGCCGCCAGTTAAAAAAGTGTTGCCAACTTAAAGTTTTATACCTCTATAAAAAACACTCTTTATAAATCTATTATTATTTAATTTATACACTTAAATACTATTTTCATAATGAATGCTATTATAAATGAACAAAATGATCCAAGAGTAGAAATTAAGTCGAGAATTGAACAAGCCAGAACAACTTTTGTGGACATGAGACAGCTCTTCATAAGATCAGACCTCAATCTAGAGCTCAGAATCGGAATAATTAGATATTATATATTCTCGGTTCTGCCATATGGGTACTCGTTATGTACACATAATAAAAGGTGAGAAATATCAACTAGTTGAACTTATTATGGAAGGAAAAATACAAGGAAAGAAGTCAGTTGGAAAAAATCAAAATGTATGGCTTAAAGCTCTAAGATGATGGTTTGATCTGTTGTCAATCGATATTTTCATAGTAGCAGCTTACAATAGTTCACTAGCCATCTGGATTGCCAACCTTCGATATTTGGAGACGGCCGATTAAGAATAATAAATGCTAGAACTTATATTAGTACGTGAAATGTTAATCATGACCGACAGCGCGATATCCATTTTTCAGTTACCTATTAATAAAGTTAGAGTTAACTTATGACTAAAATACCGATTGACTTGTCGAAATTCTACGAAAGAAATGGCATAACTCACGAGGTAAAACGATGACATTATATGGGAGAGCTAAGGGATTAGAGCAAGAGGCAAACATAATTACTTACACTCCAGAGTAGACGTTGTAAATTTCAAAATTGTTTTCCTCATTTAGTGACTTTTGAATTGCCCGCAATAGAGAGGGAGAATCGTCTTTAGAAACTTGATAAATCTTTATATATTTAATAGAGTTTCACGTTAAATATTGGCTAAACTAAAATACAAAAGGATAAAATGTCTGCCAGCCTTGAGACGGTAACCGAGCCGTTTGTACGATCGTGGCAGTAACTAAAAATTGTATGTAATTCAAAGCTTGTACTCATATAAAGATCGAAACAGTTTGAAATTTAAGCTCATTTGATACCATGACATGCGAGCCCGCTATTCAATTATCATTTTGAACTGTTCATAGTTTAAGTTTGTAATACTTGTTTTAAGCGATGGATTTGAACTCTCTTTGGGCGTGTTAGTTCCCCTCGTTTAGACAATCCTGTACAGTCGAGTCAAAATACGTCGGTGAAAAGGCAGAGTTTCTTGGGATTTCTTGATCGAGACGATAGGGACAATCTACACAAAGGATGTTAAATCGTGTAAGGTTTTTTAAAAAAAAAAGTTAGAGAAAATTTTTTAATACAGTTACTTTGTCTTATCCAAGACAATATTGTACAAATTCGCATTTTTTCGATCGTACTTTAGCGACATCGTGTTTCATATGAATTATGTTAAGAATTCCATATAATTTTCGATCCTAGGCTGAAAAATAACCTAATACATAACTTGTATATTTGAAATTAACTATGAATGTACTTTCACTTATCCTGAGGTTAATATTCCTTCATATACTGATGTAAAGTTTAAGGAATGTATTACAAACTATCCAATTAATTCTATCATAATTTACACCTACGGATCCAAAAGTGATTTAAAAACAATTGCAGCCTTCTCTGAACCTAAATGTAAATTTCAATATTCTATTTATTTGAATAAAGCTTATAGTACTTTTTGTGACGAATTTACAGCTATTTTATGTAGCTTAGAATGGACTATTATTGCTCAACAAATTAGTAAAATAATTGTATCGTTAAGCCCAGCACATACATGCCGTTTTACCTTACGTCTTGCCTGTTCAGTACAAAAGTTCCATAAGACGCTCTGGAAAATAGCGTAGCGTGCACTATAAAATGTATTTCTTAATGAATTTGGGTCAGTTTTAATGGTTGAAGTGTTGCTTGTCATTGAGTTTAGAAAAATTAAAAAGAAAAAAGGAATATTCAACGTTCAAAAGTGTGTTTATTAAAATCTTCTTATATATATATATATATATATATATATATATATATATATATATATAGATATAGAGAGAGAGAGATTATATGCAATTGACCCCTTAGCAGGGGAACTTTCTCTGCTCTCCGTTTCTGTAATCAAAAATAATTGTTCTTATTTGAAAAAACAAAGTTGTCCTTGGAATTCAAGTCCAAGGTCATTTTCAAAGTATTAAGCTCTTTCAACGTAAATAAACTTATGTCTCTTGCCATCGCGATCGTGTGAAAGTAAACCGGTATGTATGTACTGAGTTTTAGACTCCCAATTCTTAATTTTGAGATCAATATGTAAATTGAGAATCCATACTAAACTTTTTTTATCCTTTATATTACCCTTTTTCAGTCTATTTGGTGTTTGGTTTTAATCAAATGCTTCGATTGATCCGAGAACAAGAAGCGTTTATATATTCCTTTTCCTATTCCAAGTCTCATTATTTCCTATAACTAATAGCCAGAACAAAGGAACAAAATCATTTTGAAAATACAGTTATATACGGAATTCCATCTGAGATTGCAGGCTTGTATTTAGTTAGTACGGTAATGGGAAGGTTTAAATGATGGGTCTCCTTTATTTGCAGTTGTTAAATACCCAAATATTCAAATTTTATCAAAAATTTCTCTTTAAAATTCTGTAAGGAAATCTCGTTATAATACATGCTACATATTATCAACGAATATACATTTCATATGGAAGCGCCGTTCTTGGTTAGAACGCGTGGGTACCGATGTTTACAAAGATTAGTTCTGGTACCCACAAAGTAGATGGCACAGACATCTTTCTCCAAGTTCCCCTCTCTCAGATGAGCTAATGAGAGAAATGGACTATGTATGTTAAATGTTAGGAAATTATATTTTGCATTTTATATGAGTGTAAGTTCGAATTTTGATACTTTTAAATATTTCTATAAAAATATGTTATTAAAATTGCACTAGATATTTTGTCATCACAATAATTTTAAATTATGTTCGAAGAAATAAAGTAGTAACATTTCTTTCACTTGAACAGAAGGGGAACTTGTGGTGGGGAGGAACTGTGGAAGGGAAAATGAGACCTTTTACGGAGAAGTTTGAAAACCTTCTTTCATTTAAAGAAAACAGCTGCTGAAAGTAATCGATTGTTGGTTGAAGCATATGGTAAGAAAGTTCTAATACAAAAAACTTGTAAATGATGGTTTAAACGCTTTAAAAGTCGTGATTTTGATGACAAGGAGCGTCCAGGTCAGCCGAAAATGTTTGAAGATGTAGATTTGTAAGAATTGTTGGATGAAGACTCAATTCAAACGTTAAAACAATTGGCAGCAATATTGAATGTTTCCCAATCCACTATTTCTGAACCCAGATCAAGATCCAGAAAGAAGGAAAATGGGTTTTGTATGAAATGAAGGAAAGAGACATTGAAGTACGAAAAACCACTTGTGAAATTTTGCTTGCCAGACAGAAAAGAAAAGAGTTTTTGAATCGAGTTATGACAAGTGATGAAACTGGATCTATTTTGATAACCCGAAGTGCAAAAAATCATGGGTAACTGTAGGCCATCCTTTAACATCGCAACCAATACGCAATATACATGGAAAGAAGACTCCTGTGTATTTGGTGGGATGATAAGAGAACTGCATATTACGATCTGCGAAAACCTGGTAAAACATTGACTGGCGATCGATATCGACAACAACTAATAAAATTGAACCGAGCATTTAAGGAAAACTACCAGAGACACGATAAGGTCATTTTTCACGAGACAATGCTCTACCCCACGTTGCAAAATATGTAAAAAAATCCATATGGAAAATGTTAAATTGAACGTTCTACACCACCCGCCGTATTCACCGGAGTTAGCCCCTCCGGACTACCATTTAGTTCAACCAATGTAGCACGGGCCCTTACATTCTTACGAAGAAGTGAAAATTTGGTTTAATGAAGGGTTGGCGCGGAATCTATTCTTTGATAGAAAGATGGGAAGAAGTCATAGCTAACGATGGGTACTTTGATTATTGAGGTAATTCATTTTGTTCTGTAAACAAATGCTCAAATTATATTATAAATTATGTGCCGCTTTTTTGAAAGAAATTAATTGTTGATTGAGATCGTCTAAATTGAAAGTCGTATAAAAATAGTGTCATCATTTACTTTAACGTTTTACTGTTTGCTAAATCTGTTTGAAAATGTGTGTCAGTGTAAGATATTTTTAAAAGTGCAAAAATAGAATGACTTAACAAATGACTACTTACCTTACACTGTATTAGACTTATCCTTCATTATGATCAAGCGTAAACATATTTTAATTTTAGTATTTTAAGGTTACAGTTTTTATTTTATAAATATCCAAATGCGAAAGAAATTTGAGAAGATATCTGATTAATTTACACGTAGATTTGAACGTTTTTGGCTGTTTCAAAAGGTGGATTGTATTATAATTATTAAGGAATAGGTTAATTATAACATGTTGGTAGTTTTATGCCAGAAATACATTTTGCTAATACATGGGTTAAAGTTAAAGTGAACATACGTCCCGTTTTCAACGGGACATCACCATTTTTAAGTGTATTGTCCCGGTGTCACCAAAGAGCCTATCGGCACACGAAAAAGTCCCGGTTTATAACAATTTTGCAAACATTAGACAAATAGCGAGAATTTAAAATGTTTTGTTAGTTGCGTAACAGTGGAAAAGTAATCTGCATGTGTAGGTTGTGGGTATTTTCTTGCGGAAAATGCGATTGGATTCTAATCGTCGAAACTCGTTGATCCGGTTTCTCGCGGCCGTGAATTTTCCCGTATATTCAGGTCAGTTCTTTGCACGGTCTAGAACCGGACGCGAATATTATATAAGCAAGTCGACAGACGACATGGACATATTTCTTATCGAGTTGCAGATAGTCGGCGGTAATAATAGAGGTAAAGTGTTTGAATCTACAACTAAAATTTCTTTGGCCGCCGATTTCTTACCATTTGATGTTGAAGTTATTGGTAAAATATTTTTCTACATTTACACCGTAAGAGTTGAAATGTTAAAGATACAACAAAAGAAGATGTCCAGTCCAACGAGTTTTAAAAATGTGTGAAGCACTAAAATCTTACTTTTTGAGTGTCGACAAATGCCCTACTATCTTAAAAACCTTTTATGAAAACTCTAGCTCAGAACCATGGCCCCATTTTTTCATGCCCAAGCATCCACTTTCCATGAAGTTATTTTTAAGATTGAGGGTCAAAAAATTTCTGTCATTGAGGTTGCAAAAGAAGTTAACAATTGAGACAAAATATAATTTTGAAACAAAACATCATTTCTTCATCTGACTGTACGCAACTTAATGGCTCAGTTGCATCAAAATGGTTTTCTAGAAGAAGATTCTGCGAAGACTGCTGCTGCAAATTTTTTTAAAGCGTGCCATGACTATTTAAGCGAAAGGACGTCCTACTGTGAAGACTTCCATTACTTTGAGTGGGTCAACTTGTCCATGGTTCCAACATGGAAAGGAATCCACAAAATGAAAGACCCTTTAACGTATTATATAAATAATTTAAATTGAAAGATTGATGTATGTATTAGTTTACTGTTTACCTGGTTAAAATATCGTTCGTAGAGTGTAACGTAATTTAATGTCTTGCTAGGATCGAAATTTTTACTACCATTTGTTCAGATATTAAAATAATTTGTAACTATCATTATGGAAATGTTGAAGCTTACTTGTAGAACAAAAATTCTTACTTTCCATTGTGATATAAATAAATAATGTGTGGCTAAAAATGGCCCTTTAAAAAGATTACCAAAATCCCACTTTGCCAAAGTTTAGTGCAATCCGTCTGATCCCACCATTATTATCCGAACCTCTTCCAGTTCCGAATACGTACAAAATGTGCTCTCGTAAAACCGACTACTAAAGGTCGGCCGAAACACACACAACACGACATCGACGCCAAATCTCTCGCGGCATCCGTAGCACAGCGGCAATAGTGCCAGAATGGGGTTCGGTTAATTGGACTTCATTTTAACTGATTTATCCAAGTGAAGTCTATTCTCTCGAAAATGAGATCATTTGAAAAAGACAGTAAACCTAAAAACACTACGATAATCAATGCAAAACAAAAATAACCAATTACTAATTTTTACGGCAGTTACGGTCCGTCAAAATAAAACTCGTACATCAATTGCTATTTTCTTTCTCTATTTTCATGTTCAACAAAAAACAAACCTATTTGGCTCACACACTAACATTTATTTTTTATTTAAATATAAACAGTTAAAAAGATGCATCGCCTGAAAAATTTATAAGTAAGATGATTTTTAACATCAAAGTGAAACTCGTACATTTATTGTACTACTAGCCCCATCTCGGCTTCACCCGAGAGAATAATGTAGCTTACTCATTATAAGTTTCGTCCGTGTAATTTTAAAATAAAATAGAAAATTCTTTGCATAACCGAGAATCTTCTATTTTATTTTAAAATTACACGAACAAAAACTCTTTTTGTATATATTTGTTGGTTCAAAAAACACGCAGCAGCTCTCATGGGGAGATTGCTGGTGCGACACCTTGCCTGAACTGCGGATCTCATGGTTAGTTTGATCGCTGGTGCCGAATGATGCTTGCTACCTCTATCCTTTGGGTAACATTTTTTTTTGTATCGAGTTTTGATATATATATATATATATATATATATATATATATATATATATATATATATATGAAGTAAAATGCGAACAGTAAATGCAAACTTCTCTCCATCATATCCTTTCTGTGTTAGAGATTGCACAGTTAGAACAAATTGTTATAAAATACAATTTATCCTATTCCACCACCATCGAGATGATGGCCTACCTGTACCACCATACCGAGAAGAAAGTCAAAACTTACCCTCCCCGCCACAGTGATACGGCAGAGGTACATGTTTCGTCTCTACTAGACTCATCAGGGTACCGACATGCACCTGGCTGTGCAAAGGACAGATCGGAAGGAAGCATGCAAATACTGAACGCGGCTTCTCCGACCTCCCGCCGGATGGCGTATATATGTTTATGCGGATTTCACGGATTCCTCCGTGTGAGATGCAATAGCAGTGGATATATCCACATTATGCCGTTGTAGTGCTGAAATCACATTCAGCAAACGTACAACTATATGCAGCTCCGCGTATGAATGAAGTAAAATGCGAACAGTAAATGCAAACTTCTCTCCATCATATCCTTTCTGTGTTAGAGATTGCACAGTTAGAACAAATTGTTATAAAATACAATTTATCCTATTCCACCACCATCGAGATGATGGCCTACCTGTACCACCATACCGAGAAGAAAGTCAAAACTTACCCTCCCCGCCACAGTGATACGGCAGAGGTACATGTTTCGTCTCTACTAGACTCATCAGGGTACCGACATGCACCTGGCTGTGCAAAGGACAGATCGGAAGGAAGCATGCAAATACTGAACGCGGCTTCTCCGACCTCCCGCCGGATGGCGTATATATGTTTATGCGGATTTCACGGATTCCTCCGTGTGAGATGCAATAGCAGTGGATATATCCACATTATGCCGTTGTAGTGCTGAAATCACATTCAGCAAACGTACAACTATATGCAGCTCCGCGTATGAATGAAGTAGAATGCGAACAGTAAATGCAAACTTCTCTCCATCATATCCTTTCTGTGTTAGAGATTGCACAGTTAGAACAAATTGTTATAAAATACAATTTATCCTATTCCACCACCATCGAGATGATGGCCTACCTGTACCACCATACCGAGAAGAAAGTCAAAACTTACCCTCCCCGCCACAGTGATACGGCAGAGGTACATGTTTCGTCTCTACTAGACTCATCAGGGTACCGACATGCACCTGGCTGTGCAAAGGACAGATCGGAAGGAAGCATGCAAATACTGAACGCGGCGGAATAGGATAAATTGTATTTTATAACAATTTGTTCTAACTGTGCAATCTCTAACACAGAAAGGATATGATGGAGAGAAGTTTGCATTTACTGTTCGCATTTTACTTCATTCATACGCGGAGCTGCATATAGTTGTACGTTTGCTGAATGTGATTTCAGCACTACAACGGCATAATGTGGATATATCCACTGCTATTGCATCTCACACGGAGGAATCCGTGAAATCCGCATAAACATATATACGCCATCCGGCGGGAGGTCGGAGAAGCCGCGTTCAGTATTTGCATGCTTCCTTCCGATCTGTCCTTTGCACAGCCAGGTGCATGTCGGTACCCTGATAAGTCTAGTAGAGACGAAACATGTACCTCTGCCGTATCACTGTGGCGGGGAGGGTAAGTTTTGACTTTCTTCTCGGTATGGTGGTACAGGTAGGCCATCATCTCGATGGTGGTGGAATAGGATAAATTGTATTTTATAACAATTTGTTCTAACTGTGCAATCTCTAACACAGAAAGGATATGATGGAGAGAAGTTTGCATTTACTGTTCGCATTTTACTTCATTCATACGCGGAGCTGCATATAGTTGTACGTTTGCTGAATGTGATTTCAGCACTACAACGGCATAATGTGGATATATCCACTGCTATTGCATCTCACACGGAGGAATCCGTGAAATCCGCATAAACATATATACGCCATCCGGCGGGAGGTCGGAGAAGCCGCGTTCAGTATTTGCATGCTTCCTTCCGATCTGTCCTTTGCACAGCCAGGTGCATGTCGGTACCCTGATGAGTCTAGTAGAGACGAAACATGTACCTCTGCCGTATCACTGTGGCGGGGAGGGTAAGTTTTGACTTTCTTCTCGGTATGGTGGTACAGGTAGGCCATCATCTCGATGGTGGTGGAATAGGATAAATTGTATTTTATAACAATTTGTTCTAACTGTGCAATCTCTAACACAGAAAGGATATGATGGAGAGAAGTTTGCATTTACTGTTCGCATTTTACTTCATTCATACGCGGAGCTGCATATAGTTGTACGTTTGCTGAATGTGATTTCAGCACTACAACGGCATAATGTGGATATATCCACTGCTATTGCATCTCACACGGAGGAATCCGTGAAATCCGCATAAACATATATATATATATATATATATATATATATATATATATATATATATATATATATATATATATATATAATTTTTAATTTACAACATTGCTGGTTTTTATTGCTCTTGTGTTATTGAGTGATCCGTCGAGATGTTGCCTTCCGTGTCTTGTTTGCTGTTTTTTCATTTTAAAACAGTGTATAAAGCACAACTGCGAGATGATGGATTGTATCGGATGCAATGATCTGATGAGTCTCATATGTGGACGAAACAGCGCTGGCATCATTTTTTTCGGACCCGGAGCTTTTCCATTGTCTTGAAGTTCTCCTCACTTTTTAACACGAGAGTAATGTTTATCAACAATCTTATGTCCATATATATATATATATATATATATATATATATATATATATATATATGTCTTGCCAAGTATATGTTGATGATAATAGTTCGGCTTCAAGTTCTGTAGATAATATCCTGCCATTTTACGAGATGGATATTTTTTTTAAATAGATACATGTTTTCTGTGCATATTGCTTTCGGTTCGTTAGAGCTCCACTCATAAGAATGACCATGAGAGGGGTTTAGAGCGCGCCAATTACACCATGCAAAATCAGTACCGTTAATCAGATTGCTAATTTGGAGCGTCTACCTCCGCCAAGGCAGCAATACCCTAAATGCTATAAGGCCCAGTGGCGGATCCAGGGGAAGAGGGTCGATCGCTCCCAGAGCTTCGAATTTAGGAAAATAGACCCGACTCTGCTTCTTAAACTCGAAATGGGAATGCTATCACGTTTGCTTGCGATAGACCCCCCCCCCCCCAGAGCTTCAAATTTAGAACTGCTAGTATCTCCCCGAGAACTTTCTTTCGCTTGCCATACTGTATTTTTGTAATAACACCTCCCCCCCCCCCATAGATAGAAGCTGGATCCACCATGATTAGGCTGCATGAAATCGTTTTCTAATTAGTACTTTAACTGAGTAGGGGAACCAGCATCACCCGCCCGATTGTCCTAATTGGGTCTCTTAATGCCTAGAATGTTATTTAACACCTTACTGAATTCAGCGCCTAACTCAGTTAAGATGCCTAAATATTGAGTGGTCTGGTAGACCTTTAAGTCTTGAGTTAAAACGCATATTATATTTTGCTTTTCTGACTTACCATTTTTAAACCTCATCGACACGCGTTATAGATAGTTTTGGGTAAATGTACATTCCACTGACAAATTTTCTGATTAAAGAAAGACTTGTGTTACTATAAATGATATTTTAATTTTAAATTGTATTATTGATGCAGATAATTTTGTTGTAACATTCAAAAAATAAAAATACAAAGTACAACTCGAGGTCAAAGAAAAAAACCTTGTTTTATAGCAAGATACATGCAATAGTGCGTAAAATATAGTACCGAGATTTTACGTTATTATGTGAAGGAAACTTCTAGAACTTCATTCCGTATCCTTTTAATACTGAGAAAGATCCATTGGTGTAATTTATTGAGGTGATCGTTACTTGATGAATATTCATATTACATTTATAATATGAAAAAAGAATCAAGACTGTTTCAGATCTTCACCATTTGCTTTTGTGGTTCATGCCAAAAAAGTTACATAGGTCAAACAGACCGAACCTTTATCATTAGAATTAAAGAGCATGAAAGAGATTACTTACACACAAAAAAAACACAGTTCAGCGTACGCGCCTCAAAAGTATAGCTTTGATGAAAACTTCAAAATAATACATACCGAAAATAAAAGCAAAAACTTTATTTTAAGAATACAGATAACATTTTGAATGACCAATTCACCATTGTTAAATTTATTTAATAATACAAATTCCTCTGATTTTTCTTTATTATGGTACAACCATAAAAATTTGAAATTTTTATAATAGGTACTGAACACCCTCAAAAATATTTATTTCTTAACTTTGTTTGCCATTACTATTCGGCATCTGATAAAGTAGCAATGCTATTAGAGTGCCATGTTTAAAATATAATCTTAAATAAAAAAACAAAAAGTAAAGATCTGAAACTGTCTTAGTTTATTTTTATATTATATACGTGTTGCTGCATGCATAGAAAGTATGATTAAATCATATATATATATATATATATATATATATATATATATATATATATATATATATATATATATATATATATATATAACCAATGAAACAATTAACTTAGGAGCTTTTACACCAAGCAGTTCAGTCTAGTCATGTCTAATCTACTCAGGTCCAATTAGATATGACCTGTTGCGCCTGAAGTGATTGAACGTGACTGATTGGACGGTTTGTGCGTAATATACTAATACGATGTCTAATGAATTAATAGGCATATAAGCAAGAGGATGAGGATTCCCAGAGACAGATATTATATTCTAAAAGAAATTACCTTAAAACTATATTTTTGAACGCACTATTATTGACAACACACTTTTGAAAAATCTGCAAAAATCATCTTTTCTAGATATTTGGTATAAAAACAGCGTTAATATTAAAAATCTACTCTAACCTTAAAAACAATAAACTTCATTACCTGTTTATGTTTAATAAAAAACCTTGCTATACTGTCCATTTCTATATAGAATCATTTTAAATCTAATAGTTTTTAGTACTTATTTTTGTTTCCTTTTTATATATAAACAATTCTAAGCTGTAAAGAGGGTTAATTCTATTTAACACTAATAGTAATTTAATTTTATTGTACATTAAATTAAAAGGAAAATTTACCAACGCCCTTCTGCACACAGCCAGCCAGCACCAGCAGACACATCTGGAATAATCAATATTGCACACCCCCTCCTGCCCCCTGGCACCCCCGTCGCGCCGCCAACTCCTTGATTTTCTTTGACGGTCCGTGTTTAGTATAAAGACCAAATCGCCATATCCAGTCATTTGTTTTAGTAGGTGCGAAAGCTGTGCACCCTTTCATATAATTCCGCGATTTTTTGCGGATTTGCAAAGTTTATGAGCTTTTTTGCTGGTATTATAAAATAAGTTACATTCGTGTTGTGTAAAAATATCTAACGTAATGTTTTTTGAACGTTTTCAGCTCGAAATTTTCATGTACGCTCGTGTTTAGGTTAAATTAAAAGATATTTAGGATTGTGGACATTTGGCAACACTGCCAAGTCAAAGTATGACACGTTTTGTAAGTTTTGAAAGATATCGGGTGTCTATATTCAAAGGAAATAACTTAGGGCTTAAAATATTTTGTCATTATCGATAGCTGATTGGTAAGTTGAGTTTTTTTATTGCATTTGTTAAGTTCTTGGTATATAATTAATATGTTAACAAGTCTTGTAGACTTCCACTTTCTACGCACTTGTTAATTTAAGCACCATTACGTCCTTTCTTTATTTCGCATGACAAAGTTTTAAATTTCTGCGTTCTTTTGCAATTTTGAAACTTGCATCGGCAATCGGGAAATCTCAAACCAGTCAGGTTCTACCAGAATTTACAAATACAGCCAGGTGACAGTTTGCCAACTGCTTTTAGGCGATCTTATTGGTGCTGCCTAGTTTCTGATTGTACTGCTTGATTTAAAATGCTGGAGCAGGTGATTATGAGACACAGTTTTAAGGAATCTAACATCCAAAAATTTTCAGTATAATCGGGGATTTTTCTACATTTATTGGGCTTTTAAAGTATTCCTGAAATCTCTTCTATTATCAGTTAATGATGCAGTATATCGACTCATATTTTCCGTTAAGTACAGCGTTTTAAATGAACTACTCTTAAACCGAGGGTATAATGTCTTTGTGTAAGGAGAAAACCCTCTGAACAATGTTGGTACCAAAAGAATTTTTTTCTGTAGATGTTTCATTATAATTTAATCATAGTTACTTCCTTGAAATGAAGCCAAACAAAAATTAATTTTTAAAACTTTGAAAATATACTTACTTAATCATAAAAGTAGGTTTACGTAAGTCATTTAAAAATACGTTGATTGTTAAGTGTTTATAAATAGACAGGAATAATCGAGATAATTATTGCCTGGTATTTTATTTAACTTTCATATTTTTATTGAAACAATAAAATATATTCTTACAATAATACATACTTCTAAAATTAATTGGTAATCATAATTTAAATTAAACCTTGTAAAATAATAACAAAAAGTAGAACTTGGGCTTTATGGAACTATAGTTAGAAAGATCAAAAAGGCTCTAAAATCACGGAAATATAGCAAAGTTTATAAAATTTATAGGGCCCCTGTGGATCACAATTCTAACTACTAACACAAATGTCCTTAATACAGGCGAAAATACCTATATAAAGGAAGATTATCATAATAACGTCATTCCACAAAAAATCGTGTGACAACTTACTTGTTATCCAATTGGAAAAAAGCAGCTGATACGGAGAGAAAACAGATGCAGCCTTCATAGACCTTTGAAAAGCTTAGACTATAAAAAAATTTACTTGATACATATGTATATAACATCGAAAAAACTGCATATCTAGTAGGAAACTCCAATGTAACATTCCATAACAATTTTACCATTAAACAGAACGTTATCTATTTAGGTGCATTAGTAAGGAAGTATTGGGTCACTGAATAACGTCTGGGTAGCTATTCTCGTTTTTGACGGAACGATCATCTTGATGGAAAGTGGGCGTGCTTCTCACGAAAAAGTACGAAACCGTATTCAGAATACGGTTTCTTACTTTTTCGTGAGAACCACGCCCACTTTCCATCAAGATGATCGTTCTCTCAAGAACGAGAATAGCTACCCAGAATACGGTTTCTTACTTTTTCATGAGAACCATGCCCACTTTCCAACAAGATGATCGTTCTCTCGAGAACGAGAATAGGTACCCTGGTGGGATAGATACATAAGACCAAAAACAAAAAAGCATAAAGGAAAACTTTAGTTTAATTGGTGGTAACATGGATGCGAGAAGTTTGCCAATAATTTAAGGCTGAACAAAAATGATCATTAAATGCTCTAGAAGTGGAGTATCTGAAACACAGTGCACTGGCGTCTAGACAGAATAAGGAACGAAGACAACAGTGGACGAATAAATACACCACACACCAAAATGAACAGTACAGAACTGAGAAATGTTCAATAGGTTGTCCACATACTTTGTATGAAAAAACATGGCTCTCTAGAATTTATAGTTGGACATATCTGATCAAGAGGAAGAAAGGCGATTCCAGAAGATCGTGAAACGAAGGAATAAGAAGCACAATGAAAGATGGAAGAAGTTCATGTTTTAAAGCCGAAAACAGGTGGTTCGAAAAGTCCCGAGACTGGCAGATAGATGGCGATTCTAATAACTTAACCAATCTTCAAACCATACGTATCAAAATTTGATGACATTTCAACCATTAGTTCGAGATATTGAAGTTTTAGTGATGCATTTTTTGATATTTTTAAAACAAAGGAAAACATGAATAACGTACGTTGATAAAACACTGTTATTTGATGGGACAAATACTGTTAAAACTCAAGAATGACTTGAAAATTGTTATAAGGAAACTACTTCGTCGAAAGCAACCATTTGTTCTAGTTTGCTGAATTCAAACGCAGTCGTACAGATACAAATGATGTTGAACGCTCTGAGGCTGTTACACGGGAAAACATCAAAACAATTCAACAACCGTAAAGTGAAGTGCGTGAGATAGCTGACACCGTAAATAAATCAGTAGGCTATGTAGAATCATATTTTACACGAACATTTGGATATGTGAAAGCTCTGTTCGAAGTCAGTACCGCGTTTACTTACAGTTGATCAATAACAACAACGTGTTGATAATTCAGACCGGTATTTGGAGCTATATAAGCGAGGATTTTTTCATGCGGTACCCAACAATGGATGAAACATGGATCCACCATTACATTCCGGACTCAAATTAGCAGTCAGCTAAGTGGACAACGAAGGATGAATACCAACCAGAGAGACCAAAAACACAACAGTCGGCTGGCGAGGCTATGGCGTCCGTATTTGGGGATGCACATGGTATAGACTATCTTGAAAGGAAAAAACCATCAGGAGCGAATATTATATGGCGTTATTGTTGCATTGGAAGGAAGAAATCGCGAAAAAATGGCCCCAAATGAGGAAGAAAAAAAATTCTCTTGCACCAAAACAATGCATCGTGTCACCAGTCGATTGCAACGATGACAAAACTGTATGAATCCACCGTATTCTCCATATTTGGTTCCCAGCAACGGTTACCTGTTCGCAAACCTCAAGAAAATGCTCGTCGGAAAGAGATATGGCAATGAAGAGATAATCGCCGAAAGTGAAGTGTATTTTGAAGAGTTGGACAACTCGTACAAGACAAGCGACGCTGAAAGGAAAATATGTTGATGAATAAAATCGAATTTTGCCAATAATTTGTGTTTTTATATGTCAGTCTAGGGACTTTTTAAGTCACCTGGTATGTATAATTTCACAGTCTATGTATTTGGAAAAGTTGTCTTTTTCTCCTTAATAGCGTTAAGAAAGGGGCAGACATTTTATTCTCTGCGAATTCCACATTGGTTCTCTCTCCCTCTCTTCATATTAGTTTCGAACATCTAATGGTCTCGCCAGTGGAACTGCAACGAATCAAGAGCAAAATTTACAGTAAGCAACTGTCTATTTATAAATTCTCATTTCGTAATATGTCGGCAGGATATTATCCGCATAACTTGATGCCGGACTGCAAACCATGCTACATTCAAAACAAACATGTAAAAATACCCCGGAGTGGTAGGAAACTAATAAAAATAAATAATTTCACAGTCTACGTAATTGGGAAAGTTGTCTTCAGGAGAAAAGACGACCTTTCCTAATACGCAGACTGAAATTATTTATTTTTATTAATTTCCTACTGCTTCGGGGTATATTTAAATGTTTGTTTTGATGTAGATTTTTTGCTCTTTATGTCTAATTTTTTTTTGTAAATTTTGGGGTTTCTCGTCTAATTGACTGTTGTGGTTATTGAAAATAAGATACTGTTTACATTTAACTGGTTATCGTATATTCTGCACAACACGTATAATTCTTTGTTAGTTAAAGTTTTGACAATTCCCGATACTTATTCCTAAATTTTGGGACTGTCGATAATGAACTTATAAATGTTAATGCAACCATAAACAAAACTTACGATTGTGGTATAGATAAACCTGAAATAATGCACTGAACCAAACCCTTTGCCATTTCTAGATATTTTCTAAGCAGACAGAGTTGATCAACATCAAAAGTTTTTTTTTTCGAAAAAATCCACTAATATAATAATAAACATAAAAAATCTTTTAACAAAAGTAAAAGTATATTACTCCGTCGCTCCCATAACTAGTTGTAAATGAAAAGTTCCGCGCATTAAAACAACGTTTTTTTTATTGTAATATAAGTACAAATATAAATACTTAGTTAAATAATAATAAAAAAATTTAAGTCATGTCATAACTAAGTGAGAATTATTGCTTTAACAATATTATTACACACCATTATCCTTGGTGTTTGATTTATTACATTTGATATCCTTTAAATACGTTATATGGACCTATCAACAATCTACTTTTAATTATAATTGAAACTAATGGTTGAATTGCATTTAATGGGCCTCTCTTTTTGTTAAAATATTCTTTAATGTTATAAACTGAGTGCAAGTGCTAATTAAAGTGGCAAATCTTAGAAATGAAATAGTATAAAATTGTATGTTAAGTTTAAAAATTAGCACAATTTGTACGATATGTGTGTTTATACTTGTATGTTTACTCGAAGCGCTTTAAATGCCGCCATATTCATTAATTATGCTGACAATCAAATCTCAAATTAACAATACGTCATCAAAGTTTTGAACTTTAAAGATACAAGCAAAAAAACGTTTTCTTTTATTACTGAACCTGGTATGGGAAAATGTTATTTATTTTCTTGGGACAGGTATTACTCTTACCGATTTTACACGACTGTCACATACAAACTTAAAAAAATGCACATGCGAATCTCCTTACGCGGCTCGGTTTAAGTCCAAAATTTTATCTCCGGGCACAAGGTATAATAGTTATTTTAACAATATTGTAACGACCTTTAGATTAGTGTACACTTCATAGTATTAGTTTGTGTTTGTAGCTTGTGGGGTTATAGGTTTATTTTCTACCAGTTCATAATTTATTTAATTAATTTTACCTTTGTTAATTTTCTCATGAGATGTCTATGAAAGAAGGTCTGGAACTTTTTAGAAAATTCTATTACCTTATTTTCGACATGAAACGCCTATGACAGAAGATCTATAAATTACCATATTATTCCTTTTTCTTGTTTTTATTACACCATGTAGTATGAAAATAGTTCTAGGATATTCGGAGAGTCATTGAAGTAAGTTGAATCGTGTGACAAGTTGACAGAATTTTGAAAATAAAAGGTTATAAAAGAATACAGTGTGTATATAGACCGACTATCTGGAACAATTTGGTGTCGGAAGTGGAAGAAAATCCTAAAGAGGTTAAAGAAAAGTGAATTGAGATTGTATGGCAGTAAAAACTAGAAAATAAAAAGCAGAAATGGAGGAGCAACTTCAAACTACTTTAAACCTGATAACGATGATGATACAAAACATGAAAACAAACCAAGAAGATATGAAACAAAAATTGAAAAAAGATATGACGAAAAATCAAGACGATATGAAATCAGAATTAAAAATAAGCCAAGAAGCTATGATTGACAGAACATATGACGAAAAATTTAAACGATATGAAACAAAAATTAAGGACAAGCCGAGACGATATGAAACAAGAAATAAAGACATGCCATGATGATATGAAAAAGGAATTGATGACACTGAAAACGAGCCAAGAAGACATGACCCAAGAATTGAAAGAAGACATTAACAAAAACGAAGAAAGTATAAAACCATAACTAAAAACAAGCCTGGAGGACATAAGACAGGAACTTAAGACAAGTCAAGAAGATATGAAACAAAAACTGAAATAATACATTAAAAAATCAAGAAGATATGTAGCGCATAGAACAAGAAATACTACAAAAAATTAGCAAAATTAGAGAAGACTTACATGGCGAAGTACAACATGAGGTGACTGGAAACCAGGAACAGATGCAACAGTTACATTTGTAAATTGAGAAGGTAGCCAATACAGGTAACATAAAGGTAGATGGTGTTCCTGCAACTAGTGTGATGAAGCCACCTACCTTCGACGGCAAAGTACCTTGGCTTACCTATGTCCGTCAGTTCGAAGTCGCCTCCGCAGACAATAATTGGAGTCCACCGTAGAAGGCACGTGCTCTTGTGAGGTGAAGCTATGGAGGTTCCACGTAGTATTCCCGGAGAAAAATTGAATGATTACGAGTTTATTGTTACTCTTCTGGAGACGCGCTATGGGGAAGCCTACATCCAAGAAGTTTATATGGCCAAACTCCAAAGAAGAAGACACAAATACAACAAAAGTCTTAAAGAATATGAGGCGGATGTAATGAGACTAATAAATTTGACTTACTCAACATATCCGGAAGAAATAAAGCAAAAGTTAGCAATAAATAGTTTTATCGAATGTTTACGCGACCCAGAAACAGGTCAAACTCTGACTGAAGAAAATTTACGAAGCTCTTGCTCATGCCCTTCAGTTTGAAACAGCTAAACAGACCTCAAGAAACCAAGGAGGAATCATAACGTCAACGTTTTCCAGGATTATCGCAAGACCAACGAAGAAATCTTCATGAAGTTAATGAGGGAGTTACAAGAAGTTTTAAATAAACATGACAACAAAAACACAACCTTCCATAGCAGAAATAGAATTCGTTGTTGGAAGTATGGCTAAGAGAGGCATGTACCAAGCCGCTGTACTAGCGCTACTCATGACAGTGATTCTGATGGCTATCGGCTTCAAATTGCTGATATAGGTCATGAAGTTCGAAAGAGAGACCTGGAGAAAGTCCTTGTTCCTTACCGCGAACTTAAAGAAGTCTGGTTAAGTAGGAGTATTCCCTGTTTTGGATTTGCTGTTTAGAAAGATAAAAAAGATGCAGTAGTTGCCGTAAAGGCTTGCGATGGATTTGAAATTTGCGGTTGTCGCACTGGAGTGACTCATGTTAGACCAAGAACATAGGGTCATGGTCGCCGGCACTATTTAAATAACATGCGTTGTTACTAATGCGGATACAAGAGTCACTTCTACCGAGATTGCCCAGAAATTAATGCTGGTGGAGGCGCTACGGAAGAGATAGAAAAAGTACTCGCGGCAACAGTGGAGAATGGAGCGAGAGGGATCGTGACCCCGAAAGAGACTACGGAAGAATGTTTTTCAGGTCATCGCCGAGAAGGTACAGTGACGACTGCAAATAGAAAACGACACAATGAAGACCCGCTATGACCTCGGAGCCAACACTGGTGGATTCATGGTTGGTGAAAAAGTGTGCTTGTATAATCCGAAATGAACTAGTACCACTGCGCAAACCCAAATCATTAACTACAATGTCCTAAACGGTTCCAGAAGCAATGTTCAAGTCCTCTGTCGGCTCTCTGATGGTTAATTTGCGGTTATTGATCAACATTTCTCTAATTTTATTAATGTTTTCGTTGGTTTTTGATGTCGACGGCCTGCTAATGCCTTCGTCATCTTCGACGGACTTAGACCGCTTCTGAAACGTCCATATCACTGATAAACGACTATTTTCCTTAGAGTATCATTGCCGAAACAGTTTCCCAACATTTCCCAGGTTTTCGCACCATCGAATCAATTTTTAACTCAAAATTTTATACAAACTCATTGTTGCAAATTCAACTCCATTTTTGAAACTGTAAAAAAATCGAAAACACGTGCAAACTACGACGATAAAATTTGGTGAAAATGTCAATGATAGATGTAGCAACCTAACTACAGAACTCAAATCATCTGACTCAGATGTAAATGGTATAGATCTGATAATTTTGTTAATAGTGTTTTAATTCATTGATTTCAAATATGCGGAAGATAAAACTCTGGATTATATCGGCGATATGTTGCCGATTGGTTTTTAAATGTCAATTCAGTTTTTAAATCCAAATTGCTCATATAGATAAATTATACATTAATATTGACATTTTCGATTTTTTTTTAACATAGGAATGTTTTCTTCTATACCTTATTCATTATGTTAACAATTTAGAAATGAACACATATCACAGGTGTTAGCTACTATACACATGTGGAAATATGCATGCCTTCTTATATTTGCAATATAGTCTCAAGGTCAACCACCTCGTATATACTACCTTTGAAATAACTGACCGTCACCAAGAGCCGTTCAAGTTACTAAAAATAAATTTTGATGTCATAATTTTTTATTTCTTTTAACTTCATACTATACACTAAGTCTGCAGACTAGTAATAAGTTCAAGACTCGACCACACCGTGTTTACAGTGTGTTATTTAGGAGGCGGCCAAAAATAAATGAGAGTTGAAGCGCAATTCACACTTGCCCAACGACAACATGGTACATACTATTGTTAGCCGTCTCAGGATTAAAAGTTATCTTACGAGGGTGGTGTGTTCTTAGAGACTCAGTACCTTCACAAGATTGAAGTCATAATTTTATAGAATGTATTAACGCAAATTCATACTAGAGAGCAAAATGTGGGGAAAAAAGCATCTTTAAAGGCTATAGTGTAGGGGTTAGGGGGGTCTGCAGTGCCCCTTTTAATTTATATGGACCCACCCAATTTTTTTTTTATGTATTTTGAGTCCCCGAATAATAATTTTTAGGGTGGAAATTCGTCCGGGTGGAGATAAGATTGTTATAAACAAATAATTGTTTAAACGTTTAAATATGCAATTTTCGCAAAACCAGCTATGGGGTCGTATCATTTGGGTGATTTTAAGCAAAAAAGGTCCTTACTAACTTCTACGGATGACGCTTAGTTTTCTAGATAGTTGATGTTAAACAATTAAAAAATGCTATTTTTTTGGTTTTTGAGTGCTAATAACTTTTGATTAAATAAACTTTAGCCAGTTTTCTTAACAGCAATTGGAAGTTTGAATCAGCGTCTACAAGCTACCATCAAATGCCATACGAAAAAGTCACGTCTTAATTGGTTATACCACTATGAATCATTAGAAGTATTTTGAAATTTTACAGAAAAATTTATTATTTTCACTTGAACGTTTGACTTTTGGAAATGTACGGATTTTTTAACAAGACAAAAATCCGTCGCTGAATCTGAATCCACTAAAACATCTTTGAGATAATTTAAAGCGCAGGGTCTGAAAATACGATATTTCCAATAAAAAACCCTTTATAGAAATTCTTTTGATACCTAACACCGTTATGACAATTTTTTCTTATTAACGAAAAATTAATTGTAGAACTTTTGATTTATGAAAGTTTTTCAGAAAATATTGTTAGTAATCATCCTAAACAGTGCTAATATATATATATATATATATATATATATATATATATATATATATATATATATATATATATATATATATATATATATATGTATAAAAGGTATGTTGTCACCTCGAAAATATATATACAGTTAGCGTAGACACCTCATATATAACGTTGTTGCCTCATAAATTTGAGGCGACAACGTTTTGCCTTAATTTTTGTAGGAGGAGTTACTAAACGGCCTTTAACGTCATTTTACGAAAATTTGTTATGAGGTGATTTCAACCCACTCGTGCCTATGATTTTTTTTTTTAGTTCAAGTGTATACCACCAGCGCTAGTGTCGTATCGCTCAGTATTTATCACAAACACGAAATCACCTCATCATCATATATGCCGGTTATACATATTTTTCGCTCGTTCTTACCTCGTCGTTTAGGCAACATCGCGCGAGAAATAAATTCTCGTATACATACATAACCTTGTTCTATTTAGTTTTATCTTTTGGGGTTTTGTGATAAAATGATTTTGAGCGGATTAATAATGATAAAGTTAGTGAAGGTAAGTAGTAAATTATATTTTTATCACACTAAATTATAGAATTTATTTTAAATAGCTATGCGTTTTCTAATTTAACTCATATTTTTTTGTCGAATTTTTGACTACAAAATCTTAAAACTGTTTTATTATTATAACAAATACGAGGCTATAAAAAAAATTTCATTTAGTGTTATAGTTAGTTTAATTTGTTTATGATTGTAATATTGTTAAGAAGTCATTTATTATATTTCTAATACTATGAATACAAATCATTGTATCATCTGACTGTACTTAATCGTCGTCACTACCGCCTTTAATCACCGAGTAATGCCAATTGTAAAAAATACAGGGTGGCCATTTAGTACTTGAATGAAACATACTTCTATTTTTTTACGAGATTCTCACATAAAAGTTCAAAATTTTTTTAAGTAAAACCTGAAATTACTTTAAATATACAGGGGCTTTCAAATTTGAAAGATAATTTTAAAATATAGTTTCTTTTAAAAAACCCTTATAACTTTTATCAAAGGTCAGTCTACAAAAATGGAGATATCTTTTGTCCACACACTAAATGACCTGCATGTATTTGTTTCATTATCATGTCTACTAAAGAAGACAGTAACAACGATGTATTAATTACTGCCAGAACACACCAATGAAATATTTTCATAATATTTGAAATATGAACATATATTTTATAACCATATACAAATTTTAATAAAAACTGCTTTGAAGTTGAGGGTTGTTTTTTGCTACCATAAAGAACTGAGGATTAAAATTAAGTTATTTAAGCATCTTTGGGTGGAAGCAACATTTATACCAGAGTTGCCTAAACAGCTTGCTAAGTTTCATATATTTAATCAATTTAAATATTTAAAAAATGATATGAATAAGAGTCATATCAAAATGAAATTATTTTTTCAGGATGCAGAATAGAAACAAAGCGTATGGGATCATTTTTAAGAAAATAGTATAGAAAACATGAATAGTGTAAGTATTATAATAATTTAGTAAGCAGAAGTTTTTGTTTTTTGGCCAAATTTCATTTCGTAGATTATTTTTTTCTCTAAAAAGTAGTGGTCTATAATATATTTAACGTACAGAAGAGATATTTTACTGAGTTGATATAAAAAACGTCAAATTTTTTAATTCCACGTACCATATCAAACTGATTTAAAATAACATTTTCATCTTTTAAAATGCACTGCTAACTAGGAATTAAAAAGATGACCATTATCCTTTATAAAAAATCATATAGAATGTTTTACCACGTTAATTAAATGTCGGTAGTTAATTTAAAACCAAAAATTTTGAAAAATCGCAATTTTTAATGAAAACTGTATATTAATCAGTTTAACGAAAATTAGCTTATTTTAAAACCAAAATAATATAATTTCTAAAAACTGAGTCTCCTTCAAGATGCTTTAGTATTTTCTAGTAAATGTAAAAAATTATTTAAATAGGTAGGCAACAGAAATCAATGGCGATGTTACCTGTCCAGGCAGTGGCGTAAATAACTACTTCGCAGATTCCGCAGTGCGGCGGGGCGCAGCCAATCAAGGGGCGCTCTCAAGTCCCTTAATGAAAATAAATAAATACCAAGGATCAAGATGAGTGCAAAATAATCGGGTACATTCAAAAATCTGCGGGGGGAGGTGCACATACTCTTAGTCACGCCACTGTGTTCCGGTTAATGAGAGAATATATATGACTTTAGTAAGTTATATTTGTATCGACCATCAAAAAAATATACATATAAAAAATCTGGAATTTAACAATATTTAATACCGAATTGAAATTCGGTGATTATTTTAAGACATTTTTAATTTTGAATGCCAAAAAATATGTTTCAATAATAAAATAAGTTTTAAAAAACAAGTCTAATTAATTTCAATCTCTAATATAAGAATGGATAAAGAACAAATTTTTAAGGGAATTAGTTACTGGAAATGAATGCGAATTAAAAAACGAACTTGAAGATACTAATAAAAAAAATATATATTGTAAATTTGAAAGCTGTACTTCGACTTATGTGTCAGATACTACTACAGTATGACATGACACTGAAAAGGAACTTAAATCCAAAGTTAACCTAACAGATGTTTCTCCAGTAGTTAATAAAAATAAAAATGATATAAAAGGTATGTAAAAAATTTAAAATTGAGCTATTACTAATCTGGACTAGAAACAATCATTAATTTAAATTCTATTCTTGAATGAGCTTTTTATTATCTTTGTACTATTGATTTAGTTTGTAATTTATATTGTTGGTGTATTTAAAAAATGTTGATTTATCAAATTTATCAAGTGATATTTTATTCTCTTTATGCCTGAACTCATTTTGGCCTTCTTTCGTGAAAGTGCTATATATAATGGGTATAAAATCGTAATTAGAGCACTACCGTAATCACCTCATTTGACCACCTGGAAACGTATTTTATATAAAAAATTGTACAGCTTTAATTTTATTAGTATTACAAATGAATTAAAAATAATTAAACATTATGATTGTGTTTATCAATACATACACTTCTTAACTTTTGAACATTTACTGAAAAATTTATAAGCGGCCAATCAGATTGCCTAACAGCAATTTTTGCGGAGATCTTGACTGCGGGACATTACTATTTGTTGTATCCCTAGAAACGTAAAATATTACCGTGTGATAAGGCAAAATGTATTTACCTTAGTTATTTTTACTAATATCTTTTAATACAACCTTCTGGAAATACTCAAAAAAAGAAAATTTTACAGATTTTAAAGTAAATAAAAAACAATATATTCAGCTGTCAGTATCTCTGAAACAATCAAAAGTTTCTGTGTATTTCAGAAAATATATTTAGGCTTTAATAAAAAACAAGTTTTCTCAGATAATAAGATATATAGTTGTTTTTAAAATTAACAACTTTAATACTAAACATTTTTGTCTATTATGACTGTTTCGAGATACTATCTTGAGAAGGCAATGTAACTTGAAAGCCTAGATACTTAAAAGTAATGAATGACGTCATAGTGTCTCTTATGTAACATTAGCATAAAAAAGTATGCCCTATTTTTGAAGAACTAATAGAATATTAATAAATTCATACCTTTCGTCTTAAAGACATACCAATTAAAATAAAAAATATTGTATTTTACAAATAATATGTATATAGTAAGCAACGACACAAGGGAAATACCACCAAACAAAAGGCCTGATATTAAAAAGAAAAGTAAATACTTGATAAACATATATGTGTATATTTTTACTTTATGTCTATTTATTTCTTTATAGATTGGACAAACACATTGGACATATCGCTGATTGAGGAGCATTTTTCAAGATTTATAGATGACAAAACATATCCGTCTTCAACAAAAAATAAAAATTTATACAAAAGATTGGAATAAATAGAACTATCCCTGTTATTAATTCCAAAATACAACATCTTATCAAAAACTGACAATTGTTTATTTTTTAATATTATTATATTTCATGAAAATAAAAAATAATTTTTTGTAGTAACCAATCTTTTTTTCTTCTAAAAATACCGCCCCTGATAAGACGAGGAAATCTGATACGAAACATTCTAATAACTTATGATATTTTCTAATATAACATCTAGCAACAACATACTCACCTCAGATAAGTGGCAACACCGACGGAGGTGAGTAAGTATTGTATATATATTTAATTTTATGCCTCAGTTCATATCACCTCATATATAAGTGAGGTGACCTCGGATTTGATATACCTACCATATACGACCATGTTAAAAACAAAGAAAATATTTCCCCTCTAATGAATTTCTAATTAAGGAGGCTCCCCTCAACATGTATATATAAAAATATATGCAAGAAGTTAATTGGAAAATGGTGAGGTTAGGTCGCCTTCTCTTTAACACTGAGGTGACAACTTATCATGTATACATATATATATATATATATATATATATATATATATATATATATATATATATATATTAAATGGGTCTTTGATAGATTAAAATTGTACGATGTATATTCATTTTTCTGACTGACTGTAACTTTCAGAACACCGGTTCGGAGTTATAACAAACAATAGAATGTTTAACTAAATGACAAGATAGGAAATATTTTGATAGCACAAATTACTTCGTATTTCTACAACATGATAAATACAAACAGCCTACGTCAGCGATAGGCATTAGTATAGAGGAAAGATTTCAAAATCATTTTAAACACACTCTGTGTCTGACACATAATGAGAGGCGACATTTTTAGAACGGTTAATAAAACTCTTCTATAACTAAACTGTTGGTTGTTGGAGAAACGCGACCACTCAGGTATATACACAAGATACATAAAATAGAATGCTAAATAATGTAGGTTATCGACCCCTCCGGCTATAATATGGCGTGTAGTGTAACTATAAGCGACTTGTGCAATAAATTAAGGTTCAAGACGAAGAAAATGGCTGCCTTACCTTGTCGAGAAGACCGGCCGTATCTGTTTAAAAGGACCTGCCTCTATTGTACACCGGCTCGCGGTTCTCAAACACTCTGTATTTATGATACAATTATCGAGATAGAATGTGCTTGGCATACCCATATTTGATGCGAAGAAAATCCATTTGATGACCATCGAAAAAATTCCTAGATTTATATCGTTATAAGTTTAGTTTAGATGCAATGGAGGGCTTGATGCGAGGAGTATTTATTCCACTAATAAAAAAATATGAACCTTATTTCTAAAACCGCTTTATTTTCCTGTATTTTCCGGACTTTTCACACTTTCTGCCATTATTTTCAATATATTTTTTTTTCTACAGTGACCTTGTTTCTACCGCAGTGTTCCGATCCAAGCAGTTATTTCCACTTAAAATTCACTTATTAAACAAAGCGGATTAGAGTTTCTATTGGATCCAACTTTAACTGAAGCCTTTGATTATTATTATTTGAATTTAATGCGTCAGATTTAAAATGTATTTTTCTCTTTAAAAACGGAATTAATTTGAAATGACAAATATTACTTACTGTTGCTAGCCCCAGAATAAAGTTCAATAAATAATATATAGGCTTTATAGTTCTATAGATAACTAGGTTTATTTATGTAACCTCTAACATACATCCCTCCTCTATCACCACAATGCTCCATACGAATTTTCCATTGATCGAAACAGTGTTGGAAGTTTTCTTCTGTTAGTTCCTTTATGACGCGTGACGCTTTTTCTTTCACAACTTCAATTTTCCTTTTAATGCAGATTTGACCTTTGGGAACAGATAAAAGTCCCATGGTGCAAGGTCAGGCGAATAAGACGAATAATCTAATACTGCGATATTGTACTTGGCTAGAAACGTCTTGACAAACAATGCAGAATAAACCGGCGCCTTGCCTTGATGGAGAACTCAGGACTTGTTCATCCACAATTCGGGTTGTTTTTTTCTGATTCTTTCACGTAGTTGAGCAAGAACTTCAAGGTAGTGATGTTGATCAATTATTGGACCTTCAGGAACCCAATAAAGGTACACAATCCCATCAGTATCGAAAAAAAAAATCATTTCCTTGACTCTTGATTTGCTCATTCGAGCTTTTCTAGCTCTCAATGAATTTGGACCCTTTCAATGCAGGAATTGGCGCTTAGTTTCAGAATCATGAATGATAGACCATGATGTTATCACTCTTTCCAGTGGCATTCAAAGTGTCAGTATAAACATTTTTACGAAATTCTTTTTATTCGATTGTGCACCAGATTTGGCACTACTTTTGCATCTTAAAATTGTTACGTAAAATGTGGCTTTATCAATTCTTATAGTTTCGGTAATTGCACGAATAATTAACCAAGGGTCAGATCGAATCGGATTACCAACTTTTTCAATATTTTAATCCGTTTTTGATGTAAAAGGGCGATACGGGCGTGAATCATCTTCAGCGTCTTCTCAGGCATCTTGAAAAGGCTTAAACCACTCAAAAACTCTTGCACGTAAAAAGACATTCATTGTCATACACTCCTTTTAATAAAAGATAAGTTTCAGTAGCAGTTTTTCCAAGTTTCATTTATCATTTTGTTGGCAAAACGAAAAAAAAATAGCTTTTATACATCGAAAGCCACGGCCAGACTGATTTGTCTACAGACACAGAAGGCGCTGCATTCGGAAGAGAAGGCTTCACTCTACACAGTTGCCGGTCGTTCGCCTCGGGCACCTGCATACTTCTTTTGTAAAAGTCTCGTTATTTTATAACTACGGCTTGTATAATTGAGAAAAAGGAGATTTAAAACAGCTTCCATAATAAATTATCATTTCAGGATCAGAACGTTAACAATCCTATGTTTAAGCTAAATTTCACTGAACCCATTCATTTGTTGCTAGCCTGAATAAAAGCAAATAAATTCATCAATCTGGTGATTCGATTTTTTAATTTTGGATATGCATAATATTTAAAATGACGAAATAATTTTCTTTTAGCTCATCAATTATTTATAGAGTGTTATTATAGGCTTCACAAAGGTTTAAAAAACGCAATTTGTGTACATGTATAAACATAACAGAATTTGTTATTAATCAGATATTAAATCTAATTTGTCTCCTTCTTTCTAGTTTATGCCGTGCAGTGACACTGCAATCCATAGTGCATTGGTCACCCCCTGTCCTGAGTCATCCATTCCCTACTATTTTAAATACGAATACATGACTAATGCCACAATTACTTTTATATATAAGGCACTTAGACAGTAACTCCCTTATCATTATTAGACAAAGGGAAGTTGTATTTTAGACTTGTAGATAGACAAATTTAATCATAATGTTTTGGCTTTGAATAAAATACCAAGTAAGATATCTCGTCAAAAAATCATTTATAAAGCCCCTGGATTTTGTGTTACCAAATCTCCCAAATAAACACCTTTTAAAAAAGAATATCTCAAAAACTAAACATTTCTGCGAAATTTCTTTCCCATTTATCCAATCTGTATCCTAAATTCTTTAAAAAAAACTATTCATTTTGAGATTGAATAATTAATCAGCGTACTTTTATATCAAATATTATAAAATTACAAACTTATTTGATATGCAAAAATCATATTTGCTTGCTTTCTCGATTTGTCGTCGGGGCTTTCGCTACAGCACTTAACTGCTTTCGGGGTAGAACTGGGATTAAACCCTTTAAGGTCACCAAAAACTTCAAGCCATTATTTTTTGTTTAGTGTCATGTTACTATAATTTCTATAAATTATACATTAAAAAATACCAGCAATTTATAAAAATATATATCAGAATACATGTTTAAACGTTGGACTTTGTCTTCAAGATTATGGTTGCCCAAATGTTTACGTGCTTGCGCATTATTTACTAAAACTAATAAATTAATTCAAAAGTTTCACCTTCACTGAAACCTAATCCGGTCTGTTCGTAAATTTATTATTTGCAGTTAAATTTTTTTTTACATCACTGTGTATTCGCGGTGTAATAAATGTTACCTATCACTAATGGTGAATTGGTCTTTAAGATAAATATCTTCTTAGAGAATTTTGTGTTTCGATATTTGTTTATGTTGCACAGTTGTATAATTTCATATTGTGCACATCGTGTAATTTAGCACCTCTTTCTTTCTTCTTAGTCAGATAATGCCTTTGACTTCTTTCCAATAAAGCACTTAAAATGCCCCAACTTTCAATTGGCTAAACGTAAGTCCCTGCACGTCGTGTTGTGTTGTTGAAAACTGTATTTTCTGAGTTAATATCACCGTCACTTTTATCACTTTGAAGTAATAATGATTACTTCAACTAAATAACATCTAAATGTATATTCAAAAACACGAAATTATGGTTTGTTCACTGATAAATGACTAAAGAATACCGTTGAAATTGAAATATATGCGCGAACAAATTCGACATTATGTTATTAAATAAAAAAATGATTAGCTAACAAAACGATTTAAAAATGCCTTTAAAGATGAAGGTAGAAATCCTAGAGCTTTTTATTATATACGGGGAACTATCCTAAAAATATTCACATACGAATGACTGTCGTATATTTCTACGATAAATAAAGACTCTCAGAAAATCTTTAGCTGGGAATCTTATGACCACCACTTTAATAACAGCAGTTACCTACTCTAATATATTAACAAAATTACTGACGGCTATGGATAAAAAAGCCTTGGTTTATATCGCAAGAATTTTCTCTTTCTTCACGACAGCGCGCGAATTCACAAAACAGTCAAAGTTCAATCCATCCTTTGCGAATGTAACTTCTTTTAGCTGGACCACTCGCTGTATAATCCAGATTTTACACCATGTCATTTCTTTTTATTCACAAATTTGAATACAAAACACCTCATGGTAAAAAAGTTGTAAAGGGATGTTGAAGGCATAAGAAGTAATTATTTTCTGATCGGTTAAATTTGTTACACGAAAGGTGACGCAAGTGCTTTGCAATTAAGGGAGATTATGTTGAAAAAACTTTTCTAAAGTGTCTCTGGTAAATAAGAATGTTTTTTAATACAAACAATAAAATTGCAGATTTTACATTTACATGTTTTTTTTTTCACTTAAAACTCATTTTCTTTATCAAATACTTCTGCAATTTATAGGAACGTAACTCCAGCGAATACCGTAATAATTATGGTAATTATAGTCAAATTCATCGCCCTGCCACATTTCTCACTTTCCCAGGTCTCACTGTAGGTACTACCATCTTGAACAAAACTATTTTCTTCGGTTTTCAATCCCTCTTTCTTACTAAAGACGCACACTTCCTCCATGAAATATAACCCCCATTACAACCGATTTGTTCCTGCTAGCACACAGCAAAGAATTCCTTAAATGTCACTTCATGAAATTGATCCAAACTATAAATCCCACGAGATAATATTCACGGATGGATCCTAGATAGACATAAGAGTGGGAGCTGCTTTTCTCTTATCCTCTCATGAATTTTTATACCTTCTACACCCCTCTACTAGCATCCTTTCTGCTGAGCTGTTTGTCATTTATAAACCCACAGAGTTTATCAAAATTTCAAAGGAAAATCTCTGAGTCGTAGCGACTGATTTCCTTAACTCAGTCGAGTCCCTAAATACATTCAATCTCTCTAATTCACTATTCCTAATAACAAAATATAATCTTGAAAAGATTAATATCCAGGGGAAAAAAATGGCATTTCTCTGGATTCCCAGCCACGTAGTAGGGATTCCCGGTAAAGAAAAAGCCGACTGGCTGGCCAAGGGAGACCCCAAATCGATCCCTATTCTACCCGAAAGATCTTTCATTGTTCTCCAAACACAAAATAAGAGCAATTTGGCAGCTAGAATAGAATCTCGAATCAAGGGACAATAAGCTGTATGTGGTGAAAGACACTCTTTTTAAACCCTACCTCTATCTAGGGACCCTGCCCAGAGCATCACTATCCTTTATGGTTAAACTGAGGATTGGACATATAAGGCTGACACATGGCTACCTTACTGATCGCTTGGACTCCCTTACTTGCGACCTTTGTAACCTCCCCCTATCCATCAAACCTATTTTGTACTAACTCTCCTAAATTCTCCCCCATATTAGACTACTTCGGCATTATTGGCTCCCTCAAGGAGAAGCTTTCTTATAAAAATACGGAGAGAGTGGTTGCCTTCCTTAAAGTTTCTTCCCTATAGTCTCGGATATAATCCTAGGGTACTTCTCCTCCCCTTTCTTGGGGAATTGCCCATAATAATTTAATCCCTATATTATTTTACTTATTTATCAACGTTTGTTCTGTACATGACCATATACTAACATTCCATGTTTTGTCTTTAAATTTTATTCATGTTAATCAACAGTTTAATCGGAAATGACTTAGCGGACACCAAAAAATCAATACGGATTGAAGTGTCCTTAATTAGCACAAATCAATCAATCACTTTAAGCTAACTAAAAAATGACAATATAAAAAATATTAAAAAGTAATTAAAAAAGAAAGTAAAGTAAAAAAACAGGCAAATTTAAAACACAAGTAATTAGATCAACTTGAATCTCTAATGTTAACACCAACTGTTCCGATTATTTTTTCAAGAATGTGGTCATAATACTAAATAAATTGCAATTTTAATAGTAACAACTACGTGTCCGTGGCCTATATAGTAAAAATAATACTAAAAAGTAAACTCTAAGCAAGTAATTTAATCCGGGTAACACCAGTGAATGCCTAATGCACTAATTCACCTGTGCTCAAGGCAAATAAGCCATTTTTTATGTATAATTGCACATTAAAATGCAATTACTTCGAAAGAATGTCCGTACGTTGCAGATAACCATACGTATTTTATTATGTTTATTATTACTGGAATTTAGTAAATTTTTTATACTGCCAAAGAGTTCCATTTTGATCTTTACATATGTATACACAATTTTTAAAATAGTTTGTTATTATTTTAGTTTCGCAGAAAAGAATGATGCCCATCCAATTATATCATCGTTCAAATATTTAAAAACTGTATCATTATCGTCTATCTCTAGATCAAATTATCAAATATCATATGTATAAATAAGTTAACTTGATGTTAAGAATAGTATAACGAGGTAAAAGGTGTAGATTTTTGTTACCTTTTGATGTTATACATGCCCGTCCATCGATAGAGCTTGTTTCCTTTCCCAAGCTTACTGTGATCGAAGCCTTTCTCTAGACCCATGGTAAAAATTCTGCTTACTCGGGCATTAATTGTCCCATAAAAACAGGAACTGAAATTAGGTCATCTCAATATAAGACCATCAAAAAATTTTTCTAGACTTACCAGCTAAAACCAACTGAATACGGGAAAGTGCTTGATCGTTGATCTTCAACCAAAAGATCAGACGATTTTCGATTTAAATGGATCCAGAATTTTTCAATTTCTAAAAGCCTATATAAGATTTATAGTTTAATTGCTATATTTAATCGGCAAATTAAAGTTCCGTTAACGTAATCAGCTTTATAAGCAACGACTCCGAAAACATTAAACTACCTTACGTGCTAAAAAGTGAGTGACTTTAGTCTTAAACTGAACATTTTTAATAGAGAAAACTTGAAAAAGCTTGCAACATCAAAGACTTAGACGCCATATTGCGTCCGATATATTGAATTTCATAATTTTGATAATTAAACGTTGTTATAGCCACTAATTTTAACAAATTCCTAAACCAATTTTAGGCTCAGCCATTTGCATTTTCATAGGAAATGACTAGCGGACTAACCTGTATCAGAATTCCTATATTATGTTTCAAGCATTATCTTCTATTATTATTATTATCAGTATTTGTTTAACTTAAATCGTAGATTACTTCTAAGTTATCAAATTAAAAATAGCTAGAGTATTTAGTTTGGTATGAATGAAACACAATTTACAATACTTTTTGCACAGAAGTACACGTACAGATATAAAAATGTTGTGAAGTTCCGTTAATGTTCAGGAAAAGATGATAATCATTGAAAACTCCTTTTTGCGGGGAATTTTTCTATTTAATCAGCTTCTAGCATGATAATATTTCATTTCAAATCTAATGAAATTTTCCGCTAATTAATCAGCTACTGAGCAAAAGTAACTTTGTCACATTTATTACGCCCAGAAACCAAAAATAAATTTACACATTTATCGAGTTGTTTTACAACATACAAAGTCCACATCATACCAATTGAAAATGATTTTATTATTCGGTTCAGGTAAATTTTGAGTTTGCGGTTAGTTTTTAAACTTTATCTTGTTTGTATTAGAATTAAGTATATTTACGCCAATGCCGCAAAATTAAATATATAAACGCTATTTATTTTATAAATCATAAACTAAAACTTTGTCGGTGAATGAAAATTTAGTATAAAATATGGAAAACCCAAAATTTTGGTATTGGGGTATCTGTCTCGTGAAAACTAACCAAGGGATTTCAATTAGTAGTTTGAATACTGCACCATTTAACAGAAAACTACTTGAACATTTTCTTATGTGATATATTTCGCGGACACTTTTTGTTGACAAGAATTATCGAAAGAATGATCTTTTCGAAAGTTATTGTTATTGTTAACAGAACATTGATACAGTCAGTTTTTGGTCTAAAGTATGCAGGTCACTACAAAACTTGTCGCAGCTTATTTATCTTTTCTCAGATTAGTTCAGGTTAGCTTAACAAAAAAAATGTCTTATGTAGTATAGTAGTAACAAGAAACGGGCCCAAACAGGTATGATATTCTGTGGTTTTCTAGGGAACTAATTGTAATTCTTCAAATGTAACGTGGATTTAGCTACTTTTTGACACAACGAAAAGGTACAAAGTAACATGGCACTCAGTTGGGATTACAAGGAGGCTAACCCAGTATTTTAATTTTTCTTTTTATTAAATAATTCATAGTTCTTTCCGATTGAGTTAGGCGTTCATTTTTTGGTGCTTCATAATTCTTGGTAAACATTTTTTATATACCAAAAAGATGTAACAATCTTCTGATTATCGAAGGTAACTACATAGTGCGTTCCAAAGTAAACAGGACTTTTTTAAAATGCCGCGTTCTAGTGACGCCACATATTGATGATTAGGAGCTACATCATTCACTGACATTCGTTCAAAATTTCATGTTCCACGGACGATTAGAAGCTGAGTTATTGCTTTGTAAGTGACAATGGTTTGTTGCATTAATGCAAAAATTAATATTGAAGAAAGAACATTAAGGCTTGATTCTCACTATAGTGCCGCTCTTGATACGATTTCGGTTCTATACATTTTTTTTTAAATGAAAAAGGGTTTACAATATCGAAATCTCCGCGAAACTGCGAATATGTTCATTGTTTCTCCTGTAAGAATATTTTACCGGACCGAGAGCGTATCGAGATCGTATCAAGAGCGGCACTATAGTGAGAATCTGGCCTAAATTCTGTTTTAAACGTGGCAAAACTTTTACTGAAACGCTTCAGTTGATGAAAAAATTATATGATGATGAGTGTAGTAGATTCCACGAATGGTATACACGCTTTAAAGACGACCGTGAAGACCTAAATGATAACCAACATATTGGCCAATCAAAATTTGTGATAACAGAACATGCCATCAAAGCAGTACATGAATTCATAAAAGATGGCCCAAATGCTTCATTAAAATTAATAGAAATGGAATTTCCATTAATTTTGACCGAGTTCTCTTTATACTTTGTTCCGCACAAATTGACTGATGATCAAAAATTGTTCAGAATTCAACATTCGAAGGACATCATCAAGAACTCAAAAAGGGACCCAAACTTCGTGTACACCATTGTAACTGGTGATGAAACTTGGTGATTTCAATACGATCCAGAAGTCAAGCGCCAAAGTGTAGCATAAAAACACCCAGATGAACCTAATCAGAAAAAAGGCGTTTAGATAGATCAAAAGTTAAGATAAATGCAATTCGAAGGGAATAATTCATAAGGAGTTCGTTCCACCGGGCCAGACGGTTAATGCTGTGTTTTATCTTGGTGTTTTGAAGCATTTGGTGTGGCGTATTCGTCATATACTGCCAGAATATCGTGAAGAAGGAAGTTGGCGCTTGTTACATGAGAATGCGTCATCTTATCGATCAACACTTGTGTTTAATTTTTTGACTAAATAAAGCATTTTCACCATCAACCATTCGCCGTATTCGCCTGATCTAGCACCGTGTGATTTCTACGTATTCGGAAAATTACATCGCTACAGACGACCCAAAAAATTCGTTCAACATGTTTCTTCACCCTGCAAATCGCTTTATAGTCTTAAGAAGAGTACTTTGAACATAATAAAAAAATTTATAAGTCTATATTCTCGTTTTTAACAAGTTCTGTTTAGTTCGGAACGGACTGTATATATCTCTATCCTTTTCCTCAGATCCCTTTTGTAGTGTCTTACGTAACTCTTTATGCAGAGCTGTTGTTACATTATAGATTTGGAAAAAGATCAATTGGTCATTGTCTAAATATTTTAGTGATTTTTTATAATGTCAAAATTTCCGACTAGTGTTTTCTGTGTGATATAGTACTGACACTAGACCCATATAAAGACATACTTTTTGCTAAAGATCCTTAGTAAAATACAGTGTTGCTTTATTTTAGACACACGTAGCGTGACTGCGTTAAATACGTTGCTCGGTTTGAGTAGATATGTACACACGAGTAAGTTATTTAGTTTTCGTTTACAGATCAATTTTTAGACCAGAAGTGTATTTATAAATCAGTGGGCGGGCGTTCAAGTCGCTTACTAAATAGTGTCGAAAGTTACCGACTTTTAAATACATTTTTTTGAAATCGTGAAGTTTTATGTTTTATTTGACCAGTTTAGTTTTCAATTAGCTAATGAGCAAGTCGTTGTTTGTTGTTTTTGTAAATATTTTAAGGATATTATTGACACATGTCGTATAAATTTAATAAATAAATGACGCCATGATTCGCCGCGAGCTTTTTATGATGAACTTTGCACCATGAGAGATATTTTTCTGTGTAAATCTGCAAATATAAAGTTTGTGATTGTGGTCTGGGAGTAATCAGGTAATCACTAGTAAATTAATTCGAAAATTGTACTCAAGATTCAAGAAATTCACCAGAATATTTCAGTTTCTGTTATCAAGCATGAGATAAACATCATTTACACTTCACCATTCAGTTTGTAGAATCGGTAGTTTTTAATAGGAAAAGTTTCCACCTTTTTCTGTAGTTTCTTGCAATCTGACGTATTGCTTTTGATCCCTATCTAGAACAAAGCACACCTGCGCTTATAAGGTTTTTTCAGTTAGTTTCTTCTATATATGCATTTATTTATTTATCTATACCAGCTGCAAGTATATTTTTCATCGTCTACTATTTAAATAGATCTCGCAAGGGAATTTTCTGGTCAGATTGCATGGAATTCAGGAATATGTCGCAGCTTGTATTGAACCTTTTCTTTAGTTTTATATAAGTTGCTTAAAGGATTCACTTTTCTCATGAAGAGGTGTACTTGCCTGCTCTGTACTGACGAGAACCAGTGAGTTCGAAACCGATCTACAGATGGCGGTACACTCCAGTAGGAAAAGTTTTCACCTTTTTCTTGTATAGTTTGGGCGCTAAGGGGGAGGGGGGGTCGTAACCCTTTTAGGCCCCTCAATATTTTGATGTATTTTTAGGTTTTTTGGCCCGGAGAATAGATTTCTTGAGGGTACAAGTTCCAAAACCTGTCAGTTTTTTTTGTTATTAACAATTTAATTGTCCTTTAATTTTGTAATAAACAATTAACTTGGTTGTTTATGGGTGCTTTGCTCAGCCAAATCGATTGTACTCTTTATTAGAAACCTCCTGAATTTTTAGTTTTTAAAAAATATTAATTAGAAAAAGAGGTATGCACAAGTTATTGTAAAAAAGCTGCAAAATAGAATTGCTTCCCAACTAAATCGATCATAACACGGCTTCTAGAAATCTAATAGAGGCCTATAAACGCTTAAATTGAAGGAAATTGTTGTGAGTTTTGAATGAACTTTGCTAAATATTTTTCTGATTATTAGTAACAAAGTTACAAAAGTTTAAAGTTGTAATTTTCACCTAAAACTCATAAAAATTAGTGATAGCTTTACGAAATGATAAAGATGTCTAGCCAACATGATGCTACGTTTCAAAATGAACATTTTAAGCTTTTATAGAGCCATTTACGATGTACACTCTTATCCATTAGTGTATCTTAAAATAGGGACTACTCAGCAACCAAGTATCGTAAATAGCTCTATAAAAGCTTAAAATTTTCGTTTTTAAACATAGAATCATGTTGACTAGTCATCTTTACCATTTCGTTCAGCTATCACTAAGAAAAAGCTTATAAACAAATATCTTTATGAGTTTTAGGTGAAAATTACAACTTTAAACTATTGTAAGTTTGTTATTAATAATCAGAAAAATATTTAGCAATTTCATTCAAAAGTTAGAACAATTTCCTTCAATTTAATTCTATTTTGAAAATTTTTTGCACTAATTTGTGCATAACTTTTTTTTAATTAATACTATTTAAATATTAAAATTTTTTAATGAGTTCCTAATAAAGAGTTCAATCGATTTGGCTGGACAGAGCACCCATAAATAGCTAAGGTAATTATAGACATTAAAGCAATTAAATTGTTAATAACAAGAAAAACTGGCATGTTTTGGGACTCGTACTCGCAGAAAATCTATTCTCCGGGCGAAAAAAAAAACATAAAATACATGAAAATATTGAGGTGGTCTAAAAGTAGCTACGAACCCCTCCCTCCACCCCCTTACCGCGCGAACTAGCAGTTTTTTGTAATCTAAAGTAGTGCTTTTGATTCCTAATGAAAACAAAGCACGCCTGTCTTTATAATATAAGGCATTTTTAGTTGTTTTTTCTAAATATACGGTTATAAATTTGCGGATATTCGCTTTTCTGTAAAGATTTGTCCTATATAGTATGAATATCTATTTTTTTGATTTACTGAAAAAGTTTGTTTGTTTTTTATTACAGTCTTTCAATTTTTTCCCCATTTTTTAATAAAATTAATTGCAAAACTTTGTTAAAATGCCCACAACCAAGTTCACGCTATTATTTTGGAGGGCGTCAAACTTTACAAAGCCTTAAGTGCATGGTGTATTATAGTATTCTAAGCCATCGCATAATGTATTATAGTATTCTAAGCCATTCACGAAGTCTTGGCATCTTTCATGCAGAAAACTATAAACTACCAAAAACGTTGCAGGCCCGGAATGACTTATTGTTCTTTATTCTATGCAGGATATCGAAACATTTATAATACTATAAAAGCTTGAAGTCCTGCAAAACATAATTAAATTTAATACTAGTAGAAAAATTATATCACAAAAATAGTAGTTTTTTTTGTATATTATTTTATTATTATTTGTAATTTCAACACAATAAATCCATTATCAATAAGTAACAGATAAGAAAAATGTTTTATTTAAATAAATATGCATGGTCGCCATAATGAAATTTTAAAAGAATAAGGAGTGGAAAATATTTTCAATAACACTAATATTACAACTTTTATAAAGTGAAACAGCGATACAGTCATTGATTTTTATTAATAGATTAGTTATTTATAGAAGTACTGTTGTTTGTATGGCACATTATAGATGCTTGGGTTAACAAGCTAAGAAATTGTTTTATGTGAAGTTTAAAACACCTTAATACCGGGCGTGTGTAGAAAGTAATGGGTCGTTAGAAATGTGGTGAAAAATTAATGTTTATTAGAAGTTTGTGTTTTTTCGTCGAATTACAATATAACTTATTTATATTCCAGAACAACATATATATATATATATATATATATATATATATATATATATATATATATATATATATATCCTTTTATTATTTTAAATTTCTAACAAAATAAAAATGTGCCTGTCAAATCAATAGGTTGAATTCCGTAAAGAAATTAGCACCATGTAGAATACTATTACCTACTCTATATAGCTCTAATAGACTATGAAAAGGTATCTGACTCTTTTGAGACGTGGGCGATTCAGCAACCTTTATGGACATGACTTTTATCCAAGATATTTATTAGGAAAAGCACAATAAACATCTAAATGACAGATTAAGTCCCAATACAGAAAGGATTTCGCCAAAATAAATAAGGACAACCTGGGAATTGAAATTACTGAACTGTATACTGAAAAATAAAAAAAAAATTCCTCAATATTTTAGGGTAAAAGTTTTTTAAAAATGCGTATAACCAATATTAAATATTGGTGCTCAAACCTGGGCTATGATGAAAAAGAATATCGATTCGATAATCAGGACGCAAAGAGCGATAAAACGTCAAATGCTGCACAAAAAACAGGAAAATAAATCTATGGAATTCATGCGTTGAAAATGGCAAGTCATAGTACCTGACAACCAGATAATAGATAGAATGCACGGACTCTAGAGTGGCACTCTTAGCCAGGAGAAAGAGTAAGAGATAGACCCTAGATGATATAAAGTGCCACGCAGGATTTGCATGGAAGAGGAAAGCTCAAAATAGAAAGACAGACATGGCGAGAAAATAAGGAGGCTCACATTCATCAATGGATAGAAAAGGACGATTATCAGATAGGTAGAAAGCAAATATTTTTCAATGTGTTTACAATGTTGTAGCAATAGTATAAAGTATACCCATTACAGGTAAAGATTTTTGTAGATTTTGGAAAAGTAAATAAACACTTACCATCATATATCCAGTAAAAACTACTTTTTTTATTTATTTTTAAATAAAAATGGAGGTATTTTTTTTTTGGAAAAATTAAAGCAACAAATATTTCCTTGCTTGATGTTTTGAGTTTTTGGAAGAGTATATTCATTCATTTACTGTCCACGTTGTTATAGATGTAATAAATAAAAATGTAAAACATAGGTCGTGGTCAAAATATTACAGTGGAAATTAGAAGCAGGATAGTAGAAATGTATCAGAAGGTTTGAAACAAATAGAAAAATTTTAAAAAATTATTCAGTAACATCGAGAAAAGGAATACTTTTAACCAAAGAGCATCCGTTTCATAACTAAAAAATAGTGGTTGACCACAAAAGACATCCTAAACACTCAATGTACTGAAAAAATTTGTAGAAACAACTCGATACAACATATCTTCTAGGATTGTAAGAAGACCTTTAGTCTTCTTATTCTTTTGTCAATGAGACTGTACAACAGTTGATTGATGGCATTCCAAGGCTTAAGATTAAATCTCAAATACATTATCTAACTGTTATGCATATAGGAGACTTAGTGATAGTGGGACGTTGTTTTTTGTCATGATATAGACCCGTTATACGGAATAAATGGAATAAGGGATAAATTTATATTTGGGGATATATTGCAAAATTATAAAAAGTTTTTGGCTCTGGTATAAATAAATCTTTTCGCACGACTTTGACCCGAAACATTCCTCCAAACTAGTAAAAGAGAGGCTACAAAATTACGTAAATGAACCATTTGAAACTATCAAAGACTTGAAACTTTAAATATTACAATACAATATTAACTCGCTTTCTTGTCTGTCTGTTTGTTTTTCCGTTCGGTACAAATTTTACAATCTATTTTAAACTAACTTCCCGATGAGCTAGTGACTTTAAACTTTAAACAAAGCTCGGAATTGGATGGCAGTGTAATACTAACTCACTTTCTTGTCTGTCTGTTTGTTTGTCTATTCGGTACAAATTTTGCAATTTATTTTTAAGCTAACTTTCCCGATGAGCTAGAATCACAAAATTTGTGTTGCGTAACGGAGGTCTTTTTTTATATTTCATGTCGAGAAATATAGTAAATTTTGCCTTTTACTACGAAACATTGCCATAAAATATAGAGAGGATCCACCGAATGGTCTTTCAAAATTCCTTATGCCGCATAAAAAAAAACTTTGTTACAAGAAAAACGCGTTTAAGTTTCTTTTTATGAAAAATCAGCGATGTTTTCGGACTCCTTGGAAGCTTCAGAGCTCCCTGATTCAGAAACGATCAAGTTCGTGCACGCGAGCAAGAGGCGGAGCACACCCATGCTGAGTCGACCGTCCGAAGAACCATCAATAGTGCTCTCAAAAATGCTTGGATCTTAATGAAATTTTCCGAGAACATTCTTGAATGACGTACTTTAGAAAAATGTATTTAAAAAAAAACGATTTTTTGAAGTTGATAAAGTGGGACGCCCCCTTAAAAGTATTTCCGCCGAAAGAAAAAAATGGAAATGCAGCTATTAATTTTGACAAGTAGAATAAAAGAATTGATTTTTTTTGTGTATTAAGGATTTGATTTTGTGTTGATCTAATTAATAAAGGTATGAGTTGTAATTCAAACTTTTTTTACAATAAACCTTATTAAATTCCGTAGCTCTTTGTCAAATCTTGGTCTGGTGATAAACCGCATACCGCGACGGTGTACATTGCGCGGCACCGTGTCGAAGATATGATGAAAAACTTCAACAATTTTCATAATATACTATTCCCGATTCGTCGCGTTGTGGTTTAGCTGTCAAAAACACGTTCAAGTTGATAAAATTGTACAAATGTAATATTTAAAAGACAAAAGGGGTCTACGGAAAACATTGGCTCGTGATCTACAAGATAAAAAAAAGTTTGGGAACCTCTGCCCTGAACTTCACATAAACATAAACCTAAATATTCATTGCAGAGTTGCAGACAAAACAAAAAGTTACCATAATTATACATTTTTGGCTAGCTATAGTAAATGAATCTATAGCCTTGAATTTTGCAGAACTATTATGTTTTTAGAATATTCTTACGAAACTTTCTATGTTATAACAGAAAGGCGATGCCCCAAATATTTTAAATAGACGTGCCAACAAAAATTGTTAATTAGTCATTACTTGACTGTTAAAGTTCCTTCTTTAAATCATCATGGAATCGTATTTTTATTATTATATATATATATATATATATATATATATATATATATATATATATATATATATATAGATAAACTTTGTTTACCTTTCGAAAGAAAATTCCACCCTTAAAGGTCCTAATAGACAGAAAACATTGGGTGTTACTCAGATTCCAGCCCGCCTGCATATTTAATGTATTAATCATATTTTTTTGTCTAATAAATATTGAGGTAAAACTGAGAATTAAATACACGATATATGGTACTATATTTACATATTATAAATAGTCTCCATAATATGAATAGAAGTGGATCAAAGTATTAAACGTAATTATTGTTTTAGGATATTTACCGAGAGTAATATGTGATGTTAAAACTCCTTTTATAAAGATAATTGAATGAGGAGCTGAAAAGGTCTAATGCGGAGTAAAACCTGTATTACAGCAACCCCAGGGGTTCGCGATTACCGCATATTGCCACCCTTATTATGACCTCGTTGTATTGATTTTATGTTTATATTTTTGTTGAAGGTCAAAGTTCGTATTATTTTATTTTTAGTTCACTATTACATTACATTACAAACTGAAATAGTAGTATTTCTCCAAAGTGTTAATTAAGTAAGGTAGTTTGAAAAACGAATTTAGAGCAGTTCCTTTATTCGATCAGTGAAAAACTTTGTACTTATTTATTTAGCTTCAAATCGTTGGTGTTGTTACTGCGGGGAGCCTGTGATGAAGATAGTAAAGGACTCCAAAGGGAACCAACAACACAAATGTATCAAGAATATGTATAATTCCATTTAGAATGCGCGCGAACCATTCATAAACAACAAGTGAAAACGATTGAAAAGTCCATAAACATATCGACTATTTCCAGTTTGTTTTTCTTCTGTATTTCAGTGAAAAATCGTTTTCAAAGTTATAAATTTTCGAATCCAATTTTAGAAATATAACTTTGTGGTATAGGATCTATTTTTCGTCGCTATTGAAAATGATTTGATTGTATACTTTTATAGAAATGGATCCATAACTTGAATCCCAGAAGTTAAAGCTAAAAAAGGAAGAAATGATACGGTGTGTATTCATATATACAATGAGGACGGAAAAATTTATTATTTAAAAAGCTAACGTTTTTGGAAAATCTTTCGGGCACGTCGACTTGGTTGTTTTTTTGTAAGAATTTCGTCCAATATTTTAAATTTTACACGATAACTCGAACAAAGCTGTGATATAATCATTTTTTTGTACACTTTTAAACTCGCTGCAAAATTCTGAATATTTTTTTTACATATTCTATACATAAATATAACTGTTTACGATTTGTCGTCAGTGAACACTCGAAATGAAAGTTCTTCCTTTAAAAAAGAACAAAAAATACTAACTGAATTTATAAAAAAAGGTCTCTGATCTATATTATAGGTTAAAATGTAATATTTTTAATTCTTCGCTACACACCTCTGCTACTAGCCAATCTTTCATAATTTGATTTGTCAAAAATATTTCTTCTAAATTCATTATAAAAAAATATAGTTTATAAAAGCACAATATCTTATATACAGGGTGTCTGGCGGCAGATCTATGGGTTCAAAATGAAATAAAAAATTAATTACTAAACATATATTTCTAATAAAAATACTTTTAAATAGAGTACAGATGCGGATTTCATTTTTTAAAGATAATGTCCGAATGCCTTCCGTCGAGTTGTACAGATTGTTCAAAATGGAGAGTCGTGTTGCGCGCCACACTCTACATTAAGCTCGGTTGAATTTCTGAATTTCTTGGCGAATGTTTTATTTTAAGGCGGACTATTATCGTAAACTTTCCCTTTCAGATAACCCCATAAAAAAGTCCATCGGAGTCATATCAGACGACCTCGTTGGCCACGGGATGTCCTTAAATCGACTTATCTGCTTTTGAGGGGAAGCTACTCAAAGCAAAGTCATTGAAGCTCTGGCCGTATGTGGAGTGACTCCATCCTGTTGAAACTAGGTGTGTGATTAGAACGATGGATGAGCTCGAAGATTGGGCAAAAAAAAATCCGTAATCATCCTCCCATAATTTTTACTGTTCACATTCGTCGCCTGACCGCGTGGAATAATTTTAATCGTGGACAAAGCGCAGCAAACAGTTACCTTAGGGCAATGTAATGGTTTTTGATGTTGGGTCATGGATTATGGGTTCTTGGAGATCAGTAACGGCAGTTTTGTTTATTAACATGTCTATTTAAGTAAAAAATGAGCTTCGTCACTCCAAAAAATAGAATTAACTATTCGAAACCTCTTTAACATCATTTCACAAATATTTTTGGGCAATCTGAATTTTGAAAGGATGAAACTTAAAGTTCCTTTTTCAAAATTTCGTGGATGGTTGGCTCTTGAAAGCCCGAATGAAGCTACTCTTTTCTAAATTCAAAATCGTGGATTTTCTCGTGAACTTCTTTCAACGATTTTTGGGGGTCCTTGAAGACCGACGAAGCCCCGGGTGTGGGCTGTTCATAGCCGAAGCTGTAGCGCGGAACCTCTCCACACGGGAATGAATAAATTCATACTGGGTGCATCACTCAATCGTCAAATATTAAATTTCGAATAAAACTATCGACGAACGATCACGAAAAATTCCTCCACAGCGAACGCGCGATGCTCTCCCGACAACTACGACATCATGATTGACAAATTCGCACGATTCGTGATTCAAATAACGCTACCCCCTTCCGGCACCGTTTATTACTTTTCGAAATAAACGCGACGAGTACCAAAAAATTTTAATCATCAAGTCTGACATTTCATTTTCGCCCACTTCATCCAGTTCGATCATTTTTCACCAAGCAAAGAAGGATGGGAATGGTGACTGCGTCGAGAATACAAAATTTACAATTTTTCATGGCATATGACTGTTCGCTTCATCATCAATCCGGGGACAGAGCCCCAGATCATTAATATATGAAATTACAACAACCATCAAATTAAGTCGTTAAACACTGCAAATTTGAAAACCGAACGTTTCGAGTTTTTTTTGTCGACAAATTATTTTATTAGAGTAAAAAAAATCAAGTTTTGATCAGTATCAACTTCTCTCACTTCACTCAACAAATAGATTAGTTAAAGCAGCCAGTTCAATTTGCCACATCGTCGATCTGAAATAATTTGTTTTTTTTTTATAAGAACCTATGTAATCGTTGTAAAAATATTTGTGAACATATTCATAAATATCGCGAAGCCTAGCACAACAAAATCGACTTTTCAGTGACGCGCAAATTTCTCTCCGACTTAACCATTATCATTCGCTGTCAAATAATTTTGAATAGAACAAATTATTATGTTGCCGTAAAAAACAAGTTAGGTGTTTGACAAATAGGTGGGTAGAATTAAATAAATAATAGTTGTAAATATAAATAATCTTGTTTATAATGTATTAGTTTTTTTATTGAAACATATTAAAAACAAATACAAATGCTAATAATATAAAAGATATACTAATACTTTAAGTCATGGTTCTTGTATTTAAAAGTATGATATGTTTAAATTTATAAACACAAATAGCTTTCACAGTAAAGGGAATAAATATATATCGTATTCAGAAATACTAAATAAACTGGATATCGGTTTGGAGACATTATGTTTTTTCTAGGTATCTTGGAATTGGTGGTGCTACTGTTGCAATTTTTGGAGAAAATCTGATGTCTTGGTTATGCTAACTAACAGCCATGTAACTTTCACTAAGAACTTTTTTATTAAATTTTTCAAGATGGGAGAACACTATTTGTTTGATCAATAACGAATAAAACTACAAAATTATTATGTATTGCAACTTTTTCCTTTAATAAGATAATGTGGAATATATTTCTTTTAACAAAATAATAAATGTGTTATAGAAAACGGGGTTGGATTGAGTTTAATTTTTTTTTGTGATATTCACATATTTGTAAATTGTTTTTATTATCGAGTATAAATATCCACGTGAGTAATTTATTGAATATTATTTTATTATTTTAATTTATGATTTCAAGCCAAACGGCTTCGCACTCCCTCCAGGGAATGTTGACTCATACCAGATATACAAAGATACCAAAGTATGAAGCTCTGTGAGGACCCTTGCCATGTTATCGAGTTCTAGGTGACGTGATATGCTGTATTTCCTACGATCTTTCGAACGGTTCGCGCGGTTGCAAGAACTGCTTTCTGAATCGACTTACACAGATGCTCACTAAAGCCCAGTCGCTTGATGTTCTGCAGGAGATTCTTTGGTATCAGCCCAGTTGTTGATAAAATTATGGGAATCGTTTGGACGCTGTTCATTGCCATCGTCTTCGGATTTGCACATCCAGATCTCTGTATTTGGCGATCTTCTAGTTGTATTTTGGCTGTAGGTTGTGGTTAGGTACAGCAATGCCGATTAGTATAGTTCGCCTAGAAATTTTATCTGTTAGTATAATGTCTGATCTGTTATGAGCAACTGTTTGATCTGTCAGAACCGTTCGGTCCCAATATAACTTGAACTGGTTGTTCTCAAGAATGGGCTCCGGATTGTATTTGTAATAAGACACTTTTGCTACCTGCAATATGTTTAACTTATCTGCTAACTCTTGGTGGAATATCTTAGCGGCTGAGTCGTGTCTTTCCTTATACTCGGTTTTGCCAAACGATTGGCATCTTCCAGTTATGTGCGGGATTGTCTCTGATCTTCCACAGCTATATCTACATTGATCGTTTTCTATTGAAGGATCTCTGATGATGAACTTCCGATAGTTCTTCGTCGGAATAACGTTGTCTTGGATAGTTAACAAGAAGTCCTCCGTTTCCGGAAATATCTGTCTTGAAATCAATCAGTCGACATGAAATGGTTTCCTACATTAATACAAAAGTTGATTGTTTATAATAATATTAATGTTCACATTGTTCTTACCGTTTTAATTTTAATTTGTGATTGTTCGCTTTAATTGTATACTTGTATACTTGACTTGTACTGTGTAAAGGCTGCGCTGGCGTTCGAGACTGTTCTCCAAATGGCAAGGTTGAGGTGTGCCCTTTGACGAGGTCTGAGCCCTGAGGATGGTCTACGTAAGACCGAAAGCGCTTGACCGATAATTTAAAATTTACACTGAAATACACAACAATATCTCTCCTTTTCTTGATCTATAGCAATTACTCTTTCGAATAAAATTTATGATGAAGAAAATGTCAATTGACGGGTGGTCAAGTGTCCACAACGAACCTGTAACATGATCAACTATAACAACAGAATATGGACGAGCATTTCTCTATGAAACTATTGATACCTTTGGAAAGTTTCATACTTCGGAATATTTAATGGAACTTTGTTGTGAACTATTTCTTCATGTGAACTGAAATATGAATGTTATGTAAAACACACAACAAATAGAAACAAAGTTATGTAAAATATTTTGTGACAGAAAACACGGCGAACAGCACATCTTTTACTTACGTACTATGCAAAGATTTAGAAATAACAAACATTAAAGAACATATTGTTCAAATAACCAAACAAATATTTTCGTAACAATCATCTAGCACGAACGAAATTCGGCCAAGCAGGGGGCAAAGCATTTGTTGTTCCAAGCGCTGTGAGTTGGAATACGACTCTCAATGGGACATATGTAATATTAAAAATCTGTGATGAAAACAGAACCGAGATTAATTCCGTCATATACCAAAAAGTATCCAATATTAGACTTAAAAGCGCTGCAAAAGAACTAAATATTCTGAAACCTATAGCAGTGCAGTAGAGCAATGGAAATACCTTCAGCATATCTTCGAAGAAAAGCTAGAGCTTGGTCTCCAGAGGAAATAAATTTGGCCTTAGAAACAATTGGAAAATTATTTGAAGATGTGGGATTGGTATTACTAGCAATAAAATTGATATACGCTCCGGTCCCTTTAAGAAAATAATGTTTTCGCAAGCAGAAATAAAAAACATGAATGGAATTCAGTGGTGGACCTCGCAAAACGATGAGCCCGGAATTGCAACATATTTACCAGAAATAAAACAGTTCCCTGTATGCAGTGCGCTTCTTCAGCGTAGGTGGAACGTGTGTTTATCTGGTTTTGTTTACTCCGATTTAAGAATTATATTGGGGATTGAAAAACGTGGCATATTGATATTTCTATTTAAATTTTAAAATAAAATTCAAATAATGATAAATTATACGTTTATGATTTCAAGTTATCTTTTATATTTATGTTTTTTAGCTGCTGTAAGTTTTAAATATTTTAGAAATTAAATTATTTCATTTAAAAGTTTATGACATTTAGGTGGTTTAAGGTAAAGTTTATCTGTATCATGTTCTTAGGCATTGCATTGTAGCTATTAATTCGTTCGTGAATTATTTTTCGCAAGTTGTTTATAATATTATAATAAATATTTTTTTTTATTTGTCATGATTTTTATTGAAAAAATCAAGTGAATTTAAAAATGATTTAAATCATTTGATTAAAATCAACCCAACTCTGACAGAAAAGTTAAGCTATTTTCTCGTCACATGTAAATTTGATAGAAATAAAATAAATCAATATTAATGTCAATACGCTAACTAACGTATTTTTAATGAGTTTCGTAATCTATCCAACATTATTGAAATACTTTGTAATTATGTATTTTTAAATAACTTTTAAAACAAATCAAAAATTCCGGGAAATATTCGAAATAACAAATATAAAAATAAATAAATAAAGAATAAATATGGTGACCTAACAAAATGACCTACCCACTGCGTTCAAAAACTTAAATATTTATGTATCATTTCTGTAAAGTAGAGAATAAGTACGTACACAATATAACTAAATTGTTTTGGTTAGTGTATTATATGAGGTATACAGCCAAAGAGTACGAATCCGGTGTTAATACAAACCTGTTAAAATGAAACATGGAGTCTTGAAATTACTGACTCAGATGTTAAATCATATATTTAGTTACCCTTTTCTATTTAAAATTGAACACAATATTCCTTCATGTAAAAAATAATAGCTGAATGTGTAGTAAACGCAGTTTCAGTCAGTTGTCGATTAGGCAACCAGTTCTACTCTTAATGCATGTCGGTCAATTTACTTGTCAAAAGTGTGCTTTTTAATCGTGAAATATGGAATTTAACGATGCTGCCTACCATAGTAGAAGTTACAATTTACAGCATACATTGTAAGATAAAGATTTTTTAAAGTCTCCGCTAGTTTAAGTTAGATCATATTTGTCTTATTCGAGGAACTCCATAGTTAAACAACATAAAATAAACATTAAGTTACTCTAAAAGTGTGAATATTAAATTTAATATTTACGACCCTGAGCTAACAATTATTATTTAAAACAACCAAGTAATAAATTATTTTTCCAGTTAATCTGTGAAAGATTACGATGTCTGTAGGTATGTACTTATATTCAAAGTACTGGGAAAGATTGTCAATTTGACAGACAATTGATGTAAAAATGACATCATCGTGTGATATAGAGAGATGGAAGAAATTATTGTTGTTATTATCCCAAAGTCGCTAAAAGTATTATGTTGTGCGTAAATAAATGCCAAAAAAGTTGGTTTTTCCTATACTTTAATCTCTTACTCTATTAATATGGTTAAATGAAATAATTTTGTATAAAATGGCAAAGGAAATTTAAATTCCGGTCCTGAAGTTTATATATACCAACCTGTTACCAACACTCACACCTATCACTAATGTCATATGTCATTTCTAAGTTTATTCAATACTTTGATTATAATTCTTATTTGTGGAACAAGAATAGGGATGTTGACTGTATTAAAATAAAAATATTTTAACCGCGAAACGGTAGTTTCCATAATAGAAATCCTAAAAAACAATATTTTTATTTATTTTTAAGGAATTTAATTTTTATTTAATTATCAAAGTGTAATTAAATCACTCTCAAGTCACGTGACAACGAACATCAACCGGAATGCATGACGTCGTTTGTTTGCAAACATCATCATCACTGTCAAAGACTATGTTATCTGGTTAACATTATTTTAGAGTGATTTCCATATAATTTCTTCGAAATTTGATTACTATGCGCTTTAAAAACGATTCTAAAAAATTTCCCCATGTTGGAAATTGGATTTATTAAGGCAAATAGTTCAAATTTACCGAAAATTGATTGTTTTACGATGGCCTATTTCTTCGCAACAAACACTAACTTCTGCTCTCTTAAATTTAGAAATGTGGAGACCACCATATAAGTAACAAGAATTATTATTTCTACAACCGATAATAAATACGTAATAGTAATCATAGGTATAGTTTGATTTTGAAGTTTTTTTTCTTTTGCAGCAAATGAATAAAATACTTGTATGTATAATCAACTGGTATAAGTATATTGTTTACCTGAGGTTGGACCTGGTTGAACCTCAGCCATGGAGATACTTTGTGTAGAATAAGCGTGTTCTATTTGTCTTTCACATTCCACCATTGTTTTCAATCTTTGCTTTTTGACTGCTAATGGTCGAGTTGTCACGTTTTCTGTTCGTTTTTTTCTATCGGAGTTGACATCCAAACTTCGTTGGCAAACAACCTGCTCTCATTCGGACCTGTGAGCCCATCAAATGATATTTTGTATAAGATCTCCATATCATTCGACAACTAAAATAAAACAAGTACAAAATATTGTTACCCAATTTTGATTACTTTATTTCTAACCTTAAAATTACAATTTTGATCTTTGCAAACTTGAAAATTAATAACTTTTAAAATAAGAAAAATAAACAAATATTAACAAGACTTACATCAAAATAATCTTCACAAAAATAAATTTTAGATTATGTAGGCACAAGTATCGCATCCCTACGGGCTAGCTGAAGCCACAGGTATTTTAATTGTAGTATTTTTACACTGAGACACCGCACAATACTTATAGTCATCTTTTATTACAAAAAATGACGAAAAAACACCTTATCAGTTTACGAGTCTTTGGGAACATGTGACGTCATAGTGGTCATGTGACAAGTATTAAATTAAAACAATAATATTAAATATTTTGGACTATATTAGGTACTTACGCCTTCCCAAAAATAGTCAACTTCCCTATTTTCAAAAATCAATATTATATTTTAATTAAGTAATCCAATTTCATTGTTTGACAAATAGGAGATGTTTTGCTTGCCTAAAATACAAGTTATATACCCTACCAGAACTGGCCTTGGTAGCGTAGTATATTAAGCAACTTGCTATGCGTCCGAAAGATACCGGGGTTCAAACCCCAGTTTGGCATGGGTATGTGTGAATATAAAGAACTATGTGTCTTATCCTAAATATTTATTAATATACGACTATTATTCCATTCTGTTTAACTGTACACGTTAATGTTTTACTTTTTGTCATAACATCGCTGTAATTTGTCCTATATTAGGTGCTTTTTATCGAAAAATATCTGATTTAAAAAGAAAATTAACGTTCGATATCTACATTCATATTTACGGCATATCGGAATAGTAAATATTTGTATAAAGGCGATTCGTACAATACACGAACAGCAAAATTTACTTTTTTGTGACGCAAAGTTTTTCATTGTGAGGCAGTGTATGAACTAAAACGAAATCCAAAACCTCACACATTGTTGATTTTTCTTAAACAACATTACAGAATAGCAAAAAACAAAATTTTTATTTTTATATGCTTCTCAAAACCTTTTCCAACTAACATAATTTACAAGTTGCGAGTGCCGGTGTTATAATTTAAATTATGGCTATTATTTTTGTGGATAACAAAGGCTGTATGTATGTACCGCCATATATAAAGAATGACAATTAAAATAGATCATGAAAACAACCACCTGTAGGCTGTAAAAATATAAACAAAAAGTGGCTTAAAAACATTTTGTAATTATTATCATCGAAAAAGTTATATGTGGTATTAGAGGTAATAAGAATAGATATAAAAATGACAAAAAATATTATTTTCTTTTTTCAGCTATGCCAAAATGTCTTTTGTACGCACGAAAAATATTAATGCACTTTAATAACCCAGTTAAATAAATATAATTAGTTAAATAAGAACATATTCCTACGTATTGGAATACCTTAGTTATTTAGCCTGTTTACTTGGTACGTTGAACACATTCATATCAAAAATTCGAAACATTTTTTCTATGTAGCCATTCATACTGTGTTAGAAGTAAGGGAAACATTTTAATAATTAAAATTCATTGAAAAATCGTGTCTGTAACACGTTAATAAATATTTTAAAGACAGTCGAAATACAATAAATTAATTATTTGCACAAGAATTGAAATATAACTGCAGGATGTAAAAAAAATACTTAAATCAATTAAAAAAACATTTTTTTCCCTATAATTATTTAATTGAAACGAAAACAAGCTTATTATACAATAATAATAAAATGCTTGTAATAAAGTTCATCATATTAAACATGATTTGAAGGATTGTAGTATAGCGTGAGAAGAAAAATAAGGTGAAAGTCGAATCTTTTTAAAATATGCAGTCGGAACGAATTTCATTTGTAAAAATTTTAGATTTTGGGTCGGCAAATTTTTAATGATTTCGTTTGCTAATATTGCGGAAATTTTAAAGGGCGAGGAGATGATATGCAATTAATTATAAGGTAATTTTTATTATTGCTAATAATAACAATGGATGATAAAATTATAACAATTTGGAAAATTTATTGATGATATTTAACAATAACAAAAATACCTTATTTTCTCACTACCACTACGCAGAATATCAAGCTCTGTAATATAGCGCTTTTATTCTGAACATAAGTATAAGCATACAAGATTAAGTTATTCATTCATAATTTAACACAAATTTAGAACACATTATATCACAATTCTTCAAACACCGGGGAAAACTATTTTAAATGTAAAGATATTAAAATGAACATAAGAACGTAGAACAGTTGTGTGTTTCTATTACAGTTTGCTTACAGTATTTCAGAACGTATTTTTTAATTACCCCGCGTAAACCACAGTACCGTAGCATCTAACTCTGGTTGTGGTGTATAATAGTAGGTACCGAGGCATGTTTGGAATTTGCGATTTTTCAATCTGCAAAGTAAGATCGCACACAATTATAAAGAAAGAGAGGGAAGCAAGGCAAAATAATCGTCATCGACGTCTGACGATATTACCTGCCCTGAAAACGTCGACTGTGACTTCCTCTCGAATAAGTGGACGAATAAAATAATGACCCGATGATTGTTGTCGTGTTTTGAAACCAGCTTTTAATAGTTTTAATACTTTTCTATTACTCTGCAGCGGTTCATAGTTATGTGCGACTTGATTATAGTTTTTAAAGTTAATTCGCTTGGCAACAGGTTTGTTTTTGCTTGTCTTCTGTCTGCAACTTGCATAAAAAGAAAGTTTAAAAACCAATCAAAACAACGGAAAAGTATTTAACAAAATGTCTGCTTCATAGTTTGGACCTTCTGCGAGCAGACTTTATTCGTCCGTCTTAGATAGGAACTTACCCTTCACAAGAAAGTTATTTTTATAGTGCACACGTCATCGCTCGTTTTAATTTCGTGTGCCTTGGGTCTGTATGTACACTTTCTTGTGGACAATAAGTAAGTAAGTATCCATGTAGGACAAATGGATAAAGACAGTAAATGCTTGCCCTCATAATACCCGAATAGCAAATGTATTAATAATATTTTTCGATTATTTTGATTGGATTTTATCACAGTCGAGTTTTTGTTTGTTTCTGTATGTTTTGGTTTTTAGTCATTTTAGGGTTTATTCTTTGGTAGTATGTTTACTATGATCATTTTATATATATATATATATATATATATATATATATATATATATATATATATATATATATCTGATTCAGTAATTCAGGAATACATTCGTTTGGTTTCTTGTAGAAATTAGCAGACGTTTCGCCAAAATTTCATATATATTCTGTTTAAGTTATCGGGGAATAAATATTATCGCAAACCAGAAACCGCGGACTTAACTGAAATACATTCAGGTATTTGTATTTCCGATCACCCATTTATTTGAGCAGCTGTTTATTTAAGAATAAAACATTTTCAGAGTTTTTTCTCCATAACTGACCTACAGCAACTTTGACCAAGAATAAAGTTTTAGGACACTTAATTCTAAAAAAAATTCCCATACATTATATATTTTTTTATTGTTATCCTATATATTCAGCAATTGTTATTTATTTCTACTTAATTTGATACTCTGCTGGATTTAATTAAAAAAAAATGCCATTTTTTAAAAAAATTTATTATACTGAGTATCGTCCGCGTTCAAGCAAACCTTTTAACAGCTCATACATCAAAATCCGTACAGCAGCCCCTTGCAAAATTATCGGGAATCAAACATAACCACAAAAAACAAACACACATTCAATTTAATACCATACCATTCTTCATGTTAAAAAAAGCGAATTGGACCACACCGAGTACATCTCAGAATAGCAAATATTTGCTAATTAAAATTCAGTATAAAAATTTTTGGCGCCCTATAATGATGAAATTTGAAATATTGATTTGGTTTTAGCATTATTTTATGCTAAAACTAACTTCGTAATGTTTACATTTTATTTTCACGTGATATTTTTTCAGATGTCAGCTGGATCTCACATACAGATGGCACCTCAGTCAACAGTCAACACTTCCCAACCCATCCATAACCAAGACTCCAACATGAGCACAGGTAAGAGGGATATATAACCCTTTTTACATATACCTGCCGATATCAGTGAGCAAATAGAAACCATTCATTTTTTGGTTTGTTGTCTGTAGAGAAGTTGTAGTTTGATCACTGATAAAGGCATAAAAACGATACATTAACAGATTACAGAGCGGGAGGCGGAGGAGACGAACTAAGAGTTGAAAAATTGAGGGATTATCTTGTTACACAGCTTTATAACATTCAGTGCTAATATAAAGAGACTTCACAAAAAAAAAGGCTTTATCAATGTGCCCTAAATGATAGTAGTTGTGACATTTTTGATAACAAGAAAATGAATGAAGTATTTCATGTTAGCCTTAGACAGACAGAGAGAACATTTAAGTGTGTTCTTAGTTATTTTTCAATATATTTTCTCTAATTCTTCATTTTTAAATTATTTTTGTAGCTTTTTATTCTGTGATACTGATTCTTAAAGAAAAATTAGACTTTCCTTTGCAACTGCGAGGCAATTCGTATTTTTTTTTAAATTTATTAGTTCAAAATTAAACCCCAAATCTTTTCTATTCCTTTAGATAAAAATGACATGCAATTTGAAAGAGAAAATATTTTTTTAAACATTGTTTTATGTTAGTTTACCCATGTTTCACAGTATTTGATATATTTAGGCTGATTTGCAGTACATTTTACACAACCTTTACGCCCTGTATTACCAAAAAGAAAAATTTTCTTTCATTTGATCACAGAATATTGTATCATTTGTTTATTGGTTAATCCGAATATTTTCTGGGAAGTTAGACATCGAAGTGTTTGTTTTTTAATTAGTAAAGGAGCCTTACGTAGACTTCTAGCACACAGTGTGGCTTCTTGCAGATAACATCTGCCTGATATACACATTTTATTTTGCAGTATATAATAAAGAAGTGTCTCGTCTCGCGGTTTGTTTTTAGTTTGCCACTATGTGTTTTCTAGGATAAGTGGCCTTTTTATAGTATTTGCAACCATTTTATGAGAATATATAACCATATTTTAAACTTGTATGGTCTCCCATCAAAACATAGGCAAACCCTTTGTTCCTGGATACAATTCCTTCCCATAATTTTGATTAAAACCAAAAATTATTAACAATATTATTTACCCAAAGGATAACCTTTTCTTAAAATAAACTTAAAATCAGTAAGAGCTATTTGTTTCCTTATCAAACAAACATTTTTTAAAACTAAATTTTATAGTATTTTCCTGACTGCTTTTTTACCAGGTGAATGCCGATGGAAAAGAGACAGGCAGTAGTCCTTTATTTCTTGGATAAATCATTTGAATTTTCCTTACGTAATCACAGGTTGCCTATATTCTTCTTTGGGCAATTAAAGAAAATCTGCCTGAAGAAGAATGTAGACAGCTTGTGAAATTTTAATTCTTAGATGATCAGTTTTATTGCATGTTATTATTTGCGACTATATATGTCTTCAATATCTACTTCTACAACTACTACAACTAAAATTAATATTTCAACGCAAATCTATTTTTAATAACATAATTTTATATCCTAGTAGCAAGGCCAAAACGAATCCAATAAAAATAATTAATTCTAGTTGAGAATTATTATTAAAGAATTTTTATATCAGGTAAAATATTAAAAAATTAATTAAAATAAATTATATATATATATATATATATATATATATATATATATATATATATATATATATATATATATATATATATATATATATATATATATATATATATATATTTACTTTCTCTAAAAAACAACTAAAAAAATCTCTAAATCAGCGTCTACAGCAAGATTTCGAAATATTCTTTAAAAATTCAACAAAATGTGAATTAGGTTCTATACTTAAGGAGATAAAATAATAATATAAGTGCATATGTTGGAATGCTTCTCTCTCCGTGGATTTGAGTCATTGTGTCTTTTTCCTGAAAACCCGAATCCAGCGAGAATAAATAGAATTTATGCAGAATGTTTAATAAAGTCTGCTGATCGCTGGTTTGGACATAATTACGATTTATGGTTTATTACAAGAAAATAATGACCCGAAACATCCTAGTCGCCTTTTTTTTTGAGAACTGGAAAAGAGAAAATGCATTATTACTACCATGGAGTGGCCTGTTTCTACGTCTGATACAAATCCTGTTGAAGATATATCGAGATTTAATGGAATTTCAACTTCGTAAAAAATATATATACACTCTAAAGCAACTAAATGTATGCATACGTGACAGGTCGTTCGAAAAGTTCCACATACATGGTAACTCTAATAACATATCCATATGATTTTTAGTTAGTACTAACCTTCAAATGATACGTGTCCAATTTTAATGACATTTTGAACATTAGTCATCGAGATATTGAAGTTTTAGTGAGTCACCTTTTAATATTTTCAAAACAATGAAAAAAAAACGAGTTTGAACGTTTGATCTAAAGCAACCATTTGTCACTGATTTGCTGAATTGAAACGCGTTCTTTCAGTCACAAATGATGCTGAACGCTCTGGACGCCCAAATGAGTCTGTTACATGGAAAAAGATCAAAAAATACATAAAATTGTTTTGAAGGCCATGGAGTGAAAGTGCGTGAGATAGCTGACATCATCATCAAAGATATCAATAGAACATATATATCATATTTTGCATGGTATGCCGAAGCTCTGTTGGTCAAAAACAACATGTTGATGATTCAGAGCGGTGTTTGGAGCTATTTAAACTAAATAAAGGGAATTTTTTTCATGCCGAATGTGAAAAAGGATGAAACATGGATGCACCACTACACTTCAGAGTCAAATCGGCAGTCAGCTGAGTGGACAGCGAAAATGAAAGCCAACCAAAGCGACCAAAAGCGCATCAGTCCGCTGGTCAGGATAGTGTCCGTATTTTAGGATGGTATAATATTCATTGACTATGTTGAAAAAGGCAAAAACCATGAAAAACGAATATTATATGACGTTATTGGTATGTTTGAAGCAAGAAATTGCGAAAAAACGGTCCCAAATAAAGAAACAAGTGCTCTTGTACCAAGACAATGTACCGTATCACAAATCGATCGCAACGATGGCAAAATTGCATGAATTTCACTTCGAATTGCTTCGGTATCCCCCGTATTCTCCAGATTTGGTCCCCAGCGCCTATTACCTGCTCGCAAACCTCAAAAATATGTTCACCGAAAGGAGATATGGTTGCAAATAAGAGGTGATCGCCAAAACTGAAGCGTATTTTGAAAGGTTGATGAATAAAATCGAATTTTGGGAAAAAATTGTGTTTTTATATGTTAGTCTCCGGACTTTTCGAGCCACCCGTTGGAAAATGGAAAAATGCATCACTGAATTATCGGGACAAGTTGCATGTCTAGATGTTATTGTGGAACTAATTGTATTTCAGTTTAAAAGAATAGTAAGAAAAGCTAATTTTGATGTATTCCGATAATAAATATATCTTTAATATAAAAAGAAATTCCAATTTTGAACATCTTGGCATAATTATGCTGATCTTTTTATACAGCTTAAACTTCACTCATTCATAACTTTGGAAAAAAAAATACCATCATTTTTAACCAAAGAGTCTCTATTATATATTTTAATGAATAGGATTACAAATTAATGAATTTAATATTTTTATTTTAATCGAGAGATATTAAATAAAAGAGAATGTTTACGTTTTAAGGGCATGCGAACCATAAATACGCACTTAAATGTTTCAGAAAGTAATAAAATGTGAGTTATAAAAGTCCTTAAAAGGTGCTTAGAAATATTAAAAGTTTTAGAATAATTCATAAAACCAGTAAGACTGTGAAGTCGATTTTAACAGAAAATACTGATATTGTTTAATTTTTAGTGTTTATGTAGACATAATTTTTACACGTGAATTCGTGCATAAAATGTTACCTAAATAAATTAATTTTAAGGAGCCTGATAATTATCGATGTTTAGAATTTGACAGATCTGTATGCGCTCCGTTTCTGTCCCAATCAAAGATAAACTGTCAAACTGAAAATGTTTTTGATTGCATATTGCAAGTTATATAATAAATGAATCAAAAAAGTCTTATCAACTGTTTGCGTGCTCTCAAGTATTTTTATTAAATATCTTCCAACTGATATCCATCAATTTGTACAATTTCTAGTCCTTGTTTTTTAAACAAAGGATTGAAATTTCTCAGAAAAATTCAAAGCCTCCACAAATAACTAAAACCGTATAACATTTGCATTCTTTTATTGTTCCATTTCTCCATTTTTTTTCTATGGACAAAACATATGGCAAGGCTATGTAGAAACTTCTTGTAAAAAGCATTCAATTTATTTAGATGAGATTCATAAAAACCTGATTTTTATTTAAAAAAAAAGGCAGTATTTAGATACTAACTATTTATATTTCAAATTTGGGTAAATATATTTGTATCAGGTGGGAAAGAAAGTTATTTCGGTTTTATAGTGTGATATAAAACTCATTTTTTTATTCAAAGAATTAACTTTATATATTTTTCATTTTGTCAATGACCTTTTGCCTTCTTGCTTGCAGCTCCATGATTCCGCACTCATGGATATTTTGGTTCTTATCAGCAAAAAACAACCAAATGCGATTTAAAGTAATCATCATTTGTGAAAGTTTTACCATTCAAAGAGTCTTGCAAACTTCGAAATAAATGGTAATTAGACGATGCCACATCAGGGCTATAGGGGGTATGCGACATCACTTCCCGATTTGCCAATTCTAGCTGTTCCTCTTTGATTGCTTCATCCAGTTTCATTATTAGTTGACAGTAAACATCTGAATTGATCGTCCGGCCTCTTGGAAGCAACTCAAAATGCACAACACACTTATAGTCCCACTAAATTGACAGCATGACCTTTATTGGACGCATTTCAGTTTGATTCGTGCTGGTTTATCACGCTTGGACCATGATATTTTCGAATAACGTTACTGTAGATGACTCTTTTCTCATCACCAATGATGATTCTTTTTCAAAAAAGGATCAGTTTCATTGCGCGTGAGATACATATGGCAAATGCTGATTCGTTGTGTTAACTGAATCTGTTTCAATGCATGTGGAACCCAAATATCAAGCTTCTTAACGAGTTCTAGACATTTTAAGTTATTTGCAATTGTTCTGTGGGATACATTTAACCTTTCTGCAATCTCTCAAACAGTTATATGACGGTTCTCTTCAATTATGGCTTTGATTTGATCATTTTTGAGTGAAAAATCTCTAGAAGGGAATTTTTTAAACCAATTTTGACGCGTGCGTTCTGTTATGCAATCAGCACCGTAAATTTCATATATCTCTTTGTGAACCTAAACAGCTTTCCTTCCTTTGCGAAAATACGAGTGTATAATTTACCGTAATAAAATTGATCCTAAAATAACAGCTACAAACAAAATTACACACAAGTTGTATCTAAAGTAACCTAAAAGTGACTGATATCAAATTTCAAAATGAAAAAACTGTAAAACTGACAGAAGTCCTTCAAAACGACTACAACGCTCTCTATGTGTACTTTGTTGCCGATCCAATATAATCACCCATTTTTGACTTAATTAGTAAATTAAAGACTACCCCGAATTTAATTAAAAAATTATGTGATTCTGTAGTGAACTTTTAACTATTTGCCACTGAATTATCTTATGACACGAGCTTATAAAGAGCCCTAAAATTAGTCTAATGGATCCGTCGCTTGTAAATCCGGCATTGCTTTAAAGTCATGACACTAAAAAGTTTAATGAGTCGAAGGAGCTCTTAGGACTAACCATAAAAGACTGTGAGTATCAAAGTTTAACATTACAAAGGCACGATGTTGTCTAAAATTTGAGCCAAAAGGAATTTAATAACAGAAAATTTTATTTTTTCTCTTACAGATAAAATGACATTTTGTAATTTTTGACCAACAAAATGTATTACTCTGGTCTGAAGTAAATTTGTCAAACTTGGTTAAATTAGCGAAAAAAGGTAAACTGTAAGGGGTACATACCCGAATATTCTGAGGTTCCAGGGGAAGGATATAGAATAGAAAGCTCCCAAATCCGATCATCGTGTTTAATCCTACTGAGGGTAGCCACATTGAGGCCATCCTAACGCTAAAAAAAAAACAAGTAATTTTTCTTGTTTTGATGATATAAAATAATTTTTATTTTTCGTAAATACCTCTCCATTAGATTTACCAATCTCTATTTGAATTCTTTACAATAGAGCAAAGGAATTATATTGAAAAAAGAGATGTTCTTCTGTTCTGCTCTTCTCTCTTTAAAAGATGGCAACAACTGTAATTAATTCAAGTAGGTAGATGTGCCCAGTTATTTTTGAAAAAAAAGATCAGTAAGTCAACTTATTTCTCCTTTACAAGAGTTAAAATATATTTAATTTCTCCCGGGTTCCAGATATTTATTTTCTTTCTGCCTCTGTTTGTAACATTTTAATCAAGAAAGTTCATAAAAATTTTTACAGTTTTATGTTTTATCTACTGGTTTATATGACCGCTGCGAGTAATGCAATTTAGTCAGCTTTCCACGTCCCGCGTTTACATCATCGGAAATGTTAAAATTCTACATTTTTTTCCCTCTACCTGAAGTTTTTTAAGACGCGTTGCAACTCTCGATGACATAAATCTCGATTCTCAAAGAGTGTTTTCCCGTGGAAATAAGTCCTAGAGCATTACTAAGTATATTGGCATCTATTTAGCTATTTGCATTTGAGGTTATGTCCCAAATAATTACTGAAAATGTAAAAAAAAGGTTTTTTAAATTTTTGAGGGTGTTCTACCAAAAAAAATCGTTATTCTATGAGCGGCTTTTGAAAGAACGAAAAAAATATACAAAAAATCAATAAGTTGAACTTAACTTAAAAAAAGGTTGAAAAATTAAAAAATTTGTCTTGGCTTCGATTTCCGCTCGAAAAATTTGAAAAAAATCATGGTTGTTTGCAACCAAAAAATACACCTCTGATTTTTTCAGATTTTTTTTATGCTAAATTGCGCTCGTAAAAAAAGAAAGTTGAAAAACGTGAACATAACCTCTTTAAGGTGCGTATAAATATGGCGAGTCGAGCTCGAGTCGAGCTTCCAACGAACTGATCTTTGTCGGTTCGAACCCTTTTTCGCCGCCTGGCGCCAAAAGAGATTTATTGCATCTGGACGTTGTAAACCAATAAAGGGTAAAGAAAAAAAATATGGTTAAATTTATCTTTTTATTTGGGAATATAAAAATTAATAGTTATATAACATTGCAAAGAAAATGTTGGTTCATTTCCATCATCTACAACACGGCCATATTGACCCATCAATGCATTACTACGAATAATATAAAAATAATATATAAACAAAAAAAAATGTTTTGAAAATAATGAAAAAATCCCACCTTTTTTATTTCAGAATGTAAAAGATATTAAGTATAATTCCCAAAAAAATCCATATATTTTTTTATTTAGGAATATTGAGTAGAAATAAATGTGGTTAAACAAATTTGGTTCATTTCTAACGTTCAAAACACTACCATATTGACCGCGAATGCGCATGTGTCGAAAATTACATAAGTTCATTTTTGTATTAATTAATATATGCTTATATGCGGTTAACATAATCGCGACCGTATGTCAATATGGTGTTACGAACTTCTAAATTAGTTATTTTTTTTACATTCTATATTGATTATATTCTTTATATTCCGAAATGAAATTTAGTCAATTTTTTCTTATTTTCGAAATATTTAATAATGAATCACGACATCAGCCTATATGGGGTTCAACATAACCATGGTGCGGGGATATTAGAAATAAATCTAATATTTTAAGTGACTTCATTTACATATTATCTCCTATATTTCTAAATAAAAACGATACCTTTTTGTTGTACTTTTACAAGATTTATTGATAAATCTTGGAAATCAGCCTTTACACGAGTTTGCGTTTTTCCATTTACTGGCCAAAATTACGATACCTCATGCTGTCAAATTGGCTGAAATTTTTTTTAGGATCAACATCAACAAATAAGAGGGGTAGTTTTTCTTATTTTCGAAATATTACTTAATTAATCCCGAAATTAGCTTATACGTAGTTCGTCAGTAATTTGTTCACGGGTCAATATGGCGGTGTTCACGTTAGTAGAAATGAACCTACTTTTTTCAGGAGTGTTATTTTCTAACTATCTTCAATATTTCAAAATAAAAAAGCGAAATTTAACCAGTTTGTTTACTAATTTGTTTGGCGATGATTAAAACACATACAATATCTACCCCTTGCTTTTTCCGAATTCGGAAATCCGAATTATTTATTAAATGAAGAACAAACGACAGCTCTGTTACTTTTATGTGGGATTTTACCGTAAAAAGTATATTAAATAAAAAACGAAAACTTGGACCACAATAGCACACACCTTGTATACAAAAATGGTTAGGATTCGAACATCTAGAAAGTTTATAGTTCCAACATATTAGCTAATAATACAGAAATTTCAACAAAATCCCTTCGTTACATTTTGAATATATGTGAATCAAAATAGAAGCAGTCATCTCCTAAAGAAAAATATATTATCAGCAACCCATTTCCATATGGCAGACGCACTCGAAATTTTCTTTTGGCTGGTTTCTGCAAATTTTCTGACGCAATTTTATTTCTTCTCTAAAATTTTTGTCCGTAACTCACAAATTTTGGAATTGTTTTCAGGTCCATCTATTTTCTTGAGATCACTCCATGTTCACTTATGAACACCTTTTAATCAATGCCACGTGCTAAATAAATTTCATTTCATTAACAAAAAAATAAGAAAATCTCGTGTCTTCAGTCTCACTGCAAAGTAAATTTTTTCGAAAAAGCGTGTCATAAACCCGTCTCACTAGATTAAAAAAATCCTTTGAGTTCGCACCAAAAAACCGACAGAAAATGGATCGCTGCGAGTCTCGGTCGAGCTACTCGAAAACAATAGAACTATAAAAAAATTGACTTCTTGTGACCCAACTGCATTTATTACCTCATTTCAAATTTGCCGACGATGGCCCTCGATAACAATAGAAATCGGCAAAATTTCAAAAGAGTCTCGTTCGAAGCTCGAGGCATATTCGACTCGAGCTCGACTCGCCATATTTATACGCACCTTTTAGACCATTATAGGGCCTATAGGGGGCTAAAAATTTGCATAAAGGCATCCTTTGACGATGATTATCGAACGCGGTAGTGGTCGTAGTGAATCGCTTGGGGGCAGATTTGACCATCTTTTCCCGCTATAGCCTTTATCAGCTATATTGGATCTGTTGTTTCAGCCTTAAAAAATTTTCTGCTCTATCGATTTCCTATATCAAAAAGAAAGAATTTTTATTTAAAATAAAATGATGATCTTGAATTAACTATAAAGGTCATTGAATTTGACTCTGGATTTGTAATCAGCAACCTCCAGAAACCTATACATAATTTTTTTTTAAGTTTAAAACTTTTTGAAATTTTTGACCGCTATATTGCATCCGTCATTTTGAATTTTCAAAATCTAAAATAACAGAATTTCGAAAAGTACACTCAAAGAGGTAGCTTATAGATTGGTGAGACGCAAATTTCAAATTAGCATATCTCGGTGAAAAAAAAAAGATATCTAGACATTTCAAAATTGATTTTAAAGAGAAATGATCATACTTTCAGGTGCTTCTACTAGTTTTGTGTAAAAAAATAACGTAGGATTTTACATAACCTCAAATATGGGAAAAACATTGCTTTTGCACTTTTAGGTTAGGATATCTTAAAAACCTGACGTGATGGAGCAATTCTGCAGCCAGATTCGGATTTATCGCACCAAAATATTTCGGAAAAGTATACTAGAGCTTCGGTTACTTGACCTTTGTTGGCCTGTGTTATGATTGACTAACTTCACCATATTAACGTTTTATTAACATCTTCCAATCCCAATCCTTGGAATTCAATAAATATGCAGTTAAAATAATATTAATGTATGGGGGCAAAGAATTGTGTTACAGATTATCAAAAATTAAAATTAAAACTTATTTAAAATAACATTACCTAAATGATAGGATACTGTTAATGTTTCAGCCAAATATTCCATAAATATTATGATAGATTCAAACCTAAATTATTTTTTATTGCATCGCCCACTAAGCTTATTAAAAATTGGATTGTGAATCGTGAATATTTCTATTTTGTGGACTTTTACTATACAAATCCATATTAGTAAATACAACCTTGCACATTGTAAGATTTTTTAAGCGTTACCGCACTTGCAAATATTCTCCATAATACATCTAAAATCGACCAAGTAGACTTACACACACGCCTTTCTACTAGCCAATCTAAAAATGTTCAGTTTAAATTTTCATATTTACGTGGCAAACCAACATACAAAACAAAGTAGGCTAGAGGTGCAATACCGATTAGATATTAGATTTTGTTTGCGATGTAAAAGCGAAACTTGGCAAACTGGCATCCCGTTATATTGTTCAAAGAAAGGGCCATTGGAATCGTGGCAACATCGAAATAATTGATATGGTAATGAGAGGTATTATTGTGGAAAGTTTTCTAGCTAAAAATATTATTAAACAGTATTCAAATCGCTCGCTTATCTTGGTTTATCTTACTGTAAGATTAATGTGTTGTGTTGTTGAAGTTTACGAAATGTATTCGGTTAAATTTTAAATTTATTATTTCATTTCGGTTGATGTTGTTAACATTCAGCAAAATAAACCGAAAAAATATCTCATTCGAAGAGATTGTTTCACTTTGTGCTTAAATTATTCGCATATTGTTTGTAAACGTTGACGTAATAAAGATAAAAGATTCTCCTTATCCCTATTATAATAGTTGCCATCTTTTTCATTATTCGATTCGTTAATCAGTGATTTAACTGATAAGAGTTTTTCATGAAGATTAGATACAGATAAGTCAGCGTATCTGGTGTACCTTAACAAGATAAGGTGAGGAACTGAAATTGATTTTCCGCTTTAGAATTTTGTTCTTAATAATAAGAAATTCAGAAACGTGGTCTTGTTTCGGAAAGAAATAGAGTCGCAAGATTTGAGTTTAAACTGGATAGTAGGCTAACGAAAAAAGTTTTAATTAGCTTCTTCTTCTTCTTCTTCTTCTTCTAGGTAGAACCAAGTTCTGTTATCTATACAATGCCTCATCGATCCTCATTTGAGGTCGAAATCCAGCTGTCTCTCTATCTTTTTTTTGTTGGGGGGGGGGTTGCTAGTTTGTCATCGTCCATTCGTTCCACGTGATCTCTTCACTGCCTACGACGGTTTCGAACCCACTTCACAACATCCCCCACTCCGCTGTCCTCGCGTATTTTTGCGTTTCTTATCCTATCTCTTAAACTTGTTCCCGTGATCATTCTCAGCGTTTTCATTTCTGTGGTTTTCATAATTTGTCTTTGTCTTTGTGGTTTCATTTCTTGTTTCTGCGCCGTAGGTCAGTATCGGTCTTACACAGACCTTGTAAATTCTTGCTTTGCTCTCAACCGTCATATGTTTATTGTTCCAGATTATGTCTCTTAGTTGGCCTGATATCATGGCCGCTTTGTTGGCCTGTGTGCGTATTTCTTCCGTTACTGCCCTGTTCGATATGTTTGTCATCAACCATTAGTTTGCATCTTATCGGTTCTTTTGCTATTACCATTGCTTTGGTTTTCTCCACAGATATCTTCATATTATACTGTTTGGCTGTTCGATTGAGATGGAAAAGCATTCTTTGTAAGTTGTCCTCGCTATCTGCTGTCAAGGCAACATCGTCTGCAAAGCATATAATCTGAACGGTGTTGTGTCCCATTGGGTACCCAATATTTGTGCTTTTTACCTCATCAATGATTTCGTCCATGATTACATTGAAAAGTGTTGGACTTAGGCTATCACCCTGTCTTATTCCTATTTTTTTTTTAATTTTCGATGAAACATATTACAGGATTGTTAATTCTGATGAAATGAATCTGGTAAGAAGAGACCGATTAGTACAAAATTTAATTCCAGATATGTTATACCCACAGTTAAACAGGGATAAGGCAGCGTTTTTATATGGGGTTGTTCCTATGAAATGTGATGGGACCTTTAATATTCATTAATAGATCGATTTGTCTGTAGGGATATAATACAAAATGTAACGTTACCTTATGCAGAATGTTCCATTAGAATAACAGTACAAAGTTCTCTTCACGAATTGTTCAAGAGTGGTTTCCGGAAAATATACTGTCGCAAATAGTTATGCCCCTGATGGAAAGGACATATGACTAGCGATCTATTTTCGACCACCGTAGTAAATCTATGGATGTTTCGTCCCGATACCGGTGATGGACTCATCAGTGGGATTCACCGGTATCTTTCCCAGACATCCTGTTTGTCATGCTTTCTAGAGAACTTGGATTCCTATTTAGCCAAGTTTTGTCGGCAAATAATGGTGAGATGTTATGTTTCACAATATATCCCCCGCAAGGCATCTGCTTACTCGACTTTGACTACGCTAGGAAGTCCAAGCCGTAGGAAACATATGCCTGAGAAAGAATGTGAAACGAACATTCTCGGTGGTCTTCCAAAGATCAGGCCGGGCTTAATCAAAACCCTTGAGCGATTTTTGACGTTTGTCCTATATCCGTATCATGAGCGGTGTTGGACGTTTGTCGTATATCCGCCGTCCTGTCACGGTCGCCATGTCGCAAATAGTCATGCCCCTGATGGAAAGGACATATGACTAGCGTAATTTTCGACCACCGAAAATGTATGGATGTTTCGTCCCGATACCGGTGGTGGACCCACCGGTATCTTTCCCAGACATCCTGTTTGTCATTCCTATTTAGCCAAGTTTTGTCGGCAAATAATGGTGAGATGTTAGGTTTCACAATAATACATACAACTTAAAAACAGAGGGTTATGAGAAAAAATTTAAATATAACCTTGACTCATGGTCCTCTCAAGATCAAGTTTTTTTTTAAATGTAACTAGTGCATACAGTGAAGATTAGAGTTCGCCTGTTATGGATTTAGAGCAAAAGATTTCGAAAATTTAGAAAATTGTGGCAAAAAAGTTATAAATAATTTCGAAAACTTTAAATCTCGCAATTTAACAGGCAGTTTAAGCTTTAAAAATAATAAAAAAAATCGAGATATTGTTATTTGTAATATTTGTAAATAAAAATGGCGTTCTTGGTAACTTCAAATACTTCAAAAATTGTGACTTTTGAAGCTTTTCAGACGTAACAAAAAGAAATTGTGCAGCTTGAATAAAATACCTCTACGGTTTTTGGCATTTTACAATTTAAGTTTAAAACATCGATTTTACGCCTTTAGAGCTTTTTGAAAGTCAGTTGGTAATATTTTCTCGTATTCATCATCTAAGTGTAAACCAGGAAATTTGCATCTCTTGATAGCATACGAACACAAAATTACCTTAATCGGGGCAATTTAAATTGTTATAATTACCATCCCATCAATGATAAATAACAACATTTTGGGGTCATTATTGCGGGTTACGGACCCTAACATGATGGGGTAATTTTGGCCCCCGATTGAAAGTCAGCTGATCTGAAGACGGAGAAGTAGAGGGACCCAGACATGAAGTTACTGTGATAGGAGTAATTTAAGTTGACAAAATACCGAAAGCTAAGACACCGCCAATTTTAGCCTTTTTGGACATTTTCGTTGATATACGTAAAACCCTAATCTGATGGGGTCATTTGAACCCCAGATTTGAACTCAGCGCGTCAAATTACATAGGGTAGAGGGATTTAGTTTAATGGTCAAAATCTTTTTTTGTACGCCTATGTTATTAATTTAATTTAATTAAATGTTTTTTGTTGTTTTACTTTTGTCGCACTAGTTTTCTTTGATTTTTATAAATAAATATATATATATATATATATATATATATATATATATATATATATATATATATATATATATATATATAAAAAATAAAATAGAATAAAATATTGGCGAAGCGGACGTGAAAATTTGTCAATCTACATGATTCTCGTATTAAAAAGTACGGAGTACTCCAAAATATGGAAAAACTCCGGGTCCGACAGATGGCCATTTCACGTCCGCTTCGCCAATATTTTATTCTATTTTATTTTAAATTACACGGACAAAAACTTATCTACATATTTATATATATATATATATATATATATATATATATATATATATATATATATATATATATATATATATATATATATATATATACATATATACATATACAATTGTGTGTGTAGAAAATAAAATAGATATCAGTAGTTTAAATTCGTGAACCTCCTAATTTTCTGCTAATAATGATGGCCTTCATTTCATTAATTACAATTTATAATTCATATTCAAATATTAGAAAACCACACTACTCGCACTTGTACAGATTTAACCTTAAACACAGCAACGAATTGTTTTAGGTGCAAATATATTTACAATTCCTTTATTTAAATTTAGTTTTAATTGTATGTATCTCGCTCGGGTAAAAATAGAATAAATTGCAAAGTAGAACTGAAGCGTTTAGTAACCACGATTTCTAAATTTGTTTTCAGGTATACAAACTGTCTAATATAATACCGGACATAGTTGATTTATAAAAATCACGCTAAATTGAACGAAATTTTAAAAGAGAGGCACTTATAGCGAATTGACCTGATTTTTACACTAACGTCGACTTTTAACAACGGTTATTTATAAGTATAGTTAGTAAGTGTTGGTAGTAGTACGTTATCAAGGTCATAAAAAGTCCCGAACAGAATAGAACAATTATTATAAATGTATTGTTATTTCTAAGTTCCTCAGTGATATCAATACTCGTTATCAGGACGCTAATTACATGACAAACCAGATTCCAATTCCTAATATTAAACCAGATTAGGTTGAGTCTTTTTTTGAAGCATTCAATGTTCAAATCAGTTGACGACTCAAGATTATATAAGAAACAACAAGTTATTAAACTTAATCTTGACGAAGGCTACTTAAATGGGATTAGGAATTTCCAAAAATACTAAACTGAACGCCGAATTTTTAGTTTTTTACGTCCCGAGGGCTTAAAAGCGATAACACATTTTAACGTTGGTACTGACTGCGTATTTCGTATGCTTTATTTGCATGAACAATAACAAAGAAAAACATCCTAAAAATATATTAGAAACTAGAAATAATTATAATATAGTCAGATTATTTCATCTTACAGATGCGATAAAGGGTGTTTCCGCGAAAACCAAATTTTGCATAAAAGCATTATCATATTTCTGTTGTTCGTGAGCAACGCGACCGAGGCTTAAAATGATCCTTATTCTGTCGGTTTCGAGTGCGAACAACAACACGAGAAATATGCCGAATTTGGTCTGTCGTATCACAGATGCTTTTATTATCTCCTTTGACGCCGACCACCGAAGACACAAAGGTTTCGTGAGAAATTTGCGTGGTGATCTCGATATCTATCGAAATTGGCAAAATTCAAAGGAGGCTCGTCACAGGCGCGACTCACAGTATTTATATGCACTTTTATACCGGGAGAAATTGTTTCAATTAGAAAGAGTACTGTAACAGATAATTTCATCTTAACCAGATGCGATAAAACGCTTTCACGCCAATTGGCTTGAACCTAACTTTACTAGGTATTCAATGAGTGTAAAGTGGCAGATTTGAAAATAAAATGCGATTGTAACCTATTTTCTAACAAAATTTACAATTTTTTTCAGAGTTTTATAACAATTCTTAGTCAATTGTATTAATTAAATTTATGAAAATTACTGTAGTCTATGGAAATTAGACAAAAAAAAACCTTTTTTAGAAAAAAATATAACATTGGCAACGCTGCGTTGATAAAATGGCGGACCAAAAATTGTTACTTTTTTCGGTTTTTTTAGTTTATCTCGCAAACTAAAGGTTGTATGAGAAAAAGTTTCAAATAAAAGTTGTAAATAATTGAATGACCTATCGATTCATGTAAACAAAGTTATAAATGGCACCGCTAGTTATCTAGATATTTTTTTCGCAAGAAATTGACATGTTTCTTTGTTTAAAATAAAACTATATTTATTTATAAACCATTTTTGGTCCTCCATTTTATTAGCACAGGGTTGCCAATGTTAACATCGAGATATGTTATTTAGGATGCCCAAATATACACTTTCCAATAATAAAATTGCAGGTTACATTTTTTCGCAACATAACTGTGAATTCATTAAAAATTGCTTTGAGATAATCATAATCGATCATAAACAAAGCGGATTAATTAATCTATTATAGGCTTTTGTGGTAAACTCATGCTCAAATGACACAACCCGAATTTCTGATTGGTTACAGCTTAAATCCATCAGAGAAACAAACATGAAAAATAGAACATGATCTATCGCGAAATTCATGTACGGATCCATGAAACGGAGCCTACATTGACATAATTTTCCATCAGTAAAGCAAACACAGCCCCCAGCACGCAATCTGACAACGAAACAAGCGTCGTGTGAGCTAAGCTTTAGTATAAAAGAATTTATCCAGATGATTGATAAAAATATTACACATTTGTAAAGAATAGTTAATGTATTTACTGTTTCTTAAAATACGTTCTATATACAGTTCCCTCAAGTCATTCGGAAGCTATAAATAACAAGAAAAACAGAAATGACTAATTTAAAATACTTGTTACAGAAGAAAAATGAAAATATTAACACCTATTTTGGATTTAATTTTTACTTTTTGTCAGTGGGGGACTATATCTTAAAAATATTTATTTTTATCCGTGTAATCGTGGTATTCTTTCTAATTTGAACAATGTTTGCCAGTGTAATAGAGTGGGTAACGAGGCAAGCAAGGTCGCACTCTTCAACTGCAAAGGTATCGCATCCATCTGTGAGATGATTTAATCTGTGATATTTACCAAACATAATTTTGACTCAGACCCACGTTAAAATTACCCATACTTCCATACAGCCAATAAATCGTACAGTCCAGACTGCCACCAGACTTTGCCGCCGACTTCAACAATCCGAATTTGTCTAAATCTAAAGAGTTCTGATTGAAACTTAATGAGAGGAAGTATTTAGGTAGATAAGAAAACGTTAAGAGTACTTCCCGTGGACTCAGGAACTTGACATTTGGCATTCAGATATTACAGTCAAATAAAACAAAGAAGTGACTATAAGAAATTAAGAGAAATATTTATAGAACATTAATTCTTAACAAAAGTACAAATAACCACAATGCGCCATCCACGTTTAATTCCAGCCCCAAAGTTAAAGAATAATATGACAACATAAATTCTGAAATAAGTTTGACACGATGTCATTTCTTAGGCTTTAAACTAAATGCTTTTAAAAACTATAAGGCAATATTCTGTTTTGATTTAAAAACAGTTTCTAGTGAAGACGATTAAAGTTTATCAAATTTGGTAATGCAGTTTTAAATAGTATTTCAAAAGTTGCTTTAAAACAATATGAAGACATATTTTTATCTTAAAATATAAAAATTGTTGATTTATTAATACATGAACTTTTATGAATGAAATGTTTAACCTACTTCCAATTTTATTGAACGTACATACATTAAGAAACCCAAGTCTGATAAATTTGTGTTTAAAATTGCTTCTTGAACTCTTTTTTATTGTTTTTGCTTCGTTCTAACACTTCAGCTATTTTATGTTACTAATAAAATTTCAGTGCCATATACTTATGAGACCATAAAACCAATAAGGCATGAACTAAGCCTACGTACAACAACGACGTTGGTTTATAAGATTGGGCAATCAGAAAAATGTTTTACTTATTTAGCCTTCCATAATTTAATTTAAACTGCGAATTGTTTTGTGGATTATATTGGCACAGTGAAAGTCACCACGTTTCAATTACATATTTAATGCGATTTTAGGAATTGTGTAAAACTAACACTGAGAAGAATGTTGTACTCTCTTGTAGGTACTGTGAAAATCAACAGGTGATATTTTTAATTAAATAAATACCATTCGAAAATGTTATTTTCATGAGTTTTATTACGAGATATTTTATCTGCTTTCTTTAACAGAAATTTCAATTTGGTCTAATAATGTGTTATTCTGATGAAAGATAATAAATATGTTATGGATTGGGTGAATGTGTAAACTTCTAGTCCAGAATATTTAAATCTCATTGAAAACAGTTCAGTATATTGTAACGTATACATCAAGGGGCTGCTAACAGCAAACGTAAAGGGTCTAACCGATTAAGGGGGTCAAAAATGCCCTCTTTGTAATAAAAAAAAATAAAAAAAAGGTTGTTCTATATCAAAAAGTATCACACAAAAAAAATTTTAGTCACTTTTATCGTCACATAACCTCAAAAAAATTAAAACGTCTTTTTTCGTTTTTTGACGATATCTTCGGTTCGAATCATCGTAGAAACTTGATTTTTTTTTTTCATTTTGTAGGTTATTTTATTGTCTGCAATAGATGTTTTTTAAAAATATATATATATATATATATATATATATATATATATATATATATATATATATATATATATACAGGGTGATTCAAAAATCGATCACGAAACTTAAGGGGGTGATTCTACTTGACAAAATAAGGGTAGAGCTTCATATAATTTTTTTTCAAAATGTCATTCGTTTTCGAGTTACAAGCCGTCCAAGTTCAAGTTTTTATTTTTTGTTTTTTGAATTACTCGCTTACAGGAAAACCGATTTGACTAATATTTGAAAGATAGGCTAAGTCTTCTGCGCTTCATCATTTTAGTAACAATTCACATTGATTGTTTGCCGCTAGAGGGCACTTTACCTACATTGAAAATTGTTTTTTTGTCATAATTTTTTAGTGTTGACAGCTACAGTAGTTTTTGGCATAATTTCTGAAAGACTGATGCCAGGCCTTTAAAAAAGGTGCTCTTTATTTACATCGCTAAACCCAACGGTTTAGACGTAAATCACCCTTAAAAATTTTAAACTATTTAATTTATAATCTTAAAATAACTAATAATGGCTAATCAGTAAATATTCATATTATGGATTATTGCGATATACATTTAATTGATAAAAATTAATGAAACACTACTAAACAAACTAAAAAAGATTCTCAAAATGTCCCCCATTTTCTTCCATACATTTCCTAACACTCTTCAAAAAATGTCGCCTAACTCGATGAAAAATTTCTGGTGTTTCTTTAATAATTTGGCACTTTTCGATTATCCTGAAGCGAAGATCCTCGACGTTGATTACTGGACTATCGTACACCAATTGTTTCAAATGACCCCAAAAGAAAAAATCCATAGGATTAAGGTCTGGTGACCTCGCTGCCCATGCCAGTGGTCCACTTCGTCCTATCCATCGCTCAGGATACGTTGCATTCAAATACTGTCGGACACGTATACTAAAGTGGGGCGGAGCTCCGTCTTGGAGGATCCACATGTTGGCCTTTACTTCCAATGGCACATCTTCCAGATACAATGGGAGACGATTTTGGATAAAATCTAAGTATACGTCACCAGTTAATGGGCCATCAAAGAAATGAGGACCAATAAGGTAATCTCCTATTATCCCTGCCCACACATTTAGTGAAAATCTACGCTGATGTTTCGTTTCTACCACATTGTTTGGGTTCTCGTAAGCATATGTGTGGATGTTGTGTAGATTTGTTATGCCATCACGAGTGAAACCAGCTTCGTCAGTGAATAATATGACGCCAATTAATCGATTATCGTGTTCATACTTAGCTAGGATCTGATTGCACATTTCCAACCGTCTCGGCCGATCATCGTCATAAAGAGCCTGCACCTTTTTTGAATGAAACGGGTAGAGTTGTTCTTCTCTTAGTATCCTCCATGAACTAGCCTGACAGAGCCGCACTTCATTCCCAATTTTTCTAGTACTAATACCTGGATTATCTTCAATAATTTCAAGCAATCTTTCTTCTTGTTGCACGTTTCTAGCAGTTCTAGGTCTTCCCCTATTTCCATTATAACTTTTAAAGGAACCACATTCCGCAAGCCTCCTGTGCACACTGGAAAATGTTTGAGCATGAGGGATATTTCTTTCCGGATAACTCTCCATATAATATCTTCTTGCCAACTCTGCATTACCATTTGCTTTTCCATAACAAAAATGGATATCACAATATTCGATATTTGAATATTGGTGATTAGCCATTATTAGTTATTTTAAGATTATAAATTAAATAGTTTAAAAAGCGAATTTATTTGATGTTAAACTGACAGCTCTAGTATACTTTGATAGCTATTTACCTGGTAGCTGGTGGTAATGAAATGATAAAAGTAAATTTACCACTTAATTTTTAAGGGTGATTTACGTCTAAACCGTTGGGTTTAGCGATGTAAATAAAGAGCACCTTTTTTAAAGGCCTGGTATCAGTCTTTCAGAAATTATGCCAAAAACTACTGTAGCTGTCAACACTAAAAAATTATGACAAAAAAACAATTTTCAATGTAGGTAAAGTGCCCTCTAGCGGCAAACAATCAATGTGAATTGTTACTAAAATGATGAAGCGCAGAAGACTTAGCCTTTCTTTCAAATATTAGTCAAATCGGTTTTCCTGTAAGCGAGTAATTCAAAAAACAAAAAATAAAAACTTGAACTTGGACGGCTTGTAACTCGAAAACGAATGACATTTTGAAAAAAAATTATATGAAGCTCTACCCTTATATATATATATATATATATATATATATATATATATATATATATATATATATAAGCATTTTATAAAACAAGATTTTTGATACGTTATTTATCCCTTCACTGTTTAAAATAGTAATTATACTTCTTAATACTTATGTGTATATTTAACGTTAAATTAAAGTTGTCTTAGCCTTGTCGGAAGCTTGTCTTAATCATGTCTTCAAAGGAAAAAACGATCATTAAGTAATATAAAATGGTCGAAAATGGCTTCGGCATATATATATATATATATATATATATATATATATATATATATATATATATATATAGTTTTAAGACAACTGAGGATTTATAAGAAAATTCCATACTTCAAAATTCGATAAAAATGCTAATAAATGCAGTTTTTTGCGATTTTGACTATGTTTCATCACTTTTAAAAATCTGAAAAAATTCATAGACATAGTTTGGCATCTAAAAAACAACATATATTTTTTTTGTCCCTGCTATTGTCCTAGTTTTTATTTAATTGAATTTAAAAATTTTCGAAGACCCATAAATATTTGAATTTCGCGCCAAAATTTTTTAAAAAATATCTTATTGTAGGCAATAAAAAACCTACAAAATGAAAAAAAAAAGTTTCTACGTCAAAAAACGAAAAAAGACGTTTTAATTTTTTTGAGGTTATGTGACGATAAAAATGACTAAAAATTTTTTTGTGTGATACTTTTTGATGTAGAACTACGGGGTGTTTTTTTATTTTTTTATTACCTAGGGGGCCGTTTCTACCCTCTTAATCGGTTAGACCCTTTCTCTCTTTTTTCAATTTTTATTCGTCCACTTCACGACATATCCCTTTTACAATTTCAATCCCTTTTTTCAAATTTTTTCCGTCCGGAATCTGTAGGATTGGCTCGATACAGCGTGAAATATAGAGCTGTTTACTCTCCTGGAGTAGTTAGTTATTAGGAAGAAAGTTGTGACAATTAAAACGCCACATTTGCCAGACGAATTGGCGAATGGGAGTAGGATGAGAAATCAGGTATAGAGGGCAAAGGAAATGGCTAAGATTTTGAATGCAATTTCTTTCTGTGATGGGGATGGGATGACAATCATAAGCGCTCGTGTGGGCAGGGTTCGCTAATCCCCCAAAGTATCCTATGACAAAATTGAACACAATTGTATAAAGCGCTATTTTGTTATATATTTAAAATTATTAACTGTTGTATAATGTCGTCGCGTCGTTCATTTCTCTCTGAAAACATAATATATAATACAATCATGAGTCTTCAAAATAAGCCATTGTTCGTAGTAAACAGTTCCTTCCTGTAAAGAAAACTAAAATTACGAAACAGGAGTAAATCCTTGAAAGCTAGAAAGAGATCGACTTTTAACCCAATTTTTCTTTTTATCGATCTAGGTTTTTCTAGTTGAAACTCAGTTGATTTATTATTGTTCTTGTCAATTATACCTGTAATTATCAAATTAGACCTGGTCTACATTTTAAACGCTTTAATGGATTGGTTTGTTATCTCACCCGAAATATCAATAAAAAAATTGGAATAAAAACTTATAATTTTAATGAGCTCTTTTGATACTATAAATAGAACGTCGTAAATGTCCCCTGTTAATAAACACCTTAAATTAAAGCATAATCATAAATTAACAACAACATAAAAACAGTTTTAAATACCAATAAAACGTATGATACTACAATATACTTAATACACGAATTTTTGATTTATCTTTATAATCCTGTAGAATTCGAAAAATTTATTTCTCAACAAACCTTGTTACTTATTCTCGAATTTTGGTTCATATCAAATTTATAAAGGTGGTTACAAACTATGCAACTATGCATTTCTAAATACATGACATAGAGCGGTTACTCAAGTGTTCTTTGTATGCAGGTTTACCAACTTTTTAATTAAATTTAATACAGTTTCAAAAAGAATCGGAAAAAAAATGAAAATAAAAAGGTACGAAAAGCAGTAACTATTGAATATAAGTTCATGGTTGATGAGATATAATAAATAGAAGCGGACGGTGTTTTGATATATTGATCGCACTGAAAATTGTCAAAAGAATTCTAGTGCATGCTCGCAATAAAAATTTCTGCATTTTTTGAAAAATGTGCTAGTTTGAAACTAGCTCAACGGATCTCGTAGAGAATGCAATTGACCAAAAGTTGCACAACGATTAAACTGTATAAAGAATAGGTTATTAACATGCCTGACGTTGCTGTAGTAAGCTAAGCTTACTCTATTAATTAACTTTTAATATAACTCTGAACTAAAATTTTTGTAATCTCTAATAATCGTCATAACTCATAATCAATTATACAGCGACACAACAGCATAAAGTATTGAATATCTATTAAAATTGTAGCAATTCTCATACCACTATAAAATAGAGGTGCTCGTGTTCGTTCTGTAAGGTCGATGATTCAACCGCAGAAACATAATAACTTTATCTTAATTGCTGTGATATATTTAAAAATTTTAAAATATTTTTGTTTTCTTTCAGATTATGTACAGGACTTCTTTTGTTTAATTATAAATTGTTTCTCAATAAAACAATGTTTTATATATACTGCATTTGCATTATACTTATTTTACATTAGAACAAATATCGTGCGGATTGCAGAACATGATCTTGAATCGTACTTTTATGTAAAGGCGTTTTGACCTCATGTACACTGTATTACTCTCTCCCCCACTCCCGTGTCTGAACCGGCTCTGTCTGAAATGACCATAAAGTGGTTGTTGGTAGTACTAAAAATGAGTAAGACCCTGCCTTTCCTTGTTTTCAGCGCGGCAGGCGCGCGGCTTCAGCGGCCGCTAAATGCGTCTTCTTCTCGGTACTAATACGATGATTGTTTTCACCAAAGGTTCGTCTCACAGCGATAAGGAGGTGGACCCAAACACGCCCGAGAAAATGGCGCGCGCACCCGAGCGGAAGCGCAAGCGCAAAGCAGATGATGCGGGCGGCGGCCTAGCAGGAGGGGGTGGAAAGGGCGGCGGGGGCGGGCGCCCACCCGTCCCGCCGCCCGACAAGAAGATCAACGATTACTTCAAACATTCGGGTAGCAGTCCTATTAGGCACGGTGGTGCCAAGAGTCCTAGTCCTCAACAACCTTATCCTATGGTAAGTTTTAATTGTTACTTATTTTTGTTTTGATACTGGTTAGGGCCATTTTTGGTAAATAGTGTATTGTATGATGTATTAATTTAATTTCGTGCAACTTACTGAAGTATTTTGTACATTCGGGACTTAGTAGTTAAAAAGACACTTATTTCTTAATAAGATTAGGGTATTTTAAAATAAAAATTACTTGCATTATTCTAAGTAAGCTATTCCTGACCGCTGACAAAGTCGTAATCATTACTTTATTGAAAAGTTGATATTCTACTACACAAAAATAGATGATTAGATATAACTTCAAAATAAATCTCTTATAATTATGTTTAACTTCGTTACAAATAGATCTTTTGTAATTATTTTTTCGTTCATGTTGTATTCCAAAATGTATTCTCGAACTTCGTGCGAACACTATTCTAAGAGAGGGAAAATGCATATATGGCTATCTTTTAATTATTAATAAATATTTTATTATGTTAATCTTTTTTAATGTAATGATCTTCACTAAAATTTACCTTCTGATGTATTCTTGTTAATTAAATAATTTTCTTGTCTAGAAATTCTTCAAAAGTGAATGAGCTTTTACAAGTGCGTTTATCACATTGCAACACATTTGATTACACAAAAAATCATAATTTCATTGAAAGATTTTCGTTCAGCTCCAACAACAACGGCCATCAATTATGTGCTCTTACATACCTTGCTATCTATCATCGTCATGTAATTCTCATAAGACTTTTTGTAACCAAAACTCCTGCATTAACTAGCCAAAAAAAAATAGTCGTTACTCTTTAATTTGAACTAGCCTGGACTTATGTTAGTAACAAATGTATGTTTTTCTAAAGAAAACTTAGATAGTTTCAAGGCCCTGCTGGCACTGTTTTTTTTTATATTTGAAGAGGGATTTTATTTTGTAGTGAAAAACTTGAGAAATGATACAAAAAGATGCATGCAAGTTAGGTGAATCATTCACATGTTTTGTATAGATAGGTTAGATACTTAGGACTTATGGCAAAAATGTTATTACAGTTACCTCCATCTCCTCAGCAGGTTGGGCTCCCTTCGCCTGTAGCGACGAGTCCCTTCGACTTTCTCACTTCTTCCCGGCAACCTCTACAAAGGTTACCTCCTTCTTCTATGGTTAGCAAATTAATACAGGTACGTATGCGTAGTAAAAATTGTATTTGACTTGACAACCTTACTATGAATTGCCCTGTTTTACATTTTAAATAATAAAAAAAACTAAAGGACAGAATTTTTTCCCTTAACGCTGAAAAAAAGCCTTGTTTTGAAAAATTTATTTTTCAATTTAATTTCCTTTAACTTTCAAATTTGGACTATACGGTAGATGATCCAGCTCGCTGGTGAAGGGTTCCATAACAAGAATAACTCCTGCCTGGTCCCAAGCAATGGTGGGCAAGGGCTTTCTAACTGGACTCTAGTTTTCTTTCTTGATCCCCTTGATGTACTCAAGTATTATCGCTGGTGATTGTCTAAGAAAAAGAAAATCGAGGCCAGCATCCTAAGGTGTCAAATAATTTTGATAAATTTACTGCCTAAGCAATTTTGTTCAGGCGTCAACGATCTTGGAACCTGTCTTTTGGTGCCTACTTCAAACAACCATCTTTAAAAACCAGTGAACATCAGGATTGATGGTTTCTGAAGGTTCTCCACTCCTTGGGTCATCAACAAAACTATTTTGAGCAATATTTTACTTCAAACTATGATTGAGCCTCGTCCCCATATACAGCAATTATTCATTCATGAATATTTTTAGGAGAATTATCTTTTTTAAAAAAAATCTGATGATACTGCGATGTTCCACTTTCACAAAACTCATTTTTTCTTGCAAAACACTTTATAAAACACAAAATAGTGAATGAATTGAAAGAAAATTTTACTATTAAACATTACTAAGCAACGCACATTTATTATGGCTAAATAGATTTTTTTAGTATAGCTCGTACTAATTTACTAGTATATATTAATAATTTTCAAAAGGAAGGTGCGTAAAAGGCATAGCCTAAATGTCATATTTGAGGTTTTGATTTACCATGCTAATCAGTAGGGAAAACAAAAAATAATTTGGTTGATTAGTTTTTATGATAATAGGTTATAATTAACTGACTTCTCAATGTAATGGAGGATAAAAATCCCAAAAAATATTTCGTTATAAGTTTGCTTATCACACTTAAAGGTTGGTAATAATATAATCCTATGCATTGCAGTTCTGTACTATATTTTAACAGATTGATGTTTTTATAATTATTCCAACAAAAAAATTTTTCCAGGAAAAAGTTTTGTAAAGAAACTCTAAATTTAATACTCTAAATATCTTAAAAGTTTAGTGAACAACAGAATTTAGTGTTATACAGATATTTTTGGTAAGGATTCAGATATAACAAATTGTCAGTTATATGGGTCTCACAAAATATTTTCGCTCTATAGGGAACTTCTCACACGAGTTTAATCAACACACAGACTCTATCTGTTGGGGTTAAATACGAAATTAATTATTGATCCCCTTGTGTTGACATATTTTCTTAAAACTTTCTATACGTATGGGTGATAACACAATATGCTGTCATACCCTTTCAATTATTCGATTATGAAATTATTCAAAAATTATGCAAAACTAAAATGAAAACAAAAATAACGCCTTAAAAATCTAAATTTTTTGTTTCGTTGTTATTTAGTATATAAAACATGAGTTCTCAAATTTACAAACCAAACGGCTTCGCACTCCCTCCAGGGATAATTGACTCATACCAGGTATACAAAGACACCAAAAGTATAAAGCTCTGTGGGGACCCTTTCCATGTTATCGGGTCCTAGGTGGCATGGTCTTCTCTATAGTTCCTACAAACTTTCGGACGGTTCACGCGGTTGGAAGGAGAATTGCTCTGAATCGGTTTATACAGATATTCACTAAGGCCCAGTCCCTTGATGTTCTGCAGGAGGTTCTTTGGTATCACTCCTGTTGTTGACAGTATTATGGAAATCGTGTGGACGCTGTTCATTGCCCACTGTCTGCGGATTTGCACCTCCAGATCTGTGTATTTGACGATCTTCCCATTGTATTTTGGTCTTAGGTCGTTGCTATTAGGTATACCAATGTCAATGAGCGTTGTTCGCCTAGAAATTTTATCTGTTAGTACAATGTCTGGCCTGTTACGAGCAACTGTTTGATCTGTTAGAACCGTTCGGTCCCAATATAACTTGAACTCGTTGTTTTCAATAATAGGATTGTATTTCTAGTAAAGGACTTTTCCTATCTGCAATAGTTTTAACTTATCTGCTAATTCTTGGTGGAGTATCGTAGCGGCTGTCGTGTCTTTCCTTATACTCGGTTATGGCAAACGTTATGTGCTAAATTGTCTCTGATGTTCGACAGCCATATCTACATTGATCATTTTCTATTGAGAGATCTCTGATGATAAACTTCCGATAGTTCTTCGTCGGAGTCACCTAGTCTTGGATAGCTAACAAGAAGCCCTCCGTTTCTGGAAACATCTGTCCTGAAGTCAACCAGTAGTTCGACGCTGAGTTGTCGACATTGTCCTGGATGACCTCATTTGGATGCCGTCCATGAAGTAGTTTCTGTAGCCAGGCTTGTAACGTCTCTTGGTCTGTTCAATGGTGCTAAGCAATATCACTTTCTCTTAGCTGTAGCAGCGTTGAATCGTCTGCCTCGCATATTACTGGAAGTAGTCCGCTTCTTGGTGTCTTGGAAGCATTGTACATTCAATAGCACTCCGATGGTGGTGTTTGTGTGCTTTTGTTAAGAGTGTTCTTATTTTCCTTTGCAGGTTTTTGATGTCTGTCCTGCTCCATTTTACTATCAAAAGAGTAGGTAAGCGCAGAACATGCGTACGTGTTGAGGGCCTTAAAAAACAAATTTCTACTATTTAGACTAGTTAGTAACACCCGTCTTACCCTCCTGACAAATTCGGTTGTCAATTTGGCCTTCATAGTGCGATGGTCAATTCATTTAGCCTGTTTCATACCTAGGTATTTGCATGTTTGTTCTGCTTCCATTGCAACTATAGTTTCACCGTTCATGACTTTATTAATATTGTTTTATTTCATATGGAAAGAAAAATAAAAGAAAGAGTCTACTTGCTATCTAACTTATACATACATTTCTTCTACATAAAGTTATTATTGTTGGAAGTGTTAGTTTAAATATCTTTTGGCAATGTAATTTAATTAAATAAAATTTAATATCATCATATCTTTATGAAAAATCATCAGGTGTACCAAAACATGATATATAATCAATAAATAATTGTTTTATTTATTATTTTAGACTGAATTAACGTGTCATCGAATACAAGAGTTTGAGACACAAGCGTCCTCTGATCTGGAGGTACGAAATACCAAAATTGAAGAACTGACGCGGACGAACGAAGAACTGAGGCATCAGATCTCGACGCAACAAAAGGCCATTGACCAACACAAGCAGCAAGTTAATAAATGTATTGAGGTAAGTTCAGTCTATGTTAAAAAGAAACTAAGTAAAAAGAAATGGCCATCACATAAGCCACATTTCATTGATATTAATGCAATCAATTCAGATCACCTCCAGAATGTTTACTGATATTTTGTTCATTGAATGCATATCGCATTTTCACTTCTATACTGTCGAAAATTCGTTATTAGTAGAGCGATTATTTTTAAACTTGGCCAGAAGTTGATAACATAAATCAGATATATTTTATGAGCCTTGAAAGTTACTAAGGAAAAATAGGACTAAATTTTTGCGTTGTTTTAAGATTATATTGAGGAATATGCGACACACTTTATAATTCGATAGGATCTCTGTTCCAGTTTGAAATATTTATTGATTTTGTGACTTAATGTTAAAATTCTTATTTCTACAACTATTTTATTATAACCTTTTATTTTCTACAACTATTCTCAAAGTCTTATTATATCTTTCATTTTATGAAACCTAACTGCGAAACTGTAAGGGTCCAGGAATAAGCTTTGCAGCAAGGTGCACCTATCGTTTTTTTTTTTTTGTTAAATAGGCATTGATATATACAGTGGTTGCCAACTAATTTGAAGCACTCAAGAGAAAAATAATTTTTTTTAATGTATTTATGATCCTCAAAATCCTTGGTGGGTCATCTTAGAGTTAATATGTACTAAATGACATATACAATGCAGCACAGAGAACCAGTTATTATATTGCGATAAAAATATTTATATATACATATGTTCTATCAACAGAATATGCACTGATCAAACGTTGAAGGCATTCAAAGCAGTGCTTTTTTTGTTGTAGCCGTATACGTACCAATATGTTGAGAATAGATTCAGTGATTTTTCAGTCTTGGATTTGTTTGTTATGATCACTTTCACACAACTCTTTGAGTTTGAAAGGAGTCGGATAATTGTAATAATTTTACTCTAATAAGGTGTTAGTGGGGTGTCACCTAAGTCAACGTACCAGGGGTACGTACTAGGCGCCAAAGAAACATCACAGAACCCGAGGATTAGGCTACTCGCCTTAAGAGATCCATTTTCCATAACTAAAGCAATTGGAAACCATTGGTTTGATATCGAGGGAGAGTCAATAATAATGAGGCCCGAATGAAGTTTTTTCGACTTTTTTCATACCATCTCATGCTGCCTCTAAACCCCAAACATCGTCGGCAATAATTGGAGAGAGGCTTTGATGGCATGTGAAATGGAATCCACTTGTATTAATCCAGGTTTTGTTTGAAGACACATGACGTGATGAGAGTTTTCCATAGAAAAATCTGTTCACCGCACCGTGGGTGTTGTGATTACAGTAGCAGGTCACATTTAATGTTTATTCGAAGAAGCATAACAGTCCGGTGCTACATTTAAGAAATATTACAATCACTTCTTCTGTTTTGGGAAACATTCGTATATCCAATTTTTCAACAGGATAACGCACTTTTTAATGTCGCATTGTTTGCTTCACATTTCTTTGAAGCGTCCACCATAAATCTTTTCCAATAGACTCCTCTATTTCCTAATCTTTTTCTAATTGAACATATCTGAGATATAACGGGAAGACTACCACCCACAAACACTACAGCCTCTCCAACGTAAAGTTAAGGTTGTTTGGGGTGCAATACCCAAAGAGAACATTAATCACCTCAGAGAATGCGTCGTCTTAACGAATGTATGGCTAACAAACTAGGTCCAACACATGTTTAATATCAAGGTAGTCAGTTATACAAAGTTTGTGGTCCAAATGGTAATTACTTTCTACTCATCAGTAGATCTAAATAATGTAAAAATATTGCTAAAATTGAAATATTTCTAAAAGATGCTACATTTTCTATATCACTTAGTATATATTATATATTGGGTATGTTATTGTTCCCTCGCCAGTTATTAATTACGAGTAAAGCACAATAAAGTTTTAGGTGATAATTACATTCGTCACGTAATTTAAAACATAGTTAAGAAGAATGTGTACCTTGCAAACGTTATGCTAATAATAACGTGGTCCGTTTTAAGAACTTCTTTAATCATTTGTGACTCATTGATCTCTAAGATCATTTTTTATTTCAGACAGTATGATTTGAGTATAAAATAGCAGAACACATAACTGCTTAAAAAAAATAGTGTTTGATGTATTTAAATCCATACAAGCATGGCATCCCTGAATATGCCCCATGAAAGAAAAGATTCTGTAAACTAGTAATAAATGATGTCATTCGCATCATCAAAAAATCGTTTAATGATATCACAACAAATGAAAAAAAGAACTTACTGCCGAAACTAGTATTTCTTCTTGAGACATCAGAAGACGCTTTGATGAGGCAACGGTCATTTTATTATAGGTTTTTTGTCAAAGTTTTATGTTTCTAATTAGTTGTTCAATAAAATATCCTTTATAAAACTCAGCTATAGTTTTAACTACATAATTATAATAGAGATCGAAGAATATCCGTATACTAAAAAATAACATACTTTAACTACCTATAAATATTTTAAGTTTTTATATATTATTTCTAATTAGTTGATCACCAGTGTACATGTTTATACAAAAAATAAATTGTTATATAGAAAGAATATTTTTAACCCGGGCAGTATTATTCAGATACCCTATTCAACATCAACAATAGGGCTATAGATACATATAATGTTGGCTTCAGTTATTACAAATTGCTTCGCAATGTCAAGCTAATCAGATAGTTTCCCTCCGCACTAATATATAACCAATTGATAGTAATTAACATGATATAGGTAGATAATATAAATTACTAAACTGAGCATGTTTTATATTCAGTAATAAAGTAAAAAATACTATTACTGCGATTAGTTATAGTAATTTTTACTTTGTTCCGGGAATAATTTAAAGTAAAATTGCGAACAAATGGTATAATAAATATTAAGGTTGTTGACTGGTTTAAAGTTTACTAATATAAATTTTGTATAACGACCTATTTAAAAGATTCTACGAGCTACACTAATGGTGCTAATTTCCGATTGTCGTAACTTTTATACTGTTTTTAGGTTGTGAAAAAACTGCTTAAAGAAAAGAGTTCTATTGAGAAGAAAGAGTCGCGGCAAAAGTGTATGCAAAATAGGTTAAGACTGGGACAGTTTGTGACGCAACGGGTGGGCGCCACGTTTCAAGAAAATTGGACCGACGGGCATGCGTTTCAGGAACTTGCGAGGTAGGTGTCAAGTTTAAGGCTTTGTGGTAATTATTATTTTAAATGAATATCTTAATTAATTTTTTCAAAATATTAAATTTTATTGCCACCGAAATAAGGAAGTATATTAAGAATACCTACTACAATTTTGCATAAATAAATTTTTGGTAGTTCAGTTGTGACTCACAATTATTAAATAATTACCTGTAATAGACATAAATTAGGATTGGCTTTTATTTTAACCACTATTAAATTTACCATAAAAAAAAGTCTTAATTAGGTAACTAATCAATTAAATTTTAATCTGCCTTGTTAGACTAGATATTTTTTTTTGGCATATTTATATTTCAATTTCGAAATTATAAAATTAATCTGTCTTGGAAGGTAGAGAGATGTCTGATACTTAAATATAACCATTTTCGATTTATCAACAATTAAAACTCGAAATGAAATACAATAATTATTTACCAGCATAACTGATGCAATGACCTTCCTTTGTCATATTAATTTTTTCTGAAAATGACTCTTACTGAGGCACAGAGGATAAAAATTCTTATGATGATAGGGTATGCGGATAGGTTAAGAACTCAAGAAGAAATGTGTCAGTTATTACAAGAAAAATATTCCAGTTTTTCGCCAATTTCATGATTGAGCAGAAATTTCATCGGTTTGGTCATGTTCGCAGTATCCAAGATAATCACCATATTAACTGTAAGAAGACAGCTACGAACTTAGGTATTGTGAAAACAAGCCTATTAAACATATTACATACTAATAAGTACCATCATTTCAAAATGTAAGTCTTTCAAGAACTTTATGAAGATGATTATGACCAGCGTCTTCAATTTTGTGGACTGTTACAAGAAATGTGTTTTCGGGATCCCATTTTTATAAAAAACTTTTTTTTTTCTGAAGAATCCACATAAAAAATCATATTGGTCGGATATAAACCTAAATTGGATAAGAGAGGGACACACTCAGTATAGACAAAAAGTAAATGTGTGGGCTAGAATTGTGGATAAAATCGTTATAGAGCAGATCTTTGAAAAGTTAACTAGTGAAAGATATTTACAGTTTTTATTTTTCTTGCTTTTTCGACGCTGTTTCCTGAAGAAGGGAATCTAGATTTACCCCATCAAAATATTGGAAGAAGAGGACGTATTGAGTGTCCGCCAAGGTCTCCAGACTTTAACCCCTTTGACTTTTTTTTATGGGTTACCTTAAAAATAAAATTTTCCAAATTAAGCCAATTGACATAGATTACTTAAAGAATCGAATTATTCAAGAAATATGGTTAATTAATACAGATGTGTTAACAATGGATGTATAAATAAATCGCTTAGGTTACTGTCAATTAACTAATGGGAGACATTTTCAACATTTAATAAAATGATGAATTCATGTTATTACTAACTACTTCATTTCGAATTTTAACTGTCGAAAGATCGAAAACAGTTACATTTAGGTATAGGACATGTAACAGAAAAAATATTCTCAACTTGTCAGGGAATTTAAAAGTGTACAAAGATTGGGGGGTCACTATTTAAACAATGATTATAGTACAACTTCTTTCAAATCATCCAATATGATTTAATATATTCGGAAAATTTCATACCAAAAAAGTCGACGTGTCCGAACGATTTTTCAAAATAACCAACGTTTTTTAAATAATTAATTTATTTCAGACTTTATGTCCACATCTCTAAGATATACATACACTACCGCTCAAAAGTATTTGGCCACTCAGAAATAGGCATTTTGTAAAAGTTTGAATAAATCTAATTTTAATTATTTATTAACAATTCTTTACACATAATAACAATACTGTTTTTAAATTTTAGACTCATGTATGTGTCCACCTTTGGTTTTAATGATAGTCTCTCAATCTTGCGGCAACCTAGCCACTAATTTTGCAATGTCTTGGTTATCTTCTGCGATTCATCTTGTAGTTTTCTCCACAACTCTCCCTAAGATGTAGGAAAACATTTTCGTACCTGCCTATCAAGCTGATCCCACAATATTTCAAAAAGGTTCAAGTCCTGTGGCAGGAGAGGCCGTGTCATGATTTTCAACACCTGTTGTTCTTTTTCTTGTTAAAAAACTCTTGCACAGCTTTGATGTGTGTTTAGGATATCTTGTTGAAATATAAATCCCAAACCAATTAAACAGGTCCCAGAAGACATCTCACTCTTCTCTAATATGTTTCTATAACATTCTTTTTTTAAAGTTCCTTCTATTCGCACAAGATCCCTAACGGTGGAACCACCAAAACAGCCCCAAACCATCACATACCCTGTACTGTGTTTAACTGCCTCTTGTCTCGAGAATATTTCTTGGTTATACCCATTTTCTTCAAAAAACAAAATGCGGAAGTAAAGAAAATAGTATTACACTTAGATATTGAGCTCTAAAGTCTGTTTTCTGGTCGAATGACATCAAATACCTAATGCAAAATATTTTTTAGTATTTATTTTAAATTTTATTTATGTTTATTACCCAATAAGTTCATAAAAAAAAAGTGACACTTGAAAGCTTAACTATTTTGGTTTTATGATCAGGAATCGGCAAATTATCAATAAGCTATATGTATACCTTTTTAATAGATGTATTATTTGTAATATAAAGAAAAATGCAGGTGCCTAAATAATTTTGAGCAGTATTGTATTTGCAGTAAGTTGCCCTATTCCATATAACTAGCATCTGGTCAATAAGGAAAAAAATATTATTAAGAAGTACTTTGCTATGATGATAATTCTTGATCCAGAAATACTATGATGGTCAAAATGTTTCAAGACGGGACTGATATTTTTATCAAAAACTTCACATATTTTCGCTCTTAAAAACAGTCGCCTAAGTTTGTTTCTTTCTGTTATAGGCGGCAAGAAGAAATCACTGCCGAACGTGAGGAAATCGACCGACAAAAGAAACTTCTCATAAAAAAGAGGCCGTCGAACAGCGAGGGAGGTGGCAGAAAACGCAATAACTCGAACGCACTTCACAACGGCACGACGACGGATAGCGGTTTTCTAAAACCAGATGCGATCCCGGGTTCTCTGACGTTACAGGAGTACTATGAGGCTGACGAAATTCTAAAACTAAGGCAGAATGCGCTTAAAAAGGAAGATGCTGATCTGCAGCTTGAGATGGAAAAGCTGGAGAGGGAGAGGAATCTTCATATTAGGTGAGTTTAATTATCGTTAGGACTAAAATAAGTAGACTCTTGGAGTTCTCATTCGCAAGACAGGGGAAATACGCTGAATAGGAGAAAAGAGCTCGGAGTTGTCTCCAAATATATTAAATTGCAATTTCAGATACTAGGGGATTGTTAGTCAATGCGAACGTTCTCATTGACTTATAATTGAGAATTGAGATCCAATGGTATTTATTTCTGTTGTTATTTTCTTACCTAGATAATAAGTATACTATTTCGTTCCACTAAAAAGTTTGCTTCATTCATTCAGTTATTAGGTTATGAGATAAAAAAAAAAATTATATGTTTTATACTCTATAGGTAAGCCTGTTTACAGAGAAATGACAAATAATCAGCGACAAATGGCGCGAATAATCATGTCGCAGTTTAGAAACTCCCCCATGACTATTTCCCGAGATATAATTGGTGTTTACCGATTTAAAGACATTATTGTTTTACAGGGAATTAAAACGTATCCACAACGAGGACCAGTCGCGGTTCAACAACCACCCGGTGCTTAATGACCGGTATTTACTACTGATGCTGCTCGGAAAAGGCGGCTTTAGCGAGGTACACAAAGCATTCGACCTCAAAGAGCAACGATACGTTGCATGTAAGGTGCACCAGCTCAACAAGGACTGGAAGGAAGATAAGAAAGCCAACTATATCAAGTGAGTTTGGTAAAATCAAAGTAAAGATACTAATAAAACAGCATTTTTATCAGTAGAAAAAATGTATCTTAATTTATTTGTATGTCTGAAATACTCGCTGAAAGTATTTAACATAATTACATACTTCTTTTACCATAATTTTTATGATGATAATCTTTGATCCAGAAATCCTATGATGGTCAGTATGTTTCAAGACGGGACTGAGAAAAAGTTCTTTAAATCGAAATTTAAAGCTAGTAAAAACTATTTGATTTAACCATTATTTTGTTTTAGGCACGCTTTAAGGGAGTACAATATTCATAAAGCATTGGATCACCCCCGTGTAGTTAAGTTATATGATGTTTTTGAAATAGATGCAAATTCGTTTTGTACAGTTTTAGAATACTGTGATGGTCATGACTTAGACTTTTATTTAAAGCAGGTAAGTTTTATTATTAAAATATCATTGAGCACAATTAAAATTACCGTTAGTGTTACTATTATTTGTTCAGTTCCAGTTAATAAATGATATATGTAACTTTTTCCAGCATAAGACAATACCGGAGAGAGAGGCAAGATCCATAGTAATGCAGGTAGTGTCGGCGCTCAAGTACCTGAACGAGATCAAGCCACCTGTGATTCACTATGACCTAAAACCAGGAAATATCCTGTTAACGGAAGGCAACGTGTGCGGCGAAATCAAGATAACAGATTTTGGTCTTAGTAAAGTTATGGACGAGGAGAATTACAATCCTGACCATGGCATGGACCTTACTTCACAAGGCGCTGGAACGTATTGGTAAATATTGTTATAATATATATCTCAGCATATGTTCTCGATTTTTTTTTCTTTACGAGGATGGGATGAAAAGTTTCCAACTCAAGAAAATACAAAAATTATGACATCTATTTAAATTATTTTCCTATATAATCTCCTTATAAAGGTATATACTTGGGCCACCGGTGTTCCAGGACTTGGATCCCTTCTTTGTAGGCGTTTGCGTCCAAATCTACAAAATAGGGGTGCATTTCCAGGATGAATTCAGAATCTCACTCAAATTTTATCCAAACCACAAATTTATTTAGGTTTCGAAGTAACCAAGTCAGATGAAACGGATGTATTCGACAAGATAAAACTCTAGTTCATGAATTTTAGTCATTACTACATAGCCTTGTGGCTAGGAGCGTTATCCTGACAAAGGAAGACTTGCATCTTCGCCAGACCTAGCCTTTATTCCTTAATTTTTTGTTCCAGTTAACCCAAAAATATACCATATTTGGCATTCATCGTCTCTCGCTTTCCTAGATTAACTACCAACAAGAATCTACTATCGCAGAATTTCGATTAACTTTACCATGCACATTTTTGAGAATTCAGCTTTCAAAAACGTGAACATTTTTACAGAATCTTATGGAAAATCGGGATTGGGATTATTCTACCGTTTGTCGATTAGATGAGGTTAAAAAAAATTAGCTTTTTAAAACATACAGATTTATTTTTTTGCAATAAAATATTTATCTTGTCGTGGAGTGTACTGAAATATCAATTTAAAAAAATGGCATAAAATTTAAGATTAAGATGCATTAAAATGGAGTCGAAACGTTTGGTAACATTGCATGAGCGCGCATTTTAGATCTTTGAACACATTCAATATGAAAACTTTGATCCATTGATATTTTGAAATAATATAAGTTAATTAATTTTTATGATATATACCATATATCTTTATAACTGCTTGTATTATCATTACATTTTATACATGTTACATGAAAAATGTCTTCTTTCATGTCTTAGATATTGGTAAATCACAATTTTTAGACCACAAATCATTTGCAACATATTTCATTTCTATCACTCAGTTGTTAATATGAACATACATATCTTGGGAATGAAATTTTCTTCTAATTTACGTTTTTTGCATTCACTATATTTTGACACATTGATGAGAGTTTCTATCTTGAGTTATGTATTTAATTTGTACTAGCGTTTTAACTTCTACTAATAACCGTTTTGTTATAGGTATCTGCCTCCTGAATGTTTTGTAGTCGGCAAAAACCCCCCAAAGATATCCTCGAAAGTCGATGTCTGGAGCGTTGGTGTGATATTTTACCAGTGCCTGTATGGTAAAAAACCCTTCGGACACAACCAGTCCCAGGCGACCATATTAGAGGAAAATACAATTTTAAAGGCGACTGACGTTCAGTTTGCTAACAAACCTGCTGTGACAAATGAAGCTAAGGTAAGTAAAAATATTGTCAATAACCCTGGTATGTATATATCAAAATAGATTCAGTTAAAACACCCATAACGTCTTGTGATGCCCCTTTCACAATTTCTTATTAATACAAAGTTTCCCACAATTGCCTGTAGTAAAACTTAGCTTTAACCCTAGTGAAATCCACATTACTTTTGACCTTTAATTGAGTATAATCTAAAAGTTTTTTTTTTCCAGAGTTTTATAAGAAGCTGCCTGGCATACCGCAAAGAAGATCGTATCGATGTTCTTTCATTGGCCAAACACGAGTACTTGCAACCTCCAATGCCGAAACACTCGCGAGTCACATCCAGTCAACAAGTGCAACAACAACAACAGCAGCAGCAACAACAGCAGGCCAGTTCTTTTTCAACAGGCATCTTCGGAGCTATGAATGCTTCCTCCTCATCTTAGTGCAGTGCTGTGTTTATTAAGTTATTTAAATAATAAGAGAACAACTTTGTTTAAAAAGAATGATCAAGTTATTGCACAAAACTTTGTGCTAATGGGACAATTTCTAAGATGCCCAAAATGTTGTTATTAAAAGTTGTTTTAGTGAGAAGAACCCAGTTGCGAGATAAGGCTAGGACGCCAAGTGCCGTGCGGGAAAAATTAGATCTTTTTCAATTTCTTGTTGCTTAAAACGCTTCCTTGCGTCAGTGTGTTATGCGGGCTAGTGGTGTAGTTTTCTACAATTTATTTCTTACTTTGGTCAAAAAATTGTATATTTTTTGTTGGGTGTGACTACTACCATCTTTAGACAAGGTTCTGTAGCAAAGCCTTGGGACATTATACTGGTACTGCTGATTAGATTTATGGAAGAAAATCAACTTGAACCTAGTCAATAAATATTAAAATATAAGACATAATATGGCAAAGGTGTTTTTATATTTAAGAGTATTCCACTAAACCTTTTCTAAACATGGTTGGCAAGTAATTTAGTAACTTTGAATTGTGTAGTGTTACAAGGCCTAATCTTTTCGCATTTTTTTTTTATGTCACTGCCATCACTTGGCTAAAAAATGTGGGCTATATTGACCAAGTAAAATCGTCTTGATATATTATGATGTTAAATATCATACTAGCTATAGCTAGAACAGAAAAGGCTAGTGTCAGATTTGTATTTCCTAAGGTGCAAAAAAGTTTCATTTCAAATTAATAAATATTAAGATGATTATTTGGATAATTAACACATTAACTGAAAAAAATATAAAACATTTTAAGCCAAAAGTACTTTATTAAGTTATATTAACTTAATGTATATTTTATATTTATATTACTTCATTATTGTGGGTTAGCACTAGGCAAACACAAAGTTATTGAAGGCTATATCAAGAAGACAGTTCCTATTAAAGAAAATTTCACACTAGCCAATGTAACGTCCTTGTTTAAAAAATAAAATTTGCAGTCCAGGATTAAAATTTGTAAGAGCAAAACTGAATTGTATGTTTCTCCCTCATGTAGGTTCGAAACTATATTGTAGAGAATGTTAAAAAGTTATTTTATAAAGTGTCCTTGCTTTGTACCATAAATTTTGTTTTGGTTCGCTTATTTTTCATCCCTGATGACACTTCTGGTTATCAATAATAGTTGAAAATAACTTGCTGTAAAGAATGGCTCATGTTTGCCAAATTAATTCAATATTTTTAAAATAAAAGAACCATTATTGTGATGTTTAGGTTTATGTTTTCATTCATTTGCAATGATACAAATTGATAAATCACTGGTAAATTAACAGTATTGATATTAGTATCACTGTAGTGTCCGTTATTAAAAACTTAAATAAAAATGTTTGATTCTCTTTCCCTATATTGTGTAAAATTTAAACGTAATAATGAGAAAAGTACCTTGGTAGGCAGCAGTTGGAGATAAATATATTTTGAGAAAAACTTTTAAATATACTTGGAATATAAAAGAAAAAAAGCTAATAATACCAAGTAAAAATTTAAAACATAAACCAAAATATCGTTAAAAATTTTTCTGTTATTTACCAATCTATAAAAAGGATAAATGTTTGCACTGCTTTTTAAAAAATATTTTTATATAATGACACTAAATTTTTTTTTATATTCGTGCCCATTGGGAGTGTTGAGTACCCTTGAAGCAATCAATAACAATATTCTAAAAGGTAAAAGAACTCCCTATGGAATTTTAGGGACAATTTTTAAAATTAAAAAAAGGACTTCAGTCCCATAAGTTAATAATGAAATTATTTACAAACCTAAAGAGAAATTGTTACTTATTATTCTGAAATTGATGAAATATATTAATAATCTTAAAAAGCAAAAAATCTTAATTCACTATGATAAATATTTTTACTTATTACTTTAACTTTTTGAAATTTATTTTAAAAATATATAACTTGAACCACAAACTTTAAGCATTTCAGTTTAACGTAGTTGAAGACATAATGACTTGAAGTCTAACACTACTTCTGTAAGTTTTTGATGGATAAATACCAGTTCTCTATATATTCATTTATGTTAAGCATAGACTAAAAGAAGGTAATAATTTTTAAGTTAAATATTCTTGTAAACTATTTTAAGCAGCTTTAAATAGTAGGTGATTTGAAGAGTTTTTAGACTACACATGATACAACATTAGTTAATGATTGAAAATATGTGTATTTTTCAGTATAATCTCCCTTAAGTTAAATACACTTTTTTCAGCGATTCTCGAATTCACGTATCCCATTCCTGAAGTTATTTTCCAGAAGACCTTCAAAATACCTCTCTATGACTGCAATGACTTCTTCATTCGATTAAAAACGCTTTCCGCGCAGAAATTTTTTACGTTGCTTGCTTTTTGCGGAAGGTAAATTTGGTGAATAGGATGGAGTTTGACGCAATCCGAACTGTAATTCTGTAATTTTCGCCATCGTCAAAACAATTTTGTGAACAGGTGCATTATCCTAATGAAAATGATTTTTTCTTTTGTAAACTAAGCCTTTTCTCCTGAATTTTTACATCCTGCTGATCTAAAAAGTTTCAATAATATTCTTCTGTTATTATTTTACCAATTCGCTTTTTGGACGATTTTCACCCCTTTGCCTGTTTTGGAGAACAACTAGGTTCAGTCCATTTTGCCGTTTGTTGTCATTCTTCAGGATCATAGTGGTAAAACCCAAGTCTCATCCACAGTTATATATCGACGCACAAAATCAGTTTTGTTCTTTGTAAATAAATCCAAATGTGGTTGTGAAAGTCTCACTCAAATGTGTTTTTGATCCAAAGTTGACGAATGCGGCATCTACCTTGTTAATAGTTTTTTGGACCCCAATTCATTCTTCAAAATATAAAATACCCGTTCATTTAAGATGCCCACAGCCTCAGCAATTTCATACATAGTAGTCATTCATTGATTATTCAAAGCCACATCATGTATGGACTCAATAATTTCTTCACTAGCATTTTTTGTGTGTCCACTGCGTGTTTCATCATTGATGTGTGTAAAACCACACCAGGTCAATTAAATACTGTTACTTATGAAGGAGGAATCGTTCTCTAATACATTTACCATATCTGTATAAATTTCATCTCCCTTCAAAGCTGTAGAACCAAAAAAACAAATCATCATATGTCCATAAGAATAATGGAACATCCAAGCAATAGCATGTTTTCTAATATCAGCACCATCTATGTGGCAGTTTAGAAACTTTTCAAATCATCTAGTAAAAAAGAAAAAGATTTTTTAAAACTATGTCTTTAGTTCTGTCTAAAATCAGCTATTAGTAATTTTCAACCAAACAATGCATTTAATGCAAAAATTGGTCAGAATATTATTTCAGTGTCAATATAATTGTTACTTTTATTTGGTTGTTTTGCAACTACACTCTCAAGTTTTTGCTTTTTTAGACAATTAGACTGTTTAAAGAACAATTTAATTACATTCTGTAAAGCATGCTAATCAAAATAAAATATTAACATTTGAAGAAAGCAGAATCTGAATTTAAACTCTGGTAAATAAATATCCTAACTTCATAATAAATAATTTCTTTATTTTTAGGCATTCTATCACAATGATATTATTAGTTAGTTTTGTATGCCTTATACACTCATATTTAAAATTATTAAAGCCTTTTTATTCATAAATTTTACTTATATAATATTATAAAATAGTAATTCCATTTTGGGGTCTTAAATTGAGTGGAAACTTTTGTTTTTTTATATACAAATATCATATCTGAATGGGGAGCACTTCTTGAACAAATAATGAGGATGTATGTATAATTTTAGTTTATTTAACCTTGCCCCAACCAAATTGCTTATAAGTTAAAGCATATTTGGTTTAGCTTTTTAAATTTTTTCAAATTCAATTACACATGTTATCTCCTTCTAAAACTGCATTGGTAAGTTTCATGTGAAGTAGAGTAGGAAAAGTGTGACTCATGTCAGCACAGAAAGAAAGTCTAATCCGCGTCGCGCTTACCATTACTATGGCATTTTCCAAACTCTTGTAATATATACAAAGAAATCGGAAGTTTTTTTTTTTTGCTTTTTTGAAGTAATTTTATTGTTTATACAAAGATTGCTCCAAGGTGCAATGTTTAATATTCTTAATATTTATAGAAAAGAAAAAAATAATAATCCCACAATATTCTTATGGAACATGTTCCCTGGTTAAACGAGCTGAATTTAGCAAAGCTAGCATTGCCACAATTCAATTCTACCCTGGTTTTTCAGTTCGAGGTATTCAGATTTTTTTTAAATTTCAAATGCAATGGCCAGAATTCACCTCGTACTGTGAGAGCTATTTCGTTTTGGGCTTTGCGAAAACTTACAAGGTGGTCTAAAAAGTAAAGGAATTGATGGTAAATTCTCCATGTGTATATCAAATAGAATGCTTTCAAGCGTTTGTTCGGAATATTGTTGATATCATTAGGGATATCAGAAACGTTTTTGAGACCAAGACTTTCTCACCAATATTTTTTGCAACAAGAGATGAGTTCTCTGTCATATTTATATTTATTTTTAGTTCTGGCCATTGGATTTCAAATAGTGTAAAAAATGTTTTTTTTAACAGTTTGCTGTGGTTATATATAAAAAAAATTCAGTACCTATAATTAAAAAACAAAACATTGAGGCAATGTTCACATTTGATCAGGACTATGTTACCTACATCATATCAAAAATTCCGAGTTGATCGGGATGCGTTTGCTATTAGAATTTTCCATGGGCCTTTATGTCGGGAAATAAACTACTTTTCTTTGGCAAAATAACCTATAGTGCAAATACAGGAAAAACTTTTTAGAGAGTTGGTCTGTGTTCATGTTGATAGTTGAAGATAGGGCTTTTTAAATACTTTAATTCAACATGCTCATTTACCACATAAGTATAGTCTGCAATGTGTATTTAATAAGCACCTACCACTTCACAGCTTTTTGAGGCATTTTCATAAAGGAATTTGGTTCTGCATTCATCGATTTTATAGAATTTGTCATTAATTTTCCTTTTTTATTATTGAATTTTATTTTTGTTTTTAATTTGTGCAGAAAACCAAGGGAAAATATTGTCATGTGGTGGTCAATTTTGTAAAAATCGTTTTAAATTATTTTTTCATATTTTAGCATGTATGGTTAACAAACAATGTTTTAAAAATTTGTTTTTCTATTTTAAGTGTAAAGAAACGTAGGCTTATGAAAGTATAATTTTATGGTTATTCGAAAATATCAATAAATTCAAATGTAAAAAGATAACTAAGGCTATTATTTTCCTTTTTACCACAAGTAATCAAAAGTCCACAAATGACAATAATGACAAAATTTTCCTTTTAAAATAGGCGTAGAAATCGGTAGCAATGAATGCTTAACCTTTACCTATAGTATATTCAAAATCATAATGAGTAGAATTATTCTAAAAGCTGGTAATACGCAAACGTCAAAATGTTTAAAATAATAGGCTGGTTACTTGTGTCTACGTATTTTGTTTTGTAATTATTGTTTTTTAGTTGATTTTCCATTAGTGCTGGTTTCTTTAACTGTAAATAAATGCATTCATAAACTTAGTACACACTTGGAAATATTTTGTGGACACAACTAGCTTTGTTTACACTGTAACTCAACATATTTTGTCCTATTAGATTTACTGTGACATATTCATCTTTGATTCGTTACTAATTATGTCATCTGAATCAAATCTTTAACAGGAGTTCTTTGGTCCTTTGTACGCTGATCAGGATACTAACCAGGCCGCCGTTGACCAACATTACTCTCGTTTTAAATATTTAATGTCCTCAGAACCCTTATTTGCCATGTTTTATTACTTTGAATTTCAGCACCAAAAACATTAGCTCAACGTCTAGAAAGACCAAACAAAACTTTCGAATATTTCCAAGTATGTATTAGGCTTCAGAAAAATAATCGCCATGACTGCAGTTGTTTTAACAACTGTCATAATTATTTTTTTTTAAATGGTTATCCAGATTTGGGTAACTAAGTTTAAAACTAGAACAAAATATCATTGTTAAGCTTAACTAAACTTTGTACATGGTAACGGCTTTTTTCCTATTTATATAATGTACTTCTTAAGTATTGTAACTAAAAAAAATCATTAAAATGACCAGTGTTAAACAAAAAAAAAGTTTGTTTTTTATCAGTATTTTTCAAGTATTATCTTCAAGAACTAAATGAAGAATACTGAATAAACTTTTGGTGTTTGTTTATTATCTAGTAAGAATTTAACTCAAAATAATTGTAAACTTTCAATGATCTTAGGCATTAAGTTAATAATACATGTACATAAATGGCAAACCATTTTGAATATATCCATTAGGGTGACAAAAATGATTATGCCAAAAATCTCAAAGGTTGAATTTAAACTTCGAAATTAAAACCATGCTGTGACCCGTGTCAAAAATGTGCTTTCGAACAAGTTGTTTTCCCCATTTTTGTATATTTAGTGTATATTACACATTGTTAGGATTGAAAGTGACCGAAAGCCCTTTTTGGCCGGATGATCTGTTTGTTTTATTGTAAATAATAATCTTTGTAAACAAAATTGATGCTGCAATACAAGTGAAAGCCAAACATGTCCATATATTGAAACTCGCAATTAATAAAAATACATGTTACTTATTTATACTGTGCTGTTTGTGTGGAGTGGCCCGTCGCCACGGACATTGTGATAAGAGTAGTTAAATAGTCATGTCTAGATGCAAAAAAATGTATCGTTATATTATTGTTTATGTACTGTATCTATACTTTATTTTATACAATCGTTCACAGTTTTCTTAGGTATATTTTACCGTTGTAAATACATTGTGTAAGAATTACACAAAAGATTTCAAAATTTAACTTAATTTATTTTTTCTCCAACTGTAAAAAATATAAGTTCTAATAATTTATTGTGGAAGTTTAAATTTTTGTCTACAATCCCCTTATAGCAATTTAGAGCAATCAAAAGTAATTAGAGACACACACATTAGACCAGTATCTCGATTGCTAGCAGCTCTGGTCCAATATAACCAAAATAACGAATTAGCTATCTCCGCAAAAAGTCATTTAAAAAGTCGCTAGACTTTTTGTGACCACTGTTGCGATGAGTAAATTTCAACAAGAATTACTATTACACCATAGGCGTGCATTCTGTCTTGTTGGATAATGTTAAAATAATTGACTATATCTAATTTAATGCAATATAAATTTAGGAGGTTCGGCAAATACTTAGTTTTACTACGCCATCTCAAAATTAAAAATTTTTCAAGATTAGATGTATTTTAAGCCATTTTATCTTTTTCAGTTTTTTGATAAAATCATAAAAATGGTACTCTTTCATGTTTAAAAAATTAACTAACCCCTTGATTTACTAAAAACCTTTCAAATTTGAACCTGATTTAGCTGGCATGGAAGCTTCTAGTTAGCCAGTTTATTTTTACTTATGACATTTATATAATATTCTTCATACTACAAGTTAATTTAAAAAATCAGAGGAAAAGTCTTGGAACTGTTAAATAGTGCGGTTATTTTACGAAATTGAGTAAAAGTTTTTATTGTTATCAATCGGATATTTAAAAAATGAGATATTTCTATCCTGTGATGAACAGATTCAAAACTTAGCTGGGTGTTTGTTGCATTTGTTAATTTAACGCTCTTATTGTTAAATTAGTACGTTTTAAAATTTAGATCACTTTAGTGAATTAGAATGTAAAATTTTATGCAGACAAACTTAAATGGTGCCGGTTCTGAAACCAAACCACTCTCTTGAGATACCTTTACAAAGCAGTGAACATCGAAAAGAAGAGCAAATTCATCCCAGAAAAGGATCCTAAAGCCGGGTTTTCCTAGCAACGCACATTTTGCGTGGCGTAGAACGTAATTCGGCCGACGCAACGCAACAACCAATGCGCTGCCGAAAAGTGTTTTCCTAGGATTGTCAGTTATGTAACGACCGTCGCGATGAATTTATCTAAAAGTAAAAGAATAGCTTTGGCTTTATTAATATTACAAGACAAAATTTTGAAAGAAGAGATTGACTTATTAACCACGATTCATAGTGGCACTAAAAATTCTGCTAGTCAATTATTTCAAAATAGAAGCAGCGAAGGAGCATTTAAATTACTTATCCATAGACATCTGCTCGACGACGAAGTAAAATTTAAAGCGTATTTTAGAGTTATAAGGCAGCAATTCTCGTTTCCTCTCGATCTTGTGAAAGAAGATTTAAATGTTGAACCATGTAATCGTGCCAATAAGCCAATAAATCGCTAATAATAAATTGTGTTGTCATAAATTAAACAATAAAAATTACCTGGTTTGTTTAACATTTTGTTCATTTCATTCCAAATTGTGTCCTTTCTGGCAACATTTTTAAACTCTTGAAGCTTCAAGTTCCAAAGAATAGTGTAACCACTCACTATTTCTACCAATTGTTCATCCTCGGAAGCACTAAAACGGATCTGTTGTTTTTGTGAATTCATTTTTAGCAAAATATCGGAGCACTTCTTTCATTATACGCAGCGTACAACTGAATAGACTGCTCTCGGAGCAGTCGTCCTGTTGCGTCAACCGTATTAAGTTGGCGCAAGTCGTTTTTACGCAGTGTAGGAAAACGCCTGCATTTGATTTTCATTAGAAAAGTTCTCGGCCTTTTACGCCGACCGTATTAAGTTCTACGCCGCGTAAAATGTGCGCTGCTAGGAAAATCCGCCTTAATGGTTTATAGACGGACCTCGACAGGATGAAATAGCCAAAGCTTGAAGTGTTTGGAAAAAGCACGGTGTCGGAGAATTTTACTCTCTAGGACAGCATACAATGGTCTTTCAAACGGAGAGTTATTCTATTCTGCAGTGTAACCATCTCTGTGAGAGAGACATAAAACAGAAATAGGACATTAACATATGCTCAGATAGTAGAGCTGCAATATTAGCCCTAGAGCCCAATGTGGTAGCTTCCCCCCTGGGTACCTATTCTCGTTCTTGAGAGAACGATCACTTGATGGAAAGTGGGCGTGGTTCTCATGAAAAAGTATGAAACTGTGTTCTGGGTAGCTTTCCTCGTTCTCGAGAGAACGATCATCTTGATGGAAAGTGGCCGTGGTTCTCACGAAAAAGTAAGAAACCGTACTGAATACGTTTTCGTACTTTTTCGTGAGAACCACGCCCATTTTCCATCAAGATGATCGTTCTCTCAAGAACGAGAATAGGTACCCTGGTGTCTGAGTGCATGGAGAACCGTTTGGCAAAGATAGGCTCCGCGGTTGAGCCATACGGCCCCTACAACCCATTATACCCATTCCAATTACTGTTAGTAAGAGAGAACAAAAACTGTTGCAAATTTATTGAATGTTGGAATGGAAAGAAAGAAGAAAAATGGAAATATAATTGGACCTAATGCGCGGCTTACTAGGGACCTTCTTTTCCTGAAGAGGAAAAACTGCAGATCGCAGTGGGATTGTTGACGGGACATTGTCACCTGCAAGGCTATGTTTATAGTATTGGCATTGCGGATGATCCGGTGAGCAGAGTGTGTCTGGAGGAGAGAAAAAAGCTGTTGACCATGTTCTCAAGAGAGTGCCCAGCACTCAACGGACTGAGGCAGAGGCATTTCGGGGATACAATAATATTACCCGAAGCAGTTAGGCAAGATCAATAATTCGCAAAGATGGTCGACCGGTACCTGTAATCATGCTGGGATGTAATGGGCCCAACGAGGCCTAAGCATCGCGGATCGAGTATCTCTACTCTTATTCATTCAAGGTAATAAATTGATATTCAATAATCGCCATGTACAAAAAATTTACCTCCTAAGTCTGGTCAAAATTTAAAACTGGTCTCAAGTTGACAGTAGGTGGTTTAAATTGACAAGTGCAACAATAAGTCAAGCAAATGGAAAATTTTGTTTATTTTCGTGAGACAACTATTCCCCTTACGGATTCCAACGCTTTATACTAAATTTTCTTACGTACGTGTTTATTTGTCAACATGATTGTGTAATACAAATTATAAAGATCATAAACAAAACTAAACTAGCCAATTAGAAGATCTAACTTCCATTGTAACAAAACCAAATCTAAATCTAAGTGAATCTGATTGATAGGGTATTTTGTTTCTTTGATTTAAATTCGAATATATTTGGTTCTAAGCCTCACTAATTAGAATTTAAATTCATTTCAAAATCTTTGTATCCAAAATAAAATGCAAAAGATTGTCGACTTCCGAACAAAAACTGATTGGGCAGCTAATTTCTCAAAATGATTTGGCACCTTTGAATGTAGCGCCCGATTTTTTCTCTAAGATAGTGACAAGCAATTTGACTTGGGTACATTACTAGAATCCAGAAACAAAATCCCCATCTTTCTAATGTAAGTAACAAAATTATATACGGATATTAAACAAAAACGTTCTTACAAGAAAGCCATTTCCTTCACGACAATGTGCAATTTCACAAAGCATTCCAAGTTCAATCCATCGTCCGCAAATGTAACTTCTTTGAGATGGACCAGCCGCCATGTAGTCCAGATTTGGCTGTTTCTAACTTTTTATTCAGAAGTTTCAAGAAGCACCTCAGAGGATATCATTTTGCAAACGATTACCAGTTGAAAGAAAATATTCATGCCTATTTTGGAAGCCAACATGAGTTATTTTTTTCTCGATATAAAAAGTCGTTATAGGAAAGATGGCGGGAGAGGGAGATTATGCTGAAAAATGAAATTATCAAAAATCTCGTTTTGTTTCATTGTTAGAGAGAAAACTTTTGTAGTTCCCCTCATATATTCTTAATAAACACACAACTGAAAATTTTATAGAAACGTGCCTTCGAGACGCTGGACAAGAAACGAGTTTTACAGGTAACATATTTAAATAAACTACGTAGTCCAAGTCAAGGTAAAAATTAGTGCCGTTTTTGACGTAAATTTCGAGATGGATGACAATCAAGGGGTGTTGGGGACAATGTAAGAACAAACCCTACAAAAAATAGGTTGGAGCCAAGACGCAGGGGGGTCAAAGTTGGCTATAAACAAGTTTTTTGAATTTACAAGCCAAGGAACACATTTTGGAAAAAAAATCAATTAAAAGTTGTAGAAATTTTAAAAACCTACAATTTCAGCTTTTGTGCGATCATTTTCGTCAATTTGTTATTGCAAAAATACCAAAAAACCCTTTAAACTGCGACTTTTTCCGAGCGCTGCTGATTTGAAGCTGCTAGCTCAGCTCTATTTCTTTATAAAAAAGACACCCCTTTTTTTAAAAGCGATATATAAGGGCTTGAAATTAATTTTTTCATACGCCCCTAACAAGATATGAAAGTTTAGGTCTTCACTAAGAAATTGAACCTTTGTGGAGGTCAAAATGTTCAGTCAAAAAAAAGTTACAGTAATCGACATTTTGCGTCTTGGGATAAATAATTAGCAATATCTCGGCAACAAATTATCCGATTTAATATTATGAAATATTATTTTTTTTCAGAAAGACGAGGGTTTCCCTTTAAAAGCAAAAAAGTGCAAAAAAAGTTAATTTTGCAATAAATAATTGACATGCATAAAATGGTCAATTTTGAGGGTTTTTTGGCCTTTTTGCATTAACAAATTAACAAAAATGATCGCACAAAAGCTCAAATTGTAGGTTTTTAAAATCTAATACAACTTTTATTTGAAACTTTTTTCCAAAATGTATTCCTTGGCTTATAGATTCAAAAAAACCTGTTTCAGCCAAATTTGTCCCCACTCTTGGCCCCAACCTATTTTTTCCTGTTACATTTTATGTAGGGTTTGTTCTTACATTACTCTCAACACCCCTGGGCAGGTCTTATCCATTTCGGCATTCACGTCACTATATTTACCTATGGCTTGAACTAACAGTATTATATTGCCACAATACGTTCGGAAAGCTATAAATTCTAGTTTTCTTCTCCCATAAGCAAATATATTTAACATTCGGTAAGTATATTTAAAAAGTTCCCTTTTTTCGACTTTACTATACTCTGATATTCTCTCCATATGCGAAAGTACGTTTAATTTAAATTATTATATATCTAAAATCGTATAAGATTCAATTATCTTAAAACTAAAACGTATGTTGAATTTCTTTTTCAACGGCCTCTTAAATGAGAAGTCACAAGACATTGTGTACCATTTAAAAAACAAGTAAGGGTTGATTAAAATGTGGTGGTTGTCGGACTTGTACCGTCTTTACTTTGGTTTGTTTGTACGACGTTTCGATTAGGTTGTATTTCAAGTTATCAAGTATCAAGGGTTTTCAACCCTTAGAGGGTCGTGATATCTACAAAAACAACTTACCTATCCATAACGTTTTGTACTCAGTATTGTTTACTTCTCAACCTGTTTATTTCAATAAGAATAATTAAATTATGCAACAATAAAATATATTACAGGGACTAAAATAAAACGCATCAAATGCACCTATACTGAAATTATAAATTAAAATTTGAATATAGACGAAAGTTCTACCATAATTCAAAAACTTATAGAATAGGTCAAAAGAAGGCACAAAAATTCAGTACTGCTTGTCATACGGGATTAACTGGATTTATATTGACACTATCATAATATATTATAAAATCGATAATACTTTTGATGCTTTGATTTATATCATACATTAAATATTTTTGGCAGAACGTTATCTGAAAGGTCCAAATGGAGAGAAAAAATGTTTGCTAGGGTAATTATTTTATTGCAAATATTAATAAAATACACAAATTCTTAAAACAAGTAAATCATAATATTTTCATAGGAACAACACAGTTAAGAAATTAACAAAGGAAAAACACCCCTTTATACTAAAAACGTGTTTTTAAACTTAACTTTTACATAAAACTTTCAACAAAAACGAGGTAACATAAAAAATACTTTTATTTAGAGTCTAAAGAAAACAGTTTTTACATTGGGGGAATTCCGACATTTACTCGTGTTATTATACCGTCCAGAGGGCAGTACTGACTTTCAGATGACGTCAATCGACAATTTAGGTGAATTATTACACTAGCAGTAAGTGCAAACACTAATACAAAAACTAATGTTGCAGTCAGTCTTGTACAAGAAAGGAGACGCCTTCTGAAATAAAGAAATATTTAAATAATTTTGAATACAAAATCACTGCCAAAATTTAAACAAATATAAATTTTAACGTAAACGCTAAAAAAAGACGTTCATGTAATTTAGAATAGGAGATGGGTTTTTTCTTTTTACTAAAAAAACTAATGCAATATACATCTTCTAGAAAATATTTTTCTGTTATATTTTCTCAAATAAAATTCCTGGTGTAAGACTGAAGAAAGTTACAACTTTGTTTTTTTTTAAATCTATTAAACTTATACCAAAAATAATTATAAGTAATTTAAGGTATTTTTTTTTTCACTTTAAGGAAAATATACATATATACCAGAAATTTCAACCTTCAAAGTTTATTGAACAATATGTTTTATATTGTCAAAATATAATCAAAAAGTAAATTAAAGTCCTTTGTTTAATCTATAAAGCGTGTCCCAACATGAACTGTAATTTCAAATCGCGGGTCATTTCGTAGTCTTTTAAATAAAACAGACTTTTACGAAAATGCTACATTATAGTTCGAAACGACATTTATTAACGGTAAAACCCATTACAAAAATTGAGAAAATTTTATAGTGATCAGTTGGTTTCTGCGCTGACTATAGCCAGGTATGTTGCAGTTCTTGAGTCAACTAGATCTTGTAAGTGTGAAGGTGCAAATCTTTTTTCAAAATTCGTTGGAATATTGCGGCTCTGGGAGCGATGTCGAATAGAGGTACTTGGTTATCCACGACACAGGGTGCGTCTAGACGACAAGAAAATCGGAACGTAAGCGTATTACGTCCTTTTAAATTAAAAATGTATCTTCCACACGGGTTATTTTGTTCCGTAGTTGTTAGGTGTGTGTGTGTGAATTTTTGGTAATATTTCTTTTATCTAAAAATTAAAATGAAGCAAAATAAAAAAATAAATGCAGCAGTGTTGCAATCTAGAAAAAAAAAGTTACAAAATGTAAGGAGATTATTGATATATCCTTTATTCAAAAAAACTAGGAAAAGTCGTCGCTACTGGGTCTGGTCTATATTTGAGGAAAACACTAGGGAAGGTCTTGGACATACTAATAATTTAATTCAAGAATTGCGAGAAAATGATCCTGATTTGTCTAAAAATATTTTCGTGTTACTATCAAAGAATTTCTAGAACTCTTCGCTCTTGTTGCGCCAATAATTAGGAAACACGATATGGAAATGCGTAGAGCTATACCCTCATTACTAGGTTGGAAATTACATTGCGAATTCCGAGTCAGCAAACACAGTGTTTCTGAAAGTATTCAAGAAAGTTGCGCAGTAATATGCGACTCTTTAAAAGAAGTTGTATTTCCAAAGTTAACCACTTCCTTACCTGGTATAGAATTGCCAGGGAATACGAAGACGAGAAATTTAATATAATAGTATAATTCTAACAATCAGCTTAATAACTACAGTTGTTTGAAGTTTTTAGAAGCATCTGGTAAAATTTTCCATCGATGATAATTGTTACGTTTTAATTATTTACAATAGGTTTATATAAAGTTTGCTAAGAGCATGTCTGTGGATTAGCGTCTCGATATTAGAGACTGTCGTTGAATAGAGATTTTACTACATAACGACCTTTATTTATATATAAGATTTAATTTATACAACAAACAACTGTATTATTGCAACTTTTATATAATTAATAAAGTAAAAGAACTGAACAAGAATTGTTTTTTTGGGGACAAAGCAGTAATAATCTTCGGTAACAAACATTTTTAAAAAACTAAAATAATTTAACATACTTCATAAATATTTGTTATCTCAAAACTCGTTAAATAAAAAAAAAACAACAAACTTCTGAAAAAAAATCATATGTTATCATATTTATACAAAATACTGAAAATAAAGAGGTTCCGCCATATTTAAAACAGTCCGCTGAAAAGTTTAACATTATTTTGCGTAATGGCCTTGAAAAATGTAGATTTAGGCGGGAAATCTTCGGTCTTTTTAATTTTTTTTAATTTAACAAATCCCAATGCTTAAAATTTGACAAGTGTTTTTACGCTCCGTGGTTTTTTTCCGCCTGGACTCATCATCATCTTTCAATGAAAACGGTAAGCGATTGATTAAATTATACCCAACAAAATGATCACGTAACTTGCGCAAATCATCAGTGTAAAATTTTCTCCATTTTACGAAAGGTTTTTCATTATTAATAAACGATTGTTCAAACTTTAATGACGCATTTTCATAAATGGCTACGTTTCAATTAAGAAAAATACGAGAAATGGCTCACTAAACATTGGACACCCTTTATTAAAGTCTATTTTCTCATAGGGAAAATGGGTCAAAGGAAATCTTATAGAAATAAACGAGATTAGTTCAAATTCATTCAAAAGGATATACTGATTTTATCTACATGTCTCCCACTCCACTATATACTACTATATTACCCTAGTCCGCGAGCAACACAGAGGTTGACAACTGTCTCTACTTTATATATATATATATATATATATATATATATATATATATATATATATATATATATATATATATATATATATATATATATAAAGGAATAGATCTTAAGCGGTTTGACCAGCATGCACTATATTTAAAGTACTTAATAAATCTAGAAATGACATAACACTGAGAAGTGATAAGTTCTGGTTTATATAAGTCTTGCTAGTTGGTATAACGTTTGTATAAACTTTAGTACCGGAATTTAAATTTCCTTCGCAGTTTTAAATAAAATTATTCCCGTTAAAACCATTAAATATATAAAGTGACAAAAAAAAACTAACTTTTTTTTCAAAGTACTCAACAATATCAAAAGATTAAAAATTTCGTATGAGGACGCAAAAGGTGACGCAGGTTGAAGAGCTATTTAATCTTTGAAAATAAACGAAGATTAAAAGAAGCAGGTTTAAAGTCGAGAATGCATATCGAAATTTCACGTCTTTTCCAAAAATCACAAAACGTGTCGTTTAGAATTTGCCAGAACTCATGTTCAGTGGAACATCACAAATTGGTGACACAGATATCACGTTTATGAGAGAGTTAGCGAAAGGTAGACCGGCTACAATCTTATACAGATCGTTAGTTTTCGACGGGAAAACATAATGCTTTTGAGACATAATGGTTGACAAGGACATACCGAACCTGTGAAAGATTTTTACATCACAACATCCTACAAGATCATGTTTGCCATACGTCAGTCAAATTCGGTACGAAAGGTTCGTATTAAGACATAATCCTCGACCATATGCTTCTAGCATAATAACTATACAGAACAATATGAATATAACGAAATTCCTTAAGAATACATTCAAATTTTACTTAGTAGCTAGCCGAGAAGGATGCAAACAAAAATTGGAGTTTGAGGCGAGAATACTTTACCAAAATCCATTTTTTCAACAAAAAACTTATAAATATACGATCATTTTATTCACGAGTATAATAAACCATTTTGGGCCTTTTACCATGAAGCTTGTTAAAAACAAATCGATAACCTCAACATATCCTCTAAAGGAAAATAAATGGGAACAAGCTTATCCGTTCATATGTTTTCCTTATTAAATTTTAATATGACAAAGGGATAACTATATTTTTCAGAAAAATCGATTAATATTTTAGCAATGTGTTATATAAAATGAAGACGTAAAGTCTGGAATAAAATCAATATTTTTTGGTACGAATTTTTTTTATTATATTAAATTTTACAGGGTGACTAGGAAGAAGCTGTGCTATAATCAACACTGATTTTTCAAATGGTAACCTCCAATTTTTTATATACTTTTATACTTCTTGCAAAATTCTGAACACTGTTTCTGAAACATGTCCTATACGTAAATGTCACTGTTTCGACGGTTGAAACTCGAAATGAAATACGATAATTATTTACAAGCATAACTGATTCAATAACCTTGTTCCTTTGTCATATTTTATCAAATTGCCACTTTAAGTTAATTTTAGCTGAAAATGATACTTACTGAGGCAGAGAGGATAGAAATTCTTATATAATGCTATAATATGCCGATTGGGTAAGAACTCGAGAACGAATGTGCCAGTTATTTCAAGAAAAATATCCTAATCTTCCGTCAATTTCACAACGACAGGGAATGAGTGGCCGCCAAGTTTCCAGACTTAAACCCTCTTGACTTCTTTTTGTGGGGTTACCTTAGAGTTTTCCAAACTATATCAATTGACAAACAAAAAAAAAATTGAAAAAACAAAACTTAAAAAATTGAATTATTAAAAAAATATGCTTAATACAGAAATAATCATAAATGTCCACACTGAATTTATAAATCGTTCAGGTTACTGTCAATTAACCAATGGGGGACATAATAAAATAGTAAATTGACTGTTACTTCATTCCAAGTCTTAATTATCGAGAAATCGAAAACAGTTACATATAGATACAGAAACCCGTTCAGAATTTTGCAGGGTGGCTAAAAGTGTACCAAAAATTTGGGGTCACTAACAAATCAAAGTTGATTATAGCACAGCTTCTTTCGGAAAAAATTTATATTAAAAAAAAAGTTGACATGTCCGAACGATTTTTCAAAAAACCTAGAATTTTTTATATAATAAATTTATTCCTTGCTGCATGTTTTCGACCACACATTACAAAATCTGGTTTGTTACATTTTTTTAAAACTAATCAGTGATATAATATCATTTCTGTATTACGTTTATTTTTATTTTTTTTTTGTAGAGCAAGTAAACGAAACAGAGTTTATTAAAAAAAAAAAAGGCAAATTCCGTTCGTTGATGTTCGTTTTTTTTTTGGAATACATGAAAGCATATTCTCGCAAAATTCCACCACAAAACATGGGATTTTTATTGGAAAGCATTTAAAAAAAAAACGGAGATGAATTTTTCAAGTTTTTTTTTTGTATCCTATAAATTAGAAAATGTAACTACTAAAATACCACTTTCGTTGAAAGTACTTACTAAGTACTGTTATGTGAGGGAGAACACATTAAAACCAAGTGAATGAAGCGATTAAATAAGACATTTTATATGACACTTCAACTGTATTTTGAAAACCTATTCAATGATACTCACTTCATAGGGCAATCGGAAACAAAGTTTACTGTAACTTTCAACACAAAACATTGAGAAATAACGAACCTTAAAGGGTTCCTATAAAAAATACTTCAAATATTACAAGATACAAAACAAGAAGAATGAGGAGAAAATTTTTTTCTATTCTACAATTAAACTCTTATTACCTTCTATGAGAAGTTTGTACAGTTTGGTCGTCTTTATCCTGAGTAAATTTATTTCGTCTTCGAACGACTCCAGTTTGTGTCGGAGTTGTTTCTCTAAAAACGAAAAACAAAAATTAACAGGTACACGGTCATTTTTGTTGATTATTTAAACAAAAAACACACAATTACAGAACCTTAATATGCCCACTTATTTCGAAATCGCGGAATGTAATTAAAAAAAAAAACAGGGAAAATTAATAAAAGGTTTGTTCTTCCATCAAGATAACACGCCTAGTAGCATATGTTGTATTGCAATGGTAGCTGTTGAGAAATTAAGATTTGAGTTATTTCAATATCCACATTATTCAGCCGACCTATCCACCAGTGACTATTGCCAGTTGCCAAAACTAAAAGAAATTATCGGCGAAAAATTTTTCATGCGATAATCATTATAGGTAAATTGGTGATTTGAGTAGGTTGGAAAATCTTTTTTCCAGGAAACCATAGAAATATCGAAGCAACGTTGGAAAAGTGCATGGAGGTTGAAGGTGACTCTGGTGAAAAATAAGGTATAGATTTTGTCCAGGCGTAAAGTAATATTTCAAGAAAAGTTAGTAAGTTAAAGTAATCGAATAATTACGGGAAGTTTCTATCATGTGATTTTGTGAGGTGATATACTTCGGTATACCTCGTATTAACAAAGATGACCGGTTTCCCAATTCACTATGTAAATAATCTAGTAAGATATTTCTTATATAACTTGTAAAGGATCTATAAATAATTCTTAACCGGTGTAACCTTTTATTAGTTCTTGAAGTATCAAAAACACATAATTTTCTATCAACGTTATATGAACAAGACGATGCCAAAATTACACACTAAAGCCTAGTTTACAGGACGCTTGTTTTGCTGCTTGATTGCCTGTTTGATGTGATTGTTCTTCTGTGAAGTTGGTTTCACACGCAAGCATTGTTCAGCCAGGCTTATAGATGCTGTCGATACGTTTATGGTGATAGTGTAGCGAGTTTTCTATTAAAATTCACTACCATTTTCAGAGTTTAATAACAATTAATTATAAATTTCACAAGTTTATGAAAGTCGCTATTAATTGTCTTAAATCATTGATGATCTTGGACCAAGTCATAAACGTTCAACTAAGCGTCATTCCTGGCAGCCCTCATAAGTAAAAGCTACTTCTGATGTCCCTCAGGGATCACACATAGGTCCGGTTCTATTTCTTCTGTTCATCAACGACGTTACCTCCTGCTTTGTTTCCTCTCAAGTCCAATTATACGCCGATATCATCTAAAAATCAACGTTTCCAAATGCAAATCTATCAGCTTCTTTAAGTGCGATCACCCAATTGTTAATTCATATGAAATACTGAGTCAACCCGTCGAATCTATCAATGACTTGGGAGTAATTTTCACTGTGAACGAAAGATATGCAATTCAACGTTCATATTGACAGCGTCACAACCAAGGCTCTAAAAATGCTGGGCTGTATTAAGTGAAATTCGAGACATATTAATGACACTACAGCTCTGACTTACTTATAATTATACGCCGATATCATCTAAAAATCAACGTTTCCAAATGCAAATCTATCAGCTTCTTTAAGTGCGATCACCCAATTGTTAATTCATATGAAATACTGAGTCAACCCGTCGAATCTATCAATGACTTGGGAGTAATTTTCACCGTGAACGAAAGATATGCAATTCAACGTTCATATTGACAGCGTCACAACCAAGGCTCTAAGAATGCTGGGCTGTATTAAGCGAAACTCGAGACATATTAATGACACTACAGCTCTGACTTACTTATACAACTCGCTTGTTCGTCACTCTCACCCTCAAAAGCAGACTCGAGAGAGTACAAAATATATTCATGAAATATCTACTATATAAGCACCATTTTCCATCTACGGCTTAGCTTATGAAACTAGACTGATGTGTGAACTCAAGAGTTTAGAGAGCAGAAGAAGAGAAGCCATGTTTTTGTTCCTGTTTAAAATATTTAATAACATAATTGACAGCGACATGCTGCTGAGCGAGATTAATCTGAGGGTCCCATCAAGGCATACTAGGCTGCAACGGCTGTTCCAGGAAAGCTATCATCGCACCAACTACGGCCAGTCCGCCTTCATAAACAGATTTATGGTCAACTATAACCCATTTTATATGAACTGTGACATTTTCAAGCACTCACGCCGAAGGATGAAAACAATTATAATGTTTAAATGATATACTTTGTTGTACATTCTTCTTCTTTTTTTTTTGGAAGTTTTGATTTAGTGTTTGTTTTTTGTTTTGTTCTGTGTCATTTGCCATACCATTTAGAATGTATCATTCTGTAGTGTATGTAATTGGATAAATAAATACATAAATAAAACAAATAATTAAAACCTTCCTCACACAATCCTTATTTCGTGGTTGGATTATATGGGGAGTTGTGATAGAATGGTTGTTACCACAGCTCCCCATACACAGTCCATCACCATCAGATCTTACCTAAAATTTTACATATTGTGTTTAAAGATATATAAGGAATTTATTAGAACTAGTCACTACCGAACTTTTTTACCCTGCACAATAACGACAAGTAAAAGATTTTGCAATTTTAATTCATCGTCATTACCTGGCAAAGCTAAATGTAAGATAAGAGTATAATTTTGATACTCTGGTATAACAAAATAATTGTGGAGCGATGCTGATATGCTAAAAAGCAATGTAGTCGATCCCGTAGCTCGGTGGTTAAGGCGTTTGCCTACGATAACGTATTAATATTAGATGTTCTTACATTCCCCGGTCAGAAGTCAGTGGAAAGACAAGAGATCTTATTAAGTGTGCTATTGATCAATATGAATTGCAAATATCGGAATATACGGAGGTACATACCCGGCTATCTGGAAGGCCTGCGGAAACTGACGTATGTGAAATTGATCCTCCAGGGTTGCGGGGATTAATGACTAAGTACCACACTAGGTGGCAATCTGGCATATAAACCCAGTGATGAAAGCCATATAAGAAAAAAACAATAAGAAAAAAGTAATATAAGTATAAAACATTTCATATAAAATAATATTAGTATATCGGCCCTAAAAAAATCCTTAGAATTTGTCCATGGTGTCTGTTCATATCCAAATGCTCTATCTAGTAAGTAGCACTTTCTAGTTATTTTCAAGTCACCTGCTGTTTTTATTGCCTAATTTTAAGATAAAAAGTTTATATAAATATATTATTCCCTCAAGAGTTTCATTTTCAAGATACCAGATATAGATCCAGAAGAATTTTTAAGACAATTTTTATTTATTTTTGCCAGTGGGGTTACATCAAAGTTCCCTCTTAAAATTTATTTCTAAAAAAGGATGCTATTCTCAGGTTCCTGAATATTACTGCTAGTGCAAGTGTCGAGATTCCGCACCGTTGTGAAATGGGGAAATGAAAGAGCCCGATATAATAAAAAAATCTATTTTCGTGTTTCTCTGGTATTTTTTTTAGTATACAGGGTAATTCTCTGAGAACTTTATCGATCGATTGTGGGATAACTATAATTAGGAAGAATCTGAAAATTTGACAATGTACTCACGTGCTTGGGGGACAGCCGGCTAAAATATTTTCAAGGTGGTGGCACTTCCGGTTAACCGGAAGTAGATGTCAACTTGCTTATTTTAAATGGAACACCCTATATATTATAGTATTTTTCGTTTTTCTAGACATATGTATAATGTTCTATACTTAAGTCTCGCCGTTTTGGAAATATTTAAATTTTTAGGTCAAAAATGACGTTTGCAGACCAATACTTAACTATAAATTTTTCGTATAAGAAAGTCTTTATTATTAAATTTGGGTTAGTTTTCTTGTAGACGAAGATCGACTTTAGTAGTCCTTCTATGATATTTTGAAAATTATTAGTACAGAGTGGTCAAAAAAGAAGTATAAAAATTATATTTAAAAAATCGTCAAAAGTTAATTTTTTGAAACAGAAAGCACCAATTTTTATAATTTGATCATATTAAGCTTTCAAAATAAAGATAACTTTGTATAAGGTCTTCTATTCCAAAAATGCTATACAACTTAAAAGTTTTGTTATTAGTTGGCCATGACGGCAAGGCGTGACGAACATAAAACAATAGAACCCTACATAATTGTCACTATTTCAAAAACAAGCGATACATTCGTGATCCAATATCCGCAGAAACAGAAACCAACACCACCAACTGTTAAAAGGATTATTGAAAACTTCAAGAACTTTGGATCCATAAAAACAAAAAGAAATAGAAATAAACCAGTTGTTAATAATGAAAATATAGAAATTACAATTTTAGGATATTTCGCCGCATATTCGACAATATCTACAAGGCAAGTAGCATTAGAGTCTGGATTATATCAAACATCAGTTTTAAGGATTTTATGGAGACACAATTTTCATCCCTATGTATATTCCATAGTACCACATTTAAAAGATACTGATTTTCCATGAAGAGTAGAATTCTCTCAATTTATTTTACTTCGGTCACAAGAAAATGCTGGTTTTTTGGATAATATTATTTGGTCGGACGAAGCCAAATTTACAAAAAATGGATTGTTTAATCAACGCAATTCCCAATATTGAGTGACTCAAACGTACATCCATTTAGAGAATTAAATTTTCAAGTCTTGGCAGTTTAACGTGTAATGTGCTACAAGAAATGACGGCGTCGTCGTCCTAGAATTCTACCATGATAATTTGAATGGTAAGTTAGCCATTTTTGACGACTTTTAGATACAAAATAAGTTTTTTAACTTATAGGTGAGCGTTACTTCGACATTTTGAGAAATTTGGAAGTGGACTATTTAGATAACTTGCGGCTGGCTGATCATAGAAATCGATTTTATCAACATGATGGGCACAATACCACATTAACCACTATGGAAGATTGCATGCAGCGGTCAGAATAGCATTTGAAGAACTTAATCCCCAGTCAATAAGACGAGCCACCCATGAAGAGTTCCTGCTTAGGTGCGAAAAATGGAAGTTCAACGGCGTCAATTTGAACATTTACTCAAATAATTTTTGTAACTTTATTTTATTAAAAACTGGTTTATTTCTATTTCTTTTAGGTTTTATAGATTCAAAGTTCTTGAAGTTTTCTATAATCCTTTTAACAGTTGGTTTCTGTTTCTGCGGATATCGGATCGCGAATGTATCGCATGTTCTTAAAATAACTCTATCACATTCTCCATAAATAATAAATAAGTTTAAATAATCTTCGTGCATGTAATTTAATCGCCCCGGCATGATTATTATTAATGAATGTCAAATGGCAAGGAATAGTGACAATTCTGTAGGGTTCGATTGTTTTATTTTTGCCACGCCTCGCCGTCATGGCCAACTAATAACAAAACTTAAAAGAAGTATAGCATTTTTACAATCGAAAAATGCTGAATTGCCAATATATTGAAAACAACAAATTTTTGAAATAGACAACCTTATACAAAGTTACTCTTATTTTTAATGCTTAATATGATAAAATTATAAAAATAGGTGCTTTCTATTTGAAAAAATTTACTTTTTATGATATTTCAAATATAATAACTGCTCCTAAGGTCTATCTTCGTCTACAAGAAAACTAACCCAAATTGAATAATAAAGACTTTCTGATAGGAAAAATTTATAGTTAAGTTTTGGATCGAAAACGTCATTTTTGACATAAAAATTTAAATAGGTCCAAAACGGTGAGACTTAAGTATAGAATATTATACGTCAAATATGTTTAGAATTTTACGTAAAAATCAAAAATGCAATAATATATAGGGTGTTCCATTTTAAATAAGCAAGTTGACATCTATTTCCGGTTATACCGTCATCTTGAAAATATTTTAGCCGGCTGTCCCCCATGCACGTGAGTACACTGTCAAGTTTTCAGATTCTTCCTAATTATAGTTTTCCCACAATCGATCGATAAAGTTCTCGGAGAATCACCCTGTATAATTACATACTAATAAGAATAAAAGCACAAGTAACATGATGTGCGGAAACACCTTTCAATATTAGACTACTCTTATTCATTTTACGATAATGAATTACATGCCCGTTTTGGCCCGGAATCATGCAAAATAATATTTAAAGAAACACCAATAGTTTTTCATAATCAGACGATAGTATCTCCTAAGCTAAGCTAAAAATGAATTATTTTGATATACCTAGCAGTATTGTGTAGCGATTCGTTCTCTTGCCTTAACACAGCCATATAATTTGTAACCAAATTCCAACATTTTTTCATTCTATCTTCGTAAATCAAAACTCCAACTTGTCCCGCAGTTTGTACGATTTCGTTAAGTTGTTGTTTAATGTTTTCTAATAGTACAAATACAGGCATAATTGGTTCAGCAGTTCCAATACACACGTGATCCCTAAAAATTAAAATATCTGCCTAAATAACGAAATAAACAAGAAATAAAACAATGAAAGTTAAAACTATTAAATAAGTCGAGGTCACGACGATAGCCGTTTTTTCCACAATTTCTCATGGCTCTGTTTTTAATCTACAGGGTGATTTTGAAAATCTTCGTTTTTTTAGACACATCTGGTATTTCTGTTATACAGTAAATTTTTGAAAAGCCTAATTTATACTTAATCAATATCTAAAACAATATACAGGGTGTCTATTTAAAAAATCATAAGTTTGATTAATATCTTAAAAACTAAACTTTTTAGAAACAAACTGACTGCGCGTTAAACTTTACGTAAAAAACTCTATAAAAAGCAGTTTTTACCTTTTTGATGTGCCTAAAAAACGAACATTTTCAAAGTCACCCTGTAGATTAAAAATTAAGACAGCCATGACAAGTTTGACACCAGAATCTATTGTTTCGTTAAAAAGTAGGACACCAAAGTGAAGACCGCAACACTATAGCTTTGAAAATAACTCCAATACCCCCTAAAAGTGTCGAAAATGGGACACCCCGTACATCTACTAGAGGATATTTGATTTAGTGACCCAATCATGATTTCTTAAAAATTTACATGTAACCATACATCTATTTTCACTTTATTTCATATATTAGGAAAGAAAAATAAAACTGAAAACTGAAAGTCACTTTTCAAAATTTAATGCAACGATAATAAATAAGGAGTCGTCAGAAAGTCAACTTTAAAATGATTAACCCGATTATAGATCATATTTTTTAGATTTTGAAGATGATTAATAGCAAACATATTGCCTTTAATTTTTTTAAGAAATCAAGATCAGTAGATTGTCATTGCCGTTACTGGCCGGAATAACTTTAAAAATGTTGATAAAAAAATATAATTAGAATAAGAGCACTTTGAAATGAGCGATAGTGTGTTAAATGTGATTAAAGCAAACCGAAGTTACATCATTTAAACATTTTAAATTGCTATCGTACGTAACAAATTATTTTAACAAAATTTGTAGAGGAATGAATGGGGACCGAAAAAATTATTTCTGATTTATACTTATATTTATAAAAATTAACGAGCATAAGTAGAATTAGAAATTTATAAATATTTTCTAGATTTTATCCTTTTTACTTTGTTTTTATTTAAAAAAAAGAATACTAATCACTAATAGCCAGATTCACTATTCTAAGAAGATTTAACACTTAAACCCGGTCTAGGTGCCCTGAAATTTAGAGCTTACAGTTGACCAGTTTTGTTTATATTATCATAATGTAATTTATACAGAATTATTCACTCCATACGGAACGGAATATTGCGGCCAAAATACGTGACTTTCAAAAAGTTTTATTTTTGGGATATATGAGGGTCTAATATAGTTACTTTTTAAAATTATTTTCATATTATAAAGAGTGTCTCAAAAGCTCTGAAAGTATCAAAGTTGTATTTTTTTAAATGGCACCCCCTGTATATTATTGCATTTTTGGATTCTCCGATCAAAATAAGTGCCTATTTTAATAAGGTTTTTAGAACCTAAACCTTAAAGCGTTTTAAATAATTTGAATTTAGACAAAATCTAACCTAACTTTCATGTTTCAAATACTTAAGAAGTATTCCAGTTATGTACTCGCAATTTACAGTGAAGTGTAACAATAAATCATATTTTATATCCCAATTATAATAAACTTGCTATATTATACAGAGTGTCCAAAAATTAAAATTGATCAAATAAGAACTTTAAGCGGCTATAATTTGATTAACTTAAATAGAAGGCTATACTTTTTAACTTACCAGAAAATGTTCTTTTTAAATAATTATCGAATGGTATAAGTGTTCTATAGCTAAGTCTTGGCGTTTTCACAGAATACGCCAAATAATCGTTTTCTGCACACCATTTTATGTTTTTTGAATAAATGTTCTAATGTATCTAGTTGCGTATGGCATTTGGAAATGACACAAAGAATGTTCAGAAACTCGGAATGCGATTTATAGTCGCCAACAGGCTATAACAGCAATAATGGTAATAACGTATTGACGATAGTACAAAACAGAAGCAAAATATTTATAGTAGAAGTTCGAAATGTCGACCATCCATTTCCAAACACTTACATATTCTTTTTTCGAAACCACTGCTAACTCTGGACAACATTTGCGGGGTTAAGTTTAAAAAACGTCTCTTATGTTGTGGTGTTGTCGGGGGCGTATGCTAGACAATTCCTTTTATGTATTCCCATTAAAAGAAATCTGGTGGAGTTAAGTCCGGAGAACTCGGGGGCCAATTCCGTCTCTCAAAATTCACCTGTTTCGACAGATGACATTTAAAAATTGTCGAACCTCGCGATGATAATGAGGCGGAGCTCCATCCAGTTGAAGCCACACAGTTGTTCTAATATTTAAAAGGACATCTTCTAATAACACTGGAAGGTGTAAAAGAAAATTTCGAAATGTCAAATCATTTAAAGGTCCTTTAAAAAAGTAGGGCCCAATTAAGTATGGACCAAGTATTCCTCCCCACACATTAACCGACTATCTATTCTGGTTTCTCATAACTCTGTATTCATGAGGATTTGAATCAGCATAGTAATGGAAGTTGTGTCTATTCACGAAACCATTGTTATGAAAAGTACATTTATCACTAAACAGCACTTATCAAAGAACTGTTCATTTCTGCCGCTTTATCTAACACCCACAAGCAGAATTCAGTTCGGCTGTCAAAATCATTTCCATGAAGCTCTTGACAAAGCTGGATTTTATAAGGATGAAATCTGTATTTGTTAAGAGTCCTTGAAACACTTGCTTGGCTAATGTTAGTATTTTCGGATATATGATTCTAATATTGGGATTTTCGATCACTGAACCAAGTACAGTAAAAACATTTTCTTCATCCTCAGTGACAGATTTTCTTATAACAGGCTTTTCATAACTGACACTTCCACTTTCCCAAAACTGGTTTGTTTCACAAAAACGGCTGGTTTAGGATGGTTTCTTTCAGAAAACCTTTGAGCATCGACTCAACGAACAATTTTGATGACATTCTCCAAGGATAAAAATCATATCATATCATATGACAAAGCAATAACACAACAATATTCAAATAATTCAGTTCAATAAATGAAGTTTCACAGTTACAAAAAATAATACGGCTACTATAACAACAGGCTTTGCAGACTAAACTGACAGATTACATGAATTATCTGACGTTTCTAAACGCCATAGGTAACTAGATACATTAGAACATCTATTCAAAAAACACAAAATGGTGCAGAAAACGATTATTCTGTGAAAACGCGAAGACTTAGCTGCATGCGATAGGTATTTAAAAGGTATATTTTCTGGTAAGGTAAAAAATATAGCATTCTATTTAAGTTAATCAAGTTATAGCCACTTAAAGTTTTTATTTGATTAGTTTTAATTTTTGGGCACCCTGTATAATATTGCAAATTTATTACCATTGGGATATAAAATATGATTTATTGTTACACTTCACTGTAAATTTCGAGTACATAACTGAAATACTTCTTAAGTATTAGAAACATGAAAATTAGGTTAGATTTTGTCAAAATTCAAATTATTTAAAAACCCTTAAGGTTCAGGTACTATAAACCTTATTAAAATAGGCACTTATTTTGATCGGAGAATCAAAAAATGGAATAATAAACAGGGGATTCCATTTAAAAAAACAAAACTTTGATACTTTTAGAGCTTTTGGGACACCACCTAACTCCTTTATAATTAAAAGTTAATGTAGCATCTTATTTTTATTCTAGCGAAAAACACCACAATCCAGGATGGGCCAAAACTAAGAAACAAAACACTTCTAGTTTCAATTCTTAAACATGCAATAAATTTCTTTATATTAGAAATTTCTCCGAACTGATCTTAAAAAGAAAAACACATACAAGAGACACCGGAAAAGAACACGGTTAAAACATAAAACTGGGGTAAAAGACGGCAGCTGCGCTATTTTTTCAAGGTAGACGACCGAACATCGAACCCCGAAACAATTTCAAGTCGGTGACAATCTTCGAACATTCCCTCGAACAACTTTCGTGTATTTGCGAAGTCTCGACAAAATTTAAATGCTATATTTGCCTGCACCTGCCTATAATATACATTTACTTACACGTAATGCACACAATATATTAAAATAATTTTAAAAAGTAACTATATTAGACCCCATATATCCCAAAAGTAAAACTTTTTGAAAGTCACGTATTTTGACCGCAATATTCGGTGCCATATAGGGTGAATAACCCTATATATATATATATATATATATATATATATATATATATATATATATATATATATATATATATATATATAGAACTCTGTTATGATATATAACGTTTGCTACGTTTCATTTAATATTAAGTGTAGAGTACTTATCAAAGTTCAAATCATCCAAGTTTCAAAATAAGCCTCCAGTAAAACAAGGTCTATTCAAAAAACTATGAGTTATTCAAAATGTTTTAACTTACCTTAAACGATGAGAAATATCCCTAACCAAATTCAAAATTTCCTCGTATTGATATCTATATTTTCCTGTTTGTCGTTCGATTTTTCCAGCAATAGACTTAGAACTTGCCAGCAACTTTAATGTTAAAGTTGTAACATTCTTTTCCATTTCATCTTTATCCAATGTCTTCCTTTAAAAAAATATTAGTGATTAACTTTTGACCAACAAAAATAAATGAAAATTTTAAATAAGTGGGATTGAAAGACACTTCAGTTTGAAGGTATTTTTATCCATATTTATCCATAAGTTTTAAGATACTTTATGATGAAGACAAATTGTATGTTGAGTGTTTTCCAAAAATCTCCAATGTTCTGGCTGCACATTCTGTAACACATACGTTTTCAAACAAAGAGGCCGACTATAAATTACATCAGGGGCCCTATCCTCGACCTGGGGAACGTGAAGTGAACGGTGAAAAGTTGGCGAACGTGTATTCTTGAAATGTTCATCACTCATATCCTCGTTCGCCCGGTGGAAGGCAAGCGAACGGTGAAACATGCGCAAATGAAATGTCAGCCGCGAAATGACATATTTAACGCACGAATTTCAAAAAATAAAATAGAATTAAACATTTTTATTTTATTTTTGGTTTTTCAAAATAACAATTTCAAATAATATGTTGACGAACCGTTTCTTTAAGACGTTTTATTTTTTGAATAAACAGTTAATTAGGTGGTACCCCGATATTTTTAATATTTTCAAATTTTTTTATAAAATATCCTTAGAAAGTTGAATATGTCTCGCAAATATTAAGTAAATTTGAGATTACAGACATATAAAATTATTATAGGAGATTCTGTTCATAAAACAATTGTATGAGCATGCTATTTAAACATGTTTTTTTAGGGCCAGTTCTACTTATGGATTTAACATAAATACTTGTGTCCATAACAGCCGAGTATCTAACATAATTCTTTTCACGACGCAACTGAAAATAAATTTGAGAAATCACAATTTGTAAGCTATCTGAAACTTTTATTTAAATAAGCAACAAATTTTATATTTAAATTATGTTAACTACAGCACTTAACTTAATTAGACTGTGTTAAACACTATACGACATTACTATTAAATAAATATTATGATGATAATTTATCGGGACATATAAATATGAACCCTACAGACCAACGAATGAGGTCCTTCAGCATAAAAATCTTATTTAGGGTACATTTGATCTTCAAGCCTCTACAAATCTTTATAAAATAAAAAAAATATATATTAAAAGTTGAATGTGATATCCGCCAGTATCTTTAATGGACGTCTTCTGTCTGGCCTTTGGTTTTGGTCCCTGGTCATAAACAGTTTCTCTATCATTGTTCAGTTTCAAGCTTTTTTTCAAATTTAGTTGTCAGGACAAAACATCTTACAGTAAGAGGCTGGATATTTTGTGAATTCATACAATAAATAACTGATTGGATAGTTTCTGTAGTGGATTGGGATGATGGTTTTTAGTCATACTTCGTAGAGTTGTAATTTCCACCGTTTCAACGTTTATCAGTGCTGGCTTTCTGCAATTACTGTCAGTATATTACTTTGTATATATGATTGCTGTTTTTCTAGATATCCCTTCTTCTTTATATATTAGAATCTTAAAGTACTTGGCTCTTTGTATGCATTTTTGTTTAACAGTTCTAGAGTGTCAGTTTAAGATAAATTTAATCCAGGTAAAGTACAAATATTGTAATGTAAGCAATAACTTCACAAAAATAACAACAGCACTATTTTTTTTTACTTTTGACGATTAATTTAACGTACCAAAACTACTTTTTGCGTAAAATGATAACCAAACATACTACGGACATTGTCGGTCTGACAGCTCAATTCAATCTGTCATCCATTTTATTTTTTGAAATTCTTGGGTTTTAGCACGTTCATATCTGGCAACATTGCCTTTTCAAGAATACGGCTTTTATTGTCAAAAAGTTCACATCGCCATTCCCATCGCCACTCACATCACCTTTCACATCACACTTTCGAGGATAGGGGCCCAGGACTTAAGGGAGAGGGGTGGGTGGCGTATTTTTCTACGATTCATTATATGGGGGAAAGACGAGGATTAATGAATCCTACGTGATATTTAAAGAAGTATTATTAAAATGAGTATATAATTAAATATTCCAAGAATACACTACGGTACTTATTTAACACTTGAAACTTTCTTGTGAATTATATAAATGTGCGATAAAATATAATTAAATAGCCAATATTTATAGATAAATCATATTTACAAATTTTTGTAATATTAAACTTCGTAAGGAAATATCGACGTATGGATAAATCAAATTCTAATTATTTTACGTAAGATGTTTGGGAGGAGGGAGAGGTTATAAAATTCCTACGGTCCCGTACGTAGGGGAGAGAGAGATTGAAAATGTTGATAAAAATCCTTACGTAACTAATGTACGACCACAAAGAATGAGGAATATATGTAGATTAAAAATTCGAAATGGCAACAGCTCAAGTCCAATAATTAACATATGTTTATTACAGATATGTTTTGAACAATAATGGAATTATGAGATATTTATTAAGTACAAAAAAATACCTTGGACTTCCGTCAGTTAGTTCTAGTTCTTCAATAATGTCATCAGCAAAACTCTTGAGATCCAAAGAAGGGACTTCATTTATGGACTAAAAATAATAAATAATATAAGCTTGTTTTCAAGCTAAAATACTGATATATAGTTTTAAAAAATACACCATATATTATACTTTAGTACTAAATACACAACTGTGTGATAATGAATTCAATTTATATTGGAAGGTAGCAAAAAGTAATTGTGACGGAAAATTACTCTATATATCTTTTAAAAGAAGTTATGAAGAAAAATAAAGTAAATTTATGTCATAACTTTTGTATTTCCCTCGCTCCCTGGAAACTTTAAATCCCATTTTCATATATTACTGCCCTAAGTTCTGACCAAAATAAAAATTATAAAAACATTGGAATCGTGAAAATGTACATATTTTATTGTCTACAATCCATAGAATATACAAATATAATAATAACATCTCGTGTCTCTACACATTTTTTTTTTTAAATCCACATGCCAGATTATTGGCCACATGTGGCCTTTAATGAACAACTTTCAAAATGACAAAAACAATCTTTAATGCTTTTATATTTGATGAGATGTAAAATCCATATCCCACAAGTAGCACTCAAAGTATATTCAAATTTTAATTCCCATAAGATCAATATTCTGAATTAATAAACTAGATTTTTCTGTTAGATGTTACAAATTAAGGTAGTATTAGTTGACAAGCACAATCCATGAGTAGTAAAAAAAAATCACCAAAGAAAACGTCCCTGGTAGACGTTTAAAGAAAGTAAAAATATACCCGAACGACACTTGGCCGTACCAAGAGACTGATCGGACCTAAAAACCTTATTCCAAATTATCAATTTGGGTTTCGAAGTAAACATGGAACCACAAAACAAGTAGACAGAATCGTAAACAAGATAAACGAAGATTTCAACAATAAAAGGTACTGCTCAATAGATTCCATAATTCCTACTTCTGAAATCCTATCTAACCAACAGGTTAAATTATTAACAAGGGTATTCAATTGACAACAATGATGATGTACAACATCTGCCAGTAATAGCGAAAGCTTTTAGATTCCAGAATAAGTTGTGCAATCGTTGACGCTGCCTATTATATACCCAATACTCTTATTTAATGGTAAGTTTTCATTTCAACAGTAAAAGAAGTTATCAGTGAATATAATGAAAAGTACCGTGAGCTAATACACGTTCATCCAACAGTGCAAGCTAGAGGTCTGTTTATGGAAACTTACAAAATACAAAGAATAACAAGATTTAATCTGAGTCGACGAACAAGTTTATTTAAAATTAAAATCTTATTTTCAACTTTTAGTTCTTAGTTTATAAAAAATTTAATTAATTAGTCTTCGTTGACATACGCCATACGAAATTATGAATAGTTAATAAAAAAAATAAAGTAGTATATTTATTGAAATGTATTGGCACAAGTCAGCGTTTAAGATTACACCTGAAGATAATTGTCTGTCTATATCAGGAATCGAGGCAGAAAGAGAAAATATTTAGATATCTCTCTCATGGTATCTCTGGTGATGTCTATTCCATAGAGGCAGAACAAATTGTGATTCATCAAAAGCTTAAATTTTATTTTTAGATTCTAGAGGCTTGAAAACAAAAAAATCTTTCATATAAAGGTTACATAAACTCAAAATTATAATGAAAATATTTTAATAATACAGCTGATCTCTTGTTTATCAACAGCAAATGAACCAATAAAATTTTAAGAATCGATCTTAACGAAGCTCACTACTTAACATGAATTTAAATTATTTGATCATTTATTTCTATATAGTACTCCTAGATTTTTCCCTACCACTTCTAAATACACCCTTCCCCTTGAAGAGTTATTTTTTCTCCTTGTTACTTTTAAATTATACTCCCAAAATTATGAGTAGACACTTGCAAAAAAAATATCATAGCTTCCCTTGGGTCATAACTTCATTAAGAAATGTTATACTTTTCTTCCTTGTTGGATAACTATATATTTATTTTTAATTTTATTTCAAAAATGAATTAAATATTGAAATAAAAAATGTAGTTAACACACGCTTAAGTTATAGGTGGGATTAGAGCTTACATCACAGTTATCAAAATCAGTCAGTTCAGGTTAGTTGGATAACTATATATTTATTTTTAATTCTTTTTCAAAAAGGAATTAAATATTGAAATAAAAAATGTGGTTAATATATGCTTAAGTTATAGCTAAGATAAGAACTTATATCACAGTTAATACTAAATAGACATTTATTGTAGAATGATAATTTCTTACAGCTATCAAAACCAGTCAGTTCAGGTTAGTTGGATAACTATATATTTATTTTTAATTTTATTTCAAATTAAATATTGAAATGAAAAATGTGGGTAACACATGCTTAAGTTATAGTCGGGATTGGAATTTTCATCACAGTTAATACTAAATGGACATTTATTGGAGAATGATAATTTCGTACAGCTATCAAAACCAGTCAGTTAAGGTTAGTTAGATAGCTATATATTTATTTTTAATTCTATTTCAAAAAGGAATTAAATATTTAAATAAAAAATGTGGTTAACATATGCTTATGTTAAATATACATTTGTTATAGAATGATAATTTCATACAGCTGTCAAAACCAGTCAGTTCAGGTTAGTTGGATAACTATATATTTATTTTTAATTCAATTTCAAAAAGGAATTAAATATTTAAATAAAAAATGTGGTTAACATATGCTTATGTTAAATATACATTTGTTATAGAATGATAATTTCATACAGCTGTCAAAACCAGTCAGTTCAGGTTAGTTGGATAACTATATATTTATTTTTAATTCAATTTCGAAAATGAATTAAATATTGAAATAAAAAATTTAGTTAACATATGCTTAGTTATAGTTGAGAATAGAACTTACATCACAATTGTTACTAAATGGGCATTTATTATAGAATGATAATTTCTTGCAGCTATCAAAACCAGTTAGTTCTATATCTAAAGATGGCGAATCAGGACTTACTGGACGGCTAGCTAAAGTGAATTTGTTCACAGTTTTTCCTTCACTAAAAATAAATTTACTTTGAAATTATAGCCAACAAACAGTGAAACTTACGGTAAAGATTATCTTCAATATAAAGTATTTTAATATGGAAATTTAGTCAATATAGGTCAACTTACACTTAAGAGCGTATAATATCACCCAATTCAGGAACCCTAAATGAGTTACTCAATGCATTCAATGTGACGTAATTACGTTTACGGCAGCAAGAGACCTAATTAGGATAATCGAGCAATGTCGATCTTCCTCACACAGTTAGTGTGGCCTAATAGCATTTAGAGTACGTAGTCAATGTGCGGCGAGCAACGCATTGATTTGGTCGTTGGTGACGCGTGAAAATGGCGAATAAAGAAAAGGAATTTAAATATTCTCGATATTTATAATGATATATCATACTTATGATATCAAAGTTATAAAAAGTATTTACACAATAATATTAGATACGATGGTTATAGGGTGCCGTTCGCCTACCAATTCTTCCGACTGATTTAAGATTGTGATTCAGGATCGACGCTCTCTAAAGTTCTACACATCCTAGTTTGGGACCCTGAATGTTGTGTAGCTAATAGCCCTTTTACTAGAAATAATGAAATATCTTAAATCCTAACAAAAGATTTATACTTTAAATTATGTTTTCAGTTAATTAAAAACAATAAAAAAAAAATCCTTTATAATTCCGGAAAATTCAAAAAGTTTAAAAAAAAACTTTGTAAACTTACTGGGAAGAGAAGGATTTACCTTCAATTTTATCCATTAAATTTTTAAACAAAAACTCATGAGTCAAAAAATAAGAAAAATACTTAAAATTATAAAACTGACATAACTATGACAAATAAAAAAAATCAGGTACTAATATGAAGATTGAAGTTCGCCAGGAAACGTTAACTGAAGTGGAAGTTGTAGCCTTCCCTTGTAGGTACATATAAGGTAAAATTGCGGACTAGTTACACACGTGGCAGAGAAAATTTGAAAAAATAAACCATATCGTGTTATCTCACACTGGGGATTATGTAGTTTATCCTGGAGGATTGCCTTGGCTCTAATAAATATACTTAGTCGGAAGATTACAAATCCTTTTTGGAAATGAAATTAAAAAGAATATGCAGGTGTACATCGTAGCTAAATGATCCGCATTAAAGATGGTTCAATGGTATTCCGTATTTTTTCATTATGCTGATTATAAATCTTCCACATTGTTTTAAAAGATTGCCTCCGATATAATATAATAAATTGTTTTATAATACCAATACGACCATCAGTTATTTTTTCCTACCAGATAAGTTAATTAAAAAGACTGTTTACAACCAGTGGTGAGTTGTCGATGTGTGCGATATTCTTGCCAACGTTTGTGTATTTTAAATGCTAAGAGTTTTACCATGATATGTTTACCAATAGAAAACTAAAGCACTGTTCCTAATTCCGTGGCATTATTGCTAAAATAGCAACTTTAGCGTATATTCATCGCTTGAGGTGCCATTGTTGTTTAGATAGCTGGATGTGAAAGAACTGACAATAATCGGCTATAAAAATAAATATACCAAATAATACGAAAATTTTGTTTAAAGTATATACCCTCCTCTATCAAACATTTCAAATGTATATCGATATTTATTCAATAAAATACCGCGAAAGTGTGAATTTTAAGATTACTTTGCATTATTTTTAAAATTCGAAACGAATCAAATCAAAGGTCACTGATTCGAGATTGACCGCGGATAAAAATATTTTTCTGAGATATCTCGTCTGCTGGCTGGCACGGTACCGACCGAGAATATCCTTAGTCCTAAGGGATAATAACGACTTTGTTTGAAGAGTTGGGATTAACTGTAAACAGTAACATTATCTATAACTCAACACATATCCTATACTGCAGAACTAAGTAGAAGACAACGGGAAACCACTACGAATATTTAAAGTACAAACACTATCCGTTACCAATACTCAAATTGGGCATAGTACCCGAAGAAGATGAAGTAAATACTTGTAAAAAATTTTGCCCGTATGCTTTCAATTAACTCATAGGCCAGCGGAATTAGCAGCTGGAAAAAAATTATTTTTAGTAGACTTCTGACTATGTAGAAACCTTCGGAATGATAATACTAATTATGTAGTATCTTATATCTCTTTTTCTTTTTTGGGGAAAATTTTTTATTTAAGAATTAAGATGTGAAAAACAGTTTTTTCGAGTTCTAGGAAAAGGTATTGTTTTTCAGTAAAAAAGTTTCAAACAAAAGTTATGTACTTTGAAAATATCTACAAAATGAGCTAAAGCTCATTCAAATCGGATAATTTGTTTGTTAGTTATTGCCAAAAAACCTGCTCATATGTTTTTTTTTTCAATAGAAAAATATATTGCATTAATTTTATATTACACCGAAAGGAGCCTCTCGTTGCATACAACAAATATGCAAAATTTCAAGTAAAAATATTCAATAGTTTTTTGTACAGTGAATTTGTTTATAACATTTTATGTTTTTTCGATTGTTTATCTCAGCGATCTAGAGATCGTACAGTGATCTGCGGGTGCGCAAATGAAAGCTCGAGACATACTAACAATAAGATAAGATAAGATAATTTATTAGTAATAATATACAAATAGTAGTTTTACAAGTCAAATAAATAAAATATTAAAATTTTGTCAATTAATTATTATCATTAATACAAATAAAACATTACACGATATTGATTCTTCCTTAAGAAGAAAGTTTTGGTAAAAAAAAGCTAAGAGAAGTTGACAACAGACAAGGACAGTACTACAGATTAAAATTAGATTCGAAATACTCCTCTGAAAAAAAACGCGTTCAGCACAAGGTAGCTCTTGATTTGTTTTTTGTACTGATAGAAGTTAAGAGCTTTAATTCTAGCTGGCACGCAGTTGTAGAACTTTATTGCTAAATATCTTGAACCATTTCTGGATCTCTCAAGCCGGCCAAAGTCTGGTACAAGATTGTTGTTGTTTCTTGTTGGATAGTTGTGAATATCTTCGTGTGATCTGTATAGATCAAGATTTTGTTTAACGTACAACAAACACTGCATAATGTACACACAAGGTAAAGTTAAAATTTTTAAATTCTTAAACGAATTTCGACAGTCTTGTCTATAACCAAGCCCCGAGATAATACGAATGCATTTTCTTTGTTGTCCAAATGCCTTATCAGTATGACAAGAGTGACCCTAGGAAAGAATAGCATAAGCCAAAAGAGAATGAAAGTTACTGTGATATGCTGTCAGAAGAGTTTCTTTGGAAGTTACCCGTACAAGACTCCTGAACAGGAACAGTTGTTGGGATAGTTTTTTTGAGAGATTAACAAGGTGTTGTTCCCAGGTTAACCCTGCATCTAGGTGTACTCCCAGAAATTTGACCTCCATTGCACATTGAGGTAGAAAGGACTGTACAATTTCACTGTTATTCCTTAGAGTAAAATTAATACTTTGTGATTTGAAGTTGTTCAAGGATAGACGATTGGCTCCAAACCTTTGAAATAGTTTTTTTTTGTGAAGTTTGGTAATCAAGACTGTCAATCTCTGAAGGGTTATAATTTATATAAAACGTTGTGTCGTCAGCAAACAAAACAGTACTGACTCCCTTGCCCTTACAGTATGCCAGGTCATTTATATAGATGAGGAATAAGATGGGACCTAATACCGACCCTTGAGGTACACCATACCTTAAGGATTGTTTTTTAGAATTACACTGCCCAAAGTGAACATACTGATCACGATCCGACAGATATGAATTAAGTAGCTGAATGGCATCAGCCTGAAAATTGTAGAATGGTAGTTTTTTTTTAGAAGAATGCTATGTGTAACGCAATCGAATGCCTTTGTGAGGTCTAAAAAGGATGCAAGAGTATCAAGATACTTTTCAAAGCCCTGTAAAACATTACTAGTGAAGTGATCAATAGCTAAAGTTGTGGTCCTGTTCTTTCGGAATCCAAACTGGTTCAAGGCAAATAATTTGTTTGACTCAAAGTGATCATTAGCCTGATGTTTCAAAATTCGTTCATAAACTTTTGACAAGATTGGTAATAAAGATATGGGACGATAATTGTTGCAGTCATCAATGGAGCCCTTATTCTTGAAGTGGGGTACCACCTTTGCAGTTTTGAAAACTTTAAGAAATGTACTGCAAGCTATAGATTGATTTATCAATATTGTTAGGGGCTGAACTATTATATCCTCAATTTTTTTAATAATTTTTGTGTTAATTCCGTCAATATCTTTGCTGTTACTACTTTTTATTTCAAAAAGAGAACCAAATTAATTGTCGATTTTAAATTGTTGAAACAGATAAATAAAGTTGTGGTTGGTTTTTTCGTCATAAACAAATAGAATAACTCTTCAACAATTGTTGATATCGAAGTGCCGATAAGCGGACGTGATAGGTGAGATTTCGGCGCATATTTTGAAAAAAAGAAATAAATTTTGTACGACCACTAAAAGCTGAGATAGATTTTTTTTTAAATCGCTGTTGCGTTGTCTATTATTAAGGGATTATTTAAGTAGGAACTCATAGGGAGATGGTTAAACTATTATATGCAGCAGTTTTCAACTCAATTATTTCCAAAATTGTTGATGTTGCAGTAGTTTAAAGTCGCACCTACTCCAAGAGTCAGAAAGTGAGCAGTGGAGGGGGGAGGGGCGTTCTTTCAGCCTGCACCGCGCGGAAAAAACAGACTCGGACGCTTCACGTTCGTTTCGCCGGAAAAATTTGGATTCTCTCGGCGAATATTGGTCATAGAATTTCTATTTTTTTTAATATGTGGTTTCTCAACGAGATATGAACAATAGATGATGTTTTTGTAATCAAATTATTGTTAAACATAGCAATAAAAAAATTGTTGCACGTACTTTTAAAATTGCGAAAACAATGTTACAGTGGTCAACAGTAAACTACTAATTAGGAATATTAAAAATCAGATTGACTTTTAATGTAGTATTTATATTTATGGAGTTATAGCATGAAACAAATTGTGACTGTCATTTACCGCCAAATTATTAGTTGTACAAGAAAAACATATGTTAACTTTTTTGTTTATTTTATTAGACGAACATTTTTCACATTATCATAATCATAATTATTTTCTCCGCTATTACTTTCATCGTCTTTGAAATTAATATTACAATAATTCTCGATTGGATAATCGCTTACAATACACTGTGCAAAAAACTATTGAATATTTGTATTTGAAATTTGTTGTTAGCAACAAGAAGCTCCTTTTGTTTTACTATAAAGTTAATACAATATATTTTTCTATTGTTTATAAACAATTGAAGAAACAGCCATTTTTGCAGGTTTTTTGCAATAATTAACGAACAAATTATCCGATTCGGATGGACCTTAGCTCATTTTGTAGGTATTTTCAATGCACACAACTTTTGTTTGAAACTTTTTTACTGAAAAACAACAGTTTTTCCTAGAACTTGAAAAAATTGTTTTTTTACATCTTGATTGTTAAATTAAAAATTTTCCATAAAGAAGAAAATGAGACATAAGATACTACATAATTACTATTATCATTCTGAAGGTTTCTACGTAATCAGAAGTCTACTAACAATAAATTTCAAAATCACCTCATATGAGGCCAACTCCGCCGTCCTATCAAAGACACATGCGACGAAAAAAAAAACTAACGTCAACAATTTCCACGGAATTCTAATATAATGCGCGCCCGACAAGCACTTGACTAGTTTTTTAAGACACTCTATTTAATAGTAAAGTAATAAAATAATATTTTTACCTTTTTTTACTTTAATATGTTCATATTAAAAATATGAATTCCGAAAAAAATAATTTGAAGGTTATTTATCCTTCAAATTAACACTTTAACCACTTTATCCTCTTGAATCGAGGCAGTATATAAATACGGCGAGTCGCGCCCGTGACGAGCTCCCTTTGAATTTTGCCAACTTCGATTGATGTCGAGCTCACCACGCGAACTTCTTAAGAAATCCTTGTGCTTTCGGCAGTCGTCATCAAAGGAGATAATAAAAGCATCTGGGATACAATATGCCAACTTTATCAAATTTCTGGTGTTACCCGTCTCACTTCAAAGTCAATTTTTTCGAAAAAGCGTGCCATAAAGCCGCGCAACTAGATAAAAAAAAATCCTTTAAGTTCGCACCAAAAACCGAAAGAAAATGGATCACGAGTCTGTCGCGCTGCTCGTGAATAATAAAAATATGATGACGCTTTTATTAACTCCTTTGACGTCAGCCGCCGAAGTCGGCAAAATTCAAAGAAGGTTCGTCACGAGCGCGATTCGCCATATTTATACGCGCCTTAATGTTTATTGTATTTTTTTTATATTTTTCGTTACTCTAAATTATTTTGATTTAGTTACTAAAGGATTTTACAAAAGTAATTTATTAGGCCAATTTATCCTTATAAACGTAAGAAGTAACTTTTAAACTTACCATTTTATTCTGATGCGCTCGGCACCCTCGCATGTTTCCTGCACATTATTAATAAAGCTCGGTACAGATCTAGTTCTCTTTAAACAACTTGTATCAGTTTTTTTCGTTTCTTCTTTAATTATTAATTTCTCTAAAACCTTTGCAATTTCCTTTTTATATCGTTCTTCATTACAAATAATCTTACTTTCCGATAATGATAACTGATTTTGTAACTCCTGATTTTTGTTCTTTTCCAATGTCAGCCGATTTTCCATATCTTCCAACTTATCTCTTAATTTTTCAATGGTTATTTGTTGCCTTGAATAAGTTCTAGACTTACTAATTTCTTGTTCGCTTCTAGTACTGCTATCAGAGCTGAGACTTTCTGATAATTTTCGTTTTGTTTCTTCCCAGGCCACTGTTAATTTTTTATTATTTATCCTTGTTCTGTCAAGTGCATTTTTAGTTTCTGATAGTTCCATTTCCATACTTTTAAATTCCGATTTAATTTGACCTACAGACAATTTGATTTGTGCCAACTCAGTATTCACCAAATTTTTCTCGAGATTCAGTTTAATTAATTCATCGTTATTTTCTTGAAGTAACACTTCCGATTTATTTAACTGTTCTGTTTGGACTTGGTTCTTTTTTTCTAGTTCCGAATATTTAGTTTTAAGATCTTTAAATTCTACTTGTTTTTTGTTGTATAACGTTTTTGCTTCCGACAGTTCGCATTTGCTTTCATTTAAATCCAAAATTAGTTGATCCCGCTCTTTTTTTAATAGTGTGAATTTTTCAAATATTGCTTTATTTTTGGATATCTCCTCTTTGAGCTTTTCTTTAAGCTTTAGTATTTCAGTAACTGTATTTTGATGCTCTCTATTCAGTTTTTCTTTTTCTTGCTTGGTCATATTGAATTCAAATTGCAGCTTTCCATTTATATTTTTAATACGAGTCATTTCCATTTCTTGCTCTTCCAACAACAACCTTTGTTCATTATTACGTTCTGATAATTTTTCTTTTTCTTCTTTTGTTACCTCAAGTTCCTTTAACAGACTTTCATTTTTATTTTCTATATGATTTATTTCCCGTAGCCCCTGTTCATGTAAGAAATTTTTTTCCTTTTCATTATTCGATAACATTTGCTGTAAAATCACAATTTTTGAAGTTGCATTTAAAAGTTCATTATTAAGTGTATCTTTTTCATTTTTCGTCATATCTAGTTCCGTCATGAGCTGTTGATTGTGATCTTTGATATAACCCATTTCCATTTGTTTCTGTTTTAACAAACTTTCCACATCCGTAAGTTTCTGTAAAAGTTCCATATTTTTTGCTTCAACCTCCTTTAAAATCTTTTCATAATTATCCATTTTCCTTTGTTTCATCTTCTCTAATTCTTTACATTTATTAGTTAACTCTTGATTAAGCGTAATATTAATTTTGGTTAATGTTTGTAGCTTTTCTTCAGTGTCAGTAGCTTTGCTTAATTCAATTTCTTTAATACGTAAGATTTCTCTGGTTTCAGACAGTTCCTCGGCTAGTTTTTTATTATTTTCGATATTCTGTTGTAATTTGGCAAACATATCAGCTTCGTTGTTTGTTATTTTTTGTTTCATATTGAGTAATTCGGTATTACTTTGATCTAAATGCCTCTTTAATTCTAATAAATCTTCGTTCAAATTCCGATTTTTATTCATTTCTTCGTTTAACCGGCTTTCTAACTCTTCTAGCAATTTGTCTGATTCAATTTTTATTTTTGAAAATTCTTCTTCAAATGCATCATTCTCAATTGCTTCGGTCTGGGACACGCTGTCGTTCTTCCGAACTTGTGTTGATTTTTCTTGTAATTCTTTATTTTCTATTTCCAAGTCGTGTAATCTTGCCCGATTTTCCGCAAGCAAGTGGTTTAATTTCTGGTTCTCTTGCACTTCTACTCCTAGTTTAGAGGTAATCATATCAAATTCGGTTTTAAGTTCATCGTATTTGTTGCAACAATTTTTTTTTTCCTCCATAAGTTGAGAAATATCTTCGTTTAACTTAGAATTTTTGTTCACTTCCAAATCATAACGGGTCAATAAGTCGTTACGTTCAATTTTAAGCGTTTCATTAGAATCGACCAGCTGTTGGTGTATTGTTAGTAATTCCTTATTTTCCGTATCAATTTTGTAATTTTCTTTTTCTAATATTTTTAGCTTTCCCCACAAGTCGTTTTTGACTTCTGAAATAACAAAAATAACAGCATAATCAGGCAAAACGGTTCTAAAAAGGGGAAAACTTATGGATGTTTTTTATTTTTTCATTTTTAAAATTTTTTTATTCCAATGCGTGCAAAGGCCATGATGAAAATTTTTAGAAAAACTACAACGTCGTTTTTAAAATCTGAAATTTTAGGTGAAAAACTTCATATTAACCTTGTGTATATTTGGTAATAACAGCTAATAGAATTATCATGTTCTTATATTCTGATCTTTTTAATAAAAAAATATGCACAGGATTTTTACAGATCATCGGCTTTTTAAGATTGGATCGTACCCACCTCAGACAACTTGTATTAAGATAAAGCCTATTTTTATCTCAACAAAACTTCCTTAGAATATTTGTACATCTACGTTGTTTAGTGATCAGTCCCCCCCCCTCCCCAGAAAATGGTCAGTTACCCCAACATATCCTTCAAACTCCGTGATAATTATTGTGTTGAATAAAACATGAGATCGGTTCTAACTGGCTCGTATTTTCAGTTACCTTAAAAAGGGGGTAAAAATAGATCGCTAAGTCCAGGATTTTAAGACTTCTAGAAGAATTACCATGATAGAAGTAGATGTACCATTTGAGGACTGATGCTATAAGGCAGTTTGGAAATGGGCCTAAAAAATGGCTTTATCTTTATAATCTCAAAATTAAAAAGCAATTTTATCTGGATTTTGAAGATAAGTCCCTTTTAACTAAAACTGGACAATTATGTTGTGTTGGTAAATAAATGGTAACATTTATTTACATTTATTTCAAAGGCTGATCCACAGACTTTAGCTTTAGTACTCAGTACCTTTCTGAGTGTCATATAGAATATTCGTAAAATAAGAAAAAAAATTATTTTTCCGAAATTTAGAGAAAATTCAATAAAATCATCGGACGCGTCAAATTTTTATTTTTACTTGCGCATCTTTTACAAATATTCCTTCACTTGTCAAGTCGTACTTGTTCGAGATACGACGTTGCCGACATCTTTTTCTAATGGAATGCCTTGTGTACTATTTTAAATTTTGATTATTGAGAGAGAAATATCAGAAAAACAAAATGGCATGGACTATATAGCCTAAAAATTTTCAACATGACTTCTAGAGTTAACTTAAGGTTAAGTACAACATTATACATAAAAACAAAAAAAATAATACCTTTCAAAATTTCCAGACATACCTATACCCTTGATCCATTCATTTCTTAATTTCAATATTTCCTCAACTTTTTGACTTAGGTCTAACTGAGCCTGATTTAAACGATATTCCGCTATTTTATTTAATTTTTTAAGCTCTGCGATAACAGCGTCTTTTTCTTTAAGATCCTCGATCTCTTTTTTCAAAGAGGTCTCAATATTCTTTAAAGATTTAATTTTATTTTCAGTTTCTACAAGGTGTCTGCTTTTAGTACTTAGCTCTGAAAGAGTATTCTTCAGGTCCTCCTCCAGTTGTTCTGATTTTTTTGTTAAATTTAGAATTTTCTCTTCAGCCTCCATGGAATATTTTACTTTGCCCTCAAATTCTCCAACTATTTTCTTTTCTAAATTTTCCTTCAATAATACCAATTCCTCATCTCTTTGTTTTTGGCCGTTTATTAGTTGTTTAACCTTAAAGTAAATATTTATAATCAGTTAATATTAAATAGTGTATCTTTTCAATTTTTTAACATATATACATATATATATATATATATATATATATATATATATATATATATATATATATATATATATATATATATATTCCGGCAACTTTATCCGATCGGTTGTGGAAAAACGATAATTAGGAAGAAACTGAAAATTTGACTGTACTAACGTGCATAGGGGACAGCCGGCTAAAATATTTTCGCGGCACTTCCGGTTATATCGGAAGTAGATGTCAACTTGCTTACTTTAAATGGAACACACTATATATTATTACATTTTCGATTTCTACGTAAAATTCTAGACATATTTCATGTATAATGTTTAATACTTAAGTCTCACCGTTTTAGACATATTTAAATTTTTATGTCGAAAATGACGTTTGCGGACCAAAACTTAACTATAAATTTTTCCTATAAGAAAGTCTTTATTATTTAATTTGGGTCAGTTTTCTTGTAGATGAAGATCGACTTTAGTAGTATTTTTATGATATTTTGAAAATTACAGAGTGGTAAAAAAAAGAATAAAAATTATATTTAAAAAATCGTCAAAAGTCAATTTTTTCAAATAGAAAGCACATATTTTTATAGTTTTATCATATTAGCCATATAAAATAACGGAACTTTGTATAAGATTGTCTACACCAAAAATTTGTAGTTTTCAAAATATGGGCAATTCAACATTTTTCTGTTGTAAAAATGCTATACGGCTTTTAGGTTTTGTTATTAGTTGGCCATGACGGCGAGGCGTGGCGAAAATAAAACAATCGAGCCCTACAGAATTGTCACTATTTCTTGTCATGTGACATTCATTAATAATAATCATGCCGGGGGATTAAATTACACGCACGAAGATTATTTAAACTTATTTATTATTTATGAAGAAAATAAACAAGAAATTTTGAAAATGCCTTAAATAAAGGGCGAAACGACAATTGTTTGAATATTTTTTTGTTAAATAAAGAACCTAAACCCAAGAAAAGACAAAATAAAGAAAAAATGATATATATATATATATATATATATATATATATATATATATATATATATATATATATACCCTGATGAGTCTAGTGAGAGACGAAACATGTATCTCTGCCGTATCACTGTGGCGGAGAGTGTAAGCTTTGACTTTCTTCTCGGTATGGTGGTACAGGTAGGCCACCATCTCGATGGTGGTGGAATAGGATGAATTGTGTTTTATTACAATTTATTCTAACTGGGCAACCTCTAACATAGAAAGGATAAGATGGAGAGAAGATTGCATTTACTGTTTCGCATTTACTTCACTTACATACGGAGTTGCATATAGTTGTACGTTTGCTGAATGTTATTTCAGCACTACAACAGCATAATGTGGATATAACCACTGCTAATGCATCTCACACGGAGGAATCCGTGAAAGCCGTATATGTATATATATATATATATATATATATATATATATATATATATATATATATATATATATATATATATATATAGTTTAGTTCTAAGCGAGTAACGATATGAACCACATTTGAAAAATTATTATTTGAACAAACAGATTGAAATCTGAAATAACCAAACCTTTTGTATGTGTATATGTATATAGTGATCGGCAGAAAATCCGCAGTAATGAGAAAAATTTAATCCAACTATAATTTTGTAATACATTTTAACTCAAACGTTCATTCAAATAGTATATTTATTTATAAAACTCCAATTTTCTTTTATTCAGATATTAATTGTAACCGTTATAAAAAAATTGAAAAATAAAAAGTATTTTTTGTACATAATTTATTTGCCACTAAAATAAAGCTCGATATAATTTTGGACAGAAATCTAAAAAAAAAATACAAATTTTTCATCTAAAGTGCATACCACTCTATCTTATATCATCTCATAAACAATAAAACTATAATAATTTTTATCAAATTAATTTTGAGGACAATTTAACTGATAACTATAAATAGACAGTGGACAAAACTATTATAGTTCTTCTGTTGAATCATCTTGTGTCTTAAAAAAGCAGGATTGATTCAAGCGATAGAGTGTCTAATCACATTTTCCAAATGGTCCGAATTTCTAAAAGGCCAATATTTATACACTTAATTTTTTAAGCAACCCCAGAAAAAAAAGTCATTGGGAGAATGTCTGGTGATCTTGAAGACCAAGGATTTTCTGGAAATCGTTTGCTCCATTAATTGAGGAATTGTTGATTTAGCTATTCCCGTACTTTTAAGGTGAAAGTGAAGATTCTCTTTTAAATTTAAACACATCAAGAAAATCGCTAAATTCATTGCGCAAGAATTCAAAATCTCTAATCGCCTTTAAAATTTTCCGGAAGAAATATGGCCAACTATTTGAATATTTAATATACCACATCAAACGTTGGTTATAAATGAATATTGATCTTTACATTGAATTATAAAGTTTGGGTTTGGTCAGCCCACTACCTGCAATTTTGGGAACTTACATACAACACCATTGCTTGTGAAGGTGATTTCATCCTTAAAAAGTATGCAATTTCCAAAATGTGAATCATCCTCCTCTGCCTTTAAACCAAAAGCAAAAGTCGATCCCAGCATTTAAATCCCTTTCCTGAAGCATATTGATAATTTTGGGTTTGTATGGATACCTTTACGAATTCTTCTAATCGACTTCTCTGAAATACCTACTTCTTATCTTTCAGACCAAGGCAGTGTAGGAACTTCTCTTACTGATAATATAATATTTAAACTATTATATCCCTTACTTACAGTTTTTCAATGGGAAATCTTGTATTTATTTTCCACCGATCCATTCTGTTTAAATTTATTTACAAATCACAAAACTGTGGAGTTGTGAATATTGTAATTATGTCTATTGTTAAAAATATCTGCCGTCTCACGAAAATTGTGATAATTTTCTCCACGAATTAAAATTATTTCAATTTTTTCCTGTGAATACAACTTTTCATCTTCCATTTTGACAATACAACCAAATAAATGCCATCTATTTAATTTATTTTTTCGCTTGTTTTCATGGCTACTTTGATATTAGATATATTGATCGTGAAAATGATATTACATTATATCATTCTTATTATTATTATTATTTATACTTTACATTTGGAAATAAAATGAAATTCGTATGGATTATAAATGAAAAATGCTTTTTTTTCTGAATTTTTGTCCAAAATTATATTGATCTTTATTTTGGTAGCAAGTAAAATACGTACAAAAAAATTTTTTTTTTCAATTTTTTTGACGATTACGATTAAAACCTGAATTAAAAAAAAAGAAATTTGTAGTTTTAGGAATAAGTATACCATTTGGAAAAATGCTAAGTGTCAGTGTATCACAAAATTTCTGTCAGATTTGATCCTTTTTATTCCTCAAAAAATAAAATAAGATGTGCAGCAAAAAACATCTAATATTTTTAGGTTAATATTTTCAAAGACCATAATATTTGTGAAACTGATTAATGTGGTAACAATATTGACGATTTTCTCTAACATAGTCTATAGAAAATAGTATATGCGTACTATATGATTGGGATCTACTTTTTTATACAGGGTAATCCAGAAAAAATGTTTAATTCATGTTGTTGATCAAAAGTGAGCAAAATTCTAAAATTCCGTAAAAATTTATGAAATTTTATATAATACAGATGTTCCTATTAATGTGCACTTTTTTTATCAAAAAAATCAAGAAAATTATCAAAAAATATCAAAACAAACAAAACCAAAATGGCACTCACCTCTAGATTTACTCTTTTCCGAATTATTACCGTAAATTTTAATTGAAGCAACATTTCTTTATAAAAATATTTTCAAAAGGGAAGAATGGGTGTACTATACTCGTAGCACAATTTGAAATTTTTGACCCTCCCTCATATATCATAAAACTTTTACTGGATTTGATGCATGTTATTTTGTTTTGGGGATATTTCAAGATAAAATAAATTTATTAAATTCAAGAATAAAAAGTTTTTCCGTAGTGCAATATTTCTTAAAAGTATATTTTAAAAAAAAAGGTAAAACGGAAACTCGTTTGAACTTTAGAATTCTTTACAGAAATCAGACGATTGATTCCGACCTTTTAACGGGATCTTTAAAATTGGAGTAGCGGGCGGTCCCCCCAAAAGCTTAAAAATTGACATTCCATATATATTAAAGAAGTAATTTAATTTTCCTTACCTCTTCCTCTTTTAACTTCAACTTTTCTTCCAATTCATTAACAACTTTTTTAAGACATTCGTATTTAGAAATTGAGCTTTCTTGGTCATGTTGTAATCCCAGTATGTGTTCTTCCAATAATTTATTTTTACCACAAATATGTTTATTCAACTCCTCTACCTTATATAGTTTATCTTCAAGACTTACTTTATCTTCAGAAATTTTATCCAAATCTCTCATTGCTGTCTATAGAAAAAAAAAATAACTGAGCACCAACACCTTAATGGTGGTTAATTTAAATCACAACAATATTTTAATTCTAAATTATTCTGAAATACCTGTGTTTTACCAAGCTTTCCACCAAAATCTTTTACCTAAAAGGGAACTAAATCTCCCGACTATCAAAGTTCTAAACTTTTACTCCCAATTTCATTAACATCGGGGGTTTTATCTACATTATCTTAATGCCAAAGTTACAAATTTCAGTATATTGTTTTAAAACTGCATAGTCCGATTCAAATATTTTTATTATAATTCGTAAAATAAAAAAAAATGAACCGATTTCTAAAAATGCGCCAAAAATGAAAAACAATATAAATTTTTATATGATATTGAAATTCTTGAGGTCGGCGCCAAATACTCGACAAAATGTGATTTACGTAGCTTGTATGTATCTCGTATTAGAAGTTATTTGTTTCATTTAGTAATAATTTGGCGAAGACATGAAAAATTTCAAATTCATATAAAAATTTATATTGTTATTTTTCACCTTGTAGCGCAGTTTTAGAACCGAAACGTTCTGAGGAGTCAGCACACACACGGGATACCCGAAAACCATGGATTACATATCACACCCGTGAAAACATCCGATAGAACATCTATATATATATATATATATATATATATATATATATATATATATATATATATATATATATATATATATATATATGCAAATTTGAAAAAAGAATTCAAAAACATGTTTTCAAATGGTGCAGATATTTTCATGAATTAGTTTTCTGTTTGTAGGATAGTCTGTATATTCAATTCATTTTTATGAAATCAAATAAAAATATAAAGAACATATAACTTATTACAGTTTTTTAATACATACCTGCAATTTCTCATTATAATCAGCTATTAAACTCTCTTTATTGTCCAATTGTTCTTTTAATTCTGCTATATTTTTTTCCAACAAAACAGTGCTTTCAATCTTACGTTTAAACTCTTGAATTTCAATATCTCTATTTTGAACTGCTTCTTTCCATCTCCGAATTTCACTTTGTAACTCCTCGATTTCAGCCTCCGAAATTTCGTTATCATTTTCTGCAATAACGCCATTCCTTTCTACCTGTGTTAATCTAGTTTTTAACGATTCAATCTTCGTTTGGGTAGTTCCTTCTTTGCTCAGCAGTACAAGATTGTTTTGCATCAATTCTTCATTTACTTTTATCTGTTCTTTAAGTTTCGTTAAAAATTCATTCTTTTGATCTTCACATTCTTTGAGGTAAATTTTTATTTTTTCTAGTTCTTCCTCTAATTCGACGATTTGTTCGTCTTTCTCGAACAAAGCCGTGTGGTAAGTTTCGCTTATTAGTGGATCAGCCTATTAAAAAAAAAGGTAGAATTCTTAAAAATTAAATTCTGCATATTGTATGAGATAAGTGGCAAGTATTTTTCTTATAATTTCTTTGTGCAATTTAGGTAACACTACTTTACAGCCAATTTGCGACTGTAAAGTAAAAGGCGGTCTTTGGTTAATTTTGGTCTGTAAATGCGAAAATGATGGTAAAAACTTTCTAACACGTAAGATTTTTGAATTATGATTTTTTCGGCAAAAATGAATGAGTATTTTAATAACATTATTTTAAAAAGTAATTTGTAATATACCGAAGCGCGACGTTGCCAAACTGACGTTTTCCATAAGTGAAGGAAATTATGCACAATTTGACAACATTACGTGGGGGCGTCTAGGGATGATAAGTCAATCCTCTAGGGCTAACGGAAGTACCATATGTATACGAGAAGTACACCGTCGCTTTTAGGACTTCCGATGCCCGATGTTTCTAGAAAAAAACCAGAAATACGGAACGGCGCTAGGCGGCAGTCGTATCATCTGTATTGGTTTAGCACGAGTCAGTATTAGAAGCGAAGTGTCTTGTATTAGTTTAATCTTTGTGTTGAATAATGTTAGTTGACACCTGTAAACGTAGTATCAAATCATTTATTTCTTTTTTTCTAATATATTACGCTTATTCGTTATTTGTTAAAATAAAGGTGTGAAATGTGACCCTATTAAAAATTTTAAGTCGATTAATAAAAATATGTTGGAAATTGATTTGCCAAAAATGTTTGTTAAAACCAAAGTTTTAAAAATTTGTTGTATTGAGGAGTGTTATTTTAAAGCATATATAGTTCAATAATAAATCATTATTTTCCTATTTGAAACGAAATAGAAGCGGCGTACTCCAAACAGGTAAATTTCAGACTCATAGACATGAAAGTATCTAAACTGCGAATAATATAGAAGCGCGTTGGCCCTCGCTTAGAAAGAAACAGACCAAAACAGAACAGTGGTACATCTCTTTCTTTGGCCCGAGTTAAGAACGATATTTCTCTCGCCTGACCGCCATTAGAAAGAGATACTGCTCTCCTACTTCGCCCTATCTTCTTCTAAGCGAGATCCAACGCGTTTCTATAGAACCGCAGTCTCTATATTTCTATGTCTATACTTAGACCAAAGACGATTAGCCCTTAGACACAAGAAGGCTATTCTTTTGAGTCATTATCACTTTCACTTCTATCATTTGAAGTAATCATGATCACTTTGACCTAATGACAAGTAAATGCATATTCAAAAGAACATGAAGTTATCAGTTACACTTTTTTCACTTTGATCAATTGATGATTACTCAAAAGAATACAGCCAAGACCATCCGGCGGATTTTTTCAGTATGATGCAATTCTTCAAAATCCCGCAAGTCAAATGTTTTCCTTTAAAATAACCTTCAATTGCGAACGAGATTTTTAACTATTGAATGGTTCAAAATTTTTAATTTTATTACTTATGCTACGTCTCTGTATCATAGTACGGTACGACCCTGCTTAGACACATTGGATTGCGGCAATATATCATAATGTTTGTCCCAACCTTGAGTAACAAATAGACTTCCAAAATTTTACAAATCATTCTCAACACGCTTGCCTATAAAATAATTGTCCTGATCAATGTATGTCTATGGTAGGAACAGCTAAAAATTTTATTTGAAGTTTGTTAATTGAAACATAACCCTACTAAAATAAGTGTAGACTTGCCTAATATATCAAAATATTAATGGTAATGGTTTGCCATGTGTTTTTATTCAATAGACAAACAAATTTAAAACAGATTTAGTAGTTTGGAGAGTTATATGTTGTGATGTTGCAAAGAAATAGTAATACGCATGCGCCAAATGAATAGTTATAATAGTTCTGATAATTTTCAAACAGGCTTGAACCTTAGATGGAACAGAAAGCTTATAGTTGACTAATCGGTTGTAATTCTGGTTGGAACGGATTTAAGCTACTGCGCAGAATCCTGATCATAAGAAACTGTTTTTTACACAGGTTGGAACCAACCTATTATATCTTCAAAGGAAATATTAGTCTTAAGTCATTACATATATATATATATATATATATATATATATATATATATATATATATATATATATATATATATATATATATATATATATAAGAATATACTTAATGTTTAGTTATACGTGTACATAAGTGAACTCGCCTTCTTTTATTCGCCTTTCGGCTTGACACATTGTTGACATATTGTTAACTATGCAGTAAACCAAAATTTTTGGTTTTTGAATATTTATGATACATTTTTAAATATAATGAATGTCGAAGATTTCCGGTTTTACTGAACTGTAAAAAGTCCAGTTTTTTCTGCATTAAGTCTCAGGAAGTTATCCCGACAACATTCGCGCACTGGCTCTGCAACACATGAACAAACCTTACACAATATCACCGACGTGTCATCATCATACTGGCAAACCATACCCGCGGTTAAACTGTATGTAGAAACCCAAAATTTACTTCAATAATTCAAAATTTTCGGTTTTTGAATATTTATGATACATTTTTACATATAATGAATGTCCAAGAATTCCCGTTTTACTGAGCTGTAAAACTGCAGTTTTTTCTGTAGTAAGTCTCAGGAAGTTATCTCAACAACATTCGCGCACTAGCTCTGCAGCACATGAACAAGCCTTACACAATATTATCGACGTGTCATCATCATACTGGCAAACCATGCCCGCGGTTAAACTGTATATAGAAACCCAAAATTTACTTCAATATTTCAAAATTTTCGGTTCTTGAATATTTAAACATTTTTGTTAAATATTGTACTCGCCAAATTGGTAACTTGCCTTGCGAATTAATGGTCCCGGGTTTGAGTCCTCGTCAGACATAGTTTTATGTAACTGAATATTTGCGTTTCTGTAGCTACAACTCAATTAATTGCAGCATGGAAAAAATCGCCATAAAACACCAACAACTTCCAATGAAAACCACTGTAACTTATTGACTCGTCTGTGTAGCGTTATGAAATTTCACAAGAATGTGACTTATAGTTGTACCAACTTTAAAAAAAATTACATGCAATTCTACATAGTCGCCTGTTTTACTTATAAAAATTCCATTTTTTTCCGGACAGAACGTAAATAAAAAGTTTTAATAAGTTAACTCATTAAAACCTAAATTAAAAACAAATTTGGAAGTCACGTGAAACACAAAGATTTCAGATTACTAACTTACCCTGTGCATCTCTGTTTGTAGAGACTCCCCATTAAGATCTTGCTCTTCAATCTTAGCATAGAGATCCTCCTCGCTACTGTCTTGTCGTTGTTCGTCATCTTCTAGAAAAAGACACATCCAATAAGACAATATAAAGAAGAAACATTCTAATCTTGTAATGTAGTGTCTTCTTAAATTAGAGTAAAATATACACTAAAATAACGGTTTTAAACTGACAAGGGCAATAATAAACCAACCAAGTTTTGAACTTTGAATGTACAAGAAGCCTGTTGTAAGGCGTTATCTCTACGTTCTTATCCCTAATTTTCGTATATTTCTTTGTCGAATATATGATACAAATTATAACAATATTATCTGCAAGTAGAACTGGCCAATTAGAAGAAAGATTTGATTTCAAAGTCCATTCTAGTGAATCTGGTTATTAAATTTTTTGCATATCAACCGAGAGCATCCGTGATCTTCGAGTCGCCTGTCATGTCAAGTTGTCCTCTAGTTGGGAACGACCGCTAAGACACATTGCATAGATAGCATTTATTTCACTTGATGGTGTACGCGACTCGTGTTTTATATCGTTTGTTGTTTGCATTGAAATCAAAAAAATTGTAAAGGGTAACTTTCATTCTTCAATCTCGCCCTATATTAGTGCAGACATAAGCTATCATTATAAACTAGTCTGATACTGAGACAAACAAGTGATTATGGGTACGTGTCTGTGTTGTGCTATGCATTACAGACGATACGCAACAGCGGACTGAAGAGAAATAGTGCCACTAAGCTCAATTTTGAACCCTTATTTATATGTTTGTAATGTTTTGAGAAACATTTTTTTTTTCACAATTTTTATAGTTGTGCTTAATTTTTTCTTTCCATAAAAAAATGTAAACTTCTCCATTCTTATATTGTATCGAGAATAATATCGAAATTGTTAGATTACATTGAAAAAGAAAATTTCTTACACGCTTTTTCAAACTGATTTTTATCACTCTGACGCAAAAACTATCAAAATCGTTCAGTTTCAAACTCATAACGCAACATTTCAAAGGTCGGCTTCAACTTCGTATCTCAATTATAGATTTTCAACACAATTCTAGAAAGAATTTAATTCTACATGTAAAGTCAAGGATTGGATGAAGGCTTATAGGTAAAATTTATCAGTAAACTATATTCACTACAATACATAGTAACTAGATATACCCATTTTAAAAATATTTGGGACTACACAGGGTGCGTCAAGAACGAGAATAGCATGAAGTTATATTTTTGTAACTGGAATATTTTTTTTTTGAATTTTACAAATGATATATATTGGGTGGTTCTTATAGGATAAAAAGAGGTCGGTTGTATTTCGTGGCTTCAATGTGGACTTCAGCAAAAATAGTAATCACACACTTTCACTGACAAATTTGCTTGTCATGTGCTTTCCACACAAAAATAAACGAACCTACTAAGGTAACACATAAGCAGAAGTCCTGTATTGACAACATAATATGCAACATAGATCCTGATTCTGCTAGAGTGATAACTCTTAATATTTCAGATCACTATGGTCAGCTCTTTGAATTTAATCTAGATAACATTCCGCATTCATTGTTCAAACTAACAAGGCCTCTTACACAAAAATGTAAAATAGTATTTTTAAATATGTTAGGCGGTCTTGAATGGAATTCAATTTTCACTAATGATTTAAGCTCAGACACGTCTTCCATTATGAATCACATTCAATCCTGCTACAGGATCGCGTTTCTGGCCAAACCCACTAAATTTGTAAATGAAGGAATTCCTAAAATGGATTGGTTTACCGAGAAACTTCAAATAATTAGAGACTACATATTTTAAAAGACTTGTTTAAAATAACAAATAATCCTATATTAAAGCAAGAAATATTGAACATTCGAAGAACTTATAGAACTGAAATTCAAAATGCAAAAATAAATGCAAATAGTCAGTAACTCTCTAGATGTAACAATAAATACAAAGCTGCATGGCAAATTATAAAACAAGACTTTAAACCAACTAAAATAAAGTCAGATTTCGGTGATCTAACACCTGAAAATTCAACAATTACTTTGCTAATATTGCCCGCACCATAATACAAAGTTGCCCCCCATCCCATATTTCACCTCTGGAATAAGTTCAGAGGATCGAAGTCGTCTGTAGAATTTCTCTGGATTTTTTCTAGTTCGTCACTCTCAAAGAAATTGTTGACATAGTCGACAACTTAAAAGATTCTTCATCCAGGGAGATGTGTTGGCCTTAATAATACCATAATAAAGTTTGTTCTAGAACCTATTTTCAAACCGCTTGTATACATTCCTAATCTGTTTGGAAAGCGGATGTTTTCCAAGTTCAATTAAATATTCGAAAATTACTCCAACTCTTAAAAAAAGGACCATCCAATGACGTGTCAAATTATCGACCCATCTCACTAATTCTCATTGTCTCCAAAATAATTGAATTAGAGATGAAAAATCGACTACTGACTTTTTTTGAGCAACATAATGTACAACACTAGGTGTGGTACAATTGATGGAAATGTTAACCGTCGCCTTGGAGGAGGACAAGCTTGCTTCACTTACCATGTGTGAGTTAAGCAAAGCTTTTGATTATGTTGTTCACAATTACCTTCAGAAACTAAACAATCCTCCTCGGAGAGCATGCCATTCCACAGGGATCCATACTAGGGTCTATTCCTTTTATAATATATGCCAACGCCCTTCCTTACAATCACCCGGAGAGTGACGCCTGCCTTTTCGCCGACGATACATCCTTGACAATCACATCGGACGATATGGCTACGCTTAATATCCTAACTCATAGTATACCTATAAGAGCTGAAAAGTTGTTTTCGTCCAACAAGCTAAAACTGAATGAGGAGACTCAACATTTGACAATAACCGCAAAGCCTGAAGCCTACATTACAGAGCCAGTTAAACTTCTAGGCTTTCATATAGACTATTAACTTACTTGGTTGGCCCACCTTGAGAGCTTCTCAAAAAAGTTGTCTAGAAATATATTCCAATTAAACCAAAAAAAGTCACATCTGACATGGTGCGTATGGCATATTTTGCTTTTTCCCACACCCATTTACAATATGGGATTCTAGTCTAGGGTCATTGTGGAAATCAACAACGGCCCGAACAATCTCAGGAGTACACTGCAGAACTCATTGCGAGTCTATTTATTACCCACGGAATCTTTACCTTGAGCTCCGTGTTTATTTATGAATGTCTAATCTATGTAAAAACAAATATACATCATAAGTTCATTACTCACTCTGACACTTACACACATCTGACTCGTAACCGACATTGACATAGGGTATTTGAAATTGAGTTCATCAATAAATGTTGTAAATTTTTATGGAGCGAAATTTTACAATAATTTGCCGATACATATAAGAAACCTGGAAATTAGAAGACAAGTCCAGGATCAAAAGTCTACTGATTGCTAGGGCTTACTATAAGACACCAGAATTTATTAGGGACAACATGGCCAACAGTTTTGGAACTATGTACAATTTTATATTGTGACAATGTAATTTATATACATGTATTTTAGATGTGCTAGTTATTTACTGCGTAATGTAACGTATACTATGAATTATCTTTGCTTTTTCTATCATACTATATTTTAGTTTAGATTTAAGTTTTTATTTTAAAAATTAGATAAGTGTAAACAGATTTTTTTATTTGTATTAACACAACAAATCATTGAATTATATATAATAGATACTTCGGTTAATAATGTCGATTTTACGCTAATCATACGTTTTGTTAGTATAGAAAGTTTCCGCTTGTCTTATATTCAAAAGTCAATATACCTTACAAAAGTGTACCATCACCAAAATTACCAGATTTAAGACATAACTCACCCTGTCTGACCCCATGAACTAAGGGGCTAAGTACGGGTAGACTTTTTACGCTGTCTGGCATACTACTGTCCAATAAAGAATTTGCAAGACTGATTGGTGTACTATTTCGAGCTAATACACGTCGAATTAAAGGTTTCGATTGACTTTTGGATTGTTCCTCATTTTGTTGTAAGAAATAATTGGTGTCATGTGTGTTATGATGAGGTGAAGGTGTATTGGTTAATTCGAGACTTAGGTTACCTAGGCTGCAACGAGGAGATCTGGATCTCAATTTCAGTGCTTTATCAAGAGTGGATTTTTGGTGATTTAGAATCTGAAAAACAAAAAAAAAAATAAGTTCAGAAGATATGAAACAGATGTATGCTATTCGACCATCTGATGTTCGGGCATCCTAATTAAGTACACTACTGAATTCAGTGTGGTGTAATAGCATTTAGGGCGGCAAGAAACCTAATTTCGAAAATTTCCTTTCGATTTGTGCTATTCCGATTTTCAAAATATATAAAATTACATTGCAAAACGGAGAAAGATGAAACAAACGATCTTTTTTCAAGTGAACGATAAAAAATTTTAAACTCGGCCAATGTTGCCCTTTTGTGCGGTTCCGATCGCTAAAATAGTTTTTGCACAATAATTTATTAATCCAGCTCGGCGTGTGAATAGACAGTTGAAAAAAATTGTTGACAATATGTTTAATAGTGATTCCCCGAGGGTGCTGATTTTTGCACGTATACTAGATGTCACTAGCTTTCAAACATTTTTTGTTTTTTAAGATTGATTATGTTGATTATTTTTCATCCAAATTTTATATACAAATATGTAGGCTTAAAGTGCTCTGAAAGATTTTTCTTTTGAAAATAAATCGTTCCGATCCTATTAATAGCTTCAGATATATAATACTCCAATATGAAAGTTTGTTTGCTGCTAAACGACGCATTATGCAGGAACCATTTTAACCATTCAATTGGTTTTCCAAGTACTGATATAAAGCTTATATTTGACGTATGCATTGGTTTCATTGATAGAGAAGACAGAAAAAATGACAGTGAAAGTTCAAAATCGCAACGCGTTGTAAAGCATCGATTATCTCAGCATCTATACGACCAATTTTGATGTTTTGTTTTTTATTTAATCGATATGGCTTTAAAGAAGGAGACCAATTTTTACTCTGAAACGTGCAACCTGTATACTTACCGAGATACATGTTCTATATTTATTATACTTTTCTATATTAATAATTAATACAAGCACATGTGTTTTTCGCGTAAGGTGTTAACATTTAATTACATGTTATACTATATTTTGCTTTTCCTTTAACTATTTGTAAAAATCTTTATTTATTTGGAAATTCGAACTTTTGACATGAGAAACAGAATGTATGCAACTTTTGCAATATTGTATAAAATTATTATCACTATTACACAATTAATTCTACATTAAATTTATTAAAATATATATATTTTATATATTACAAAATTAATAAAAATACACACAGAGAACCAAAATAAAATATTGTATTACATCAATTTGGGGAGTTTCTCTGCGCAACAAAGATAATCTGTTCAAGAAGCTACCATCGTTTGACAATTCAGATTGATTTTCAATCTCCATTTCTCCTGAAACAGGTTCGGACGAATTTGAAATTATTTCAGTACTAACGTCTTCATTCAAATGAACAGAATAGGTCTCGATGATAGTTATATTTGAGCACTCTTGCCCGTGACACAAAGACCCTTTCACACATTTACAGCTTATAACTTGCAAAAGGTCATCGGAAATGAGAGATTCACGAAGAGTTATAGGTAATAGAAAACCATCGCTGATCTTCCAGTCCCAATCAGTAGCTTTCAACTTATCATTGCCGAGCCAAGTCTGAACCTGTTAATATACGCGATAAGAATGCTTATTCGCGGCAAATTAACTGGGTACAAGCGAAGATAAGTTACAAGATATTTTTGAACGATTTTTCATTAATTCGTAAATATCTATAATTCAGTTTTTTTATCTGTCGCTTTTCCTGCATACAGAGTGGTGACTTACTTCGGCTATTTTAATTTTATTTGCATTAGTCTTGTTAAAACCTAGAGCTACTGAAGAGAATTTTTTTCCCTGGATTAACAAAAAACAAAACGTCGTATCGTATCCAGAAAAAGCATGTATAAAACTGATGAAAGGTTTTAAATTGGAATTTCCAGAACTGTTGCTATCGTAAATTTGTTCTATGATTTTGCTTGTGCTTGGTTCTAAGAAGTATATTTTTTATCATCAGATACAGTTTCGGTTAAAATTATCAACACATCAATGTCCTCTGCAATTACTATAGACGATCTTACATCTGAAGCTCGAGTAATTGCTGTCTGGATGATGTGTTGGCATCTCTCTTTCTTTTTAGAAAATTCTCATGTGTTTTTAACAATAAAGCAGATTCGTACACCAAATATAAACTTTATATCAATAAAGCACTTGGAATAACTAATTGAATCGTTAAAAAATGATTCCTACAAGTTGGGTTGTCTAACAGCAAACAAGCTTTTACTTTGATATGTTATATTTCTAAGGCTATCGATTAGATCAAAACAATTTTTTTTCAAAAGGAAATTCTTTCAGTTTATATGCAAAATACTAATACTAAGTTCTCTGAAGTGTGCAATCGTAACAAATCAAAAAAGGTTTGAAAACTAGTAATGCCTAAAATTAATACCTTCGAGAAATCTTTATTTAACATATTTTCAACAATTGTTTGAAACTATCTATTGGAGCTCCGAGCTGGCAACCATTTATTCCGCAAAAACTATCTGATCGGTCAGGACCGAACAAAAGGAGATTTATTTTTTTCGTTTATTTGAAAAAAGGTCATCACTTTCAACTTTTTTTGCGCATTTCTCCATTTTGCAAAATAATTTAGCATATTTCGAAATTCCGAACAGCACAAGTAATTTTTCCTGCTTCGGGCTCATCTTTCCAGGGTGGCGCAAAAGTGAATTATCATTGCTCGCTTCCTTTCGAAGTAATTTATCCAAAAACTTTGTGCATTTTGAATACTTTTGGGCCTAATTTTACTCGACCATAACAGCAGTGGTTTATGTAAGCTAAGCCGTGTAAAACGTCCTTGTCGTCTTAGCGGCGTTGGATTGCTCACTAATAAAGTTAGAATCTCGCCGTGGTTGCCGCGCACGTAGGGCACTCTTGCCGCAAAAACGCCAAAAATACAGTTGCCGCACAAACGCCTTTTCCAACTCCTACGCGTCAGACTGCTTACCTAGGACACAGGGTAAGTCGATGTGCGCCGAACGAGGCGAGCTGAAGTATTGTTCCCTTGGTGGCTGGTGAGGGTCAATAATGGCAAATAAAGAAAAGAAAGTTTTATTAAATACTCTCGATATTTATAAAGATATGTAATCATAAAGTTTATTTTAAAAAAAATATATTAAATATGATGGTTATAATTTAAGGCTCACCAAGAACTTAATTTTTTTGATCATTTTCATACAACCAGTGTCATGTTAAATATTGGAGTTCTGGCGTGCTTGACAATCACTCTCTGACTGATTCAGGTCAGGATTCTTATTTAGGACGGTATAATTACCGCAGTCTGAATTTCTCCTACTCCTACATCTTAGATAGGAAACCTAAATATAGTACAGTCTAATAGTCCTTTAAATATCGAATATTAAATAACCCAAATAAAAACCTCGTATCAAAAATAATATAGCACGACACTATTTTTTAATTTTAATTAGGTTCCATTTTTTTCAGTGAAGTCAAATTAATGTCAATTGAACTCGAAATTAATGTATTCTGATCTCACATATACAGTATTATGGGACAAAAGAAACAAATTTATATGTATTTTTCTGTAAGAAATGGGCAAACTAATAAAAAATTTGTAATAATGTATGAAGTATTGTAGCGTTTTTGATTTCAACAGAAGAAAACTTTTCTTCACTAGCGCAAAAAAAAAATAAATGATCCTTACTATATTGAATTCAATTTTTTTTGGTTTAAGAGCATTTGGCTTTTAAGTTAAAGGGTTTACCAAATTTATATAAACGAGTTTAAAATCAAGATGGTAAAATCCCTACACATCGCCCTGCTATAAATCAAATACTTGTATGCTTACCTCATTCTCTTCTCTTAATTGATCATTGACATCTTTCTGTTCAGCTAATCGCACTTTTAGCTCATTATAAACTTTTACGACATCGGCCAGTTCTTGTTCTTTGGTTTCAAATTCAGTCTTTATATCAAAATTTTCTTTTAAACACTCTTGATGTTGTTGGGATAAAACCTCTAATTTCTTTTCAAGTTTAAGTTTCTAAAAAATCCGAATCAATATTTTTAAAATGTCACACGTACAGTATTTTATTAACGTATTTTCATTTTATTTGTATTATTTAACTCACTACTAAATTTTTCTCTAGTTTTATTTTTTTTTTAATTCCTGTAAATTTTGTAAACCTGCAGCTGGATTTTGCGTCATATAGAACTCTATATTGCAAAATAGTCTCTTGATATCGATTATACAGCCGTACAAGAAAAAAAAATTCAGACTAGGGAACCAGACCCATGTATTCTTATGTATTTTTGGTCGCTGAATCCGGATTCGAGCTCGAAAAAAATCGTACACCCCCAAAATCATTAGCTAAAACCAAAATCACCTTTGGAATGGGATGAAAATGAGATTACACTACGAGAATAGTTGTTCCATCTTAATAAATCAAACTATACCAAATTTACATGTTAAATTAAAGTTAAACAACAGCATCCTTATATTGGATTTGCAATACACCCCCAAGAATGGGTGTAAAACACTTTTCCCTGATTTCAAGACGCTCACATAATTTGAGGCACAGAATGTCAATTAAAGCTTTTAAAATTTGACAGTGTCTAACTGTGTCAAATGCTTTCTCCATATCAGTGTATATAACATCCACCTGTGATTTTCTTTTAAGTGACTCATGAATATATTGACAAAAAAATGCCAAATTTGTGAAAGTTGATTTTTTTGGCAGAAACCCATGCTGCCGAACAGATAAACTTGATGCCACCAGTGTATAAATACTTTCAAAAAGAACTGTCTCAAATACCTTGGAAACTGCACTCAAAATGCTAATTGGCCTGTAATTTTTAATATTTGTCTTGGATGCACTCTTAATAATAGGGACAACTTTACTAGTTTTCCACTTAACACACACTACTCTGAAGTCTGTAGGCTAAGATTAAAAATTACATTTAACGGCTCCAAAATAAAATCTTTACATCCCTTCAACACATATGCAGATATACCATCAGGGCCCATCGCCTTATATCTTTTAAGCTTTCCAATAGCCATAGCTATCTCTGAATTACCAATAATACCTTCGCAAAAGTATGTCTTCCTTTCACTTTTAGTAGTAGAACACATACCATCACACACAAAAACAGAACTAAAAAAAGAAGCGAAACTATCAACAATATTCTGAGTACCCTTAAATGTATTATCATTTACATCCATTTCATCAAGTAGATCATGACATTCCGTTTGAGTCTTGAGAAAAGCCCAGAAATTTTTTGTATTATACTTTAAACTATTTTGAATATTCTCCATGTAAATACTATAGGTCATCTTAATTTTCTGTTTTAGGTCCCTTCTATTTTGATCATATTTACATTAAAAATATAGAGATTTGATTTTTCTATATTTGAGATTATTTTTTTCCTTTAATTTGATTATCTGGATTATGCTTTTAGTAAACCAAATTAGATACTTTTTATTGCTGGATATTGACTTTGGTACACACTGATCAAAAATATTATTTATAATTTCATAAAATATGGTTACAGCGAGATTTACATCCGTAATATTTTTTACTGAATTCCAGTGTTGGTCTTTAAAAAGATTATACATATTAGTGAAATCAGCTTTTCTAAAATTATAATTAAACGTAAGTGCTCTATTAAATTCTCGATGACGGGGGTATATTTTAGGAATTGACAGAAGCAGCCCGGGATGATGCAGATCTTCAGGCAACAATGGATTGTCGTCATCGTCGATAACACTATCGGAGTTAGATATAATTAAATCTAAAATTATAATAAAGATGACCCATCGCATTGAAATATTATTTGTAATATAAGGATATATATATATATATATATATATATATATATATATATATATATATATATATATATATATATATATATAATTCGCAAGCCTTGTTCTCGGGCTGAAGGGCCGTTTTTCGCCTCTGAGCGATTTCTCAAGAACGACAGAGAGATTTAAAACACGGCAGAAGAAAACGGTAAGAAACGGAATTATTTTAATATTATATAGGATGTTACACAGGAAGGAGTTTTTACCCCCTAGGGAAGTAGAATTGAATAAAAACTGTTTGACATGAGAGCCTAAGCTGTGTCATCGAAGATATAGAGTGGTTTCTGGCAGCACTGCAAGGATGGTTTTCAGAATTAAGCCAAAACTAATGCAGACTTTCTTCACCTTTACAAAAATACACGGGTCTGGTTCGCTAGTCTGAAAATTTTTTATTTTGGTGAGGCTGTGTTATTTCTTTTTCTAGGAAGCAAGGTGTCGACACCTGCCGTTTTTGATTAAATCGGTTTTTTGGTTCAGAGATGAAAAATAAACAGCCCAACGGATTTTTTATATATTTGTAAATTAAATTTATAAACATCAGCAGAAAAATGATATTGCGGACAGAATATCAGCCAACGTTATTAAATATTTGTGAAAGAAATCCCGAGTTAATAACTAACAAATTTAATGAGTAGGATGGTAAAGCAAAGTGTCATGTCCAGTGACGTTTTAAATAAAATGTCCTTTGGTAAAGTGTCGCACAGAAATTAAATAGCCTCTCCACAAGGCGCGTTAGTGAAAAAATTGAAAAATATTGATACTGACAACGAATTAAAATAAATAGTTACCAGATATCACTAAATTTCAACTGTTTGCATACTTCTGAAACTACTCTGATAAAAAATCGACGTAAATTTTTTGTTACCTGTAGCTCAAACAATGTTATAAGAGATGTTACCTCTTGATCTAATTCATCAATAACATCCCTGTAGTGTATGCTATCCTTTTCAGACTGTGACAGTTTCTTTTTTTGTTCTTCTATCATTTTTTTACAGTAATTCAACTCTTCGCGTAGATCCTCGTTAATATTTTTCTCTTTATGTAAATGTTCGTTTACCTGTTGTTCACTAAAAATAAAAAAAAGGAGCAAAATTAGAAAGGTGATTCAAGGTAAAAATTCAGATTATAAAAAAATCTGAAAAACTACTCAAAAAAAGTAAGCAATACAAACTAAAAATATTAATCTCCGCTTCGCGATTCGTGTCTTCTAAAGGTATAAATACTTAAAGTGACCATTTTCCAACGGGACAGTACCGTTTTAAAGTATATTGTCGCCGTGTCCCCAAAGAACCTGACGGGACACAAAAAAGTCCTGTTTTATAACAATATTGCAAACCTTAGATAACTGGCGAGAATTTAAAATGTTTTGTCAGTTGCGTAAACGGTCGGTGCTCCCGCATATTCAGGTCAGTTCCTTGCACGGTCTAGAACGGGGCGGCAGTATTATATAAGCAAGTCGACAGATAAAGTGGACATATTTCTTATCGAGTTGAAGATAGAGAGCCAACGGTAATAATAGAGGTAAAAAAAGAGCACAAATTCAGAGAATAGCAAATTAGAACATTCTGTGTACAGAAAATCAACACATACAAATCGATATCTCAATGCAACATCGCACCATCATCCTTCTCAAAAACAATCTGTAATGAACTCTTTGGTACATAGAGCACTTTTAATATGTGACGAACAATCACTGAAATTAGAAACGGAAAAACTGACTAATTCTCTGAGAGGTAACGGATATTGCGCTGAAGATATAAGACGTTCTATTAATAAATATGAAAACCCAACTTCTCAACAAAATGTCATAAAGGAACCTCCTATGGACAGTGTTGTCTTACCTTACATACACGGAACCACCGACAAGATTGCCAGATTACTCCGAAAATCAAACATTTGGACAATTTTCAACACATGTAAGAAAGTTGGCCAATGTTTGAAGTCTCCAAAGGACGTAATACCATTTCAAACAGAAGGCGTTTATAAGATACCTTGCTTTTGTGGTAAAGTGTATGTAGGTGAAACAGGACGGTCTATATCCACTAGGATTAAGGAACATGAAAGATGTATAAAAAAGAAACCAATAGTACTATCTGCAGTAGCTGAACACCAGCATTGCTCAGGTCACACTTTTAATGTAAAAGAAACCAAGGTGCTAGCATCAGTGCCTGGTTTCTTTAAACGTAAAATTAGAGAATCAATCGAAATTTGTAAATATCCCAAGAATATTAATAGAGATGCGTGGAAATCCATTGTAACGCTGGATCACGGATCGCTGAACACCAGTCGAGTATAAATACCGGGCTGTGGCTCCTCGATAGTCATTCAGTGTTCTAATCTCGTGGAGTAAAAATCCCGGAAGATGCCTCGTGCAACCGTAGGCGAAACATCGGATAATAAATTCAATTTGACACGGTCTAAACCCAAGAACAATGATTTTCAACTTTCCGACCAAAATTTCTTTAATACATAGGAATAATAAATGCGATTTTGTAAGCAAATATAAAGTTATGATGATGCCAAAGCGAAAATGCGTTTTTAATGAAAACTAGCAAAAAAAATATCCTTTTATAAAACAACAAAATAACATTCTCTCAAATGTGCAAAGTGTCGAACAGAATTTAGTGTATCCCATGGAGGTGCTAGTGACATAAAACAACATTTACGGTCCGATAAACATAGAAAATCTGAACATGCTTCAATTTCAACCACATTAATGGTTGACTGCTTTAAAAAAAAAAAAGCGATGGGCCAACTTCTAAAGATATAGATGTTGCAGCAGCTGAGGATGTTTGGGTCTATCACACTGTACAAGAAAATCACAGTTTTCGTAGCAACGATTGTACCGCAAAGCAACAATGTTTTGAACGAAAGTTTCTATGTGCTAGAACTAAAACGGAATGAATAGTTACGAATGTTTTAGCACGCAATAAAGCTGAAGATATGAAAAGACATTTAGGAGAAGCTAAATGTATCTCAATCCTGACCGATGTTTCTAACCACTGCTCTCAAAAAATATTTCCGATATTAGTCCGGTATTTTCGACCATATAAAGGTGTAGAAGTTAAACTACTGAATTTTTAAAAGCAAAGGTGAACTATCCGACATTACTGTAAAGAACTTAACCAAGGTTTTAGATGAATATAATTTAAACACCAAACTTTTGAAGCAACGCAAAATGCAATTTTGGCGGTTATCAGAGATGAGGCTCCCATAACGTCTTTAGCAAGTTTGAATTGATTTTTAATCGGCATTTTTTGCGGCGCACTTATAGTGCACAACGCAGTTAAATCGGCCGCCGACTTACGTACTTATTTTTCTACATCTACACTGTAAGAGTTGAAATGTTAAAAGATTTTTGTGTAGAAGCCGATATAGAATATCAAAAATTATTAGGATACAACAAAACAAGATGGCTTGCATTTATGCCTGCAGTCGAATGAATTTTAAAAATGTATGAAGCACTAAAGTCTTACTTTTTAAACATCGACAAATACCCTACTATCTTAAAATTTTTTTTTGAAAATCCTTGCTCAGAACTATGGCTTTATTTTATTCATATCCAAGCATCCACGTTCTCTGCTTTGCTTCATACTAATTGAGTGCTGCATTAAAGTGTTTGTTTTTGCTTTCTGTATTATTCAGGCTATACACAATAAACAATAACCTATTATTAATTTGCATTTATTGTGTTAAAATGGCAAATACCCTGGCAATATTTCCTTGCCCAGTCCATTAATCCCGTTTTATGTCCAAAAAACTCTATGTAGTATACATACAGAAGACGAAATAAAGAAAGCGACTATCTACCCATAGGAAGTAGGGAGTGTCCCATTTTCGACCCTTTTAGGGTGTAATGGAGTTATTATCAAAGATATTGTGTTGCGGTTTTTACTTTAGTATCCTACTTTTTAACGAAACGAAAGATTCTGGTGTCAAATTTGTCATGGCTCTCTTAATTTTTAATCTACAGGGTGATTTTGAAAATCTTCGTTTTTTAGGCAAATTTCGTAATTAAGTTATGCGTTAATTTATCAAAAAGGTAAAAACTGCTTTTTATAGACTTTTTTACGTAGAGTTTTGTGACGCAATCAGTTTTTTTCTAAAAAGTTTAGTTTTTGAGATATTAACCAAACTTGTGATTTTTCAAATGGGACACCCCTGTATATTATTTTAGATCTTGATTAAATATAAATTACGCTATTCAAAAATATATGTGTTTATTTTATTTTGAAAAACAAGGTCAAAATTCGACATTTTTAATAATTTACTTTATTTATAACAACAGTAGACAATGGCAAATTTATAAGAAACAAATGTAAAATTTTGACAATAATAATTACACCAAAGATTAGACACTTTAAAAGTTAATTTTAACATTTTTCTATATTTTGAATTGTCATTAATTAATTATTATTACAGTATTTACTTTAAATAACACTGTTATTATAAAATCAGAATACTGAAATTTGATTGCAAAGAAACAAGAACAACATTATTTCATAACACTAACGTAACAAACACAAAAAGAAAGACTGAAACTAAAAACAACCCAGAGTTTTTATAAAGGAGTTTTTTAAAATGACGGCCGTTTTCTCGAATGCAATATCAGCACAGTTTTGTTATTCTTTTAATTGCATTTAAAAGAATGATAGATTTATTATGGAGAATTTAGAAGGCCAAACCAATTGCCTCACGAAGTTCCGCTATAGATTCATGTCGTGTCTTATACACTTGATTTTGCATAACACATCACGAAAAAAAAAACCAAAAAGGAAAGATCGGGAGATCGTGGGGGCTATCTCACTGGCCCATTGTTACCTATCCAACTTTGAGGAAAGTTGTTGTCCAGAAATGGCCTTAACAGCCCAGAGTTTTGGCTTGGGGAACTGTCTTGTTGAAGATAAATTGAATTAAAATGAGCCAAGGAACATTTTCAAGCAATTCTGGAATAATTTCCTCAATGATTTTTAGGTATCTATGTAATGTGAGACCCCCTTCATACATCCTGTAGCCCATGCCTGGGCCCAAAATAAAACACGAGACGCGAACCCCGAAGCGCCCTTTAGAAAATTAAATGGTGATTTTCTACAGACCAATGCCTCAAGTTGTGACGAGTAAAAATCCCCGCACTTGAAAAATAACATTCGTTAGACCAGATGAAAAATCTGCCAAAAGATTCGTTGGCGCGGATTTGTTCTAAATATCATTGACTAAACGTTACTCGGCGCTCATCATCTCCGGGGTTTAAATTTTGCACTATTTTAAATTTATATGAATGGTATTTATATACATTTTCAAAATTCCTTCAGCCTCAGATTTTGATACACCAATAACTTCCTCTATTTTTCTACAGGATGACGAAGTTGTTGCTACTGCGTAAAATAACACATTTGTTTCTTTTCTCTCCCGGTCTTCTTTGGCGTATATCTTGGGACGCGGTTAAATAAAAGATTCGTATTCAACTAGAGTTCTTTTTAAACGCGCAAATATGTCTGGAAAGGGTTGCCTTCTTTATGGATATCTAACATGAACAAAAATGATCGCCAGATATGAGAAATTATCCTAATGTAACGCTTTAAATACCTAATCCTAATTATAACGCTTAATACATTACCTATTAAAATATAATTCAGAAGTTTCTTGGAGACTTTCATTGCTTTGTATAAAACATACCAACATATCATACTTTTTATAATTATCATAAATAGTCACTGTAAATGCAAAATAAATAAAAAGTAAAATAAAAACACCCATGTAACAAAAATATTTCATAAACAATAACCTAACAAAACTGTGACGTTTTGAACATCTGCCTTTTGTTTCTTATAAATTGGCCATGGCCTACTGTTACAAATAAAGTAAATTATTGAAAATATCGAAATCTGACCTTGTTTTTCAAAATAAAATAAACACATTATATATTTTTGAAAAGCCTAAATTATACTTTATCAATATCTAAACTAATATACAGAGTGTCCTATTTAAAAAATCATCAGTTTGGTTAATATTTCAAAAACTAAACTTTTTCGAAAAAAACTGAGTTTAAAAATGTTAAATGTTAAGGCAGGCAGTAAAGTTTGGGCACAAAATAAAAGGCCTATCTTCTAGAGCAACATTGCCCAAGAGGTGGTTCCCGAACTTCCAGGGGTTTGCGAGCTTTATAAAAGGGGTTGGCGAAAAAAATATTGTAATGGCGGAATTTTAAACACCGCAACAGGCAACAATCCGTACGCGACGACTCGTTACGCCGCTAGCGATGTCATTACATTCTCGCACGAGCCGGCAACTTCTACTTCAGCAAACAAGATTGTTTTCGAATGTGCGCGAAAGAACGAGAATAATGTCTACCGATTAAAAAACACCGCAGTCACATATAGAGAAGAGTAGAGTCGAACTGAATCGGACGATAAACTTAAGAACCTCTAGTGATTTCAAAGAGATAAATGAGTTAATAGTTAATGCAAAGTGTATACATAAATACTAATAATGTAAATCAGTTTAGTGATTTCTTCTTGTGTAAATAAATTACAACAATACTCAAACTTTACAAATCGCACGTGCACACGTCGAACGTGAAAGTAAATAATTATTGCTCTGTAAATTTAACATGGATTGTTGGTTAAAAACGAGTAGTTTTGTAAAGTCTGACGAAAAGCTGGACAATCAATCGCTTCCTCTACTTCACGCCTCGACAGACTGACAGCAAAGAAAAAATAGGTGAACAGAGAGAGAAAAAAGGAAAGAAACGAAACCGCTTTATATAATCTGTAATTAAATCCTGGCCAAAAGCAGTTTAAAACCATCTCTTCTACGTAGACACCTTGAAACAAGACATCCCGATCATAAGGATAAACCTGTGAAGTATTTTAAAAGAAAACTGGCAGATAATAAAAATCCAGTGTTTCTTCTAATAGATTTAAGTGAAGACAGTAAAATGGCTCATTTCGAGCTAGTTAAAGAATTGCAAGATATGGACAAGCACATTCGGTGGCAGAAAATTTGATTGGACCATGTGCTAAAGACATCACGCAGTATATGCTTGGAAAAAAAAAGCGGCAAGGAAAAATTAACCTTGTTCTCTTATCAAACAACGCAGTGTCATCGAGAATTTTTGGCAAATTATGTGGAGAGTGAACTTTTAAAAACAATAAAATTGAACTATTTCGCTATTCAGCTTGACGAATCGACCGATGTAGCAAATGCTGCAACATTGCTTGTCTATATTAGATATATTTTTAAGAATTCGATTCAAGAAGATATATTATTTGCAAAACCACTGTAAACCTATATGACAGGTGCAGCAATTTTTGATATGATCAATGATTATTTAAAAAAAAAAATTAAATAAATTAGTCTTTTTGTTTGACGGCTGTGTACTCTAATGGTTCAAATCAATGACCGGAACATTTCCTGGTCTTGTGATGTGAGTAAAGAAGATCAACAGAAATACTGAATGGACTCTTTTTTTGTATAAAACTCGTGCTACAAACTCTCATTTATTTCGTGCGCTTTGCGAGAACTTTAGAAGCCTCCACCTTTCTTTACTACTTCATACAGAAGTTAGATGGTTTTTTTGTGGCAAGCTTTTGACCCGATTGTTTGAACTGAAGTCTGAAATTCAAATATTTTTTCTTGACCATCCATTTCATTTGTCCTCTTGTGTTTCTGATATTCTTTGGCTGCAAAAACTTGCATATTTAGCTGACATTTTTGTCTAAATTAAACGATTTAAATCTGCCTTTAAAAGACCAGAGATCACCATTTTCAATGTGCGTGATAGAATAGCAGCCATTCAAAAGGAGTTCAATTTTTGGATTCAATATTTGCAGGTGAATAAGTACAAATGTTTTGGTTCTCTCCGCACCATTTTATTAGAAAATTAAATTCAATTTAACGAAAATATTAAAAAGGATATTATTGAACATCTCAAATAACTTCAAAGTTGTTTGACTAATCCCTATTTTCAAGAAAAGGAAAAATTCTACATCCAGGATGATGGACTACCGATGGGATCTTCACTCTCACCGGTGGTCGCAAATATTTTCATGGAATGGTTCGAGACGTAGACGATACTTCTATTATTTGGAGTGGAAACGACGAAGAACTTCGAAACTTCCTCTTTCATCTCAACAATATCAGCCCAACTATTAAACTCACCATGGAGAAAAAAGTAGAACATAAATTACCATTCTTAGATGTCTTGGTTGAAAGAAATGGCAGACAAATTCGAACTTCGGTTTACAGAAAATCCACGCACACAGGACAATACCTTAATTATTCATCTAATCACTCCAACAATACCAAACAAGGAATTATAAGAAATCTCGTAGATATAGCCTTAACTCTCTGCAACTCCAACGAACTTGATGAAAGAGATAGATTACATTAAAAATGATCTGATAGCCAACGGATACCCAATATATTTAGTGAATAAAAATAGGACAATATCGACAACGAATGAAGAAAGAAAACCAGTATTGAACATCCCCTATGTTAAATGCATTTCAGAAAAAGTTAGGATAGGAAAAAGATATAAAATCAACGTTGTTTTCAATTCAAATAACTCTCTGAGAAGTCGGCTCACTAGAGTCAAACCAACAACTCAAAGAGACATGAAGAACTGTATATATCAGATACCATGTGAATGTGGCAATTTCTACATTGGCGAAACAAAGAGACCTCTTGACGTAAGGATCAAAGAACACCAAAAATGCACATATCGAGGAGAAACAGAAAGATCTGGTGCCGCCAACCATGCCTGGACTCATGGACACCACATTAAATGGTCTGAAGCTAAAATACTACACCGAGAATAACATTGGAGAAAACGGAAATTTAAAGAAGCCGCGGTTATACATCAGAACCCGAGCTGTTTTAGTAAACCATCTTTAGATATAAGAGAAGTGTGGAAACCACTTCTTAGTAATTGTAAACTAAAACTAAATGCAGCATAAAAAAAATATGATTTTGTCCAACAGATATCTACTACTTCGCAAGAAACATCATTGTCTATGACCTTCAAACAAAAACTTCAATTAACGTTCAAGGACTATTTTCCTAATAAACCTATTATATTTGGATTGAACAACTGGATACGTAATGCTTTTCAAGGAGGTATAACTTTGGATACTTCTTTAACTTTACAAGAAAAAGAAAACTCCGTGACTTATCCTCTGATAATTTCCTAGAAACTGTTTTTAAAAATCACTCTTTAATTTATTTTTGGCTTAGTACAAGAAATGAGTATCCTGTTCTGGTGGAAAGAAGCATGAAAATTTTATTGCCCTTTTGTACAATATATCTCTGTGAGAAAGAATTTTCAACATAAACTTACCTGAAAGGTAAGTACTGAAACAGGTTAAATGCAGAACCTGATCTAAGACTCAAACTTGCAGACACTGAACCAAATTTTGAATTTCTTTGTTTCACCAAACAGGCACAAATAACCCAGGGTATTTTTCAAGTTCTATATTATTGTGATCATTTTGTATTAATTCTTTTTGTAGGGTAAGCTACCACTTTAGTTTTTCTTTATGAATAGGGAAAATAAATTTTAATAACCCAATTTTACTACTTCATTTACTATTCATGTCGCTGCTGTTTTCTTTGATCTCTCAAAGGCGTTTGATAGCATCAATATCAATTTTATTAGATATAAGCTTTCCAACTTTGGTATAAGGATGAGTGTGCTTAATTGGATTGTTAGCTTTTTGTCTGATCGAAAACTGTTTATTCTTTTAAATGACTGTAAGTCCAGTGAGTATGATGTTGATATGGGTGTCGCTCAGGGTTCTGTACTGGGGCCACTAATTTTTACTTTGTTTATAAATGATATGCCTTCTTATATAACTAGAGGTCTGGTGGTGAACTATGCAGATGATACCTCAATAGCTCTATCAGAAGCAACTCCTGAAGAACTTGGAGCATTCATTAAACAGGTCGCTAGTGACATGTCTAGGTGGTGTGAAAAAAACAGACTCATATTAAATGTGGATAAAACTAAATGTGTATATTTTAACAGGAATTATTTAGCGATTCCAGGAATTTCGTGTGCCTCCTATAGTAAGTTTTTGGATCTGACAGTAAATAGCGGTACTACGTGGGAATTACATATCGGAGAGGTTGCTAATAAACTCAATAGGGCATATTTTGCTCTTTTAACTTTACGACCTGACTTATCACGTACTACATTGCTGCAGGTATACTATGCATTGGTATATTCGGCGATGTCTTACCATGTGATTCTCTGGGGAGCTGCATCAAATACAGATAGAGTATTTTTAATACAGAAGAGAATTATTAGACTTATATTTAATTTAAAAAGGAGAGAATCATGTAGGGATATTTTTAAGAATCACAAAATACTAACTTTTGTATGTGTATATGTTTTTGAGTGTTGTCTTTACATTAAAAGCAACATTAAACGTTTTGAAACGAGTTCGACTTACCACCAGTATAACACCCGGAATGCAAATGTTCCACTTTACATCTCGCACAATACGACTCACTTTGAAAGATCTGTCAATTATCACCCTATTCTTATATACAACAAACTTCCTCAAATTATCATATCAGCCAATAACTACAATAGCTTTAAGAATAAATTAAGAAAATATTTAATTGGGAAGGGCTTCTACTCACTCGCGGGACATTTTGAGGATTCTTAAAGTGATACGATGGTTGACTTAAATTATGTGTTCCGTTTTTGTTCTTTGTTTTATTATAGGAAACAAGCTTTTAATTTTTAAGAAGTATTATTTAGTCTTGTAACTAGTTTTTAATTCTTTGACCTCCTCTTGCTAGTGTTATTTTACTGTATATTTTGGATATGTGATGTACCTAAGTGTAAATATATTTGGATATGTGCTGTGCCTCGATGTCAATGTAAATTGATTTTAAGGGTGAATAAAGTATAAAAGTATAAAGTATTCCTAATGATTACACAGGTGGTTCGCCAATTTATTGCCATTTTTAGAAGTGGTTCGCAAGCAAATAAAGGTTGGGAGCTGCTGTTCTAGAAAAACAAAACCACGATGTTTTTTTTTTAAAGAAAATCATGTAAGAAAATATTGGTTTCTGTAAAAAATTATTTACTAACTGTTAAAAAAAACAAGCTTACGCATGCAGTCTTCTATTTAGTCTGTCCAAATCTTGTTGAAATGTTTCGTTTTGCTCCTCCGAAGCTGTCAATTGCTGCTTGGTAATGGTTAGTTCCATTGTCGTTTTTGCCAGCTGATGTTCCAGTTTCTTAATCTCTTCCTCTAAAACTGTTTTATCTGAGTCAGCTGAAATGTCATAATTTTTTAAAAATCGAAAATTTTATTTTTACTTTAAGATTTTGTTACGAAGATCTTGAGTGCATTGGCGCATTTTTGAAAAACCAGCCAGATGAGGAACAATTGTGAAAATTACATCTGTTTTTTCGATACTCCATGCAAAATTAACTTTCAAGATAATATTATGTAGTGTTTAAAAGTAGAATGGGAGACTTTTTTGGCTGAAATGTTAAAATCAGACAGCAAGGGAGTTTATTCGCTGGTGTTATTTTATTTCTCTGTATTGATGTTAAAGATAATATACGTGGTTTTGATATTTCTGAAGTCTTTTTATGTGTTGACAGCATATATTGTAAATTTTTAATAGAGTAATATGATTCATTTATATAAAATAACTGAACTGAACTCTAGTAAACTTATAGGCATTATAAATTTTCGTACTAACCGATTGAAAGCATTTCAATTCAATTTAAAGAAACATTTGTTTTTAAATTTTATTGCACACTCTGGAGAGTTGACCAATTTTAAATGGAATGTATACGTCTTTCATTTGACTAAAAGTATCTTGGTCAAAGGGGTTACACCACCTTGAAATTTTCAAAAAATTGATTTTTTTAGCTACATAAATTGTTTATATTTTTAGAAATATTTTCAGCATTTAATTAAAAATGAACGTGACAGGACGTCGGCCCGAAATTCAGGTAGCGAGCAGGCCGGTCAGGGCTTTGATGAAAGATATTGTTGAATATTTTTTTTTATATTAGATATTTTGAATTAGTCCTTGCTAATAAAAATTACTTTGAAGAATTTCAAAAGGTGAAAATAACCCAAATGCATAAAGTTCAAACTAGTTTAGACTTTCTGAACATTCAACATTATGGAATCAGTTTACTTTGTGACGCAGTAGTGTACAGATGGTAACTACAAAAATTATATATATGCAATTATTAGACCTTACAATTGGCCCAAACGTGCTGTGATCATTTGAGAAGTTGGATTCTACGCGAGTATCTAGAGCCAACAAGATATCACGGTATCAATGGATAGCCTCATATAAGGTCCAGGAATCGCAGAATGAAAATGATTTTAAAAAATATTTGGTTTTGGGACGCTGACGTGGTACTTTCTTCTTTTGCCTTTTTCCTGAAACTTCGTTTTACAAACTGGTAGACAAGATATCTGAAGATCTACTTAGCCGATTGCAGTACAACTTACACCATATACTCTTTATATTATCTAAGATGTAACGGGATTTTTTGATTAGAACCAAGTTCACTTTCTAAAAATTTTTAAAACTAAAAATTCAAACAAATAGAATTTGGCATAACAAGTACTGAAATTGTCAATAAGTACTAATCCTAAGTCATATATTTAATTATTGCGCCCAAACACAATTAAAATACATAACAGAGAACAATTTTAAAATAAAACATATTATATAAATTCAAAGGCAAAAAACATTTTCCCTATGCTACATCTTAGCTGTTAACTTTCTAAATAAGATTTTCTTTTTAATTTCCCGACAATGTGTGACAGAGCAGGTATGTGTCACCAAAAAATTTTCAAATTATTACATTTTATTTTACTAAGCATTAAATATGAAATTTTGACACAGTTTAAGTTTCACCCTATTTTTAATAGTTTTAAAATCCTAACTGGGATATATGATTTAGTAATATAATTTACTTTCCTGTTTGTATACTTACTAGGATTGGTCGACTCTAATCTGCTGGTAGATAAACTGTAGCCAGAAACGTTGGATACGTTAAGCAGATCCTTACATTTTAAGAGTTTATCTCCTATACTAGCTCTAGGTGTTGAATGTGTGTATGGCAACTCTTTATCATCTATTTCAGCTAATCGACTACAAGATAAAATAAAACTATAGTATTTATGTCATAGGTAAGAAAAATATAAACCTCTTAGTGCGTTACAAAAATTGCAAATGTTAAAAAACGTAATTTAGCTTTTCAGTTGGCAAATATTGGGTCGGCAAGAAAGTATTTTTCGTCGTCACACATAGAAAGTGTTACAATTAGACTTCTTTCACTGTTATGATTTTTTGACATTTGATATCAGTCACATTTAGGTCACTTTAGAAGCAACTTGTGCCTAATTCGGTTTGTTGCTATTAGTTTAGGATCAATTTTAATATGGAGTGCAGAAATGAACATTTTCGACATATTTTACTGCTGAGGCTCATAAAGTTATATGTGAAGTTTATGAGTGTTGATTGCATAATAGAACGCAAGTGTCGGAATTGGTTCAAAATTCCGTTTTGACGATTTTTCGCTGAAAGATAACAAAATTAAAGCCATAATTGAAGAGAATTGTCATAGAACTGTTTGAGATATTGCAGAGAGGTTCAATGTATCGCTCATAACAATTGAAAATCGCTTAAAATGTCTTGGACTCATTAAGAAACTCGACATACGGGTTCCGCATGAATTGAAAAAGATGCACTTAATGCAATGAATCAATTTTTGCAATATGCATCTCACGCGCAATGAAACGGACCCTTTTTTGAAAAGAATCATCACTGGTGATGAAAAATGGGTCATCTACAGTAACATTAGAAAACAATCATAATCCAAGCGTGATAAACCATCTCAAACCACATATAAAGCTGAATTGCATCCAAAAAAGGTCATACTATAGATTTGGTGGGACTACAAAGCTGTTGTGTATTTTGAGCTGCTTCCAAGAGGCTAGACAATCAATTCACATGTTTACTATCAACAATTAATCACAATGGATGAAACAATCAAGAAAACGTCCAGAATTGGTAAATCGCAAAGGAATTGGTTCTATCCTAATAATGCAAAGCCTCACTCATCTTTAGTTTGGTTGGGAAGTGGTGTTGGGTCTCCCATACAACCCTGACCTGGCATCATCTATTACCATTTATTTCGAAGTTTTCAAAACTTTTTGAATGGCAAAACTTTTACAAATGATGATGACCTTAAATCGCACTTGGTTCAGTTTTTTGCTGATAAGGACCAAAATTTTTATGAGCGCGAAACCATGAAGCTGCAAGAAAGATGGCCAAAAGTCATTGAACAAAACGAAAAACATATCATTGATTAAAGCTTATTCTAAGTATTGTGCTGGCTTTTACTTGATGGAAATCCATATTCAACGATGAATAAAAGACGAATATTTATCAGATTTCCACTATATTTAACTAAAAAACTTGACGCGTTTCGCTAACACTGTAGCTTCATCAGAAGTTCTATTTTAAAATTTTAAAATAGAACTTCTGAAATATGGTGGAAATTTGACAAATATTCGTCTTTTATTCATCGTTAAAGCTTATTCTTTGTATAAAAAAAGAGTTTTATTTCGCACTACAAAACCAAAATTACTTTCTTGCCGTCCTGATATAAATAATTTTACTATTAACTTGAAAAGAAATTAAATGTAAAATGTGTGAAATATCAAAAGGAAGCTCTTTGAATTATGTCATAAACGCTATCGCGTAAGAAGCAATAAATAAATAACAAAATATAAGTAGAAGCATTCTTTAGTAGAAGGTATATTGCAGTCTGAAAAACTGTCATGTGAGAGCACTAACATCATTGACGACATCCAATCTAAGAAATCTTGAGTTTGAGATTTAGCAATTTAAAAAATCGTTGGAAAATATAATTTTTTTCCCAATTTAACATATTACTACAAAATATATATCTTTTATAGCTTACAAATAAAGTCTGATCCTAATTATGGACATTTTAAAATATCAAATTAGGGAGTTTCAAAAAATTAAGCATGGCATAACTCTAAAATTTGAGAGTGTAATAACTCTTAAATGAGATAATTTTCCAATAGTAGCCTAGGTGCTTAGAATAACACAATTTTAAAATCTATAGAACAATCATGACAACACCATCAAACAACTATTCTTCCTGAAATATTCAGTTGCAGCTACAGAAATTTTGACTAACTGACAAATTACTCTAAATATAGTTTTGTTTCTTTTTGTCTGAAGAAAGTACTATTGAATTTTAGTTTCTTCAAATATTACCTTTGATAAAATAAGAAACTGCTCACTCCGATGAAGTTAAGAGATCTCAGGAAATTTTTCATGATTTAGAAGACATAAAAGCCACACAAAATTATACTTTATTGTAAAAGATCCTAAAAATTAATATACATTCTTGATCCAAACGCCTAAAATTAGCCCAATTATACCTGATAAATCTAAATATAAATTTTATTTGTAATCAGCGACTATTAAAACATGTTTTAATGATAATTTTAAAGGAAAGGATTTAACAACGTGTAAGCTATACTTTTTCAGACATTCAGGCATTATATTTACAACAAGAAATATTTAACACTTGGGGAAATGTAAACAAACCTACCAAAATTGTTTACAACTATCTCATTTGGTCCTAGACCATTAACAAATTAGTTTCAAAACAATAACAAGATAAATTAAAGTTTAAACAAATGAATTTTTTTACATGACAGTACTGGAATAACGGTAGTCATAAAAATTAATAATTTTTAAAAATATATTTAAAAAAATAACTATTAGACTAGTTATAGACATAATCTGATAACAAAAAAGTTTACATTAAAGAATGGTTCGATTATAAGAGTCAAACAAATTACATTTGTTGAGACTTCTGTATAAAAAAATTAGATTCAAAGATCATTTTGGCTAATTAAATAAATAGGTAATTACATTTTACATTTTGACTATTTATTTTGTAATTTCCTTCGATCATACTCTATAGATTTAAACAACAATAGATTTGTTTGAAGGCTGTTTATGGTCAGTGGGGTTCTTTCAGTTTAATTAGTTGTCGTGGTTCTTTTCAGTGTTCTTAAGTGTTAGAAATTACTATAAAAGCCAAGTTTGCAATTAATATTAACAAAAAGATAATTTAAAAACTTATTTTCATTGGCAAATATTGTTAAGATATTGTTTACATATTGAAAATAACAATAATAATAATTTAGGCAACCATAAATTCATTTCTAGAATTTACGTACCGATTATCATATGATACTCTTTTAAATAATGCAATTAGAAAAAGATAGCATAAAATCGGTATGTGTGTACCAATATCTACTGTTTATCAACACTTTTTCAAATATAAATAAAAATATTATTAGGTTATTCAGCCTTCAAACAACCGCGCTCTAGTTCTGACGTTATGCTAATTCTATAGGAGTATGTTCGAAGGTAATTTCATAAATTTTTTTAAAGAAGAACGCTAAACCTCACTTAATTTTTCTGTACTAATACATACCTAGGAGATCTATTAAATTCAGTTTCATCATTAAAACTGGAAGCTATTTTTTTGCTCCAATCTTCCATTACTTCATAAAAACGTTCACTATTTACAAGAATATTTTTACCTTCGGGATCCAAAGACTGGCGCAAATCTTCTAAAGCATTTCTAAAATTTAAATCCATATGTCAATTACAGAAAATTAAATAGATTCAAATCGTCATTTCTTGCTTAATTTTGGGTAAAAATTTTACCTCCAAATAATTATTAATAAAAAAAAGCGTTGCATACTAACTTTATAGCAATAAACAAAAAACTGACTAAAAATACAACTTTTAAATTTTTTCATATGAGGCAATTCTTTCTAAAATCAAATTTTAAAAACATTTTAAATATTAATTTTGGCTGATTTAAATTTTTTTTCTCACATTACCTAAAATATAAAAATTTAGCAGTTTTAAAAAGTAACTTAAATATTTTCTAAAAAAGACATTCTTTATCTAACCGATCTTGTATCTCAGAAATTATTTCTCTTGGTTTTAAACTACTTATATCATCTTAGAATGACTTCCAGATATATTGCCTACAACTGCACGAGGCATTTTTATTTCAAGAGATTAGATCACATACAGTGTTCACACAATTGTAGGTAAAACATTCTACAATGACAAGATATGAAGTCAAGAACAGATTTGTAACCCAAAACTAACACTATGAAGGCTAGCAGTCTATGACCTGTTTAAAACAATGTATCCCTAAATGTTCATGAAAAAATTAAAATATTTCTTTTACAAATTATCCTTTTTATAAATAAATATGGCTTAGTAACATTTTGAATTTGAATCAGTAATTTTCAAGAAATTTTATTTTTGAATGAAACTCTCATAAACAAAGAAAAAATGCAAGAATGATAAATTATACAAGGCTGATAAAAACTTACGTTTCATTTTTATTATCGTTAATAGAACACCCTATATTTAATATTGCATTTATATTCTAATTTTAATGGTCTTTAAAATTGTATATATAGGTAGTAATATAGGTTTTTTATCTATCTTTAATATTCTTTTAATAATTTGGCATTTTGAATTTTGGACATAAATTTTTTGAAATTTACAAGAAGGAAGGAGAACACTGTTAAGCTCTATAACACCAAATATGTTAAAGTTAAAAGAGTCACTTCAAAAAGAGATCACTTATGCATTGAAAAAGATGGACATCAGATTGAGCATTTGTTAAAACATTATTTCTAAAATTTATTAAGACTAAGTTTGTTATCTATTTAATAATGTATGTATTGTTATTAACCTAGTTATGACTACTTCTTTTAACTGATTAGTGATTACATATCATCGATGTAAGTAATGACAATGTCAACTTTTCAAAAATAAATTGCAAAAAATTTATCTAACATTGAAAATGCTAAGATACTAAAAAACTATAATGTGGTCCTAACAGATCTACACATTCCTCATTAAAAATATTTTATTGTTCTATATATATATATATATATATATATATAACTTACAAATCTTCAATCATATATGGCTGAACAAACTCTATTAACTTGGAAACAGGAACCAAATCAGTATTATCAACATCACAGGAACAGAAAATAACTCGGAAAACACTGGCTACATCCCCTGAAAATGTTTGGTGTAAAAATAGTTATGAAATTTTATTACTTAGTCAACTAAAAGTTTTCTTATTTACCTTGTTCCTCCATTGCTGCACAATTGCGCACTCTTCTTAAATTATCCACTTTTTTACAGAGACAACAAAAAACCTATGAACAAAAAAAATCAGTATTGCCGGTAAAAATATATTTCTACAAAAATTAGAGGAGTCTCTTACCACACTTCTATTAACATACTATTAAATATCTTACTGTAGTCTTATATTTTAAAGAAAATCGAAATGATCATTTAATAAATACAGCAAAAAACTATTAAAAATTCAACAACAGCAAAACGAACACCAAATAACCGGCAAACACAATTGACTGTTGACATAAGCGACTGTGCGCATTCTGATTGGTCTTTTTGAATATAAAAAAAATGAAAAAAAAGACAAAACAATGAATTATTTTTATTTTCTCTGATTCAGCTCGATTATCAGTATCAATTTACGGAAAAAGTTTCTTTATTTCTAATACAATATATAATATTCAATAAATCGATTTTTAAAGTTTTTAAAATATGAAATGTCCTAAAGGGAGTAAGTATTGGTCCAGTTACGGAAATATGCAATAAAAAAAGTAAAATACGTAAAAGTTTTTTTTTACTTACTGGATTTCGAACAGTGAATGAGAGAAATTTTGGAGCAATTCTGATTGGTTTAATTTGACTTCATATCTATCTCTGATTGGGTGTAATGTACTTTTGAACCAATCCTAATTGTCTCGCAATTTCGCACTTCGCTATTTGCGCTTTATGAACTGACCTAGAGTGCATCAAGAAAAATAGTAGAGCGGATTGATTTGGTATGATATTCAGAAACATATGCAATAATATATCAACCAAATTTGATTCATGTGGAAATAATGGATTAGTTTAGAGAATATTTTCCCCCACACACACTAAACAAATATTATATAATAATCTAAGTGTAATTTATTTTGTAGCTTCAACCATAGCTATATTTTATATCTGTATATGAGCTACAAATAATTCTATGATTTATATGACATTTAAATACTTGAAGAATTACGAGATATTTAAACTCACCTTTACGTGGGACTAATTAAAAAAATCAACCAATTTTTTTGGGTGGTAGTCTGTAAACAGGCTTCCTCCAGACTGAGACTTTATGCCTTGCTAAAAAGATAACATTTTTTCAGCTCTTTTTGTGATGTTTTTATACAATTTTACTATTGATTGCCATACCTGAATAATATCTGTCTTTTTCTTTGTACTAACTAACGAAAATTTGAAAGTTGGATTGGTTAGGCATGCTTTGAACCAAATATTTTTTTTTGGTTTCTTGCGCTTTGTGAAATTACCTTTTCATCGGCGTATATTCATACTTCCAAAAATTATCATTTTATACCACTAAGAATTTCCACTAAACTAACTCTTACACTCCGAAACAAAAATGTATGATTTATACTTCAAAATTTAACAATTAATAAAAATGGATGACCATTGAAAATGGTCCATTAATATTATAACATAAAAGAAAAACGTAACTTTTTTACTTTTGAATTGTGGTTGTTTAACTAATTTTATTTTAAAGTGTTTCAACTATTTTATTAGACATTTTTACTAAGTGTTCTTTATAATGTTATTTTTTATATTTTTATGTACTTCCTCCAGCCGATAACATCCGAAAGCGACACGAATTATGCCGAATCGAAGAAAACCATCGCTCAAAAACATATACAAAAATTAGATACACTTCCAATATAAGTTATGATAAAACGACAACCTTTTCTACTATACAAAAGATAACACAAAAAGTCCCAAAAGGCAAATATATTTGTAATGTATTACTAATCTTTTTTGTTCCAAGTGTCCCGCATCCAGCCGATATTATAAACGGGACGCTGATTGTTTCGCGTTTTATTTTTAGATTTTGAATATCATATGCTATATCCGTTCGATTTTTTTCACTTGATAAAATATTATATGAAATATTAGACCAGGGCTTATCTGTAAAATATCGGGGTTTCGTGGATGTGAAATGGAACATGGAGATTTTTGCATGAGAGCCTTCAGAATAACCTGAATAACGATAAATTTGATATGCGTCATTTCAAAAAGTTGGGCAACATTGTTTTTATTAATAAAAATATAAAATTGACGAAAAAAAAAAGTTTTTTTTCAACTTATCTCTCGTGTAACTTTAAAGGTATTCATTTTGGAGGAAAGTTCAAGAGGAAAAAAGTTTCATAATTAAATTTGCACGGATTTCTGAAAATAAATGGATGACAGGTGGTAATGGAGCTGTCAAACGAAAAATGTCCGGAGTATGCTCTGCGCCATTTTGGGTAAAAGTGACGTTTTAGCACGTCAAAAGTCAAAAAATAATGTCATTGTTATTATTGTGGAATAATCTTTGTTTTTCCTTGGATTAAATTTATTTTAAATAACTTAATAACCAAGTAATATGCACCAAGCCATCAGTCAAATATTTAGGTGTAAATATAGACCACAAAATTATCTTCAATTGGCACTTTGGAACTGTTAAACAAAAAATGCATACAAAGGGCCAAATACCTTAGGAGTCTTAATATACAAAGAATAAGGCATATCAAGAAAAACAACTCATATATACAAAGCAATGTACTGACTTTAATAGGAATACATACCTACTATATACAGTAATTGCAGGAAGCCAGCACTAATAAAACTTGAAATGGTAGAAACCACTGCTCTATGTAGTATTACTAAAATCCATTGTCCTAGCTATCCACCAATCAATTATTGTATGAATTCACTAAACATCTAGCCGATTATTGCAAGACTTCCTGTCCTGACAAGTAAGTTTGAAAAAAAAACCTGAAACTTGACCGGTGATAGAGGAACTGTGTACGACCAGGGGCCGGAACCATGGGCCAGCCCGAAGACCCCCATTAATGATATTATTTAACCTTTAATATACTTTTTTTATTATTTTGTGAAGATTTGTAGGGGCTCGAAGATCAAACGTGCTAAAAAAGCTTTTTATTCTGAAGGACCTCGTTTGTTGGCTTGTAGGGTTCAAATTTATATGTCCTAATAAATTATAATCAATAATATTTATTTAGTTGTAGTGTAGTATAGTGTTTAACATAGTCTAAGGAAGTAAAATGTTGCATTTAACATTATTTGAATATAAAATTGAATGTTACTTATTTAAATAAAAGTTTTAAATATCTTACAAATTGTTACTTCTCAAATTTTTTATAAGTTTTGTTGATGAAAACAATTATGTTACACTTAACTGTTTCAAAGTAAGATACTCGACCGTTTGGGGATATAGGGACACAAGTGTTTATGTTAAATCCATAATTAGAACTAGCCGTAGAAAAACAATTTTTAAACAGCACGCTCATACTATTGAGATATGAACAGAATTTAGTGTAATAATTTTGTATGTCTCTAATCTCAAATTTACTTGAAATTTGCGAAACATTCAACTTTCTAAGGAAATTTTAATTAGAAAATACTGAAAATAACGGGGTACTACCTAATTAACATTTCAACTGTTTTTTCAAAAAATAAATCGTTTTGAAGAAACGGTTCGTCAACATATTATTATTTTTAACAACCAAAAATATAATAAAAATTTTTAATTTATTTTTACGACCGACCAATAGTATGACAGACGTCCACACATAACAATCAATTGACACAAATTGGGTAAGGTTATAACGTAATACTGTCATTTTATCTCTTTCTACCATTCGTTTCGTTCAACTACTTATGTCGATGAAATTTCGGAAAGGTATGCAAATTGCTTCAAACCTTGTCAATGGGAGGTAAACGATTACATTTAGTCGTTATAATTTTTCAGTGGCGACAGCGTATTCACTTTTATTATAACTTCACCTTACCCAAAATGGCGCATAGCATGGTCCGGACATTTTCTGTTTATTTGGCGATCAGTACATATACTTTATAAGTGTGTGTAAATTTGCCATCAGATGGGAGTTGGTCGCCAATCTCAAAATATATTTCCCTTATTGCAATATAGCAATAATTAAAAAAAAGTACAAGTAACTTAAATTTAAATCTTAAAATTAATCTAAGTTTAGCAAGTTTGAGCAACTGGCTTTTCTAAGTGCACGTGGGTCCTTTTTTAGAGAAAATGCTCATTCAAAATGCATCGTATTTGAAAAAGGCTGTATTCTTTTGAGAAAATTATCACTGAACAAAGTGAAATTGATAACTTCATGTTCTTTTGACCATGCATTTACTTGTCATTGGGTCGAAGTGATCATGATTACTTCAAGTGACAGAACTGAAAGTGATAATTATTCAAAGAATATACCTATGATAAGGTTGGTAGGCAAATTTGGGGCAATAACAAAAAAAAATTGCAAAATTTCAGAAAATAAGAGTTTACAATGCATTATTTTTAAGCAATCTCTAAGAGAAAAAGATTCTCAATTCCACAGCTATCTATTTTTTTCTGTATGTACATCGATTACTCCGAGACTTAATTTTCTCACATTATATTCTGGAGATTGCCGCAGTGATTCCATATCATGCTGTATGTTGTGAGGCAGTAAAATCTCAGATAGCACTGATGATATGGCGGAGAAAAAAACAATTTTGTCGGATTTTCTCCAAAATTGGTATGAGGGAGTTTTCGGGGTTGTACATAACCAATCTGATATAATTTTTTTAAAATTCAATATAGCCGATCCAATATGGCGGACCAAATAAAATTAGTTTTTTCAACAAATTAATTTTGTCCGATTTTCTCCAAAATTCGCATAGGGGAGTTTTCGGGGGCGCACATAACGAATGTGATTTTTTTAAAATTCAATATGGCGGATCCAAAATGGTGAACAAAAAAAAAGATTTTGTCCTGTTTTCTCCAAGATTGATAATGGGAAGTTTTAGGGTCGCACATAATGAATCTGAAATTATTTTTAAAAAATTCAATATGGCGGACAAACAATTAATTTTTTTCGATTTTCTCCAAAATTCGTGTAAGGGAGTTTTCAGGGTCGCGCATATGGAATCTCAAATTATTTTTAACAAATTCAGTACAGCGGATTCAATATGGAGGACGAAAAAATTAGTTTTGTCCGATTTTCCCCAAAATTGTTATCGGGGAATTTTCAGAGTTGCACATAACGAATTTGAAATTATTTAAAAAATATATAAATATGGCGGATCCAATATGTCGGATTAAACATTTGACATGTCTCGATTTTGTCCAAAATCGGTATAGAGGGATTTTCAAAAGTATTAATTATGAATTAAAATTTTTTTTTCAAAAATTCAATATGGCGGATCGAATATGGTGTCTTTTTACAACTTTCGATTTTTTCCAAAATTGGTATGGGAGCGTTCTTGAGGGTGTAAATTACGAATTTTTAATTAATTTTTAATTTTTTAGATTCAACATGACGAATGCAATATGGAGGACTAAAAATTTTACATTTTTCGATTTTATTCAAAATTGGTATTGAGTCATTTTTGAGGGTGAAAATAGCAGATTTAAAATTATTTAAAAAAAATTTAATGTGTCACATTCAATAGGACGGTCGAAAAATGTTACATTTCCGAATTTTGTCGAAAATTGTACTAGGAGGTTTTCGTCGGTGTGGATTAAGTAAAAAGATAAAATAATTTTTTTGAATCTCAATATGGCGAATCCAATATGTGGGCTGAACATTATACGTTAATCATATTTTTTATATTTGGTAGGAAGTTTTCGGGATTATGAATCTGAAATTTTATTTTAGCCTAATATGACTGATACAATATAGAGGACGAAAAATTTTACAATTTTCTGATCTTGTTCAAAATTGATACGGAAGTTTTTTTGGAGGCGTATAAAAACTCAATAAGCCGAATAAAATATGTCGGTCCAAAAAATATATATCAAGTTTTTTAAAAACCGATATTGGGAGATTTTGGGGGCCTGTATTACCAATCTAAAATAAATTTAAAATTCAAGATAGTGTATTTACTATGGCAGACTAAATATTTGTTTGATACAATTTTATTCAAAACCGGCATTTGGAGATTTCTCATTTCTCAAAAACCATAAACAATTGTTAGATTTTGCAGTGTTTTTATTAACCCATGAAATGCAAACCAAAAATGAAAGGGCGACCTAAAATCTACCTGTCCGATACCTACCTATCTGATACTAATAATTATTTTTATTACCTAATCTACTTGAAGCGATATTTAAATGTAATGTAATACAATTATAGGAAAAATTAGAATTTAACGGAATGTTGCTTTGTGGTCGGTATTACAGTGTTTGAGTGAACGAGGAAAACCTTTATTACCTGATCCTGAACTACCTCATATAGTGTATGTAATATTTTAGTTTAGTTGTTTAATAAACCAATTTAAAATTAATTTCTGTAAAAACTTATAATTTTCTTATTTAAAATAAAAAATATATTACCCTTACCTTAGTTGTATAAAATGAAACTTGGTCCACAATTCGTGGCCTTTAAAAAAGGGGTCTTCTTGGTATAGCCCGCAATTCAAGTACCCAATTATAAAAATCAGGTAGTGAAGCCGCAATTCGAGGCCGACGCTATCAGCATTTTTATGAGATTGCTTAATTCGTGAATTTGTGGTAATATTTGAAAAATGCCTTACACATAAAGGAAGATTTATAACAAGGTGTTGAGAAAATTTTATTGTTATGTTCTAGCCGCTGGACGGACAACATATTTAAAAATTGCGCTCTGTCGCGCCCTTTGATTATTCTGTCGAAAATTTGTACGAAAACAGATTCCTATATTACCAACAGGCAGCTTTAACTCAGCTGGCTGCCACATAAAAATAATCAATAAATAACAGTTCCTTGTGGGGTATTAATTTATTAGTACAAAAAATGGAAATACCTAAGAAATTGTGACTGTGAACATAATAAGGGTTTTTCACAGAAACAGTGTAAACTACTAATTATTTTGTGAAGAAATTGGGCACCTGTCAAAACTAGAAATTCCACTTGGTATCCTTGGTGACTGCCTAGCAACGGGTACAACAACATAGCAACTTTAGGTAAATGCAAAGATTCCTGGATTTTTATTAATTCAGCCTTATTTTTAAAAATATTTTCTATACTATAACCCCCATTAACACTCCCTTTTAATAATAACTTTAATTATTTTACTTATTTCATATGCAAAATATTCTTTCCTAATTTTACAAATGGCCTCTTTCCATCAATTTTTTTGTGTTGATTGTGACATTAATAAAGTCGTAATTTAGATTATTTACTAATTTAAGTTGTTCATTAGTGTGCACCCTATGTGGAAAGTCTGTTTCATATAGGGACACTCAAGGAAAGATGAAAATTAACTTGAGAAATATCAAAGCAACCAAATTAGTAATTGAGGGTGTATTAAAATTGATCTTTGACAAGTTTGTTGGGAAAGTAATTTTCCGCATTAGAGGAATTAGTTACATTCTGATTATAATTCAACTTGAAAGAGGTATTAATGCTCGGATAGCTCCTTGGTTTTGATCTGAAGGTCTTAGTTAATTTGTTACTACTGGTGTTTGCTACTTATTATATAACCATGATGATACTTATTTGTTTTGGATTTTTTAATCTTGGTTTAAATATCAGTTTAAAATTTTAATAGTGGGTTGTGTAAAATATGTTGATCAAAAATTAACCTGCCAGCAACTGATTGGGACAAAATGCATAATATTTATGTTGGCAAAAAGTATAACTGATTCAAAACATCAATTATATTTATCACTTATGAGTTTAATGATTTGTACAATTAACTCTAAAGTTAATGCTGACCGTAAAAAAGTTTTGTGGTACCTTGATTTCTAAATGAGTGTTTCCAGAATATTTTTCTTAAATGACTTATTTTGGTTATTTTAAATTCCCTGTTTACAAACAATTTTGCATTATATTTTACTAACATATTAAATTTTGGTTAGTGAAGTTAATCAATTGTCAATTAACCAAAATTATATTCTTTTGGCACTTATCAGTAATCAGACTGACAGAAGTATATTATAACTTTGTGTTTTTAAATTCACATTTTGCCATTATCACTTAAAAACACTCTTGAAAAGGCTAATATAACCGAAAATAATATTTCTCAAAAGAAGAAAGCTGCTGTCTCTTGAATTAAACCAATTAAATTAATATTAGTGAAACTAGTTGTTTATAGAGAATCCAAAAACATAAATACAGGTATATCCTTAGAATACTAAGTAGAGAGCATTTTGTTATAGTCTACCCTGTCTAAATCACATATAGTTCCATTCGGAAATATTTTTTAGGGTTAAAGGTTAAAGTGCTTTGCTGAAGTTATAGTTGGGTTATTCCAATTTCTCTATATATATGTAGGCAATATAAAGCTTTTATTTAATTTAAATTTACTCCCAAATTAAATATTGATATAAAAATAAATAGGCTTTTTAGTTATTTCTTATACTTTGTTATTCCATTATTGAAAGTACATTTTAATTTATGGTATATATAATTTCACACCAAATCTATAATTTTATTATACATTTTTTTTTAAATTCATATAAACTTTTTCTAGACTAAGAACCTTACAAGATTTAAATGATACTTGAAAACTTACTAAAAAAAGATAGACAAGGTAAGGGGAAATAATTATGGTCACGTTAAAATTAGTATTTTTTTTTTATCAAAAAACAAATTTTAGTATTTAGTAGCCTATGTGTAATTTTTAAATTACTATATTGAGCCTCCAGCTAGCTTCCTATCGTTTTTTACATGTTTTCCTTTTTACATTTGATTAATTTTAAGTTTAAAATAGGATGCATCCCCAAATCATCTGTTTTTCAATCTAGTAGATACATGAATATTAAAACTAATCTAAAGAGCTCATTATGTGCAGCATACCTATCTATACACAAAATTTGTTTGGATTTTTATGGTCTGTGACCCCAAAAACTCATATCGGCATAATTATGTACTGCTTTTTCATTTAAGATTTACTGTTCCCCATTCATCTCTAACACTTAAGAAAAATATCAAATTTACTTTTAGTCAAACTTATGCAGAAAGCAGTTAATTAAAGAATTGGTGAATCTAACCAAGCCCTAACGAAAATTTTGACTATTATTGATACAACATACTAAATTATGATTTTAATGATTTTAGAGACTTTCATTTGGTGATGGTCAAAATAGGCCTTTTGTTTGACTTTTGGCAAACCAACCATGTACAAATTATATTTTTTTTCTACAGATCTTCATGTGTTTTAACTAATTAATCTAATTCTTATTTAGCAGGTCCTTAAGGAATACGTATTATTATTGCTATATAAATGGGCCTTTTTTTATTTTCTCGATGAAGAGTGCCATCAGCTTCCACTCGACATTGCCGGTTTTGTTAGATCGCCGCTAAACATACTTTTTTGAAGGTTTTTTTTAGCTGGTAGGTAGCGAATGACTTTTCTAATACAGTAAAAGTACATAGTAAAAGGGAGAAAAATATTCACTACAAAAGTTATAGGGTTTGAAGGGGGACATCCAGTAGTAGCCTTGACTTTGTCCTGGTGGCCAACCTCCAAGGTATTTTTTTTGTATTGAACATCTTCCTCTATCTCACCAACTCAAGGAAGCATTTGGGTGAGTTTTTTAAAATTGGATATTCTCTATAAATTAAAGTAAAGCTTTTTTACTATGTATTGTTTGACAGAAGCCATTCGTTACCTATTGGCTAGATAAATAACTAAAAAATATATATATACAAGATAAAAAAAGCTCCTTTTAAATAAGTGATTTCTATATAAAAACATTTCAGCTTTTGATTGAAAATACTTAAAAAATATATTAAAAATCACGTATACTAAAAAATTTTTTATTAGTTTTTAAGCTTTTTCATTGAGGTGAAAAGTAGGTTGAATGAATGAAATAATGAACAAAAGGTGGTGATAGCTGATCATCGATGCTTAAGCTTTGGTGGGTTTTTACATCCCACCATAGCTATAAGTTATTCAAGGCCGATCGCCTTGGCGAATTCAAGCAGCCTGGTGACTAAATTTTATCTTTGAATTGTCACTACCTCAGCCCGTTGAGTGCTGGGCATTCTCTGAGGTCATGGCCAACAGTTTCATCCTCCTACAGACACCATCTACACGTCGGGTCATCTACGATACCAATATTATGAAGGGGACAATGTCCTGTCAACAGTCCCACTACAATTCGCAGCTCTTTCTTTCCTAAGGAGGGAAACCGTACACTCCAATTATATGTTCCTTGGTACATTTCATTCGATGAGCTCCTCTCCACAATTCAATAAATTTACTTTCCAGGACAGGTAGAATTGGGTGGGGTCTTTATGGTTCAATTGTGGGCCCATCTTTGCTAGACGGTCCGCTTCCACATTCCCGTATACTCGAGACCCACACGAATCTGAACGTGCAGCCGTTCATTGTCAGACTTTTCAATACATTCTTGTATTCACACCAGTCGCGACGTTACGACACTACGACAGACCTATTGTCTGATCATATGTTTATTAACCTACTCCTGTTTATGTCCCTCTCACAGAGATGGCCACACTGCAGAATAGCATAAACTTTTGCTGTAAAGATCGTCGCATGTTGTCCGAGAGAGTAGAACTCTCTGACTGCCGTGTTCTTGCCTAACACTCCAGCTCCAGCTCTTTCATCTTCTCGAGATCCATCTGTAAACCATCACGATCCATTTCTCGGAAGATTTTGTCCCCCATCTTTTATATTTGGTAAAAGTATCTCAAGAGAGTGATTGGGTTTCAAAATCGGCACCGTGTAGTTCTTGGGTAATGATGGACATCTCTCCACTACGCCTTTCCAAACACATGAGTAGCCGCCCTTTGCAGTTCCAAGATACCGTAGGCAACTGAGACTATGTATAAGTGGAGAAGAGGTGGCTCACCAGGACCCCCAGAACCCTAATGGGGGCAGTTCTCATCACACTTATTGTTTCCATACAAGCCATTTCTTAAACTTTTTTTGTTATATTAAGCCACCATACAATGGCGGCGTATGTAATCATGGGGCAAATTACCAGAGTGTATATTCAAAAAGCACTCTCCTTGTAAGTTCCCTAAGTCGTTTACAAGCTCAGAAAGCACATATGGCCTTTTTGGTTCAAACCTCAATATGGTCATTCCAGCGCAGTCGGGAGTCCAGAATTACTTCCATGAATTTAACCGCTCTCTTGTATTGAAGGGTCCTTCTCGTCAATGTAATTGTGGGAAGTTTCCCCCTTTTTCTCTTTTTGGTAAAGAGTACCACTTCAGCCTTGTCCGGGTTTATTCTGAGCTCTTTTCAGAGGGACCGCATCACTAGTAACAAAATGGCGTAGGCCTGTATATACAAACCAGCCTTATTTAGATTACTTAACATGCCGTCCACCACAAGGCTCCACATCAAAGGCGATTTTAGTTTTTAAGCTTTTTCATTGAGTTGAAAAATAGGTTATAACGCGCCTAAATATGAGATGAGGACAGTTAACGTAAAACGCTTCATGTGATTCTGATATCCGCTGAATGAACCATCATCGGAAATTCGGTTCCATGAGCAACTTTCGCAAGCTACGTACTTGATATGTACTTTCCAAGAGTACAAATGGTTGCTCTTTCCATTATTTGGTCTTAATTTCTTATTAGTACGATGCTTGCGAAATTTGATACGGGTGCGCAAATGACTGTTGAAAGTATGAGTTAAGGGTATATCTCCATCACGGCTCATTCGGAGGTAATAATAAAATACTTGACGTGTTAGGGCAGTTTTATGGCGAAATTCATAATCAGTAACTAAAGATATACCGGAAATGAGAGAACACCGTGTTGAACACTTTTATTAGTGTTCAACATATTGAGAATATTTTTATTATTGTTTGCAAAAAAGCCAAAAAAATAGCCGATAAATTTTTGGAAACAGTAATGTAAATTTACTCAATTGATTACTAATCACCGGGTGGACACTTTATGGAAAACCGGTACAAGTCAATGTATTTTGCTCGTCAAAAATTTGGTGATTGTCAAGGAAAATATACGAATAAAGTACGTTCATTTCTTTTTTTTTTTAAATGTATTAGCATGCCCCAGTGTGGGTTACAGTTTTTTCTAAAAGTAATTAACTTAAAAACACAGCGAGTTGACAGGGCAAATTGTTTTTTTTTTTTACGGAAAAATGAAGTATGTACACGTACGTGCTATCGAGACTTTCTAAGATAATCAAAGTGAGCTCTATCTCCACGCGCGTTATTTTCTCAGTTCTACTTACTGGAGTCATAGAGAATTAGATAAGGGACTTATTAGATTGGGCGATTCAACATTAATATTTAATTATACTATGCAATTTAATAGATAGGGGATAAATCAAAATATTGGAGGGAAATCGAAAAAAGTCGAGGGAAATTGATTCGGAAGAAAAGTGGTCACCCCGTGAAAAGGATAAATTGGGTCGGCAAGAAAGTATTTGTGGTTGTCACACATAGAGAGAGTTGTAATTGTTTTGAAGGACTTCTGTCAGTGTTATAGTTTTTCCCTTTGACAATTAATATCAGTCACATTTAAGTTACTTGTGCGTAATTTTGTTTGTAGCTATTAGTTTAGGGTTAATTTTAACATGGAGTGCAGAAACGAACATTTTCGGCATATTTAACATTTTTATTTTCATAAAAGAACGAAAGCTGCTGAGGCTTACAAAAGTATATGAGAAGTTTATGGTGTTGATTGAATAGCAGAACGCACGTGTCAGAGTTGGTTTAAAAATTCCGTTCTAGAGATTTTTCGTTCAAAGATGACCAAATCAAAGGCATAATTGAAGATAATCCTCATATAACTGTTTAACAAATTGCAGATAGATTAAAAGTATCGCAAACTACAATTTAAAATCACTTAAAATGTCTTGGCTTGCTAAGAAGCTTGATATTTGGGTTCCGCATGAATTGAATGATATAACTTCACACAACGAATCAATATTTGCCATATACATCTCACGTGCAATGAAACCGATCCTTTTTTGAAAAGAAGCGTCACAGTGATGAAAAATTGGTCATCTAGAGTAACATTATTCGAAAACGATCGTGGTCCAAGCGTGATGAACCAACACAAACCACACCTAAAGCTGAACTGCATTCAGAAAATGTCATGCTGTCAGTTTGAGCTACTTCTAAGGGGCTGGACGATCAATTCAGATGTTCACTATCAACAATTAATGAAACTGAATGAATCAATCAAAGGACAGAGGCCAGAATTGTTAAATCGCAAGCCCACTCATCTTTAATAACTCGTAGGAAATGAATGGAGCTTGGTTGGGAGCAGGGGCGGATCCAGCCTCTCTCCTTGGGGGGGGCGGTGATATCACAAAAGTACAGTATGGCAAACGAAAGCAAGTTGTCCCCGGGGGAGGGGGGGGGCATCAGCAACATTCCATTTCTAGTGTAAAAGGCAGGGACGGGGCTATTTTTTTGAATTTGAAGCTCTTGGAGAGGGAGGGGGGGGCGATCACAAGAAAAAACAAGTTTCCGACAGGGGGGTGGGAAAATGCGATCAACATACACATTCCTCGTATAAGAGACAGAATCGGGTCTATTTTCCTGAGTTCAAAGCTCCTGGGGGGGGGGGGTGCTATCGCCAAAAAAAAACAAGTTGTCAACGGGGGAGGGTTGTCAGCCGCATACACATTCCTAATATAAAAGGCAGAATCGGTTCTATGTTCCTGAACTCAAAGCCCTAGGGAAGGGGAGGGGCGATCGCAAGCATACACATTCCTATACTCTATTCAAGAACTAGAGAGAGTAATAAAACTGTTACCGAAACCTCCAACGTACCTGCTTCAGTGCCCCCGGTAACTGAAAATTGCCGCAAATCTAATTATATTTAAATATTATAAGCTTTTATAAATTTACTGCAACAATAAAATTTCTGATAATTCAATTTAACTTCTGTCAGTGAGCAAAGTACACCTTACAGTGTGTCCTTAGTGATTTATTTTGTTTGTGTTTGTTTTTATATATTATTTGAGATTAGTGAGATACCCAAGAGATGGAGGGCATTTTTTTCTCAACGAAAAACTTATTACGATGAATGTTTGTTATGATGCCTTAAGATATTAATATCTAGATAATAATGTTAAAAGCTCTGTTGAGATGTGTTCCAATATAACAGGAGTTCGAAAATCTATCATGTACCGAACACTAACGGAGAAAAAAATGACTGGAATTGCTAGTAATTCCAAGCTATATTCGATCACAGGCAGACGAAAAACCTCGTTGGAAGAAGAGATGTAAACTGTAATGATAGGAGTTGTACATACATTTTATTATGAGAAGCAGATCTCAACCGTCCACAAAATTCTAACTAAAATCAATGATGATCGGGATTTGCCTGAAATTAAAAGAACTGAGCTCTGGAAATTGCTCAGAGAACTTAATTTTTGTTGGGAAAAACCAGATAGGAAATCTGTTCTTATAGATCGTCCGGAGAATGTTCGTTGGCGAAGGAAATATCTCTCTTAAATAAAAGGTAGACTTGGTGGAAATAACACAACTTACAAAATTAATAATTTAACTGGACTTTTGAAAGATTTTTTTGAATAAAGTTACTGCAGATAATTACGAAAAATCCATATAATAAAAGAATAAAAGAAGATGTGGAAACTCGATCTCATGATCGGTGAGAGAGGAATCAATTATAATTAATTTGAGCGAAGATAGCTTCACTGACTTTGATGACGAATAAGATACGTAATGTTTACCAGCGTTAACACAATTTATTATTTAAATTTTCTGTAACATATAAAAATTAATGACATTTGAATCCCTTTTTAGTGTTTAATTGTAATTCTGCAGATGGTTTAAGAAATAAATAAAATGGAACGTCAAATATCCCAAAAATGTTTTTAATTAATAATGAAATGACCGATAGCCCCAAAAAAAATTTGAATATTATATTGACGAATTAATTTTTTTTATATATGTTTAAGTTCTTGTATTTTTGATAATGGGTATTTTGTAAGTATTTAAATTATAACTTTTAAAAATAATTTTTTTGAGGAAAAAGGCTACGTTTTAGTCTGAATGTGCCTAAAACGATTTCTATGCCAAAATTAAAAATAATAAAACTACAGTTGTGATTTGTGTTAAATATGTCAAAATTACCTATATTTTCTAATATATATGAATTATTAAAAAATCATAAGAAATAAAATAATATAAAAACTTTTTATTTTAAGTGTATTACTAAAATAATACTCTATGCCATAAATATTTAGTGATAGACCTCCTTTTGACGCCTTCCGATGCCTATAACAAGGATTAAAATCCTTTTTAACACTTCACACATCCAAATATCTATTGCTATCCAACCCAAATAGTCCATTTTTATAGACCAATATTTTTGATTATAAAATTTCTAACCCATTCCTATGAAAAATATATGTGTCTAACAGATTTTGCCAAAGACACCGGACTAAAGAACACAGGTAGTTTGTGAAGAAAAAAAGGTAAAAAATGAAAAACTCTCCCTAGTTCTTGCATAAACTATAGTATAAGAGGCAAAATCGGGTCTATTTTCCTGAACTCCAAGCTCTTGGGGGGGGGCGATCGCCCCCACCGCCCCCCCCTTGGATCCGCGCCTGGTTGGGAGGTGATGTTGCATACTCCAAACAACCCTGACACCCTCTGATTACGTTATTTCGAAGTTTGCAAATCTCTTTGAATTGTAAAACTTTCACAAATGATGATCGCACTTGATTGAGTTTCTTGCTGATAAGGATCAAAATTTTTATGAGCGCGGGATTATGAAGCTGCAAGAAAGATGGCAAAAGGACATTGAATAAAAGGTCAACCGAAATTACTTTTGTGCCGACCTGATAAAAATGCCTCGTGTATTTTGTTGTATAAAACTGTACTCTTGTTACAATAGCATTGGGGCTACTCGTTTTATCAAGTATGGGGTAGCCTATAGGTTTCTAGGTGATTTATAAAGCTAATAATTTGTTTTACAAATAGTGTATTTTAAATCCGACTTCTCCTTGTCTTCTTCTTCTTCTTCTTATTTCTAACACAGTTAACCATGCTAGTAGGCTATTGCCTGTTCATTGCCATCACGTTTTCCCCGGAAGATGAGGTCCAGCATTGTTGTCTGATATCTTCATTCCGTATTCTGTCGTGTAGAGTTTTGCCTTGTATACTTCTTAATGTTTTCATTTAGACTGTTCTCATCATTTGTAGAGTTCTGCCTGTATCTGGTCTTGTTTCTGCCGCGTATGTTATGATGGGTCTTAGAGCCGTTTTATATATCTTAGTTTTGCTTTCTGTATTAAGGTATTTGTTCTTCCACACAATTTCTTTTAGGCATCCCGAAATTTTAACTGCTTTCATCGTTTGCTCTCTTACTTCGTTAAAAAGGTTTCCATGGCTCGTTATTTCTGCTCCCAGATATTTGAAGTGATTTACCTGTTCGACAATTTTGGAGTCGATTTCCAACTTGCACCGTATTGGTTCTTTGGATGTTACTAAGCATTTGGTCTTCTCGGTGCTGATAAGCATATTTAGTTCTTTCGCTTTAGTGTTAAAAGAGTGCAGTAGTCTTTGGAGGTTATCGTCAGAGTCTGCAATAAGAACAGCATCGTCCGCATAGCAGACGGTATGGAAGAATGTGTTTCCCATTTTGTATCCGGCTGTCCTGGGGAGATTTTCTATTATTTTATCCATTATTAGATTAAATATGAAGGAGCTGAGCGAATCGTCCTGTTTACATATATGTCTTCCGTTGTTATATGTCCTACTCTGATTTTTGTTTTGCACTGGATGTTAATATCGTATATTAGGTTAATTAGCCTATGGTTTAGACCTTTTGTCCTCATTATTTCTAAGACGTCCTTTAAGCGTACTCTGTCAAAAGCCTTGGTCATATCGACGAGGCACATGTACACAGGTTTATTGAATTCTAGGGATTTTTCAGTTATTTGTTTGACAATGAATATTGCGTCAATAGTGGATCTGTTGTTCCTGAAACCTTGTTGTTCTTCTCGTATACTTATGATTTTGGTGATTTCTTCCAGTATAGTTTTTGTGAATGCTTTGAGAATGCTATCAAGCAGTGGTATTTCTCGATAGTTTTCTGGGTGCGTTTTCTGTCCTTTTGTAAAAATGGGTATTGTTACACTATTTTTCCATTCATTCGGTATTTTTGTTCTTCTATGATATTCTTGAATAGGGTTAATATTTCATTCCATAGCTTTTTCCCTCCGTATTTAAGCATCTCATTAGTGATCTCAGCTGGTCCAGGGCTTTTTCTATTCTTAAGGGACTTTACAAGTGTTTTCTATCTTGTCATTTGTTGGTTCTATACTATCGTCCTCCTCATATTTATTTTGTATCTGTTCCATGTTCTCCTCTTCCTTATATAGATTTTTAAAGTATGTTTCCCACTGCTCTAATGTAATTTTATTAGTTCTCACGGTATCTTTGAATTCAAGCTTGTTTCTTCTTAACATTCCCCATATTTTTCCCTGGCTTCCGTACATGTCTCTCTCCATCCCTTTTGTGAACCTTTCCCAATTTCTTTTAGTTTTTTAATTCTTGCGTTGACCTCGTTCCGTTCCCTCCGGTAGTTGTTCCAATTTTCAGGCGTTTTAATTTATATATATTGAATGTATGAATTTTTCTTTTGTTTAGCTAGTTCCTTTACTTGCAGCGTAAACCAAGGTGTTCTATTGATTGTATTGACATTTACCTGTCTCTTTCCTACTGCTTCCATGGCGGCGTCTAATATGTTATTTTTTATTGTTTTCCATTGTTGGTCTGTGTTGTCTTTGATATTAACTGACCTTTGTACTATTTTTTGGTTTAATCGGTCTTCGTATAGGTATTGTATACTTTTGTCTTCTAGCGATTCGACGTTGAATTTGCTAATCATTTGCGGTTTAGGTTTTGAGGCCTTGGGCATTTTTAGTCTCATTTTGCAAAGTACCATCTTATGATCGCTTCCAGAGTTGGCGCCATTTAAAGTTCTTACGTCTAGTATTGTTTGAGGGGCGACTTCTCTGTTAGCGATAATATAGTCTAATACCGACTGTTGCCCTCTTGTATTCTGCCATGTGTATTTGTACTTCATGTCATGTTTGAAGAAAGTGTTATTAATTCTCATGATGTTGTTTGCACAAAATACTTTCAGTAGTTCCCCATTTTCGTTCATAGTCTCTTCGTTGAATCTCTGCATTACACCATTCAGTTGTCGTTTTCTATCCTTGCATTTAGGTCCCCCATAAGAACGATTCTATCTTGTGCTCTCTTCTCCTTGTAAATGCTTGAATTCCCTAAAATATTGTTCTTTAGCTGATCACAGGTTTCAACTCCACAAAAATAAGTCAGCAGGTGTCAAATCGGGCGAACGTGGTACATTTGGAATTTCAAATCATCTTGAAATTGCTCATTCTTCAACCAGTTTTGTGAGAAGTTGAAACCACATCTCTGATCTGTTTTGTACTTCAAAGGACTAGAATCCTAGGATGATCTGAACTGTCACTCCACACCAAACGGTACATTTTATGGGATGCAATTGTCATTCGTGAACGATTATTGCCTTCTTCATTTCCCAAATCCTTTAGTTTTTCTTATTTGCGAAGCCATTCAGGTAGAAGTGGGCTTTATATCTCAAAATCACTTAGGAACTTATCGACCACTCTGCATTTATGTACAAGTTGCTGAAATAAACGGATAGGTTTAAGTTTACGTTTGAAATCGCCACACTTTCAAGTCGACTGGAAGCCATTAGTATAGACATGGTCATTCATTTACAATAGTGCCACTTCACCTACATTTGGCCAATGTCGTATGTGGGATTTAGGAGTTCTAGAACAAAGCCTGAGCGAAATTCGAAATATTTTATCTATAATAAAACATAAAGTTAAATTTATTATTTTTTCCAGAACACCAATCAAATTAACATAAAGTGACTTTAAAAATATTTCTATGTATGCTGGATAGTTTTAATCATAGGCTTTTTAGTGGCTATTATAGTCGTATAACTTGTGGGACATCTTATATCACTAAAAAGGGAAAAATTAAGGATTGAGTGAATCTCTTTCAAAGGATTTATGAATAAATGAACTATGCTTAAGGAACGAAGATTATAAGTTTATTTATATATTTTTTAAAATTGATTTTTAAGTATGATAGAAAATTTTACGAAAGCTCTAGATTAATTGTGATACTGTTTTAAGCCTAAGAAGATTAAAATAGATATGGTAAAAGGCGCAAATTTTGTATATCTAAATTATGTAACGAGGCAGCAATATTATATGCCAGAAATGCCTGAAGAAAATCGGTGGCCTGTTAATTTTTGTTAACTTAGAATGTAAATAAATTAAAAAATTTTTGATTTTCATTTAAAGATTGTATCTTATTTGAAAACTGGTAATTCATTTCTAAAAAATGAAAGATTTTACGGAGAAAGATCTGCTTAACCCTGATAGAACCGTCAATAGTAGAACAACCTTTTGTACTTATGTGTCAAATTTGATTTCAGGTCATTCATTATTTGTATTTTATAAAGTATTTTTTACCAAAAAACTACTTTGGGAACGCGGCTCCATTTTAAAGTAAAATATTAGTCACAAGTTTCGATGGAGTCGTAAATCTATTTAAGACAATTCAAGAAGTGGAAAAATATATCTCAATCTAGCTTTTTGACAATTCTACATTATAAACTAGACATATGTAACATTTCATTCAATAAAGTGTGTTCCAAGATTTTTGACTCACGAACAAAAACTACATTGGCAGCACGTTTCCCAAAACCATTTCGAATCTTTGGATGAAGATCCTGATTTTTCCTCCAAAGTAGCGACAGGCGATGAGACATGGGTACATTACTGAGATCCAAAAGCATAATAAGAATTCTCCTCCAAAAAGGGTTATACACAATCTTCAGGCAGGAAGCTCATGTCATGATAAGAAACAGGGATTATTCTTGTGGAATACACACCAAAGGGCAGTAAAATAACAGCAGTAACCCACTGTAATATATTACCAGAATTATGTATGTTTATAATCAAAAACTTGTTGGTTTCTACCACAAGAATGTCCTCATGCTGTTAGGGGGAAGAACTTTCTATTGTCTCCCATACATTCAAATAGAAAATGAGAAAACCTAGCTTTTCACAAAAAAAGTAAGTTGATTATTACGGACTTTTCTTTTTAAGCTTGATTGTATGCATCGTCGGGTAAAAGCCTCCCTTAACTGCTATCATTGTTCACTGCCATGTGTTTATTTTCTTCCAGTCATGCCCAATTAATATTTTTGTATCAACTAACCACCTACTTTGTGGTCTTTCCCTGCTATTATTTTCTCGTTCTCTCCATTCTGTAATTTTGCATGTCCACCGATTGTCCTTCATCCTTTGAATATGTCCTGCCCAGTTCCACTTTAATGAACATACGAGGGTAGTTCCAAATGTACCCGCCCTAACAAAAAAAAATTTGGGAAAAAATATTTCTCAACATAATCTCTTTTTAACTCGATACATTTTTCCCAGCGATATTCAATAGCTTCGATATAGTGTGTTTATAGTAAGAACCGCCGAATTCCTCAAAATAGCCACCAATCGCAGACTCCACCTTTTCATTGTTGCCAAATCTGTTACCACCGACCCATTTTTTCAAACATGGAAAGAGAAAATAATTCGAAGGGTTAGCCCTTCTGGCGAATTGGATGCGCTAGGAAGTAATTGGAACACTAACTCATTAATTTTGGCCATCACGATAACGGATGTGTGAACTGGTGCATTGTCTTGATGAAACAACACTTTTCTCCAAATTCGGGTCTTTGTTCACTCTGACGCTGTAATAAGTTCGCATAATACATTTGATTGTTTTTCCTTTTTAAAGATGATCAATGAAAATTATTCCACGCGCATCTCAAAAGACCATGACCTTGCCAAAACATGCGACTGTCTTCGCCTTCTTTGGCGCCGATTTTCCCTTTTTAGTCCATTGTTTTGACTGTTCCTTCGTTTGAGGTGTGAAGCGTTGAACCCATGTTCCAACCATGGTTATGAATCGATGCAAAAATTCGTCTTTATTACTGCGAAACAGAGCTAAACGCTCGATTGAATCATCCTCATGGCGCTGTTTTTGTCCCATTGTGAGCAAACGCGGCATCTGGTGCACAGTTTTCTCATATCCAAATTTTCAGTTAATATGCGATGTATAGTACTTTTTGAAATGCCTATCATGTCTGCTAGCTCGCTCACTTTCAGTTGACGGTCATCTGATACCATTTGATGGATTTTCTTCACCATTTCTGACGTGGTCACCTCATTTGGTCGACCGATGCGATGTTCGCCGTTGCAGCTCATACTGCCTCGTGTAAACTCTGTCACCCAATATTTTATTGTTGTATACGAATGAGCAAGTTCCCCAAGAGTAAACTCTAATTCAGCTTCGATATTGATTGGATTGAGAGCTTTTAAATGAAAGTATTGTAGCACCTGATTATGAACAATTTTTTCCATGTTTACAAACTGACTAGGAGCATTTACTATTGATATGTGTAAAGCAAATACCAAATAACGCAGCTTCTTTAAACTCCAAACTTTAACTTTGTAAGGTTGGTATTTTCTACCATAGTAATTATTTTGAAACAATAACCGCGATCTTTGTCTTATTTCTGTATTTGGTGGTTTGATGTTAAGAATTCTTCTCTTCCTGTCTCTTGTAGTCTTTGGGTTATACTTTTATTGAGTGCCTCTGTTTCTGTTCTATAATTAAAAACTGTGAGAACATACTGCTATAAGCTATAAGCGTGTTAATTATATCGAATTGAAATATTAAAAAAAATAAATAAAATGAAAAAAATTGGAAAATCGTGCAGTGATTAAATAGTTGCATAAAAAGGGTTTATCCGGAAAGGAAATTTATGAAGACATGGTGAATGTATTGAGGGAGGATGCGCCTTCATATTCAACAGTAAGAAGATGGGTAGATGATTTTAAACGTGGTCGTACTAGCATTGCAGATGAAGAACGTGAAGGTCGTCAAAAAAAGCTTTTCTCAAGAAATCGTTCATGAGGTACAGGATATGGTAACGGAAGACCGCCCATTAATTGGGGATGAATTAGTTGAGGCTATGGGCATTTCACACGGTCCCGTACATGAGATCTTGACAAGTGTTTTGGATATAAGAAAGCTATTGGTAAGATGGATGCCGCATTTGCTAACTTTCGAACAGAAACGCATTTGAGTGCGAGAACATTTCAATCGTTTTATACGGAATAAAATGATTTTGTTCGTCGTTTTGTAACTATGGATTAGACTTGGGTTTAGCACTATGATCCTGAACTGCGACAACAAACACTGGTTGTTCCGCTCCGAAGCAGACAAAGGGGTCAAAATCTTCTAAAAAAGGTTTCAGCATCAGTTCTTTGGGAAGCCAAAGGAATTTTGTTGTTCCACTACTTCCAACCTGGTAGAACAATAACAGGAGAATATTTTTTCAACCTTTTTGACCTCTATTCAACAGTTTCAGAAGAGCTTAATTTTCTTTATAGCAGTTTTCTCGTGTATCCGAAAAGGGAATATAGGATGGATAGAGGATCATATGCACGTTCAACATCTTTTTTTTTAATTTGAGTAAAACTTATAGGATATAAATCTTAATTATTTTTATTTAATTAGCGAATATGTATTATATAATTCTCTTCATGTTTAAAAATTGCGAAACGTCTTTATAAGCAGGACCATTATTTCATTAGTTTTTCTTGAAAATTTTTTACAAATATATATATATATATATATATATATATATATATATATATATATATATATATATATATATATATATATATATATATATATATAGGAGGCGTTTGATGCGCACGCTCTCTGCCAAAGGTTGCTAATTGGCACGAAATTTTGAATAAGCATAGCACAGGGTTTTCCGGTCGTACCTAACCTCCAAAAGCTAAAAATTGTTATGATTTTAGTGGCTTAAAAAAAAGACAAGAATTCTATATATCCTACCAAGGTGTTTTTGGGGTCGCTGAATTCAAATCCGATGTCGATTTTCAGAAATTCAAAGTAGCGGATCCCAAAATGATGCTGGGTATGTAAAAACTCTTAAATGTTAGTCACAAAGAGGTATTAAAATGTCCATAAAAATTAATCTCTCTCGACCTAGGAGTTTGGTGATATAATCTAGTAGATAACTGCTAGAACCTAACCTAAAAAACCAAAAATCGTTTTTCCATAGGCATAAATCGAAGTTAACGACACTGTATACTCTACAAAGGAGTTTGTGAGGTACCTGAATTCAAATACAGTGGCTTTAAACCTTTTAACCATAAACACTTGAACCCAAAATTCTTTTAACTTTATAGTCTTAAACCCTAAACACCTAAGATATTGAACCGTATATCGGGTTTTAGTCAAAAACCTTCTTAGTGAATCTGGCTGTTAAATTTTTGAACCATAAACCACGGAACATTAAATCCTTAAAACATAAGCCTAATGTTCAAGAGCTTAGGAGTTTAGGATTGTCATTATTTCATGCCACTGAAATCACGATTTTTAGCGTTTTGGTTTTTTTTTTATTATTGTATTCCCGGGTCCGTTCTAAAGCCGGATGCACTGCGACCAGAGTAGGCCTATTGTGCTAACCCTGGACATTACAGCCACTCTGTCAACCTAGCCCCCTGGCTCAATCTGTACAGTCCTGCTAAGGAGTGAGTGAGTATTTCTCCCGGTTCCAATCTTACTGACCCGAAAGTTTGTTGTCTAAATCTCACCAGTGACTCACAGTCACAAATGATATGCTTCACCGTTTCCTCGGCTTGTCCACATAGTCTGCAGCCGAGGTTTCCGTTATATAGATTCATTCTATTCAGGTGTACTTTGACGGCCATGTGTCATTATACCCGTAATAGTCCTTAATTGGTTCTTACTCATTTGTAGTAATTTCCTTGCCAGTTTCGGGTCAGGATTCCCAATAAATAGCTTGCTGTGGTTTAAACCCTGTCTGGTCATCCAGTGGTTTTTATGTTCTCTTTTGATCCATTTTATGACTGCTTCCCGGTCCGCGCACCGCGGCACCCCAAAGGCCGGTTCTGGACCCATGTATTGAGATGCCGACCCTGTCTAGCCAGCTCGTCAGCTTTTTCATTTCCATGTATGCCTTCATGTCCTGGTACCCACTTTAACATAACTCTGTTGTCTTTTGCCAGAATTTCCAGCTCACTCTGACATTCCCAAACCAGCCTCGATGATACCTTTTGGCCCTTGAGGGCTTTTAGGGCTGCCTGGCTGTCAGAGTGAATGAGGATTTGCTTCCTTTTGTAAGCTCTCCTGTTTATCTCGTCTGCGCACCGTAAGATTGCGTATATTTCTGCCTAGAATACTGTTGGGTATTTCCCAAGGGGAAGGGTTAATTCCTTCCCCAGTTGTAGCCCATATATCCCAGCTCCAGTACCCTCACTAGTTTTTGAACCGTCAGTGTACCAGATACTTGCACCCGAGAATGTTTCCTGTTTTTCTCTTTTACTTGCCATTCGATCCTCTATTGTGACTTCAAACGGTATATTATAACGGTAGCTCAAGTTCATATGGTCTGTGTCCATTTCCAACTCGGGGCTCCTGATTTTTTTACATATGTTTTTGTGTCCTGACAACGTCCTTTGCGATTTTACTGTTGAGTGATTTAGTCGGTGGAGTCCCATTCTTGCCTCTGCCTGAATCACTATGTGTAGCGGAGGCAGATCCAGAATACACTCCATTGCCGAATTGGGGGTTGATATCATGGCCCCAGTAATACACAAACAGGCGACCCTTTGTATTTCACTCAGCTTTGTCATGGTTGTTCTCTGCATTACCTTGGGCCACCAGACCAAGGCTGCGTAAGTGATGGCTGGTCTCACAACACTGGTGTATAACCAATGTACCATTTTCGGTGAGAGACCCCATGTTTTCCCACATAATCTTCTAACAGTCATAAGAGTTGTTTCCGATTTTCTGGTTATGTTTTCCACTTGCTTGTTCCAGGTCAGCCTGGAGTCTAAAAACACCCCCAGATAATTTACTTCCCTGGAAAGTGGTATTGTGTTTCCTTGGAGGATGATGGGACCGAGATCCTCTATCCTTCTCGGTTTTGTGAAGGGGATTAGAACAGTCTTTTGGGGACTTATATTGAGTCCCTCCTGCCTTACCCATCTTTCTACAACTTTAAGAGCCCTCTGCATTCTCTCTTTTACTGTTGTATTAAATTTGCCTTGGGTTAAGATTACCAAGTCATCTGCATATCCCAGTACAGAGTGACCTTCCCTACTCGGGGTTCGCACAAGCAGTGGGGAGAGGACCCCCCCCTGCGGACACCGCGTTTTGGGGTTAGGTGCAACCGGAATTCTAATAATGCGGTAGTAAGTTTCCTGCCAGTTGCCAACTTTTTGCAGGGAGCGCGCACAGCAAATATATATATATATATATATATATATATATATATATATATATATATATATATTATATATATGTTTATGTGGATTTTACGGATTTCTTCATATATATATATATATATATATATATATATATATATATATATATATATATATATATATATATACACATATACATACATACATTGTTCAGTTGATAAACCAAGTTTACCTCCGAACAGTCATATTAGTCTTATTTCTCGTCGCCGACGTGCCTGTTTTTTTATATACCTGCACGTAAACCTAATAATACAATAACGAAATATTTTTTTGAGCGATACATTCGACTATCCGGTAAACTTAGCTGACAAAACATTTCTACCTCTTTAATATCATTATTTAAAGTCGACAAATGCAATCAACTGTAAATAAGAACTCTTAGAAATCTTAAAATTGTTGAAATTTACATTTACGCGTATAAAATTCATTCTTACCTGGAAGCAGTGTAACATCATACCTGTGTATTATTCAAGCAGGTCATTGCATTGATCTTGAATCCCTCGATGAAAGTGAAACTCCCCAAGCGTTGGTAGGGAGTGTCGCTATAGCAATACACCTCGGCAGATTTCTCTTGAAGTTGACAATAGAGATTACAGGGGCATGTAGGTAGCTGGGTTATTACAATTAAGAAATTCTATATAACATTGTCAAGACTAGGTATATTGCTTATGTCTGAGCTTGTTTTGTATCGAGTGCCTTTTTCAACCTCTTGTTAGCAGCTTATTGGTTTGAAGGAACATATTTTGTTTTGAATTTTAATAAGATAATAATAAATGAGTCGTTGGTTGATAAGAGTATATAGATAGCACAGTTAAACTAAAATAACCAGTAGGTTGACTCGGATTTTTGTCAACCGAAGTTTTCTGTGACTTTTAAAAGGTCTAACCGCAATTTTTAGCCCAAAATTGCTCTGTGTTGTAACGAAAGCTGTAGAGATAGGTTCGAGGTTTGCATGGAATAATATTGGGAATTTTATTTTAAATTTAATTTAAGAAAACAAACATATACAACGTTTGCTTATCCTGTAATTCTTTACTGAATCGATTTTAGTAAAACTCGTCACTATAACGTGTTTATTAATGTGTATTGTCACTTACAGTTGAACCAATTTTTAAAAAAATGTCATGCCATTTTACATTGAAAAGTTTCATTTATTTCCAGACATTAGAAATAACTTTACTTTATTAATATTGACGAATAATTTTACCAGCAATAAGGAATAATGTGGAAGTCACCATTCAAGAAGTAGAGAAAGCTATAAAATCCTTAAAAAATAGAAAGTCTCCTGGACAAGACGGAATTCATAACGAATTGTTGAAATACGTAGGACAGCGACTAACACAGGAACTCACAAGCTTCATTCGAAAAATCCTGACACAATGCAAAGTACCAGATAGGTGGAGAACCAGCACAATAATGCTTATGTTTAAGAAAGGTGACAAACAAGAACCAGGGAACTACAGGGGTATTAATCTACTGGACACTACTCTGAAACTCGTTACGAAAGTAATCAAAAATAAAATTAATTCGGTTAAAACACTGAAAGACGAACAGCAGGGATTTAGATCAGGAAGGTCTTGCGTGGATGCAGTATTTATTCTACGACAGATAGTCGAAAAATCTCTAGAATACAATAAACCAACATTTTTATGCTTTATAGATCTAACAAAAGCATTCGATCGCATAAAGCTAGATGACGTAATCCACCTGTTATATAAGAGAAATATTCCTATCAATATAATTCAGACCATCGAAAACATATACGCAAACAATAAAGTTCAGATTCGCACTAACGGTAAATTATCAACACCCATACCAGTCAACAGCGGTATTAGACAGGGAGACTCGCTTAGTCCTTTATTGTTTAACATGATAATGGACGAAATAATAAAGGAGGTGCGACTTGGTAGAGGATATAAAATGGGTGATACAGAAATAAAAATTCTCTGTTACGCTGATGACGCTGTGATATGTGCCGAAAATGAAGACGATCTCCAGAGATTATTAAATACCTTTAATCTTACGGGAAGAAAATATAATATGATTATCTCAGCCGAAAAAACTAAATGTATGACAACCTCAAAAGAACCCCTCCGATGCAAACTAGAACTAGACGGTCGAATAATACAACAAGAAATGAGTTTCAAATATCTAGGAATCGACATATCTAGTTATGGCAACATCGAAGATGAAGTAAGAGGGCAGGTGGCCAAAGCAAACAAAGTGGCGGGTTGCCTCAACGACGTGATTTGGCGAAACAAACACTTACAACAAGAAACAAAGGTTCGGATCTACAAAACCACAATTAAACCTATTATGACATACACCTCAGAAACACGGTCAGAGACGACAAAAACGAAACAACTATTGGAGACTACAGAAATGAGAATACTTCGACGAATAACAGGAAAAACGCTACTAAACAGAGAAAGAAGCGATAACATCAGGCAATCATGCAACACAGACTGCCTTAATGAGTGGGTCCTACAACGTAAGACACAATGGAACAAACACATAAGCCGAATGACAGAGGATAGGCTGGTAAGGATCGCACGAGATAAATCGCCTAGTGGTACACGCAGTAGAGGTCGACCACGGAAAAGGTAGAGCGATAATTTAAGTCCAGAATGAGGAAAATCGAAGAAGGAACAGGTCAGGGACCTATTATAGAAGGTAGAAGAAGAAGAAGAAGAATAATTTTAAATTCAAACATTCAAAATTCTGAACTATAAACAATTTAAATTTATCGCTTATCTATACAAAAAGAAGTATAAAAACCTTTGTATTGTTAAACTACAAGAAGAAAAAATATTATTAAGTATCTTATATAAAAATCGTGGCTTTTTTTTATCCTTTTCCCTTATGAATTTTGGTGTCACTCTGTGTTAGGTCCTTCCAGTCCGCCCCCAAAAATTACGTTCCCATGGTTTGCAGCTTAAGAGTGACTCACTATCTAATAATTATCTTCACCAGGTGGATGGATACTCCATAGGCACCTTTAGTTTCATATCTTCATGCCAATTATGTACGACGTGCACGGTGCACCCCTTTTAATTCCACAGCCGATGGGGTCCGCGTTTGATAATCATGCGGACAGGTGGGTAACAGTTACAACTTTTGTGTTGTTGACATGGGTGGAGAAAATGAGTAAATGCGAGAAGTAAATTATGTTAATTATGGTAAAAAATACGGATTTGTTATTATAGATTAAGACTTTTTATTCAAAATACTTAAAGATTATTTTTACATTGGCCTTAAAAGATCGATCATTACACATTCGGATTCGATTATAATTGACAAATCAGTTATACTTGAGATTAAGAAACTGATTTAAAGCAGATAGAAGTTCAATCCTGTTCACGAACTTAGACAAGAGAGAGTATCAAGAATCATGGGAATTTCATATATGGTGTCATTTTTATCATAAATTATTACATTGTTTATTTAATATATTTTAAATCGTACTTGAAATGTTTTACGTGACAATATTGTTTTCTTAGTATATTTTGCGAGAAATAAACATCTTGTAATTATTGTATACTTAAAGTACTGAGAGAACTCGTCGGTTTGACAGACCAATGACGTAAAAATTACATCGATCATGTGATATAGGGAGTTCGAAAATTTCCTAGATCAGTAAATTATTGTTGTGAGCCGTACTAGCCCAAAAAAATGAAATTATTATTTTATTGTGGCATTTTTAACTCATTAATAATATTATCCTGAAATAAATACATACTTTAATCTTTTACATTATGAATTTAATATCTAATTCGAAAAATTTTAAATGAAATTTCGAACGAATTTTTAAGCCCGGTCTTGCCAACTGAATAAAGTTATATAAACTTAGGCCGGTCACTAGTGTCATCTGTCATTTCTAAGTTTATTCAGTACCTTGATTATAAAAAAAATTATTACAAGTTTTATGTAGAACACCAGTTTACTAAAAAAATATATTTATTTTTGTTTGTTAAACAAAAAAACAATGTAAGCTACGTACAGTACATAGTAGTTTTTTTCCGCTATTACGTCAAAATTCTCAGATAAAACTGTTTTCATTTTCCATCTATATGCAACAGTTTTGATGATTTTTTTGTTCGATTGTGTCTACAACAAAATGCTATCTGGAGTGTGTAAAATTGATTCGCACAATTTTTGCCACGTTTGTGGCAAAATTACTCAGTTATATCGAGCCTATCTTACAATAAACGAAGTTCAAAATGCTTATTTACATTATTTTGGATTTCTGGTGTCACTTCAAGATACATCCTGGATTCCTCATGTGGTTTGCATAAACTGCGGACTGATCCACAACTACTGCTACTCAAAAATAAATAGATCTTTAAACTTTGGCAAACCAGTGATCTAGAGAGAGCCATCTAACCACGCAACTGACTGTTACTTTTGGTTTCAACTCGAAAAACAAAGATTCCCACACTACCCGACAGAAATGACCAATATTTCACATATATATTGTCGCAATTAGCAATGCCCCTGGTGGTAAGGACATGTAGCTAGCGATCTATTTTCGACCACCGTAGTAAATGTATGGATGCTTCGTCCCGATACCGGTGGTGGACTCATCAGTGGGATTCACCGGTATCTTTCCCAGACATCCTTGTACTTTCCACAAACTTGGACCTCTATTTAAGTCCAGTTTTACCGGAAGCGTTGGTAAGATGTTAGGTTCCACAACAATATGGAACAACATTCCATTGTAGCAGACTAGTGGCAGTCTAGCCGGGAAAACTTTTATCGGCTATGAGGATAATCCACATTTAATAACTAGTCTGATCTAAACGATCTTATAAGAGATTTGCAGTTGTGTAAGTCTAAAGCTGAATTAGTTGCCTCAGAGTGGCTACAGTGGGAGTTGCCTGAGCTTTACACCAGAGTTGGCATTTTTCAGAAGTAAGATCTATGCTGATATTTTTACAAAAAAAAAATTTGTTACCGTCACGATATTATTAGACTTTCGGAGGAAATAAAACAGTCGATTCCAAGAAGACAAACCTGTTCTTTTGCAGTGAATTGTTCAGAAACCTATGAAACAATGTCCATATTAATTAAAGTAATTAAATTAATTATGAAAGTACATCTGTGTTGACCTAAAAATTATAGGTAACATATTCCTCAAAATTTATGTTTTGCATTCTCATCTGGATATTTTTTCGGATAAACTTGAAGGTATGAGGAATGAATATGGTGAGTTACAAGAAAAGAGCTAAAACTCTAATTCTAAGAGTTTTTAGACAAACAGTTCAATTATATAATGGATAAGTTGTATATAAGTTTGTAAATAGCGCGATTGCTAGGAGAACTGCTTTCTGCATCGGTTTATACAGATGCTCACTAGGGCCCAGTCCCTTGACGTTCTACAGAAGGTTCTTTGGTATCACCAGTTGTTGATAAAATTATGGGAATCGTGTGAAGCTGTTCATTGCCCACTGTCTTCAGATTTGCACCTCCAGATCCCTGTTTTGGCGATCTTCTCGTATTTTGGCCCTAGGTTGTTGTTATTAGGTATAGCAATGTCGATTAGGGTGGTTCCCCTAAAAATTTTATCTGTTAATATAATGTCTGGTCTGTTATGAGCAACTGTCTGATTCATCAAAACCGTTTGGTCCCAATATAGCTTGAACTCGTTGTTCTCAACAATAGGCCCCGGATTGTATTGGTAGTAAGGCACTTTTCCTACTTGCAATAGATTTAACCTATCTGCTAACTCTTGATGGAGTATATTGGCGGCTGAATCTTGTGTTTCCTTATACTCCATTGCGGCAAATGCTTGGCATCCTCCAGCTGGACTGTCTGAAGTTCGACAGCCATATCTACATTGGTCGTTTTCCATTGACGGATCTCTGATGACGAACTTCCGATAGTTTTTCGTCGGCATAACCTGGTCTTGGATAGCTAACTAAATGCCCTTCGTTTCCGAAAACATCTGTCCTGAAATCACCCAGTAGTTCAACGCTAAGTTGTCGATATTGTCTTGATTGACTTCATTTGAATGCCATCCATGAAGTGGCTTCTATAGTCAGGTTTGTAACTTCTCTTTGTCGGTTTGGTGGTGAGAAGCAATATCCTGTTTCTTCAGCTGTAGCGGCGTTGAATCGTCTGCCTCGCATATTGCTCAATGTAGTGTGGAAGAGTCCACTAACCTGTGGAAATATGAACGTAAATTTATTATTTGTTGATCGAGCTGCTTACCAATATTCACCAATCCTCTTCCTCCTTGGTATCTTGGAAGCATTGTACGTTTAATAGCACTCCGGGGGTGATGGTTTTGTGCTTTTGTTAAGAGTGTTCTTATTTTTCTTTGCAGGTTCTGGATGTCCGTCCTGCTCCATTTTACATTTCCAAAAGAGTAGTTAAGGGCAAAGCATGCGCGTTAAACAAATTTCTACTATTTAGGTTAGTTCGTAATATCCGCCTTACCCTCCTGACAAATTCGGTTGTCAATTCGGCCTTCATAGTGCGATGGTCAATCCGTTCAGCCTGTTTCATACCTAGGTATTTGTATGTTTGCTCTGCTTCCATTGCAGCTATAGTTTCACCGGTCTGCATCTCAAATGCTCTCGGTTGTATCTTTCCTTTAACTATGTTCAAAATACGGTACTTGCCAAGTCCACACTGCATTCCCATATCCCCGGAGAACTCCTCTGCAATTTTAAGCATCTGTTCCAGCTGGTTTCTGGAAGCAGCCATCAGTTTAAGATCATCCATGTATAGAAGATGATTCACTCTTACTACCTCTTCGTTGTTATTTCTAATACTTAAGTTGTATCTGGTGGAGTTTAAACGGCGCGATAGTGGGTTCATTGCAAGGCAGAACCACAATTTTTAATATTAATTTCTTTTTCTAATGCAACTATTACTTTCATAGAATAAGTAAATTACTAAGTATTGATTCAGTATTGAACCATAGTATATGTTATACCTCTGTCTGGTACTGCACTTATTTTCGGAGTGGGTTTTTCAACAAATGATGTGTTAGTACCGTCTTTTTGAGGTTTTGTACGAGGAGATCATAAAAAATTTGACTTTACGCGACTTCATATTTTCCAATACTTGTACCAACTAGTGCACTGATTCTACGAATGCAAAGTTGCAATTACAAAAGGAAAAAACAGATAACTATTTCAAATTTTTTGAAATATGTTTAGAAGTTATGTAATTCCTAGAAAAATTATGATCTAAATATCCCACGGAATTTCTTTCTTTAATACTCGTGGGAAATAAGGACCATTTCGTGCACACCCTACAGTATAATATCTTCTTACCCACAATCGAAAATGCATACTTGTTGCATTCATCCGAGTGTAAAAGATATAATGAAATAATTTAATAGAACGTAGCAACGAACATGTTTTGTAAAAGGCAAGCCATGAAATTTTTCTTTGCTGTTTTTACTCCAAATAAGGGTAGATGATAAAATATGAATAGAAAATTCTTTTCTTTGCATCCTTTATTACGATAAAAAACGCAGATGATTTTTGGAAACTACTTAATTGGTTTTTTGTTGATTTGAATTTGCTTATCTTAACATACATTTTCACTCTATTTCCATAAACAATTTATTAATGGGACACAAATATACAGGGTGATATTTAAGTTAAATAAAAAATTAACAAGTGATGAAAACAAAATTTTCAAATGTTATTTGATTGCGTAAAAAGTTTAAAAAATAGGAAAAGTTTTTCTTTTCATTATATATCGCCGCACCTGGCTAGGTATACTCGAACTAACTGCCATTCGGCGTTTTTGTTTATGTTGATGAACACGTGCCACAAAAGCTCTTTTTCCGTTGGTGCCTGACTAACATGGGGGTGCATTTTCCGGCCCGCTGCGTTTTTCAGCTATTTGTCTATAGTAGTTTCGTGACAATCAAAAGGGTATTATTAGTGCTTCTTTTTAATCCCTTTTGATTTTTTGGTTTCTGTGGTGTATTTGTGCAAATATATGAACTAAAGAAGGTTAGTTACATATAAAGTTAAATCAGTTATTGTGACTGTATTTTATTTGTGAAGCCAGAGGAAAAAATATCAAATAAAGGGCTACGAAAGAGATTCAAAGCCAATGTTGTTGATTTTTTTCAAAATTAGTATTAGAGTTGTATTGTTTTCTCTTGAGGTAATCCAAGTTATAGGTAAAAATTAATGACCTATCCAGGGGTGTTGGGGGGCAATATAAGAACAGACCCTACATAAAATGTATCAGAAAAAATTGGTTGGTGTCAAAAGGAGGGGGTCAAATTTGACTAAAACAGTTTTTTTTTTAATTTATAAGCCAAAGAACGCATTTTGGAAAAACAAGTCTCAAATAAAAGTTGTAGAGATTTTAAAAACCTACAATTTGAGTTTTTATGCGAGCATTTTCATCAATTTGTTATTGCAAAAATGCCAAAAAAAAAAATTAAAATCGATCGTTTTTTACATATCAATTATTTATAGCAAAATTCACTTTTTTATAGGGAAGCTCTCTTTATTTTGAACAAAATGATATTTTATAATAATAAATCAGATAATTTGTTCTTGAGATATTGCTATTTGTTGATCCCAAGACGCAAAATGTTGATTGCTATAACTTTTTTTTTGGATGAACATTTTGACCTTCACAAAGGCTCAATCTCTTTGTTAAGGGTAAATAAAAAAAATAATTTTCAGCCCCTTAAATATCGCTGTAAAAAAGGAGGTGTGCAATATTCATGATTTTTCCAGCTACCCCAGACTAAAAAAAAACACCGAAATTGGTTCATTTGTTGCTGAAATACGACGAATTTTTCCGAGCGCTGTTGATTTGACGCAGCGAGTTTACTTTTCTCGCACACGCTTTATAAAAAAAAACACCACCTTTTTTTAAAAGCGATATTTGAGGGGTTGAAAATTAGTTTTTTTATTTGCCCTTAACCATCTGGTTAGTTCAAAGTGCATATCTATGCAAATTTAGGACTTAACGAAGAGATTGAGCTTTTGTGGAGGTCAAAATATTTACTCAAAAAAAAGTTATGGCAATCAACATTTTCCGTCTTGGGATAAACAAATAGCAATATCTCAGAAACAGATTATCCGATTTACTATTATAAAATATCATTCTGTTCAGAAAGACATGGGCTTTCCTTTAAAAGCAAAAAAGTGCAAAAAAAGTTAATTTTGCAATAAATAATTGATATGAAAAAAAAACGGCAGTGTTTGAGGTTTTTTTGGCCTTTTTGCAATAACAAATTAACAAAAATGATCGCACAAAAGCTCAAATTGTGGTTTTTAAAATCTCTACAACTTTTATTTGAAACGTAGATTCAAAAAACCTGTTTTAGTTAACTTTACCCCCCCCCCCCCCCCCTCTTGACCCCAACCTATCTTTGGTTTGTTCTTACATTGTCCCCTGGGTAGGTCTCATCCATCTCGGAATTTACGTCACTATATTTACCTATGGCTTGGACTAAGGATGAACTTTAAATAATTGAGACAAAGCAGTGAATAACAGTCGTCGTCCGTCAGACATTACTTTTTCCAAGCTAAACTCCCCAATTCATGAAAATTTTCCAACTTTAAAATTAGTCTAAGTTCACGGTTTAAATATTGACAAATGCAACAATAATTTAGAAAAGTTTTGAATCTTAAAACAAAAACAAGAACAAATGAGTTGTTTTTTAAATACCAAACCGACAAAAATTGAAAATTTTGTTCTTTACCGGAGACAACTACTCTCTTACCGATTCCAGACGTTTATCTCTCTGCTTCTTCATTTTCCTACATGGAGGTTTGTTTCTTGGCATATAGAATAGAAATTATAACAATATCATAAGCAAAATATATTTTTATTGAATCTGGTTGTTAAAAAATAAAAATGTTTTTTTTTATTGCTTATAACAAAAAAAAATAAGTAAGTCAATATATCTCTTGAAAAAAAGTTGCGAAACTAAATTAGGAAAAAATATGGAAAACTTGGAATTATCCTGGAATGTTTTTTCATCATTGAAAACCTGGGTTTATCGGGGATTTTTTTATAAACCTTGAATTTTTAACTTTCCAAATCCACAAAACTATTCACGCTATTGTGTATAAAAAAATGAAACTATCAATGAACTATGTACTCGTTATTATACCTCAGCGTCTAGGACACACACCATTTAGCGATTTAGTGATATATTATACTGATAGTATAAACAGAAAGATGTTTATAAAGACTATTTAAATATCCATTTTCCAGAATCCAGATTTACAGGAAATTAAGGACTATAAAAACCAATTAACATGGGTACGTGTGGATTACACACTTTACGCAATGTTTCTAAAGCAGCTTTCAGAATTGTAAATTTGCAGATGACATTTTGATATCTCTATTTTGTTTATTTCATAATTAACCTGCTTGTTGAGAAGATTACTTGAAAAATGCCACTTCGAAGTGATTCCCAATGTTTTTTTTTTCGGGAATCCGTTGGATAAAAGACAATGAAGTAGCAGAAATAACTTAAATTCTAGGTTTTGAATATGTTCAATATGTCAAAGATAAAAAAACTACTTCTAAAAGCTAAACAGTAGTGAAAAATAATATTAATGATACATTACTCGAGATAAAATCATCATTTTTCAAATAATTTGAGGTGAAACCTTTCTTGGTCGAGTATCAATCAAATGACCAAAAGCTCCGTTTATGTATGGCGATTTATCTGAGTTATATGTAAATTGTTTGAAGCACTTTGTTAAGTCAGATTAAAAAAAGCATGAAAAGAACGTTTAAAAATTTGACTTAAAAAAAGATGAAAGTATTTTGACAGCAAACGACATGAAACAATATCATGGTGTACTAATGGTGCTAATGGTACTAAAGTTGCTTTAAAAAAAGATCAGCTGTACCAACAATGCTCGAGAAAAAGAGGAATTTGAAAACTAATGTCGGACAGTTTATAAAACATTCATTGTTAAACTCTCACTAAAATCACCTTTGAATTGCCGTTTCCTAAAAGGAATTTCTTGTCTGGATCCGGCGATAGTCTTGCAAGCTCAAATAGGCGATTTACGTCTTTCCCTAGTCTTGAAAATTTAGTAGAAAATCATCTTTTACATGCTAGTAAAAACGATTTAATTGAGAGTTTAGAATTATTAGCTTAGAAGCTGCTATTGAAATCCTTCAAAAAAGGTATAACTGGACTTAATCACATTTGATAAAAACGATTAGATCTTGTCGTCTGGCAATGCAGCTCTTGAACGTGGATTTTCTCTCAATCAAGAAGGTATTGTAGAAAAATAACAAAAGAAGTCTTTAATAGCTCGACGCATTTTATGTAATGGTTAGCGAGGATGTTTCATGTTGATAAAAACTTACTTATGGGTGTAAAAATAACTTATGGTCGGTATCAAGCTGATGTTGAAGAGCAAAACAAGACAATCGAAAAGAGGGAAGTATCCGCAATGAGCAAAAGAGGAAAGCAGCTAAAATTAACGTCTTAAAGTTGAAGAAAAAGAAGCTTTTGGATGAAGTTAATGAAAAAAAAATAAATAAAAATCGGACAGGAATTGAAAAAGTTTTGATTTTATTATATTTAATATTGAAAAACGATATTATTGCAAAGCCAAAATTTAAGTTTAAAAACGAATTAATGATTGTTTCGTATGAAAAAATATAATTGTTGAAAGTTTAAATGCAAAATTTATATTATAACGTTGTTTGAGTTCTTGTTTTACCATATTCCAGAAAAAGCTGGAAAATTTTCAAAATACATCGGGAAAACCTGAAAATATCATGTAAACAGCCCAAGAAATGAAAGCATAGTTATTTTGTTCCTCTTATATATTTTAGTATCTCCTAGAAGCTTAATATTTCTTTTTGGAGTTGTCCAATATCTTAATATACTTTTAGTAAGTATATTAGCCAAATTTTTACTGCAACTGATCAACTATTTGATATTTCACAACTGTTAAAAATTAAATGTAAACGAATTTGGCTAAAAGATTTGCACAAAGCAGTTTTTTTAGTTTTTGCAATAAACCTGTCTGAAATATTATTATGGACCATTCCGAAGAACCCTTTAAATATTCTGAAAATTTCACCAAAATATCCAAACCATAAAAAAATGGCACGAGTTTGTTTACTGTTTAACAAATTTGTCAATTGTGAGTTAAAGGTAATGCCAATATGACTTTTGACAATATTGATGTAATTCCACAAGAAATTGAGAAGCTGCTAATTGCCAATTTTGAATTTGTTGCTTACCAGATCAAAACACCCATACATAATATTATACAGGCACTTTGTAGAAAGGTGCAATATTTAAAATATTATTGACGAGCAACTGTCAAATTACTTTTAACACTAGTGTTAAAAGTAATTAACTTTTAACACATGAACTAAAATGTCACTTTTAACACATGAAATAAAATGTCACTTTTAACACTAAGTCATTTTTATTTGTTTTGTCAACAGATATCTGGAGTTAATTATAATATCATTTATTAATTAATATGATTTACAAGCCAAACGGCTTCGCACTCCCTCCAGGGAATATTGACTCATACCAGGTACACAAAGATACCAAAAGTATGAAGCTCTGTGGGAACCCTTTCCATGTTATCGGGTCCTAGGTGACGTGGTCTGCTGTATTTCCTACGAACTTTCGGACGGTTCGCGCGGCCTATACAGATGCTCACGAAGGCCCAGTCCCTTGATGTTCTGCAGGAGGTTCTTTGGTATCACTCCAGTTGTTCAGAGTATTATGGGAATCGTTTGGACGCTGTTCATTGCCCATTGTCTTCGGATTTGCACCTTCAGATCTCTGTATTTGGCGATCTTCTCGTTGTATTTTGATCTTAGGTTATTGTTGTTAGGTACAGCAATGTCGATTAGTGTAGTTCGCCTAGAATTTTTATCTATTAATATAATATCTGGTCTATTATGAGCAACTGTCTGATTCGTCAGAACCGTTCGATCCCAGTATAACTTGAACTGGTTGTCTTGGTGGAGTATCTTAGCGGCTGAATCGTGTCTTTCCTTATACTCGGTTGCGGCAAACGCTTGGCATACTCCAATTATGTGCTGGACTGTCTCTGATGTTCGACAGCCATATCTGCATTGGTCATTTTCTATTGAGGGATCTCTAATGATAAACTTCCAATAGTTCTTCGTCGGAATAACCTGGTCTTGGATAGCTAACAAGAAGCCCTCAGTTTCCGGAAACATCTGTCCTGAAATCAACCAGTAGTTCGACGCTGAGTTGTCGACATTGTCCTGATTGACCTCATTTGGATGCCGTCCATGAAGTGGCTTCCGTAGCCAGGTTTGTAGCTTCTCTTGGCCTGTTTGGTGGTGAGAAGTAATATCTTGTTCCCTCAACTGTAGCGGCGTATAATTACTATTATAATTTTGTTTGTTCGTAGAACTATCACTAACTAGTCAATGGGAATTTTTTAAGCGAATGCTATAGAGATTGACACATTTTATAAGAATCTTTGTCAAGCACAACAAGTACTTTCGAAACAAGACGAGAATTTATTTCAACATAGAGTTAAGATTGTTGAAATAAGAAATGTTTGATAATCTCTTTAATGAAAATGGAATTTTTCAAATAAAATGTATTTAATATTAACCCATTAACGCCCAAACATGATTCTTCTTCAACGCTTTTTTCCTTTAACAAAGAGATGATAAAAATTTACAAAAAGTACCTTTCCTACTATTTTCAAGTGTACTACACCGATTTCCGTTAAGAAATTACTTGTACAAAACAACCCTCTTTTAAAAGTCATTTTTTTTTAATTTGCTAATTTCAACATGAGAATGGATTGAAATATTTCAAAAGAGCACTGTACTTGAAATTAATGTCGTTGGAATTATTAAAAAAAAAACATGGCTACTAGAAAATATCAGTAATTTCGTAGATTTTTGAACTTAAAAATACTTCCCTAGGATAGTATTTTTTTCAGACAAATTTGATTTTAATTCTGTATATAAGCGTTTTTGGGGTCTCTAAGTACAAATTCGGAGAACCATTTGCAAAATTTAAGATGCCAGATTCAAAATGGCAAAATTATAGTTATAAAAATTATCTTTTATGCTCTGTGTCTACAAGTAGGGATTTGTAGAGTCGCTGGTCACGAATCTGGCATCAAATTTGATTTTTTTTTGCCAACTTGATGAAAATAACTTATTTTAAATAGTATTCTAATTGTTTGAAATTTTAACATATCGAATAGAAAAAATAATTATCATCTGAACTAACCTAAATTTGAAAGTTTAAAAATGTGGTAATGTGACGATTCGGTGAAAAAATAAATGGGATTATTTAAAAATGAATGATAACACCAAGCATTTCTTTATTTTACTTTCTCTAGATTCCCAATTTATGGATATTTTGGGTCCATCGTCCGCCATTTTGGAACCGCCATCTTGAATTTTACAAATCTGATCCCTGATTCACGACCAGCCCCACCAAATACCCTTACATGTAGGTATTTTTTTAAATTCTAAATCCACTATCTTGAATTTACAAAGCTAATCCCAGATTAGTGATCAGCTACCTCGACAACCCTTATAATGTAGGTTTTAAGCATTAAACAGAAATTTTAAAATTTCATGTCTGCCATTTTGAATCTGCTATCTTTAATTTTGCAAATTGCTCTCCAGATTTGTGATCAGAATCGCTAACAACTCTTATACAATTACAAATTGAATAGGTTGGTAAAAAAATCTATTCTACAAATGTACTTTTAGGTTCAAAAGTCATTCCAGAATTACCGCCATTTTATTGTCGCCTTTTTTTTTTCGATAATCCCAACCAAGTGAGTTTTAAGTACTGATATCATTTTTAAGTTAAAATTTTCAAATGAATAAAAATGACTTTTTTAATTTTAGTTTATAAAAATTTTGCCAAATAATCATTTGTATCGGCAGAGCACCCTTGAAAATAGTCAAAAAGGCGCTTTTCGTAGATTTTTACTACCCCTTTGTCAATCAGAAATGGCCTTGAAATAAGGGCTAATTTTATTACATTTGGGCATTAACGGGTTAAAAGATCACGCATAAAATAATTTTATTATAAAATAGCATCTGGACTAATTGCAGATCTAGTTGCATTTTTGTTTTATTTAAATCATATTACTACATGCGAGAGGGAAAATCTCTCTTTTATATTTTCAATAAATTCGACCACTTCAAGACAAATTTTAAAGAAACTAGCACAAACCCATAACAAAATTTGTTTTAGATTTGAAAATTCTTGACAAAATGGTTAAGGTAAAAAATATGCTATATCCACAGTCGGTCTAAAAATGTCCCCTTTTTAATTTTTCGTGTTTTTGCTGTTAAAATAACTGTAAAAAAACGTTTTTTTCTTTTTAACTCTTTAAACTTTCATTTCAAACAGATTTTTTCCTTATTCAAAATATAGTGCCAAAAAGTGCCACATTTTGTTTTCAAATTTTTACCTGAAAAGTAGCTAAAAAAAAAAGTAATAACAATTTTTCTATTAATCTTTTAAGCTAAGATTTAACCTTATTAGAACATTAGTGTAATAAAAGGATGGAATTAAAAATAAATGAAATATTTCACTTATTAAGTCTGTTTGACCGAACCATACTATAGAGTGGCATTAGTAGATACAAATATTTCCTAAAAGTTAGTCATTTTACAAGAGTCATTTATTAGTATTTTCATTCTAGCAAAATTACTTTTTTTAACAAAGTTATTTCTTGTTTATACCAACCTTCAGTATTTTGTACCCAGCATCAGCTTATCTGGTTGGCTGTTTCAGAGAGCGGCAGGAGTAACCCTGGAGACGCAGCCATGGCAACTACAGCTCGGTTTGCAGCAGGAGGTGGCAGTAGCCCGCCCACCCCCGCCCCTGCGACGACGCCTCCTGCCCAGCCTCAACCGACCCAGCTCATCGTGCTACCAGCCAGTCTACATCAGGTAATCTCGATACTGATACAGTGAAAGTGCTCGAAAGCAGCATCTTTCTCTTTATTCTTGTATAATTGTCTCTTTTTTCTTTCTAACTTTCAAATTATTAAAACTTTTACTCTCCATTGCCCTATTTCATAAGAGAGAGTCTTTGCCCTCTATATTCATAAGGATACGGTTATGTCTTTGTGTGAGTGATATTAAATTGTACATTAACAGTGACACAAGGGGTAAGTTTGCTGTTGTGTAAATTGCTTGCATTTACCTTTTAAATTATTAATAAGATAGTATTAATTGATTATTATTCGTTGATCAGCAATGACAACTATTGAGGGTCGAATACTATACTTATTCTAAAAATTATTAAATTAGAATTTAAAAAGTTTAAATTTACAAAGGTTTTAATGCTTAGCGGAGTATATTCTGATCTCAAAACTCAAAAGCCCTTGTACAAACCTACGGATATTAATTTTAAGCAGCTAGTGTTACATTTTGTTCATTATTGATATAAACTATGTTATTTGGATTTTTAAGAAACAGCTTTATTGTAGTTTATGCAGCCTCCTTTAAAATTTACTTGCTATAATATATATATATATATATATATATATATATATATATATATATATATATATATATATATATATATATATATATATGTTATCACAATTTTTCAAGCAGTGTAGTAATTATCAAATGAAAGCTAAAACTTAGTTAGCTATGATTTTATCTTAGAATAATGTCTAATATTATTTTTTTGCTTATTAATGGTTGTAGAAGAAAGGATTGACCAAAATATTTTGAATTTAGTTATATATTGTATGTATGATTTTTGTCTAAATCTCATCCAACTGATCAAAACTAGTCCCTCTATAGAGATGAGAATACAATTTCTGTAATTGGAACAAAAATATGGGATTATTGTAGGCTTCGCTTCGCTTTTCTTGTATCTTGGTGTAAAACCACTCTATTATGTCGGAATTTTAAGATATTCTAACTTAAAATTGCGAAAAAAAAATATTTCAAGTCGTAATTCACTAATATGGTACAATTTTAATTAATTAAATTAATAGTTAACAATAAAAATTCAAATTAAGTTTTGAAATTCATAAATATAAGATAGAAATGAAAAATTGCGTTTATTGAATAATGTATACCTTATTTATTGCAAGGAGCCCCACATATTATTTAATTTTTCTGAAATAAACATTGGTCGAATCACTTATATTATACAAATTAAAATTATATCAAGTTGAAGTTGTAACTTTTTTAATAAGTATCTAAATATATTGAAATTTTGATATTAAAAAGCGACTATACGGTAATTTCCTAATTTAGTAATTTAAAATCTACACAACTATCTACTGTTTTTGATGTTAACTACTAAATTTTCTTTATTAAAACTTCTCAAAGAAACAACTAAAATAATTGAAATTAGTTATTGTTTGTATACAAACTTAAAAAAAAGTGGAAAATAGTTCTAGAGAAATAATACAATTTTGTCTATGATTTGGTGGGAATTATAGGTCAGTCTCGATTATAGATAATACTATTGACAGAATGTCGGTTGAACACTAATTGATGACGTTTGATTGGTCACTTAATCCGGTTTCAGATTAAATTAGACTCCTGAAACATTAGAACTTACACGAAACGGATGAGATCTAATTCCATTACACTGAACATGCCACTCTGTCACACGATGGCCCGTCATGTCAAAAACCGCTAATTTTGTCAAAATCATACCGTTACTAATCTTGTGAACAGCCTCAATGAAATTAGAAAACACCACATCAACCTGATCTCTGGAACTAACAGCTTGAGAAATAACTTGCGTAAACCATGCCAACATAGAATCAGCATTTTAAAACGCCTCAAATTAATGAGATTAGTCTATTGTTTTCTACATTTTCCTCCTGCTCCCACCCTTGAAAACTCTACATAGTTTAGCGACTTTTCAACGTTTAAAATAGCGCTTCTGAGTCAAAGCAAGACTAAGATTTTACCTAATGAAACTGTCAGAATAGTTATAGCATATCCAATAAAGAATCAGAGTTAATGTTCAACTTGAATTTGAGACTTTTTAGCACCTCCATATTGGCTTCTGGAAAAGTTGGTGTGGTTATTATAAATACGATTCAGGTTCACTAAAGTTGACATGTTCAGCAGATTTGGATCATTAAATTTGATATTTTTATTGATCACTGATCTAAAATATGAAAACATTAATGCATTTTGGATCAGATGACATTCTAGAAATAACGAAGAAGAAATTACTGCTGTTCCAAAGCTAATCAAAAATAATAAAGCTTCAGTAAAATAGGATATTCTAACTGAAATGATAAAGTAAGCATACAAGGTTAAAATGCGCAAATTAAAACACCTTTAACACCTGCGTAGAACATCAACCTATACCATAAAACTGGAATGAAGCGTCGATACTAATTTTATTCAAAAAAGGGACATACCTTTGGATAACTACAGACTAATAAGTATACTATCACAAACTGAGTAGGAAAGAAACTATAACACATACTATCAATCTGTAGTGCAAGTAGTAATAGAAAAATCGGCTGAAAAGCGCTGCATATAAAATAGCTGGTCCGTGAATATACATTATTATTATTATTATTATTATTATATGGCCTTTGTAGATTATGAAAAAGCCGTCGACTCTATAGAACACTGGGCAATAATGGAAGAGCTAGAGAAAGTATGTATGGATTACCGTATTAAAATTTGCTAGTCAGTTTATACAAACAGGCAAACTCTACCATTAATTTCAGGAAAATGCAAAAGAGATCTCCATAAAAGAGGTGTCAGACAAGGAGACATATTATCAACTAAACTGTGGTTTGAAAAGAGTCTAAGAACCTAAACCGCTGTAATATAGGTGTCAATAACAATGGAGAATGACTTTCACGTTTCAGATTTGCTGATGATGTGATCTTTTTTACTGATAATGAAGAATATCTAAAGTGGAAAATGAAATGAAAATGTCAACAAGTATACGACTTTACGGCAGCTAGTATAAATAGAACAAGAAAACAAAAACATCGAATTTAAAAGAATAAAACAAATAGGATGGGGTGTGTTTGGCAATATAAGACACTTTCTAAAAGACAAAAAATTTCTCCAATACTTCAAGACTAAAATATTTGAGCAATGTGTGGCACCAGCGATAACATATGAAGCACAGTCTTGGACCCTAACAAAACAAATAGTGGAAAGATTGAGGACAACACGAAGAGACAGGGGAATACCGATAGTGAGTGTTTCCCTAAGAGACAGGAAAAATTGAGTGGAGAAGGCAAAGCCACCGATATAGTAAAAAAAATTTCACGACCAAAATGGAACGTTGTCGTTACGAATTAAGAACCGTCGGTGGAACAATACGATTTTGCGATGGAGACCATGTGAAGAAAATAGAGAAAGAGAAAGATCAAAGTGACATGAGGATAGTGGCAGAGCTAGGATGTTTGAACAGAACCGTGAAAATTGGTGAAGGCCTATGCTCAATACTGAGAGCCATAAATAGTCTTAAAAAAATAGGAAGAGCAAGAGGAAAACCAGGATGACATAAAGAAAGTGGTCAAACTAGGAAGGTTGAAGGTAATACAGAACGGGGAAAATTGGAGAAACAAGAGAGAGGAGGCCTGTGCTTAGTACTGGAGGCCATAAATAGTCTTAAAAAAATGGAGCATTATCTAAATTTATTCACCTTAACTTTGTAAAAGGGCTTTTAAAATATGACATCAGAGTTTTGGTATTGTACTAAGTTTTAATTTAAATGGAAATATAATTTTTGATAAGTAGTATTTGGAATATGATTTTTTTAACTGATGAAAATTCTTAGACCTCAATAAATGTCTTGTGAAAAGCAATTGTGACTTTACTATCTCAGTATAATACTTAATAAATACATATCCTAAAATGTTAGAAAGAATTAGTATCTTAATTTTCTGACAGCATTTTTTATATACTTTTTCCAGGGTGCCGCAAGTGGAACATTAGTAAACGGAGTCCCAGTAATAGCGTTGGAACAGGCTGGGGAATCCAGTAACGAGAGTACCGCAGGAGGAGAGCAAGAGACTGAGAACCAGGAGGATCCCATCGCAACATCGCCGCATTTTATAACGGTAACCGGTAAGTTATTATTTTTCTATAATTAGTAGAAATGTTAGTAGTTTTGACTGGGAAAAATCTTAAATATGATATATAGAGTGAAAAGGGTTACATGTCCCATTCATAGATTAAAAGTGATTTTTCTTGCAAAGATAGCGATTCGGGTAAAATGGAAAGTATTGCAAAATAATGTTACTAAATGGAGGAATAGTTATCAATCTCCCAAGATCTTTAAAAATATGTGTCAGGATAAGATTTAAAAACGGTTCAGCTTGTGACAATAACAGTGAGAAATTACTTTCTTAAATAGTTCTGCACCTTTTCTTTAATATATTTTTACCTAAAAAAATGTACAATATATATTTTCCTTTGTTACACTTATGGGCAAAATTACCGAATATTTTTTATTACTACTACTTGAAATTTTGAATTAACGCCATAAACTTACTGATGTTGTTTCATTTAATGGGTAATATAATCACTTGTTTAAAAATGTTCTCTTACGTAATTTAAAAATTAGAATGAATTAAGTTATTTGTGGGAAATAGGTGAATGATAGTGATTCGCATTTGCATTTCTTCAATTTAACGAAGGATATATACAAAAATATATCATACAACGTCTCAGGAGAGGTCGACGCACAGTATCAAATATCTTAAAAAAAGTATCAAGGGACTGAAAAATTTTTGACAACCATTTTTGATAATTCTTCACGAAATCGCACACTGACATTCATGCATCTCAAACATGAGCATCTAAATTGTCTTATTTTTCTTCCTCTTTTAGAAGACGATTCCCGTGTTTAATTCCGTTTTTTTTTGTAAGGGTTTCAGTTATACTGATTGCCATCGTTTTAGTGGTCTGCCGATGGACTTTCATTCGTGGATATTGTTATTTCTAACTAGTTTGTATATTTTATCCGGCATCATTCTGTTTAATAATAATAATCTTCTTTTAATGAAAAAAAAGATACACATACTGGTGAGATTTAGCATCATGTTCTCTCTTTCCTAACCTAATGGGTACAAAATTATATAATCATTTATATAAGTTTTCATAACTTATAATTGAAAAATTCTAAATATAATTTTCTAAAATAAATTAAAAGGTCGCAAGAAGGCAGAAACTAGAGTCTGAAGAAAAAAATAGATGAAGAAAGAAGGAGAGCAAGTAGAGGACAGGAGGGAAAACGGAAACAAGAAGACAAAAATATAAAAAATAGTCTCTTATTAATTTACATGTTAAGTGGTCTCATATTAAATGAGAATTGTTCATGAATTAAGATGAGCCAAGCAAGTCATAATTTTACGGCTGTAAATAAGTGTTTAAAGATGGATGTTTTATGTTGAGGAATGTTTAACTTGTATAGAAATCATATATTGACTTTATGCTAAGGCCTACCGTACTGAAGTACAGGATGCACTAATAATGTGAATGAATGAACCCAGTTTAACATTCTTAAAGTTGCAGAAATCCGATCATATTTTCTAAGGTTGAAAACAAAGCGACATCAATTATTTTGTACGCGTTGAATCCATTTTTCCTTGTTATATAATCCAAACAGGGTCCAGACACAACATTTGCATAATTAAATATAGACAAAGTCAGCCACTTGCAGAATTTTTTTCTTTGGGGAGAACGAAGGCAAGTTGTATTAGCATTAAAAAAAAAACATAGTTCCATCTTTCTTACTTAAATATAAACCTCGTTAAATCTTCATCTTTGCATTATGTCGTATCAAGTAATGTCACAATCGTCTATTGCCGATTATAGAAAATCCGCACTTTTTAAGCTGTTGAGCTGTTTGTTACCAGACGTTCAAATTATTAATCTAGAAAAGGAAAATATATCCGGAAGAATTTAAAACAAAAATATTCAAAAAAAAAGGTTTTTAGAAAAAATTAAGTAGGACAAACTGTGGTACTACCTCATGAGCCACCACTGGGGCAGAAGGTCTTTATATATTGTCATATATTTTGATTTGTTTTTTGTTATGTTGATGTTTAATTTGCCTGCTCGTTTGCTAAAAGCGGGTAGCATTTTTTGAAGGCCGTCTCCTATTTCTGTTATAAGAACAGTATCGTCATCTTAAAACAAGATGTTGATTTTGTTCGTTTCTATGCGATGTCCCAGGTTTGTGTTTTTTACGGGTTTTATCATTTGATCCATTATCGTGTTGAAAAGGATTGGACTGAGGCTGCATCCTTTTCGGTTTCTTTTTGAGGTGCGCGTATGTTCTTCGAACATGTAGGTTTTTTGTATCTATGTTTTTGTGTTTAAATCTTTCATTAATTTAACATATTCTCTGGATACGTTTCTCTGTTCCATTACCTCAATCATATCTTTCAGCTGTATTTTGTCAAAGACTTTGGTAAGATCGATAAAGCACAGAAATGCAAATATACTGAATTTTTAGGATTCTTCCAATTCTCTTATCATGAATAAGGCATCAATTGTGGATCTGATCCGCTAAATGTAACACAAATTTATGTCAGTTCGAAAACGAAGAATAAAAGAAGTCGGTTTAAAGGCAAATTTCCACATCTTTCCCAAAATCACAATACTCGCCGATTACAATTCACTGAAATACATGTTCAGTGAAATATCGAGAATTCGAAAAATTGACGTCAATCGAGAAGTTGACGAATGGTAAATCAGCTGCAGTCTTATGCACAGTTTTAGTTTTAGAGGGGGCTGTATAATGCTTTATAATGGTACTAGTTGAGAAGGACGTACTGAACTCGTAGAAGTGACTGGACAAATGACTGGTAAATTTAATATCGAAAACATCCTGTAAGATTATGTTATGTCATATGTTGGTCATATGGGACATAAATAAATGCATTAGAATGAAGCTGGTGTAGTGACTCGTTGCGGTTCGTATTTAAAAATTATATTGGTCACCTTACAGCTCAGACTTGAATCCAATAGATCACATGTGGAATCAACTAAAACATACAGCGAAGAAATCCAGTTTCAGTAACATTAGAAAGGCTTTGGTTTGCAACACAATATGAATAGAATGCAATTCCTCAAAAACGGATTCAAACTCTACTTAATTACATGCAGAGAAGGATCCAAGCGGTTATTAGAGCTCTAGCGGTGAATACTTGTTACCAACAATTTTCTGGTTTTAATCACAGGACTAATATTTGTCATCACAATGACATGTAGGTTTAAAATAAATATTCTTAATTTTCAAAATATTTAACATTAATTTTTTTCCCGATTTTCTTGTCATAATTTAATATTGTTAACATAGAATTTGTAAAATAAACTCACCTTTCCAGTACAGAGTATTTAAATGACTTAGTTCATCAAAACTTATGTTTTCAAAAAAAGTTATAAAAATTTATAAATATTAGATAATTTTGTCCACCAGTGTATTGGTACACAATTAATTTAAAACTTTTTCTGATCTAATAAGGTTCACCAATTAAGTAAGATTAAAGAAGTAAAATATATGCAAAATAAGGTATATAATATAAATATTCCAATACTATTGTTTAAATCAAAAAATCGCTCCTCGCCAAGAACGGAAATAGAGCTCTATATTCAAAAATATATATTTTATAATTTTAGGTTATTTTTTTCTTATTAATTTTATCACATTTATGAAGTAATAAAGTTTTTATCGGAGGTTGTAATACTAATTTCTTTGATTATCTGTTTACCAATGTTTACTCAATTTCTGTTTTCTCATCTTTTTACGTATTATTATTATTTAAAAAATGTTTTATAAAATTATTGTACTTTGTGCGTCAAATACCATCACTTTTTCAAATTTTTAATATAAATTATTTCGATAATGGAACCATGTGGCCCTGTATAAACATTTTTTTTTGTGCTCGGTAAACTTGTTCTAGGTACTTTTTTTGCGCAGTACGTATTGAAAATTTCGTTGGAAAAAAGTTTCTCGTTTGATTTTCTTATAAAAGATACTATCCACGGGCAAATTGTAAAATCGGGCGCGATTAATACTGAATAAGTGAATATAAATCAAATAACTATAACTTTAAATTTTAAAAAAGCTGTACACGTATGTGGATTTTTTAAAATGTTTTATTAAAAAAAAATATTCATTGTGAAGTGTACATCACAGGTAACACAACAAACTTTGTTTCTATAAAAAATCTATACCTTCTACCGGAACGCATACGCTGGGAATGTTGAATAAAGTACAAGAATTTTTAAATGACACAAGGCGTACACTGCAGACTGTGAAGATGTAGAAGATGATCCACATCTTGGCCATAGCCATCAAATGATGACGTTTACGTCGTTCAGGTAAAGAGAGTTAGCACTTGAACTGAAAGTCTCAACAACTCAGTACCGTGTAATTTTTTTGAAGGATTGGGCGTGAAATACACTGAATTTAAATGATTTCCAACGCATCATTATGATGAGATTTAGATATATACGAGTTTGATATGGAAATAACGCAAAAATCATCGTAATGGAGACTGAAAGGAGGGCAGGGAAAAAAAGATCATGTGAAAGCAAAGTCGGCTCACTGTTTCCTTTAATTATCAATGCATTGTCCAATAAGAATTCCTCCCGTAAGGCCAAACGGTTATTAAAAAATAATATTTAGCTGTTTGCATAAGGCCATACTCAAAAAACATCCATAAGTGTGGCACGACTATAGGTCGCTCTTGCATCACGATAATGCACCATCTCGCATTTCACTCGTCCATGAGTTGTGGACCAAAAACTCGCCCAATATCATTCACCCAAACATTAAATTCGCCTGATATGACGCCATGCGTCTTTTTGTTCCCGAAGCTCAAGTTGCCACTGCGAGGACATCGTTTAGAAGACTCGGTGAACTTAAAGCTGTACCACAAAGCACATACGCGGGGGTCATTGAAAGACTGGAAAAAACATTGACATATCGTCTCGAATGTAGAAAACTTTGAAGGAGACAAAATGAATATTGATGAATAAATATTGTTTTATTTGTTTTTTTTTTCAAAAGTTCCGTTTATTTCCGAACAGAAGGTAGAAATACCAGCTAATACCTGTTCTACAGGGACATATCTCTAGAATCTGTGTATTGCCCATCGGGTGTAGAGCATCTGGGGTCCCTTTTAGGAGGAATATGTTCAAGGCTTTTTTAACAGTATATTTTCTTCCTTAAACAACCAGCTTTAGGGATATATAATAAACGATTAGGTATACGACGTGCTAGATTTAACTGGTGACACTATATATATTCTCCAGATAAAAATATTTGGTGGTATTCTCGTATATTACAAATTTATTTAAAAACACTTGCAGTCAGTTACTAATTATATTTTTTCTTGCATTTATTTGGTTATAGTTAGATTTTGTTTTTAAGTTGCAATAGCTTACCAAACTAACACGAATTTATTTTTATGCTGCTAACAATAGAAGCTGGCGGTAGATCTTTCACATCCCTTACACCAATAGCAGTAGGTAAGATCACAGAACATTTTGCATGGTTTTGTTTTAATTTTCGCTTTTTAAATTGTGATTTTAGATGAACAATAGATGTGTCTTCATTATCTTGGTATAACGACACATAACGTTAAGACTATATCGTGCACATTGTCATATATATATATATATATATATATATATATATATATATATATATATATATATATATATATATATATATATATATTATATGGCGTTTTACATCAAGTGTCTTGAGCTCGCATTTAGGAGCAAAATAAGCTAAAAAAACTGATTAAAAAAATTTGGGAAACAAGTTTTTTTACAAATTGTAACTTCAACTTCCGAAATTTTCCCATTTTCACTGTGAAAATTCAACATGAAAATTTTTTATGCACTTCTCTTGAAGATGATCATTTTTAAAAAGCGCTGAATAGCGTCGATTTCATTATATCGCTTGATTTTAGTTTATTTCTTAATCAGTAGGTGCCAAACGAGTCTTTTCATACAGTACATGGTAAAAAAGGGCGTTTCCTTCGGCTATGAAGGCTGTTCCATTTTAAAAAATACCACCCAAAGTCCGTGAGTAGAGGAAACTGTTCAATATAAAAGTTGTAGGGTTTAAAACGGAACATCCGACAGTGACTTTGACTTTAACCTTGAGTCAAGTTGTTTTTTTCAAATGGTAACTCCCATTTCTTTAGTGCTGGAAATTTCACGTTCTTACTTGTCTCTGAGTGCACAGGAAGGGTTTTGAAAATATTTTACTTTCCATTTCTGCCATAACTACACTTTAAAATAAGCTTAAAGGTCAGCGTCAATTAAAATCAAGGTCACCGTTGGATGTACTCCTTCGAACCCTACAACTTTTATACTGAACATTTTTCTCTACCTCACGAATGTTGGGTGTGTTTTTTAAAAATGGGACATCCTATATATGTTAAGATACACGCTCTTTTACTATGTACTGTATGAAATAATGTAATAAAACCGGTGCTATTCGGCGCATTAGATCCCGAGAAAGTAAAAATATTCCATGTTTAATTAGTGATTTCGACGTAAAAAAAACTGGGTTTTCGATATAAGACACTATAAAGTGTTAAAAATGACCATCTTCAAGAAAAACACATTAGAAATTTTCTTTTTGTACTTCCATCGTAAAAATGGGAAAATTTTGGAAAACATATAGCAACATTGGAAAGCTGAGGTCAAAATCTATAAAAATCTTGTTTGCTAAAAACTTTTTTAAATAATTTTAGACTTTTTAACGGGGAAAGTTTTTTGCACCTAAATGCGCGTATATATATATATATATATATATATATATATATATATATATATATATATATATAAATTGTGTAACATCTTATTTACATCAGTTTGTTTCGTCATTTATACTCTTAAATATTTAAAACTTAAAATATTTTTCCTAGTTCTGTTGTGGTTTTATGAAGTTAAGATAAATATTAACAAATATTATTTTCCACCTGGTTGGAGTTCAATTGGCCGAATGACCATCAAAAATTTTTTCCAAATTTTAAGATAAATTATCTTGGCCCACAGTAATTGGATTTATAAAAATTGTGTCCCATAATTTAGAAGTTTATAGTGGTAAAGTTAAGGTTGTAAGATTATTTTTTCATTATTTATACGTATATGTTAAGTTTCAAGATGCCAGATTCTGATGTCTTACACTAATTTTCCCAATACATAGTTACAGCACTCAGTTCAGAGATTTAGGACTGTAGTATTGAGGTTTTCAGATTTATTTATTTTATTTGTACTTTGTATGTATATGAAATTGAAAGTTTTTATATGTATATAAGTACCTTTATAAGGCGAAAACTTGATCTGCTTGAAAACAAATTTGTCGTTGTTTCGTGTCTTTCCTTTTTATTAGTATTCCATTTTGTTTATCGTTTTACAGCATTACTCGATCGGATAGCCGGTCCCCGATATGAACAAGTTAAATGTCCGAACCAGTTATTTTCTGGGATTTAGATTTTCTTATTGGTGTGAAATAGTAGCTTGAGCTTTTTATAACATAATGTATATATATATATATATATATATATATATATATATATATATATATATATATATATATATATATAGTTGAATAGAAATTGGAGTTTTAGAGATAGTAATATTAACTCCGCCACAAGACCTAATAAAATACTGTTCAAATTTAAGGATTTGTTCTTTTGGCGTCTTCGTAGTCATATAGGCAGTTCCCGGTAGTATGGTTTTCAACTGCTTCTGCAAATTTTGTTTTGTGGTTCCAGTAGATTTAAAACACCTTTAAAAAAGTGATAATTTGAGTTTCAAGAATGAAAAAAATCATAGGAATATCTGGTGAATACGGTGCTTGGTTGATGACATTCATATTTACGTTCAGGGGTTGATGTATGGGACAGTCTCATTGTGCAAAATCCAAGAATAAATATAGTCTTTTTCGGGAACGTTTTCTTTCAAACGCCTCATAACTTCGAGATTATTATATTGGTTGATTTTTTGGCCCTCCAAATGAAATTCTGACAGACAAAAAATAGTTCGCATGACTGTGATATTCTACCGACCTTAACATGATTTAACTCATTTAGCTCATTATCAAAGCTCCATCTCCAAACTGGTTAGCTAATTAACATTATTATATTAATAGCAAATCTTGAGCAATTTGTTTGTGGTGCTCTTTTTAATTCAGTTGAGCCATTCCTCTTTTTCACTTTGTCGATATTTCATTCGGAAACGTTAAAAGTCGACTAGAACAAGATAAATCTTCAGCCACTTTTTGAATAGTTTGTAACACTCGTTTGTTTTCGATAAAGCTGACTTTTCCAACATTTTCAATAACTCGATACAAGAAATTTCGTTGGTAACACAAAATTTAAGGTAAATCGCAGATCTCCTTTGAGGTCGATTAGTGTAATTAGCTGTAGATAAACTGATCAACAGATTGTATCAAAACGTTACTTTGAAAACTCTTACATTTTACGCTGTCTTTTTGTAAATGATTTCTATTGGTATTTAATTGACAGAATGAGTATGCTTTTACGGTGCATAACTTGTTTCCCGTTGTTGGAAAACCACAAGACTACGTCTTAACCACTAGTACAATTTATGATGTACTGTTTTAATTTGGTACAAAATAGCATGAGTTTAGGAATAAATATAATTAAAATGAAATATTTTTCATTTCGACTACTTTATCACTGACTTAAGATTGCTAAAAATACGCGTATAAAAATTATTTTAGCAAACAGAATTGTGTTTAAGATTTATGTTTGAATATATATTTGAATTCTTATTTTTGATTTTTTTAAATTTGATACCATACTCCGCGTATAGGCGATAAGACACATGAACCAAATTAAAAAAAAAAAACGAAATAAAAAAAATACGTAATATCAATTTTTTATAGGTCTTTTGTTTGTATTGTGACAGAATTTGATTATAGACTCCTGCTAATGACATATTGAGGTAGCGTTAATCATTTTATCTATAATCATTTTTTGCCCCATATTAATTAGAAACTATTTTAATAACCTACAATTAAATTTCACAGTAATAAATACACTCTGGAAGTCTGGTCGTGCATCTTCTCTCTTGCAGCTTTAGTACCAAACAACTACGGTTATTTAACCTTACCAACCACAACACAGAACTTCAGGACTCAGGAAAGGCTGCTAATTAGTTGGTCAGAAGACATCTCTTGTTTTGTATGTCTCGCAACAGCGCACCCGCAAGTTAATTCGCGTGAAGGTTTTAATTAAATTGAATAAAACAAGTTTCTCAAAACACTTAGTCTATTAACAAAATAAATAGAATAAAAACAAACTATTTACAATGAGAAACTTAAAACTAATAACAATTACGAAAAAAAACTAACATAATTGCTCTTCGCGGCCGTTATTTTAACCAAAAATATAAAACCCAATTTCGAAAAAACACGTATAAATAGCTTAATAAAATATTAAACAAAAAAAAATAAAATGCGAAAAAACAGCTATTTATATTACTTAATCGAACCGTATGAAAATCGCGAAATGCCCCACTAAAATAACATACGATAATCCCTTAATTTCCTAAATTAAACAAAGATAACCTTCTTTCCCGACGGTTATACCCGTGACGTAATTATTCTACAGCACTGGTACTCACGGTACCGTTTTAACGATATTCAAAATATGACTGCCATTTACTATTCCTTAAAAGAGTGTCTTCGAATCTTTCACCCCTCGACCCCCCACTGATTCCTGTTTGTACCCATATTAGTCGATGGAACCCTGTAAACATCAATTTCTTTCCCTTAAAGTTCGAAGGTTTCGATCGTTACGTGCTGAGGGCGTTAGCTATTCTATACCGGATGTTTGATTCCCGAATTGACCTCTGAGCGTCTAAATCCTAATTTTTATATAACAGAGTAGTAAAACAAACTAACCTACGTCTTCCTATAATGAAAAGAATATATGTTAAAGACTGTAAAAAAACTATTCACTTTTCTTGGCTGTTTTGGCAATAAACATCTTAACTCGTTATTTCTTGTGAATAGAAAAAACAGTGGTTACTCAAAATTCACAATTTTAACGATCCGTTTCTTTATTATTTTTTCGATAAAAATTTCCGTTGAGATACCTTTAATTCAACCAATTTTTAATTAAATCAACCCACTTATAATTAATACATCCTGTATAATAAAACTACTTTTTATCCTAGTGAAGGAGTATTATTTAATTGATATTTGTGCTATCATACTTCTGCAAAACATAATTTAAGGACCACAAATAATATAAATATTTTTAGCATTTCCAAACTGATTAACTCGACCCCCTAGCGATTGCTACCAGTCAGCTCTTTGAAATCTACCCTCTCAATTATCAAGAATTAACTACGTACCTGCTTATAATAAAGCAGCGCGTTTTCTAATTATTACAAAACTTGTCCTACCCAAAGAGCCCCTAATATTACTTAATTGCATCTCCCTGCCCCTCGCAACACTCCCATATCTAGGCAACCCCCAAGCGTCGTTTCGACAATAGGTAAGCTTATGCATGGTTGATTGGACACGCGTTTGACGCACGTCATTCACCTGAACGATTCGGATTATCGGTGCATCTTACGTGTCTTATTTGATCATTGGATATTTTCTTTATTTTGGGGATTATTACAGTGTGAATTAAATAATGGATGTTGTTTATTTTTTGATATGTTTTTCTCTTATACTATACATGAGGCCATAAAACATTTAATAAGTGTTTGATATTGCAATATATTTAGTATTCATAGATTTATATATTTACTTTACTTTAGGGCGTTGCGGTAGCTGTAGGTGCAATTTTTTAATTATTTCCGCAGCGTACGTAGAATCGAATGTGTAATGTTTTTAAGTCTGAACAATTGTACGCAGCAGTCATGGGAACATTCGTGATGTTACACGCATTACGATGGTTTTGGCTGGACTTTATATTTCCTGGGGATTTTCACCATACCGAATTCAACTGAGCGAAGAATTTACATTAAATTTTGTGTTTTAAACAAAATTAACTTTGTACAAACGTTGATCTTCAAAATTATAGACCAATTAGTTTGCTCTCACATATTTTTATTTATTTATTTATTTAGCAACGGAAACTCAATGCACTTTAGAAAATTTAATGATTTAAACATAAAAATCAAACTAAATAATATTATGCGGCACATCTTGTCGAACGCTTTCGAAAAATCAGTATAAATACTGTCAACTTAAATGTTGTTCTCAAAGGCACCCAGCAGATAGTCGTGATAGGTCAATAAATTTCTTAACGTTGACCTACCGGTACAATATCCATGCTGCTCAGGCACGATAGCACGCCTACATTTCCAAGATAAAAGGAATGCAACAAAATAATAAAAAAATTTCGGAATAGCTGATTGGATGCATATGCTTCTATAATTTGTTACATTACCTCTATCACCAGACCTATAAATGGGTGTTATGAAAGATTGGAAATAATCCAGTCTTAAGAGACACATTGAAGATAAAATTCAGACGCATACTTAAAATACATACATAAGCTTTCAACAATAAAGTAGGTGCGCCATAGGGTCCAGAAAAACAACTTGATCTACATTCAATATATTCATTAGTAGAATTAAATACATTGGCTACACCTATTTTTACTGATTTACATCAACACACTCCTTCAAATTTCTATAATAATCAGGTATTATTACATTACTTGTTGAATAAACAGAGGAAGAAGAGTCAACTTATCTTCTGAATCCCGGAAGTCTTCACTGTAAGGATCATTACAGTACAACGATCATGGATAACCACCAACTCTCCTCGCGCCGTTAAAAAAGCGTTAAAAGCTTTTAGGGTCAGGCTGGAGACTGAATTCAACCGAACAAATATTATTATCATAACATATTTTGATTAAATTTTTACACCGCTTTCAGAGGAGTGAAAAGGCCTCATAAGCTGAGAAAAGCCCCTTTTCCTTGAAGCGCTTATGAACAATCTTCTTTCGCACATTATCACCACCAGAAATTACACAAGAGTATGCAATGTGACCGTTACTGTTGGGTCGTCGACAACTGCACGGAGAACGCAGTCCAGCAAATCTGAGAAGCATAGGTCTAGTAAAACACTATTACCATTAGGGATGGTTATTACCTGTTATAAATTTATATAGGCACCCGTAACACCTTGCACCAAGGAGACATGCGGAGCTACTGGATGGGTACTAAGCTAAACTCTGTGCAAAGATCATTAGAAAACGTATAACTTCAATATTATATATTTACTAGTTTAGAAAGCCGTCAATTTCGAGCAAATGTTGGCACGAATGATCAGCTACAAAACATTAATCAAGTCGAACAAAATTAGTTGAATATAATAAGCCGTGGATTCCATTTTTGTGCATTATGAAAAGGCCTTTTGCTGTCTATTGAAATTTGAATGAGAACTGGAGTCACTGATGCAATAGAACGAATTATTACTCGTAATTGGAATTGGACAGGCCACGTAGCCAGCCTCACCGATGAGAGATGGACAAAAAAGATATACGAATGAAGACTCCGCTAAGAAGCATTTCGGAACAGGAGATGTCCATCTACCCGATGGACTGATGACATTAGACGTGTGGTTGGCAACTGGATGCAAGTGCACAAGATCGCTCAAGATGGAAAATGTTGAGAGAAGCTCATATTCATTGTTAGAAATGTTAAATGAAGCCTATTCGGAGGAATGTATGTCGCGTACAAGAGTTTGTGAGTAGCATAAATCCTTCACTGAGGGCCATGATAATATAGAAGATAATAACTGCTACTATGGGTCTCGAAAACCGTCATATGTCGTTGAAAGAGTTAGCACTTGAGATGAAAATCTCAAAAACCCAATGCCATGGAATTTTGGCATGAAGCACGTCGGTTTTCGTATGACGATAGAAACGCTGAATTTTCTCGAAAAACAGAGTCGAATATGGGTCTCTGAGATAGTTTCTAATGCAACCGGCGACTGAAACTTGAGCTAAAGCTTAAGATTTATTAAAAATATGAGTAAGCGCTCAGCGGTTACTGAGAATATTCGGGGTTCTTTGATAAAAAAGGTTTAATTATTTATTCTAAAACCTTTTTGATTAATTTTTCATTAATTATACTAATAAAACAAATATTTGTTAGGTTCCATAACTATCAGAAGAAATGTTCTGAATATTTTTATTCAAGACATCTGTATTGAACAGAATGATGTGGTGAAATTTTTGGGCATTTTCTTGGACGAATGTTTAAATTTCAATTTTGGTCGGTTTGCTAATTAAATTAATTCTTTCTATATCCTTGTACTTGACTAGACTACTTAATGTTGCGCTTGCCAGTTAAAAACCTTTATTATCTACATAAAACAGTTTTAAGAGTAAATCATATTAGTGAATTTGGGGAGATCTGTGACATAACTGAATATGATATTGTTAATATAGTGAAGTTACAATTCATAAATTTATAATTTACGACAGATTTTAAATTTTCTTGGTAACTGACACATTTTCGTAGAATTTTAGAAAATTCGGGTAAAAGGCATTTCAGAATAAGTAAAAATGTGGGATAAGGTACATTTAGATACCAATTAGTGTTGCCTCATATATGAATTTTTGTGTTGAAGGAAGGAATTCTACTACCCTTTCTGCTGAATACATGAGATTACCGTCTTACCGTAAAATATATTTAAGTGAAGAAAATGCTACACATTTTTAATATAATATTCTTAGTTCGTAAATAAAAGCTACCTTAATTACTAATTCCCCGGAGAAAGTTGAACTGCACCCGTTCCCTCTGTATCTAACTATAAAGTCTTTACTGAATTTTCGATGTTTACAGGTCTTCATTATATCATATTTTCAAGAGTTCGCCATAAAAAATAATCCATAGGCATTAAATCCGGTTAGCGGGGTGCCAATTTGCAGGAGCATTATTTCTTCTACCGATCCATCTGTCAATGATCCCTGCCCATACGTTAATTGTAAATTCTTGTTAATAATGCACAACCTTTATTGCATGCGGGTTTTTATCAGCATAAACATGTTAATTATGCAAATCATAATGCTTAGTTCTAAAGCAACTCTCATCGGTAAATAATTTTTTTTATGATAATTTACAATAGGTGTTCTCCATTCCGTAATGAATCGATAGAAGCCTAGTTTCAGTTTGACGTTAAGACTTAAAAACTCTTGTACTATGTGGAGGTGGAATGGATATAACAGCTGTTCTCTTAAACTCCTGTTTACTGTATCTTAAGAAACTCTTAAGTTTCTAGTGCTCAGATTCGGATTTTCTTCAACTCAACTAGTTTTTACAAAATTTCTTATACCAGAAATGCCTAAAAAGATCACTCATCTTGATGCACTCTGTATAAAAGAATTACGCTTAATCACCCCTCTCCTCATATACACGTATCTTTCTGTAACATCTTTTGTGATGTATCATATACACGTGGATACACGAGGGGTCGAGGATAAGACTTAATATAAGTGATTAAATTATTTCCACCTGAATAACAACCCATTTTTCTATTTGTACATTTGATTTTTCCGCCACTAGAGTGTTCGAGTTAAAAATGAAAGAGCAGTTCAGTATTTGGTAGTCTACGAAATGTAAGAAATCAGTGTTATTGCTGAGTGTAAGTTTTAACTTATTAAAATGTTTAATGATAGTTGCTTACTACATCGGTATAATTGGAGTAAACTACATCATGGTATGTATTCTTAGAGCGAATATTTATTTATAATATTTCCGATATTTAGTTGTGTTCCACTGTAATTTTCAATAAATAATAACTGCATTATTAAGAAAAATTAAATAATATCAAGCAACTAACTCGGCTTAGCTGTGAGCTAGTTACCATTAGGATTAGAAAATTTGACTCACAACGAATACTTCGCTTTTTTTTTTAGACAATCATATTTAATCGCTATTCTATGGAATTAAATCAAATTTTTCTTGATACTTAATATTTATTTTCGATTACTAAATAAAGTTATTTGTATTGTGGTATTTATTATATTTTTCTAGATAATTTTTCCTCTGTTATCTTAAAAATCAGGATGATGTTCTTGTAATACACGTTCGACTGTCACTGGAATGTGATTTAACATTTGAAGTTCTTTTCCCAAACATTTTTTTACTGGATTATGCTTAATGATGATTATAAAGTGCTATTTTCACACACGAATCATTTTTTAAATTCCTTGACAAAATTTCAATAGTTACTGTGTTAGGTACACTTCAAAATCTTTGACATAATTATTAATTTTTCTCGACGTTTGGAGAGAAATTTGATAAAATTTACACTTTAAAAATATGCATTCCTTTAAAAGAACACTAGTGTAATTTACCTGACATAAATAAAAATAATCTTTATGATATATTGTTTTATGTTGAATGATTTATACAATAATTATTATAACAGTGTTCCATATGTTGATATTTGTATTAATTGTCGTTACACGAACTATATTTATATATAATTTTCCAAGCGTCGGCGACTAATCAAAAGCAACAAAATAAAGAAACCAAATCATCTTTTTAAACCAAGAATTTTAAAAGATACAGACAAATTAATATCAACAAATTCACCAACTATTAGTTCCGACGGTATACGTTCTATATTCTTGCTCGTGCCCTTGATTGTGTGTCTCCTGGGAGCATGTTGGCTTATTTGGGGCAATAGGGGTTCGAGAATAGTGCTATGAAAAGATAGATTCATATCTGACGTGACGTAAGATGATAGTCCAGATCGACAATAGCCTTTCCTGTAAAAGAAGATTTTTTTTGGAGCTCCGTTGTTCCGCGCACCGTCGTTCTTCCTGCCTTTCATTAATGATCTTGTTAACTACATGACATGATTGATCTCAATTAGTCCTATTTGTGTCGCAATTAGCAATGCCCCTGGTCGTAAGGACATGTAGCTAGCGATCTATTTTCGACCACCGTAGTAAATGTATGGATGTGTCGTCCCGATACCGGTGGTGGAATCATCAGGGGGATCCACCGGTATCTTTCCCAGACATCCTTGTACTTTCCACAAACTTGGACCTCTATTTAAGTCCAGTTTTGTCGGAAAGCGGTGGTAAGATGTTAGGTTCCTTAACATGCCCCCCTAAGGCATTTGCTTTCCGGCTTTAACTGTCGGACAGTCCAAGCCTTTAGAAAGCACAGGCCTGAAAAGGAAGTGGAACGGACATCCTCGGTGGTCTTCCAATGGCCGGGTCAGGCTTAATCAAAGCCAACGGCAGTTAAGACCCTCGTCTGCCGCCGTCCCTGCTCGGGCGCCATATCACAATTAGCAATGCCCCTAGTCGTAAAAACATGTAGCTAGCGATCTATTTTTGACCACCGTAGTAAATGTATAGATGTTTCGTCCCGATACCGATGGTGGACTCATCAGTGGGATCCACCGGTATCTTTCCCAGACATCCTTGTACTTTCCACAAACTTGGACCTCTATTTAAGTCCAGTTTTGCCGGAAAGCGGTGGTAAGATGTTAGGTTCCACAACATTTGCTGATGATACCAGTGTTGTAGTGGGTGCTTCAAGCCTTGAGAAATTACTAATTGTAGCAGGGAGGATCCACTCTGATTTTGAGACATGGTACAAAAAAATCCAGCTCGTGATAAATGCTTCCGAGACCGTCTACATCATTTTTCATAAAAAGAAAAAAAAATTATAATGTTGTTCTAATGGAGAGAGACTCTCTAGATTTACTTCAGTAAAGTTTTGGACGATAAACTGTGTGGGTTAAGCTGAATTCGGCATACTTTGCCATTCGAAATCACTAAGCTATTTTTGATAAAAAGCAGTATATTTTGCGCTTGCATATCTCCAACTAAAATACCTAGTTCTATTTTGTTGTACGACAGACACGTTTGCTTAGACTTGAGTGCTGTAGACAGTTGTCTTTTTTTTTTCTGGAAATCGTTTTCTTCTCTTTCAGGAAGGTACCGATAAAGCAGTTTATAAGAAATAACTGGTCTCATTTCTTGTGTCATTTTATTCCATTAGGATACAGTTGGAAAGCTAGCTGTCCTGTAATGGGTAGAAAGAAAAGTTGTGCCCCTTCTACCCATAAGATAATTTTTAGTTTAAGCCTGCATGATTGGAGTTACGATCAGATAGCAGGACACATTAAATAGGATGTTTGATACGATCGCATAACACCCAAGAAAATACTCCATTAAAGAAAATATCTTGAAAAACTGGCAAACGAATAGTGTTGCTATTGTTCGCATTGCGAAAAAATCGTTTGATGGCATCAGAACTGCTGATACTAACGATCTCGAACATCGTACTATAAGAAGATGCCTTGATGAGGCAGGACATTAATAATAAATAAAGTCACTTTTAATTAAAAAGAAAATCTCCAATCTAACTGAAGTTCGCTGCGGACTATATCAGTCGGACTGTAAATAACTGGTAGAAGGCATTGCGGTCTAACCAAACTAAGATAAATTGTGTTGGAAGTGATCAAAATACATCATTGGTACTTTAATCTTTGGGGTTAGTTTTTTTTTGGCGCGACATAAGTTCTCTAGTAAGGATTAAAGAAATCTTGGATCAAGAAAAATATAAAAATATCATGGAAAATCATGTTTCCCTTTGCCGAAGAAAATATGCCAGTTACTTGGACTTACTAACAGGACAGTGATTCTAAGCATACAGCTCGTTCACTAGAAAAATTGTGTTAAGAAAATTTAGGTTCATTAATAAACTAACCTGATTAAAACCTGTGGAGCGATCTCAAAATGGGTTTAAAAGCAAAAAATTCCAATTTACAATGGAACTGTGTACCCTTTAAGCAATGCCAATATTTGGTTGAGCCACTGCATAGAAAATGCAGCCTTTTTTCAGAACAAAGGATATTCAACGAAGTATTGGACTACTCTGCACCATATATTAATTAACGTGATGAGGTTTTAAAACGGTTCTAGTATTATAGTTATTTTCTCAAAATTTGTTTCTATCTAGTTGTCCAATAAAATATAGTATCGTTTAGAAAAAGTTGGCGTAGTTAGTACTTGGATTGGTGACCGCTTGGGAACACCGAGTGCTATAGTCTACTAGTAGACACAAAAACTGACAAAGAGTGAAAACTCGTGGTTAGTTGTGTGTCGAGGACCGTGGTTCGGAATCCACGTTAAACTGTAGGTCCTATCCAGTGGGTTGATGTGACGTTAATTAATAACTACTATTACTTTTATTTAAAAGGTTAAACAACCCATATACTCAACAAGAAAAAATATATTCCAGTTACGACGATGTAATTGGGCTGATTAGTTTCTGATTATTAGTCTCTTCAAAACCTAGAAAACCTAAAATATATTTTAACAAATAATAGGTATCCAGTTGCGTAAAATTTTAGTTTATGTGACAGTCATATGATTTTCTCATGAAAAAGAACATACTGTTAAGGAATTAACTAGAATTCTGTGCGTTGTGATAATTTCCTTCATGTTAAGTAGTAAATCTGAAAATGTTCTATACCTAATTTTTTTTATAGTAGCTGAAGGCGACGCTGTGGCTTCACACCAAAGTTATCACATTCAATATGTCGAACAGGAAATCTACGCTTCACAAACAAATAACGGACAAGCACAAATGTAAGTTATTTTTGTTTTATTTTTATATTCATGTTTTATTTTAAAGTTAGCTTATTGCGTTAATTTACTTTTATGTGTTTTCTTAAAGTCATATTAGACCATCCGATATTCAGGCATGCTAACTGAGTCAGGCACTGAATTCAGTAAGAAACCTAATTAGGACGATCGGACGGTGCTGATCTCCCTTACTCAATTAGGGCACTAATTAAGAAACGATTTAGTGTCATCTAATAGCATTTAAGGTACTTAGTCGGTGTGCTGCTAGTGGTAAGAGCTGACGTGTGGCAGGTAAAGAAAAGGGAAGTTTTTCATATGCATAAATCGCACGGGTGCTGTGCTAAATATTGAAGTTTTGGCTCACTCGATGCTTACTCTCTGGCTGATTTAGGATTCTGATTCAGGGCGGTGAAACTGGCGAACTCTAAATTTGTTCCACTTCTGTATGGTAGTTGGGAAGCCTGAAAATCGTGTAGTCTAATAGTGACAGAAGTAACTTTGCTTGTTTTTGGCGAGCCTGGCGATAAAATAATTTATTTTATGATATTCCTATGCTACAAAAATAAAAAAAAAAATCTCTTAAACGCAGCCAGAAAAAGGTCTACTTCTTGCATTTGCGTATTTTCGGGTTGAGAGAATTTTTGTAAACCAGCAGGCAAAAACGATAATATTGTTCACGATACTTTCTTTTCAAGAATTTAACGGGCTCTCATTTGATAACGCAGTGATGATATAACGGCAGAAATTGCTCGTATTGCTTATTTTACGTAGAAATTCATTTTTATCAATGGTTAGATGTCAAAAATCATTTAAAAATTGCTATCACTAGCTCTCTAACTATATTGTGTTGTATTAATTTTCGTTTAAACTCATTGTTTACAGCAGCAATCAAGACGGTTTATTTATTCTTAGCTTCATATGGTAAAAAACATTTAATGCTAAAACTCCCATATATATAAAATCTTCGATCATACCCTAGATTTAAATAACAATAGATTTGTTTGAAGGCTGTTTATGGTCGTTGGGGGAGACGCTTTTTTGATGTTTGACAGACATAAACATATTTACTTATCTTGTCTTTCAGTTTAATTGCTTGTCGTGACTTTTTTCGGTGTTTTTAAGTGTTAGAAATTACTATAAATGCGAAGTTTACAATTAATATTAACAAAAAGAGGATATTAACAAAAAGAGGATCGGTAAATATTGTTAGATATTGTTTACATATTAAAAATAACAATAGTAATAATTTAGGCAACCACATATTCATACTTTGTTTTCAGAATTGACGTACCGATGATATTCGTTTAAATAATGCAATTAAGAGAAGGATAGCATAAAATCGGTGTCTGTACCAAGAAATTAAATATCTACTGTTTATCAACACTTTTTCAAATATAAATAAAGATATTATTACGTTATTTAGCGTTCAAACAACCAGGCCCTAGTTCTGACGTTATGCTACTTCTACAGGGGTATGTTCGAAGTATAAAATACAAGCAAGTGTCAACAAGTCAGATACATGATATCAGGTGCTACGTCAGTTAGTTTAATTGTGACTCTGGTCGAAGTCGATCAGTGTCGCGTAATGTTTAAAAATACCCAAACTTGAAAATAGTGCTGTTATAAAATTTCTTACTAAAGAAGGTTTAACAATTACGCAAACCTAAAAACATATAGATGCTGTTTACGGCCACTCTTGCTCATCATTTTCTATAATTAAAAATTGGTCAATGTTATTTCGATAGGTCCGTGAATCATTGGAATTTGATTCACGTGAAAGTCACCCTCTATCGGTGACAACTCCAGAAAATATTAATTTTGTGAAAGAAGTTGCTTTGTCCAATCGACGATTTAAGGCAAAAGAAATAGCTGCACGAAACCCTTGTTCTACGGATCCTACATGAACATCTGGGGATGACAAAAATTATTGCAAGGTGGGTTTCTCGGATCCTTAGCGCAGTTCAAAAAGAGCGTCGTATCGAATGTTGTGAATAATTTCTGGAGTGTTGCCATGAAGATGAGAAGGAAGTTATCGAATCGATAGTGATGAGTGAGGAAACTATGACCCTTTATTACTATTCAACTTTGAACAGGGATTCAATGGGGAGTGGCATCGGAGCAGGAAACAGGTACCAAAAAAGCCAAGGGTGCTTTACTGCTGCAGCTACGTCAGAATATTACCGAGAAACGACAAAGAAAACTTAGTCGAGGTGTTCGGTTGGTTCACGATAATGTTCCTGTCCACATCGCTGCAGTTTTCAAGGTTACTATACGATCATTTTGACACAGCGTATTTTATAAATGGATAGAGGCGTTAACTAAACATTGTCAAAAATGTATAGAAATATAGGGAGTCTATACTGAAAAATAATATGTTCTTTTTATTTCAATCCTCCTTTCTATGTTAGGCTAGAACATCGACCACACTACGTACATAAAAAATAATAACAAGCAAATTTTCTCTTTTTTTATCATTCTTTGATCGTTTTCAAATTTTAAATAAGTAGGGTGCCATGGAAACAAATACCACCAGTTGTCAATTTGTTACCTGGGAAACACTCCAAGCTGTAATCACAAATTACATATTTTCTTTAGAATTTTTCAATTTTTCTCTCGCTATGAGCGAATGCGATGAAGCGCATCTATTTTGGTAAGATTCTAAAGTTTTTTTAAATACATTTTCTTAAAAGACTATACATAAAAAGGTTTTAAATTCGAGACAATGCGTTGTTGTGATTTTGTTGCTTCAGAAACCATTTTCATAGGAGCTTAGTAACACAAAATTTCTAATACTTTTATTTATGTAAAATAACTTTGATAAAGCTTTTAATAAATATATTTGATTTTTTGTTATTAAGTAAATTTATTTAATTATAATGTATCTGATGTAAAGATTTTAGATGTTGCTTTTGTATGTACTTTTTACATTTTAAGATGCTGTGTTCAGTTTTATTGAGCACATTGAATTTAAGCAGCAATTCAAATAAATTGATCTAAGAAATTGACAATTAAAAAATTTGGACACAAGTTCTCTTTTTTTATCAGCCTAATTGATTTAATTCAATTGGTCGATAAAATTAAACATGTAGGTATCTCTTTAGATTGGTCTAACATAACTTCCTAATTATAGCAACCTTTGCGGTGTGGCTTTTAACCATTCAATCACTTATTAAACATAAAAGGAAGTATGATGTTGTATAATGAAATCATAGATAGAAACCTCAGGCGTCTTTAAAACGTCTGGCAACGATATGAAACTTGTTGCATTCTAAAATTGCTTCAAATTGCCGTAAAGACTTTTGAAGTTTCTAGTCATTATGATAACTCGGTTGAACTAACTTATTGAAACTTTTTGATGTGATTTATTTATTCGTATTTTTATAGTCAAATTCATGCTTCTAAAAATTAACAACAGAAAGAATTTCCACTAAATCAACACAATACAGAATAAAAATGCGTTGTTTGTACATACAAATTTAACAATTAGTAAAAATGAAGGGTGATCAATCAAAATCGCCCATTGATATTCTAAACTAAAAATAAAACATAAATATTATGGCTTTTTGATTATGTTTTTTTAACTAATTTTATTTTAAAATGTTTTGGACTATTTATTGTCATATTTTCATTAAATTTTATCTGTTTATAACATTTTTTTCTATTTTGAAAGCCTTATTTATTTTTCCTCCAGCCGAAAACTTCCAAAAGTGGACGCGAATTAGGTCAAAATTAAGAATTAAGCGAATTACGCTAAGAAGTCCAATGTTCGTCAACGTCTTAGTTGTTAATTGCAAGTTTTAATTTTTAGCTGAGACTATGAACATATAATTGTGTATCGTTTAACTTGCAAGTGCAAATTGTTAATGTAAATTCTTAGTTGTTAATGTTTGGAAATATGAATCAACCATTAAAAATGTTGATTAAAATATGGTTGTCGGACTTGTATTGTCTTTATTTTCATTTATTTTTACGACGTTTCGATTAGGTTATATCTCTAATCCTTATCAAGTATAGACTGAATGAACTTGATAACGCTTAGAGATACAACCTAATCGAAACGTCGTAAAAATAAATAAAAACAAAGACAATGCAAGTCCGACAACCACATTTTAGTCAATCTTCAACATTGTCTACAACATTAAAAATGTTGTAAATGATGATATTTTTTAACACAATACAATAACTTGCAGCAACAATCTGTTTTGTAATTTTTGATCTACAACATAAATTGTTTTGTCAGGAAGTAATATAAATTAGTGACGGTGTATAAACTAATTAATATTTTTAATGGATGCAAAAAAATTTACTGAATTTATCATCGCTACATTTACATTATAAATGATTTAATCTAAATAATTCAAAAACCTTACTTTATTTTTTATTGAACTTATTACGTTCACGTTTTTTTACTCTTATAATATGTATTATCAAAGTATTATACTTTTAGGGCCTACCCTGTATACACTGTTGGCGATTCGACAACCCTTTATCCAATAGCGAACACGGGACAAGGGCAAGGCCAGTATTATGCAGCACCAGCGTCGAATTCTGCAAACAATTCTACTCCTGCAGTGGCTGGTACTACTGTAGGATACTCTGCCAGTACGGGACAATATGTGGTTCAGCATACAGTGGATCCGGAATCTTTGATACCAACTACAAGGATTGCGCCACAAGCTGCTAGTGCTGTAAGTATGAAAATGTGTATTTGTTTTGTGTAACTTTTAAAAATATTGGTAATAAGTGTAAATATATTTAGCAAAATAACAATTTCCACAGTATCAAAATGTTGAAAATATGAAAAAGATTTTTAAAATAAACCCATAGCTTTATGTAATAATAAAATAATTAATCTAGAGTGTTTTAAACAATGCAACGATTGAGAAATTTGGCATAAATTAAATATTTTAAAAATAGTTTATTTTACCAAAACATTTTCAGTTTTTCACTTTTTTGTCATGAATATTTTTTTATGAAACATCTTGATACAAGATTTAGTAGCGTCATTTTCCCAAAATATAATTAGAAATCATTCTATCCAATAAACGAGAGATATTAGTGCAAGGAGATCCAAAAATTAATTTACGTACATCAATGAATTCATACTTAACTAAAAGTACTAAAGGGAGCACATGGTATTGAAGACAAAAAAAAATTTACTATTTTCATATCTGTTTTTTTCAAAGATTATATATTCGACATGTTAAATATGATCTTAAATTGCAATAGTTCAAGTGCTCAAAAATATTTTTTTAATGTTTTTCTGAAACAAAATGGTGGTTATATCTTTGTTAAAACGAAAAGTGTTGTAACGGCGGTGTCTAATCGGCGGGCAATCTAGCGTCCCTTGGAACCAACCTATGACATTTGGGGGAAAACAATTGTTAATAACATCCTTAATTGGTAGTAAAACCACTAAAATGTGACAATCGAATAGGTTAAACTTTTAAGAAGCAAAATCGATCGAGTTAGTATTCGAGATATCACTATCACCGATTTCGAAAATGATATTTGAAGAAAAACGCGTTTATAAGTTGAGATCGCGAAATTATCGACAATTATCATGACTTACCTGCTATTTAGCTATTCCAGCTCCATACTGTAGCCCTCCAGCCTTCTTATCATCGTGAAATAGAATGCCAAGAGGAGCTTTACGAGTTTCATTTGTGTTTTGAAAGCACGGACTGTTCTGAACTTCACTAACTGATTTTCGGCATGAAACTGGTATATAAACGTTCTTTCAAAATCGTAACAGTTTTTAGATTTAACGCATCATAATACGTATATATATATATATATATATATATATATATATATATATATATATATATATATATATATATCGAAAAACAATGGTAACAGTTTTTAGATTTAACGCATCATAATACGTATATATATATATATATATATATATATATATATATATATATATATATATATATATATATATCGAAAAACAATGAAGTCCAAAATCATGAGGAAACCCCTGGATGTCAAATGAAAACTGATACTACGGAAAAAATTCACCGGGTGCCCAAGACTCTGCGGACTTCCAAACATCTATAAGCAAAATGCCCCTGTAAGACCCATCGTCAGCGCTTAGAACCTTGTTGACCTCATACAACCACGCATCTTACGAAAAAAACTGTTTTTAACAATATTTTGTTCTTTCGTTTCGGTTTCGTAAGATTGGAAGAGGATGACATCATTGCAAGCTTCGACGTATCTAAGCATACAGATAGATGAAGCGCCTGACCAGATCTCTCAAAAAAAGAATTTTGCAATTTAGGTTATGGATCTCCTCAGACATTGCCTTAAGAACGCATATTTCTTGTTAGAATGCCAGATATACAGAGATATAGATAGATAGATAGATAGATAGATAGATAGATAGATGGCGCTGTTATGGGCTCATCACTATATCCAGCTGTTACAATCTGCAACCAAATTTCTTGAAGAATCTCGCTTCAAATCCAAACTTTGGTATCGCTACGTGGATGGTATACCTGTGATATGCCCACATGGCAAGCAACAGCTCAACAGTTTTCATAATTTTTTTAATTCTATCTGCCCGAAGATACAGTTCCCTCTGGAACTTGAAGAAAACGATAATCTCCAATTTCTAGACGTCCTTGTGACCAAAACATTGGAAGGACACTTGCAATATACAGTATATCGAAAACCAACCCACACGAAGAGATACCTTAATGCTGATTCTCACCATCACTCCTTACAAATACAGGGCGTAGCCAACATCCTAATATCAAAATCCCTCCGACCAACTGATAACCAAGGAAAAGAAAAGGTACTATCACACATAAAAAAGAATCATATATATATATATATATATATATATATATATATACTGTCGTATTTCGCCAGACCGTGTCCCGCGAAATACGCTCTAATAATACCACTAAAAGGATGTTTCGTCCTCGACGGTAGGACTCGTCAGTGGGTCCGTCGACGCCTTACCCAGACACCCTTGACCCCCTATGTCTACTTTCTATATACTTAATACTTGTATAAGTACTTATTTTAGGTCGGAACATACCGGTGAGATGTACCGATATGTCCGTTTCTACGACTATACATATACATATTCTACACTGAATTTAGGATATTTGAAAAAAAAATAGATTTTTTTTGATCCACCTACACCTTGTGCCCTCCTTAAGTTTGTTCATGTGCAGCTGTTTTTGCCACGATGTATTATATAAAATTTTTATGAAGTATAACACTTTGAGATATTTAATTTATGCTCAATTTTTAGACATCGTTGTTTATATCTGTAAAAAAAGACCGCAGTTAAGAATGCGTAATACTGTAAAATTAGAAATTGTGTATATTTACTTGGTAAATAATAAAATTTAAAAACTTATTGCATTGATTGTCCCTTATATAAAATTATTAATACAGTACTCTAACGAGGTTTAATAATAATCGCATGATTATAAGTTTAATTTTACTACTAATTTTGGGACCTATAAGCTAAGTAAAAGATTTCATACTTGTCTTCGCTTCTTTTTGCTTGGTGATAGGTTATGACAGCGTTTTTTTATCTTTAACACTTTTTTACAATCTGGTAAGAACATGTATTGATGCCTACAAATCCATAACGATAAAAATTTTCAAAAAACAATTCTGTATTGACTTGAGTGCATAATTTGAGTTTTTACTGGAATTTATTTACGTTTAATTGAGGGCGCTATTTTTTTACTTAATCTCTAATAAGGCGTCTTGAATAAAAAAATATTTTTATAATTTTTTCTTTTCTTTTGATATTTTGTAAATTTGAAGGTGTTACCAATAATTCTTGAGTTCAATCAACTTGTTTGTTGGTAGCAACCATATATGTATAAAATAGATACTGAGTATGTTGAATAATCTTTGATATCAACATTAAAGGACAGATTATAATATTATAAATCTCCATAAGTCTATCTCTTAGTTTCTAAGATCTTTACGAGACGAAAAAATGCAATTGGTGTCTTCAAAATATCTGTTCCCAATAGAAAAAAGTCTACTTTATCTCATTTAAAATTGTTTTGACGACATGTATGGCAAAATGTTAGGTTATAATGATGTTAATCATCTTTAAATCATGCTTTAAATATAGAGGTGGACCTTTATTGAAATTTTATTAGTTATCGTACATTGCGAAAACATAAAATTTTATAAGAATTTGAAGGAAATATTTCGGGAAAAATATAAATATAACCATGCTCGAAGTCATTTAAAATAACCAATAAAATTAAAGCATTTATCGAATGCGCATAGAGGACTTTGGGAACTAGGAGATGAACTTATGCGACTTTCGTATGTTTAGGATCATATTCTACTCACCACTCATTGGTTTTACGGGCCCTTATCGGTATTTATTTTATATGTTTTTGGTAGCAACTACTTATGTATATCTATGAATTGTATCGGGTTTCATTAAGGAGAAAATTGATAGTTCTTGATTTAAATTATGCATTCAAATGTTTTTATTGTAGATTCTAAAGATGATTAAACGCCGTCACTAATAGCATAAATCAGTTATTTAGATGCAGAAACCACTATTTTTTTTACGAATGAATTATAATAAAAAAATATGAAAATAGGAATCCATACCCGCCAGAGTGAATTAATAAAATAAATCCTATCAAGTCCACTATAGTTCGGATACAAAATTTCTCTTGGAGGCAAAATTTGCAAATTCTTTTCACATTTTAAGAGTATATTGGTAGTAAAATTTGTCGATTTTCGATAATTACAGTTCTATCATACTTCACCCAGAACCCCAAATCACAAAATAACCACAACTCTTATTCCCTTGACAAGTAAGTAAAAATTTATTGACCTTGAATAATTTATCAGTGCATAAAAACCAAAGCGCAATGTTTCAAATAGTATTTACTGAAAATTTTGCATCCAGAGAGACTTGTACATGATATCGTGCGCATACCTATTGTTTTCGAAGAAGTGAATATTCTGGTTATTCTGTACCGAACTGGACCTTCTCAAAAGAAGTTGATTTTACTACTAAAATTACTCTGATGATTATTCATAAACAATAAAGCTTGTTTTCAATATGTTTTTGCTTTTTTTAATTAATATATAAAAGGTACATGTTCAATTTATGGTCCAGTTTTGATACTCCCTTGATTCCATGACTTATTCCATTTTTTAATTACTTCGTAACCAACCAAAGATTTTTATCTTTATCTTTATTTCGATTCTTCTGAACTTGTTGGGTTCTGCTTCTAGATAACTGAAAAATACGTTAATAATATGTGCTAGCTTTGATTACTAACTTGGGTGCGCAGGAGTATGCTGTTACTAGTGCCGGTCAAACTGCGGGTCAAGTGGTTGCGGTTAGTTCCAATGGAGAAGAAGTTGGATCCAGCTTGGGCCATGCTACTAGAGTATCCCCTGCCACCGTAAGTCCTACTCCCATCCCTCACAGTAAATAGCACTATGCACTTTTTTATCCATATTCCTTCGATCCTTAATTCCTTATTTGATGTTCTTTATATTGCGTCCTTTACGTTGTTGTGATCGATCGACGGGGATGATTTTTGAACACTAGTTTTAATACTTGTTACAAAAATTTTGAAATATAGATATACATTCTAAATGGACAGAAAAATTTGATGCCGTTGGGCAGATGTGGGACAGAGGGGAAGAGGTAACAAAGAAAACAATATTTGCCTAAAATGTTTGTGGGATAATTGTCCTCAAAATTTCTAATATCCAGCAAATTTTCGAATCCACTGATTGATGGTAAAATTCTTTTTATAAACGGACCTTGCTCGAGTAGTAAAAATAATAATTTAGCCAATTTCTCAAATCTAAAGTCCACGAAATACAGCATCTATGCTGGGCCTAACATGTGTTTTCCATATAAAAAACAAAATACAAATAGTACGAACTTCTAATTACTAGAGTTATACAACATTTCTGAGACGCCAAAGTCTGTTGATCGCGGGTATAACAAAAACAGTGGGGTTAATTTACACACATTCAAGACATTTTTTTTTATGTCTAGATAAAACGGTGAGTGTTTTCCTTATTGTAGTATTTGACGTCACTTTTTTCTGTCCATTATAAGCATGTTTAGATCTTTAAAATGTTAAGAGTAAGAAATGAAAACACATTTTCGTATGAGATATCTCTAATAACTAATGCATTATTTATTTGTGGGATGTATTGTTCTGTAATGATATGCTTGCATGGAATGTTAGTCTAAATTTAAAATGTTAAATGCTAAAAACCATCATTAAATTCATATTGAGAACAACACCTAACGTTAGAATTATAGAAAAATTAGTCTGTAGTAATGTTGTACATAAAAATCTTTAAGTGTTTTTGGCAACCTATACTGATTATTTATTTAATTAAAAAGGTTCAATGGCTATTGGAAAATTACGAAACTGCAGAAGGAGTTTCATTGCCTAGATCAACCTTATATGCACATTATTTACGACATTGTTCTGAGCATAAACTGGAACCTGTCAATGCCGCCTCGTTTGGAAAACTAATAAGATCCGTTTTTTTGGGATTAAGAACGAGAAGACTTGGAACAAGGTTAGTCATCATGAAACAAATATTACATTATAAGAAATATGTAAAGTTTAAATAATAAAATTCATATTAATAATAACAATTCAAAGATCCTGAGGGAAGTAGTAAAAAGGGTTTTTATTTTGGAGTACATAAAGAACATAAACAAGGTATTGATTAAATATAAAAGTGGTCTATCCTAAACAACTACGATAGGTAAGTACAATAATGGCTTACGTATACTGAAAACTGCAACTGATTGTTAATATATAAGGTAGTCTCTTTTTTTGGGGTTATTTATCAGAAGAAATGATGATTAACTAACAAATTAATAAATCTGCAAAAAAGGTGATTAATTTATTATTTAACTGGAATAATGATAGTTCATCAAAATATTTTATTTTAAAATTTTGTAACCTATCAAATTGTGTTTAAAAATATTGAATCTTAAAATATATTTATTTAACTTGCTCATTGTCTACCCTCTTGAAAAGCTCTGCGTACCGCAATGTTACGTTAATCAGAGTTTGCAAACAGATGGTCACATCATATAAACTATTTCAGATTATATAATTTATTTTGATTAATAAATAATCAATAAGTCTGCCTTTTAAAATTTACCTATTAAAAAAGTAAATAAAAGTAACATAAAACTTACTAAATTTAATATTTAATAAATTAATTTGCATCAACATCGCCGTGATTTTAATTTTTATGGCCATTTTGTACTTTGCTGTTTTTGATTCCTATAGTAAATGTTACACAATTTTTTTACTAAGCATCTTTTTTTAGGGGAAATTCCAAATATCATTATTATGGCATCCGGGTAAAACCAGGTTCATCTCTAATGAATATTGAAGATTCTTCTAGTCGCGTTGTCCTAAATTCAAATTCTTCTGGCAAAGCACAAGGTACAGTCCGTCCATTTAAACGAAATTCTGATTCTTCGGATAGCCAGGGTTCAAATGGGGCTCTTTTACAACATGCAGCTTATTTGGGTGACGGCAGTAACGCTATACCTGCTTTTCCAGATATACACTTTTCAGAGCCTCTGCCAGATGATTGTGGGTTTGAGGATGTAGATACTCTTAAGTAAGTAACACTGTATTTAAGATTATACTTTTTACATTATTCCACTATAAAAACCATTAAATATGGTTAATTCTCCACGTATTTTATATAACTTAATATATTTAGTCAAGCATTTACTAGATATATTTTTCCTACCAGGTCAATATACAGGGAACATTTAGAGGCCTTTTTGGACGCCATTTTAAGTTTGGAATTTAATACAGTTGAATCTCTATGGAGAGAATTTTGGAGGTCTCAGTATAATAATAATGGGGATGAATGCGAGGAGGAGAAATATCTTTCAAAGTATGTATTATGTCTTCGTTTAGGATTTTTATCATTATCATTTCATGGTTCACGCTATTGACGTTGATTGATACTTTTTGCTCAAAGTCGTTTTAGATATTGTTTTATTAGTAACCATAACTAGTATCGATGATAATTTATGCTACAGTTTGTTAAATAATTTCTATTTTAAATATAATTTTCTAGAGCAAAGTTATTCTCATTATGTTCCTTGGAACCGGTTCAGCTATTCATGAAGCAAGTTGACTTGGTATTTTACCAAAATCTCATACAGGTTTTGGTGCCAGATGTTCTAAAGCCCATTCCCGCTACTCTGACCCAATCAATAAGAAACTTCGCTAAAAGTAAGTATGATCCCTCAAAGTAAATGTGAGTTATGTAAAACACTTTTATGACAAAAATCTATTCTTTTACAGTAACTTTTTCATCGAATAACATTAACTATATGGTAAATACAATAAGTTTTTGCTTATGATATTTTTATAGGAGCGTCAAGAAGATTACTTATTTTCCTACATATTTCTTTTTTACCAAAAGAAAACCTATTACAAATTATAATTATCTTTTACAACACTTTTAATTATTAATGTTAAGTAATCAGTATTAAAAAAGAAAGTGATCTGGAAATATTAAACAATTTGGAGGAATGGTTAATTTTATCAAAAAAGATGCCCAGTGATGTTGATAAGATCCTAATTTTTGATCGTACTTAAGTTTTTATTTGGTTGTTATTTAATTAACTAGATTTAAAGATTCTTTTCTCAAATGAGTTATATTATTAGTTAATTCTCAATGTATTTTTAGACTTGGAAAGTTGGTTAACTAGTGCGATGGCAGGAGCACCAGCAGCAATGCTTCAAATTAAATTAACGGCAGTTTCGGCATTTAGTTCTAGCTTGCGACGCTACACCTCACTCAATCACCTCGCGCAAGCCGCTAGAGCCGTTTTACACAACGGAAACCAAATCGGGCAGATGTTAGCAGACTTAAACAGGGTAGATTTTCACAGTGTAAGGGAACAAGCATCATGGGTGAGTAAAATAAAGGAATTATACTGATACCATTGAAGGAAGCAAGACTGTATACACCTCTATCGATAGAAAAGAAAATATAGTTTCAGCGATATTGTAACATTTTTAGGTTTGTCAGTGTGACAACGAAATTGTTTCTAGATTTGAAAATGATTTCAAACTGACACTTCAGCAGCAAAATTCTTTGGAACAATGGGCTTCTTGGTTGAAAAACGTTGTTAAAAGTGCTTTGAAACCCTACGAGGGCAGACCGAGTTTTTCCAAGGCAGCCAGACAATTTCTTTTAAAATGGAGTTTCTATAGGTAAGAAAAATACAATATTATTTAAATTTCTCGTAACAAAAGCTGTAGTTTCTAATATTTTTTTTTTTGGGGGGGGAGAGGATGTGATGCTTATTCTTTACCCTTTTATTAGGAAAATATAACTTCATTTTATGTATTTTTTCGTCTTCTAAGAAAATAAGGCAAGTGAGCCATGTTTGAATATACAACGCAAAATATAGTTTTACTAAAAAGATGGAGTTTGACATAGCGTTGGTAAAACTTGCTTTCATTATTTCATACATTAATCTTCATAAAAGATCAATCGGATTTATATCCGTACGGTCATTTTAGAGTTCAATATTACAGAATATATACCAAAATCAGTTTTAGAATTTAAAAAAAAATATTTTTTAATCATTTTTATATAAATTAACATCAGAAAGATTTGTTTAACTATTTTTTTTTTGTGTAGGGGAGGGAGATATTTATAAAATAATTTAGTTCTACAAAATTGTCACTTTTATGTTTAGAAATCTTGTGATTGTTGTAAAAACATTCTGGAAAATATTTTACTGGAGTGATCATTTTTCTGTAGGAATATTCGAAAACCTGGGAATATTTCTGGTTTACCTTATATGTGATTAATTGTATATTTACAATAATTACTTATTGTTAATTTGATTTACTTCATTTATCCCCATTTTTAGCTCCATGGTTATACGAGATCTCACTCTTAGGTCGGCAGCAAGTTTTGGATCATTTCATCTTATACGTTTGTTATATGATGAATATATGTTTTATCTTATTGAACATCAAGTGGCAGAAGCAACGGGTGTGGTTCCTATAGCAGTAATTTTAGAAGGAATTGTAAGTACAATTAATACTGAGTGTGTAAACAGTATATGGGCATTCGAAATAGCTACTTTTAAAAGTATTAATAAATATTCATTGTGTATATTTCTATAAAATATCTTGCACAAGTATGAACTTTCCCGTGAATGATAAAAAGGTAACTCTGACAACTGAATTTACTATTTTTTTTTATTGCATTGCATTTATTATATTCTCATTTTATTTGATTTAAGTTTTTCCATTATACGTCCTTCCAAAGCAGGAACAATATTGGAATGTATAATTTTTTTATTAACTCGGAATAAAAGTATTTTTTCTCAAAATATTTATGTTATTTTTTTAGAAACAGGACATTATGCAAAATAGCTTAAGCATTTATGGAAACAATGATCAAATTTGCAATGGATCACCGATGCAGTCAGCAAAACTAGGGTGTATAAGTCCTACAGAACAACTAACAAAGCGTCAAAAAATTAGCTAGCCTGCTAACAGGTCTCGATTAGTTATATCTGACAGTTCCATTTTAAATTTTAGTTCATGAGCCAAAAAAATATCTTTGTTGTGTCATATTAAAGTTATTGGTATGAAACCAACATTATTATTAGTGAAACAAGGCGTTTTTGTATCTAGTAACATTTTACCAATTAATATATACATTGTTATGTTCATGTTAAGGGAAGAAAATTATTCATCCTTACTTGAGCTGGAAGTCTAGTGTTACCATTAAAAATGTTTGATTATTATTTTAAAGACTATGGAAAATATCGACATATAAATTAATCAAAAGAAACCATTTTAATATGATTATAACTTTAGATCTCGCATTGGTTCTTGACTATGAATGTTATTAGACTGTGGCTTTAGTTTATAACATCATGTTGATTATTTTATTGTTGCGGCGTTGAAAGTACACTATTAATAACAGAAACTATATGTAGAGAGCTGTGATTCAAAAAGAGGGATAGAAATTCTTTACAAGCAACAAACTATGAATGATTTTGAATTTTCATTTAGTTAGTCTACAGTATATAGACCTCTCACACTCACCTTAAGGCCAACCTCTCTGGTCGATCTACATGGATAAGACGGTACAGGCAGCTGGAGTAAATAACTAAATGCACTTGTTGGTCTGACTTGGGACCTTGACTCTACACGTGCAGTAGAGAGCCAAAAGAGCATTTTGTCTATTTTCTCGATTCATGGTCTGACTAAAGAAATAAATGTCAAATAAGTATCTTCATCTATATGCTAATAATAAGCCAATCTTCCGGTGCGAATATTATCCAATAAGTTAACATGTGAGAGACATCTTCTGTTTTCAACTAATTTTGGCACCAAATGCGCCGTTTATCCTGTTCAGCATTGTTTAAAGCAACCACTAACTATTGTTATCATCAGATGATGGCTTAGCGATAAGATTGGAATATTATATATGCTTTGAACTGAAGGGCGCTAAAGGCGACCGGAATGTGTGTAGGGATTATGACGTTGTAAGTTAACCATAGAGGTTGGCCTTAACGTATTATATGGGGTTCTTCAGATGATTCTAAATACTCAAAATGATTTTTGTACCAATAATTTTAATATCATTAGCACTGCAGTATAACTCGCGAAAACAGCGTCCAAAGCAGAGAGATGCAAAAATGATATATAGTTTGGCTTTAATATAATGGCTCATTATATTTTTTAGTCTTTATTGTGTTCTTTTTTTGTTGATATTTTTGTTTTAGTTTTCTCTTTTGTTGTTACTTTGTTGAATATGACTTTATTTATTATATTAAAAAAATGTAATTTTATTATTTATTTTAATAAATCAATGGTTAAACTATCATAAGTTTTTGTTTAATTAAAAATAAGTTATGGTAATATTTATGTTTTTGCTGTAATTACTATACATACTTTATTAATAATTAATTTTAAAAGCTAAAGACAAGTATATAATTGTTCAAAATATATGTTGTTGTACCTTCATTAAATTATTGTTTTCTCATTGTTAGATGCAAAATACTAAGACCTATATTTATTATGTGACATTTATTTTTTTCATTTAGTTTGAAAAGAAAAAGATAAATTACCAATTGTCTCTTAGTTTTATCCTATCCTTAAGAAATCGAATGCATGTAGTAACATATTCAAAAGACTTTAAAAGAAGATAAAATATACCTCTTCAAATCAATTTTTAATCATTTCCTGTTGGTAGGGAATAAAATAATGTAGCTATGGCAGTAAAAGTTCCTTTCTAAATTGTAAATATAACAAAAATTGATGTTTGCTAAATTTTATATAAAAAATTGTAAAAAGCTAAATACTTAATAGTTTAATTTGTAACTAACTTTGAGAAAACAATTGTTTGATCGTGCAGTATGATAATTCTAGGGACCATTGCCAAATGGAATTTTCACTTTATACATAAAACAGGTTACACTTACCAAAATTTACATTTTTGTTTAAGTAAGTTTTTGAACTTGTTGACAATGGTCTTGCAAGGACACACAAAACATGATATGTAAATGTTGTATATACTATCCTTTTACAGGGACAAAACATTTTAGATGTTCGTTATAACAAGTAATTATTCAAGTTAACCCCCTCAAACTTAATGGATAATATATATTCAAATTAGTTGAAGCTACTAATATACTTTACTACTATTTTTTTGGGTTATACAGGATATTTTAAAAAATGTCACACAAATTTTAACCCTAGTCAAAACTTCGAATACACGTATATCCTAAACGTCATTGTTTACATGTGTTGAATATTTCGTAAAAATTCTTCGTAAGTTCTTACGAAATAAAAACTTTTTTAATATTAATTTCAGAGAAAAAGGACCCCTTCGTAAAAAGTTCTTTGTGATAAAATAATTTTGAGTTGAGAAAAAATTATATTGGATACATAGTGTGACTTAATAAAGTAAAAGTCATATTTCAGTAAAATAAAGAATAGAGAAAAACTTTATTTATTAGGTAATTTTTACAGATGATGGAACATGAATTCTAAGAAAATAACCGTGCCATTTAAAAAATAAATTTTACAAGACTATTTTAAATTACTATTATGTAAGAGCATGAATCAAGCTATAAGTTAATCTAGAACGTATAATGATATTTACAAGGTGGTTAAAAATAACTTTATTTTAAGCAATTTAACAATAGTTATTACATGTCGTGGCCAAACATATTACAAAACGAACGTTTGGAACGGTATTCAAAATAATCAAATAATGAATCCATATTTTTCCCGCAAAAATATTACAAGTGAAATTTACCTAAATTTCTTAAGAACCGAGATTTCTGCGTTTATTTGTGAGCCACTAGCTAGCTTTTTAGGGTTTTAATATAATGGAGCTCCTTGTCATAGTGTAGCCAAGGTAACTAAATATTTTCCACACCATTTTTCCACCTAGATCACCGGATATTACAACTGTCCATTTTTTCGTTCTGGGGGCGATTGAAGGAATTAATCTACAAGTACAAACTTTTCCGCGATATTGATCACCTAAAAGAAATTGTAAGACATGGTATCTGAAAAATTACTGTCTGTATGACCAGAACACTGTAGCACTGTTCTCTAGAAGGGAAATTATTTGATTAGAAAAATATGGCGAATATGTGGGGACCTAAATGATTTTTGAATCAATTATAAGCGTCACATTTTTTGTCAAAATATTTAAAATAAAGTTATTTTAACTATCTTGTAAATCTCATTCTACATTTTAGGCTAATTTATAACTTGATTCATGCACTTACATAATTGTACTTAGAATAACCTTGTATAGGACGGATTCACACTTTCATTTTTCAGCCAGTCAGTTTGTTCTAACTTAATTTTTTAAATCACGTGGTTATTTTTATCAAAAATCATGTTACATCTACTGTCAAAACTCATTTTTAAATCAAGTTTTTCTGTAGTTTTAACTTTATTGCACTATGACTTTTACTTTTTTTAAGGGACCCTGTATGTCTGCAGCAATTTTTTCTTGTCTCACGAAGCAGAATTTTTTATGAAGAGGTACTTTTTTCTCTAAAATCGATAATAAAAAGTGTTATATTTAGTGAGACCTTCACAAGAAACGCCATATATCAAAAATGCTACTTCTACGTTTTTGATTCATTACCTTATTTACCATACTTCCCATAGTGGGATATTGCCCTAAAACAAGTCGACTCTTACTTTTGTTGCTGGCTTGGTCGTCTCGGTCCCCAGATAACCTTTGAACTTTTATTTGTAGGGTCACTTAAAGAATTAGTTTTTAAAACCCACATGAATTCACAAGTAGGGCTTTTAGAAACAATAGATGTGTTTATAAACGTTAGAAAATATCGAAATGGTTGTAGGAAAGCCAGTGCGAAAAGGATTAATGCTGTAATAAAGCCGAAAGTGACTAATTCCAAGGTTGGTACTCTAAAAGGGTTAACATTATGTTTGTGGTTTTTTGTAAAATATTTTCATAGTTATCGTTTTATTTTATTTTTTGCTTTGGCCTTTGAATTCGCTCTAATAAAGTTTAAGAAAAGACAGTAGCGCATAGGCGGACATATAACCAAGCAGTTCGGTGCATGCTCAGATGGGCCCATGTCTAAAGAGGCCTCGAGCACGCAGGTCAATAATTTGTGTAAAATACTTTTAAAAAATTAACTTTGGCTAGTTTGGGTAAAAAAGTGCCCAAAACAAGCCAGTACTGAGGCCCACTGCTGTCTAGATCTACTACCGAGTGGCGTGTAGTAATTTTATACAAAAATGTTTATGTTGGCTTTATGCATGCTGCTGGTAGAAGTAAAAAGAAGAATACTCGATGAAATAGTTTTCATATGCGATATTAACTTGTGTTGAAATCAATGTTCTAACATTGAGCATTTTTGAATTTTTAAAAACATATTTTTAAGACTTTTTAACACCTTTTATCTTATGAATGAAGTCGTTTACAAGATACGTGTATTTGAAGTTTTCAATTTAATCTTTGCTAATGTTTATATATTTAAAATTGTAAAGCGTTGTATAAAGTACACATATTTTTATAAGAATTACTTTATCTAGCATTACTATTTTGCGCGTAGAAAAAACTTAATATTGATATTTAAACTTTTTACCGCTACATCGCGATTTTTGTATTTTAAACTTATTTAAATGATGATTTCTCAAAGCTGAACACAACAGTGCAAATCTGGTTTAGAATATTTTCGGTATCAAATCAAATAAATTGTAAGTTTATACTTTAAATATGGCTTATTTAAGCAAGACCTAAATTACTACTTTGACAATTTTATTTCAGTCCATATAATTTGTTCTAATTTTTATCATGTATGAGGTACAATTTTTTTAAATTAAGAGTAACTAAAATTTTTATTGGTGATGGGCGTTAACTTGATCGACCAATGTCACTGTAAGAGGATATAAAAAAGAATTTACTGTAAAGTCTCTTATAGGCTTACTTGTTTTCATTATCCTTTTCTCGTGCAATGTGTAATTTCATAAGTGCCGTAAAAATAATTGCGACAAATAATAGTTGTATAAAATATCCGGTTTTAATACCAATAACATAGAATTATAGTGATATATAATATAAATTAAATATTGTACAGTTGGGTTACAACTAGGCATTTGTTTATTAATTTATAGCTTACCGATTTGTCATGAGTAAATATAGCTTTCTTTTACCCTCTTAGAATTTTTAAACTATTTTAGCTAGACGTTAAGACGTTTAAGAGCATCTGTGGTATAATTTCAAGTCGGTTATCCGTGGTAGTTACTAGTTTCATTGGCCGCAAAAGAGTTTTATAATATGTAATTAATGTATGCAATGCTTTTGGGAGTTGGGTTAATGTAAGTACTTCTTTAATTTCATAGATGTTCTTGCCAAACGATTATTTGAACACATATTGTTAAGGAATGTCTCACCTACGTGTGATGGTCCTTAAGTTTGAGATACGATGATGCCTATGTAATAATATGTCTTTAATGTTAAAGAATAAAAGTATATTATTCGTCCCTTTTTTGCTCATAACATTTTTGGAAAAAGATATTTTTTTCTATTTAAATGTGGTATATATGAATTTTAGGGCATGTGCAGTTCTTTCGTAAAGACAATAAAAAAGACATATCCATTTTTATTTAAAAATATATTTTTGTCGATATACGGAAAAAAATGATTGTTATTATTCAAGGATAGTGGTAACGAAGAAAGCTATGTGAACTTTTAGACAAATATCAGTCTTTATTTTAATAATTATTAGTTCTGGTGATAAATTTTTACGGCAGTGTTGTGTACAACAATTAACCAACCGGTTACAATATTAATCAATATTATCTCAAGTTTTACCTTTCTTGCATATCTTAGTTAATTTTTTTTGTTGTTGTTTAGTGGTATTATAAAGTAAGAAACAACGTTTTACTAAAATTCTGCCCCTCTGGTTCCGTGAATATAAGTACAATCATGGAATTATATACACTGTTCGCAAAAAAAAATCGGAATCATATGTAATTTTTTTTATTAATTGACTTTGACATAGGATTTTTTTTCGATTGAAAAAAAAAGTTTACGACTTATTTTTCAAAAACATTTATTTACAATACATTTTTGGATTGAGGTACAATTTTTATCAGTTCTGGTTAAATAAAACTTGGGTTAACTCAACCAAAACCACTTATTTCTGATAAAATCTTACCCCCTAATTCACCAACATGGCGAAGTTGATAATACAAAGTTTAAATTTACGAGTGCAATTATAAGTCGATTAAGTTTTTAACATCAAAAACATAAGAATAAAAATATCGTTTTCTTTTGTTATCAAACTGTAAAATTTTATTTTCCTGAGATAACTATATGTATAATTTTGTATGCCATTAAGTTTTCTGCTTTCATTAAAGATATTTAAAATGCTAATCGTTGACGGTGAAATATTTTGGTTGGGCAATATTTGTCTTGTCACCTTTTCAGTCTAAATCATCAAGGTATAAATAATATTAGAACGATAGTAATTTTAGAGTTTTTATCAGGGTTTCTCTATTAACAAATTTTATTAAAAATTGACAATTACCTTCTCTTTTATATTTTTGACGTTAAGGAAATGAAAATACGGATACCGTTATTAAAAGAAAAAATAAAAATGTATGCAAAATGACCAAAAATAATTTAATATGAGAAAAATTTATTGAAACTAATGCAGTTGTATAATTCCTCGATAAAAGTGTGTTTATTCGTTTTGTCAATAAACTACAAAAGAAAGCTTTTAAAAATGCTACTAGCTAAAATAACTACTTTTTCAAAATAAAATTTTTAATTTATATAATTTCATTAATTTAGATTTTTTCCTTTACAATAATTTTTCGATTTTGTATAATGTGGTTTAATTTCTTCTCGCATCATATAGGCTGTATTCTTTTGAGTAAATTATCACTGATCAAAGTGAACAAAGTGAAACTGATAACTTCATGTTCTTTTGAATATGCATTTACTTGTCATTGGGTCGAAGTGATCATGATTACTTCAAGTGACAGAACTGAAAGTGATAATTACTCAAAAGAATATACCTATAGTTTCCAAACGTCATGTACTTTTATTATCATTTTTCTAAAATCAAATACAAAAAAAAACAATTGTAATCTTTAATAAAGAAGAAAAATTCCCCAAATAATTATTCTGTACCTAGGAGAATTAGTTTTTCCACCACAAACATAGATCGTATTAACAATAATAACATTCGATAAATACAACACTGCTAAAAATTAAAAAAAAAATACCTTTTTATGAGGAAGTATGGAAAAAGTGTTTTTAAGTGTTCAATTCAAAATTAAAAAAGTCTGCACATTCTATTATTAAATCTCTTTTGACGTAGATCTACATCAGTTCTATTGATTATATTACTATCTAATATATGTAAAACTTCCAGTGTTACATTATTAGAAAAAATTATAGATTACCTATTGTTACGTTGTAGGAGTAGAAAATTTTTAATCTCAATTGACGTAATCATTAATATAAGTCTTAATGAATCTGTGCTTATTGAAATAAACAAAAATATATGAGCTTTGATTGAACCAAACAGGGTTTGGACACTTTTTCCAGTAAACTTTAAAGAACCAGGTTTATCTAAAGGCTGCATAAAAATTACCAGCAACTTAAAAGTCTTCACTTTAATATATTTAGTTCGTTAAGACTTTACCAGACAGTGCCATATTCTATGTCAGAAGAAAGAAATATTGAAACTAACTTCATTAATTATGAATTTTTTGACTGAAACCTTTATTTTTGTTTAAGTTTTAGATATTAAATTATGATGAGAATGAAGAGTGTTAAACGTAAAACAATGCTAATTTCTGTAATATTGTTTAAGTATAATTGTTTTAAAAAATTTATGATTGTGATATGATCAAATATACAAAATTTACAAAAATACTTCTTTTTTAATAATTAAAAACGATTATTTAATCTATTTTAAATATCGACAAACAAAAAGTTAAATAAATAATCGCAATCAAAAATTTTAATATACGAAATTTGTAAATAGATTATTTATTGCTCAAAAGTATAATCCATCCATTGCCTAAACATAAAAATAAAAAAAAAATGCATACCAGGGTATATGATATTCCTCTTGTCAGTACAAGTAAGTGTTTTTAAAAAGCAGATACGTTTGTTACATTTTATAAAAAATATAGTATAGAATTAAAAACTGCTTTTTACAAACTGATTTGCTCCTTAATGATTTACTTTTGAAAAAACATTTAGTTAATTTGGTTTATTTTGAGAAGATATTAAAAGTTTTTTGGCCATTTGGATACATTAATTGCAAATTTTAAAACAATAATTGTTTAATTAAAGCAGTTCCAAAAAGAATTTAAAAATGAAACCAGAAGAAATGGTCGAATACTTTAATATTTAAATTGACCAACTCCTTTAATTTGAATATTGTATTAAATTTATTTAAAACCCAAAGTCGCTTTGGTGGTCGATAACATTACGTACCAAAAAATACTAATCGCCATTTAATTATAAGCTGTTAACACTTTATTTTTACATGTCTCACCAACTCCTTTCAGACCTCGCTTATTTTCCATTAAATGAAGGTAGATGTGAATAATGACTTCACCGAGAATACAGAATCGCTTATTTTTTATGGCGCATGACCGTACACCTCATATTTTCCAGTTCGAGTATAGAGTCACTGTGTTGGTAAACGCTTACATATCTCAGTAACAGGTTTGTCTGGTTTTCCGTAAAATACAACTTGACAGAAAAACGAAATAATGATTTTCTTTTTTATATTTTAGGGTTTTTTGTATATATGATCAAATGTAAGGAAGTTTTTTCATAAAAAGCTGTTGTATAGTTTGTGATTTCCTGCCTGTTTATTTGTCTGTAGGACACAGTCTTGTAACAGGCATGTGCTTTCAGTTAATCTAGGAGCCGACGTGAGACGAAACTGCAAGAAAATACTGAACTCTTGCCGTATGGGGAAAGTTGTTGTGAGTCTTTTTTTTCCTATACCCCACCAACTGTGGTGTCGTTGAATAGGTCTTCAAAAATGCAATTCATAATTTTTCAACAGCAGATTTAACTCCCCTAATTCACTAATGTGCTTTAATTTGAAAAATGGTAGTCAACTGGTAAGTTACATACTATAATTTATGAGAAAAAAAAAACAAAAATTAAAATTTCAGTTAGATATAAATAATTTTTACATAATTTTTTTTTTAATTTGTAAAGTTTCCTTTTTTCTCCTTCAGGCTCTCAAAGAAAAATATAGATAATTTATTTCCTAATAAGTCAACTTTGGTTCTCACTATACGCGTTTCGAGCACCTAATGGTCTCGTCAGTGGAGCTATTAAAAAACCAAACGCAAAATTCACAAAAACCAACCTTCTGTATATAATCTCGGAATTTAGATTTTATATAGACAGTTGACACTGATTAAACACATTAGAATTAGGTGGTTGAAATGCGTATGAAGGAAAAAAACAGTTGTTTTTGCAGGAAATAAACTATCCATATTTTTTTCTTTAACGGCTTGAAAAGAAAAGCAAGAACTTATTTAAAAAAACTGTATCTAATGTTCCTTTTCGATGAAAATTGCATTTTTTGCGATGCACGTCCTTTCACTTTTACATAGAGACACGAGAAACGAAATTGCAAAAAAAACTATCGTTAACCCTTGCTACGGAACCCTAACATAATATGTTTCTGGAGTCACTTGTCAATTTTTTTACGTTAAATGTGACAATCAGTATTTTTAGTGATAGTCACATATCTAGCGTGAGTGGGTTGTCAAAAATAGGTGATTTGCCTAAATCAATGTCAATATTGGATTTTTGTTCTAAAACAGTCGCACGATGATATAAGAATATTATTTTCACCTTTTTTGGCGCTTGTTTAATACCCTATTTTTAAATGTTACTTAAATTCCTCCTCATATTGAAAAATGCCCATTTTATCTTTGTCCGACATTTGTAGTTCCTATTGCACTACTGTTGGTACCTTTAAATCGAGCGTGAAAAGCCAACATAGGGATATATCGTTAAGACGCTACAATAAATGTCACTCTTCAGAAGGCATTATTTGAAAAGATATAATTCAAAAATAATATAATAGACAGGGAATATTATCTGTTAAAAATTGTTGTTAGTCAAACTGGATTTAAAGATTTATATCAGTATAGTATAAAAAAAACAATATTCTTTCATGTCTGACAAAGTTTTAGTAGGGAATTTAAGGTGAATGTCACTTTAAAAATGTTTCTTCATGCATATTTCTATGCTTAGTAGTAGACTGGAATATTTTCAACTTTAACGCATACATACGTGCCTCGTTCCATCAGCCAAATCGCCATTTTCTTAATCCTTTTCGTTAAAACAACGAGGAAATAGAGAGTGTCATAAAGTGTTTCCGGAAATGTAAAATTTCTGCCGGGTTATATATATTTAAATTTCCAAATGTTCAGTTTTAAACATGACAATAATTTAATTTTTCAAACTGTAGTTCAGCTTATCTGTGTGTATATAGTTTGGACGATAGATGTAAAATATATAAAAGGAATAAAATTTTGTGAAAAAAGTATAGTAGCCAGTTTGATACCTAAATATTGATACTTGTATTTGGAGCTGCTTAGTATCTAAAAACAATTAATACAAGTTTTAAGAGCCAGTATTTTAAATTTCATTTTACAAAATAAAAGTTAGTTTTTTTTTTAATCGAAGAAAATGGTGTGACATATTATACATTATTTGTATAAAAATAGGTGTAGAGTAATAAATACTTCGTAGAGAAAAAATACAATTAATGTATTTTGCAAAATATTTATAAAAGAGAATCGTAAATGATGCTTAAAATAATAAGTGTAATTGCTATATTTAAATAAGGTGCACTATTTTATATTAAGGGTATTTAAATAAATGTAAATTTAGAAGAGATCAGTGTATTTTTGTAGATGTGAAGTTAAATATTAAGGATACTTATTGCTTGTATCGATATTTTGTTTTTCATGGATTTCAAAAGGTAATTTTTTTATTGAATACTTGCACGTTAAAAACTGCATTTTGATCTCAAAGTGTTGGACATATATTTGATTATTTTTTCATCAGTTTCTTTGTAAGGCAATTATGGTTAATAATAAAAACTAGTCTTGTTATATTTTGTTTGATTTTATACTCTTAAAAAAGCAAATACAAGAGACCACCGAAGTCACATTCAAGATAAACATGTATTCAAAACTACCAATAATTTACGGTACTTTAGGATAAAGATAAAATCATATTGAGCTAGTGGCCTTTCTTACACACATACTTTTTTCCCTGTTTTAACGACCTTACTAATGAATATCAGTCGACGCGAAGTCAGTTCGTTTTTTTTTTCATGTGCGTTTGTATATTTTAATTTTCGCTGATCAACAACCAAATAACATGTATACACTGGAAAAGTGAGAATCTAGGAAAGTATAAAACGTAAATAATTTTACGGTATGTTATGTGAATGCATTCATTTTTGATATTTCATGTATTGTAGTCTGGCACAACGAATTTTCCTGTAGAGCTAGCATATCGTCAGAACTAGGGCATGCTGAATAACTTGATAATATTTTTATTTATATTTAGAAAAGTGTTAATAGTGCGAGTGTTTTTATTTCTTGGTACCACACACCGATTTTATGCTATCCTTTTCTAATCGCATTATTTAAACTAATATAATATGCTAATCGGTCCAACAATTCAAGAATAAAGTAACTAGTAATAAAGAGAAGTATAAATTGCTGGTTGAATATGTAAATAGTATCTAACAATATTTATCGACAGAAATAAGTTTTTAGATCTTCTTTTTGTTGATATTAATTATACACTTAGACGTTGTAGTAATTTTTAACATTCAAATAAGCAAAAAATTTAAATCAAAATTAAATAAAAATATTTGTGTCTGTCAAATATCAAAAAGCCCCCTCCTCAATCATGAACAACGTTTAACAAAATTTACTGCTTAAATCTGCTGGTATGATCGAAGGTGTGGCATCAAAACAACCTGCCGACGCACTAGGGAATGATGATTTTAAATACAACCAAAGTGGACTAACCAGGCAGTTGTTTTCTGTTAATTTTGCTTTTGGTTCGATACAGCTCCACTGATTAGACTATGAGGTAGCCCAAACGAATATGGAGAAAGAATTAGAGTGGAACTCGCAGGAAAACGATCAACTTTTTAGATAGAAGCCTAATTGGTCGGTTTATACTTTCAAAAATTAACAATTCACACTAAGAATTTACGTTGACAATTTTCACTTGCAAGTTAAATTATACACTATACTTTCATCTGTTCATAGTCCCAACTAAAAATTAAAAGTTAACAATTAACAACTAAGAAGTTGACGAACATTCAACTTTTTGGTTTAATTCTTAATTTCGGTGTGCTCGGTTTCGGACGTTTTCAGATGGATGAAAAATTGACGAGTACATCAAAGTGGAAAATAACATTACAAACAAATAAAACTTAATGAAAATGTGTCATAAAATAGTAGGGCACTTTAGAATAAAATTAGTTAAATAATCACAATTGAAAATGGATTTTCATTGATCACTACTTGTTTACAAATTGTTAAACGACGCCTTTTTATTTTATAGTGTATTAGTTTGGGGGAAATTCGTGGTGTTAGTGGTAAATTTTTGGGAGTATGAACCACTTTTCCCATTTTTATACTATGGCTAAGAGTATACGGAAATTTTCAAAATACATACATTAAATTTGTGTTTCTAATACCAGTACCGCCATGTCCTGGATAATTAAGAAATGCATTTGAGAAGATGGAATTTTGATATAATTTCTTATTTGAAACAGCAATCAATCGCAACCCTGTTGTAAAAATACTTATTAGTCATCATAGACATAGAGAAATTAATATTATTTAATAAATAATTTCTCTTACGTCTAAGTTAATCATTCTTATTTAACCCCATAATTTGGTTAATAGTTTGGTTTAAATTGACAAATCCAACAATAAATTAACGAAGTTTTGAACCTTAAAAACACAAGATAAAAATGTGTATTTATGTCCCTTCTACTGATTTCAGGTTGCTATTTTTTTTTTTTAATTTAAGGTTTGGTTGTTGATGTACATAATACAAATTATAACAATATTATATAGCTTAATTACGATTAAAGTTGCGGCGAATACAATTCCTCTAGAATAAGTGCGATGAAAAAATCTTTCGAGATAAAATGCGGCGAAGAAAATCACACCGCTTACTGCGTCGGCATAAAAAATCTCTTAAAAGTTTTAGGCTGAAGAAAATCCTCGTTAATAGCCGGGGTTAATAGTAGCGGACCTGTCAGTTAGAGTCGAAGTAGTAACACAACACCAGCATAAAAATTTTAAAAATAGCATAAACTTGTTTTCAATATACCGCCTAGCTACGACCCGTTGAAACGGAGCTTCCTTAAATATGAATACAACGACAAAAAATGTAAATATTTTTTTCATGGCAATTCTTTTCACTTAACTTTATACAGAGCCCGACTAGATTTCTAACCTAATAATATTATACAGTTATAATATACTATAGAATAATAAATAAAGGTGAATAGTATAACTAAAAAACGGTATTTTTGTACATACATATACATATTATAATTATGGATATTGATTATGGTGGGGAACTCCGTGAGCCTATAGGTTTTTGGGACAATATAAGAGATATGTTTTACGCTGCTCTTACTGTTGTGTGATTCTACATTATTTCATCTACGAGTATGGTGTGATTATTTATACGGCACTGAGAAGAAGGAATTTTTTTCGCTGCAATTTTAACGAAGAGATTTTTTTAGCCTCAATTTCAACGAAGGGATTTTCTTCACCGTACTTATCGTTGCGTGATTTTTTTTCACGCATTTTTTACGAAGGGATTTTTTTGAGATTTTCTTCGTAGTCACCATCGATATGCTAAGCAAAATAAAATTGGCCAATTACTAGAAGAGCTAACTTCTATGGCAACTAGATTGGGTTAAAAGTGAAGTATTTTTAGTAAATCTATGTGCGGATAATAGTCACAACTACACTAAGGTGACAGAACTAACCTGAACTAACCTTTTTTGTTCCGGGGGTGACAGTACCGGCTCGTGGCTGTTTGGACGGGTAGTGCCCACGCACTTATAAAGTATATGTACTGATCGTCAAATAAACAGAAAATGTCCGGACCATGCTATGCGCCATTTTCGGTAAGGTGAAGTTATAATAACAGTGAATACGCTGTCGCCACTGAAAAATTATAACGACTAAACGTAATCGTTTACCTCCCACTGACAAGATTTGAAGCAATTTGCATACCTTTCCGAAATTTCATCGACATAAGTAGTTGAACGAAACGAATGGTAGAAAGAGATAAAATTACAGTATTACGTTATAACCTTACCCAACTTATCCAATTTGTGTCAATTGATTGTTGTGTGGACGTCTGTCATACTATTGGTCGGTCGTAAAAATAAATTAAAAATTTTTATTATATTTTTGGTTGTTAAAAATAACTAGTCCTTAAAAAAAGGAATATGTTGACGAACCGTTTCTTCAAAACGATTTATTTTTTGAAAAAACAGTTGAAATGTTAATTAGGTAGTATCCCGTTATTTTCAGTATTTTCTAATTAAAATTTCCTTAGAAAGTTGAATGTTTCGTAAACTTGAGATTATAGACATACAAAATTATTACATTAAATTCTGTTCATATCTCAATAGTATAAGCGTGCTGTTTAAAAATTGTTTTTCTACGGCTAGTTCTAATTATGGATTTAACATAAACACTTGTGTCCCTATATCCCCAAACGGTCGAGTATCTTACTTTGAAACAGTTAAGTGTAACATAATTGTTTTCATCAACACAACTTATAAAAAATTGGAGAAATAACAATTTTTAAGATATTTAAAATTTTTATTTAAATAAATAACATTCAATTTTATATTCAAATAATGTTAAATGCAACATTTTACTTCCTTAGACTGTGTTAAACACTATACTACACTACAACTAAATAAATATTATTGATTATAATTTATTAGGACATATAAATTTGAACCCTACAAGCCAACAAACGAGTTCCTTCAGAATAAAAAAGCTTATTTATAGCACGTTTGGTCTTCAAGCCCCTACAAATCTTCACAAAATAATAAAAAAAGTATATTAAAGGTTGAATAGTATCATTAATGGGGGGTCTTCGGGCTGGCCTATGGTTCCGGTCCCTGGTCGTGCATAGTTCCTCTATCACCGGTCAAGTTTCAGGTTTTCTTTCAAACTTACTTGTCAGGACAGGAAGTCTTGCAATAATCGGCTAAATGTTTAGTGAATTCATACAATAATTGATTGGTGGATAGCTAGGACGATGGATTTTAGTAATACTACATAGAGCAGTGGTGTCTACCGTTTCAAGTTTTATGAGTGCTGGCTTCCTGCAATTACTGTATATAGGAGGTATGTATTCCTATTAAAGTCAGTACATTGCTTTGTATATATGAGTTGTTTTTCTTGATATGCCTTTTACTTTGTATATTAGACTCTTAAGGTATTTGGCCCTTTGTATACATTTTTTGTTTAACATTTCCAAAGTGCCAATTGAAGATAATTTTGTGGTCTATATTTACACCTAAATATTTGACTGATGGCTTGGTGCATATTACTTGGTTATTAAGTTATTCAAAATAAATTTAATTCAAGGAAAAACAAAGATTATTTCACAATAATAACAACAATGACACTATTTTTTGACTTTCGACGGTTAATTTGACGTGCCAAAACGTCACTTTTACCCAAAATGGCGCAGAGCATACTCCGGACATTTTTCGTTTGACAGCTCCATTACCACCTGTCATCCATTTATTTTCAGAAATCCATGGTAGTGCCATACGTTTAACAAAATATAGGATCATTATAAAACATGGAAAATAACAACCTTTACGTAAGATTTTAACTATGTTTTATATTTATCTTTATGCATTATTCATGTGAATCTTAGATATTTCCAGAGTTTTTATTTTGTCCCATTTTTGAAAAAAAAAAATTAAATGCAAATGAATTTTTTTTCTGGAAATCACTCTTTTAAGGGATTCGAAACAACTTTCAATTTGACCGGCTTTTATTCAAACAATTTTACAATGCAATTTGTAGCTTAAGGTTTTCACTAGGAACAGGCGAGAAACCATCTTTTTTATTAATAAACAACGCTGCAGCGATTTCTTGAAAAAAAAATCATTTCGGCTTCTATTGATCGTAGAGAGTTATATATTTTTTAAATAATTTTACCTAAAAATTAAAAAAAAATGTTTTTAGGAAAAGTTAAGTAGTGTCATGCCACTGGTGGCGGAGGATCCTTAGCGGAGACGAAAGAACGAATTTAAATCTTTCAATTGTTTTTATATCGACTTCGAATTTGATTTCCAGTTTTTTTGCTGGTAACTGATAATTCTTTTAAACCATTTTTTGTATTCCTTTCCTACCCAAAAAGAACTTTTGATGAGTTTATAGTTTATCCGCTTTCAGCCCAGATATTTTCTCTGCTCTTTGCAAGGGTATTTTAAAAAAATTTTAAATTATTTTTGTTTTATAAATGTCTACATTCATTAAAACATTTTTAAAACAAATTTGTTGTAGCAGTAAAATGCTGGTTTTTATAAAAAGCCAAATCATGAAGTGTTGTAGATTTTTTATTACGTATACTCATGGCGTCTGCGCGTACCCTGCCGAGCTTCTTAACTGTATTATTTACTAAGTAATTTTGTATTATAAATAATTCAACATTATCCAATATATCCAAAAATAAAACCAACTTGAACTAACCGTAACCTTTCTAATTTTTCTTATCATCGACCAGTAAATTATATACGTTTATTTCGAAATATAGGTTGAACACTGCAGAAATTATTAATCGTTTTGAGTATAATGTTAACACAGTATAGAGTAAAATACCTTAGATATTATTATACAGCCGTTACAGCTAACCTTTTTTATTCCGGGCGTTACAGTACTACTCAATGAATGGAAAAAGTTCATCATTCTTAGGAAATTCAGAAATAATTTATTGTCTTGAAAATTTCGCGAGCTATCGCTATGAAAAAGCATTTATAAAGTTGCTAGGTGTTTTATAACCATAGACAAACTTATTTGCCTGGAACAAAAAAGGTTAGCTTATTTGTCCCTACTGGGTACCTATTCTCGTTCTTGAGAGAACGATCATCTTGATGGAAAAAGGGCGTGGTTCTCACGAAAAAGTACGAAAACGTATTCAGAATACGGTTTCTTACTTTTTCGTGAGAAACACGGCCACTTTCCATCAAGATGATCGTTCTCTCGAGAACGAGAAAAGCTACCGAGAATACGGTTTCATAAGTTTTCGTGAGAACCACGCCCACTTTCCATCAAGTGATCGTTCTCTCAAGAACGAGAATAGCTACCCTGGTATGATGAAAATTTCATCGGGAATTACTATTACACCATAGAAGTGCGTTCTTGGAAATACTGAAATTATAGAATAGTCACCAGTTGTACAAAATGAAGCAAATGTAATCTATTGCCACGCCGTGCCTATTGCATATGTAGATTTAAAAAATATAATCGCCGGACAAGAAAATTTGAATTATTTTTTGTCAGTTTTTGATTTTATAGTGGTAGTGGAAACTGTTTTCTGCAATAACGCAGTTATAACGTACTTTACCGTCAAACAATCTCTAAATGTCTTGTTGATCCAAAACTATGACAATATATATGTTCAGATGTAAAATGTCCCTTCTTTTCATTTTGGAAATCGCGAAGGAGAGGTTCTATTTAAAAATATTAAATGGACCTTGAATAACCCTTAAAATTGACAGCAAAGTTCAAGTCAAGGCTACCTTCAGATGTCGCATTCTAACTCCCACAACTTTTTCCTGGAAGAAGTAAACCAATGAAACTTTTAAAATGTGAAACCCGTTTTATGCGCTTTGAGCGTAGTGAATTCTCGAAGGGTATTAGCCTAAAATAAAATATTACAGGATATTTTAGAAAAAAATCATACAAGTTATTTAAATAATGACTTGCATTATAAAGCAGAGTGCTATATCTAATATAATAACGAAAAATAATCGGAGTTCCGCTGGGGTGATTTGTTTTTAAAAAACCCATAAGGAACGTCGAGTTAAAATTACTGTAAAACATTGTCGAACTATTCTGGAGTTACAACCAAAACCGGAACGCCGTAGATAACCTCCCTTTTTAAATCAATTATATGTCAGAAATAGATGGGGAATGTGCTAAAATTATAAAAGAAAAAAGTATAATAAAATAATACATAACTTAAATAAATATATTGGTAATAATAATACTTGTGGCATATTTGTAAGCTTTGATTCTTAAATTCTTTTGTTTAATTAATGAATACATGAAACACCTTAGGTGACCATTTAAGTTATATAATTTCCCTTTATTGATACTATTTTGCATTATTTCAATTTTAATTTGTTGCAGGTCTCAGTTAACAATGGGAAACACAGTTTCTGCAGCAGAAGTAGCAGCAGCACAAATAGTGCGTCCAAATGAACCTTTTGAATCGCAAATAGCGCACAAAGATGACTTTGATACTAAAAATTTTTCTGGAAAAATTCCTGAAGCTTGTCCAATGCATCATCCTTCAGCTTCAGAATGTCCAGTTCAACATGGTAAAAACGATATAAATCCTTTAAATATGGTAAGTAAATTATCTAAGGTTATATTAATTCTGGCTAATTATTTCAATAAAGTGAGATCTAGGAAAAGACATGTTTTTGAAAAAATTCCACTACTTAACCCCTATTTTGAGGTCGCAAAACACGATTCTAGCCTTGGTTTTGACTTACTATTTTCCCTTGCTTTCATGGAAAACTCAAAAAACACGTTTCACTTGATAAGGCACTCTTAATCCTGAAGAACATACCGAGTGCCCCATATGTGCTTGTAAATTTCCATTATAATTAATATGATCTTGCAGATAGGTAAGGGAACTATCCGATCAATGTTTGATAATGAAAGAAGTCCTCCACTGACAGCCATTACATTTCCCTCAACATTTAGTTAATTGATGTTATTAATGTTCTTTCTCATTTTTATTAAAAGAGGGGGGATAAATCTGTTCCATGTATTTGAAAAATTCCTGGTACATGTCTAGTGAATTGAATATGATCTAGTGTACTGAAACCATTTCTAAAGCCTGCTTGCTCTTGAGGTTGTGCATAGTCAAGTGTGCTCTATATTCATTTGTTAACTAATATAAAATTAATGATTTTATATTAGTTAGATGTTTATAAATTTAATGAGTATATTCAAAGATACTCATATTTCTTCTATTTTTTAAAATCTTATAAAGTATATATATATATATATATATATATATATATATATATATATATATATATATATATATATATATATATATATATATATATATATATATATAGAGAGTACTTTGGATGTAGCATTTATAATAGATATTTAAGATGGCAACAATGCTAAAACTGACAATATTTGGCGAAGGATATTTACTTGAAATTGCCACAGATCAATGAGCTAGAATATGTACATTCTTTCTTTTGAACTTATCTAAGTGATGGTTGTTGATGTATATGTAGTTTCTTTTTTAAACAATGGTGTAAAATTTCCCCTTGCATATCCTAAAAAAGTTGTGAATTTTGGTTTTATGAAGAATGGCTTTTTAAAAAATCAGAATTTCAGTAAGATATAAAGAAATTTTTCTGCTGTATTTAAATAGTTTGTTATATATGTAAATTCTCTTTTCATGCAGAAAATATGAAAAATATATAAACAGTTTATTTCCTGCAAATATCGCTCTGGTCCTCTCTCCATACGCGTTTCGATCACCTCATGATCTCGTCAGCGGAGCTGTATCAGACCAGAGCAACATTAGCAGGAAATAACTGATATAAGAAATATCTGGCGATATTTTTCAGTCGGTAGATGGCAGGTGCAATATCCTGCCGACGTGCCTTGAAATTTATATTTCTTATATCAGTTATTTCCTGCTAATGTTGCTCTCGGTCCGATACAGCTCCACTGACGAGATCATGAGGTAATCAAAACGCGTATGGAGAGCGATATTTGCAGGAAATAAACTGTTTGCATATATATTTTTTATATTCTCTGCCTGAAAGGAGAATTTACATATATAACAAACCAATGAAGAATGACCCTAAAATTTATTAGATAAACCCAGTGGTTGTTAACAACCTGTCATCATTATATTTTTAGATGGGTCCAGCCAATCAGAATCCTTCTCCTGGGCAACCATTTTCATTATCCAAAGAAAGACAGTTATCTACCATACCAAAAGCTATTGTTAAAGAGGGAGAAAGTCCGTATTGGGTATATCCTAGTCAACAGGTAGGAAAATCCTTTATGCTACCTTTAACATTAAATAACATATATATAATATATATAATATACAGAGTTATATTTAAAATTGTAAGCATAAAGGACTGGTTTTAAGTTACTTACCTAGGTAGCAAGAAACTTAGAGGAAAATATGCTACCAAAAACATTAAATTTGATGTTTATAATTTTTCTTTATTGTTAATCTCAAAAACATATTTTAAATTTAATACAGGGTGTCTCAAAAGAAAGTACACATTTGTTTTGCTTATTGCGTGAACACAACTGTCCCGAGCGGCGCGGGGGGTATGTCAATCGGTAGCCTGGCTCTTGGGAATTTAGTCGCTATGGAGCGTTTTCGGGAGTGGACCGTGCTTTGTGCGTACGTGAGTTTTACAAAAACGGTAATTCGGCGACTGTAGCGCGTAGAAAATTCTGCAATTTTCGACATATTCGTCACTTAAATGATGCGCCAAGCGCTCGGCTTATTGGAAAATGGGTCCAGAAGTTTGAAGAGACCGGTTCAACACTAGATAAACCAAAATCCGGGCGTCCGAGGTCGAGAACGGTCGAAAATGTAGAGAGTGTTACTCAGTCTGTTCGTGACGACCCAAACGTTTCGATTCGTAAGCGTGCTGTTGCTTTAAATGTGCATAGGTCATCATTATTCCGCATTTTACACAAAGATTTAAAGCTGAACCCCTATAAAATTCAGTTGGTGCAAGAATTGAAGCCTCAGGATGCTGGTCAGAGGCTTGACTTCGTAAACCAGATGACTGAACGCTTTTCAACGTTTACCAACATCTTCTTTTCGGATGAAGCCCATTTTCATCTTAATGGTCATGTAAACAAGCAAAATTGCCGCTATTGGAGTGCAAACAATCCAAAACACAAACATCAGAAACCTCTACATTCGCCGAAAGTGACTGTATGGGCTGCGATGTCGGCGCGAGGAATTATCGGCCCGTACTTTTTTGAAGATGAAAGGGAACGCACAGTAACAGTGACTTCAGAGCGGTATGTGGAAATGTTAGACGACTTCTTCGTGCCTGAACTGCAAAATTTTCCTAGCTATAACCAAAGAACATGGTTCCAGCAAGACGGAGCAACTTCACACACGTCCAACATGTTTCTGCCACGAGTGCGTGAAATTTTTCCTGGCAAATTGATTTCAAAGAAAGGTGACATAAGTTGGCCTCCACGCAGTCCTGATTTATCACCTATGGACTTTTTCCTATGGGGTTATGTCAAATCAAAAGTTTACGCCAACAAACCGACTTCCCTGGCACAATTAAAAGAAAATATCCGCAACGAAATGGCAGATATCACGGAGAATACCTGCCGAGCCGTCATGGTCAATTTTAGTGCTCGATTAAATGAATGCCGTGAGCGCAACGGATTACATTTGGATGATATCATTTTTAAAAAATAAATTCCCAAACAATGTATTTTAATATGTAATAAACATTTTTTCAGTAAAGTCCTGACTTTTTTTTTAAATCGATTTTTTAAATGTGAACTTTCTTTTGAGACACCCTGTATTTGGTCAGTTATTATTTTAATGATTTAAAAAATGAAATTAAGTCTAGTCTTTCAAAGAATGCAATTAATTTAATATTTTGCAGTAACTTATTATTCATAAACAAAATCAAGTGCCCTAATAAACGAATTTTTAGATGTTTTGGAATGCTATGTTAAGAAAAGGCTGGAGATGGAAGGATGAAGACATAAAGCAGAAAGACATGGATGATATAATTAAAATCCATAATGCTAATAATGAACAAGCATGGAAAGAAGTTTTGAAGTGGGAAGCTTTACATGCTCGTGAATGCATGGATCCTAGGTAATTTGTTTTCTGTGAAATAAACCAAGCATATATGTGGTTGTGTGTGAGTTCGCCTGCGCATGTGCCGCGAGAAATTTTTTTATCTAAAACTTTAAATACTATTAATATGTGTGCAATATGATGTGAATAGTATTGTGATCTATTACAATTTAATAACTTCTCACTATAAAAACAAGTATATATTACTTTTGTTGACCGTTAATTAAATTATTATTTCTTTTGATTGGGGAAGAAAGTCTAATATGGAACAAAACAAAACTCATATGAAACTAGTAGAATAATACAAAAACAACATGAATAAATTAGCAAAAAAAATAATAGAAAATAATTTCTTGTTAAATGTAAAAATCTGCAATTGATACCCACATTCATTCAAATTAATCAAAAAATATTTTCCTTCTATAATAATCAATTTAAACTGGTTTGAAACATATTCTGATTCCTTTTCAAAATTAAATAAACTCAAGCTCTTCATAATATGTAAACAGAGCTTAATAAGTCTATCAACTCAAATTTTTTTTGAAAATTTCTACCACATACAAAACTAGCGTTTCAAAATTATTCCCGACAAAACTAAAAAAAAAAAACATCAAAAGAAAATTAACATGTAAAATGAAAAAACATACAATATAAGATAAACTAAAACCAAATGAAAACTGGCTAAAAAAAATTAACCCAAACATGCACACTAGAACATATAAAATACATACTATCATTTGGACCAAAAATTTCTTTTTTTGTAACAACAAATCGATTTCCTTGTGAAAATATTATATCAAATATAAATGATTTAAAAAAAATCTAATCCCCAAAGAATTAAAAAATAAGCTACATTGTCATAAAAGTCATACCCCAAAAATATATGGTCTACAAAAACTCCGTAAACCAGACAGTCCACTCCACGCAATAGTTAGCAATATATAATCACCCACTTACAATCTATCGAAATATCTATCAAACATTTTAATTTACTTGGTAAAAGTGAACTTTACTTTAGAAATTCTTGGAATTTTGGTAAATATTTAAAGAATAAAATAATCCCTTTAGACCCCATACTAGTATTCTCCGATGTAGTATCACTATATACAAATATTTCTATTGATTTAACCATACAACGCATTGAAAATAAGTGGCAAGAATTAAAACATATAACACCGTTAACAAAACATACACAAACAATTTTCAGTTTAAAGAAAAATTCTATTATCTATGGCATTGCTATGGGAACACCTATTTCCGTCACTATTGCAAATTTGGCAATGGAATATTTAGAAGTAAATATAATTAACCAATTAAATTACAAACTTCTCTTTTTTAAAAGGATGTGGATGATTGTATACTTTGTATACCTAAAGACAAAATTTAATACACTTTAAAAAAATTCAAAATCTTCACAAAAAGATTAAATGTACTTTTGGAGAAGAAAATAATAAATCTGATAATAAAAAATAGAATACAAAAACCTTATAATAATACACTGCAAAGCAGCAATTCATCACTGGCCCAAAAGTATGTTGCTCTACCATACATATATCCTGAAATTACAAATCTAATCAAAAAAATTTTAAAACTACATAATAATCTGATTGCCGAAAAACCATTTAATAGTTCAAAAGGCCTTAACTTTAAGTTAAAACCAGATATTCCTAAAGAAAAACAAACAAACGTCATTTACAAAATTAATTGCCTAGATTGTATTCAGGTTAGTTCAGATTGGTCAAACAGAACAGTATAGATCCAAAATCATAATCATAGTATACAATGACATAACACATACCACAAAACAGCATTAGCAAAACATGTAATTGATAATTTACATAACTTTTACTTTTAATAATGTCGAAATAATAGACAAAGAAAGAAATTACAAAATAAAGTCCATAAAACAAATAATCCATATAAAAAACACCCAATACCATGAATTTAGAACTGACATGAGTAATCTCAGAAATATTTATGACCACCTTATTAAGACATAAAATTTCAGATATTTACATGTTTATTTATTTATTTATTAATTTAGTTATTTATCCATACGCCGGACAGGCCCATTCGCAGAAAAGTACTAAATAACACTAATCACAGTCTATAGTTAAAATGTAGATTACAAGAAAATCAAATAATAAACAAACAATTAACCAATCACAATTTAGAGAAGTTACTTCTAGATTTATCACAAATATACGAATTTTCTCCATACGTTGTTTGATGTTGCCTCAACGGGAATACTTTACATTCTCTCAGTTGTCTAGGAGGAACATACATTTGAAACAATTCAGTAAGTTCTGGGCTATTAATGAACCCATTCAGAATCTTGTAAGAAAACACAATATCATAATTTTCCCTACGTTTTGCTATACTATTCAAATTTAATTCCAATTCTAAGCTTTTAAAATTGATATATTCTTTTGGTATATGCTTTTTAAATGCTATATAACGTAAAAATTTCCTTTAGACTGAATCAAGCTTATTAATATAGACCTGATAATAAGGACTCCATACGTTATTAAAATCTCTAGTGTTTCTCATTATGAAACCCAGCATCTTGAGAGCCTTGTTATGGCAAGCATTAACATGCTGAGTAAAAGTAAGTTTGTTATCAAAGAGAATCCCATGATCCCGAATAAGTTTAACACTCTCGATTTTATAATTGTTCAAACAATTGTTATTCTCTTTAAAATTAGTTGACCTGGAAAATTGTATATATTTATTTACATTTTTCAACCTTCAAAACCAGTTTGTTTACATTGCATCACCTAGAAAACCTATCATATCATTTTAAGAAAGTCATAAGCATACAATACATAATTTGAATGCAAAAAACATGATCCAATATCATTAATATATTTTGAATAATAGTGGTGCAAGATGTGCCCCCTGCGGTACAAACTCCTTAAAAATAAAGCCCCTGTTAAACATTAATTTTAGTTTACTTAGAGCAATTCAACAGGCAGTACCTTATATAGATACTACACCTAAGAAAAATGTAACAAATAAATATAGTTTAAATTGTTAGTTTAGTGAAATAATTTGTTCACAGAAAATAGTTCTTCAGGTAGGAAAATTATAATCTAACTTCTAGAATTTTTCATTACAGCGACCATGTTTTCGATTTTCTTTCAGTTAAAAAAATTGCTTTGAAGATGGTTTAAATAAAGTAGACCGAAACACTAGTGAAAAAACAAAAATATTTTAATTTCACCTAAATCTTGTAAATAAATTAATAATAATGTATATTAACGGACCAGCCATTTTACAAATAATTAAAATTACATGAAAAACAGTAAAATTACTTAAAATAATACAAATCAATGTGTACACCACCAACGTTAAACAGTGCCATTAAGCCCTAACACAATTTTAAAATACCGATGAGAATGCTAAAGCAGATATTCTTTAACCTTTCCCTTAAAAGACCACAACCCATCAAAAACGAAATCAATGTCGGTCTCCCTAGCCACTTTGTTAGCATTAATGCAACATCTAGTGACAGCAGATGAAACACCGTAATTTGTTCTATGGAACGGAACATGAAATAGATCACCCCCACGCAGAACTCTCGGCGGAACATGCAAAGAGATTGCATTCAATAATTCGGAACAATCAATATGGCAATTTATTGCCTTAAACAATGTACAAACATCAATAAAGCTTCTTCTATTCTGTAAAGAGGGAAGTCTTAGGAGTTGCAATATCTCGTCATAAACAATATCCTCACTCAAAATACCCAACCTATAGCCTACAAACCTCAGAAATTTTCTCTGAACTTTTTCAATTTGATCAATATAAGTTTGGTAATATGGGGATCAAATGGGACAAGCATATTCGAGAATTGATCTTATATATGCGCAATACAACACTCTAAAACACTCGACATTAGAAAAATCAGTCAGAGATCTCTTAATGAAGCCTAACTGTTTCAAAGCTTTGTTAGTTACGTAAATAACGTGATAATTAAAATTCAAATCTTTATCAAAGAATACTCCAAGATCCTTTATGAAATTCATATGCTCCAAAAGACTGTCACCGATCATGTAGTCATATTGTATAAAATTTTTCTTCCTGTAGAACTTCATTACTTTGCACTTATCCGTATTCAGCTCCATACCATTCATTCTGCACCATTCATTCAATCTCCTTAGATTCTCTTGCAATTCCTTGCAGTCACTTAACTTATTAATCACTCTATAAATTTTGAGATCATCAGCATATAATAAAAACTTAGAATCAGTAACAAAATTACCTACGTCATTAATATACAAATTAAAGAGGAGTGGAGCTAGATGGGAACCCTGTGGCACACCTGATGTGACCAAAACCTCCTCAGAAGTGTAACCCTTAATCTTTACTATTTGTCTTCGATTTGACAGATAACTTTGGAACCAACTTAACAGACTTCCAGAAATACCATACTGTTGTAATTTATTTACCAGTAGACTGTGGTTAATACGATCGAATGCCTTTGAGAAATCTGTGTATATTGAATTGACCGCATCCCATTGAAAGAAATAATAATTTAAAAATAAGGTTTCTTGGATTTCCTGGGGTCTGAAAACCAAAAGAATTTGGCTGCTTTTGGCATAAAATATTATTACTTTTGATTTTGGTTTAAATATATATTTTGATAATTTTTTTATAGACTGAAAAGTTTTGGTGGCAAAGCTTTGGACTATAGCCCTAGAGCTCAAATAAGACATCTCATGGGTTACGAGTTACCTTTTGACAGGCATGACTGGATTGTTGACAGATGTGGAAAAGAAGTTAGATATATTATTGATTACTATGATGGTCGTGTAGTAAATGACAAGTACCAGTTTGCTATTTTGGATGTTAGACCTGCTATGGATAGGTAAAATAAATTTATGTTGCTACAAATTAGTTCTAAAAAATTACTGTGTAGAACTTGAATGGTGCTACAATAGTACTGTAATATTATCTGGTGGTTTGGTAAATTATCAGTACTCAAAAGCGCCTAATTGCTTAAACATTCAACTGTAGTTATGGGAGATAGACCAATGAAGGTCATAACTTGGAAGCAAACATCTATTTGCCCATCTTATATTTGCTAAATTTAAAAATATGTAACTACAAAAGTGTATTTCTTAATTTTTACATCTTTACTTCAGCAAACCTTTATATTTTTTTTAGTGTTGAAAATGTTTGGGACAGAATGAGAGTCGCATGGTGGAGATGGTTTTACAGTGATGAATGAAAAGTCAATAATATGGTTACCAGGTGGTGAGATAGTTCAGCACTTATGTTACTTCATATGTATTTATTATATTAATAAATTTTCCCCTGATATTAAACATTACCTAAAATGCCCGTTAGATCTAAAAAATAATTAAAATATTTTAGTCCTTTAATATATAAGTAACTTAATATCTCACATTCTGATATTTGTGTGATTCATTTTAAAACCAAACCAACGGGGTAGCATTTTTTATGCCTGTTTGTTCTTACTCATTGTCTAGAAGAGGTATAAATATGGTAAAAAAGTAAAACTAAAAAAATGGACATTCAGCACATGTAATGCTACTTTGTAAGCTCATTTCTTACATTTTAGAGTTACCTAGTTTATAAATGTCATAAATAGTTTTTAAATAAAGTGAAGTTCCCCAACAAAGGCAGTTTTTTCAAAATATAATTTTACTTTTATACGAGTGACCAGCACTTTGAAGTTAAGTTTCGCAACTTCTCGGTTGCTTTCAAAATCCTAGAATGGTAAATTGAACTTCCTAACACTAGGTCAAGGTCACTTCTCTCTTCCTGCGATTTTGATGCTCGAATTTTTTTATTAAAGTAATTCAATACACCTGTAGAGTTTACCGGAGAGGGAAATATTTCTTTGTATTAAAGTAACATAAAAGGTGGCTCTAGTTAGACGTGTTAATAACGCTTCTGGTTGTAGATTGGTTCACAGATTAACAATGCATTTAAACACAGTAGCGTAAATATCGACTCCATAGGCCTCACGGTGGGCGGGGGGGGGGGGGGGGCGTTCCCAAGTCCCTAGATGAAAATCAATAAATATGAAGGATCCAGAAGGGTGTAAAATAGTAGGGTGCCTTCAAGAATCTACGGAGGGAGCGCACATACTCTTAGTTACACCACTGATTAAACGCATTAACTTAAATTACTTTTTTGCGCTAATTTGCACACATTGTAAAAAGGTGACCATATTGGTGAGGTATACTCCCATACAGGATGCACAACACTGTAATAAACATTTTTTAGACACATAACATCGTTGGAGTCAGATAGATTGTACGTAACAAACTCCATTAATTTTCTTCCCTTATTTGTGAAATTATGTATACGTTCTTTAAAAGTTAATTGACTTTCAAATATTATACCAACATCATCCTTTTCCTGCATAAGCGCGTTGCCTTGCATTATCCGATGTTTAGATACATAGGCCTGGTATAGAGTTTAGATATAATTTGTTAGTGGCGCACCATACACTAAATGCATCTAAATCAGACTGCAATCCTGTTGAAATTTAATGCACTTAAAAATTCTTAAATCGTCAGCAACAAACAATACTATTTTATGCGAAGACGATTCGAAAACATCATTCAAAAACAAGTTGAATAGAAGCGCGCTTCTTAAGGAATCCCAGATTCCATCTTAAATTCGCGGGACAAGTAATTCTTATATCGTTCAATTTGTGTTCTCCCCGTAAGATAGCTTTATATCCCTTAGAGGAGTAGATGTTGAATACCAATAGATTTCAATTTAGTCAAGAGACAAGTATGATTTACCCTGTCAAGAGCCTTGGAAAAATCAGTGTATATAGCATCAACCTGGCAACGGCCCTCCAAAGGACATAACAAAAAAATCAGCATGAATAAAACGATTTGTAAGTGTGGACTTCCCCTTACAAAAATCATATTGTCCTGGAACTATGTAATTTATAAAAACAGTTGTTAATCCAGCAATTAAAAGAGAATCAACTATTTTTGAAAATATCGAATACTAGGAAAGTGGCCTCTGATTCTCTATATGTGTTCTATTTGAATTTTATAAGTAGGGTTCATATAACTCCTCTTCCAATCTTCAGGAAAAATTCCACCCACACAAATTGTATAGTTTGCTTAATATAAATGAAAAAATACATCACATACAAGATCACGTTATGTTATCAAGACCACGTTGTCCTTTAATGTGTCTATCTTGTTAAAAACATCAGTGGGTGAAAATTTACAAGGTGAAAAATTTATAATAGTCCCAATGAAAGTCAAAAGTAGTCTCATCATCGTGATCATATACATATGAAGATGAAAAATAATCGGCAAATAAGTTCACTATTAATCGTCATGTATTATTATAAGCCATTGTACTTGGGAGAGTGAGTGTAACCACCTTTCTTCTTTTTTACATACGTACGGTCTGGTACTAGGCAGTGGTTTGATGCAAATGGACTGCTTCTGAATGAAAATAAAATCAAGCAAGTGGTCTAGGTAATTTCGTTAACTGGTGTTCTAATCTTTTTAAAATCTACGCCTCAAAATGAAAATTAGTTAGCTTCATCATCTAATTCTTCACTCACTATACAAGGTCAGCCCATCGAGATCGTTGAATCAGTTAATGACTAAGGAGTGATTTTCCAAAGGGATTTACAGTTCGATGCTCACATAGCAGTATCGCGATCAAGGGTCTTAAAATGCTCAGCTCTATTAAGAGAAATTCAAAACATATTAATGATACAAGAGCTCTAGCTTACTGAAATTACTCTCTTGTTCGCCACATCCTCGAATATTGCACAATTCTTTGGACCCCCTACTACATGACTCACAAAAGCAGACTAGTGAATCCAAAGTAAATTTACCAAATATCTGCCATATACGCACCATTTTTCATCACGCAGACTAGCTTGTGAGACGAGGCTGATGTGTTGGTCTGGAGAATAGAAGCTATATTTTTGTTTAAAATATTTAATAAGCTTACTGACTGCGACATAGTCCTGAGAGTAATTCCTCCGAGGGTTCCATTAAGAAGAACTAGACTGCAACCACTCTTACAGGAAGGTTATGCTCTCACCAACTACGGCCAGTCCGTCTTCATAAACAGATAAATGGTAACCTACAACCGATTCTGGACTGCGATGTTTTCAAGGACTCGCTGTCGAGGATTAAAACGATTATAATTTTCAAATTATATACTTTTATGTCGTTTCTTTTTCCCAAATTTTAAATGATGTATTTTTAGTGTTTTTTATTGTGTCATTTCGCATACCATTTAGAATGTATCATTCTGTAGGGTATGTTGTTTAAATAATTAAATAAAAAGTAGTTATCAGGGAAAGGAATAGTTTGTGGAAAAATAAAATAGATGTTATGTTTCAACCTTTTTATTGTAAAATGACCAAGAATAACTCTAAAACTTTCAGAATCAATATATAGTTGATATAGATATAATATGTATTCGATTACATGATATAGACAATCTTCAACTAAATAAATATATTATTTTTATCTTACTCGTACAAATCAGCAATTGTTTCTAACTTATAGTTAAATGATACCAACTGAACTGGCCGTTCGAATTAATACTGATCTTGGCACCCGAGTCTGATGGATCAAAAAGCCAATTTAGCTTTAACGATTGCAAACTATAGTAGAATCTATATTATGATTGCCCTTAGCTTGGTTCTTGTAGTACTCTTAATAAATTTACTTCCACGTTATATTATTATAAACATATGTACATATCTTTATAATTTATTGGAAAATTGAAGCCAAATTACTTTTATTAAGAATTTTGGAACAATTTCACAATGCGGATAATAAACACGCTTGCTTTTTCTACCTAGTTTGAATATATTAAGGTATAATTACATGACGCGTCACTCATTCCGTTGGTAGTTTAATCATGCCACAACCTGTCACGTGGCTCTATCGGAAACTGAAAGTTTGAGATTGAGAACTGATCGAGATTGTATGCATCTAAAGGTTATGTCGAATCCGAGGGTTAACTGTCTTAAGTAATCAAGGACTGTGATTTTTTGGACTACTGATGATATTAATACTTTGCCACTATTTTTTAAAAGTATTTCTTAAAGGAAAGTCTTCATCTATATTTTTGTAGGTATCAAACAATATGTTAGTAAACTGTAAATTAACCGTTTTGATAATATTGTTAAAACTGTCGTATTTCTACTGATTTCAATTCCTGCCAAGACATCAGAAGCTTCATGTATAGTCGTTTTTAGTGATTTTCATTTAATACGCGAAATAAACAAATCTTTAATTAGTTTTAAAAATAAATCGTAGTGTACATCTCAAATTTTACTGCAGGTTAAAGTAACCACCATTTGATTATTTAACCATACTGCTATTGTAGAGGAAGAGAGTTTTGCTTGGTATGCGTAATTTACTTGTATCTAAAGTTGTATAACAATGAAATTATTCAAATTTTGAACCTAGATGCTTTCAAGAGCTACTAAGCGTTTATTTACTGATCAATAATATGTCTAAGCCAGATAACACAATTAAAAAAAAAGAAGACAACTAATTTAATAAAATATCAGTATTCATTTGTTCTGTATAACGTTTTGTCCGACGGATAAAAGTTGTGTGATTAAGATATACAGATATTGAATTTGTTTGTAGTTAAATATTTTGGCTTTAACTTTTTACTAAAATTATCTCGGTGCAAGTATACCGTAAAAATATCTTTCATTTAAATTATTTTTGTAAAATGACCATACAAGAACTCACAATAGAGTCTACAAGAACCACATTTAATTTGTATATATCAGACCCTCAAAAACGTCTTAAATAGTACTTTAGCTAAAATTGTGAGCATAATACAGTATCTCAAGAACACAACCTTATTTCAAATAATGCTTTTAAGGTCATGGTGTGTAGCGAATAGGTACAAGGTATCACAATGGTAAAGTTATAATGCAACATGTTGGCATATGGGCTCGCTGCTGGTTCATATAAAATAAATAAAAGTATGTCGCACAACGGAAGTAATTTTCAAAATAATCTCACCACCTCAGTGTTTAGTTTGGCTGCCACTTATTGTACAATGTTTAGTAAGATTTAAATTATCGTATTAGCAGATACCACGTGTTTTAATACACATGTGTACATAAATGTTTGCGTGGCATCGAACAAGTCGATATTAATGCTTTAAATTAATGTCATTATTTCCATCAATACCAATAGTATGTATATAGTATGTATATAGTTTTTTACAGTCGTGGGTATTAATATTCCTAGAGAGGGATATTTTATGTTTTATCTGTAAACTATTTCAAAACATTGTGAAACCTGGCGCCTATACGGATTTAAAAGGGAAATGGTAATTTTCTTAAGATTATTTTGTTACTGTCTTGCAACTTGACCCTTGTTTGTGGTAAGATTCAATTCAACTATTAGCGAATTTTCCTGCCCTTTTATTGTATTATTTTACATTTTTTTAATATTATGAGTTGTCGAAAACGTTATAATAAATACATTATTTTAATTTATCTATTTACTTAAATTCTGCGTAAGCGAAAGCATATAACTTTGCGTAATAAGTGGGCCCGAACGATAAATCTAATCACGTATCTGAAATAAGTACATTTTCAATGCTGGTCTAAAAAATCTTCAGTGATAAAGTTCGCAAAAGATCCTACGATGTAAGTAAAAACCAAGTAATTGTTCATGTATGGATATGAACATCTGGATTACTTTAGTTAAGTTTAAGATTTGCTTTTAACAGGTTACGGTTAAACTTAGGTTTCCTCAATTTGAATATTATCACTAATTGTAAAAGACTGTATGTTAAACCTTGAGAAAATTTTTTGTTTTTTCGAACTATATTAAAAATTGTATTGATTTAATGGAGAAGTAAGTAAAGAATTTGCAGTTTTTTTTTACCAAATAAACTAAGCCATTTTTCGAAAAAAAAAGCTGCCAAATTTTATACAAAAATGTACTTACTTTCAGACAGGGCAACTTAAAAACGCTTTTAAATCTTCAGTGGCACTGCTTACACACTAAATATTTTGTTTTAGTATTTCAATGAATAAAGCGGAAGATATACATAAAAATAAGAGAATATATTCACTGGTTGTGAAGAGACAAAATTGAGGACTATTTTACTATTCAAAATCTGATCGTTCAAAAGTAATACTGTGGTAACTGATGGTCGGCGCTTGGATTGTCTATTAGTCTGTACTATATCTAGTCAAATGGTTTCTGTACCGGTGGTGCAAACCTCAATTTGTCTCCTTTTCAAACAATAGCGCTGCAGAATGCCTTGGTCTGACAAGGCCCTTAAGAACAATAATTTTCTACAACATGGTTGTTTTTTTCAGTTTGTCATTTCTCTTTTAAATCCATGTTAAAATAAGCTAAAGCAAAGATTGTACTTTACATGTTAAACTTGGGAAGCCCCTTTAAAGAGCAATACAACGGCCTTGGAAAAATATTTTCTAAACGAATCATGATTCATGGTGCAAAAAGATTAAATTCATCTTGTTGGTTAATTTAAATTGTGCCCATAGTTTAAGCTAATATCGTCCTACAATTATTAATCTAAAGATTATCTAAGGTATTACTTTTAAATAGTTTTAGAGTACAATGGGAATATAGATAGATATATGCATGTCTGGATATAAGTCATTTGTTTTGTATGTTATCTTTTAAATAGATATTTTATTCAATGATTTGTTTTAAGTTGATCCCACGGTCAGGCACGATGGCCGTTAGCATTTTTTATTAATTTATTTTTCTTATAACATACACGAGTGTGCCAGTTCACGCTCTTAATTATCGATCACAAATCTTTGATGCTTCTGAAAATAGAGTTGGAAAAACGGAACAGTTTTAAGACCACAGTATTTTGCAACTTATAATATACGTTCTTCTTAATGAATGTAACAACTTTATATAAAATATAACATTTTAAACATCAACAATTGACCGTTCATAGCATGTAACATTGTCGATTTTCAAAACAATTGTTGCTTGTCTTTCTACACTTAAAAGTGTTATAGGATGTCTGAAATCATTCCATCATCCAAGAAATCAAAGAAAAGCTAAAGAAAATAATTCAGTAAAATATTCGGAATTGTATTTAAAATCCATTTTTTATATAAGATATTGCGCTTTATAAATTTTATAGTTTGTGAAATATTGACATGTGAAAAATACAATTACCCTATAGTGATAGGTTACAGCCAAAGAAGTTCGAATGGGGTAAATTATATGTATTTATGTATGTATGTATGTATATACATACACGTCAATGAAAAATTGTGTGTGAAGGGCGATATCTAAAACATAAAATAATTGTAAACTCCATTTTCAATTTAAATATTGTTAATTTTGTTTCCATCGTTAATCGATTTACAAAAATGTATTTTTCTTTATATAAAAAAATAATTTATTGGGGCAAGAATGAAACGGCTAAGATTCGATTGAATGATAAAATTTGTCAACAAATAGTGCAGTATGTAATTTTGATAGACTATAAAATATTAGATCTCATAGGTTTCTTAAAAACCGGAATTGTTATAATCAACGGTTAAAATCACGAAATATTGACAAAACTATATAAAATACTCACGTATCGAAAATAATTAATTTCCGGGATCGTGCCACGAGATTTATAGAACAATTACATACACTGATGTATTATTAAAAAAAAAATCTGTTCAGGATGTGTTGTTAACATATACATAACATACTTTCAACTGAAAAAAAAAATAAAATCAATGTAGTTATAAGCGTCGATGCCCTAGCGATAACGAACGAACGCGCTAATGACTAGACCAAGGTGCCGCCACATCCGCAAGGTCTATACTCTGGTTTTTTTGTTGCCAACCTTAAACAATTTTAATGACAATTTCACTATAAAATTTCTGTGTGCTAGGATCATTTTTTAGGATTTTAGCCTATTTTTGTAACTTTCCTTTACCCCTTTCCAACTTTCTTGGTTGCAGTATGCAAACGGTACATCTTAAACAAAATTTTATCTATCTCTCTATCTCTATCTATTTTGGTAAAACATTAAAAACTAGAATCGGGTCATGTAAGCTATTGTGTTCTAGAATGTACTGATGCTAAGGTGTAAAAAATGCTGTTTTCAGATGCCAATATTTCAAAAACCACTTATTTTAATATACTGTGTCATATGGATTATGTCTAAAATTTTATAAGAAATTTACAAATTTAAATAACTACCGTTTTATTGTTTTTAGAGAAAGTAGAACACTATAAAAGTAAATGTTCTGTATGAAACAAAAAATATAATTATTCTTTCCTCTAATTTCTATCTTTTCTAAAATAAAAAAATAAGAATCCTATTTTGAACCATTGTACAGGTTTGATGAAACATACATATATAAAATTTACAAAAGTTTACAAAGCCCAGGTGTGTTGTAGGATCTCATAGTGTTGATTTTTATGGTAGGTGACAAATTATAAGTTCGTTCGCAAAGCAGCGACAAATTAGTCAGCGCCAAACGAGATGTCATGGGCGCAGACTTGTTAGATGACTTCTTTATCTGTATAGTCGGTATTTTATTATTAGATATAATATACAGCTGAGTGAATATATTTTTAAATGTTGATGGAATAAGCCAATTGTATTTTTTGAATATTCAAATGTTTTATGTATTTTTGGTGATTTTCTCATTTTGACAGCGATTCAAACTTTATATAGATTGCTTATTTGGACATATATAGATATGATATACAAAAAACTAGTTTTTCATTTTTGTTCAACATAAATTTAGAAAATCTTGCACAAGTTAATAAAGGATTTAAAAATACCCCTATTACACTAAACCTAGTAACTGAGATACATTATTCTTAATTATTCGAAAATTATTTAGCGTTCTTATTTTACACCAATAGATGACAATACTTGTAATGTTAGATTATGATTATGATAACTGTAAACGAATTTCTTACGGAGAATCGGTGTTGTTAATACCACATGTTTAAGTTTTATAAGCAAATGTCGCTATTATCCAGCTCTATTGTATACCATTTTTAAGAATAATCAAGTAAATATCATTGTAATGCCATGAATGTAATAGTATTAAGAATTGATGGAAACATTTACAGATATAAATTGATATATAGTTTTACTTTAGATACTCGGCCTAACAAATCATCTAAATCTACTCGTAGAACACGTTGTGTGAATATAGAAGCCCAAATTGCGTCTTTACAAGTACAATTTACATTGATTTTATTGTTAATATTTTTTAACAATACATTATGATAAAAAATATTTTGCTGGAACACATTCAAGAAGATCTCACCAAATGACCATATATTAGTCAGTTATATTATTTTAACTAGTGTCAATTATTATAATGTTACATGCTTCGATCTACCCTGTATAACCAACCTAACCAACAAAGTAAATTCATCAAAAGTTAATTAAAAATTGTTTAATCATCAAATAAAAGTTGCAAAATACTAGTGCTTAAACATTTTTTAGTATAGAAGTTACGAAAGAGATCAAAGATTGAGTAGTGGGGGCATGCTGAAAATTTAAAGTCGACAAAGGATAGAAGAGCTTGACCTGTTGTTCTTCAGGCATTTCAGGTATTTTTAAATGTATATATCTCATTTATCAAAAATATACATTTCAAATTCGGTTTTGACTTGTCTTTTGGTTTTTCTTTTAAATATTTTTTTTTATATTGACAAACGTTCTTAATTGTTGCTTTTAAATAATACAAGCAAATTTTCGGCTTACAATTCATTTTTCAACCGAGTTCAAATTATGGTTTTATTAATTCAGCAGATGAATTTAATGTAAAATCTCCTCTAGGGTTAAGTAGAAGAGTATGAATGGGTTTACTACTACTTCAAGTTGTAATAATCTCAAAATAGAGTTGATTGATGGTATAGTACTTACCTCTGCGTGATTAGTAATTTACTCTATTGAGGAGTTAGGCTTAAAATATCTTATGTTTTTATAAATTAAAAATGTGAATGTCAACTGACGACGTATTTGGGTGTAGAAATTGTTACAAATAAAAAAAAAGTATAACCAAGAAAACTTTCTTTAAGTATAAAATGAAAGCAATGGGGATTACTTAATGCAGAGTTTCTCAACTTTTTAGTATCTATGATCAGAGTTTCCATACCAGTTTTAATCGTGCCTCCCCTTTTATAACCGCTTTTTGGAGTTTTAACTAAATATATTTGATTCTTTTTTTTTTTTTAGTATCAACACACCATTACAAAATTCAATATCTCCTTATAAATAGTAAAATTTCGTCCCCCTCTTGTTACACGGTGCTCTTCTAAGGGGGCATGTCTCACAGGTTGAAAGTAGTCGACTTAATGCGACATACATTTTTTTTTTAAGTATAGCTCCGAACATATTGTTCAAAAAGTTTAAAATCTCCTCCGTTAAATTTATAAATACTGATTTTAGGAAAAAATGACTAAAACAAAAATTGTAGGATATCGAATGGACATTCTAAAAATGCCCTTGATTGTAACTTTGACCTTTAAGGCCATTTTAAAGTTATCTTCAGAATTTCAAGTCGGGGCCCCTACTTTTGATCTCGGAAATGATAAGAGCAGTAAATTTTACATTCGGATATGACCTTGATCTCATGGTCAAGGCCAAATTGAACTCCAACAACAATATCGTAAGATAATTGGAGGTCCGGCCACTCGAGGCAAGATCGGAAATACTACCAGTTAAGACCAAGATCCAGCCAGTTAAGGCAAGAACTGAGCTTTTATGATATTGGTGATTACAATACAGTATGGTCCTAACTTCATGGACAAGATCATATTGTATTGTAAAATTTTCTGCGCTCTTCATTTCCAGGATCAAAAGTAGGGGTCCTCGTTTGAAATTTTGAAGATGACTTTCAAATTACCTTAAAGGACAAAGTCACGGTGAAGGTCCTATTTTCCTACAACTTTTGTTTTAATAATTTTTCCGTGATGTTAGTATTTACTAAGTTAGCGGGGGCGGGGTGAGGGGGGCACACTTTTGAACACCCTATTATGAGCCATATTCTGTAATTGTTGACATATCAGTCCCTGGAAAGCTATTTTTACATTTTTTTTTATAAATTCTGCTTTCCAGTTCAACTGGCAGTGAAGAGAAAATTGACATTTTTAGACAACGAACCGAAACGTGAAATTAGGATTTAAAATCTTCTCATTTCAAACTGGAGTTACAAGTTTTAACTGAATTCTTCCAATATAAGCCTAAACTTGCTTGTATTACAATGTACGTTTTTATGTTCCTAAACACTAATACCTTTCAACTTAAATTCTATTTTCAGAAGAACCAATTAAATACAGACGAGAAAGCTAAGCAAAAATAAAATAAAAAACAAAACATACTTGAAACGTAAAATTTAATCAAATACAAATCAAGTAAAATAACTAGAAAGAATAAATGCATACATAGGATAAGAGTAATACAAAGAAACTAAGAATAAACCTGAGAAGCATTCCGTAAAAATACAAAAAAAAGCAAAAAAAAAAACAAACTAAAATAACTCATTAAAACTAAGATGTCAAATTTCAAATACTTTCTAAAGATAAGTTGTGCGTACTTAAAAGTGGCGAAAGTTAAAAAAATATATCTTTCAAGAACATACAGTCACATAGTTATTATATTGTAGATATTGACTTCAAATTTGGCAAATGCTTGCTTGCGTGATATGTCATTCGACAATATAAAATTTTGATTATACAAAAAACAGGAGGAAGTGTGAAATATTATAAGAGATCGGAATTATTAAAGTTATAGATAAAGAAAAGTTGAGAGGTAAATAATAATTAAATCTGAAAATGAAAGGTTTTGTTCAGTTCGATGATTTATGTGTTAAATTTCTGGATACTTCCATTGTTTATTTGTACAGACAAAAATCGATCACGCTTTCATTTTCATAGTTTAAATTTATAAAATTATGAAATTTATGATTGTCAAAGTGAATAGTGTACAGATATAGAGAAATATTATTAGATTAGCGTAGAGATTCAGGCAAGCATGTTCGAGAGAAGAAATAAAAGTAATTCTACAGTTTTACACTGTAATAATAATTGAGATTCATCTCTATTTTCGAGATTATTTTAAACACGATTGCCTGTATCGAGAAAATATGAATTATTCTCAATGAGAAATTCAATTCATATCTCTAGGGTACGGCTACACCCTGTGGTTACCCTAAACTAGTTTCACTGGCTATAACTACCAAATATGCTAAAAAACTCCGCGACATATAACAATACTTACTAGCCATATAATACTAACTTAGGTTTCTTCATGTATATTTTATAATCCTTTAAATTTTATTTTTAGTCACATTAAGTCTAATTTTGATCAAAATACTGACCTGATTTATTTAATACTATAGTTTGTATTTGGAAGCAATTTTTTAGATTGTATGACCGCTATTTAAATTTTACCTTTAAAATTTATATCAAGCTAGATTTCCTAAAATACACACAAAAATATTTTTAATATATCGTTATTGCTTCCATACACAAATTGTAGGCATTTAAAAATACATTTTTTAAAAACTATACCTATAAATAAGTGACCTAATGTGACGATTTTTTTTAATTACTTAGTAAGAAAGTTTTATCATATTGCACATGAAATAACCTATTTTACATGTTTTCTATGATAACATGATTAAACATCTCTATTATATAAACTTACAAAAAAAATAACATCGCGGCAAATTTCAACCATCGTAAAATGTTAATCCTAAAACTCCATTCTGTCAAACAGTTGCTCATAAAAATTAAAGCAAATGTAATACTGGATAAGAAAAGATATCAAGCAAATTGCAAAGTAGAAAAATAAGGGATACTTTGTAAAAATGAGTAAGAAAATATAGAATTATTACATAAAGCTAACAATTAAAAAATTAACTTACATAAAAACTAATCTAAAAATATAATAATTAACCTATAACGAAATACTTAGGTCATATACTGATTTGTCAACGTTCTCAAAACAAAATCTAACAGAGAAAGCCTAACCTGCCAAAAACAGTCTATATAAATAACATAAAAATATGCGTTATTTGTAATAATTATAATAAATAAGCGCTGGTTTGTAATTTTATTAATTAGCTACCATTCGGACTCGGCTAATGGAATGAATACTGTTGTGGGACCCATTAGGCCATTATATACTCGATTTTGAAAATGAGACTCTTAGGTGATTCGATTCTGATAGTTGATAGTTGTGCATTTTTATTAATGCTACAACTGCCTCTTCCATACTTGGCAGCTGAATTAGTGCCATTTTCTTGTCTTTTCTGTAAAGAAACGTATTTTAATTTTATTTCGTACAAATGTCGTCGTAGGTAATAAACTAAGCTTAAAAATTATGAAAGGCCTGTTATTTTGATAACCATATTGTCGATAATTAGTGTCATAAAGTGAAAGAGGAAAATTCTTTACCTATTGGTAGTTATCGTTTAAAATAAATATCTTTTGTGACAAATACGATTCTTTAAATATCAACCATATGCTTCTATTAAAATAAAACTCTTTTATTGATAATTAAAATTACTGAAAGGTCTTGATAATAAATACAAAAAAATAAACGATACGAAACCGACAAAAATTTGACTGATATAAATTACAAAATAAGATGTTTAGAAAATTGTCAAACACAAATAGAATAGGAGACATGAATCCAAATCGAAAGCTCTAACAGAATAATTTTCGGTAACTTAAGGCCAACACTGTAAGCGTTAATAATTATTAAGATTTAAACAAGTTTTTTTGGGCGGTGGGGGAGGTGCTATTTTGCTGTTTGACAGATAAATATTTTTATAAAATGCTTGTCGCGATTCCTCCGAATATTTTTAACATATGTGTTGAAAAATACTCAAATGCGAAGTTTATAATTATTAATATCGATAAAAAGAGGATTTAAAAAGTTATATTTATCGGTAAGTGTTGATAACTTGAAAATAACATAAGTTAGGCGACTATAAATTCATACTTTTACTTTATTGCCTGGTTTATTTTCCAGTGGCAGTACTGATTTGCATGGTATACTAGTTTAAATAATGCAATTAGAACAGGATAGTTTCGAAAATTCTAAAGAAGTTTCGGTTACTGAGGAATGTTAATAATCTGTCAAAGTCAGGTCGTCCTCGAAAAACTACTCTCTATGTTGAAAAGTACATTAAAAGAATTTTGATAACTGATCCGCATAAGTCACACAACATAACTGCTCAAATTGTGAGAAGACGTCTTTGTGAAGTTGGATTATTTGGAAGAGCTGCTGTTAAAAAACCTTTACCCTCCAAAAAAAAAATTGAAAGGCCAGACTTCAGTTTGCTTAGAGGCATTTAAATTGGACACCTCAAAACCAGGTTACAGTGCTTTAGAGTGACGAAAGTAAATTTAAAGTATTTGGTTCAGACGGAAGGTCGTTGCTTGAAGGCCTGTAGGAGAAATATTTAATATTAAGTATCAAAAACCTACTGTAAAGCATGGGGGTGGCAATATTATGGTCTGGGGATGCTTTTGCAGGTCTGGGACGGGCCCGTTAGTGAAAATAACTGGGAAAGTGGATCGATTTATGTACCGCGACATATTACAGGATATTATATTGCCCTATGCCGAAGACGAAATGCCGCTTTTATGGAGATATCAACAAGATAGTGACCCAAAACACTCATCCCGTTTAGTAAAAAATTGGTTCTTAGAGAAAAATTTAGTGGAGTGGCCTTCTCAATCACCGGATCTAAATCCGATTGAGCACCTTTGGGGTCACTTAGAGCGAAAAATTTGGGAAAGAATAATTCATAATGAAAATCATCTAAGGGAAGTTTTACAAAATAAATGACGGAAGATTCCAGTTGATGTATATGTCAAAATCTTGTCGATTCAATCCCAAGAAGATGTAGGGATGTCATTAAGGCAAAGAGCTTTTCAACAAAATATTGAACTTTGCTTATTTAATTTGTGCAGACTTAATTCTTTTTTGTGGAAACAATATTCTTTCCATACTTTTGTCCCAAGTATTTTTTTATTTATCATTGGAGAATTTTGTTTTATTTTGTATTTTCGTTTGTTGAATAAAAAGTTATGAATTTAGTAGTGTATGTTTATTTTTTGATGTATAATTAATTATTGATAACCAAATATTAAGGATATAAGCAGAAAACAAATCTTCTCATACTTTTGTCCATGACTATGTTAGCCTAAATACTATTCGATGAAGCAAAAACCTTTACCCAAGGTCTAACTTTAAAACTGGTCTAAATTGACAAGTGCAACAATAAGTCAAGCAAGTTTTGAGCTATAAAAATACAGGGATAAAATAATAATTTTCTTGTATTATTAAACCGGCAAAAATGACAATTTTTTTTTTGGTGGACAACTATTTATATTATCGATTTCAAGGCTTGATCTTTAGGTTTTTTTTATTTGTTGACATATGTAATACAAATTATAACAATATCATAAGCAAAACAAAACTGGTTGTTACTGTCTGAAAAGCACATCCAAAAACTTTTAGCCTAAATGTAAGAGAACATTTTATAGAGATTGGTCAAACGTTATTTTTATTGACGAATTTTGGGCAGAGAGTTCTGTTAAGAAAGCTTGGTTTACCGTGCAGTACAGAATTACATATTATTAACATCCTGTTAAAATGCATGGACTGTAATTGTTCTCTCTGCATGGATTTGAGTCATTGTGTCTTTTTTACTGAAAATCTGCATGCAGCGAGAATGTAAATCCTATTGAAAATGTATGGGGTAAAAAACAATTAAGTGTAGAAATATTTTGGATATAAATCAAATTTATCAATGGATTATGCGAAGAAGTTGGTAGGAGCATGCCTCGGTGATATGAGTCAATCATAAATAGCACTGGCTAATGGACCTCAAGTTGAGGTGAACGTGTCTTGGACTGAAAGCTGGTGTCTTCAAAAAAGTAAGAATTTTTTTACTTTACTTTTTTAAGTTAACGATATTTTGTCAACACGTTTTTGTGGTAAAGTAAACGTAAGATTTTAGTAGACTGACATTTTCATCGTTGAGTTCCAATACAATTCTATGAAATTATTTGACATTTAGATTTGAAAAATTGAGCTGATTAGCTAGTCTTCATACATTCTCGATTTTTGAACAGTATTAAAGTAACACAATATTTAAGACTGAGAATTTACTTACGGGAAAAATTTAAAGGCCTTAACAGTGAATCCATTGTCGGTAAATGCTTTCTTAATATCTTCTTCATTTACCGTGGCAGGAATGTTGCTTAAATGCAATGTCGCCGATGGTGGGTAGATGTTTTGGTAGTTCTTTGAACCAGGTTTCTTGAATCTAAATTATAATAAATGGTTATTCAAATGATATTTTCCAATAAGTGAAGGTCTACTTTTTTTAGCTAATTTTTTTATATCATGTAGGTTCTTTAATATCTAGCAAGTTTATTTTTAGGATAATTTCTACGACCTCTAAGATGAGATGCAATTGCAGATTTGCTTGTTTGATTTCATAATTTATGGCTTTTGCGATGTTTGTAAACAACTGATTTTGACTTGAAAATTCATAGTTTTTTGCGAGTTATCAACCAAATTGCTGAAACATAGCTGACGTCACTAGATACTGTATATAATAAAAAATAAAATAAAATATAGGGTTCCGACATTTATTTTTGTGTCCTGTTTAATAAACTCTATTATCCAAATTGTTTCACGGTCTCTTATGATTTTTTTAGTGAAGTTACGGAATCCTAATATATCAGAATATTAAAACCTTTACTAAATCTATTTTATAATATTTGAACTGTTACATTTTTTTTTTTTGGAAATTATTTGCCTATACATAATACAACTTTTATCAGTGAATATTTGGAATAGGATTATATTCCTTGAACACTGAAATATTCTAACTGTTTGCTAGAGGTGCAATAATTTTATAAATTTCTTTAAAACTTTCGAGTGATGCCATGAATTAAGAAATATTAATTCTAGGATTTGAATGAAGACACTGATTCGGAAATCTGAAAATTACCTATGCAATGGACTCTGGCTATAATCTTTAGTTAGGCCGGCGTCAGGTTGACCTTCTTTAGGCATTTGTACTGACTGATGTTTGCTTAACATAACTCGAATGTGTTTTCCAAACACTTTGAGCTTATCCATGTGGGTTATGGCTAAAAAATAATTGTTTAGAATAATTTTAGTAACACTTAAATTGATAACTACCGACTGTAATTCTTAAGTTTATTAATCATCCATGTAGGAGATTCAAAAGCTTTCAATCTTTAAATGGATATTACGGTAATAAATTTAAAAACTTATATATTAACGAGACCTAAAAAAAATGTGCATAGCTCATTGGCCTATGAACATTCTTGGTTGATAAATCAATTTTGACATTATGCTAGAGGTACAATTCTTGAAGAAGATTTTCACATAGTTCAATGGGTGGTGCAGGTCGATGACAAATCCATAGACATATTGCTAAGTGTATCTTAAATTTATTGATTGGCCTCTAATTTTACGAACTTCAAATATTATTTATATGCATGACAACTAATTATATGTCAATAATCCTTTCGAAAATAAGCGAAAATTATGTCATGTCTACCATATTCTTACCCAAATGTGCCTGATGTGGTTCAGCCAATTGTACCAAAGCTGAGTCTTTCTTGTTATATAAAATCTTCACCCTTTGTACATCTCCGTAGACACCTACAATCGTACATTTTATCGTATTAATTTTCTATTTAAATATATGAAAACTTTATTTAAATAAATAATGATATAAAATGTATGGTTTATGGTGAATACTGTGTTAAACTTAAAAAAGAAAAATTCTAAAATTATATAAACTATTGAGTACTACGTCCTATTTTAAAATAATTCAATAGATTTGAACAGAATTAATAAAGTTCACTAATAACAAATCAATAAAATATGAAAATGTTTAATAACGAATAGTTTCATGCAGAACACAAAATGAAAACACAAAAAAGACTACGAAAAATTAAGAGAAAATAGATACAATTTAGAAATTAAACGGATGACAATGAGTCTAAGCAGTAAGCTTAATAAATAAGAAAAAAGACTGTAAAAACAACATAAAATAAACAAAATACAAACATAATGAAAATAAGAAATTTAATGATAATTTCCAATTTACTAAATGCACATATTCATACTACTTATCAGCTGACGTTTTGCTTGTTGACTGACATCTTGCGTAAATTTAGTTTTTAATGACTAGAATATTTCAGAAACTTTTAAATAAAACTCCCATTTTTTTGTTTCTAATATTTGATTCCTCTTTTAGCAAACAATTTTATTGTAAATTTTAGAATATCAATATCACTACGATTTTGTTTATTGTTCCTTCTTTAAATTAACTTAATTAGCTTTATAAAATCTGAGTAGGTATCCAATATATAAATTATATTAGAATTACTTAAAAGTTCAGTAACACCATCCTAAAATTTGTCTTTTTCCAGAATATATATATTTTGGAATGTTTAAGTATAAAAATAAAAACGAAATTGAATACAAAAGCTCAGTTTTTTAACTATTTCAAGTTTTTCCTTTATTTTTATGAGCGTTTTTGTAATCTGCAACTATAGAACAAACTGAATAACTCGAAAAACTATAGACTAGGAGCAAAAATATTTGTATTTTTTCGTCAAAAATTGCATTTGCAGTATGAGATTACTTACTCATTTTTATTTTTGAAATGAAATTTTAATAAAAAGGTATGATAATTTGTAGTATAATAAGTTATAAAATAAAGGAAATTATCAAATTTAGTATCGTCAAGTAAGAAAATTTTAAAAACTAAGTATTTCGTTCTTATTTTCATAATCTGTCTCATCATGTATATTGTAGAAAACAAATGTGAATTTTAGGAAGCTGTAGTTTAACTGAAATTTTTCCTAGAATTATATTTGTTATTGTTCCAAAAAATCTATCCGATTTTATTAATCCTAAATTAATTTTCCAAAGTCTCGAATATCTAAATTATGGATGTTTTATTTCAGAAGAGGGGGGATTATATGTTGTGTCTTGGGCCTTTAAAAAGAACTATAAAGTCTTCAAAACAAGCAAGGGGATGAGCTTGGAGTTGTATATGTGATCCCTATTTTAAGTTGGCAGCATCACCCAAACAAATCCTTTTATGTTGGCAATACCGTCAGACTAATATGTCTTTGGGTTTAAAATGCATAGGGAATATTGAACGTAATTTTTTTTAAGAGGATGGGATGCCTCATAAATTTGAAACGTTTGACTGTAGGATTGTAGGATATGTAGTTGTATCGTGGGATGACAGTGGACTGGAATTTTTATAAATTTTCTTATGGATTTGATTTTTTTTTACTCTGCCAATTTATCAAAAAATAATATTATCAAAATATTCCTATTTGTTCCATTATAACGACGTTATAATTTTGTGCATTGCAATATACGAATTTATATAAGTAGAAAAGTTATCCGGAAGGGAATTAAATCTAAAATCTGAATTTTTTACGTTGAATGTTGTTTAAACTATTTGAGACTCTGTTGGAAAATTATTTTTAATATATTAAAATTTAATAAAAATCTGAACTTACAGTTTAATTTTTATGTTTTTTTTTAAATCATATTATAGGATTAATAATAAATACATTTCGTAAACATAATCTGATTATTGTTATCCATATGTTGATACATCAAATATTAGAAACAAATAAAATCAGAAAAAAAAGTATTACAATAAAGGTGTAAGAGGTATATTTGCCAAATTTCAAATAATTAATAATATTTTATAAGAAGAAGACAAGAAAACGGAAGTTTTAAAATCAGAAATATCTTAAATTATAATTTGGACGATTGAGGAACAAGATTAATTTCTGCAAAATTAATGTTTAGTAAATTGGAATTCCTAAAATTCTGTTATTTTAACTAGAGAAATGCCCAGTAATTATATTTTTAATATTTAATAATTGCGTAGTGGTGAGGCGTATCATAACTATATTTTTTGAAACAAGGCTAGCCCAAAAGCAAAGGAACGGTATTAGTTTTACCAATATATGTTTGTAGCTGTTGTGAGTTGTAATTCATTATGACTTACTCTACAGTTAATGTTATAGTTGAATTTAATGTGCTCTAGAAACAATGTAATCTCTACATCAATAAAAAAATAAACGCTTTTTGTTTTTTGGCCTGTTAAATTGTCAAAAATATTATTTTTCATTTACAGTTTTTCATACGATTAGTTCCATAAAAAAGCATTGCTACGTATTTGAATACCATACTTGTTTGGGCTTGTTTACTTGTTACGTCCCACACTCGAGGCTCTAAATTATTCCGCTGTGTGCAATGATAGTTATATGATATTCGTAAATTCTTATCTACCGACTTCTATAGGAATATAGACGAATCAAACGTTGGAAGAAGCGAGAATGAAAAGTGTTTAATAAAGTCTGCTGAACCCTGGTTTGGACCTAATTATGATTCATGGATAATACAAGAAGACAATGAATCGAAACAATGTAGTAGCCTTTGTCAGAACTGGAAAAGAGACTCATTACTACCATGGACTGGCTTCTTCACTTGATGCAAATTCTATTGAAAATGTATGAGGTTTAATGAAGGTTCAACTTCGTAAAAAAACTTATATGCATTTTAAAGCAACCAAGGGTAGAAATACGTTGAATATGGAAAATTATATCACTGGATTATGTGAAGAAATTTATTAGCAGCTTGTCTTGGCGATGTGGCGATAAAAGTGGCGATTATATTGCGCTGATCGCGTCTTAGACCAAAACCAGTGTCTCCAAAAACGTAAGACTTTTTTACTTAATCCTTTTTGGTAGTTCTATTTTGTCAACATGTGTTTATGGAACTCATTGTACACATTCTTTATTAAATCAAACCCTTAATGTGAATCTATTTAATATTGAAAAAAATCGACTTCTTGTGAACCTTCAGCTACAAAACGGGAATTTCGGATTGTGTGGCCAACTATCTAGAATATAAATGTAAACTATTGCATGACTTTGATATCAATCTGTCAAAGTCGTCATACTTAAAATATAACTCTTCGTAATATTTTTAAAGACGTTTATTGCCCAAAGTATGCTTTATATTATACTTAATTAAATTATTGCCACGATATTGGTACCACAAATATTCTGAATTGTTCAATTAACGACGGGCTATTTTAACTTCAAAGTGATATTCTATAAGCTTTCGTTCAACGCAATTAAAGGCCACACATTTTTAACGTTTAATTGAATATTGGAGCATTATTCAATAAACACACAATTGGTTTATATAACAAATTGTGTTTTTTTAATATTTCAAAACTAAAACTGCAAAATTAGTTAAATGAACAATATCTTTTGCAGTGTATAATTAATTATTTCTAATTCATTTTTCAGAAAAGGCATATATATATATATATATATATATATATATATATATATATATATATATATATATATATATATATATATATATATTATATATATATTATAGCAGCAATTAGGTCATAAGAGAAAATGGTGAAACACGTACGCAGTACATTGGTAAAACTAATTATTTGTTAATTATGTTATTTCCTATGTTAAAAGAACAGAATTTTGTATTTTTAAAAATGAATACGATATAATTAAGTGTGAAAACATACCAAATAGTGTAAAGAGAGCGTCAGGCGTGACCATCTACGATAGAGAAAGATGACAGGAGGATGTGACGTGGCACAAAGAGGTAGGCGGTATTTTTGCCGCCGGAAGTGGCAGCAAATGTAAAAAAGAAAAACAGTATATTAGAACCTTGGGTTTTATCTAAATCTAATTTTAAAATGTTTTTGTTGTTATAGAAATTATTGTAAAAATTTGTAAATTGGTAAAAGCTTTATTTTTATTTGAAATGAGAGGGGAATAACTGACATGCGATTTTGTGTTTTCTAAGACTTTCTTTTTTTTGCTCTCGTTTCGAATATATTGTAAATACAATAAAAATTTGAAGATTAAATTTAACATTCAAATACTCTGGTATGTATATTTGCATTTCTACGGTGGATACACCATACATTAATCTAAAATTCAAAAGACATGATCGTAATTAGCCCTAAAAAGGGTAAGCTACCATCAACGAATAAAAATAATTCTCTGGTTGTGATATTTTAAGCACTGCTTCAAAAAAATGTCCCGGTAATACTTAGCGTTTACTGAGATAATGGTGTCAAATAATAATAATTTTTCTTATTTTAGAAAGCAATGACTTTTGATGCCTTAGTTTTAATCTTGAGTAAAATCAAATAGAAAATGCTTCACATTGTTTGATTTAGGAACTAGCGAGTATTACAAGAAGATAATTCTACACAAGGAAATTTTTTTTATGGAAATGAGAATAACCTAGACATTCAACGGTGATATGCATGATTTCGAGGGTTAATTATATTGGTGTCCTACTTGTACAATGATGATGTAAAGTCTGGAATAAATTTATTATTTAAAAATCGGTGGGCTTTTTGAAAAATTGTCCCGACACGAATTTTTTCAATGCGGTTAATTTTACAGGGCGACTCGCAAGAAGTTGTGTTATAATGAACTTTGATTTTTAAAATGGTGACCCCAATTTAGACTTCGTGCAAAATTCTGAACATTTTTTAAAATTTATGTATATATACTTAAATGTAACTATTTTCTGTATATCAACAGTAAAAATTCGAAATGAAATACAATAATTATTTCAGGCGCAGATCTAAGGGTCTTCAAATTCAGGAAAATAGACTTGCTTGCCTGCTCCAACCTTCGCTGAACGAACCCCCCCCCATTCAAAATTCCACACCTTTGATCTCAGAAACAACGCGTCATCCGAAATATGTCTCTGAAAGTCTTGTCAGTAATTTTGATCCCATTTTCTTTTTTGATTCCGATTAAAAACAACAAGAAATGCACTTTTTCTGCACAAACACGAATAATTACTTTCTAGGGATCAAGCATTAAATAATTTTGCTTTACATGAAAAAAATAGTTTGTATGTGTATTATTTTTAAAGTAAACATCCTTGGGTGTTGCATTTAACTTTAAAATATCCTTGAGAAGCTTTTCTTAAAAAAAATACAAAATGTCATGAAAGGTGTGTCCTTTTTTTTTTATTAAATCTCAGAAAACACTTCTTGTTATTTCATAATGCTATACATAGTACTCTAAAAACAATGCCTTACCAGGGCAGGATTTAGACTTATTTCTTACTCAGATCATTGTAAAAGCTCAAATCTAGAAATAAAAGATTTAGAAACGATACTTTTTTCGGTTAAAACTAATGTATTAATATTGTAAGAAGTAAAAATCCCATACATTTAGATTTTCTACTATTTCAACCCTCAAACCGTACGCTTCAATCCAACACCCACAAACCGTACACAGGTGCGAATTGGGATTGCATGATTTCATAATTTAAAAATAATATCCAAAATATCCATTTATTTATATCTTTTTGGGTAAATGAACCAGTCTGGGCAGTACGAGAGCCAATCTCTCGAAATTTCATAACTGGAGCAATAATAATCTGTCCAACGGCCGCCATGGAAGTAATCCTAAATCTAAAATTCTACATATACTTGTGGAAAGTATGGAGAAGATGAGATGAGAATATATAGGATGATTAGAGATGAACGCATCAAACGCCCCAAGATGAAATGAAAAGGAAGTTCAACTTTGTGAAAAAGTTCAACATAAAGTTGAGTCGCAAAAGTGAGTGGGACAGAAATACCATTGTAAAACTTAACAAGAATTCCATCCAATGGTATACAGATGACTGAAGAAACAACGGAGGGAACTGGAACGGGAATGTATGGATTCAGTACCAGACATCACGAACGCTCGGGTAAATCACCAAGCATTTTCAGACGGAAAACACGCCATCACGAAATGCATTCAATTCAGAAGTGCGCCGAGTTCTCAAGTAATCGGTTCCAAGATAGTCTGGGAATAGTAGACAAACTCGCGAGGAAAGGGGTTGAGACATCATTTCTGGGGCCCGAATCTTTCTGTGGAATCAATAGTAGTGTAATGCTGGAAGAACTAAAAAGAGAGGAAGTGAACAGGAGATCCAATTATTGGACGGATCTGCAAGGAATGGCACAAGCGAAGATACTTCTTGGGAACTGCGATCAGAAAAGATTCAGAAAATGCATAAGTCTGAGTAAAAACCAACTCAGAGTTCTGACAGGGGCCTGACGGGGCATTGCCACCTGAAAGGATACCTTAAAAACTCGGACTGGTATAAGGAGAAGAGTGCAGATTCTGCGAAGAGAAGAACGAAACCTCTATTCACATCCTTTCAGAGTGTACCGCTTTAAAAAACCCTAGAATGCGGTGCTTTGTCCACTTTAAAGCCGTCCAACACTCTCAAGGTTCCTGAGGGAAATAGAAATGGAGGACATGCTAGGTATCCCTAACGACTTAGCAGTAGAAGGAGAACACAATAGATATTTTAGGTCGCGGTGTACAAATCCCCAATCTCACACACATACACATATCTTTTTGGGTGAAATTTTTCGTAAAATATATACAGTTCATTCAAAAAGTTCCGGGGCTAATTTTGTATAAAAATTTACAACTAGCGATATCTATTACCCGACGGCAGAACTATGTAATATCATGCTTTAGTTACCCACAGTGGAGATAGGAGCGCAGTAACTTCATTTATTGGTCAGTGTTTGTTTGAAGTAGATGTGTTTTTGCCACTGCGTCACAATTTTCGCTATGGAGCAACGTGCCGCAATCAAATTTTGTTTCAAATTGGGAAAAAATGGTTCGGAAACATTCGAATTACTGAAAAAGCGTATGGTGAGGATTGTTTAAGCCGCAGCAAGGTTTTCGAGTAGTATGCACGGTTCAAGAATGGTCGACAATCGCTGGAAGACGATTCAAGCAAATCATATTTTATAAAATGGCACCTTAAACTAAAAAAATCGTATATTTTTTAGCCTTGATTAAAATCCTTATAGTAAGCAAAAATGACGAAATACACCACCAATTTAGAGCAAATAATGAAACTTTGGAAACTGTTGACAAAGTTACGTATCTAGGATGCAGTCTGAACAGAGAATGGGACCACTCACAGGAGATTAGATGCCGCATAGAGAAGGCGAGAGCTGTCTTCAACCGCCTCAGAAAGATCTTGTGCAATATGCACCTGAACATTGATATAAGAACACGAGTCCTGAGATTTTATGTATTTTCAACTCTTCTATATGGAGTGGAAGCCTGGACTTTGACAGACACAACATCTAAACGACTGGAAGCCTTCGAAATGTGGTGTTACCGCCGCATGCTCAGAATTTCATACATCCATCATGTCACAAATAACACCGTGATGCAACGTATGAAAAAAGACCCAGAAATTATGCGCAATGTGAAAATCATACTTAGGGCATGTAATGCGCAATGAGAAATACCAACTAATTCAGTTAATTTTGCAAGGTAAGATAGAGGGTAAAAGAACTCGGGGTCGCCGACGAACATCATGGCTGAGGAATATCAGACAATGGATAGGAATGACGACGGTACATTTATTTAGAACAGTTGTCAATAAGGTCATATGGGCCAATGTGATTGCCAACATCCACAGAGGATAGGCACCAACAGAAGAAGAAGAAAATCTAAAAAACCCACGCGATTTATTAGTTTGAAGGTTCTATTTAGAGGAAAAAATACGTGAATATGATAGAATTATTCTCGGTATTCTTCCCATGTAACAGAATTATTGTATTTTGTAACTTCCTAGGTCAACTGCCAAGATAAACCCATACTCAACGGCAATATACATTAGGATCTCAAATATTTCTCGTAGTGGGAGTATACCTTGGAAAATCGAATGTGTAAAATGTCAACGACTTCAAAAATTTAGCTGGTGCGAATTCGCGCCATTGTATGGTTTGAGGGTTAAAAATCGAAAACCAAGAACGATTTTTGAATTTTAATTTTTACTTCAATTATTTATGACAGTGATAAGGCGCCTTAATATTTTGAATATCAAATTGAACCAACTTTTACAATCAACACGTTTACATTTTTTCACTCACTAAAAATAAAGCTTTAATTTTTAAAGGGCAGATTCCGGTAAGAAAATTTAAAATACTTTTCAAGGCTGAAAACTATTTACTATTCATTCTAGAGCTCGATGATTATAATGATTAAAACTATTTACACCATCCACTTAATGAGGTGTTGAACACTATAATACAGTCCACTTTACATGTATGTTATTGTTTTAGTAAACTGGCAAGGTTTAATTAATATAACGGAAACCTTATTAGGCTATGGTTAAAGAAAAAGTTAAGTAAGTATGTGTATTATTGGAATGTTAACTGAAATAAAAATAAAAAATATATTTATAACGAAACCAGTGGTAGATGGAGAAATTTTTCTGGCGCTATATCGCGGTTTTGGCAAATGGGACCCACATTAAATTTGTAAAAATTAACACGGAATATATATCTATATATTCAAAATTTCTTTCTAAATTATTATCTAATTACCAGAGAAAAAAATAACACCATAGCCAAAATTTAACTTCTTTTTAAAATGCTTAAAAATTTCATTTGAGGTTCCTATGCCAAAATTGAGATATAGAATACCCCGGATTTCTAGATCCACCAGGAAGGAAATAATTTAAATTTTGCGGACTGTATGTACATTCAAATATGTTCACAAAAATGATATAAATCGTATATAATGTTCTTTTTAAGTCACTACTTAAACTAAAAAAATCTACCCAAATTTAAAAAGTTAGTATTGAAAAATATACACGAATATACCTATCTAACAGTAAATCTAGAGAAAATAAGTACCACTCTCGACAAGTTACTATCATAACAGAGTTTTATAGGGGGCAGTGATAAAATATATGAATTGAATAAAAGAAATTAAGCCAATTTTATTTTGTTTTTGCCTAATTTTTTTTTGAAGAGTCCAATATATGAATGTTAAACAATTTATTTTTTCAGTACAAGTTTCATATTTATATTTCTTAAAATGTTGTTCTATATTATATGCATCATAAGGATTTAAAATTTCAATTAAATAATTAACAATACAACCTGAAAAATAAAATTTAAAGGGGAATTGTTTAGAACACTAACTTCCATCATGGACCTGGAGTCTTGTAAGCTTTTTTGTTTTGTTTGTGCACATTAGACGCTCGTCATATTTTTGAAAACCCAGCACTTATCGACATGCGTACAATCAATTTCCTGCTATTAATCGCTTGGTTTGATTGCGTCACTCGTAAACGAACAGGACCGGTTCGACGCCATTTTTGTTTTGTTATTTGTGCTTTATGAGTTGTATCCAGTTTAGGCGTATTTATAGTATTGTAAGTGATTTACTGTGCCTCCACGTTTCAAAGTTTTATATTTCAGTAAGGAATAATCGTATGACGATTTTCAAAAAAGCATTTTAAAGCTCTTTCAAGGTACTTTCAGCTAATATAAAGTGCGAGATACTTTTTTAATTTTTGAAAAGTTTTTTTTTGAGAATGAAAAGATAAAAAAATTGCATTTTCTTGATTTTGTTAATGTCAATGCAGTTTCGTGGGAAATACTCGCAGAAAAATTCTGAATAGACAGTTTTTTGGGGTTTTCCGAGAGCTTTAAAATGCTTTTTTAAATTTCGTTCTAAGTGTATTTTTTTACCAAAACACGACCGTTTTAACGAAAAAAAAAAGACTTCAATGCTCCATATTTTTATAACTACAAGACGCAGAAAAAAAATTCAAATAGAAAAAATGTTTGTTCTTACTGTAAAATGATCTTAGATTATTCCGGAATTTCTTCCGTACTTTTGATTTTTCAAAAACAAATAGGTTATACATGTATCTGAACAGTAACAGAATTGGAACAACTCAGGGTTCTGGTGTGATTTTTTTTACAGAGCTTTGGCCTACATTATGAAAACAAAAGCATGTTTTTTAATAGATCATACATATGGGCTCATACATAAGAGCTCATACATATAAGCTCATTAATTTTTTTTTTATAAAAGAGACCGCAACTCTGTAAAAAAGACACACCATGACCCCAAGTTGTTCCAATTCTGTTTTCAGATAGGTCCATAAGCATGTTATTATGTTTTTGAAAAATTTTAAAAATTCCAAAAATCGAAAAAATGACAAGTGGGGAAAAAATTCCGGAACAATCTAAGGTAATTCTACGTGTAAAAATAAGTTTTTTCCTATTTGAAGTTTTTTTTTAGATCTTGTAGTTACAGGTATATCGAGCATTGAAAAGAAGTCAATTTTTTTCGTTAAAAAGGCCGTATTTTGGTCAAAAATGCACTTGGAACAAAATTTAAAAAAGCTTTTTAAAGCTCTCGGAAAAACCAAAAAAACTTACTATTTAGAATTTTCCTACGAGTATTTCCCGCGAAACTACATTGACATTAGCAAAACTAAGAAATGCGTTTTTTTTTTATCTTTTTATTCTCAAAAAAACTTTCCAAAAATTAAAAATTTAACTCGCACTTTATATTTGCTGAAAGTACTTTAAAAGAGCTTTAAAATGCTTTTTTGAAAATTGTCATACGATTATTCCTTACTGAAATATAAAACTTTGAAACTCTACCGTTTTTCGTGTAGTAGTAGGCTAAAGTATGTGGCGGGCACTGTATTTATTTGTATTTTGTTTGTTTTATATAATATAATGAACTCCACAATGTGTATGCGTACGTTTTGCAAAAATAAGGGCGAACATATTTTCAAGTTTCAGGTCCAGTCCTGTCGAGGAATACTGTAGTTGTAGTGCGCATGCCTAGAAGCGCGGAATTATTGTGTACAGTAAATTTGCTATTTTTCAAGTTTAATTTTGTAGCTCTAATAATTCTTTTATATATGGCTTAGAAAAAGGAAATACAGACGAAATTTTCGTAGCAAAATATCAAGAATTTTGGAAATAGTCTTATTTTTCCAACTAATAATCAAAAATTATTTTTTCTCTTCGAATTTACTAAACAATTTTTTCTTTATATTTTATAAACTACTTTTACAAATAAAATAAATGAATAAAATAGTAGTTTTTACCACCTAATAAATAATTTTAATTACTTTAAATAATGGGTATATTCAAAACATACTGAGATATTTGTTATGACAGTAACTTAAAAGTAACAACTGACGAAGATCATTTTACGACTATAAAAAAACTATTCAAAACACAAAAATTGTAGTTTCTACAATCTAAATACGTTTACGAGAAATACTGACCTCTTCATTTAAATTGCTGACCAGCAGAACGGTTGCCAAGGAGAGACCAGGGGTCGTTAACGCACGTAAACCCGGCGCTGCCTGACTCAGAGCTGCAAATCCACTTAAACCCGGTAGAGCTCCGGCGACACCTCCTGCGTATGGAGCTGCCAAGGGTGATCCTAGGCCATGTACAAAGGGTCCATTTAGGACGCCGGGAGCACCGGCCAAAATTGAATCTAAAAAAATTGTAAATTTGTATATGAAATGTATTTACAACTTTAAATTTTAGTAACATTGTACATTTTGTATTTTAATGAAAGGGATCTAGGGATCTTCAAGTGTAATAATTACTAAGGTGAAAATTTAAGGGTAAGTAGAATTTGTAGACTCAAAAAGTTATATTTTGTAAAGAATAAATTCAATGGTGTATGGTTCCTTTTAGGTACTGTTGCTTTGCTATGCATGCTCTAAAACAATGCAAAGTGTGTTTCCTAGCTGGGATTTCATGTCGTCTTGCTCATGAAAGTACTAAGCTCTACGAAGGAATCAGAACACCGAAGGGAACTTCTTTCTTATTTACAATAATAATAAATTCAGTCTTTACAACACTCAACAGTAACAACCATTTCAGTGTTTTAAAGTAACGTATTTTATGTCTAAACTTTTTAAAAAATTTAAATATTAAATTTTCTTTACTTTGGCTTTTTAGGCGGTATCACTCATATTTATTGTATAGATTTTAACACTAGAAAAAATTCAAACCGGGGATATATTTGGAAAGATGTTGCGAAAATTGCGATTAATGTAGTAGTTATTTCCAGCTAAATTTGAGATAATTGTATAGAATAGACGACAAATTTCTTATTAATTATTATATTTTACTCATTGACTTGTGTAATTTGTAACAGAAGGGGCGCTTTTTTAAAACCAGCCCCAATTTCTAAAACTTATGACTATTATTGAATTTTTTTTTACCGCTTAGTTAATTTAAAAAGATCAAAATCCCTGTTCATTACTGCTAATTTATAAAGAAAAATATTCCTCATACTATTTCCAGTTTTATGTATTACAAAAGTTTTAAGCAACGATAGAAAGTTTTTAAATTACTGACATGCAAATATTGGTAATTGCTAATTGTCTTTATAGCAATAGAGATTTGTTGGATATAAAGATCAAGGCGCTGCTATGAGCTTTTAAAATTCTATTTTTTTTATCCTTTTCCTTAATAACGGTAACACTTGGTAAAGGATAACTACATTTGCGTTACTTTATTATGCCAATAGGGTTTCGTGAAAAATTAATTTTTGATAAAAACATGTTTTTGATGGCTTTTTGTGATTTTTTGTGGTCTTGGATTTTTCAAAATTACTTAAATTGCCAGCAGATTACTTTTCAGTAACTTAAGATAAACAACAGGGGGGCTCAGCTTTATGGTGCATTAAAGGTAAATTCTGACCAGCAAATGTTGCGAAAGAAATGATCCACTAAACATTCTTCAACATAACAGTTAGTAGTTAAAACGCCATTTTCATTTAAAACTAGGTCTTTGTAAACTTGTATTGAAATTAAGTCCACAACACACAACAACTGCAGAGTTTTCTTTAAAAAAATCCCTTTAAAAGAAAAATAATAATAATAACAAACCAGTTGGAAGAAATGCTTAAAATTGTGGAGGAGTTCTCCGAGGATATGGAGACTTGACAAGTGACAAGTATTTTGAACATCGTTAAAGGAAAGCTACAACCAGGAGCATTTGAGATGCAGATCGGTGAAACGATAGCTGCAATGGAAGCAGAATAAACATACAAATACCTAGGTATGAAACAAGCTAAAAGAACTGACCACTATAAGTGCCGAACTGACCACAGAACTTGTCAGGAGGGTAAGGCGGGTATTACAAACTGGTTTAACTAGTACAACACGTAAGCATGCTCAGCGCTTAGCTACTCTTTTGGAATTGTAAAATGGAGCAGGACGGATATCAAAACCTGTAAATAAAAATAAGAACATTCTTAACAAAGGCATACAAATAGCACCCTCGGAGTGCTCTTGAACGTACAATGCTTCCAAGACATCAAGGAGGAAGAGGATCGGTGGATATTCGTAAGCAGCTCGACCAACAAATAATAATCTTACCTTCTTATTTCCACAGGTTAGTGGGCTCTTCCACACTACATCGAGCAATATGCGAGGCAGATGATTCAACGGTGCTACAGCTGAGGGAACAGGATATTGCTTCTCACCACTATACAGACCAAGAGAAGTTACAGGCTTGGCCACTTCATGGACGGCATCCAAATGAGGTTAATCAGAAAAATGCCGACAACTCAGCGTCAAACTACTGGTTGATTTTAAGACAGACGTCTCGGGAGACGAAGGGTTTTTTGTTAGCTATCCAAGACCAGGTTATTCCGACAAAAAACTATCGGAAGTTCATCATCAGAGATCTTCAATCGAAAACGACCAATGTAGTCGTGTGCTGTCGAACATCAGAGACATTCCAGCACATAAATGGAGGATGCCAAACGTTTGCCACAACGGAGTATAAGGAAAGACATGACTCAGCCGCAAAGATATTCCACCAATAGTTAGCAGATAAGTTAAATCTATTGCAGGATGAAAAAGTGCCTTACTACAAATATAACCCGGAGCCTATTCTTGAGAAAACGAGTTCAAGCTATATTGGGTTCGAACGGTGCTAACAGATCAGACAGTTGCTCATAATAGACCAGACATTATATTAACAGATAAAATCTCTAAGCGAACTGGCATTGCTATACCTAACGACAACAACCTAAGGCCAAAATGCAACGAGAAGATCGCCAAATACACAGATCTGGAGGTGCAAATTCGAAGACAATGGGCAATGAACAGCGTCCAAACGATTCCCATAATTTTATCAAGAACAGGACTGATACCAAGGAACCTCCTGCAGAACATCAAGGGACTGGCCCTTAATGAGCATCTGTACAAACCGATGCAGAAAGCAGTTTTCCTTCAGATAGTTTGGGGAAATACAGCAGACCCGGTAACATGAAAAGAGTTCCCCCAGAATTTCATAAGTTTGGTATCTTTGTATACATGGTATAAGTCAATATTCTCTAGAGGAAGTGCGAAGCCGTTCGGCTTGAAAATCCTGATAATAATAATTATGCTTTATTTACGGTATAAAACCATTACAATGAACACAGAACATGAAGTTTATCACATATAACAATGTTAAAAGTACATAAAAATATTTAAAGTAAAAATGATCACCTAGACATATATATATATATATATATATATATATATATATATATATATATATATATATATATAATCAGTTTTAATTGCCAACCTCTGCAAACGTTCTGAGCTGTCAATATGGCCATTGGTAAGAGTCAAAAAATATTAAGAAATGCTGAGACTTAAAAATCGAATAAACTAATACAACATTGTATCGTTTACTGCTTCTACAGGGTGTACACACATTTAGAGCAAAATTCAACATTTGGTTCTAGCCTGTAGAACACCAAATCTAATAAAAAGTTTTGCAAATTCATAAGATAACGATCAAAATAAAAGCTTGACAAAAATTATATATATATATATATATATATATATATATATATATATATATATATATATATATACATATATTTATATATTATTTAATTAATTAATTTATATATAAACGTTCTCATCAACTAACCTGCCAATCTTTCTCTTGCCAATCTAGGCTGAGCTGCCAACAACAGAATGTCCGCTCCAAGACCTCCCGCCAAACCACCCGCCAAGGCTAACTGATTGTCGGTACCATCTCCGGTTGGCAAACTTGGATTCGTGTAGTCTCGCGATTTGTCGTTGTTGTATTTGACGTTTAACGAAGACATTTTTGAATAGTCGATCCGTAAAGTACAACAGCTATTGTAGACGTTCTGACCATCCAAAGCTTGCTTGGCGGACTGTGCCGATTGGGTGTCTGGATATTGGATTAGTGCTTGGAATGAATCTGGAAGAACAAAGATTTTTAAATTTGTAGATGTTTCGTAGTATTTGATACATTAAGAAATATTTTGGACGGTACTTACTATTTTTCGTAAATGTAACGATTTTGAGAACTTTTCCGAATCGCTGAAATATCTGAAAAAGATAGAAAAAAAAAACAATTATTAGTTAATGTAATAAGGATCTGCCATAATGTTAGGTATTGGGTTGGTACGTTGCATTGAAATTATTTTCACATGCTTTCTTTTAGTCCCTCTAAGGTCCGCCATATATTTTTTACAATATTTGTGTTCAAAATTATCTTCAAATATTGAAAGTCTTTTATGTATATAGTAAACATGTCGCATTTCAATTATCTGTCAAATTTCGTGATGGTACTTACGTACTCATGTACCCATTATACCGTGTATTTAATTTATTAGATTAACCGAATAGTTTTGACTACTATAGAGTTTAAAATGCCTTTAAACTTTTCAATATTTTAATTACTGCCTATCTTATCATAATTTTGACAATAAAAACAAAAGTTTTCAAACTGTCCTCTCCAAAGGCGAGATGTATAGCCTGTTATCAGAAATGAGGATTTCACTAGAAAACTAACGTCAAAGATAACAGATGTAATTCCATATAAAATGGTCGACTTGACAACAATCTAAGCCGTAAGTTTGATTCCTTGGCAGTTAAAAAACTGTTACAAAATGTTAATTCTCTCATCGAACAAAGGAAAGGAAACCTTGGGTTTGGATAAAGGTAATCCTTGAATTGTATAGGTTTCCTAAAATACCTTTCTTCAATTGTCAGGAGAATACTCGTTCCTCTACAAAATAGGTGAATATATGGCTAGCTTTTCCTTTTTTAGATGTATTTTTATGAAGGAAATGTAACTTTAGCAGAGCCGTAAGTAGAAAAACTTTCTGTGACACAATTTTTAAAGCCTTTTTTTCGGAATACTCCTGTCCTTCGGAGTTTAAATTATGTTTTATTTTTGTTTCATTAAATAAACGGTTAAGATAGTTCATCGGCTAACCGAGTTTCTATATATTGTCTTGAAACTTTGAGTATTTATTGTTAATATAGTTTTTCGTAAGACTGAAATTTTCGAGCACCTTGTCCATCTCATAGTCGAAATAATCAACATAAAAAATGCAACATTTAACATGAGCTATATGGAAAGAGCCATAGTTAGTTTAACATAACTATACATAATTTAAAACTTCTCTATATATTTTTCTAAAAACGAATATAGGATGTTTTATACATATAAATTCATATTTTTAATTTAATGTTTAAAATTAATAAAAATGAACAATAATTTTTTAAATACGAAGTACCTAAAACTATACTATAATAAATATTATAAACAGTGTGATGATGTTTGATACTACTCTATATAAACGCATGTAAATTGAAAAAAGTTATAAGAATAATCTTTTTTCGTATTTTTTGCTATTATAAAAAGTAACTACTCATATCAAATACATACCAGACTAATATTTTAATTTATTTAAACTAAAACACACTATTCAAGCTACTTTCAACGTATGTAGTATTTATAGTTTTTAATTAAATTAACGTTTTTACTGTTTTTGATCTGTTGTATCGTTTGTTTTAATTTTAGACTATTATAAAATCTATTTGTTTTTATTAATTTTAAACATTAAATTAAAAATATGAATTTATGTGTATAAAACAATTATCTGTAATTTAGTTTAAAAAATTGTAACCTTTGTAGGTATGAAGAAATACATATGATAAAAAAACTTTGAAAAAGCTTACCATACAGAGCAAAAAGCCAGAAGAAATTGAAAATTTTTATCGTCTTTCAATTTAAAAATAAGAAAACCTACATTCAAGGAAAATATAAACAAAAGGTTTAAGCTTCAAAAATAAAGTATTTTATATATATATATATATATATATATATATATATATATATATATATATATATATATATGTGTGTGGATGATTCAGTATTAATCCGGGAAGAAGAAAAAAATGCCTTTTAAAACAATCTTTGAAGTCCTGAGGAAGGGAATAAAATTTGTTGAAAGCTAGACTAACAAAAAAGAGTTTTCTTTTCTGGCCAACCATCCTTTTGCGTACGTCTGCAGGTCTACGAAATATGTTATTAAAGCAAGATAAAGGTGAAACAAGGATAAAATAAACTTAATAGATGACTTATCATTTATTGGGCCCACGTGGTGTAAGCCGTGTTATTGAAGCATAACTTCGATATTTATACACGATTCGCTATGTGGGACTGCATGCATAGTCAGCGTCAAAAGTTCAGGAGAGAAATAAGAGGCATGTCGTACAAAAACACACTGAATCGGGCTTTATACTTTTGGGTAAGACTACATCCCATTAAATGTAATCTGGCATTTCTTTATCCCCGACATACGATGAACTGGAGAAAAATGGATGACATACGCTACGTTTGAAAGTAGTCAAAGCGATGATAGATGAATTATATATACTTTTGATTAATTCAAGGCGAATTTCTCCATATTCCCTTGTCTGCCATTTTTGAGGTGGTTTTAAGACATTAACGATTCTCTAAAGTGCTTTGAGTTTTCAAGTATATCATGCTTTCCAGATTTAGTTAAGCAATGAGTTTTTCTATATTTTCAATTTCCAGATTTTTAATGGTCCTGGGAGCTTTTTGGTAGTACTGGTGGACTAGAAAATATCGTGGATCTCGAAATATAGTACTGGAAATTAAAAACTCTATGTACGTGTACATGCACAACAATTAGTTCATAAACATTTCCGATAATTTTTTACAGATTGTTTAATAAATTCCTACTTCTCTGGGGCAATATTTTAGATTTTTAATAACAGATCTTTCACGAATAATGTATCTGTTGTAAATGTATAAAAATAGTGAAAAATTTTTCTTTTGTTTTTTAAGTAGATGAAAAAAATATTTGATTAGAGACTAAAAGTAGGACGGAAAAAATATTCCCATATAATTTTGTAGTAATGATTGTGAATGTATTTGCTATAAATATACGTACCAAATGTAAAATATCCAAACTAATGGGGTAAATCATGTGTTCGACAATAACCCTGAGCACAGTATTGGGTCCACCCTGTATGTCCTGGCCATTTGTAACCGGAGTTGTTGGCGTTGCTGCTGGGGTTACCGAGTTATTTGTTAGCACTAGTGCTTGCGCTGCTTGTAAAGCTGCCTGAGCTGAAGCATTCTGAAATAGACAAAAAATATATATTAGATACATAATATTTTTCTGATAATATTGCCATAACATTTTGAAAAAATGTTTTACAACATTGAAACACATCATACTAATAAACCTTTTAAAAAAAGTAACAAATTATTTGTAAATTAATAAATACTACAAATGAAATCAGACAACAGAGCCGGGATTAAAGATTATGTGGGGATCCTGTGCATAAATTATGTGGGGGGCCAATATACAAATTAGTATTACTCAGAAAACACTTAGTAAATTTAATTGTTGGTCGAACAGTATGTAAATTTACCAAGAATTATTTAATACTTCATTTCGTTTCCATAACATGACGTTATCAATGAAATATCTCGACCATACTTCTGGTTTCGCCATTGCTATTCCTTTGGCGTTAGTTTCGAACCATTCCAGATTTATGTTGGTTACGATTGGAAAGATCGAAGAACTCATTGGTAGCCCATTAATATGACTGGAAGCACTACTAAGGCAACACTTCAATAAGTCCATCACCCCGTTTAGTGATCTAGATCCGGTTTAAAACTTAAACTTGTTTAATGAATCGGACTGTTAATCTTAAAAAATTAAAATATTTGCATTTATTACGGTTTTTGAGATCCATCCCTTCAATTTGTAGCACCCCGTAGAGTTAATTTTCGTTCCACAATTAGAAAGAATATGCTGTACATTTAAATCCCATATTTTATATGTACGTCGTAAATAATAAACCACATGAATGAATCGTATCTCTAATTGCGTAACCCACAAACAGGCATACGCTGAAATTTAACCCACCACATTCATTAATTCGCAACAACAAAAAACGTTTAATTTCATTAACAAACTTTACCGCCGTTCGGCAAAAAAATTAAATTCTTCTTTTCGGTGATTTTAATGGATTTCGCCACCAATTATAACATTTACCCTTCTCGTTTCGTGGTAATTACAAACGCTAATAGCTTGATACTAGATATTTCATTTTCTATTTATTTTTTTAATCAGCAACTCGATTCTGCAAATTGCTTTTTTTTGTGCGGAATCAGGTATAATTTTAATTTAACGAAATAAATTTTACCGGATAAAATACCAGTAATGTTAATGTTTAAAGTAGTAATTAAATTTATTCCCGGTTCATTTGGCTCTAAATAGCCGAAGTTTTAATGGGGCGTAGAAACTTTTTAATTCTTGATTTCCCTTTTTCTGTCTAGTTGGTAGTACTAGTAAAGAGTCATGGTATTTATATTTGAAGAATTTTAAAGATTATTTAAATAATTAAGAAAAATATTGTCATGTAGATAATGTAACCAAAAATATATTTCTCATCGTGACATCTTTTACAACAAACCCTTCGAACGACAATCTTCGAGAACCATTGTTTCCACTTGCCTGTAAACATCAGGATTGGTTGCGTTTGTAGTCGGGGGGTTTCGTTGGTCTTTTAATATAATATAATAATAATATCCTTTATTTGCCAACAAAATTATGATCACATAACAAAGCAACGTCAGAGGGAGAAATGTTTAACATTAAGAATTGTAAATATATCGATCTAACTACAATTAATATAAAAACTAATTGACATTTCGATAGCAACTATACACAAAAACAAAACAAAAGGAGAAAAAGACAGATACAAGATAATTTAAAAAAGTAGTAATAAGAGAGTTAGTTTAAACTGAACAAAGTTTTAGAGTTTGCAAAATAAGATATTCCAATTTAAAAGGAATACAATTTTTACACACAAAACAAATGCATGAGAAAAAACCCCCCAAACAAAAAATATTAAGTTAAAAATATTGACATTACAAAAACTATTCATTAAAATTGAAAGAGTAAAAGCACCTATCAGACAGCCATTCATTTACGCGTCTCTTAAAGCAATTAATCGACTAGGTAAGCCAGATTTCTCTTGGTAACATCCTTACGGCTTTAATCGCCATATAGTATGGTCCCCTCTCATAGAAGGTGGAGTTATGTAAAGGTACCCTTAGGTCATTCGCCCCTCTGGTAGTCATAACCATGTTTCCCCCATAAAGCTGTCTATTCAGCGGAAATAATTCCGTATTCCTTCTGACAAACATGATTAAAGATCTAAAGTATAATGAGGGAACAGTAAGCAACTTAAACTGAGTAAAAAATGGTCGACATGAAGCTCTTGGATGTAGGTGGAAGATGCATCTTATTATGCGTTTTTGAATTTTACATAAATTAATAGCCTTTCTTGATGATCCCCAAAAGGAAATACCATAAGAGATAAGAGATTGTATTTGCCCAAGGTAGAAAAGCCTAACAGTCTCTGCAGTGATGACGTCACGAAGCCTTCGGACTACACCACACAAATTGCTAAGCCTAGCCCCAAGAGCTGAGATATGATGTTCCCAGTTTAAAGAGGGGTCCAAGTGAACACCCAAGAACTTAACCTGTTCCAAAGTAGGTATAGATCTACCCCCAAGCCACACAAGCAGTGACTCAGACCTTGTTGCATGCTTTGAAAAAAGAATAAGGCCAGTTTTATCTACGTTTAGAGTGAGGCCGTTATCAGAACACCACTGCTGCATTTTCAATGCAGAGTTTGTGCATTTCCGAGACAGTCCCGCCATAGAAGCGTCCGCCAGAATCACTGATGTGTCATCAGCAAACTGGCAAACGCTATCCGCGGCCAATCCATCCCCCAGATTGTTTACATATATTAAGAATAATACGGGTCCCAGAATGGAGCCCTGAGGTACCCCCTGCAACAACTTAGTTCTATCTGAAAAGTAATGATTATTATTTTTAGCAAAGAAGACTGTCTGCTGCCTATTCGATACGTAGGATTGCAGAAAACTGGCAGCAACACCTCTGACCCCATACGCACCAAGCTTTGTCAAAAGCAAGTTATGATCCACAGTGTCAAAGGCCTTAGACAAATCAAAATATAGGCCTGCCACTTTATCATTTCTATTGTTGAATGCATGAATTTAATACAAAATGTTTTACAACAAGAGTCTCATTACTTATAGCCACAATTTCTCGATTTCCCTTTTTCTGTCTAGTTGGTAGTACTAGTATAAAGTCAAACTTTGTATTTACATTTGAGGAATTTTAAAGATTATTTAAATAATTAAGAAAAATATTGTTATGTAGATAATGTAACCAAAAATATATTTCTCATCGTAACCTCTTTTACAACAAGCCTTTCGAACGACGATCTTCGAGAACCATTGTTTCCACTTGTCTGTAAACATCAGGATTGGTTGCGTTTGTGGTCGGGGAGTTTCGTTGGTTTTTTGAATGCATGAGTTTAAAACAAAATATTTTACAGCAATAGTTTCGTTATTTATGGTCACAATTTGTACAGTCCTGTCAATACTGATGATACAACAGCAACTTTGTAAAATTAATTTTTAAAAATGGATATTAACTAAAAATTAATTTAGAGTGAACTTTACAGGAAGGGTTAACATTTGTGAGATATAAAGCAGCATATTCGGATTAGAAGTTTAAAAATTGATCAAATTGATCAAAAAGTGGTATATTTTTGATATTGCGAAAATTCTGACTAGTATATTTTAACGTACGTATGAGTTGAACGTAGTGTATTATACAAACAGTAGACAAAAATGCCATATTGCAGTTCGGTCACATTTTTAAATAATTTTTCTTTGTACTTTGTTAAATGTTAAAATGTAGCGGCCTGAATACCAAATTAGCCGACTTGTTTCACTTCGGCCGTTTAAATAAAAAAGATTTTCACAACTTGCGCCGTTCGAACGAAATAAAAACCCACGGAGAACAAAAATATTATGAAATTAAGGGGAAAACAAAAAGACCTAACAAAGCCTTTGTTGTTATTGTTATTAATTCGAACTAACCCTGTTTGGGCGGCTTGTTAAAATCTAATATAGGCCCCCGAAACTTTTCAGGTTTATTCAGAACGATGAATGGAGAAGAATGGGCTTTCTTTAGAAAATAAAATTTGCTTAAGATTTTATTGTTTCTTCGTAAACTTAAAAACGAGGGGAAGCCATTCTCGCTAGGTAATATCGAATAAAGATTTTTGGAGCATGTATTTAAACTTAGTTATATCTCAAGTAAATTGAGAAAATAGCAAGAATAAAAAAATATGAAAAGTGCTGGATGTTGGTTTGGATCTGATTATGACTCATGGATACTACGAGAAGATAATGATCCGAAATACCTTGTCGCCTTTGTCAGGATTGGGAAAGAAAAAAAGGCATTACTACTACCGAGTGGAATGCTTCTTCGCCTGATACGTAGACTGTGGACAATTATATCACTGAATTATGCGGAGAAGTTGGTGAGCAGCATACTCTGGTGATGTGAATCAATTATGATCACATGTTCAGGATAGAGTCCAATTTCATTTTTTAAAAAGTGTTAATTTGCTTAATTAATGTTTTCTTTTTAGTTAGTTTTTTCAATCTTTTTAAAATACGTACATGTACTTCCAACATTTATTTTCAAAACTGTTTTATTATAGCAAATTGGTGTATGCATATAATTGAAAAGCTACCAAATACATGCAATTATCCGATAGAAATATTTATGTTGTTATAACGTTGATGACATAAAAAATCGGAAGCGATGTTTACAAGTGATGTCACTTTTATAACACTTACACTACTTTATAGCTAGTCGCCATACCACTAGAAAATGTCATGTTATAGTATTAGACCACAAACAAAAAATTATTAAATTTAGTTATCCCGTTTTCAAGAAATTTGGGAAAAATCAATAGCAGTATCGGATATAACTAAGTTGGCTTAAATCGACCTATTTTGACGTCATGAGCTTTTCATTAAACTTTGTACACGTACTTTCCGGACATCTTGTAATAGACCAGGGCTTATCTGTAAAATATCGGGTTTCGTGGATGTGAAATGAAACATGGAGATTTTTGCATGAGAGCCTTCAGAATAACCTTAATAACGATAAATTTGATATGCGTACTTTCAAAAAGTTGGGCAACATTGTTTTTATTAATAAAAATATAAAATTAACGAAAAAAAAACGTTTTTTTTTCAACTTTCCTCTCGTGTAACTTTGAAGGTATTCATTTTAGAGGAAAGTTGAAAAGGAAAAAAGTTTCATAATTAAATTTGCCATAAGATAGGGCCAGTCGAAATAGCAATTAAAAAAAAAGGTCAAAAAAGCAGGTTTTTAATCAATTTTTTTCGACTATTTAAATTTCTCTTCATATTAGAGCAAAAAAAAAAACTTTATGCCATAATAAAATAACGCGCTAAAATTCGTTAGGGTCGAATCGATAGTTTTTACACAATAATTTTGCAATCCGATTTCGTTTACAAAAACTGACCATTTTTCAAGTTTGTCTGAGTCCAAAATATCACGTTAACGTATTTAAATTTATTTTCGACAATAGCAGGGAACTCAAGTTTTCCAACGCTTTTTTTAGAATCAAAATCGTATGATTTGGAGGCCCTCAGGAATTGTTAAATACATTGTTGATACTTTTGCTTATAAACAAATAGATTATTTCTGCGAATTTTCATTGGATTTTTTGCAATACATGGTTTAAAAGACACATCTTTTCGTGAAAAAAAAATTCAAATCCGTCAAATGGTTTCCGAGATACAAATTGTCAAAGTTGACAGCTTATTACGGTGAATCTATAAACAATACATACCTGATTCTTGTACCAAAAACTTTGTCTTGCCGAGCTCTTTTTTAATACAGATATTTAAATGTTTATGTTATCGGAAACTTTAATAAAAAGTGAAAAGAATATCGCCCACGCGCGTAAAAAATGAAAAAAAGAGGGGTGGGGAGCTCTCATTTTAAAATTAAATTCGAAGATTCAAAATATGTATCTGAAAAAACTTTTGATTTTCTCGGCTTCTAATGGAGCGATTTGGATAATTTTTTTAAACCGATGTACCGCGAATAATGGAACTCAAATATCATAATGCCATGTGCCCATCATGCATTCATTTTGTTATAAACAAATTACGTTCTTTATGCATCATACTTACAGCATACTACACTCTATAGTATTGGACTTTCCAAGCGAATCTTTGTTTATTAATATAATTAAGCATACTATAACGATATATATTTACTTTAATTATCAAAATTGTTTAAACAATCATTGTTTGAAAAAAATTTTGGTGTTAAATTATTTTATTCGTAAAATACAGATAAAAATAAAATAGTTATTCTTTATAAATTATGTTCAAAAAGTTCAATAAACACTAGATATTATATTACCAACTGTTCTATACACACGTTTGTCCAAACGCCACACCAGAATTTTTCAGATCATCTAACAGTGAAATAAGCTGATTGACGATTTTGTCATATTTAGTGGGGTTCATTATGGTTGGAAGATTGTGCATATCCAGCAGATATATTTCCAAAGATTTGGCATAAAGAAAATGACGGGTGGCATTTAAATATGGCAACATTCTACGCGAACTTTTTATATGCAAATCCCAGTTACTATTCCTTTCGGCAAAAACGAATTGTTTCATAATATTCACCTATACGAAAAAATTAAGAAAAATATTTGATTAATAAGTAAATATAATAATGAAAACGACATTAATTCAAATTGAAAATCTTGTTTCCAAATTGACTTTATTTGCATGTTAATTATACATACCATGTCGTGCACATTTATAAAAAACAATTTTTGATAACACTGTAACCAGTATCTTTCCACAAACAGGGACACATAATAACTACATTTTAGAGCATCATGCTCTCATCTCCGAAAATATTATATCTCCAAATATTTGTAGAAATATTGTATTACTTATAACTTAAGAACTATTAAGTTTTCATATATGGTTAATAAAAAATAATTATTTATTATTTTGATCAGTATTTTACGAATAAAATAATTTAAAACCAAAAACAATGATTGTTTAAACAATTGTGATAATTAAAGTAAATATATATCGTTATAGTATGCTTAATTATATATATATATATATATATATATATATATATATATATATATATATATATATATATATATATATATATATATATATAACAAAGATTCGCTTGGAAAGTCCAATACTATAGGGTGCAGTATGCTGTAAGTATGATGCATAAATAACGTCATTTGTTTATAACAAAATGAATGCATGATGGGCATATGGTATTACGATATTTGAGTTCCATTATTCGCGGTACAGCAGTTTAAAAAAAAATGATCAAAATCGCTCCATTAGAAGCCGAGAAAATGAAAATTTTTTTCAGGTATGTATTTTGAATATTTTCGAATTCAATTTTAAAATGAGAGCTCCCCACCGCTCTTTTTTCATTTTTCACGCACGTGGGCGATATTCTTCTCATTTTTTATTAAGTTTCCGATAACATAAATATTTAAATATTTGTATCAAAAAAGAGCTCGGCAAGAATCAGGTCTGTATTTTTTATAGATTCACCGTAACAGGCTGTCAACTTTGACAGTTTGTATCTCGAAAAACAATTGACGGACTTGGATTTTTTTTTCACGAAAAGAAGCGTCTTTGCAAGTACTTTTAAACGATGTATTGCAAAAATCCAATGAAAATCCGCCGAGATAATCAATTTGTTTATAAGCAAAAATATCAACAATGTCTTTAAACAATTCCTGAGGGCGTCCAAATCATCCATTTTGATTCTGAAAAAGCGTTGGAAAACTTGAGTTCCCTGCTATATGTCGAAAATAAATTTAAATACGTTAACGCGATATTTTGGACTCAGACAAACTTGAAAAATGGTCAGTTTTTGTAAACGAAATTGGATTGCAAAATTATTGCGCAATTGTAAAGTACTTGAAATCATTGTCTCGTATGGACATAGAAAATAAATTCTCGCAACAGAAAAACCTATAAAATCAAAAATATATTTTAACCTATTGTTTTAATGCCAAACATTAAATAATTAAAATTTGTTTAATAAAAAGCAATTTCGTTTAATGTACACATAAATGTTATTAATATTAATATTATCGAATTTTAAAAGGTATTTTAAATTATTAAAAGCCTAACAACCATTTTGATGGAGCTGCAATTTATATTGTTCGGCCCAACCGAAATATTGGAATATTGCCAATATCACAATATCAGCGAAGTTACAAATTTATTACATCCTCCATTACCTACAACAAGTCGCTGAAGTTTCGAACAATTATTTATTCAACAGGGTGGTCTGCATAGTTTATAAACTTCGGAGTTTAACGATCTAGTTCTGCTGTCTTTCATTCCGGTAAATGCTATTTATTTTTCATTAATAAAAAAATTCCCAACATTTCTTAAGATAAAGTAGTCCGGGCCAGATGGATTAAACTTTTAATATAAGATATTTTGGCCAAAAGCTGTTATCATTGGCACTACCAAATTTTAAGGTTTTTATATCAAACTCGATGGGAAAAAAGTACAGGCAGTCCTCGACTTACGTCGTTTCGATTTACGTCATTTCGAGTTACGTCGAACAATGTTTTGACACTATTCCTCAAACATACGTCAATTGTTTCAATTTCCGGCATAGGAGAATTCACTTGTCGCGAAGTCAACGTCTGTGGTCGGGCAGGGCGCGGCGGCGGCGAGCGGGGATTACCCCGCACATGCCGCTGACGAATTTCTCTAGGTAGTTTATGGACAACGGACAATCGAGACGTAATACATTCGTTTCTTTGCATCTTTGACATTTTTTGTTAATACATATTTAAGTGAATTTAAATCTTACTAGGCCACCTAAACAAGACAGTAACAGTAAAGTGAAGAAGAGACTAAGAAATACAATTACAATGAAGGTTAAATCTAAGATTTTAAAACTCAGAGATCGCGGTTGTTCGACTTCATCTATTGGACGAGAACTTAAGTTATCACGCACGACTATACAGACAATATTGAAAGATAGAGAAAAACTCCTAACAGCTCTACCTTCCGTCTCTTTAAACAACACCATTATAGGAAAAAAGAATGCTTTAATTTGTGAAATGGAAAAACTCTTGCACATTCAAGATCAAACTCAGCCACGGGTTCCTCTTAGTTTGGCTATTATTCAAAATAAGGCACTCAGTATCATCAACACACTGCAAAATAAACGTGGCGAGAATAATAGTGAAGAAACAAAATTTTTTTCTGCCAGTCGTGGATGGTTCATGTGCTTTAAAACGAGATATTCGTTGCATAACTTTCGAGTGCAAGGAGAAACTGCTAGAGCCGATCATGTGGCTGCTCCTGGAATATTAAAGGAAATTATCGAAAGTGGAGACTATTCGCCTAAACAAATTTTTAACGTGGACGAAACTGGTTTATTTTGGAAAAAAATGCCTTCCCGCACTTTTACATCGCAGGAAGAGAAGTCTATGCCTGGGTTTAAAGCGGCTAAAGATCGTTTAACATTGTTATTGGATTCGAATGTTGAAGGTGATCTCAAACTGAAACCCCTTTTGGTTTATAGGTCTGAAATCCGTGAGCTCTTAAAAATTACGTCAAGAATACTCTTCCAGTCATATGGAAGGCTAATCCAAAGGCATGGGTTACAGCAGTACTTTTCGAAGAATAGTTTACTAAGCATTTCATACCTGAAGTGAAACAGTACTGTTTCAACAATAATTTGGCTTATAAAGCTTTACTTATTTTGGACATTGCTCCCGGCCATCCTGTGCGTATTGCCGATATCGATCCTCAAATCAAAGTTTTGTTCCTGCCTCCAAACACGACTTCGTTGTTACAGCCTACGGATACTTCTTTTAAGGACTATTATCTCAGAAGAACTTTTTCACAGGCTGTAAAAGCTAATGAAAAAGATGGTTAAGTACGTATTGTTAATATTACTTCTGCATTACTAATTGTAATGTCTAAATTCACACTACCCTTTTTATGGGGAACCTTTAAGTAAACTGGTACCACGATATTAATCATTCCATATCTTTGAGGCTAATTTTGAGTAGTGGAACATACACACAGTAGAATTTTAATAGAATATCAAATCTATACAACCGACGCATAAAATATTGTTAAACTGCATGTAGCAACTGGTCGTGTCAGATTAATTTCAAGACAGCCTCCGGCGGGATATAACGCAGATGTACATACGTAGCTATACATATACGTATTCAGAGAACACTGGCGGGCCGGAGGTTATAGTACATTACTCAACTTTTACACTGCAACAAAAACAGCATTTAAATTAACGGGGCTCTTGTTCTAATGACAGATAAGTCGATGGATTGATGTGAATCGTTTATTATTGGCATAAAGCTAGAAATTGCAGGGCCACGTTTGACATTTTAGACGGTATAGGTACTCAGAACGTTATGAATGACATACTTGTGTTGTATTTTCAAAACTTTCTCTCGGCCAAAAAATGGCATTAACATTTTCGTGCGATTATTTTTTTCCATAACTTTCGACATGGTTTATCTTAACAAGAGTCCATCGATGAGCTTAAATTTGTATACGGCGATAAAGCACCTACAAAAATCACTGTATATCTCTGGTTTAATGGAGTTAATTATGACCATCGTTCGCTCACGGACGAGATGGTTGTAATGCAAAAAATCATTGATACTGGGCGTGAATTGATCATGCAAGATTGTCATGTGACATATCGTGAGATTGATTTACACCTGCCGCAGCTAGAGTACACAAAGTCATGGCGAACGGTAGGGTCGACACAGCAATGGCAGTCGGAAAGCCAAACGATAGCTTCGCGGAGAGTGAGGAGCAAAAGAGCATTACTCTTACTCAACAAAGCAAGCTTAGCATCGCGAATGATGTAATAGAAAATCACGAAAGGCCCACCAGAGAAGCTATAGCAAAGGCCAGACACATATGCAGTAGCAGTCGTTTAGAATGGACAATGAACACCTTCCAACCACTTACAACCCCAGGAGTTGATTTAATAATTCCGGCCCTACTCCAACGAGGGCAGGACGAGATTTTACCACACATAGTACGCATCAGTCAAAGTAGCCTGGAATTGGGCTATATACTAGAAATATGGAGAAGGGCCAGAGTCATCTTCATTTCGAAAGTAGGGAAAAGGGACACTACACACCCTAAATCCCTGCGACCCATCAGTCTCACACCGTTTATTTTAAAAGCAATGGAGAAAGCAGTGGATAATTATATCAGAACAGAAATTCTTGAACGGGTGCCACTGTACCATCATCAACATGCATATCAAGCGGGTAGGTCTACGAAAACCGTATCGATACAATTAATAGATGAGATTCAAGAAGCACTGAACAGTAAGGAAACTGTAATATGTGCATTTCTTGATATAGAAGCGGTTTTTGACAACACTCCACATTAGAAAATAGAGGCAGAGATAGGACATAATACTATTTTCCTCTGTAGCAGAGGATGTCCTCAGGTGGGAGTAGCCTGTCCACTTATGTGGAGTTTAATTGTAGATCGACTCCTTTGTGATCTGACTGACCTCGGCATATCTTGTCAGGGCTATGCTGATGACGTGGTCGTGATCCCAAGAGGCAAATTCGGGAATACCCTCTGTGATATAGTTAAAAGAGAGCTTGAACACACTAGGGAATGGTGTCAGATGATGGGACTAAATATCAACCACACCAAAACTCTTCACAAGGAAAAGAAACCTCAATCTCAAAATTTTCAAAATGGATGGGAACGTTATTTAGTGGAAGTCAGAGGTTAAATATCTGGCACTGACTCTAGATAATAAACTTCTCTGGAATAGAACGAAAAGTCCTTCGGACTGTCGTTGTTGTAGTGTACCTGTGTTGAAGAATTTCTTAGTAGAATTTCGGGTGAACTCCAGAATAGTAGGTATCTGTTACTCTCTATGTAGCTGTGTATTTCTTAGGAATCATGGGGTATTGACTGATATGTAAGATTTTGTTTTGTATTTGGTAAAAAGAATAACTTGAATTTTTTCGGGATTTGCTTTACAAATAAAAATCTCAAGAAATCAAACAATCGTTTACCGTTGCTTTGTTTACTATGATGTGACGTCACACGTGTTGCGTGACTACCGTTATTACTCAAATTGGGTTTCGGCGCGTTTTTTTACAATTCAAAATTAATTTTTACTGAAAATACAATAGTTCTCCAAGAAATACGTATGCAGTGTGCATACGTATTTATCCAGTCCACTAAATAAACTAGTAAGGGAGTAACATTATATAAATACTAGCAGTGGTACGGAAGCAAAACAACCTTTCCGTTGACTTAAACAGGACAAACAAATAAAACTGCAGTAAAAGGGCCTACAAGGGGAGAAAATGCCACGAAAAACATTTAAAACCTAAAATAGATAGCTTAAATAGAGAACTGTTTTCGATCTAAACGACGGGCTAAAATTAGTCCGTAGTCATTGGCGCGGCCTATTTATCCTCCGTGAATTATTTAGTAGCACTTTACATTTAGTTTCACTAGTGGCTCCTCCTTCCAGAAGTGTGCCAATTAAAGTTTTCTAAAGATTAAGGTTAAATCGGATATTGAAACTGAAATTGATCACCTTTTTGTCCTAGGTAATCTATTAAAGTTATGATACGTTGGTGTTCTATTATCTACAACGTATTTTTGGTAAGTTTTTACAAATTTCTAGATTTATTTTTAATTTTCAAACGCAATTTTCTTCTGTAAAGGTAATTCGTAATTCGTTTATATGAAATAACACTGGTCGACAGTAGTTTTGTTGAATGGATAGCTGTTTCTTATGTACTTTGCTAGTTCAGTTTTTTGTAATTTTACATATATTAAAAATATATGTTTCACAGAAAGCAAAGTGTCTTGTTTGATGTAACTCTATTTGCTTGGGGTTGTATTAAAAGCAGGTTGCCAACAACGTATGATAATATGGATTCCAATAAAGATGTCAACTATACAACAGACCTGTCAAAACAAATCTAGCGAACTTGAAATCTCAGCGCGTCGTTTACGTGAATCACTTCTGTTTGGTTTAGACCTGCGTGGCGACTTAAAAGGTATTTATATTAATTTCTAGTGAACTACTCATCTTAACTCTGCGTTAGTGTTTATTTTTTTACGAATAGATTTCTCAAAATGCCGCAAAATTGCTAAAACCATCCAAACAATTTTTGAGGTATGTGGTGAACTAATTTTGAAGTCCCAAAGAAGGAATACCGTTCCTTGATAAAAAAAAAGGCAAATGAATTTTATTTCGGGTGGGCCCCTCAGATTTTCTGGGCGGCTAATGTAACATTAGTTATTGGTTGGTGTAACGGTCGCGACATATGTCATTTGAAATTTCAATGGTTTGGAGGGAACCAAAGGACTAATCCACGAAGTGACATTTCTGCATTACAAAAATTGCAGGGATAATAAGCAAGACCAAGAAGGTCATTAAATATCCTAGCAGCGATGAGCTTGCAATCCCAGCGCCATTTGAAAATTGGAGTTTACGTTTAGAAAACTCTGGAGATGATCATTTACAAATAAGCCCTGTAAAAAAAATGACACTAAAGACCCAGATTTTGGTGAAACGTCTACAGAATCTCATAAAATCAATCAAACTGAACGCAATGATCTAGTTCGTGATTGAAATTTGTCAAAGAATCAGGCATAATTGTCGGCGTCCAGATTAAAGGGTTGACATCTCCTTGAGAAGGAAACTACGATTTTTTTCTTATCGTCGACGGGAACAAGACGTGCTTGTTCTTAGCAGAAGGAAATTTAGTGTATTGTACTGTAAGGACAAACAAACAAAAATCAAAATTAAAAATAAATAAATATGGAAACATAATAGCAGATAAAAAAGAGATTAGAAAAATAATTTTTTATTTAAGAAAATCTATATAAACACCAATACCTTTTTAAAAAATCGTGAAATATGGTTTAAATATTGAACCGGAAGAACAGCCTGAAATAGCTCAAGTGGAAATAAGATAGGCTCTTCAACAAATGAAAAACGAACAAACTCCAGTGAAGATTGCATAACTATAGAAATGCTTAAGATGGGAGATAATACACTCGAACAAGCATTAAAAAGTCTGCTAAACACATGTTTAATGGAGCTGAAGATATGTGAATCTTGGAAGGACGCAGAGATAATTCTACTTCATAAAAAGGTAAACATAGCAAACAGAAAACTATTGGACCATAAGCCACGTGCACAAGCTGCTAACAAGGAATATAACAATAGGAAACAAATTTCAACTTTTTTTTTGTTTCCAAAACTTTACCCAAGTAATTAAAAATATTCATTCATAGGCATACGATATGATAATGAACATACAAAACACAGATAACAATATATTGTTGGTTTAACAAAACCAATTAAATAGCACATTTTTATCATTGAATCTAAAGTTTAGACACTCATTTTGCGCTTCCTAGCCTGCCTTTTAAAAGCAGCCTCTGGGTTATCTCTCGTAATAGTTTAGCAATAGTTGACTAACATCTCACAATTCCATTTTCCCTGATACCTCCTTTCCATGTTTGAAATATCCTGGTGAAACCTCTCATCGTGCTCGTCACTTACAGCACCACAATTTTCCGGAAAGTAATCCAGATGAGAATCCAAGAAATTACTTTTCAAGGACATATTATACCCTAGGTTTTGGTAACACGAAAGAAATTGGGCAACCAGGTCTTTATAGTTTTCTGCTTTTATGTTTCCCAAAAAATTTGTTGCAACCATTTTAACGGCATTCCATGAGTTTTTTTCCTTGCCTTCAAGTATGGAATCGAATTGCGCATCTCCGAAAAGTTTCCTAATCTGGGGATCCACAAATATTCCCTCTTTAATTTTAGCGTCACTTATTCTAGGGAACTTTTTTTTTAAATAACTTAAAGCACGGCCTTCCTTGTTCATGGCTTTCACTCAATTTTATATGAAATGGCGGTAGTAAAATCTTTTCTGGGGGAACGCGCTGGTTACATTTTTCTTTCCTGGCTAAAAATACTCTGTCGGTGGCCAAATTTTCTTTCTGTAGTGATCCGTGCTCGACTGTCCCATTCGCAGAGGAAGCAACAGTATTTGGTATAACCTAGCTGCATTCCAAGCAAAATCGTCACAAATTTGCGATTTATATCTTTCATATTGTATGGTCTCCAGTAACAATTTCAAATTGCTATAAGTTTCTTTCATGGGAACTGCATGACCAAGTGGGACTGAAGGCAACTTGTTTCCATTACGGAGTAACACAGCTTTAAGACTTACTTTTGAGGAATCAATGAAAAGTCTCCAGTCTTTTGGATCATAGTCCATATTTAAAGTTGTCATTAATCCTCTACAGGCTACCTAATTGTTTTTCATAATAAAAAACGGTGTTAGGTTTTTCTGACGGCTTCGGTACACAGAAACTCATTTCATTTTGAAGTAAATTCCATTGTTGCAGTCGAGAGACCAGTATTTCTGTTTTTTTCTTGGGCAATTCCAAATCCCTTATAACGTCACTCAATTCACTTTGACTTATTTTGTGAGCCTTTTTACTGGGAAGTTCACAGACAAAATCGGAGTCTTGCGAGACTGATGGGCCTGCGACATTTTTAGGCATACTACCGTTTGAATCCGTTTGATCATCAGATATATCCTGAGGTGGATTGGGTACAGGCAACTCGTCACTATGGGACACTGGGCTTATGGCGGATTGTAAATTTGAATACTGTATAGCAGATATTTTTCCGAAAAGGCTTTTTTGATGGGAGGTGTCAAACAACAGTAACAGTCGGTAACATGGTCTTTCGGTGCTCGCCAGACTATAGGAACAGCGAAGGGCATCTTACGCTTTTTTCCACTTAGCCGGCCACGAATGTTGGACGCACATTTGTTGCAGCAGATATGGGGAGCCCAATTTTTATCCTGGTCTCCAACTTTGCAGCTTAAAACTTAAAACTCAAAAATACAAACAGTTCTCGATCAACTAGAGGTTGAAATACAACTAACTAACAATATAGGATTTATGTTACCTTTATTTGAACCCCTTATAAAGTACACATGGTGTAATAAAACCAGATACTTCTCATTTTATGGTTCAAGTGTCTCATACATTAAGGGCAAGTAGGTAAAATTATCATATTTAGCACGTATCTATGAAACCGGGCCAACTGAGGCTTTTACAAGACAGATTGTTAATTAGTATAACAAAATAAGTAAGCTTTTGCTATTTTGGTCTCCGAAACATTTTTGCTGTTTCCCAGTGTAACACATCGACTCTAATCAAAATTAGACTCGAATCAATTAACAGAGCAAGGCGGATTTCGAAGAGTATTTGGCATTAATAGACCATATATATATATATATATATATATATATATATATATATATATATATATATATATATATATATATCATAAAGTAAGCTGGGTAAATACCGAAATCTGTAACTATTCAAACTACATCAAAGACCTGTATGTGTGGTACAAGCAGGCAAAAAGTCAAGCTGTGGATAGAACATATAGGTCAGAAAGAAAGATTTATCGGCAATACCTATCTGATTATCATAAAAATTTGAATGATGGTAAGATTATTAATTCCAAAAATAAAATTAAAACTGCCTTGAATATCCTTAATACCGAATGCAATGGGATCAAAAAGAATTACGATATAATCCTAAAAAAGATGAACATGTTCATAGTGACCCAAAAGATATTGCTGAACTATTTAGCAGACAGTTCAATGTACACAATAATTCAAATCTTAACCTTACGTTTCAAACTGAAGTTAATTATCCTACAATATTTTTATCACCAGTTAATTCCGATGAAATTTTTCGAACATTTATGAGTTTACCTAATAAATTTTCAGCGGGACTGGACGACGTGCCCGTATATGTTTTAAAATTTATCGCACACTGCATAAGTGATCCCTTAGCAAATATTGTTAATGAAAGTTTTGCCACACAGATCTTTCCCACTAATCTCAAGACAGCCGAAGTGATTCCTATATTTAAAAAAGGGGATCGCCAGTGCGTCAAAAATTACAAACCAATCTCTCTGCTTCCAGCAGTGTCAAAGGTCTTTGAAAAAGTTATATATACTATAATATTTGAACATCTAAACAGACTCAATATCCTGAGAAAAAATCAGTTCGGCTTTAGACCTTCACAAATCTACTGAAATGGCAATATTCAATATAATTTCCTATATAAATGAAAGAATTTACACAAATGATAATGTGGCAGGCCTATATTTTGATTTGTCTAAGGCCTTTGACACTGTGGATCATAACTTGCTTTTGACAAAGATTGATGCGTATGGGGTCAGAGGGGTTGCTGCCAGTTTGCTGCAATCCTACTTATCGGATAGGCAGCAAACAGTCTGCTTTGCTAAAAATAATCATCATTTCTTTTCAGATAGAACTGAATTGTTGCCGGGGGTACCTCAGGGCTCCATTCTGGGACCATATTATTCTTAATATATGTAAACAATCTGGGGGATGGATTGGCCGCGGATAGCGTATATATATATATATATATATATATATATATATATATATATATATACACAATTAGAATAATCCTAGAAAGAACAACAGAATAAAATATACCAATACTCCTAGCATTGGTGGATCACAAAGCTTTTACTGGGAAAAGCTGTTAAACAAGGCGATGTTATATCACCAAATTATTGACGTGGGCACTGGAAAATTTAGCCCTTTAGCTATTCGTCTTTTCACTGTGCCATATCAATAAATAGCACAATCTTGTTATCATTATTGAACATCTGTGCCTTTTAAGCTGTTGCTCTGTTGCCAGACGTCAAAATTATTAATATGGTGAAGGTAAAAATATCCAAAAAGTTTTTAAGGTAAAAATAATTAAAATTAGTGTTTTCAGAAAAAACTAATACATGTAACGTGTTCTTAAAGGAAAATGCTAGGCTTAAGACAAAATTCAAAATGTTCATTAACAAAAAAACATTGTCACAAAAATTTAATTTTATTATCCTAAGAAAGCGTTTCCTGCAATACCTAGTGCATTTATACGTTCCAAGTATTCTTATGAATAATCCCAGACATTGAATGAGCAGAATTGATACGAAAATGAAATCAAACCGTCACTCTTGCACAGTAAGAAAACACAGAAAATGTTGATAACCATTAATTAGTGACTGTTTAACGGCAAATTATCATCCGGACAATCTTTCAATTCGAGTAATTTGTCTTGCTAACTTTATATACATAGAATACTGTCTATAAAATGTTCAAAGAGATTAAAATAGGTTAAGTTAGAGAAGAATACCAATCCATAAGGGTCTATAGCCATTCTCATGGCCTATTTATTCCCGTGAATTATTTAGCGGCACTCTCCATTTAGTTTCTATGGTGGCTTTGGATCCGTCGCGTTTGTCCCAATTAAAGTTTTACGGGATTTCGTTCTGTTCAGCAGTCACGCAGTTGTCGAAGAAAATAGGCGAACCCGAATACACCCGCTGGCGGCCGTCTGGGATTTCACTAATGAGCCCCGAAACCCCAAAATGGCTCCGATTGATTTGAGGTGGCACTTTGCTAGAATTGTTAAATTTAACAAGATAGACTGATTTTTTTTGAAATCGTAACATTTACCAAGATAAGATAATAAGTAATAATGGATCTCGATCGTTAGAGTGGATTTTAAGAGTTTAAATTGGAGATTCAACTTAATTTGTTTTAATGACACGCATTGGAAATTAATAATTAATATTTGAAGTGTGTGAAATGTTCCAGTTATTTAACAAACTGTATAAAACTGGAATATAATATAAAAATATAGAGTTAGTAGAAGTGCCGTGTCAGAAACATTATTTAGTTGTACTGTAGGTCGAAAAGTGCATTTGCCCGAATAGCCCAGTCAATAGAGTTAAAAAGAAATGCTAATTTTGCAAATAAATTTAAAAGCAACCTCCCTGCACTACGATTTGAAGTTCATAGATGACTAAAACAGAAAATCCAACTACAACTGAAGATTGATTTTTTTAAAATAATAAAACGGTAAAAAAGGTGACTTTTTGGTTTTTTGCTTATATTGTGGAAAGTATGGAATGAATCGCATTAATTTCAATGGACCATTTGTAGATAATTAAAAAACTTACAAAATGGCTTTTTAACGACCCCCATCGGACGATTTTTTTTCGAGAAAAGTAGGAAAAATACTTATAAATATTTTTTATTCATATCTTTGGTAATTTACAATATTTTTCGGGAAATGATAGTTTATTGTGGATACTTTAAACAGGCGGGAGATGAAATTTGTCACATTAGTAGTTTTACCTAGTTGTATTATAAACAATTTGGGACATTTTTTTGTCAATGCTACCATATTAATGTGATAGGTCCGATTTGAATTTATGGAACGGATTCTAAAAGTAAAGACCATGAACTACAATTCGTCCATCTCAGATTTTCTTATAAAGTTCTTGAAATATGATAAAAATGGTTGCGAATATAGCATCATACGCGTAAACTCGCGTTCGAAGCCCAGCGAAGCAGAGGAAGTGGGAGGATACAAGCAGCGGAGGAGAAGAGCCGCGAACTTCACATATGCTAGGCACTAAGACTACATTTCATATGTGGACACGCATTGGATTTTTATTTCAAATAAATTTTTATGTATGTTTAATAATATTTTATTTAAACGTATATATATATTTTATTTTTTATTACATATTGTGAATCTGTTATTTCGGGTAAATGCAATAGCAAATAAATTAATAACTATCATTATCATAATGATGAACAATTTAAATATCGAATAAAAAAAAATAATGTAAAAATATATGCAATACAAAAAAATAAACCCAAGTTGTACGATTTATTCGTGCCATTTCATCTTCAAAACTTATAAATAATTCTTACAATCATTCTCATATATAATTTAAACCGTTTAAATAAAATATTATTAAATGTACACAAAAATATTCTCCTCTGTTGCTTGTAATTACCCACTACCACTGCTCCGCTCGTTTTCGGACGCGAGTTCACGCATATAACGGTATTTTAAGAAGCAGGGCGACGAATATTAGTTCATAATCTTTACTTTCAAAATCGGTTTGGTAAATTCAAATCAGACTTATCCGGCTAATATGGTGGAATTAACAAAACAAATGATCTAAATTGTTTGTGTTGCAATTATGCAAAAACTACTAATGAGACAAATTTCATCTGCCGTCTCTTTCAAGTGTACAGAATAAACTATCATTTTCCGAGAAATCTTCACTTAATATTATAAATTACCAAAGATATTCATTTAAGAAAAAGTATTTTGTAAGCGTTCTTCCGAATTTTCTCGGTGAAAAATCGTTCGATAGGGGTCTAAAAAATATTTTGCAGATTTTTTAATTATCTAAAAATGGCCTTTTTAGAGCAATGTGATTCATTTTTTTCTGTTCCTTAATATAAGCAGAAAACCAAAAAGTTACCTATTTTTGCCGTTTTTATTGTGTACAAAAAATTCTGATGTTTTAGTCATTTAAATTGTTTTATATGAAAAAAATCTCTATTGATTGGGCTAGAACAAACCATGTAAAATCGCGTATACGCACATGTAGAATAATAGTCAAAATGCCCAGGTAACGATATAACGATTTTTTTGCTTCATGACGTATAAAATATTTTAGCGGTCGAGTGTAGCTGTATCTAATCACGCAGTTCAAATATTTGAACTTAAAATTGATAGTTCGGTGGCTTGTTTAGTTTTCTAGCGTACGAAGTTTCGCGCGAAATAATTTAGCTCAAATCGGAGACAGGGCTGAGGCTGAGAGAGGAAGTTTTCGCTTCGAGCTCTTGGCTTCATCATCATGTTCAAATATTTGTCTTAATAGTTTCGAACATGTTACTTACTTACCGTCGTTAACTTAGTTATTCGTGACAAATCACTGTGAAACGTATAGAGGAACTTATTTTTATAAATTAATGTGATATTTACCTGCTATAATTTGAAATGTGTCTATATATAAACAATTTTCGATTAAAAAATAAAAGCAATTATTTGCCGACTACTAATTCAACATTTGAAATAACTAAATAAAATAGTGTTATGCTATAAAGGGCAAATGTTGAAATAACGGCGTGCAAGTACAAATAAATGCTTTTCATTTTTTCAATCGAAAAGCGTTCGTCTGGAGAGAAAAAGTCAGAAGAAATCCGGAAGTAAACGGAATTTTTGAATTTAAACAGTGGTTATGGTTAGATGATGTTTGAGCTTGGTGGCGATTTATACCACGCCAAAATCAATTAAGTAAGGAATTTGCATTAATTTTGTATTTTATGGCTTCACGAGTACATTCGATTGGTGTGAAAATTGTTGATTGCAACTTGCATCTATTGTAGCATAGTATATTCAATTAGGGATATATTAATGTATACTTATGATGAAAGTGTTAAAATTGATAACTGATAACCACAAAGATCCAGAAAGGATAACGATAGCTAATCTGAAAGTTAAGAACAAAGTAAAGAGTCAGAGGTCATCGTAGCATCCGTGAAAGAACTCATATATGGTTCAGGATTCATAGATTGGAAGTGACGTAAAAAATATTTAATTTTAAGATGCTAACGCGATACTTTTTTTTTGTTTTTTTTTTTTTTGAAAATCCATATTTCAAATTGGTGAATAAAATATCTCGAACCTACGCAACCAATTTTGATGAAAATTATATTTTATATTCTTAATAATATCATCTTCAGAGTAGTAAAAGATTTTTTACTGAATTCTGTATCTCTTTTTCATTTTTAACGTTTAATTTTAGTAAAAAATCAGAGTTTTTTTTAAATCAGCTGCCATTTCTATAAATAAAAAAATTTCCGACATTTTTTAATTCGTTTTATTTTTACTTTATTCACAAAACTATAATGTATTTGTAAAAAATAAAAATTACTTTATATATGTAACAGTGGCATCGAAAAGTAAATTAATTATATACTTATTATTTTGAGCGAAAATATGGCCTTACCCCTTAAAATAATCCCAGTCACACCTTTAGGTGTTAGAGCGTAGTTCTAAAAGAAAATACTCAGCATGCGAGCATAATAACCCTTAAATTATAGACCACTCAATAGAGACAAAAATAAGAGGTTCTGTGACATACATACTATCAGAGTTCGAGCTATGACAACACCCTAAAAATAATCAATGTAGTGATCTTTTCCTATGTTTACACTCTCAACTATGATCCATAATTTGTTATAAACAATTAAAACCAAAAAATCGCTTTTTTTATTTATAAAATCAAAACTAGGGAAGAAATCTCGATGGTGTAAACAAATGAATTGTGCAAAATTAAAATACCAACAAAATGAGCTCTGGATATATATAATTTGATCATTAGTAACCTAGAAACACTGGAAAATTCAACGTTTTTAAAAAATTCATATCTTCGTCAGTTTTTAAGTTGTAGCGTTGGTCCTTTGCGAAATAATAGTAACTTATAGGTACTTTATGCAGGCCAAAACAAGGCGCTTTGGGTGCCTTAATTTTTGCATAATTGCCAATTGAAATTTTTAGTGCACTATGTTTTAGAGTTCCTCGATGCATCATGGATGGTCCGACTTTAATTTTGTAAAAATATTTTGAAAGTAGATGTATCATTCTATAAGCCTCTATTTTCATTTTGCTTCAAAAAGTCTGTGATATAGATGAAAAATGTTAATAAACATGATCGAAAACGGTCGAGCGCTTAATGGTAGAAGAGTAGAAGGCAATGCGGCTGGTGCATACTATATGCGTACGAAAGGCGAAAAGGTTATTATTAACAGCTGCAGATCTATTAGTTTACTTTCCAATTTGGGGAAAATAATAATAAAAAGTCATACTAAATCGCATTACTAATTTCATAACTGAGAGAAATATCCTGCCTCCGGAACAGTTCGGCTTCAGAAGCAGTCACAGTAGCATTAAGCAGACCACTAGGTTGGTCTTATTACACAGGGCTTCAACCGGAAATTTTATACGGGTGCAATCTTTTTTGACATTAGCAAGGTTTGGCACAATGGACTTGTAGTCAAACTATAAGGCTGAGAATTCCAAGTCACTTAATATGACTGATCTCAATTTTTTTTGAGGGCAGAACATTCGTAGTGTCGTTATATGGCGGCACGTCAAATGCCAATCCAATAAGAGCTGGGATGTCTCAGGGCTCACTTTTATCTCCAACTCTTTTTCTGAATACGGCGGACATTTTGTCCGACATTTATGGTAAACTTTATTTATTTGCTGATGACACTGCGTTTGCAACGTCCTTATTTTGGGAAGACTGCAAAGGCACATTGACAAGTTGGAGAAATGGATGGCTGACTGGAAAATAAAGTTGAATCCTGATAAAACTCAGGCTATCATGTTTACCAGAACACATTTCCCGACTTCGTAAGAGCGGCTATCCATTTCAAACAGTGGCATTCCTTGGAGGGAGAATGCAAAATACTTGGGACTAGTCTTCGACAGGAGACCAATTGGCTATTAGATACCAATATCCTATCCAAAGCCAAAACGTCCTGATGGCTCTCTATTCGTTGCTATACAAAGATAGCAAGTTAAATCTAAAGAACAAGCTAACAATCTACAAGCTTTTCATCAGGTCTATACTGTCCTTTGGTGCTCCCAAGAGGGTCACCACAAACAGAACAAGATTTAGGCGACTAGAGAGCTCCAGAACAAGGTTTTCCGTAAGATCTGTGGAGCCTCATATTATGTTAGGAACACCATCAGACATAGAATCCTCAGATGTGACACCTTTACAACTACTAATCTGGGCGGTTTTAGGCTTGATTCTCACCATAGTGCCGCTCTCGATACGATCTCGGTTCGCTCTCGGTTTCGATACATTTTTTTTAAATGAAAAAGAGTTTACGATATCGAAATCTCCGCAAAAGCGATAGTGTGAATAGGTTCATTGTTTGTCCTGGAAGAATATTTTACCGGACCGAGAGCTTATCGAGAGCGGCCCTATAGTGAGAATCTGGCCTTACTCTTCCAAATTATTGTTTTAAAAGCCGAATCTAAAGTTATTCTTATAACGTTAAACAGAAGGCCTTATTTGACAAGAGTCTAAGGACCAGGTCCGACTCGGTATACAAAGAAGATCCAATAATATGCATACGACTTCCCTCCCGCTTTGCTAACCTTTTTTCAAGGTCAATCCATTTTCGGTCATGTTTGCTAGCTTTTTTTCACGCATTTCACAGAGTTTTAAAGACAAAATGCAAATATAGAATTACAAAATTAAAATGACGCAGCGAGGAGGGATGAAAAATTTCAAATGGTAACTGTGCAAAAAGTAATGAATCGACAGCGCCTGGTTTTGATCCTCATGAAGTATATATCTATTATTATTTTGCGACGGATCAGCTCTGCAATTTAAAAACTGATGGAGATATGAATTTTTGAAGAAACGCGAATTTTCCGGTTTTCCTGTATTTCTTCGTTACTAATGATCCGATCTCATTTTGTTGGTATTTTAATTCTCTACATTTTATCTCTTACACCATCGAGGTTGCTTCATTAGTTTTGATTCTATAAGCAAAAACCGACAAAAAACACAATTTTTGAAAACATAATAAAATATGACTGCCGATTGTTTTTAGTGTGTTGGCATAGTTGGTACCGTGTCACGAAAAACCTCAAATTGATTGGCCTATTATTAAATTATGGACTTGCATATTTTTATAGGCAGAATCACTAATCTACTATATATTGTATTTTCTTTTACAACTGAAGTGCCACCTTGTAGATAAAGTGTGAAGCTTATTCCAATGTGGCACATATTTTTTACAAAAATAATTGTAATGAAGTGGTTAAAACTTGACAAAAAAATAGTAAAAATAGAGTTTAGACAAAGACATTCTCCATTGAGAATGACGCCGATTACATAAAGTCCTAAAATACTTTAATTAAACGTTTACAAATCGAAAGAGTTTCTCGTCGATCTTAAATATTCAAAATAAAATTCTAAGCGAAACATACTCTGAAAAATAAGCAAAAGCAAGCATTAGGCGCTGTCTCATTAAAGCTAAATAACGAGTTGTCTAACAACGTGCCACCTCGAATCAATTTAAACCATTTCGGGGTTTCTGAAGCTCATTAGTTAAATCCCCAATTCTCGCCGTAGTCGGTTTGTACTGCCAGTTTGATAAGTAATGGGCCTGTCACAGTTTTAGATGTTGAAGTTAAATCTAAAGCGACAATGTTTAATGGAATAGAAGTAAATAGAAAATAGAATTTTTGATTCAAGATATTGTGACACATACAGGATGTTTACAGTTATCTAATAACTAAGATATTGCAAGAAAACGAATCAAAAAGCCGATGAATTTCTTACTTACGGTATTTCTGCAATAATTAATGAATGAACTTTTGATTTCTACTACATTTAAATTTACGGAACCACCATTTCCCAATGTCATCTGTGTTTTCCAAGTCCTCGTGAATTTTAGTTGGCGACATACTCTTTATCTAAGGTATTTTATCGCTGCTCTGTAAATCTCTATTTATATACCTATAGAAATTTCTATATAAATCCAGAGCATAAAAGTTGAGATCTATCTAGAAGTATGAGTCATTGATACAATATTCCTTTAGGCACATTATAATAAAGATGACTCATCGCGTGGGAATATTTGTATATATCAGGGCGTATCAATAAGTTATTTTCAGTTATTCGTAACACTGCCCTCCCTCCTAATTCTGATCGTCACAATCACCTTCCATATCTCCATGGTATGGCTACAACTTATGTACACGTTCTACTTTCATTTTGGTCTTTGAACTTTGTTGAATTCTATAAACACCGTCATGGATTCTTTTCAGAACAGTATATGTGGTCCATCAACTTGCTCTTATTTCTCTGTGGCTTCCATAACGAAACTCTATTACCTTGCTGGAACCCTGCCGAGTTTCCCTTGATGTCGTATAAACTGACTAATGCCTTCGGTACCAGGTATTTATAGAGTTTGTTAGAATGTTGAACTAATCCGACGTTGCTTCCAGAACTGCCATTTCGTCTTTCGTAAATGATTTTCTTCGTGCTTCCTCATATTCTGGTTGTTTCTTCAGCAATGCATCTGATTGGTTCGTTATCACGGTTCTGGTACAGAATAAATTCTTCGGTGCCAAACTTAGGGAAACCAAGGAAAATCTATGCTGACGAATCAGATCCACTCCCAGTATAAACTCATCTTCTATGTCGGCAACTAACACAAAATGGTTTAATTTTAGACTTCCAAGTTGAAGCTCAACTCGCATTTCTCCGACCACATCAGTTGCAGTTCTCAACATTACTTTTCTGGATAATAGTAGAATTCTAGATTTATTAACAAGGCTTGACTCTATCAGAGATACTGCAGCACCAGTATCAACAGTTATGATAATAGTAGTAGCACTGACTTTTCCTTTAAGTTGAAGTTGATTGTTTCTCATCTGAGCTGTACTCCATTTTAAATCAACGTCACAAGTGACTCTCCGAATAGGAAACTCTTTTCTTTCCTCTATTTTGCTGCAGTGCTTGTATTCTTTTTTCATGGTCTTCTTGAAATGGTATCTGCGTTGTTATGCAGTCTTCCTGGTCTATATTTGATGTTAAAATTATACTGTTGTAATTTTTCCCGGTTCTCTTTTATGGGGTCTTTGGATAGTGAATCAGACCTTAAATGTACCTGACAATCCCATCTCAGGTATCCAATTTGTCCCCATCTGTAGCACTTTATGTGCCTTTTTGCAAAATTTATTTTAATCTTTAATGCGATATTCTTCTTTTTCTTGTTTGTCCTGAAGGCGACGATCTTATTCTTCTTGTTTGTCTTTAAGACGACGTTCTTCTTCTTCTTGTTTGTCTTTAAGGTGAGGTTCTTCTTCTTATTTATCTTCAAGACCACGTTTTTCTTCTTGTTGTTTTTCTTTTCGGCGACAGTCTTCTTCTTCTTGTTTTTCTTTAAGACGACCTACTTCTTTTTTCCTGTTTGTCTTTTCGACGACACTGTTCTTCTTTTAGGCGACGGTCATTTTTTTCCTGCTTTTCTTTTAGACCACATTATTCTTTTATTTGGCGACGTGATTCTTCTTCCTGTTTTTCTTTTAGACGACAATGTTGTTCCTTTAGGCGACGGTCCTCTTCTTCCTGTTTTTCTTTGCTTCTCTGTTTGGCGCCGTTTTTCTTTTCCTTGTTTGTGTTTAAGGTAATGTTGTTGCATACATTCTATAAAATCAGCCAATGTTTTATTTATTTGCTCTATTTCGGCTATTTGCTGTCTAGTATTTACCAAAAAAAAGTTTTAGAATGTTCTCGAAAACTCGTTTCTAAACTACTTTTTTTGGTACAAAATTCATTGGTGAAATCTGTTTTTCGCTATCTCTTTTAATTTCCAAATAGAATGTTCTAGAACGTTGTCGAAAATTTCTAAGCTCTTTTATTGATAACAAATTCGATGGTGAAGTCCGTTTTTCGTTATTTCTTTTGGTTTCAAAATAGAATTTTCTAGAACTATGTCGAAATTTCGGTTCTAGACTTTTTTCTTAACGACAAATCCGATGGTGAAGTCTGATTTTCGCTATCTCTTTTAGTTTCCAAATAGAATTTTCTAGAACTCTGTGAAAAATTCGATCTTAAGTTTCTTTCTTAATGATAAATTCGATGGTGAAGTTCGTTTTTCGCTATTTCTTCCAGTTTTCAAATAGTTCTAGAACTTTGTCGAAAATTAATCTTATTTTCTTACTTGATAATTATGCTATTGCTTTCGGCACATAATAAAGATGACTAACTCATCGCGTCGGAATATTTGTATATACGAGGGTGTATCAATAAGGTACTTCCAGTTATTCGCAACAATATAATACATTGTGCTTATCAATTTACACGTTTGCCCTGTCGAGACATCTTGAATACATGCTTTACGAACGTTTAGTATGTGTAGGTCAGGGTGTAGGGTAAGGGTTGGCCCTTGTATATTGTGAATTTCATATTTATATTATTCTGTCGACTTAGCGTATATTGGAATAAGCTTTCTGAAATGTGAGTGGCAAAATTAAGGAAAATCACATACCTTCTATTTGCTATGTTTTGATCAACCAGAAAGAACATTAACACGAAACAAACGCTAGAGTTTAATAAGACTTTAATATAAATATTTCGGAGACAGTACTCTTTAAAACGATCTATTTGGTTTAATCGCAAAACGAACAACGTTAGCCCATTAGCCGAAAGCAATTGACGTGGTAAGAGACGACGTACAGACACAAAGTGATGTTTCCCCATTAAATGAAATTTAATTAAGCATAAGGTTTCTTTTGTGCATTGTTGATGCACCGAACAGGCAGGCCGCCGGTTCTTCGCTAATTAGCAATAAACTCGTCAAAAGAGAGAGAGAGCTTAAGCCCGCCTTCTAATCTGTTGTTAGTTTATGTTGTTCGAGTTTAGGGATTTTGCTCGGCTTTCAAACGATTATTATTTACTGGAAACAGAGGCGGGGATTTTGTGACCGATAAAGAAATGGAACAAATTTAAAAAATCAATACGCTTTTATAGTTTGCGGTTCATTTATCGTAATTTATTATAAAAGGCGTCTAACTATTATTTCTATTAATAACAAAGAAGGTACCTGAAGTATCATTTCGAACAACAAGTAATTTTCATTTTGTTTTGTAAAAAAATATCTCACTTAGAACCTGAGATATTTCAAAAATACTGTTTTTAGGGGTGAATTTTAGGGGCGGTTATCACCCCGTTATAATGAATCTCCGCAGATAAAAAAATACCTTTCTCCTATTCTTGTACCCTCTACAACATATTGAAGCTTCATTAAAATCGAAGCCGGACACTTCAAGTACCTTCCTTGTAAGATTAAATACGGTGTATTTACAGATTGAGTTTAAAAAGAGTACAATGCCTTTTTTTTTTATATAAGATACGGGTTTAATTTTTATAGAGAACATTTTATATACATAGACTTACATGTATACAGGGTATCTCAAAATCTCTAAGAATCTCGAAAACCAAGGGTTTTAGAGAGAAACTTTACACACAAAAGATGTAGAAAAAATTAAACGGCTCACCTTCAGTTTGATCTTCAAGATCATTTGAAGGTCAACTTGATTTTTTTTAATAAGAACCCTCATTTTTTATTGCAGAAACGGAAAGAGGGAGAAATTTTTCATTCAACGGTTAGACCGTAGCAGGGAATATCTGGTTTATCTGAATTTGATACCCATGTGACCGTCAAGGTCATTTCACCATCTGTATGGAGCACTTATTTGGACGTGAAATTTTACGCTCTTTTGATTTGTGGGTTTTAAAGTATGTATTCTCACTTAAAAAAACTAAGGTGACCTTCAAATAACCTCAATTTTCAATCCCAGGATCAAAGTCACCGTAGGATAGGCCATTTAATTTCCTACAACTTTTGTATTCAAAGTTTTTCTCTATAACCTTTTGCTTCTGAGTTAATAGCAGATTCTACATTAATTTGTGAAAAGAACAACCCTCAAATAAATTTTAAATGATATTTGACCCCTTATGTTTATTTATTTGTACAGCAAATTCATTCAGTCAGTTCGAAGATTAGATCGTGGAAACAGGCAGATAGAAAAAACCAGTGTATATCAATCCTGACAACGCCCTCTTTTTTCATCGAAATTGGTTGTCATGTCGAAGATTAGCTCATACAGACAGACAGCAAAGCAGCATATATATATATATATTGCGTTGAAAAACGTGATGCGGGACCTAACGTATATCGTCAGAGGTCTATATTCGTCGCCCACACACGCTTCAAGCAACTGCCCGAAGAGGAATTAGAATACTAATATTTTGAATATTTTGTTTGTTTTTTTTTTTTTTTTTAAATTGAAAATTGGTGAATGCGAATTGAATATGTTTTTTCTTGCTCTAATAAAAATATTCTAAACCACGATATGTATTTTTAATTTTTCCTTGAGCGCCCAGTTACTGTATCCTATCTAAGATAAGATAACAGCACTGTATTTATTCTTTGGATTAACTTAAAAATACATATATTATTGTTAACAAAATTTTAATAAATCTATTTTCTCTTTTTTAATCTCCCCTTAATATGACTAGCTCGCTTCCCCTGAAACTATCCCAAGTGAGTTCAGATTCTCATAAGTTAAAATTACCTTTTATCTACTGCCAATTAAAACCACTGAATTGTATTAACAATCAACATAAATTTATTATAAAACAAAATGATATTATTACTGATTATAAAATTATTTTGAAACACCTATTATCTAGATCATCTTTATTAAAATTAAAAATCAATTGCACCTTATCTCTACTGTTAAGTATAATGTCACTCCACTTAACTGTCAAGAGTTGTTTGACAAATATGAAGGTCTCGTGTTCAGTTGAAATGTATTACTTTTATTTATTTTAAAAATTAAAAAAAAAATGTGCAAAGTGCGGATTATTAATTTTTACAAGTGATTATTAATTAGTTCTAATGATTTTATAATGTCTAATATAAATGTGGTAATATTATTTTAAAATACCTTGATCCTTAAGTGTTTGTTTACTTATAAACAATTAAAAAGGTATATTTGTGTTTCCTTGTCTTCTTTTACCATCAAATTGGATTGGGATATTTGTTTAAAAATACCTACTATCAAGTAAGTAGATATTCTTTATTAAACACTGTCTTGGTTATTTTTGGAAATGTCCAGGAATTGTCTACTTCTAGGAAATGTTGGTTTTTACACCAGCCAGGTATATTTTCTTGAACTTTTATTTGACACAATCGGGTTTTACTAAATTTTCTTGATGTTAGTTGGAGTTGCTATTTCTTAATGACATTCAATTTAATTTAAATTATTTTTTTTTTAAATATTGATTAATCAAACTTTATTTAATATTTATTTACTTTTATAACCTTAAAAAAATATTTACTTATCAAAAACAAAAGATCTCGCACGTGGCTTTATGATCTTGTCGTGAAAATTTTAAGGTTATGTTTTGAGGAGAAACTTTTCTTTTACACCTCTCTGTAACAATACTTTTTTGCAACTGTCTCGAATTTTTGTGATTTTTCTTTCTATCGTATGCCATCAGCTGACTTAATTAATCATTCTGATTGGCTCAGCAGTTGAAGGCATCGGGTTACTTGATGAAAAATCACCCTTTTCTTGGCATTCTTGTCAAACAAAAATGGCTGTCAAGAATTTTAAAATTGATAAAATTTTTCCAATTTTACCATTTCCTGGATTTATCCAATAATATGCATGACAATAAATATTCTAAAATTAAACTATATGATTTTACCTATCTAATTATACATATTTTAGTCTTCCTAAAACAATTTTTAATATTAAAAATTATAAAACAAAATGTCTTGACATGAAAATATTGAAATATATAATTAACTAATTATTGAAAATTATTGTTTGAAGATGCTAAATTATGTTTTCTTAATATTAAAATATTAAATATTAGAATTTTCCTTACATTTTAATATAACTTATATTACTCCATTACTTAAAATTAATTTATAATATTCAATTTTAATGTCAATATCACAAATTTTCTTAAATTTATCCTATGTTTTTATGTGTTTTAATTAAAATTATTTTCTTAATACTACTGTTAACTGTCTAATTTATATTAAAAACAATTTAATGAACCTTTATTATTATTTAAAAGTACTTTTCGTAACTGGTTTCACACTATGTTCACCTTTTGTTCCTTTTCAAAACATTATTGTTGCAAAAACCGATCGTTATGTTTTTTATTTCACTTGAAGATTTTCACTCTTTATTATCACTTTACCTTCACTATCACATCTAATGTTTGTACCTTATTATTCTTATGATCAATTTATAATATGATCTTATTGTATTAATATTTATATATTGTTTATTTTACAATTATGTCTAAAAATTCATTATGAATTTAGCATTATATATGATTTTTTTAATCATGTAAGCTTTTAATTATGCTTTGGTCCATGTTATTTGTAAATATTAATGACTCTAATTAATTAATATATCTACTAACTACTTATTACTATCTAAATAATAAATTTATGTTGTATCTTAGATATTTTAATTGAAATTGTTTAGACTCGTCGAGTATTTATAATATGGTCATTAGGTCATCTTGTGTCGATTCCTATTCAATATATATATATATATATATATATATATATATATATATATATATATATATATATATATATATATATATTTAGGTTTATTTCAAAATTCAAAAATTTCGAGTTAGCGAAATCAACCTTGTGCAATGAAAAAGTACAGACTGAGTCAAAATAATCATTTTTATGTATCAAACCACCAGGTTTCTAGGTTAAGTATTCTTCACAATAAAACAAAAGAATAAGAAACTTTTTAAATTAAGTTCTACTCCACGCATAAAACCCTTTTTTATTTTTAATGACATTGCGTGTACGACAAAAGGGAAACTACATTTTTTAACATTACTGCTTTGTGTAATAACAGCTCCGCATAAGCTACTGTGAATAAAACTTTATTAAGTTATTTTTGAAATATTTAAAACCATAATAAAAATAACTTAAATTTATATATTTTTTTTAATAAACTATAACCCCTTAATTCACTAGCACGGTCTAACTTTAAGACCAGTCTAAAATGACAGTAGAGGGTTTGTATTGGCAAGTATAATAAGCCAAATAAGTTATAAATCTTAATAATACAAGGGAAAAAAATTGTTTGTATATATTACCGAACCTTCTAAAATTAAAACTTTTGTTTATTTTCAGGTGGCAACTATTTCTTTTACCGAATCCAACAAGGGCCAATGGCTTAACGACCCCGCAGACCATGCGGTGCGGGGGGGGGGGGCATCCTCAAGTCCCTTAATTAAAATGGATAAATACGAAGGATCAAGACGAGTGCAAAATAGTAGAGAGCATTCAAAAATCTGCGGGGGGGGGGGCGCACATACTCTTAGTGACGCCGCTAAGGGGGGGGGGTGCACAAGGGGCAAAAAGTGTTTTAATTTTTGCGATAAACAAACTACATGCAACAACAACTGTAAGAAATAAACTAGCAATATTAATATAAAGGTTTATTAGTATGAAAACAATACAAAAATTATATGTTTAACAAAGACAGTTTCCTTTTTAAACGTCTCTGGGGGGATACGTCCCTCCTAAATCCACTCTTAGTTTTTATCCTTAATTCCCCTATATAAAAATTTAAGCCATGACATATTTGGTACAAATTATAACAATATCATAAGCAAAACAAAACTGGTCAACTAGAAGATCTAACTTTCATGGCAACTAGATCGTGTATGTCTTAAACCTTCATAGGGAATGCAGCTCCAAATTTTAAATCAATAGTTAAATATATTTTTTAATCTTAAAGCAGCACTTTTTTTATGTCTAAATTCAATTTTTATCTTTACAACAGGCGGTTCTTAATAATTTTTGTTTTATTCCCCAATTTACTACGTCGGACTTACTTTAAAGCTGGTCTGAGTTCACAATGGAGCAATTAATTTGACAAGTGCAACAAAAAGTCTGTCAAAAACGAAAAAAAAAACGATTTTTTTATTATCAAACCGGCAAATATAGAAAAATCAGAAATTTTGTTTGTTTCCTTTTATCGATTTCATGTTTTATCCTTAATCTTAATATATAAATAATACATTTAATAGCAACGTCATAAGTAAATCATAACTGATCTAACTTCAAAGGCGGCAAGATCGAATTTAAAAATTAAGCCCTTTTCGTGAATCTGACAGTAAATGTCCAAGTAAAAATCTAACAAGTCAACATTTTAAAAATATACATTTTAAAAACCAACTATCATCTAAAGAGTTTAATAATTGCAAACATCATTTATCAAAATCCTTTTACGTAGAATATTTGTTATTACCTTGGTTGTGGAAACCCATTATTACAGTAATAATATTGCTTGCATTCTAAAAGAAAAACATCTATAATATTAACAATATCTTAGTAATCATAACTGATGATTTTGGGCTACACCAGACAACAAAAATCAGCAGGACCACTTTTTTTTTAGAATATTCACTAAACTTATTTTGCACAAATTAAAATTTCAAGCCGAAGTCAACACAGACTTCTTGATATGTTTATTCAGGATTCCACGATATTTTCTCACAATATATTTATATATATATATATATATATATATATATATATATATATATATATATATATATATATATATATATATATATATACGTAAAGAAAAGTAAATGAATGAAATAAATATTTTTTTTTTAATTGACGCTAAACCTGCAAAAGATGTTGTCCATAAAAATTAAATATTTGCTGAGAGATCAGTGATGGAAGTTTTTTTTTTGTTAATTACACTTATAAACTTATAGTAAGCATGTTATTATATTATTGCTCTTATTTTTAGGAACTATGGAAGAGAAAGATTGGGTAAGTGTCAAGAACTGTGATATGTAGCTAATTAATTTAAATACAGATCAACTAACATTAATCTGATATTGATATTATCTTTATTACAAAATAAAAGTTTAGATCAATTTTATAACAATGTCAACTCTACATTAAACTGAAAAGAAATATTCTTATGAATATAATTCACGAGACGAGAGTAGAATACTCGTATTGGGCAATAAATCGATGCATTACAAATTTTATTTGTAAATTAAAAATACAAAGTAACAAACTATTCACTTTATCGATATTTTCTCCCAAACAACCTTAACCAGTCACATATACGAAGTAAACCTATTCTTTTCGGAATGACAGCAAGCAGCAGTTGTTCGAAACAGAAACGGCGAGGGAAAAATAGGCACAGCAAACGATCGTTTTGTTTACGTCGAGTGGCCTAGAGCCCTCGTAACTGTCCCATTGGGACATTGCCTCCTTTCGTTTTGATTGCACGCGATTCAAGGCGCAATAACCGAGAAAGGAGGCGTCTTTCTTCCGAAAATGAGCCCAAATTAATCGTTGTTCGCAGGCGAAGATAGAACTGCAGCCGTTCTTGAGAAATATGAGCGCTTATAGACAAAAGGATACAGGCGAGAAGAACGTGACTTTGAGAGCAAAACTAAAATATAAATAAGTGAAATAAAAAGAACAACTTTAAATTTGTTTTGTTCTTAAGGCTCTTATATATTTGTCTACGATACTTCGGTTTTTAAATTTTCACAATTTTGATGTGTACAATACATGGATTAATAATTTTGTTGAGTTTAACGTATTATTTGGACAATATAACGTTGACTTTTTACAAGTTTCTTTAATTGAAAATCTTAATTTTGGTTAAAAAAAGAATTTAAAATTAATCTACAGGTTGCTTCTAGGCGAACATGAAATTACAACAGTTCTTAAGAAATACGAACACAAAAAAATAATATAAGTGAGGAGAACGTGACTTTAGGAGCAAAACTGAAATGAAGAGAACAACTTTAGATTTATTTTATTCTTAAAGTTTTTCCTTAATTTTCTATGATGTTACAGCTTGTTAAACTGATTATAATATATATATATATATATATATATATATATATATATATATATATATATATATATATATAATGTATATGAAGTAAAAAGCTAACAGTAAATGAAAACTTCACTCTATATCCTTTCCGTATTAGAAGTTGCACAGTTTGAATAAATTGCTACAAAATATAATTCATCCTATTCCATCATCATCGAAAAGAAAATCAAAACTTACCCTCCCCGTCACAGTGATACTTGCAGTGGCATATAGTTGTATGTCTGCTGAATGTGATTTCAGCACTACAACAGCATAATGTGGATATAACCACTGCTATTACATCTCACACGGAGGAATCCGTGAAAGCCGCATAAACATATATACGCCATCCGGCGGGAGGTCGGCGAAGCCACATTCAGTGTTGCATGCTTCCTTCTGATCTGTCCTTTGCACGAACAGGTGCATATCAGTACCCTGATGAGTCTAGTAAAGACGAAACATGTACCTCTGCCGTATCACTGTGGCGGGGAGGGTAAGTTTGGATTTTCTTCTCGATATGGTGGTACAGGTAGGCCATCATCTCGATGGTGGTGGAAAAAGATGAATTGTGTTCTGTAGCAATTTGCTCAGACTGTGCAACCTCTAATACGGAAAGGATATGATGGAGTGAAGTATGCTATTTACTTCATTTACACACGGAGTTGCATATAGTTGTACGTTTGCTCAATGTGATTTGTGCACTACAACAGAATAATGTGGATATAATCACGGCTATTGCATCTAACACGGAGGTATCCGTGAGAGCAGCATAAACACACACACACACACACACACACACATATATATATATATATATATATATATATATATATATATATATATATATATATATATAAAACAATTTTGCTTTCGAAAAAATTCGCAATTAACCGGAAAAAATTAGGTGAGTTGATTTTGTGACTAATTTTTTTAAACTAGTCAAATATAGCGTTAGAGATATTTCTACAGATTTTCGTGACCTTGTTTGCCTCGCGACGCGCTGTATTACAGTGGGGAAAAAACTAGCTTGAACTATATCTTGAAGTACAGTATAGGCCAAAAGTTTGAATACACCTAAAAAAAAAACACAACTTTTTGAGTTTTTTTGATTATTTCACGAAATCATCTTACTTTATTCACATAAGTTCATTATATTTAACATGTTTTAGACATTTTTTGATAAGTACTAATGTATTTTATAGGAACCAAAACTATTTGGAACATCGAAAACATGAAAAACGTTACTTTAACTGATTTTCTCAAAAATGACCTCCTTTGGCTTTTTTAATGTTTGTGGTTATATGGCCTCCCACGCGTCTTTCAAGCAATCCCAGAGACTAGTAAGGCTTGTTAGTTTTAAATCTCGCACTCGTCGGTGAAGTTCATCCCATAGCAGCTCAACGGGATTGAAATTGGGAGATTGAGACGGCCATTTCAATATTTGGAACACACTATTGTTTTGTTTTCGCTTTAAATAATCAGTACAATAGCGAGAAATGTGTTAGGGATCGTTATCTTGTTGGAAAATGAAATTACGACCGATCAATTCAGTCTTTTGCTTGTGTGCTGGACGAAGAAGTTTTTTTTTTGACGGCTGTACCCTTTCTTGTGTTTGACTGTAGTCAAAGAAAGTGGTGAATCCGAATATTCATTAATTTTGGCATGAATATTTGGCGCGGATCTGAATCGATCAACTTTGCTAATGTCATAAAGTTTGTTGTCGAGCCTCCGAGTTGTTTTTTATAGAACCGGACCTGTTTATTTTAATATTTACGCCAGCTTCTCGATTGGGCGTTATTGCTCTTTGAATTACAGTCAAAGAAACTTCCAATTTTCAGCGATATCCTAGTAAGAGTGACATTGTTTTCGCAAAATAATGATCTGGGCTCATTTTTCTGCAGATAGTTTCTTTCGTTTTGCCATTTTTCACTGTTCGGAATTGATTTTTTACCAAAACACTTACTAAATTGCCCAACATTCCAACTACTGTCAAGTAATTAGATTTGAGGTTATGTTGTGTCAATCGATTGTTAATTGATTACAAAAAAGTAGAAAATTTTGAAGTGTTACCATTTTTCAAATAATACCAAAAATTTTCGCTAAAATTATTAATGAAAAGGGTGGGTATTCCTAAGACCATCAACAAACACAATAAACTTAGTTGAATAAAGTAAGTTGGTTCCGTGAAATAATCAAATAAATTTAAAAAATTGCTTTTTTCTTTAGGTGTATTTAAACTTTTGGTCTGTACTGTATTTCAAGATATAGTTCAGGCTAGTTTACATTAGATATAAGGTGAAATAATCTGTGACAGTCTTAAAATTCCATGTTAGATTTAGATTGAGAATGCAGTTTGAAACACTGACAAATTGAAAATAAATATTGTTACAGAAATTCTTACTAACATTTTTTTATCCATTAGGTTCCTTTTGTAAAATAAAAATAGAGTAATATTAGCTATATAATTTAACATAATTATAAATACTTATTTAATAACATTAAAAATAAATCCAATATAAAATTCTTAATTATTTAAAAATTATTAGAAAATGTAAGCAAAATTCGACTTACATATGAGTGGAATCCCTTATGAATAATTTTATCTCTAAGTCCTATAATCTTACCAGATAAGTTAGCACTTAGAGGGCGCATGAATCTGATGCAGTAAACCAGGATTACACCAGCAGACAGTGAGAAATTACCTTTAGTTTACATATGCACAGGTAATTTGGGGGCTTTGACTAGCAATAGGTAATATTGGAAGTGTTAAGTGATTGGAGAATTGGAGAATATCTAATTTACTATGCTTTTTAATGTTTAATTCCACGTAACCATTTCTATCGCTGTAAAGGTATTCATAATCACTGTGATTTATTAAAAATGAAGTATACGAAGTATATACAGGGTGTTAAAGAATAGTTATGAAGAGAAGAAATCCAATAAAGGGAAGGTAACTCGTTATAAAAAATTTTTGATTGAAGTTTAGAGAATTTAAGATGATTGCTGTTTTTTTGAAGAATGAATAATGTTCTTTTACTAATGAAAAACATTTAATAGATTTCACAATACTAGACTAAATCGAATTGTTAATTTTCTATTTTAGAACTTTCAGAATTACCATTCTGATGCATAATTTATTTAAATAAATTAGCTGCTTCATTTAAACTCTTTTAAAGGCACAAAAATTTTGTCACTTTAGATGAAATAACTATTAAAAAAAAAACAAAAATATTAAAATTAATTTACGATCAATAAGAACCTACAAAAATAATCATATTACAATGGCAATTTAAAGTGTTTTTGTAGGAATTACCCTATGACAAAGTTACCTCAGGTTTTCATGTAGTAGTTAACAACATATAAACGTAAAGTTATCATAGTATAGTTTATGAGAATTCAAAATTACTGGAATACCTTAACTCGAACGCTATCACCAATCTTGCAGGAATATGTTTGTGGGAAAGTTTAACTGTATATCTTGTGTGTACTTAACAAACTTGGCAAATCTACTCGTAAACAACTTGATATAAATATACGTATATGTTTGGTATTAGAAGCAGGTACAAGCATAAAACTACATTAGAGGCTGGAAAATATTAACTGTGTATATATGTAAGTTATGGATTAAACGTATCAAGAAGATGAATTGGTATTTTTGAATAAATAACTCATGAAACTATAAAGTAGTTTATTAGTTTTGTATTCAGGGTGAATCTCCGGGAACTTTATCGATCGATCGATCGATTGTGGGAAAACTATAATTAGGAAGAATATGAAAATTTGACTGTGTACTAACGTGAATGGGGGACAGCCGGCTAAAACAGATGTCAACCTATTTATTTTAAATAAAACACCCTATACATTATTGCATTTTTGATTTCTACGTAAAATTCTAGACATATTTTATTTATAATATTTTAAACTTAAGTCTCACTGTTTTGGACATATTTAAATTTTTATGTAAAAAATTACGTTTGCTGACCAAAACTTAACTATAAATTTTTCCTATAAGAAAGTCTTTGTTATTTAACTTGCGTTAGTTTTCTTGTAGATAAAGATCGACTTTAGTAGTCTTTTTATGATATTTTGAAAATTATTAGCACAGAGTGGTCAAAAAAGAAGAATAAAAATTATATTTAAAAAATCGTCAAAAGTCAATTTTTTCAAATAGAAAGCACCTATTTTTATAATTTTATCATATTAGGCATTAAAAATAAGGGTATCTTTGTATAAGGTTGTCTGTTCCAAAAATTTGTAGTTTTCAAAATGTTGGCAATTCAACATTTTTTTATTGTAAAAATGCTATAAGGCTCTTAAGTTTTGGTATTAGTGGGCCATGGCGACGAGGCGTGGCGAAAATAAAACAATGGAACCCTACAAAATTGTCACTATTTGTTGCCATTTGACATTCATTAATAATAATCATGCCGGGGCGATGAAATTACACGCACAAAGATTATTTAAACTTATTTATTATTTATGGAGAATGTGATAGAGTTATTTCAAGAATATGCGATACATTCGCGATCCGATATCCGCAGAAACAGAAACCAACACCACCAACTGTTAAAAGGATTATAGAAAACTTCAAAAACTTTGGGTCCATAAAAGCAAAAAGAAATAGAAAGAAACCAGTTGTTAATATGGAAACTACAATTTTAGGATATTTCGCTGCATATCCGACAATATCTACAAGGCAAGTAGCATTAGAGTCTGAATTATCTCAAACATCACTTTTAAGGATTTTATGGAAACACAATTTTCATCCCTGTGTATATTTCATAGTTCAACATTTAAAAGGCACTGATTTTCCACGAAGAGTAGAGTTCTGTCAATTTATTTTACTTCGGTCACAAGAAAATGCTGTTTTTTTGGCTAATTTTATTTGGGCGGATGAAGCCAAATTCACAAAAAATGGATTATTTATTCGACACAATTCCCACTATTGGAGCGACTCAAAAATACATCTATTTAGAGAATTAAATTTTCAAGAGTCTTGGCAGTTTAACGTGCGTTGTGCTATAAGAAATGACGGCGTCGTCGCTCTAGAATTCTACCAAGATAATCTAAATGGTAAGTAAGCCATTTTTAAAGACTTCTGGATAAAAAGTACTTTTTTTAATATATAGGTAAGCGCTACTTCGACATCTTGAGAAATTTGGAAGTGAACTATTGAGATAACTTGCCGCTGGCTGATCACAGAAATCTATTTTATCAACATGATGGGGCGCCTCCACATAGTCATTTAGTTAACAATCATCTGCAAAACTTGTTTTATGATCAATGAATAGTCAAGAACAGGCCACATCTTTGGCGTCCTCGCTCCCCCGACATAACAGTACTTGATTTTTTTATTTGGGGGACAATCAAAAATAAAGTATACAACACCGCATTAACCACTATGAAAGATTACATGCAGTGCGTCAAAATAGCATTTGAAGAACTTAATCTTCAGTCAATAACAAGAGCCACACATGAAGAGTTCCTGCTTAGGTGCGAAAAATATTTGGAAGTTTAAGTGCGTCAATTTGAACATTTACTTAAATAATTTTTGTAACTTTATTTTACCAACAGCTGGTTTATTTCTATTTCTTTTAGCTTTTATAGATCCAAAGTTCTTGAAGTTTTTTATAATCTTTTTAACAGTTGGTAGTGTTGGTTTCTGTATCGCATGTTCTTGAAATAGCTCTATCACATTCTCCATAAATAATAAATAATTTTCATGCGTGTAATTTATTCGCCTCGGCATGATTATTATTAATGAATGTCAAATGGCAAGAAATAGTGACAATTCTGTAGGGTTCGATTGTTTTATTTTCGCCACATTTCGTCATCATGGCAAACTAATAACAAAACTTAAGAGCCGTATAGTATTTTTACAACAGAAAAATGTTGAATTGCCCATATTTTGAAAATTACAAATTTTTGGAGTAGATAACCTTATACAAAGTTACCCTTATTTTTAATGCTTAATACGATAAAATTATAAAATTAGGTGCTTTCTATTTGAAAAAATTGACTTCTGACGATTTTTTAAATATAATTTTTATTCTTCTTTTTTGACCACTCTGTACTAATAATTTTCAAAATATCATAAAAAGATTACCAAAGTCGATCTTCGTCTACAAAAAAATTAACCCAAATTAAATAATAAAGACTTTTTTAAAGGAAAAATTTATAGTTAAGTTTTGGTTCGCAAACGTCATTTTTGACATAAAAATTTAAATATGTCCAAAACGGTGAGACTTAAGTATAGAATGTTATACATGAAATATGTCTAGAATTTTACGTAGAAATCAAAAATGCAATAATATACAGAGTGTTCCATTTAAAATAAGCAAGTTGACATATACTTCCGGTATAATTGGAAGTGCCGCCATCTTGAAAATCTTTTAGTCAACTGTCCCCATGCACGTTAGTACACTGTCAAATTTTCAGATTCTTCCTAATTATAGTTTTCCCACAATCGATCGATAAAATTCCCGGATAATTATCCTGTATTTTGTGTTAATAAATTAATCAAAAGTACGATTTTCATTTTTACTAACTGTACATGACCATAACATTTTTGTAAACGTTCGTCTTTACAAATTTTAATATACCTGCAACATAATATAAATAAAATACTAAACATTATATCACTGTATGTAATTTTTCGTGTTATCAAATTGAAAATATTTGGCATTTTACAACGAATTCTTCCTTACTGACATGCCTTTAACTGCTTTATACTCTTCCCAGTAAAGAAGTAGTTCTTTGTGGGAAAAATATTTCATTTAAAATTTTTAAACATATATTTTAACGAAGTCTTTTTTAACCCTTGACGAGAAAAAGGGTTATGAGTATGCCCATGTTTCTTCTTGTATGTCTACCTGCAGCATCGCAGCTCATCGGAGAAAGTTCTTTCTTTTTGTTGAAAAGCCTACATTTGCGAGAATATGTTAAATCGTACCGGGTCAAAATCGCAACCGCTGCTTCCACGATATTCAACATTTTTTTTACAGTTTTTGAAGAGATCTCAGCCTTGGTAATAATAAGAAGTTTCAGTTTATTAGGCCGGAAATTTTTAAAAATTTGTAATTAAACATAAATGCTTCTATAACACTTGAAAATCTAGTTCTGTACAGTTACACTGGGGTATACAGGGTGATTCAAAAATCGATCACGAAACTTAAGGGGGTGATTCTACTTGACAAAATAAGGGTAGAGCTTCATATAATTTTTTTTCAAAATGTCATTCGTTTTCGAGTTACAAGCCGTCCAAGTTCAAGTTTTTATTTTTTGTTTTTTGAATTACTCGCTTACAGGAAAACCGATTTGACTAATATTTGAAAGATAGGCTAAGTCTTCTGCGCTTCATCATTTTAGTAACAATTCACATTGATTGTTTGCCGCTAGATTATAAATTAAATAGTTTAAAAAGCGAATTTATTTGATGTTAAACTGACAGCTCTAGTATACTTTGATAGCTATTTACCTGGTAGCTGGTGGTAATGAAATGAGAAAAGTAAATTTACCACTTAATTTTTAAGGGTGATTTACGTCTAAACCGTTGGGTTTAGCGATGTAAATAAAGAGCACCTTTTTTAAAGGCCTGGCATCAGTCTTTCAGAAATTATGCCAAAAACTACTGTAGCTGTCAACACTAAAAAATTATGACAAAAAAACAATTTTCAATGTAGGTAAAGTGCCCTCTAGCGGCAAACAATCAATGTGAATTGTTACTAAAATGATGAAGCGCAGAAGACTTAGCCTATCTTTCAAATATTAGTCAAATCGGTTTTCCTGTAAGCGAGTAATTCAAAAAACAAAAAATAAAAACTTGAACTTGGACGGCTTGTAACTCGAAAACGAATGACATTTTGAAAAAAAATTATATGAAGCTCTACCCTTATTTTGTCAAGTAGAATCACCCCCTTAAGTTTCGTGATCGATTTTTGAATCACCCTGTATAAAACAGTAACCCAAACGGTTTCGTGCAAAGTGTATCAGTTTGAGTTTTTGCACGAAAATGGATATTAATTCCTGCTAAAAATAAAAATATTGGTGAAATTTGAACAGTGAACATGATCAATTTGAGCTTTATATTTTAATTCTTTGTACAAAGTCTAATTATATTTGGTTTTCCAATTTCTATTTTTCTTTTTACATTTTCAATTTTAAAAAGTTCTGCAAATAATTGTAAATTGGGCAAAAAATATATCTTTCATTTAATAGAATTGATAATATGAAAAATTTATATATCAAGCACACTACTAGTTTAGAATCTTCTTTATAATTCCCGATTTATGCGATAAACCGAACTAAAAAGAGAAAAAACATATTTTCCCTGTATCATTTAGGTACTTCTATGTTAATTGGGTCTTGTAGCAGATTAATTTTTAAGATATCCTTTTTATTAAACATGCTTTATTTAAAGATCACTGCCGAAAACAAAATTTTATTTTGTACGAGACCTTTACCTGTTGCCATTTCTATAATGGAATTCCTCGGCATACATTAAAACCTTTCTAAATACGAGGAAAACGACTATTTTATTCAAAAGGTAATTCGGAGCTCATTGTCAAATCTGTTTGGTGTGAGATCGTGCCGTCGGATTATCTTTTCCTTCATCTCTAGTGTCCCGTTAGGGCTCGCTAAAATCCCTTTGCGTAATCACCCTGCTAATCTGGGGATCTTTACGAAGACCATGATGTTGTGCAGGGAACATTATTAAAATAATTAAAATGTGGGGAAGGGCGTATCTTTGCTGGTAAATAATAGTAGGTAACATATTATTCTACGCAAATACTTATATACTGTGAAAAACAAAAAAGAAAATTGTAATTCGTTTAAATTTAAAAAATCATAAATTGTTGGTCATAAATACCGAAGTTGTGAATAAATAAATCTAAAATTTTAAACTTAACGATGTTCAACGATGTTATAGAGGGGGTGAGGGGATAAGGGATGGAAGCATAGGAAAATTGCAGTGCTGTAAACTCAAATGAAAAAGATAACATAAAATATCCGAAGGAAATGATATTTTAAGTTGTTTTATGAGCATATAATAAGTTGTCCAAAGTTATATTATTCTATAATCTATCAATAATATTTAATTAATAAATATTGAATGTGGTTTGGCAACTGCGCATACATTTGGTATTTTGTATATTCACTTACTAAATAATCATATTTTGAAGTTTCATACATTTCCAGACAAAAATATGTAACCATTGAACATTCTTAAATAAATTTTTTATTTACCAAATTCATGCTCTTCTTGTACATATTTTTTTAGTTGTTACAGCTCATTTTTTCAAGAACTGTTCCCATTCCAACTTCGCCTTCAAACAATGACTAATTTGTGAGGATTTAGAATTTTTTCTTCGAATTTTATTTTTTCTTTAATTTTTGTTTCCGGAAATTTTGAAATAACAAACTATGCGCCCTATAGCTAAAACTGTGAAAACTGTAAAGCTGAAATATTATGTAAGAACAGGTTTATAAACTGCTTTTAAAATCACAAGCGTTTATACTTCTCAACAATTCTTCCAATTTTGTAGTCACCTACAGATAATGACTAAAGTGGGCTTATTTACGAATTAAAAGATAGGATAATCGATATAATAAGCACCTCACACAGAATAGCTAGCTTAGCTCTATGACTATCAAAATGATACACCATTCAAATCGCACAAGTATACGCACCAACCATCTCCCTTTCACAAGAAGAAATAGAAGAATTCTACAAAGAAATAACAAAGGTGCTAAACAATACCAAAAGTCAATTTAAGTATCTAATATATGGGAAATTTCGGATTTGGGGAAAAAAATAAAAGGGGAGGAAGGAACTTATCGATGGCCAACACCTACTTCAAGAAAAACCTTAATAGAAAATGGACTTGGAAAGCTCCTAACGCAACTGCCATCTAAGTAACAATTCGGGACGCTATCAAGAGCCTATCGAGGAAAAGCTACAAGATAGCACACATTTAAAGGAGACGATCTTAAATTGTGCGAAATAAATTGGAGGATTACCATATTAGAAAAATGCAGAAGATAGAAAAAATTACAACAAAAGGTTTGTAGAAAATGTAATCGGAAATCGTAAAAGCTACAAAAAGACCAAAAGTACGTTGACAATCGACAGGTAACAGATAACAGCACTGATAAAGGATAGTGAAAAAATCATAAATAGGGAAGAAATAATAGAACACGTAACCAAATTCTATAAGGATCTATACAGAGCACCAGAAATACAAGAAGTGGGGGAAGAGGTAACTGCAGTTCAAGAAGACGTTCCAGATGTTCTTGAGGATGAGGAAGCTATTAAGCTATTAAAAGCATGAAGAATGACAAAGCAGCTAGGAATGACGGTGTTACAGCTTAATTTCTAAAGCACTCTGGAGAACCCTAGCAAAAATATATACAGACTGTCTAAAAGCAAGGCATATTCCGAAACAGTGGATTAGTGCCAATATAATTTCATTCGCAAGAAAGGAAACAAGGAAGATATCAGAAATTATAGACCAATTAGCTTACTACCAGTAATATAATAAATATTCAGGAAAATAATTAACAAAAGAATATAGAGTACCTACGCTTGATTATGCACAACCTTGAGAACAAGCAGGCTTTAGAAATAGTTTCAGTACATTGGATCATATTTAAACACTAAGAGAAATAACGAGTCGCACAAAAGAATATGATCTACCAAAGCGCCCGCATTCATAGACTTTAAGAAAGTTTTGGAAAGTATATCCTAAAGCAGTTATAGAAGCTCAACTTGATCAAAAAGTAGACAAACCATACGTAGGAATGTTAGCTTGCATATATAGAGAAGTCATAGCTAGAGTAAACATATGTAAAAACATCCCAGGATTTCATATCCAAAAAGCAGTTCGACAAGGAGACACAATATTCCTGAAGCTTTTCACAGCAATCCTAAAGAATATCTTCCGGAAATTAGACTGGGATAACAAAGCTCTATGTACAGATGGAGAACACATAAGCCATTTAAGACTAGCTAATGAGATAATTCTGATTGCTAAAAGTCCTGAAAAATTATAAGAGCAAATTAATGACGACCTCGACACAATCAAAAAATGAAATAGGTCTAAAAATGAATCTAGCTGGAAGTAGTGTGGATGAATATATATATATATATATATATATATATATATATATATATATATATATATATATATATATATATATATACCTGGGAAAATTAAAACACAAATCGGGTTCATTACTTCCCGATATCAACTAGCGTGGTTAGCATTTTGATGATTTAATATAATCTTTAAGTCTAGAATGGCACTATGTCTCAAGAAAAGAGTATGTGATCAACATATATTACTGGTCATGACATACGGGTGTGAAAAAATATTAAGAAGGAAATAACTACAAAACTCCAAGTTATGGAAAGATGCATGCTAGGAAAAACTAAAAGGGATCGTAAAAGAATAGAGGGAATACGACAGAAAATCCAGAAAACTGATGTAATCGAAAGAATAAAATCCCTACAATGGCAATGGGCAGGACATATAGCAAGAAGAACATACAATAAATGGACCACCAAGACAACTATGTTTATCCCAGAAACGCCAAGAGACCATGGAGATACCGAATCTCAGATGGGTTTTTGCCATCAGAAAACCGACAGGAACAACTTGGTCCCAGACAGCTAAAGATAGAAAAACATGGGCACAAATGAGCATAAATTACAAGAAAACCGAATAAATTACGTCACCAAATAGAAGAAGGAAACATTTCAATAAGGGAGGCTGCACCATAGTTAAAAAAGATAGATGAAGCTGAGAATGACGATGATGATGATAATTTTTGAATTAGACAATAGTTAAAAAAAATTTAAGTGTTAGAAAGCAGGCATCTGCAACAGTGTTTAAACTTCAAAAATACCGAGTTTTTTGTACTTTTAATTACTAATTTTATTATTTCAAACTGATCAAATAGAATATTATATTCTTAATTTCAATAGTAAAAAATTTATTTCTAATAAAAATATAAGAAAATTGTTGCAACCTTTTAAAGCAAAACCATGCACTCTCAATAGTATAATGAAAATTGAAATATATAAGAACAAAGAACGCGCTGTTTTGCGAGCCTACTGTATAGCATGGGATCAAGATCTTCAATAACCTATATAAAATCGACTAATCTACTAATAGGAGCAAGTAAAATCCGAGATCACCGAGGTTTAAACTACCATTAGCATTTTATATACTGTCTCTTCTGTCTCAGCTATAATACAATAAAATAATAACTTTTTTAAAGGATAAAAGTTTTGTCCGACAAAATTCATTATAGTTGAACTTATAACTCTATAACTCACCCATAATCAGATTTTGTTAAAAACTGTAAGTTGACTCACCTGAAACAATGAGAAAATATTGTTAGTTGTGTTATTAAATACTGAGTAATATATATAAGATTGAAGTTTTATATTAATTTTCCCGTATAGATTTAAACCTGAAAAGCTTTCGATCTTATTAATTACTTAAACCTTAATTAAATCATTTTCTTTTTTATGACATATTCCTGCATTTTTACTTTAGTTACGGGATCATTTTGGCCGTTGGTCATAGTTTATATTTAATTAACCCTCAGTAATTATTAACGGTTTTGGTAATAATTTATGAAGTTTCAACAGCATGTAAAGCCATAGAATAACAACTTGGATAGTTACGATGTGGAAACAGTAATAGAACTCTATCATTGTGGTAACGAGAAATTGCAATATGAATAGTATTGCGTGAGGTATGACGCTGTAGCTTGTGAAAAGACGCTTATTCCTAAATAGTTTCTTAAAAATAAGTGGTAAAAGGTATTCCAAATTCGAAAGATTGTAACTGCAAGAGTACTCTGTTAAAGTTTACTTTTCCATATTAACTTCACTTTATTTATATTATTATGTTAATGATATATATATTTTTGATATTACTCTTATTTGGCATAAGAAAAACAAGTAAAAGTAATAAATAATATTAAAACTAAGCACCCTAAAAACCCGCTCTGTTTTTGCTAACCTCATTTATATTCGCTAATGGTGTCAGGTGTGGGGTCGTGCGTATACCTTAATGACGTAAGAGCTTTTAGACACTTGTGTTTAATTGCGGAATATGACGATGTAAGCAAGTAATTTATTACTTACTTACCTTCTTAAACACTATATATTAGACTGTACGCAAATTATTTACTTCAGGAGCTTAAAACTGCTGGAATAAAATACCGCAATAGAATAATGAAAATAATTTGAATAAAGTATCTACTACTTGTTATATTTTTACTCTGTTCTGAATTAAAACGGCGCAAGTACGACCTAAATATTTACTGATGTAAGATTAAGATCATCATTTAAGGTTTTATTTTATTTATGTGTAATGAATGAATTAATAAAAACTTGATCTTCGATGCTTAGGCCTTGTTAGATCCTTTACATCTCACCATGACTGCAAGTCACTCGACGTTGATTGCCTCTGCGAATTAACTGAACTTGTTTAAAGGCTTCTGGTGATAATATTATATTTCCGAGACGTTTCTGCATTAGTTCGTTGAGTGCTAGGTATTCTGTGAGGATATGGTCAACAGTTTCACCCTCCTCTAGATAACATCTGCACATTAGATCATCCGTGATATCAACCCTAAGAAAATGGCCTCGCATGTAACAAATATCCTGTAAGTAGTTTCACAACGATTCGCAATTTCACCCTTCCCAAAGAGAGAAGCTCTCTAACAAGTCGCGTGATAAGTCGAATTATATTTTTCTGGCATACCTCATTCCAGGGGCCTTCCTCCAGAATTCGTATTAACCCGTATTTTTATGCTCTATGTATCCATGGAATTAGTCATTTGAAACATCTTAATTTCTTGATGGTGATGCTAATTTATACTGTTTAATCTGTCCATTAAAATAATGTTAGCTGTTTAATCTGTCCATTATGATAATAAAACTAAGATAGTTTGTTATTATTTAAGCTAATATTATGATTCAGCTGATAGCTTAAACAAATGCAAATAATTACCGACGTCCTTTCAAATTAAACTGTATACACACAGACCATCGATTGGCGGAATCAAGCTCTCCTTGCAGTGCAGCAAAGTAACTTTCTCATAATCGATTCGGAATAGAGGGTGTTAGTTACACGTTTCAGTGAGCTTGGCCGGCCTCAAATTTACTAATTGCTAGTGAAATTCACTGTCAAACTTGGGCTCTAAGGTGGCCAATTCTTGATGTATTGCAGGCACAAGTGAGACTAATTGATTTAATAACGTCGGTGGAAGTAAGTGAATTGGGGCCAAAATTTGTTGAACATTATATATTTTTTATTGTAAAATATTTTAATGTTCTAATCTGTAAGGGTTAGTACAATATAGTATTTAATACATCAGTAAACTTAATATTAAAAAAAATTACAAACACATTCTGTTTAATAATGTAAATTATTAAAATCAGGCTGTTTTTTAGTCGAATTTCAAGCAATGGATTGGTTTTTATATGTCGTTTTCTTTTAAACACGTTGCATTAATTTTAAATTGCCATTCTCAAAATTATCCGTTAAATAATTGGGTTCCTTATGGTGGTGATTCATTGCATTGTGTTATATGCAAACTAATAAGAGAAATATGGGAATATTGTGTTGTTATAGTGTATTTTTTACTGTTAGCGGTAGGACAATAGGTTACATTATTTTGATTCAAAATTTTTAATACAAGAAGGTAGCTGTAAGACTAAATTAGTAAAATTTGGAAAGTGGTGATTGAAAGGTGGATAATTGAGTGATCTAAAGGAATATTTGTTAGTCAAATTTGTTTGGCTAAAATAATAGCATCAAAATGGCAATTCATGCAAAATAACAAATTCAATGATATTCACAAGCGAAAACCTAGCAAAACATTCCATTATCATACCTATCATGATTACTGCGTTCGAGATTGATAACTTAACATTGTAAAAACACAATATTAACAAGTGTATTATATTATAACAAATTAAAGCAAATAAAATCTTCAGTGGGCGTTTTCCCGTTATATCTCTTATATCTATGGTACTATAACTCCACATCTAGCGTAAAGTTCAATAGTTAGCATCAACATTTTGTTGCCATTATACAACATCGAAGTCACCATTATATGTAATTTTACGTTTTTTTTTTAAATTCCCTTTAATAGGGGTGTTGACTGTATTCAAATTAAAATATAATTTTGCCGCGAAACGGTAGTTTCAATAAAAGAAATCCTAAAAAAATACAATATTTTTCTTTATTTTTAAGGAATTTAATTTTTAGTTAATAATCAAAATGTAATTAAATCACTCTCAAGTCACATGACAACAAACACCAATCAAAGTGCATGACGTCACTTGTTCATCGCTGTCAAAGGCTACGTCGTTAGATTAACATTATTTTATAGTAATTTGTGCACAATCTCTTCGAAATTTGCTTACTGCTCCCTTTGAAAACGATTCTAAGAAAAGTTCCCATGATGAAAAGTAACTTTATTAGGGCAAATAATTCGAATTTGCCGAGAATTGATTGTTTTATGGTGGTCAATTTCTTCGCAATAAACAAACTTCTGCTCTGTTGAATTTAAAAATGTGAACACCTCCATGTAAGTAATATATTAAAAATTGTTATCTCCGCAACTGATAATGAATAAATAATAGTAATCATAGGTATTTATAAGCTCAAAACTAAAATAAAACAAATACAAAACATTGTTACCCAACTTTGATTACTTTATTTCTAACCTCAAAATTCCAATTTTTATCTTTGAAAACTTAAAAAATTATAAATTTTAATATATAAAAAATAAACAAATATTATCAAAACTTATATCAAAATACAAAATACAAATACAGATTGTAGAGACATAAGGGCCGGATCCCTGCGGGCTAGCTCAAGTTTACTATATTGGAATATATTCTATATGTTTTACTATATGGGAATATATCCGCTTTAATCTGGTTCGAATTTTTAAAATCAGATGAGGGTATTGTTTGATAAAAATTACAATAAAGAGACGGTAATCATATAAATTTTCGCATATCAAACCACATTTATCATTTTCTATTATTTCCGCTGAATCTGTCTATATTACTACATTAAACCGGTATTAGCTGCATTTTCATATCGTATTACTGATGCATAAATACGCCACCGGTAACAGAACAATATTTCGGGGGATTTTCATCAATACTCCTGGCAGCTGCTATTGTTAGTGTACACACCAATAATGAAAGGGTCAAAATCGAAACAATTGTAATAAGGTTCTTCCAATAATTAATTGAACATTATGCGTGTTCTATTTCCAAGGGAAAAGTCCATTAAAATGTTGGGCTTTTATGCTCAAAACCGGAGGTTAATTCAATTTTCCATTAACTGTATGCGTTGTGGCCGCCATAATTAAATATGCTAATAAATGTTTCGCTTTTCAACTAAAAGTAGACCTAATTATATTGATATATAGGTTGGTTTATTAATGCATCCTGTTAGCAATACACCTTTAGTGCAAGTTAAACAATAAATTTACAGTGGTATTATATGGACAAAACTTTTTACGAAAATTCTACAGCCCACTCTTGTGGTGTTATGGTGTCACACTACCGATTCACCAATCTACAGGAAAAAAAAATCTTGTACACCCATACCGTTGTCCATGATCCTTATACTCCACCCCTGACCATCTTCTGATATTGTGTACCAAATTCACACGTCCAACGTTCGTACATTAGACATGCACAATTTTTGGTTTTAAACAAGTTCTTTGGTTAACAGGACAAACAGTGTAGTATTCGGAGTACTCGGCAGGGGCACAGGAGTTAGAGAGTACTACCCTCTCGAACAATGTGCAATAATCTTCACAGCGGAAATTTATGCTATTCTGCAGTGTGCCCATCTCTGTGAGAGGGATATAGACAGGAATAGGGTGTAAGGCTGCGATATTGGCACTGAAGTCAAGTGTTATAACTTCGCGACTGGTTTCTGAGTGTACAGTCAGACTCGTATGGGTCCCGGGTCACTCGGGCATACGCGGGAATGAGGAAGCAGACTGCTTGGCAAAATTGGGTTCGGCAAGTGAACCGTATAGACCCCAACCAATACTACCTGTCCCAAAAGCAAATTTATTGAATCGTAGAGGGAAACTCCCGGAATGAGGTGTGCTAAGGAACATATAACTAGGCCAAGTGCACGGCGTACAAAGGAGCTTATCTCCTTGGGAAGGAAAGAGCTGTGAATTGTGGTGGGATTGTTGACAGGACATTGTCACCTCAGGGGCCATTTTTATAGAATTTGTGTCGAAGACGACCCGACGTGCAGTGTTTGGAGGAGGATGAAACTGTTGACCATGTCCTCAGAGAGTGCCCCGCACTCAGCGGACTGAGACAGATATTTCGAAGATACAATACAAAAAGAAGCTGTTAGGCACGTTCAACTAACGAGGCTGCTTGGATTCGCTAAGGCGATCGGCCTCGAATAATCTGCAACTATGGTGGAATGTAAAGGGCTCAGTGGAGGCCTAAGCATCGATAATCTAGTATCACCACCCCTATTTCATTCATTCAGACAGTGTAGTGAGTGTGTGAGTACATTCATGAGGACTTAAGGAATATTTTAAGTGATTGCTTCTTTCTCATAATATTGTGACACAGTGGTGATGTATGTGGTAGAACTTACTAGAGCTGTTCCACATTATGAAAATATTAATAAAGTACATAATCTGATAGATGCTGCAAGACAGAGGACTAGACGAAACGTACTAGTCGTACCATGTTGTCTATGACGTAACAAAACTTTTATATATGTACCTTAAATATTCTAGTCAGATCACTACGACCTTCAAACTAAGAGTCGTAGTATGGAATTGAAATAGCGTAGCTTTCTATCTCCTTAAAAATTCCAGGCGTCTGCTACAAAAGGTATGGGTGATCTTATGGGTAGTTCGAGGGATCATTTTTGTTAATTATTCAAAAAAAGGGTCACACAATAGCAAGTTCTTATTAGATACATCTTGCGAAATTGCGAAATATAATCAAAAGAAAAATAGAGGAAGTTAACAAAAGATGTGGTCTTATATCAGCTGAACGCGTCAAGTCACTCATCTTCTTTTATCATGATAGCTATTACGGAAACAGGGTTTTAATTACTTCAATAGCCACCTGATTCCCCGATCTGCCTCCTAGGGATCTCCTGTTCTGTTAGTCGTACAAGCAGATGATTCAAATAACTGAGGTAAATTTTAAGTAGTATCGTAGTTTTATATGTATGTATGTATATATATATATATATATATATATATATATATATATATATATATATATATATATATATACATATACTGTTCTTGTTCTATTATGTTACTACCATATTTAAAAAAAAATAATTAACGATTTTACAAGTAAAATGGTCGTTATCCAAGTAATTTTAAACACAAATATAATTTATCCGATACCATTTTAAATGTAATTTCGTTAATACATCAAATTTTACTATCAAATTTTGTTATTGTCTTAGGGGTCTATGTCCAATCAATCAGTTTTAGGTACTTATTTTAATGATTACTAATTGTATTTAAAAGATAAAACAGTATAGCATATGAGAAATAAAAAAAATTCTAATTTATTATTTTATTTTTAATTTTGTTTATGAACATAATAAATCGATAGAAGGTAGAACAGTAAACAGACAATAAGGAAGGCACACATGATGTAATAATAATTTTAATTCAAATCCTACAACTTAATTTTTTTAACATGTTTACTTATATTATGTTACATTTTTAGCGTTTAGCTACACAGTTTATTCAAAAAGTTCCGGGACTATTTTTGTATAAAATTTACAACTAGCGTTATCTGTTACCCGACAGCGGAACTATGTAATATCATGGCTTCATTGCCACTGCGTCACAATTCTTGCTATGAAGCAAACCTCCTGCAATCAAATTTTGTTTCAAATTGAGTTTTCGAGTGGTATGCGCATTTCAAGAACCATCGACAGTCGCTTGAAGACGATCTACGGGAGGGTAGCCCTTTAACCTCGATTATCGATGAGAATGTCGAATGTGCGCGCATTGTCTCGTAATCGGCGAATTACGTTTGAAATGTTATCAGAGGAACTCAATATCAATATAGGAAGTATGCACGATGTTTTCGGGAAAAAAAAGTGAGTGCGAAGTTCGTTTCGCACTTACCATGGTGTTTTCAATACTATCCATCAACCAAGCGCCAAACCGCTGAGTGGCGAGACAAGGGCGAAGGGCGGCCCTCCAAAGTTCGAGCGACAAAGTCGAAAATCAAAACGATGCTCTTTTGAAGCGGATTCGTTGCTTGAGACCGGAATTAAGAGGAGTTCTTCAGGTCGTTCCAGCAGCTATACTAGCGCAGAAAAATTTTTATAGGAGAGGATTATGCTGAAAACTAAATAAAATCTTTTTTCTAAACTCTTGTTTTCATTCGTAAAAAAGAATTAGTCCCGAAACTTTTTAAATGAAATGTGTATTATTAATTGGACTTGCAGATTACAAATTTAATAATATATTTATCCAAATTCAAAATAAAGAGCCCTGTAAATGTTATTCTAGTAGAACAAAAAGTTAAGTATAAAGAAACTGTACTGAAGTAATATTGGATAAAAAACATTCTGAACTATAACGTTCTAACAACAGGTTGGAGCTTTTCTCCGGAATAATTCGAATTTTCTGAATTTCTAAATGGAATTTGACATAATTAAAAATATACTTACTCCAACTTATCATCTCTGAATCAAGTTTGTAATATCTGGTACATAAATATAAACATTTGAAATTATTATTATATAAGCTATGATCTATAAAACATATAATTTCAAATTGTGATATCTAAAAATTCTACAATAGCCAAAGCAGATAAAATAAATCTATTCCAGTTACCGCTTATTAATAAAGACAATTCAGTTGATGAATTCCTTTTATTTTTACTTTGCTTTTTATTTGAAACACTTTAATTCACCCCTTTATTTCTTTTTACCATAAAATCTCAACTTGTTTATATTCTTAGTACGCTTTACTACCTTTTACACCAAAAACAAACGACAATAACTTCTGCCTGTTCTCCCCTTTCTCCAATTTTCAGGCAATTAAACACCGAGAAACACAATCGGGCTCTCCTCGTCGAACCGCTAGAGGGCTCATTTAATAAATAATGCGTTTTAAGGTGAGACAATTATATTGCGGATTGCCGTCATCGAAAGTATACGTCATTGTGACAGGAAAACAATGAACCAAAACGGGAGCATCGTTAGCCGAAAGACCGACGCCCGAGCGAAAGGTTTTCAGTTTTATCGTCGTCGTTATTTTTGGCGGTTTGTCAGTGTCAGGTTTTTGCTTTGGATGGTGATTGTATGAATTGTGTTTTCTTATATAAAAGGCTTTGATAAAACAAGGATCTCTAAATAAAATTTTGCTAACATTCGTTATTCATGTGGTTTATAAGGATAAAACAACGTTACCAACGACCAATATCGTTGTGATGATAAAATTGAATTCTCTCTATTGGCAAAATATATGTGTTTCCTGCTCTAAGTTTAGGAAATTCAATGGTTCAGGTGGTTTTAAGTTTCCATACGACATCATCTTTTTATACCGTACAAAGCGTTTTATTATTATCTAGGAAAAAATTACTGTTATTTTACATGTTTAAAAAAATCATCAGATACAAGCTGATATTATATACATTTATACACTGTAATATTTTAAACCAGACACAGAGTAAACATTTTAAATGCTAAGTAACTGTAAAAAGTGCAGGGAAAATTAAATTCGTGCAAGACATCGGATCGCTTGTTGCCGCACAAATCGTCTAAAAATAACCGTATCTCGTCAAGAACCCTAAGTGAATAACCAATTTGGTCTAAAGTTCGGAAATTTGCCACAAGCTGCCTGAATTTCAATAGGGGCTTTCTGTTCCTTAAGATTCTGGTCACGAATTTCCGGAGTGGCTCGTAGCAAGACGCAAAACGGCCTTGAATAAAATTTATGAATGAATTTTAAACTACTGCATGCAAATAGTTTTGGAAAGCGATCTACATAATGAATTAAAGTGTTTTTAGAAACCTTAATGTTGGACGTAAAAAATTTTCTACGAGATAGAAGCTTAACGATATATTTCCTGTTGGGTTTTATTATCAAACTAGAGCTTTGATGATTTTTGTCATTTAACCAAATTAAAGTTGTTTGGAACTGAAAACCAATCGCTTCAAAAATCTTTGTCATGGTACTAAAATCCTCCAGGAACAAAGGAAACATAAAAAGTCGACAACGCAACTTTCCAATATGGATTTTTTCGTTATTATCAGACAACTGAATTAAGGACATAGATAGCAGCCTTGATTGGGTCAGGATACAGAGTGAGTCGGGAGGAATGGACCAAACTGCAGGAGTGTAATGTACACGTGAAAATAATTATAAAAAAATTATAGCTTCTTATCCGATTCTCAAATTTTCTCAAATTATAGCGAAATTAAAAATAAACAAAATGTCTTACATTAACTTATTTTAATAAATGTTCAAAAATATTGCCATTAGCCTGTAAACATTTTCTGCTTCGTTTGCAAAGGGCTCACGTAATGCGCGCCTAAATGATTCATGTCTTTCTTTAATAAACGCTACAGCATTTTTAATGCGTCAAACTAGTGCATCCTGAGTGTTGATTTTTACTTTGTATACCTCGTTTTTGAACGAGACCCAGAAACAAAAGTTCAGTGGTGTGACGTCTGGAGATCTTGGAGGCCAACTAACAGGACCACCGCGACCAATCAAAAGCCCTGGAAAATGTTCGGCCAAATGCTGTTTGACCTGACCAGCGAAATGTGCAGCAGCTCCATCGTGTTGATAATATATTTGCATTCTGATATTTAAAGGAATATTTTTTAGTAGTTTTGTTAAGATATTTTGTAAAAAATTTAAATAATTAAACAAGCATGGACCATCGACACATTTACCAAAAACTTGTGGTGAAAATTAATTTCGACTGTTATGTGGGGATTTTCGTCCGACTATCCATGGGAGTTGTAAGTATTATTGATGCCGCCCTGGGTGAATGTTGCCCCATCGGTGAACAGTATATGCGATACAACACGACGATTATTATTTATCCAGCCACAAAATTGCTTACGCCTAATATAATCTTCTTGTTGTAGGTGTTGCACACGCTATATATGTATATATATATATATATATATATATATATATATATATATATATATATATATATATGGCTCGTTCAGAATTTATATTATGACTGGCAAATGTTCCAGTATCGTACAGTTTGTTGGAAACAATTTTCAAGATATATAAAGTTGGTTACTTTCAAAGCAAGCCTGTATTTTTTTGATTATTTCAAAAATAAAAATTGGTTGAAATCACTGTAGTATATTTAGAAATATTTAAATATTTTGGTAAATAAATAAAATTTATATGTAACTAATTCTTATTTTTCTCGCACTACAGGAATAATACTAAGATAACTGGGAAAATTTCAAATTTTTTTAAAATTGATTTTTCTTATTATTCGAATTATTTGTATAATGAGTTATTCTGATTTTATTTTTGGAGTACAATTTCGTTGTTAGATAATTTTTTGAGATCTGGGGAAATTTTTTGTCCAAGTACTTTTACACCCTTATGGATGACCATGCTGTTTCTTGTGACATTGTGAACTGAATTGTGTAGTCGAACTTTGTGCTAATACGAACTTATTTGACAAGACAGACGACTGACGGTGCTAAAGATGCCTTGCTAAATTTGAAGGATATTAATTTATCGGAAATCGATGATAAAGAATCTTGATTTGGTCAGTTGTAATCTGAAAGAAGATTTTAAAAAGTATAGCTTATTAGGTAAACGAAAATTACATGCTAAGATGTGCAATAGAACAATTAATTCTTCTTTTATCGAGGAACATTATGATATTTATGTCCCCCAGAAATGCATAATGCCTGAGTTGCATTTATTGCAAGGTTTTGGGATGGTTGCATCTTTTTTGAGATGGTTTGGTTAAATTAGCTGGTCAGCAAAAAGCTTTTGATTTCGCCTAAAAAAATAAATTTAGTGCCAAAAAATTACCATGGTGATGTATTGCCTGTCTGCAAGAAGCTGATGAACTAAATAACTTGGAAATAACTCATGACATTGACCGATTGCAAATCCAGCCATATATGAGCGCTTTTGAAGCAAAGAATAAAGTTGTTGACGCTTGTTTTTCTACCAAAAAAGTTGCTCTAGATTTACAAACACGTTTTGAGAAATTAAGTAAATGTTTTTAAATATTTCGGAAACTTTTAAGGTTCATATATTGTTGAATTATGTTTAAGAATGTTTAACTTTCATCAATAATGAAGAAACAAGCAGGGGAGTCAATTCCTCGTGAATTCAAGAAATATTGGGAAAGGCAAAAAATAAATTCATGAAAAACGAGTTTGAGACTTGAATGCTCATCAAGACACGTCTAATATTAATCGAAAAAGGACACTTCTCATTTCTATCCACATTATTAGATGACCACAAGATGTGAGTTTAATACGTTCCTGACTAGCTATCATTATAGATGTAGGTTTAATGTTATTGGTATAAATTATTGTTTGACGTTAAAAGAAATTTAATTAATAATAAATAAAATATGGGGTCAGGCTAAGAGTCGTTATAAATGTTGGAATCCCCTCACCAATAAAAATACATTGAAATTAAGTTTTTCATTTACATTAAAAAATTAAAAAAACTAATAACATGAAAAGAGCATCTGCAGGGATTTTCTATTTCATGGATTTTCGAACTATGTTCAATTATGAATTGACTTGTGGAACCCGTTCATCTTATCATTTTCATCAGTATTAATTGGATTTCAGGCGGGTTGTGTGCGGACCTTTGTTGAAAAAACACAGTTGTCATAAGTCTATGACTCTTTGACACAATATTTAGGTGAGGAAAAGTTATCCGTCCAATATCCCAAAAGCGCACCATGTAATGATTTTAAAGCTTCTTTTGGGTAGATTTTGATTTAACAAAAAATACTTTCTTGAGAAATTGGTAACGAAAGATGAGATATGGGTCTTATTTAGCCTTTATACGGTTTTATTAAATTGTAATGCTCATTATCTTCCAGTAATTAAAAAAGAACGAAAAAATAAGAATATGATTGTATATTAGTGTTGTTTATTATTCTTGACAAAATGGCGATTCCAAATTTATTTCGACCTAACTTCAAATGTAGACAGACATTGAGATTAACGATTCTATGCCAGATAAATTACAATTGTCAACAATAAAAAATGTAAGCTTATCAAACAATGAATTTATTTTAAATGAATATCCTATTTGGAAGAATTGTCATCACTATTGATTTTGCTATTTAATTCTTTATTAAAAATATTTCAACCTTATTAGCTATTAATAATTCATATTTAAACAGGATAAACCCATAAATCCAACAATTCAAACAATGTCTAGGACTATCAATCCGTCTACTTTATTGAGCTATTGCCATTTTTATCTTTATTTTTATGACGCTACTTTTACAGAATATCTAGTTTCCCCATAAAATTTAAATGCCATTAAAGCCGCAATAGTAGTTATAGATATTTTTATTTTTGTTTACTTTGTTTCTAATATAGAAACTAGTATTTCTATTTCTGTCCATAAAATATACGTTTAAATGTATAATGAAAAAATAGTGACCACACAAAATAGGCCTGAAATCGAAATTATATCATACGAGCATAACTTTGTTTTTCGAAAAAATTCTAAAACCATTCCTTGTTAACTAACTCCTACAGTAACATATTTCTTACCTAAAAATCTCCATTATTGATGTTGTTTTATAATTCAGATTTAATTAGATTATTTTAGGGGTTGTTTACACACGACGTTATATTTAATTATTTCGGAGATGTGCGAGTTTTTTGACATTGGACTTGGATTCAAATGCATGTGAAAATTTCGAATTTAAACATAATTGTAGGGTTAATATCTTTGATTGGATCGATTTTGCAAGTAACTTATGTCAAACGCGAATCTTACAAATAGTAGTGTGTTTCTAATTTTTTTTTAGATATATGACTTTTTTACTTATTTTCAATCCTTAATAAGAGCTGATTTTGGAATTTTTTCGGAAAACAAAAAGTTATGCTCGTTTTAGGATTGTCCAAGGATTAATATGAATAGAATTTCGACTGTCTCTCTCCTGTCTCCTTAATCGATTGCTAAATAACAAGCGATTTTTGCGGTTACTCTTTAAAAACTTTAATTTTTTATGAGAGAAAGGCTTTAAAGGCTATAGCGCGATAAGGTGGTCAAATCTGCCCCCAGGCGATTTACTACGGCCAGTAGCGCGTTCAATGAACAATGTTAAAAGATGCTTCTGCGGAAATTTTCAGCCACCTATAGGCCCTTTAACGGTCTAAAAAGGTTATGTTCACTTTTTTCGACTTTATTTTTTTACGGGCGCAATTTTGCACCAAAAAATCTGAAAAAATTCACAGAGATGTATTTTTTGGTTTTAAATAACCACGATTTTTTTCAGCCTTTTCCAGGAAATAATGAGCCCAAGGCAAGTTTTTTAATTTTTCAACGTTTTTTTAGGTTAAGATCAAAATTCTTGGCCAACTTGATTTTTTGTTCTTCTGAATGCCGCTCATGGAATAACGATTTTTTTGATTAAAAAAAAAGTATTATATATATATATATATATATATATATATATATATATATATATATATATATATATATATATATATATATATATTGTTACAGTTTTGTTATTTTACAAACACTGATAAACTCCCAATAGTTTTATTAATAATTTTAGTGCATATTGGCTTGATTGTTGGTATTTTGGTAAAATTATTTATAGTTTTGTTTGTAAAATAACAAAACTGTAACAATATCTATATATATATATATATATATATATATATATATATATATATATATATATATATATATATATATATATATATATATATATATATAATGTTAAAACTACATTAAATACAAGTTCTCAAGAATCGTATCATATAAATATTATAAGAAAACGTTCTATATGTTTTTAATCTTCATCACTATCTTCCTCTAGTACTGGATCAATATCCGTGGTAGAAAATACATCGGAAAGAAGTAGCTGGTTTAATAATATTCGATTTATATGCAGTATTACAAAGATAATATATGCCTGCTGCAATGTGGGAACAGAAGCCGACAGTCCTGTCCATTCACACAGTCGCAGACATAACGAGAAATACCGCTGTACCCAACAGAATCAGGTAAATACTCAATATAACATTTATATGTTTTTTTTTTATTTATATATCTGAACCTTATTAAAAGATTAATAATGTTAGGTTTCATTTTAATGTACTCCAAATTGATATTATTAGAATCGTCCAATAACTCAGCCAAATAACGTATGGCTTGACTTAACTGATATCAGGAAAAAATATCTTTCAGTCATTTCTGGAAAAATCATTGATTTCTTAAGATGTTATTTCATTGCTGCAGTACTTCGTCTAGACCACCTTGAAGTATTGCTAAGGCATTTTCTTCTTTATTGGACTACAACATTCTTTCTATGATTACGTCTTGTAATCCATCTTCACATTTATCGCTATATAAACGCTTCCCGAAGCGACTGTTTAAAAAACATGCAATCCTAAAAAAACGAGCAGCTTTTAGTAAAAGTTTATTATCTAGCTGTTGAGGGAGAAGCTTATATTTTTTTTCCGAGAATTCCATGGACGGCTTCAACTACCCATCTTAATTTCGTAAAGTAACGAGATCGATTTGCTTCAGTCATATTTAAGTTAAGTTTGGTGTCTTTCCTTTCAAGAAAGGTATGACGGCCTTAAAACCTAGTTCTAAATAAGATACTACATCCCTGAAACCTCTATTTATAATACAAACATCACCTGTTCTCATGATAATTCTTATACCATCAGGATCTTCCATCACTTTCTTCATGATACTTGCATCATTTCCAGTACCTAAAAACGGTCCAGGAAGATCGACAACAAACTCATCCTGTACTGCAAATGGTGAAGGGTTTACATAAAGTTTTCTTCTTTTGACCTGAATATGACTTGCTTTGGTACCTTTTATTTTTGTCATAAGACCCTTGCCCACTTACATATGGAGCACTTATAGACTCTAATCTGTAATAGTTAAGCGAAAATATATCGTAATTATCTCGATCTTAACGACTGTTTTCTTTCGAAATGAGTCCTAGAGCATAACTAAGTGTATTGGCATATATTTAGTTATTCGCATTTGAGGTTACATCCCAAATAACTGATGAAAATGTCAAAAAAGTCGTTATTCCATGAGTGGCTTTCGAAAGAACGAAAAAAAAATACACAAAAAATCATTATTTTGAAGTTGTCCAAAAATTTTGAAACTAACCTAAAAAAGGGTTGAAAAATTAAAAAAATTTTCTTGAGCTCGATTTCCGCCCGAAAAATCTGAAAAAAATCATGGTTGTTTCCCACCAGGAAATACATTTGTGAATTTTTTTAGATTTTTTGATGCAAAATTGCGCCCGTAAAGAAAGAAGGTCGAAAAAAGTGAACTTACCATTGTAGGGCCTACGGGAGGCTGAAAATTTGCACAGAGACATCTTTTGGATTGCTTGGGGGTAGATTTGACCATCTTATCCCGCATAGCCGTTGAAACAATTTTTATGAAGGTTGCGTTTAACTATTTCTGTAATGCCTACAGGGTTCGTGAGTTGGTTTCACTCGCAAAAGAGCTAAAATCATGTTTTTATAATTATATGTTGAGGTTAGGCCCAGGTCCTTTTCCTAGGTTTTACGATTGACTTCCGTGGATTTTTTCATATAGAATTCAAATCCGCTTACCAACATGCTTTACTACTCGTGATTTTTGAGATATTCGTACCCAAAAAATTGCTAGTTTGCGAAAGTTAGGTTAGAATATCTTAAAATCTTGAAGTGATTTTGGTGAAGAGATTTGGATTTAACAGATCAAATTAAGTAGAGAATGATCTTTGTCAATAAAAACAATTACTTTTCTAGGTCTGTGTAATTTTATAAAAAATATTTATGATCACCTTTTCAAAATTCGTATGATGATATTTTTAATGTTATATTCGTGTTTTGTATCCATAAATTAACAAAAAAAAATGCCATTTTTCTTATAATCGCAAAATGAGCATTGACTAGTGTAATTAACACGCCATAATTATAAAAGTTATATATAATATTTTGTCGGATTATTCGAAACCAGTATTTTGACTTAAATACACAAATATCCGTTTTGATTAACAGCTGATAGTACAAAGCTTGAAATTCATATCGACATTATCGAGGACATTATTTTGTTTGCAAACGAGCTAAATGATGATTGATCGAGGCGGGCTGCGAAAAGTTTCGTTGAGCACATTATATCACGGATGAAATCCTTTTGTTCGACGAACAATGCCCCGGGTTAATGGAGGATCGTTTTCTAACAGCGCATCATCAACAAAGAAATTATTATTATGATGATGTTCCCTTATGGACCCGTGCGCAAAGTGTTTTTAGTGTGAAGTAGTTAATAATAGGGAATATTATCTTCTACCTCTCGAGGGAAAGTTTGCACGTGTGGCGTATATCTCAAAGGTTTTACTAAATAAAGAATACAGATTATGAAAAATAGTAAACTTTGGGGTAAACGATTTTAAAAATTATTCATAAATGGCTTAATTATCACGAGATAAAAACTGATTTATCAACTTTATTTTGTAAGAATTTATTAATAGAAAATTATAATCTCAGTGAAAATATAAAAAATGTAAAAGTTTTGATAATGACATGTATTTGTTAGAGGTTTACTGCCATCCAGTTACTTTTGCCTACACTAGACCAACGTTACCCTAACTTTAAAGTTTTTTATCTTAACGTAAAGTTATCATGCAAAATCCCGCGGGATCTCATTTTAAAAGTTTATGCAAGACCTGTCGAACGATAGGAATGATATTTATGTTTTTTCACTTTTTAAACATTAAACGTTATAAATTTTTCAGTTCAAAACTTTGATGTGATTTTTTTATGGAAAGTATTTGGTCAAAAAAATTGCATCGGCCACTTGAAAGCTCTTTCCACAAGCTACAAAATTCATGCCTAAGACATTTTTTTAGACATTTATTTTATAAGATTTATGACGTTTTATACAGGGTGATTCAAAAATCGATCACGAAACTTAAGGGGGTGATTCTACTTGACAAAATAAGGGTAGAGCTTCATATAATTTTTTTTCAAAATGTCATTCGTTTTCGAGTTACAAGCCGTCCAAGTTCAAGTTTTTATTTTTTGTTTTTTGAATTACTCGCTTATAGGAAAACCGATTTGACTAATATTTGAAAGATAGACTAAGTCTTCTGCGCTTCATCATTTTAGTAACAATTCACATTGATTGTTTGCCGCTAGAGGGCACTTTACCTACATTGAAAATTGTTTTTTGTCATAATTTTTTAGTGTTGACAGCTACAGTAGTTTTTGGCATAATTTCTGAAAGACTGATGCCAGGCCTTTAAAAAAGGTGCTCTTTATTTACATCGCTAAACCCAACGGTTTAGACGTAAATCACCCTTAAAAATTAAGTGGTAAATTTACTTTTCTCATTTCATTACCACCAGCTACCAGGTAAATAGCTATCAAAGTATACTAGAGCTGTCAGTTTAACATCAAATAAATTCGCTTTTTAAACTATTTAATTTATAATCTTAAAATAACTAATAATGGCTAATCAGTAAATATTCATATTATGGATTATTGCGATATACATTTAATTGATAAAAATTAATGAAACAGTACTAAACAAACTAAAAAAGATTCTCAAAATGTCCCCCATTTTCTTCCATACATTTCCTAACACTCTTCAAAAAATGTCGCCTAACTCGATGAAAAATTCCTGGTGTTTCTTTAATAATTTGGCACTTTTCGGTTATCCTGAAGCGAAGATCCTCGACGTTGATTACTGGAATATCGTACACCAATTGTTTCAAATGACCCCAAAAGAAAAAATCCATAGGATTAAGGTCTGGTGACCTCGCTGCCCATGCCAATGGTCCACTTCGTCCTATCCATCGCTCAGGATACGTTGCATTCAAATACTGTCGGACACGTATACTAAAGTGGGGCGGAGCTCCGTCTTGGAGGATCCACATGTTGGCCCTTACTTCCAATGGCACATCTTCCAGATAAAATGGGAGACGATTTTGGATAAAATCTAAGTATACGTCACCAGTTAATGGGCCATCAAAGAAATGAGGACCAATAAGGTAATCTCCTATTATCCCTGCCCACACATTTAGTGAAAATCTACGCTGATGTTTCGTTTCTACCACATTGTTTGGGTTCTCGTAAGCATATGTGTAGATGTTGTGTAGATTTGTTATGCCATCACGAGTGAAACCAGCTTTGTCAGTGAATAATATGACGCCAATTAATCGATTATCGTGTTCATACTTAGCTAGGATCTGATTGCACATTTCCAACCGTCTCGGCCGATCATCGTCATAAAGAGCCTGCACCTTTTTTGAATGAAACGGGTAGAGTTGTTCTTCTCTTAGTATCCTCCATGAACTAGCCTGACAGAGCCGCACTTCATTCCCAATTTTTCTAGTACTAATACCTGGATTATCTTCAATAATTTCAAGCACTCTTTCTTCTTGTTGCACGTTTCTAGCAGTTCTAGGTCTTCCCCTATTTCCATTATAACTTTTAAAGGAACCACATTCCGCAAGCCTCCTGTGCACACTGGAAAATGTTTGAGCATGAGGGATATTTCTTTCCGGATAACTCTCCATATAATATCTTCTTGCCAACTCTGCATTACCATTTGCTTTTCCATAACAAAAATGGATATCACAATATTCGATATTTGAATATTGGTGATTAGCCATTATTAGTTATTTTAAGATTATAAATTAAATAGTTTAAAAAGCGAATTTATTTGATGTTAAACTGACAGCTCTAGTATACTTTGATAGCTATTTACCTGGTAGCTGGTGGTAATGAAATGAGAAAAGTAAATTTACCACTTAATTTTTAAGGGTGATTTACGTCTAAACCGTTGGGTTTAGCGATGTAAATAAAGAGCACCTTTTTTAAAGGCCTGGCATCAGTCTTTCAGAAATTATGCCAAAAACTACTGTAGCTGTCAACACTAAAAAATTATGACAAAAAAACAATTTTCAATGTAGGTAAAGTGCCCTCTAGCGGCAAACAATCAATGTGAATTGTTACTAAAATAATGAAGCGCAGAAGACTTAGCCTATCTTTCAAATATTAGTCAAATCGGTTTTCCTGTAAGCGAGTAATTCAAAAAACAAAAAATAAAAACTTGAACTTGGACGGCTTGTAACTCGAAAACGAATGACATTTTGAAAAAAAATTATATGAAGCTCTACCCTTATTTTGTCAAGTAGAATCACCCCCTTAAGTTTCGTGATCGATTTTTGAATCACCCTGTATAAGAACAAGGATTTTTGAAAAAGTTACTACACCTTTTTAAGTTTTGGGTGTACAAAAAACCTCCTAGGAAAGAAAATGTTGCATTTTGCAAGAACTACCTATGTATCCACTTTTAAAATGAAAAAAAAAATCGATTTTTTTATTGAAAGAATTTTGTTTATACAAAAAAATTAAAAATATGTACAAAAAAGGAAGTCTAAATAACAATAGCTAGAAAAATGTATAGTTATCATGTTTGTTAGAATTCGCACTACAAAATTATCTGCTGGCATTCTTCAAAATTTCAATAGGAATTTTGACTACTTTTGGAAAAGTGTTTAAAACCATGCATAAGTACTTAATATAGCCCAAAATAATTAATATTATTTTTTTCATACAACTAATACTTTAAAAATCATATATTTTAGATTCCGTTTCAAATTTCGCTCCAAAAACCCAATATTTGACCGCTGTGACGTCACATATTGTCAAAAAACTGGTAAACTGACAAGGAGATATAAAGTTTTTCGTAATTTTTGTAGTAAAAGATGAGTTCTAAGTTTTATAAGTGTTGTGTGGTGCCTCAGTGTACAAGTACTATAATTAAAACACCTGGAAAATTATTTATTCACGTTCCAGCTCGCAGGGATCCGGCATTTTATCTACACAATCTAAAATGTATTTTTGTAAAGATCATTTTAGGTAAGTTTTGATATTTGTTTATTTTTCTTATATTAAAAGTTATTATTTTTCAAGTTTTCAAAGAAGAAAATTGGAATTTTGAGGTTAGAAATAAAGTAATCAAAGTTGGGCAACAATGTTTTGTACTTGTTTTATTTTAGTTTTGAACTTATAAATACGTATGATTACTATTATGTATTTATTTTTGGTTGCGGAAATAACAATTCTTGGTACATTACTTACATGGAAGTCTTCACATTTATAAATTCAGCAGTACAGAAGTTATTGTTTGTTGCGAAGAAATTAGCTACCATAAAACAATCAATTTTCGCAAATTCGAACTATTTTCCTTAATAAATCCACTTTCCATCATGGGAAAACTTCTTAGAATAGTTTCCGAAGAAAGTAATAAGCAAATTTTCAAGAAATTGCACGAAAATGACTACAAAATAATATTAACCTAAGGACGTAACCTTTGGCAGAGTAATGTTTGCGAACGAGTGACGTCATGCACTTTGATTGGTGTTCGTTGTCATGTGACGTGAGAGTGATTTAATTATACTTTGAGTATTAAATAAAAATTGAATTTCTTAAACAAATAGAAAAATATTGTGTTTTTTAGGATTTATATTATGGAAACTACCTTTTCGCGGCAAAATTATATTTTTATTTGAATACAGTTAACATCCTAATTAGTTTCTTATCATCAGTGGTGAGTAGTGTTCTCCTATTTCTTAGGCAAGGATAACTTAATTTCGTGTTTTTTATGGTAGTTCACTAGCGACAGTCATAGACAAAAGTATAGCGTTTAAGTAAGTACCAAAAGTTAAAGATTCCCAGGCCTAAAGAATTTTGTTTTTGTACAAGACTGTACCCCACACACGTTAACATTCAATAAACAGACACATTCTTATACAGTAATAAATTTAAATATAATAAATCTGGCAGCGCCGCAAATATCTATATTGAATGGTCTATAGAGTAAACGTATGTATAGAAACGTTCATATAGTGTGAATAGTTTGTTATGTTGATATCCTAACACATTGAGAAAATAAATAAAAATATCGAGAAATATATTTAAAAAAATGTCACATTCTGAAGAACTAACCTACCTAACTTAGATTTGAATTATCGCGCGTTGCTAAGTTGTGATCACTGTACCCCACTATGTATGTTTTCAAATTATTTTATTTAAGAAATCTGTATTTTCTAAACAAAACGGTCAAGAAATTCCGTTTTTTTTTTCTAAAAAATTCATAATTTTTGGATCAACGTTGCATTAGTTTTTAAAAAATATGGCAAAAATCGTTTTTAAGATATTCCAAAATGTATTGGCATTTTGTTATATGTAGTGGCCTCCAGCATATTAATTATGCATATTTTAATTGTTAATATTTAGTCTCACAGACGATTAAAAAATTTCGTTTTTTTTTTTAATTAAATAAAAGACACTTTGTAAACTATATATTCAAATTCGATTACATTCCTAAGAAAAGCCGTTTCACGAGTGAACTACCTTAAGATAAGTACAGGAACTTATCTATTTTTGAACATTCGGAAATAGTTGCTTTACATAAATTAAAAAAGAGGAATGGAGAAATTTTTTAAACCGTAAACATTCCTAAAAGAATAGTTGATTATAATGTGAAATTTTTCAATGACTTTTGTACATAAAAAAAAAGTTGCGATGGGTAAAACACCCCTTATTTATGTTTCGAAACGTGATATCGAAATACAACTTTTTTTTATATTCTAGATATACCTATCTGGAAATATTGGTGACTTTTTTAAAAGTGTTACATTATTCGCAAAAACCTTGCATTTAATTTCTACTTTAAAAGTTTCCATCTTGACTGGACGTTTCTTTTTCTATGTCACTTAGTATATTTACAGACCTTTTAAAACATTTATCAGTGCAAAAACTTTTTAAACGTCAGAAAAACTTTTTACCCCAATTAAATTCAGTTATACACTGTTTTAACCGTGTTTCGAGTCTCCGAACGCCCCCTGGAGGGTAAAACAAAAGTTTGTGCCGATTATTGCAAAATTTAATTCGAAAGTTTAACGCGGCTATAAACTCTAATAATCCTAACCAGATTTAAAAGAAAATTTAGGCGGGAAAATTTCGGACCACTTTGTTAAGATAATCTGCATTGCCCGAGGCACGCAGTACTTTACAAGGGCCATGTAAATGGGAGTTAAATTTTTTAAATCAACTAGAAGTAAGGAACCTTGAAAAGTTTGGTCGGCGTGTAGAAATTTTACATTTAAAAGGGGTTATGAAGTTTTCTAAATAAGTTGGAATTCTTTGCTTTAAAGTTCAACATTCCTCAATGTTTTTTCTTTTTCGGAAATGTTTACAAATAAATAACAAATTCTTTATTATTTTTGTTTACAAAAAATTTTAGTATGAATCTGCACTCACCTGAACTAATATGGCGTGCCACAAATTTTACATTATCCGAATTCTTTTAAAAGAGGGTTGATGTTTTTCGGGGTCGTAGATTATAAATCTAAAGTTAATTTCTTAAAATTCAATGTAACTGATAGACTAAATGTTGCTTTTGATTCAACTCTATATAATGTTACGGACTTTGTAGTGTTTATGCGTATAATGATATTTCAGTTTTTTTGAACAGTGTCTTAAATTTAAGGTATTCTCCGGGAACTTTATCGATCGATCGTGGGAAAACTATAATTAGGAAGAATCTGAAAATTTGACAGTGACGCCATCTTGAAAATATTTTAGTCGGTTGTCCCCCATGCATGTTAGTACACATCAACATTGATGTTAGCAATGGTTTTGATGAAATCTCAAGAAGATTATTTTTGAAAATGTTCTAAATAAAGAACGAAACGACAGAGCGATGGAAAACTATATTTTAAATATGAACCTAATCTCAAGAAAATAATTAAAAATAAATATTAACGGTTCAAGAAAATTTATATATATATATATATATATATATATATATATATATATATATATATATATATATATACCAGCAGATAAGGGAAATGTCACGGTTGTAATGAACACCAACGAATATATGCAAAAAATGTCAGAAATTCTCAAAGACGCCTCTTACAAACAAACAGAGATCCAACAACATATCTTGAAAAAACTCCGAAAGCCAAGATCAAAGCCTCAAAACTACACCTAGAAACTGAAAAATCTATAATACCAAGAGAAAAATCAAGCAGATGTCCAAAACTGTATGGCCTACCGAAAATACACAAAACAAATGCACTAGTCAGACCAACAGAAACCAAGAGTCGAACTGGGCGATTCATTCGTGAAAAACTCCGAACATCTGACCAAAATGATCAAAAACATTCACCTCGAAGAAAATTGCATCTTGGTAAGCCTCGATATAAAATCGCTATATCCAAGCATACCACTGGATGAGACTTTGGAAAAAATCGCCATGAACGAAGATCTTCCAGCCTCGATAATTGAACTTGCATAACATTGCCTAAAAACACATATTTCTTGTTGAATAACCAAATATACAAACACACAGATGGCGCACCTATGGGGTCCTCACCTTCACCAGTTATAACCAACCTTTTTATGATATATTTCGAACAAGAGGCACTGCAAAAAGCATTCTTAAAACCGAAATTTTGGAAACGCTATGTGGATGATATTTTCATAATATGGCCACAAGGAAAAGAACACCTGGTCGATTCCCTCATATACCTGACCAATATCCACCATAGAATCCAATTCACGCTAGAAATCGAGCAAGAAAATAAACTTTCTTTTCTGGACCTGTTATTAACTAGAAAACTCAACAATACCCTAGGTTTTAGCGTATATCGGAAAACCACACATACTGACCGATATTTCAATGCAGAGTCACATTATTATCCCTGTCAAGAGCAGGCAGTAGTCAACACACTAGTATCAAGATCCCTCCGACTAACAGAACTCGACACAAAACAATACGAAATAAGACACATTTCAACAGCTCTAGAATCCGAAGAATCTTAAGAAAACACGACATACAGCCCATATTTAAACTACAAAAAACAACAGCCAACATCCTGGGAAATCCCAAAGATAAGACCAGCCTTGAAAATCATGGAGTTTATAGCATTTCATGTGCAGATTGCTAGCAAACATATATAGGACAAACAAACAGGCGCATATCAGCAAGAATTCAAGAACACAAAAATAGCTTCAAAAACAAACAAACAATCTCAGCTCTATTTCAACATTACCAAATCACCGGATATACCATCGATTTTGAAAAAGCAAAAGAAATAGCACTAGTACAGAACTACATGATACGCATCACAAGAGAGATCCTAGAAATCGAAGAAACGGGACAGCTGAATTAACGGGACGATGCTATGCATATTCCAACAACATGGAAAACATTAATAAAAAATCAAGAAACAAAACAACAAAGATCAACCAATACGCGAGGGACCAGTATACAAGAACCAAATATATCGTACTCGGCAGAGGGGATGAGCTTTCGAAGCCGCTCGTCCAATCAGAAAGCGAGGCAGCTAAACACAACTCGAAATTCATCAGAGGCCACCATCAGTTCTCAGCAAGTAACGAGACGAACCGCACTTGAAAATTCCAAATGAGATTTTGGCGAAACGTCGTGAAAACGATTTTTTGAACGAACGGATTGAAACCCGGAATAACCAAACCATTCATTCCACCATCCGTGAAAATAATATATAATTTTTTAGTACGTGCCTCCATTTGATGAAGTTGAGAATTTCCTTTATACGATGTTTTATCGCAAACCGAAGCCGCCTCAAATCTTATTTGAAATCTAAGCGTTAAATTTACAAACTTAAACATAACTTGACCTTGACTTCAAGTCATTTTCGCAAAAGCTTATACGCAGATACCTTTTCTGTACCTAACCTCAAAAGAACGCTTTGTTTTGATACATTTTTTTTTATCCAAAAACCAACTGCTGACTATTGTGAGGGGTAGATTGTTTTATTCTGCCTTTAGCCTTTGACTTAGGTGCTTTTAAAAATTAAATATAAACTGAAATAATATACCAACGCCCATTTGGCGCATGACACAATCCTTCAGAAGTCAACAGCTGATTTCAAGCGCGCTTAGGTCAAGTTAACCCTAAATTGTTTCGGGCTTCACTTAAGTATAATTTCGCCCGTTTATTTCGTTATTACAAATAACGCTTGCAGAAGGCGTTTGATTTCAAGCGCACTTGAAACTGTGATATAAACGTACTGTATAACAAGGATACCGTCTACCCGGAACTACATCGTTATTTTCCCTAACCATCGTAACACTGCAAATTAATTATTTACCGATATTTTCAGTCTTAGACAGACAACTACTTAGGGAAAACCGATGAAGTCCCACCGGAAAATGATGATGGAGCGGTTCAGTGTTCGCGTTGCATGAGAGAAGCTGCTTATTCTGCATACAAAATGATGTAGTTACCGGTAAATTACTTTATTAATTCTACTTGTTAAGTGTGATTCCGCTAAGTAAATATATGTAAAAGACCTAGTTACCAACACTAAGTTACAAATTACACTTTTTGTATGGACATTGAAAAGTTTGATTTTTAGGCGACAGTAAAATGATTAATTTTAAAATGAAAGATAAAATTAATTGTCAATTATATTGGATTGTGCAATGCCTCACAAAATCTTAGCAACACCCTGTAAGGTACCTCAGTTCAGACATACCTAATTTTTGTACTTAACGCTGACGAGAGTCTACTTATACGCTAGCTCATCTCAGGGTAGATTCGTTAATTTATATTTTGCACTGTTTTCAACTAGCTTTAACTTTATCTTAAACTCAATCCTATTGCCTGTAAGTTTCATGAATGTCTAAATTGGCAGAAAGGCGCCACCAGATTTTTACAAAGTTGCCCTAATAATTATAAGATGAGCAAAGGTAATCGAGAAAATTTAGAAACGAAATAATACTTAATGAGTCATATTCGGGTAAATAAATCGCTAACTTCTCTTACTTAGTAGTATTCTAAACTAAAATTAGAGGAAATAGAGGCCAATACATTTAATCCTTACTGTATACTCCTTCCCAGAAAATAAATGACAACTCTGGAAAAAACTATTTATTGCAAGCTCCTCTATGGGTTCTCTTAAAACTTCATATATGCAACAAAAGAAATAATGAGACAAAATAGGCCAAGAAAGAATCTAATTATAAAGACTTAGATGGTTATCAATGAATATATCAGTATGAAAGATGGAAATTAAAGTAAATACTCAAAAAACTCTTTGTACAAAATGTCTCAAATTATAAAAGGTAATATACTGCACTGGCTAAGTAAAAATCTAGTTACCAAAACTTAATTTGTTAAGTAATTAAAGTTTCCATCAATTTACCAATGTAAAATTTAGTAAATTAAAGTACAGAATCATTAAACTGTTAATTGATCAACACTTAGACTCTAAAAAGAACCATACAAATCTCAATTACATAACTGTATCGCAAAATAAAAAAATTGAGGTTGCAGCGCTACGCAGTCGACTCCGTTTTACTTTACAAATTATTGGTTCGCCGCAAGAATCTACTTTTGTAAAATAGTTTGGTTAATTTTGCAAAAAGGAATATCATCATAGAGTAGTAAAGTCTAGATATTCAAATTCATTTAATAAAAGGCTGAAAACCATGCACAGAAGAATCGCCTACCTGTTAGCCCTCTAAGGTAATCGGACGGGAAACTTTGCTTAGTATACGAAGTGATCAAGAAATCTCTAAACTAAAAATAATATAAAAAGTCAATTTTCATCTTCTTACGAATTTAGTATTTGTAACGGATGGCAATTGGAAATAACCAAACATTTTGTGAATAGAAAAATCAAAAGAAAACAATCAACTGCTGTTCAATTTATAAAATCATGAAGAAAATACATTCGTGATATATTTCCTCTAGGTACAAAACAAAATTTACAAATTACAGGAATAGGTTAGGTTTTGATATCCATTAACATTTTAATATGTAAACAAAAGGAAGGATGTGATTATGGATAGAAACAATATTAATGATTGAAAAACAAAAGGCAATCATTAGTTTTGTAGTAGATAACACAGTTTATAATAAATTTGAAATCCAAGTATGCATGTCACTGACAAAACCCAAAGAAAATCGTACAAAATAAAAATCTATTTATGATTTTAATGATTTGAACTTGTAATTTTATCTAGAAAAATGTACGCAAAAATTTTTATCATTTATGACCAAAATTTAACCGTAACAACATCTCGGAAATCATTTGTTTAATTTGATGCCCAGTTAAATGCTGTTGACATGTTTGAAAATTCTAATTAATTCTCAAAAAGGGGGATATTAGCTATGTCGTTCTCATTTTTTCCTGATTTTTATTTCAATAGATATTTCAAAATGAACTGCAAATTATTATCATTTTTCTTCCTTTACACGAGGGATCATCAGGTTTGAAATCCAAAGTTTCCGATTTTATTGACCATCAACAACGCAATTTTCTCAAATACAGTTCTGGCTTTTTCATTTCATTTTTGAAAGCCTTTTTCCCCCAAATTTAATGATGTCATACATTGGTCCCTAAAGTAAATATTTCCGACCCTTTCTGTAAGAACCCCATGGACTAAAGAGAGAGAAAAACGATTGATTTTTAGAAACACACATTTTCCAATGAATATTCTTATATCAAGTATAAAATATTTATTTTGTTGATTAAATTGACGATGAATAGACATAATTTTTGATAAGGAACAAACAACAAATTATAAAGAATAAAAATGTTTGTTGAAAATAAAGAATTTAAATGGACAAATCCAACAATAAATCAAACAAGTAAGTATTAAAACTTAAAAATTCAAGCAAAGATTTGGATCATACTTAAAAAACATACAAATATTCAGATATTGACAATAACCAGCAGGGCAATGTTTTGTTTGTAAACAAGTTCAATGATGATTGATTGTAGCAGACCACGGAAAGTTTCACTGAGCGCATTACATTTTGGAATCGTGGGTGCGTTAAAGCATGACAGTCTATTTATGGCTCTGCCATCAGCTCCTTCTGGAGTTTAGTTTCACATAAACAATGTTTTGTTTTGCTGCAATAGAAACACAAATTATAAAAAATTCAGAACGTCACAAACCAATAAAATCTAAAGCAGAAAAATATGCAGTTTAATATTTGGACGAAATCAATTATTATTATTTATGAATTTGCGTGATGAATGATGAATGAAAATTTGACCAATAGTTGACAATACATTGGAAGAATGCAGGAGTGTGTAGGACTACATATTGACAGTGAAATAGATAACACGGTAATTTTGTTAAATTGGTAACTAGAGCTATTTCTTATGTAGTTTGCTATGCTAAAACCGAATATCACCACAATAGTTCACACCGGGATCGTTTTTTTTGTAATTTTACATATATCAAAAAATATACATTTCACAGATAGCAAAGTGTATCGTTTGATGTATCTATTTGGTTACGATTTTATTAAAAGAAGGTGGTCGCCAACAATGTTGGATAATGTATATTCTAATAAAGATGTCAAATACATGCCGGACCTGTCACAACATGTCTAGCGATCTTGATAATTTAAACTCGTCGTTTACGTGAGTTACTTCAGTGTAGTTTAAACCTGCCTGTCTAGTTAGAAAAGTGTATATTAATTTATAGTGAACTAATCGTCTTTATTTGGTTTTATTTTTGTACAAACAGATTCCTTAAGATGGTGCGGAATTGTCAAAACCATCCAAACAATTACTGTTATGTGTGTGGTGAACTAACTTTGAAGTCCAGGAGAAGGAATATTACTCCCTTGATAAAAAAGGCATATGAACTTTATTTCAGGTGTAAAATTGGTGATCAGGACAAATTTTGGACCTCTCATATTTGCTGTGCGTCGTATATACCATTACTTCAGTACTAGACGTAACAGTATGGAGGGAATTATGGTTTGTTATTTCTGCATTACAAAAATTGATGGGATAATAAGCAAGATCAACAAAATTCAATTTTCCTGTAGCTATCAGGCCTGTTCCTCACAGAGAAGAGCTTCCAATCCTAACGCCACCTGAAAACAGGAGTTTATATTCAAAAACTCTGGCAATGAAGATTTACAATTAAGTCCAGAAATAGACGACACTGAAGACCCAGGATTTGGTGAAGCATCTACAGAACCGCATAGGATCAAATCAGTCTGAACTCAATGACCTAGTTCGTGATCTACACTTGTCAAAAAATCAGACAGAATTGTTGGCAGACAGATTAAAGGATTGAGGGAGAAAGGAACTACAATTTCTTCTAATCGTCGACGGAAACAAGACCTTCAACACTTGTTCTCCACAAAAGAGTTAAGAGACCGTAATGATCCTAAGGAATGGAAGTTGTTTATAGATTCCTTTAAACTCAGTTTAAAAGCCGCGCTTCTTTATATTGAAAATGAAAAATCTTCAATTTCTCTTGCTTATGCAGTTCATATCAAAGAAATGTATGTCACCATGAAGATTATGCTATCAAAAATAATATATCAACGGTATACTTGAAATATATGCAGGATTTGAAAATTATAGCACTTTTTTGGATTTCCAACAATGATATACTACATTTTCTTCATTTTTATGCAAGTGGGATAGCAGGGATCGCAAAAATCATTTGCCAAGAGTCAATGGCCTAAAAGAAATCCGACACCCAGACAAAAACGTGACATCTCAACAACTTGTAAATCCTGAACATGTATATCTTGTTCACAATCCACATCAAACTCGAATTGGTGAAAAATTTTGTTATAGCGACGGAAGAAAGGGGTCTAAGTTTATCGTACGTAAAAAAAAACAGTTCCCTAGGATTAGTGAGGCTTATGAAGGACTATTTCTTTGAGGAAAGTTTGAAAGGGGTTGAACAAGCTGCATGGAAGTCCTTTAAAAAAGAACTATGGAGAGTTAGTTTAAGAACTTCAACATTATAAAGCTCTGGGATGTAACATGTTCCAAAAAATGCAACTTCTGGATTCACACTTGGACTCCTATCATGAAAATCTCGGCGCTGTGAGCGACTAACAAGATGGCGATTCCATCAAGATATTTCAACATTAGGAAATATGCTTGCAGACCATTACTGAATATTAAAAAGGGATATTCCTCATACAAAATACAACAGAAAAAAAAAAGAGAAAGACCGAGACAAACACAAGTTGGAGTTATGGGAGATGAAGAAGAAGAATAACAAGAAACCAAATACAATGGACAAAATTTGTATATAAGAAATACAAGTTATACCCAATTTTATTGAAGCATTACGAACGCATGCCATTTTTAGCATCAATGTTATAATGTTTCCCATTTTGAAACTACTGTCGACTTTGGTATTAAATATGAAATAAAATGACATAAATTCAGCATTGAGAACTCATTTATTAACAATTTTATGTTTTATGAACAGTTTAACTGTTAATAACAAATTCCCCGACTACCTGTCAGCTTATCATGTTGCAAATTCGAATTCAGAAAACTCAAAATATACAAAAATCAACCATCAAACCAACCTCAATCGGCCACAAAAACCTTTGAGCGCTTGTAAGTTAAAAATCTTTCCAGAATATTCCAGGATAACTATTCTGTAACACACTGTACGTATTCTAACGAATTGTAATAAAATAGTTTAAAGGTTCAGAAAGACTAAAGTTTTACATTAGGCGCAAGCTGTTTTAATCGGTGTAATGCTTTATATCGTTTTACTGTTTAAAATTTTCGGGACCTTACAATTATCGTTAATCAGGTTCAAAACTCATTTATGACAGCGACGCATTAAAGCGGAGAAAAGAGGTTGTTTAATTATTATTCGTCCGCAGTGAATAAATAATGGGGGCATAATTCATTAGCGATATTTTAGCACTTTATTAAAATATTCATGATACAGCTTTAGTCATTACAGGCAAACAGTTGGCCACATTTGGGGAAAATTATTATTAGAATATGAAAAATGCTTTTTCCGGTAATCGCTTCTGCATGTTCGATAATCTAAAAATTAACATGTGTCATGTCTGTGCCGGTTTAACGAAAAAATTAAAAAATAAAACGACAACAGCATAAATGAGGTTTCCACAAGCAGTTACAATTGGCTCCACAAAAACATGTTGCGGCATATTTGAGTACTATACTTGTTTGAGCCTCTTTACTTGGTACGTCCAAGGCTCGTGATTACCTCGAGATATGTAATGATAGTCGTGAAGTCCGTTAGACATGAAAAATGGCCAAAAATGACACATGCTGCCGCTGTTAATGAAAAAATTTTTCGAAGGGAAGTGGATGAAAAGATATGATCGAGAAAAAATGTCGATGATCTTCCGGATCGTGGTTTAACACGTGCCACTACAAAAAAAAAAGATAAGATAATTATTCAGATGTTCCAAAAAATTCACATTCACATGCTGTAATGACAAAGTATTTCAGCTCGGAAGAGAATATTTGTTGGTCTAAATACTATTCGAAAGCGACAATGGTCAAAGTTGGAAAATTCGATTGTCTGCCCGTAGAATATTCCCATTACATTTTAGAGAAAAGTTGTATCAGTGAAAGTTGCAGGTATTCACAAGACCTTTAATTTAATGTTTTATACGTCAAAATCGATAAATAATTTACCGAGATAATGGCGAAAAACCTTTTTTTTGCACTATTTTATAAATGTTAATAACTGTTACAATAATGGCCGAAAGTGATATATAACACCTTGATGATGAGGCCATTATGAGTCTTTATAAGTGTGCAAATATTCCGCCAGATCGATTGAATGTATGACTAATGTCAATTGTTTATTAAAGACATCAAAAATTTAAACCATTTTTGCTCATAATATAATGCTTCTAAAACATTTTTAAAAGTGAAATGGGTTCTTGAAAAGTGAAACTACAAGGAAAGTTACAAAAATAATATATTTACTCCAAAATTGTTGTTAAGAAAGTGGGCTGAAGAAGAAGTGTTTTTTGTTTCTTATAAACAATTAGAATAACTTTGTTATTTTTTCTAGTACAGACTGTAAAGGTGGTTGAAAACTCAGGATTTTAGAAAAAAAAACGCTCTACGACCAACAGGACCCAAAATGGATATTACTTTTTTTTTAAATCATATCTCTGTTGTTTATAAACGACTGAATGAGACCCCACTTTTTTGTATTGCTGTAAAGACGCTGTAACGCAGCTGGCACCAGGATTTTTCGTACCGAAATGATGTGGCACCATAACTATTGCGCAAACGCGAGTCACCATGAGATAGCGCATTAGATCTTATTTTAAATAAAAATTTAAAAATTTGTTTTTTTTTAATATTATTCATTATTATATTTTAAAAAATAAGGAAGATTTTATTTTTATTTCAAATAACAGTAATGTTTCAAAAAAAATATTCACATTCATAAACCGGCAAAAAATGGACTACTGTGGCGTTCAGTAGCGCTGCTCGCGAACAATAGAAATATGATGCCGCTTTTATTATTTCATTTGACGCCGGCCGCCGAAGTAGGCAAAATTCAAAGGATGCTCGTCACGGGCGCGACTCGCCATATCTATATGCACCTTAAACCTTTATTACTGTAATTTTTAGGTAGTATTTATTTAACACCTTTTTTGTAGAACTAATTGTATGTAGAAAAAAGCTAAGAATTTAATTTTAAATTGAAACGATTTTTTTATTAAATATAATTCTTAGATAACACTGTTATACATTAAAATTCTCATTCAAAAACTCATGAGTATTTTGTGTAATTTTGATCTTAGCTAGTCCAAAACTGACCTCTGGTCTTGGGGGGCGACCAGGACAACTCCCGGGTTCTCAATCTTTACTGCAGATCTTGTTACAGAACATTAATAGGATGGCTAAAGAAGACCCACGAATCTATTTCTTTCGGAGTTTCAATGATTTGCTGAGAATTAATCTTATAGGATTTTCTAGTGATACTAAACATAAAACTGAATATCCTAATATTCCTTTAGCCATCAGGCTTCTTCCATTTGATACTTAGGCCGTACTAAGCCTATTCACAACGATGATGACGACCCATAATGTATAGTCTCGACTAAAGAACGTCATTTTTTTCCCCAAGTTGAACAAAATAATCTTATTCTACTTCGACATCTTTTTAAAATGAAAGTATCACTTCTCGGATTCCGCCTTCAACAGCAAATTGTTTATATCAAACCATTTTTGTAAATTTTACTAAAAGACTTAAACTTCGGCTTAAGTCAAATTATATTTCCATTTCACTTTCAAATACATATAAATCTGATGTATTATTAATTTTATTTCTGGATTCGGATATTGACTGTATTCAAATAAAAATACAATTTTGCCTCGGAACGGTAGTTTTCACAAGAGAAATCCTCAAACACACAATATTTTTCTTTATTTTTAAGGAATTTTATTTTTATTTGATAATAAAAATGTAATTAAATCTCCTTCGAGTCACGTGGCAACGAACACCAATTAAAGTGAATGATGTCACTACATACTAACGTCATCGTTGGCACCCCGTCCTGATACGGTTATTCTTTTGAGTCATTATTACTTTCAGTTCTTGAACTGATCATGATCACTTCGATCTAAGGACAAGTAAATGTATATTCCAAAGAACATGGTTATCAGTTTCACTTTTTTTCACTTTGATCATTTGATAATTACTCTAAAGTATACAGCTAATGTCACCGCTGTCATTAAATTGACATATAAATTTTTTGGTTTTATGTCATATTCGTGATCGCTGTCAAGGGCTACGTTGCCTAGTTCATATTTTATAGACATAATTTGTTCGAAATTTGCTTACTTTTCCCTTTGAAAACGATTCTAAGAAATCTTCTCATGGAGGAAAGTGGATTTATTAAGGCAAGTAGTTCGAATTTGCCGAGAAATGATTATTTTATGGTGGTCAATTCCTTCAACTCATCTGTGTGACGTTACATCGATCACGTGACAAGTTTTGGCGTTTTGGTGTGATATTTGAAACGGAATTTAAAGCTTATGATTTTTAAAGTAGTAAAGTTAAAATTTTAAATATTTTCGGCTACATTAGGTACTTACGCATGGTTTTAAACACCTTCCCAAAAATAGTCGATTCCTCAATTGTAGCTCTAACCTAAAACTTATAACGGCCGTTTTGCTTAGTTTGTTATTAACATTTATTTTTATTTTATATTACTTTCAGATGAGTTTTCCATTATACTGGAAATGCAATGGCTATAAGAGCTACAGATGATGTGTATTATTAAAATAACTATGCTATTTTTCATGAAACAAACTCAATTTTAAAACTACTAAACACGCCTCGAGATATATTACATGGTCTTAAAAAAAAATCCGACTTTAAAAGGGCAAGAAATTTTTGATGAAATGAACACTACCACATAAATTATTTTCAGTTCAAATAAATTATACATTTAATGTATTAAACATAAAAAATATCTGAATGAGACGTTTTTATAAAACGATTTCCAGTAAACTGTTTTAATATTATCTTATAAACGTAGTGAATAATTGTGTCTATATCTTATTCTTTTTTACGTTCTTCCAGACATAGAAATAGCTTGTTAAAAAAATTATATCGGTTTATTGGTTTTATAAAGATAAACTGTTATGACAGTTTTTCAGAAAAAAAGATTAAAATAGCTTTTCATCTATAAATACATTTTTAAAACGACTAGGTATTTATTATCATCAATTTACAAAAAAGGCCGCGCGTTAAAAAATAGTAACTCATAAAGCCGTGACATGAAGTCATTTATCTTCCATTAGTTTGATTTTCCCACGGTGTTCGTTTTCCCATTTATCTTGCCAATTTCTAGTTCATGGGTTGTAAAATTTAATCTTTTAAAGGCGAATAATGTTTAATACAATTTGATATAGAACAGAGCAAAAAACTTTAACAGCGTGCACAAAAAGAAAAAAATATATATGTAAAGACGTTTTTAAAAAACAAATAAAAGAAAGTATAATTATTGTAATTTAAAATGATTATGATTAAAAATAATTGAAAAATTTTATACAAAACAGAAAGTATTATCAATATTATGAATTGAAAAATATTCATACTAGAACTAGTAAAGTTTAAACAAACTAAAGGGTGTTTTTTATAGAGGTATAGAACTCTTAAATGGAATAAAACAAAGATGAATTTTAAATTGACATGAAATTTACTTTATTCGGAAGATAACCTTCTGGCATTATAATTTAAATATGACTTCTGGCATATGAGCGCCACGGCTGGCTCGGACGTAGTCTAATCTGGAGGTCCAACTTTCGATGACTTTTTCCAACATTTGTGGTCGTATATCGGCAATAACGCGGCGAATATTGTCCTCCAAGTGATCAATCGTTTCGGGCTTATCGGCGTAGACTAGCGACTTCACATATCCCCACAGAAAATAGTCTAGCGGCGTTAAGTCGCACGATCTTGGAGGCCAATTCGTTTCCTTCAACAAGTCAATTGTGGCACGAGCTGTTTGACATGTTGCGCCGTCTTGTTGAAACCACAGCTCCTGCACATCATGGTTGTTCAATTGATGAACGAAAAAGTCAGTAATCATGGCTCTATAGCGGTCACCATTGACTGTAACGTTCTGACCAGCATCGCTTTTAAAGAAGTACGGACCAATGATTCCACCAGCCTATAAAGCACACCAAACCGTCAGTTTTTCTGGATGTAACGGTGTCTCAACATACACTTGAGGATTATCATCACTCCAAATACGGCATTTTTTTTTATTGACGTATCCATTCAAACAAAAGTGAACTTCATCGCTAAACAAAATTCGCTTATGAAAATCGGGATCAACGGCAATCTTGTTTTGGGCCCATTCACTGAATCTACGCCTTGCTAGGTGATCGTGTGGCTTCAATTCTTGCACGAGTTGGATTTTGTAAGCACGCAAAACAAGATCTTTTCGCAAAATCTTCCATAAAGAGAATGGACACATATCCAATTCCTGTGCACGATGGCGGATAGACTGATTCGGGTCTACCTCTACGCTACGCTCTACAGCAGCAATGACTTTTTCTGTACGTACTATACGACGTCTCTGTGGATGCGTATTATCATTTAGAGTAAACGTGGTGCGAAAACGTTCCATAGTTAATCGAATTAAATGCTCTGATGGACGATTATGTGGACCGTAAAATGGACGTAGTGCGCGATACGTATTTCGAACAGAACCATGATTTTCAAAATAAATTTGCACAATTTGGAAGCGTTGTTCAGACGTCAGTCTATTCATGTTGAAATGCCAAACCAAACTAAACATAAATCACATGACAGCTGACAAAATGGCCGCCAGTTAAAAAAGTGTTGCCAACTTAAAGTTCTATATCTCTATAAAAAATATAATACACAAGTACGATACAATTTGTTAAATATATCAAGGCTAAGTTTTTTTTTCAGATATAATAGGTGATTCGGCTAATAATTTTACTAAGAGATGGCGTCACTAATACATTTGTTGGTGTATACTAATGAAATCTATGGCATTTCGAAAGGTAAATATACGCCATTAAAGGTCAGTTTGTAATCAATTGTCATTGTGAACAAAAACATAGATCGTTATTCGAAAATGTCGAATTTTGAACTAGGAAACGACGTTTTGTGTTGACGTTTAATAAACTTCTTTCATTAAAAAAAAACAGCTGCTGAAAGTTATCCATTGATGGTTGAAGTTTATGATGAGAATGTTTTAACCCAAAAAACTTATGAACAAAGGATTAAACGTTTAAAAAGTGACGATTTTGATGTAAAAGACAAGGAGCATCCGGTTAGCCGAAAAAGTGTAAAGATACAAATTTGCAAGAATTATTGGATGAAAACTCAACTCAAACGTTAAAACAATTGGCAGCAGCATTGAATGTTTCGCAATCCATGATTTTTGAATGTTTATATTCAGTGGGCAAAATCTAGAAAGAAGGAAAATGGGTTCTTTATGAATTAAATGAAATACATCGAAAGGCGAAAAACCACTTGTGAAATTTTGCTTGCCAGAAAGAAAAGAAAAGGAGTTTTGCATCAAGAAGTGACAGGTGATGAAAAGTGGATTTATTTTGACAACTCGAAATGCAAAAACTCACGGGTAGATTTAGGCGGGCCTTCAACACCACAATCATTACATGACGAACTGCTAAAACATGGTGAAACAATTACTGGCGATTGATATTGACAACAATTGATACAATTAAATTGAGCATTGAAGAACAACGACCAATATACGCCGAAAGACAATGAAGTCATTTTTCAACATGACAATACTGAGTCCCACGTTGCAAAATGTGTAAAAATCTATTTGGCAAACGTTAAATGGAATGTCATACCCTAGCCGACATATTCACTTGACTAAGCGCCTTCGGACTGCCATTTATTCCGATCAATGCAGTACGGACTTTCCGAACAACACTAGCATTCTTACCAAGAAGTGAAAATTTGGCTTCATGAATGGTTGGCCCCTAAAAATCAACAGTTCTTTCGGTGCGGAATCAATTCTTTGAGAGAAAAATGGGATAAAATCATAGCTAACGACGGTCAATACTTTGATTATTGAGATAATGCATTTTATTCTGAAAACAAATGCTCAAATTTTGCAAAAAAATCGATATTACAAACCGACACACCTATTACTTTATATTTATATAAGATTTTATACGTAATTTTATCAATTTTAAAATTCTAAATACATATCTCTAGGCATATTTTTGATAGCTCATTTTATGAACCAGTCAATATAAAATAAAATATAAATTTGAAAGCTATACGCAAAAACAATAAAACCTTTTTTCTTTTCGAGGCGTGAAATAGGGGATAAATTTAAATAAGTCGATTCCAATTTGCAACATTCGAGGGGAGATGTGTCGAAAACAACTTACCGTTACGCTCTAAAGATTACGTAGTTCTCTTTGAGTCTGCCAACAAATCAGTTAACTAGTAATTTAGACTAGTTCGGTTAATTATCGTGAATAACTCTTAAACAGGAATAAATTAGAAAACCTCGTTTAAACTTTGCAAGTAATGAAAATTCGTAATAAATCTAAAATACCGATGTACTTGAGTTTTTTAAATTAAAAAATCACTAGTCAGATAAATTTACTTTTCACAATTCTTTGATAAGTCTGATTGAACCTGCATCTTTTTCAGAATATCAGCTGGTGCGTAATGACATTTAAAAAATATTTTTTAAAGTCTAACTTTTCCAGAGAAAAATGTCAGATAAATTGACTTTTCAGAATTTTTTGATAAGTTGATCGATTCTCCAATATGGTTTATTTTATTTTTGTTCATTTGAGAGAGTTTGAGAGTATGGTGAAACATCTTTTCCAGAAAATCAGCTCGTGAGTAATGACCTTTAAGAAATATTTTTTAAAGTCTAACTTTTCCAGGGAAAAATGTCAGATAAATTTACTTTTCAGAATTCTTTGATAAATCTGTTCGATTTTGCAATATGGTTTATTTTCTTTTTGATCATTTGAGAGAGTTTGAGAGTATGGTGACGCATCTTTTCCAGAAAATCAGCTCGTGCGTAATGACCTTTAAGAAATATTTTTTAAATTCTAACTTTCCCAGGGAAAAATGTAGAAAAATATAATTGCTAGATAATGAAATCCTTTTATAAGGATTAACATGACAATCCACAACTTTTCATGTCAATATTCCCGTGCAAGCCAAGAAACTAATTTAAGTAGCATGCATTTCAAAGTCTCTTGTCTAACCAGTTTCTTCGACTTGTGCTGACCGCACTATCGCTTTAAGGTAGTGCCTCAGATTCGTGAACTTGCTTGTCTTACGACCCGCTAAATTACACTGGAAGAAATTTTTAAAATTATAAAGAACACCGCCAAGATTATTTGATTTTTAACCAACTGAGAAAAAAGGCGTATCCGCCAAAAGCAGATTGCTACGCGGATTTCTGTTGGATTCAACCTAATTTTACTATGTACGTTTCATCGTGTTCATTCGTATTTTATATTTTTTTATGAGAAAATATAATTTATAAAATATGTCTGCTCAAAAATGGTATGAAGAATTTTCTGTGCTTGCCGTGACTACACGTCGAAAACTTGGGAAAATATGGCTATTTTTAAATTTACTAAAAATCTCTTAAGGTAAGAATTTGAATATTGTAAGAAAAAAACAAGACCAAAAAAGTGATGTATTGGTCAAAATTAATAAAATGTTACAAATGGTTAACCCATGTCTCAACTTAAGCTTAGCTCACACGACGATTGTTTCGCTATTGGATTGCTTGCTGTAATGCTTGCGATAGGTGCTCTGCGTTATTGGCTTCACACGTATGCGTTGCTGGGCTTGGCTTGTAGATAATCTTGATGCATATAAAATAACCCTTTGGGCAATAAAACGCGACTGTAATCAATTTTCTATTAGACTTTTCAATCAGTTTCCAAGTTTTAAAACAATAATCACTGTTAATTTACTAAAAATAATCGTAATCGATCACAAACAAGGCGCCATTCTTTGTCGGAAATTCTTGTAATTGATACGATATCATCTGTCGTCAAGAAACTCATGCCCACGTGACAAGACTAACATGTCTTCTTAATGGTTAGAATTTAAATCTATCAGAGTAACAAGCACGAGAAATAAACATAATCTATAGCGGAATGCATGTGTAGGGCTACCAAACGGAGCTTGCACTGACATTATTTTGCATTAACGTAGCAAGCAGAGTGACCATCACAGCTCCCAGTTTGCAGTCTAGCAGCGAAACAACGGTCATGTGACAACAACACGAAAAACATCAATAACTAATTTGTTATACCTGACTAAAATCAGTTATTTTTTTTTTAATTTAAGGAAATAAGACTTTTTTTACCAAAAAAAAAGGAAGTATTAACACCCATTTGTTTTTTTTTACGTATTGTATTGAGAATGCATGTTTTAAAACTTTTAATAATTTTTCCCAGTGTAATATAGAGGGTCGCAAGGCAAACAATGTTCACGATCTGGTCCTTCGTCGATTGCAGCATGTACCACGTGTATGAGGAAGTTGTCCACTGCACAGATGAGGCCTCGCTTAATGACTCAATATTTGGGTAGCAAATAGAACAAATCATAGCCTATAATACTAACTACAACTTGTAATCCAGCAGATTGAAGTCTGAGCTACCCGCTGGCCAATCTTCTGTTGACATGAAGTCCAGAACATTATTTTTGATCCATGTTTGAATCGCTTTTGCCTTGTGTGCTGGAGCAGTCTTGCTAGAAAGTCTAGGGCTTATTGGCGAACATTGTTTGGTTGATAGACTTCACAACGCCTTTCAAGTTGTTTGAGTGATACAATCCGGTCGATGTTCTCACTCCTTTCTCGCAAAAATTGACCCAGGTCACGTCACCGTAGTTTATTCCACATCATACCATTACTTTCGACAAATGGTTGTCTTTTTCCTCTCGGGAATAACTTTGGATGCTTTTCGTAATGACTGAGCATAGACGCTATAGTTCTGTTTATTGAAATATTTCTCTACAGTGATGATTTTCTCGTAGGTAAAAAAAAATTGTTTCTGAGCACTCTTTCCGTACTGACTGCGAAGCATTTCTGATTTTTGTTTACGTCTTTGTTTCAGTGCAGACGCCAACAGATGTTCAGTCCGTCATTTGTACGCATGTAGTCCCAGATCATCTTTTATAATACTAGACATGGATTTTTGAGAAATTTGCATTTGCAAGATTTTCTGTTTGCATAGAGGCTTTTACTCGATTCGTGTCCTCACGGTTTTAATCGCTTTCGGCGTCGGCACACTCTGCGAACAGCGGGATAGCACTCCACTAGTATCCTCAAACAACTTCACAGCACGATACAGAAAGTTGCGAATAATTCCAAGTGACCGTAACGTACGAAATATATCTCTGTTTCCCATGCCACATTTTTTGAGGCCTAGTATTACAACACGATCTATATATATATATATATATATATATATATATATATATATATATATATATATATATATATATATATATACATTAATGCAAATTAATTAATCATCATCTGCACTAGAAGCAAAATTCATACTAACTTTTAACAATTTTAAGTATAGTAAATCTTTAATTATTTGAATTCGAAAAAAATTTATTTCAAATAAAACACCAGCATTTCAGGTTCATTGAACTATAAAAAGAAAACTTAAGAGCGCTTGTGTACTTATATGTTATATTTTCAAGTCAAAAATCGTTAAACCAAAAAACACTATTAAACCGGCAATGTCACACGTGTAATAAGTCGACTCGTGACGATTGTTCCGACAGCAATACAAAGCTGTAACTTTCCAGAACGAAGACCACACACACTACTTGGAAAACCTTTATGGCAGCCGGCCTAGGAACATCACAGGCATTAACGACTAGACAACATAGAAACGGATGTTTGTTCTATTTGAAAGGCCCATAAAGATGCATTTCTAGTAAATATTTGTTGCAGGCTACAGAGTAGAGGACCACAATAGTTAATTATGCAGTAATTAATTCATTATATAAAAAGCTATTTTAGTAATAGTACTTTCACTTTGCTAATTACTATATCAATATGTATAAATATAAAAGTATATATATATATATATATATATATATATATATATATATATATATATATATATATATATATACTTTTTTAAAATTTTTTCTTGGGTGTAGGTTTTTTTGTTTTTAAATCGAAAGATGATAAAAAATTTCAATTTCTCCTGAAGTTTCGGTCTACATAGTTAGCTTTTTCGAAGTTTTTTTTAAAATAAATTACAGGTATTTATTTTATACATATAAATTCATATTTTTAATTTAATGTTTAAAATTAATAAAAATAAACAGATTTTATAATAGTCCAAAATTAAAACAACGATAAAACAAATTAAAAACAATAAAAACGTCAATTTAATTAAAAATCATAAAAAGCTTACTATGTAGAGCGAAACGCCAGAAGAAATTGAAAATTTTTGTCGTCTTTCAATTCAAAAATAAGAGAACCTACACCTAAGAAAAAATTAACGAAAAACATTAACAAAAGGTTTAAGATACTAATATATATATATATATATATATATATATATATATATATATATATATATATATATATTATATATATATATATATATATAATCTACAATTTCTTCGACTTACCATGCAATTAGGTCCTAGAAATAGGTAACTCACCTGAAACAAAAAATTAACATATATTATTAGTAATACTACTATACCTAAGCTGGCTGTACATGTAATGTACATAGTGACCTTAAAAAGTAATGATCAAAGTTTAAACTTAATGTACGATTACATTAAATTTAATGGAATAAATTAATTTACATTAATGTAAAAATTTAATGCATTTCCTTTTTACAGTGCAGATAAACCTTATTGTGTTACATTTAATGTTCTTTTCGGTTAAGAAAGGTGTCAATAAGAGGAGCCACCCCTGATGAGTTCCTGCTTAGGTGCGAAAAATGTTTGGAAGTTCAAGGGCGTCAATTTGAACATTTACTCAAATAATTTTTGTAACTTTATTTTATTAACAACTGGTTGATTTCTATTTCCTTTAGCTTTTATAGATCCAAAGTTCTTTTAGATTTTTTTTAACAGTTGGTAGTGTTAGTTTCTGTTTCTTCGGATATTGGATCGCGAATGTATCGCATGTTCTTGAAATAACTTACACTCTTCATAAATAATAAATAAGTTTAAATAGTTTTCGTGCGTGTAATTTAATCGCCCTAGCATAATTATTATAAATGAATGTCAAATGGCATGAAATAGTGAGTTTTGTAGGGTTCGATGGTTTTATTTTCGCCACGCCTCGCTGTCGTGGCCAACTAATAACAAACCTTAAAAGCCGTATAGCATTTTTACAATAGAAAAATGTTGAATTACCAATATCTTGAAAACTACAAATTTTTGGAATAGACAATCTTATACAAAGTTACCCTTATTTTTAATGCTTATAATATGATAAAATTATAAACATAGGGGCTTTCTATTTGAAAAAATTGACTTATGACGACTATTCAAAATATAATTTTTATTCTTCTTTTTAACCACTCTGTACTAATAATTTTCAACATATCGTAAAAAGAGCACTAAAGTCGATCTTGATCTACAAGAAAACTAGCCCAAATTAAATAATAAAGACTTCCTTATAGGAACAATTTATAGTTAAGTTTTGGTCCGTAAACGTCATTTTTGACATAAAAATTTAAATATGTCCAAAATGGTGAGACTTAAGTATACATGATACATACATTATACATGAAATATGTCTAGAATTTTACGTAAAAATGAAAAATGCAATAATATATAGGGTGTTCTATTTAAAATAAGCAAGATGACATCTAATTCCGCTATAACCATAAGTGCCGCTATCTTGAAAATATTTTAGCCGGCTGTCCCCCATGCACGTTAGTACACTGTCAAATTTTCAGATTCTTCCTAATTATAGTTTTCCCGCAATAGTTCGATAAAGTTCCCGGAAAATCACCCTCTATAGACAAAGTATTAGTTTCTAACAATCAGTGAAACTTGTTACTTCCTTATACATATGGATTAGAATACTGAGTGAAATAATTGCTGCCGTTCATCCAAGTCGAATAACGTACTATTAAAAAATAATTGCACAATATCTTATAATACACATTTACATCAATTCACCCTAATTCATCATTTTTAATAAAACGACATTTTCCGCTGATAAACCTACCGATAAATATGTAAAATTTCGTGTTAGAGCCGACGCCTTCGTCACGACGACCTTCTGTCGGCGTCGTCGTTTCTGAATAATTGGGGCCGTTCCGAAATTAATAAACTGGCGCAAAGAAACTGCCCTAATAAATTAAAACAAACCCCAAATGCTACGCAAGCCTAAATGGCGCAAATAAAATCTCCCCGTCAGGTTTATTTATCTAAATTTATTTAAATTTTTTATGAGGGTAGAATTATATGGATACGCGCGATATTAAAATCCCTATTTTACCGAAATTGTGGACCATACCTATATTAAACAATAATTAGGCCCGAGGTGGTATTACAGCGCCAAAAAAATTACTGGAAACAAGAAATGTCTGAGAACGCTGGGGAGAAAAAATCTTACTTAATATAGGATGATGGGCAAAATTAAGTTTAAGATATATTTTGTTTTCCTGGCAGCATTTTTTGTTCTTTTTTTTTTAATTAATTTATAATACAAACAGATGGTGTCTCTGAGCATACGTCAATTGTCCATATCATTTATGAACAATATATATATATATATATATATATATATATATATATATATATATATATATATATATATATATATATATATATATATCGTAGGTTTTCACGGATGATGGAATGAGTGGTTTGGTTATTCCGGATTTCAATCCGTTCGTTCAAAAAATCGTTTTCACGACGTTTCGCTAAAATCTTATTTGGCATTTTCAAGTGCGGTTCGTCTCGTTACTCACTATATATATATATATATATATATATATATATATATATATATATATATATATATATATATAATGACAAAGACCGTTGATAAATATTACTATATTTATCAACGGTCTTTGTCCGCATAGCCGAGAATTTATTATATTTTAAAATTACACGGACCATAACCTTTATAATTGTTGACTTAAAAACATACACAACAGCTCTCTTAGGGAGATCGTTGGTGCGATACTTTACTTAAACTGAGAATTCACAGTTGGTTTGGTTGCCGATGCCGAATAATGCGACCTCTATCCTTAGAGTGGCAAGTTTCGTGTGTCGAGTTTTGATATATTTCTTTTTTAATTTACCGCCGGGTCATCATATGGCGGTTTGATACAACATTGTTGGTTTGGGTTGTTCTTGTCTGATTGAGTAAGCCATCGAGATGTCGTCATTGTTTCATATTTACTATTTTTCAACAGTGAAATCTATTTATAGGACACAGATGCGAGATGATGGTTTGGACAGAATGCAATGGCCTGATGAGTCCCACACTAGGACAAAACAGCGTTGTCGTCATTTTCCGAACCCGGAGTATTTCCATGTTCTTTGGAGTTCTCCGCACTTTTTAATATGCCTTTATCCGCACAGCCGAGAGTTATTTTATTATATATATATATATATATATATATATATATATATATATATATATATATATATATATATATAAACTGAAATTTTGGACCAGATATTATCCAGTTATGGTGTAAACGAATTATTTTTGAGGTGGTTGCGGTGATATCCCTCTGATTATAGACAACAAGCTAAGTTGGAAACTTTTAAGTCCAACGAATTTAACGAGGCCAATTGCTTTTAATTATTTTTATCAATGACATAGTTGAGTGTTTTCATCATAGTGAGGTTCCTCTATATGAGGACGATTTTAAAGTTTTTTTCAGATTATTACCAGTCCATACACATCAGATTTATTGTAAGATAACTTTCTCTGCTTTGTAAAGCGGTGTGACGATAATAGGGTCAAACCTAATATAAACAAATGCAAATACATACGAGATGTTGACTGATAATTTTGTCGCGAAACGGTAATTTCTTTAACAAAAATCCTAAAAAATACAAGATTTTTCTTTATTTTTAGGGAATTTAATTTTAATTTAATAATCAAAATGTAATTAAATCAGTCTCAAGTCACGTGACAACGAACATTAATCAAAGTGCATGACGTCACTTGCTGGCAAACAGCATCGCTGTTAAAGGCTACATTGTTGTGTTAACATTATTTTATAGTGATTTCTGTGCAATTTCTTCGAAATTTACCTACTACTTCCTTTGAAACCAATTTTAAGACGTTTTTCCATGATGGAAAATGGATTTATTTAGGCAAATAGTTCGAATCAGTCGAGAATTGATTGTTTTATGGTAGCCAATTTCTTCGCAACAAACAGCAAGTTCTGCTCTATTGAATTTAGAAATGTGAAGACCTCCATGTAAGTAATATACCAAGAATTGTTATTTCCGCAACCGATTATGAATACATAATAGTAATCATAAGTAATTATAAGCTCAAAACCAAAATAAAATATTGTTACCCAACTTTGATTACTTTATTTCTAACCTCAAAAAAAATTTCTTCTTTGACAACTTGAAAAATAATAACTTTTAATATTAAAAAAAAACTAGTATTATCAAAACTTACATAAAAAGATCTTCACAAAAATACATTTTAAATTGTGTACGCACAAGTGCCGAATCCCTAAGAAAACTACTAGCCGAAACGTCGTGATATTCAACAAAAGAATAAAGACAATGGATACACTACTACTTCGCAAGACTTTTTCTGGTCAATTCATTACATATGTAATAAAGCACTAAACATGTTAGAATTTCTTAGAAGACATGCCCAAGATTTTAAAAATGTTTTTTTTTTAAATTTTTTATGGATCTCTATTTAAAAATATTACTTACTATCAATGTCATAAGAGCCGGACTAGAAGAATATAACATAAATTTTTGAATTTTATTCTGTATAAAATTGGATTCTATGAAAAAAAAAATTATGACTATCTGCAGGATATGCCAAATTGGCAACCCTGAATCAGAGAAGAATAAATTTTGATAAAATATTCATTTATAATCTAATTACCAATGAGATAGATTGGAGTGATCTTTTGTGTTTGACGAATTTCTATGTTCCTCCACGACGATTAGGAGAGATGAATACATTTTACATCTCATACATTCAACATCATCGTACCAACTATCGACAATTGTCTGCACTGAACAGAATCATGTCCATGGAAATGAATTGGGGGTGAAAGTATTCAGAACATCAGTGCACTCTTGAAAGAGATTCTCAGAATAAAGTGGCAACTGTTGTTATTTGTAGGACCTTCCTTCCTCCGCCTGGGGTTGGTTGTCGGGTGAATTGAGTAGCCTGCACGCGAACTCCGTAAGAAGATAGAAATAGAAACAGAAAAGAAATAAATAAGAAAGAACATTTCTTTCTATCAACGGAACCTACTCTCTAGGATATTTTCCTTAAAACTTCGGGCTAGTTCGCTTATAAATAACTACAAACTACCATCTCTAAAAACATTTATCTTTTCTAGGGACTTTATAATTAAAAGAAAAAAATACTAAACATATTTACTTTGTAATTTTTTAGGATAATTGACCAATATCGTGAAATCTCCAATATTATATTTTAAAGTACTTAACTCTAGACTTTTTTTTAATAAATTACCTATTAGAAAATATGGATCCGATATTTATGTATTTTGTATAAAATATTGAAGAGTAGAGGGATATTTTGTGGGCTCAACAGACATTTAGCTGAACCCTGTCAGAAGTTTGTGCAGCTCAATAAAACGGAATTAAAGACTTTTTCATTTGGATATATAATATGTATATATTTATTTATTTTTTCTTAATTCAGCTCTAATAATTTATTATTGTTCTGATTCTTAACGTTAAGAAATAAATATATATAAAAATAATTATTGCTATTTTGATATTTTTTTCTTATATAACGTGTAAATCTATACTTTTGACTAAATAAAATATAAAAACACATTTATGAACTTCATTTCATTCTTAGAAACAAATATATCTCACATTCAACATAACCACAAATTCAAACACCGTAAATCAGGAAAAAAATGAGACAAACTTATGTAGCATTTAAATTGCTTTGAGAGAGATAGAGGAACAGCAACAAGCCAAAGACTGTTTCTATTTCTATAGCACGATTGCTTGTTCGGATATACCCGACCGTTGCCGAATGTGCTTATAGAGTAAGTTTTGAATGATTTTCCATAATAGAAAGAAATAGCAAAGAAATTTCTTTTCTATAGTGTTACGGAGTTCGCGTGCTGGTAACTGCGACTGCCGGTCCCAAGCCCGGATAAAGAAGGAGGGTTCCTGGGTCAGACCAGCACTCTACCTAGGGTCAAACAAAACACAATGCTCACAGAACCGGAACTTAGACTCGGAACAGGACTGAATTAAGGATGACGACTCATGCTAGAAAATCACCAATAGGACGTAGGAGTACCGGAAGACCCCGTAAACGATGGAGTGATAACCTCGCAATAGACTGAGACCAGGCAAAGAGACGAAGAATAACAAGCAAATTGCTTATATATAAGAAGGAAGAAGAAGAAGTTCCTTATTTTGTTAGTTTCAAGAGTATATTTATACGTATTTACTTAATGATTATATTTCATATTTTTAATCTATTAGATAAGTGTAAAAAATTGTAAAATATTTGCAGTTTTGGGGTTCGCGCGATAGAATCTCACAAATCATATATTTTTTACATGTGACTTATTTGCAAATAAAAAGTTAAATTACGTTTTGAAATATTCGAAATATTCGGTAATGTCCTGAAAACTTTACAGATCGTCTTTAATTTATTCTCTACTGACTGATTTCCCCATACAAAACCCCTTCGAGATAAAAAAGAGAAAAAACTAAGAAAAATGAATGATCAGCATTACGCCCCAATGCATTGGAAAATTAACGATTCTGTAAACCCGATCGCCGCCGGTCGCATTACAGAACGGTTTTCCCTTTTTTAGTCTCTAATGTGGGTTTTTCTCCGTGAGGCCTTTCAGCCGTTTCACTTTTATTAAATTATTAATGCGCTCCCCACTGAAAGTGTTCCACTCGCTTTATTTTCCCCTTCGAAAACTGCGGCCATTGATGATGTTTTTCCACATAAGCGACGTGTTAGGTTATTGAGCAAAAACACGGTGTAAATTGCTGTAAATAATGGTATTTTGGGGATTTTAATACCATTCCCTGATATTCGACTGTTTTACATAATGTAATTTAATACTGTATTTTGTAACAGATTTTTCTCCTAAAAATTCATATAAAATAAATGTTTGAGATTGAAAGTATTCGAATTTGTCTGGAATGAAGTGGTGTGAATAAACTCAAATCTCTCGTTCGTCTGGTTTATCAAAATGAGGTGGTAATTTAATAGTCTAGGTCAACGGTTCCCAACCTTTTTCTTCTCGCGAACCCTTTCTAAGAACAAGATTAAATTGGGCGAACCCCCTATGTAGACATTAGGAACCAGTATATGAAACAGTAATATTTTGATATGAAAGTTTATTTTCCATATTGAATAATGAAAAACTAAAACAATCGTAAAACATTTACAGACAGACATTATTAACACTAAAGTGATAGCTTAACCTACAAGTAAGAATTGATACAAACTGAAAATTACAATACAGAACTTGAAAAATACCCTAAATTTGGTCCGATGTCTGAAAGTGCGAGTCTTAGATCAGGTTCTGTATTTAACATGTTTCTATACTTATCTTACAGGTAAGTTTATGTTGATAATTCATTCTTACACAAATATGATGTACAAAAGGGAAATAACATTTTAATGGCTTTTTCCGCCACAACAGGATACTCATTGCTTACACTGAACCAAAAATAAATTAAAGAGTGACCTTTAAAAACAGTTTTTAGGAAATTGTCAGAGGATATGTCAACGAGTCTTACTTTTTTTCAGTAAAGTTAAACAAGTATTCGAAGTTATATCTTCTTGAAAATGATTACGTATTCAGTTGTCAGATCCAGATACAATAGGTTTATTAGGAAAATAGCCCTGAACGTTAATTGAAGTTGTTTGAAATATTCAGTAATTTTGGGATTTATGCAAGCTCGGCAGAATACTACAAAGGAAAAAAGTTTGTACCCTCTTATGAACTATCAACCTGTTATGAACCTTAAATATAGGGGGGTGCGTCTAGGGCAGCCGATCAGATTAGTAAAAAAAATCGATCCTTAAAGTAACTCGAGCTCGTCAGATTAAGACAAGGTAAGTTAATTACATGCAAAAAAGTGGACATTTCAATATTTTGACGGTTTTAGCGTGACATGAGAAAATGAGCGAGTGACAAAGTTGCAAAAAAAAAGTCACCTGGACATATTCGAGTGCGGTTGAATTTTTTTTTCAATGGAAATCATGTAAGGATCACGGAAATAATATAATCTGACGATAATCACAAGCCAAAAAAGCTAATTTCATCAATCAAGTGTAGTACGTGCAGGAGCTGAGAATAATGTATTTCTCACTCTCTCGCACCGTCCCCACACTACTTTCTGCCGCCATGATCTTATTCCAGCTGATCACAACAACGCGTTTATGCTCTTAGATGTATAACGTTTGTTTATTGTATTTTCAAAAAGTTTAGTGAATTAAATATAATAAGTTTTAAATGTATTACTACAATGAGTGATAATAGTGATAAAAGAGTGAACTGTGTATTTTGTGGTCAAGAAATATATGAAAAATTAATAAAATTTACACCAGAAACATCAAAAAAATGAATCGTAATTTTGGAGTATCGCCGAACCAAGCCGGTTTGAAGAAAATCACGCAGCACCTACAATGAAATTGAAATTTCAGAAAAAACATCATTAAATGACGGCTATTACGCGCAGTGTTATTATGACGCTTGTAACTTGCCCCCATTCCAATCAGAGCTATGGCAACAATTATTACGAACGCAATACATCGCATGCTTATGGAGGAATACCCACTTTCGAATCGTCACTGAGATGTCACCAACAGATTTCGGGTGGAAAAATGTGGATGGAAAGTTGGAGATGACTTGGTTCGTTCGAAACCAACTTCCAGAAGCATATGAAGATATTGTCATAACACCTGACATTTTAGGGAATACTCCAGATTCAGCTATGTTTTCTTTTTAAAATACTAATAATATCATGAAATAAATTAAATATTGTTAAATATCATAACCATTTCTGATTACAGATACGCAAGATGTAGATGAAAATGACTAAAGTGATTCATTCGAACTCCCGATTCCACTGATGATGATGAGGTAATTTTCTTTTTGAATTTTTTTTTTATTCAACATTCTTCTCATAAATACATGATAAAATTGTACATGTATATATTTTTCTATGACATTATATATTATTTGCTGTTCATTGAAATTATTCGGTACATTAATAAAAAAAAATTAGACTGTCAGATTTAAAAAATTCCTCCACACAATTGTCTGATTATAGGTCTACACGATAAGGACATCATGCTGAACCGACTGTATATAAATCTGACCCGCTCGAGTATTTCAAGGTCATTTTTTTATACTTTCAAAAATCGGCTATGAGTTTTAGTTGCGTCAAAATCGTCAGTCTTTCTAATATGACATCTTTAAGGGTTCACTTAACATTCTCCCTGAATATCTGACGCGCTAGAATAACTTTTTTTTTTCTAATTTTTTCCACCCCTTCATGTGGCTACCCCCATCTAGCAAGCCGTCAGATTAACATCCCTCCGTTACCAGAAACAGGTTGCGCGTATACATTGTTAATGTCTGACGCGCCGGAGTATGTCTTTGTGACTGATTTTTTTTACATTTTTGAAAATTTATATTCGCTTCTCCCACCAATATTAGGGCATACATTATATAAACTTTTTTTCTATTTAGCATCTAATCTTCACAATCCAATAGACAACGCTCGAATAACTACTAATTTAGCCTCTTGGGCTCCCTTACTATAAGTTTTTGCAGCCAAAGCACTGGAACTCTCAGATTTTGCTCCATCAAACTTCTTTTATTTAAATTTTTTAAAAAACCCTCAAAAGACGTAATTTCGCAGATGATAATCAGTTGAACGATGATAATGATGCTTATTTCAAAGGGCCACAGGAATCATTTTCTGATGGAATAACTGCGTAGAACATCAGGGTTTTTGTTTTGTTTTGTTTCATTATAAGGGAAAAACTTTCAGGTGATCCTCATAAATAAGTACAAACAATACATTAAAAATATATAAACATTTTGACCATTCTTATAAAACGGGCACGTTCCTTAATTTATTATTTATTTTATCTTCATAGTAGCTGTCCTTGCCCCCTATTTACTGGGACAATATCCGTTAAATGCGGAGCAACAAGCAACAAAATAGAAAGATTTTTAAAATTTCATTAGCCTTTTTGTCCTTTTTTTGAGCTCACGATCCTCACGTCACACATTCCGACGTAATACCCTATATTATTTCTCTTTTCTCCGTCTCTTACTAGCTTTGCCCTCGTTAAATTATCTCGTTCCCTCATACATCCTTCTCAACTAACGCTCCGGTAATGACGCAAATAAAAGAAAACGGAACGAGAAAAATGTTCAACCGGTGCTCGGAGCCCTCTTCTGATCAGAGAAGTAGACATACATGGTTAGTTTTTAAAAGAACAGGTCTAATAAAATGCTGTGTTGAAAAACTCTAAGACATAAGAATTACATTTTTAGATACATTATAAAACACCTGCAAATATCCCACCACACTTGTACTATTTTCTTATCGGACATTTTTTATTAAAACTTGCAATATTTCCAATAATAAAAAAGTAGTTAAGTGGTTATTGGGAACGCATTATGTTAGGATTCTGTAGCAGTTATTGACATTGTTAGGTTTTTTTTTAAATTTCGTCCCACATCCCTCTTTGAGTTAATTAAAAGTATGTGCCTGCAAAATTCTGTTACAAAAGATGTACTCTTTATTAGAAAGCATATTCAAACATGGGAAACTAAATCATTTAATTTTCTATTTTATATTACTAAACGTAACCTAATAGTATCAATTTTGGTTGAAGTGCTGGTATGTCAAACTATTTCAGATTTTTAAAATCTACCGTTGAAAATCCAAAGGGGAGCATAGTAAAATTTAGATTTATGTCTATATATATATATATATATATATATATATATATATATATATATATATATATATATATATATATATAATAGACATAATGTGAAGCCGCGACGGGGAACGCGAGTTACAGATATAAAATGTGTGCTCCTAAAATTTCTCTGAAAAAATGCGATTGCTTTTTTGCGATAACTCCGTTATTTTTTATGCTATCTTGGTTGTTTTTTATACTAGAGAAATTAAAAAAAAATGTGCTAAGAAAAAAACCTGTTATCAACCATTTTTCACGTATATTTAGTAGTTTTAGAGTTATTATAAAAAAAAATAAATTTTTAGACATTTGGAATTTTTTTTTAAATCGTACTTTTTTCAAAAATAAGCATTCTAAACCGGTCAAAGTTTTTGGGCTCATTACATACACTAAAATAAGGTAAATTCTGCAGGGATTACTATAAATTTTAATTTTCGTGGAAATGGCGTAGGTTTTCCTTCCCACTTTTTCTTAAAAAATTCGAGAGTCCAGTCTTATTTTCATCATAACTCGCTTAGTTCTAATGCAATAGACTCCATTCAGAGCTTAACTAACTATAAGTCGCTTTGGAATCAACTTACAATGTTTATAAAAAAACAATCTCTTTGTTTTCTTATTAGCTGCAATTATGATAAGAACAATATTTTTGGAAAAATGCATAGTTTTGGAGTTATTAAAAAAAAAAACAGTTTCAAAACATGCATTTTCTTCATGAAAAATCAACATTTTTGACTATTAATAACTCAAAAAATATTGAACTTTGTAAAATATATTTTGCTTGGAATTTGTCCTTTTATCGATTGCTGGAGTTATTTTTGATAAAATAATTTTAACCCCCGAGAAAGGGTGGCATCCACCCCTAAGGTAAAAGCGCAAGTCGGCACTATGTCACTTTTGTTACTTAAGGCACCCTCTAACTACTCACCAATTTTCACGCAAATCGATGAAGGTTCAAATTTTTCTGAGGGAAAAGCCTTCAGTGACTGTATTATTTTAATTCATGCGTTAATTGGCGCTGCTGTCACAGAAAACTGCCGTGTCCAGCGCATTCACCAAAATTGCGTTACCAAAATAAGGCGACAACGAAGTAACTTTAAAGGTTTATATTTCGTAAATGAGACGACTTAATAAAATTGTTATATACATATTTAATTTAATTTTTAAAGATATATTCTACTGTACCTCACCTGATTGGGCTCCAATGATAAGTGGAGAAATAGTTTTTGTGAAAAAGTAAAATACAGGCCTATTTTTCTTCTAGTTCCAGTTTTTTTGTTTTTTCTCTATATTTAACTTATTCAATTTTTTTTTGAGAATTTGTAAAGAGAAAATAGAGGCTCAGTATCTTATTTTATTTTAAAATAACTTGGCGTGGTATGAAATAAAATAAGATAGTGAGTCTCTATTTTCTCTTAAAAATGTTCAAAAAAAGTAAAAAGGCGAAATTAAATTTTTTAAAATATTTCTTTTATATCTCATAAATTTATCCGTGATAATTTTCGTTGGGTGTATTAAGGGGGAGAGGAGGGAGGGACGACATTTAGAAAGCCACTCTGGAGGCCCAAATGAAGTGATTAAATAAAATAATTATTATAAAATATTTGTTTGTATTTTAAAAGACTTATCCAACGATGGGATAAATGAAAACAAAAATGTACATTCTTACTTTTCAAACAAGGGAGGGTACCCTAAACTTTTTTTTCCAGTCTTGCCTTAGATTTGTTTTTGGCTTACTATAAGGCATGTGTTTGCAGAATTTCATTGCAAAAGATTAAAAATTGACAAAGCTATGTGATCTACAGACGGACGGACAGACACGATGAGATTAAAAGTGGTCCCCAGAACCCTAAAAAGATGTCTGTTAACATAATTTTGAAATATGGTATTATGTTTAATTTTTGCGTTTCATTAAAATTTAATTTTTATTGATAACAAATAAACTTTAGTAAGAAATTAAAAGGTCTAAACTATTTACGAACTTTTGTGTATTAGCAAGATTTTTTAAGGCATTCTAAAAGCGATATATGAGTAAAAATGATTATTTAAGTTAGTCGTAAACCACTAATTATTATACATATTTAGTGTAGTGTGGGAAGTACTAAAGTGAACCTCACGCAGTCAAACACTTTCAGTCTAAGTATCAGATCAATAAGATTGAATTTTCAATTTTCTAATTTTTAAATTTCTTTAGTTAAACAATACTCTAAAACTAAACTAATACCTACACTGTTAAAAATAATCTTAAATTTAATGTACATTCACTAATTAAATTTAATGATTTTGTACACTGTTAAAAATAACCTTAAATTTAATGCACATTTAATATACATTCTACATTAATTTAATGATTTAATTGAATAATTTACATTTACTTTAAATCTAAAGCAATTCATTCAAATATCAGTTCGCTGTACATCAAATTTGATTAAAAAATGGTATCTTAAATTTCAATAAAGTAACTGAAAAGATATTTCAACTTTCTGTACATTTAAATTAATTCACATGTACCTAAATATTAATGGAATTTACATTAATATTCATGGTACATTGTATCAGATTCCGGGAGATGGCGCAACTTGTATTGAACTTTTTGTTTAGTATGATATAAGTTCCTTAAAGGACTCAATTTTTTTATGATGAGGTGAACATGTCTGCCGGTACTGACGAAACCCACTGAGTTCGAAACCGGTCTACAGATGACGGTATACTACCTATGGGAAAAATTTACACTTTTTCCTGGTAGCAGAATTTTTTGGCCTCATATTAACGTTGGTGCATTAAATATGTGACAACATATTTTAAATTCAATGAACACTATTTAATGTACTTAGTGACCTTAGAAAGTAATGATGAAAACTTTAAATTTAATGTATGATTACATTATATTTAATGGAATAAATTAATTTAGATTAATGTAAATTATTAATTTTAATGCACTACATTAAACATATTTAATAAACGTTTATGAAATTTGTTTTTAGCACATTTATCTTAAACTTAATGCATTTACTTTCCAGGGTGTACCTTAAATCGTGAATAAGTTACATGTACTTTGAAATTAAAGCTTTTTACATTAAATTTAATTGAATGTTACGTATGTTTCAATAAAGTAACTGAAAACATTCCAAATTTAATGTATATTTACATTCACATTAAATGCATTTTATAAACGGTTTATGAAATTTGCTTCCAGTACATTACATTAAAATTAATGTAAAGTTCTTTTACTGTGGATTCTTGAAATAGAATCCTCTTAAAGTAGTAGAGTTTTATCGTGATGTTGGAAGCCTCGACTCGAAACAATGTTTGACAAGGCGCCTATGCTATGCTTACAACACAAACTGATCATGCTGAGACACATTCCTTCACGTTTACAGATAGCGAAAATAAAGAAGTTAATAGAAGTGAGTGACCTGACAGTTGTTCTATTTAATTACAGTGATTTCAAGTAAAAATGTTTCCCATTCTTATTAAAATATAAACTTTATATTATTTGGGAATATGCATCGGAGAAAATAATCCAAATAATGGGAATTTTTATTTCAGTTTCCTTGGCAAACTTGCATGAATATATGTGAAAATCTTTATACCATTACTTTCCTTATGACAAATAGACTACGTCATCCACGACACTGTTTCTGCAACTCACTTCTTTGTGATGTAATATGTCCGTTCGTTTCACCGGAGATATAAGTTGCTGCACTTTGGTGTTAATATTGTAAGAGAGCTCCGTGGGTCGATGCTGCTTCGGGAAACATGCTATCGCAAACAAGAAGCTTTTAAATTTAGTTTGAAAAATGAACTTTATGAATAAGTAATTTGTAAGAAACTGAGTCGCTTGATTGCTCAAATATAGATGTTTTATTTAGTTGGCAAGCGGCATAATGCATGCAAGTAACAAAGATGAATAACTCAAGCAATTTTAAAAATACAGCTATTTATCTGAAAAGGGAAGAAAATATAATATCTGAAGCGAACGAAATTATGACAATAGTCAGTCGAGGGAAGTAATGAAACTTTCCTGTTGAAGTACTACTATTATTAAATGGATGTTCCAAATTTCCCCACCATTTAATACTTGTACGAATTAGAAAAATGGTTTATATAAAGATGAGCCTTCATAATATAAGGAAATTAACACTAAAATTAATATAAATATTATAAAAATATTGCACTTTTATTGTAATTTAGAACTAGTTAATTAGATGTTTTTCAAATTTATATTTATTTTAAAAATGCAAAATAATGGGTAAATGAAAATGCAAATAGTAATGTTAATAAATACTTTTATCAGTGTATTTGCAGTATTTTTAACAGTTTTAAATGAAAATTAAGTTATACAACTTTGTGACAGTGAACTGCAAATGATAACGGAAAATAAGCTTCACAAATGGAACTTTAACCCTTTTTAATTATAAAGTTTCTTTAATTCTTATAAATATTAGATGTTAGTAAAGTTTTAGATGCCTTTTCAGTGCTATACTGTCCACACGAGTATGATATTATATTTCGTTTAACTTTTATTGCAAATGCTTTTGACCACACCTGATTATAAATTTGGGATTATTGTTGACCAGGTCAAAAAACTTATTAAATCAATTTAGTATGTTTGTGGATGTTCCGAACTTTACGACATTATCCTCAGGACTATACAGGTAGATCTTTTACGTACGAAATTAAAATATTTCTCGGAAACACTACGTAGGATAATTGTATTCTATTTACACAACCGGAACCAAATAAAATATCGTCGTCGTACTAAAACCTAGATTTATATGCTATTTAACATCAAAAAACCAAAAGAAAATGTCCCTAGTTGCAACCGATATACCATATTTCTACAAAATAATTTTGCTAAATTCTCAATTTTTCCGTATGCGAAAAAATAATGTTTTTTCAATTCAGTGTCCGTTGAGAAATCATTTATGTTTAGAAGCTAATCGAATTTTATGGCATAATGAAATTTTGGCAGGAAAAATAGAGTCAACGAATTAACAGAGTGATGGATTTTACTAATTTGGTATGCATTCAGGTGCTGCAATTCCAGTCCCATTTTCGTATTTAAACGAATATCTGTCAATAATGTCAATAAACAATTTGTGGATTTAAAAGGCATATGCATATCAGGTGGGCGTAATGGTATTTTAAGTATTTAAAAAAAAATAGAGAGGTAGATTTTCGATTTTTGTTTATGCAATGAAGTAGATTCCCAAAAAACAGTTGTTTAATGTAGCAACTTCAACTGGGCCACAGGTAGGGGGAGCAAAATGGAAATAAAATCAAATAAATACATGGATAAAGTTAAGAATGCTAGTGTATCACGTGGCAGAAGTTCCGATATAAAGTTGAATTTTAAATAATACAATAGACAGTTCAATAGTTCTCCCTGTTTTAATGGCCATCCAGGGTAAGTCTACAGCAATATAGTATAAAAATTTTTACCCCACGTTATTTTTTTGTTATTCTGACATTACAAAACCTAATTTTCACTGAGTTTTAATTATTTCTTTATTGATTATACATACTTTTTTTTAGGTAACGTAATAAAAATATATAATAATATTCCTTACATACGATAATCTATTATAATGCGATTGCGATAGCTACAGCTTTAGAAATTAAAATTACAACAGAGCTTCGATCAACAAGAACGGAACCCAACACTCCATTATAGGAGAGAGGACTAAATAACAAAATCGAAGATCTTCAAAATGATATATGACAGCTGACGAAGTATATTATGGGCATGAAAACAAGTAAACTTCAAAGACGAGATGAAGAAAAAATGAATCGAGCCCGGCACCATTCGCAATACGATCCAGCGAATGGTACGGATCATCAATGTCTCGACACACTGAAACAGAAGCTCTCTGCTATTGCAGGACGGCTAAAGAGATATAAGACCAGAAATAACCGGAAACGAGACAATGCGCTGCTCCAATGATCAGAAAAGACTTTCTACCGTAAGCTAAACTCTCCATCTAACATGGCAGATAATGGATATCTCAACAGAGAGCAGGTAGAAGAGTTCTGGGGAATCCAACTTTCCACACGCGCCAATTGTAACACAGCAGTCGGCTGGATCAATGAAGAACATCAAATCTGCCAAGACTACAGCCAGATGCAGTTTGAGCTATTTACCACCGATAAGTTCCATGATTGGAAATCTTCAGGTCTCGACCGGGTCCAGAACTACTGGTTGAAGAAGTTCTGGTGTATACATCATCAACTGGCTAATCTTATTAATGATATTTTTCTAAACCCAGCAAAAATGCCATTGTTTTTGACAGAAGATATTACGTATCTCCTACCACAGGACCAACATGACACATGACCCAGCTAAGTATAGGCCAATCATCTGCCTTCCCACACTATATAAGGTAATCACCTCCTGCTTGATCTAAAACATCTATGTGTGACAGAAATAACATCATCGCAACACAACAGAGAGGATGCACCAGGGGAACAATGGGACGCAAGGAACAATTGATTGTTGACTCTGTCATATGTAACCAAGCTTGTACTAACCGAAGAAACCTCTTTGTTGCCTACGTGGATTATAAGAAGGCCTTCGACTCAGTGCCACATGAGTGGCTCACAAATATGTTGAAAATGTATAGGGTCGATAATCATTTTGTTTCTCTTTTAGAACGCATCATGTCAACCTAGAGAATTAGAATCCAATTGCAAGTACCATCTAGCGATACCATCTAAATTAATACAATCCTAATACGAAGGGGATATTTCAAGGCGTTTCACTAAGCCTATTGTGGTTCTGCCTTCCAATGAACCCACTGTCACACCGTTTGAACTCCACCAGATACGGCTTTAGTATTAGAAATAACAACGAAGAGGTAGTAAGATTGAATCGTTTTCAATACATGGATGATCTTAAACTGATGGCTGCTACCAAAAACCAGCTGGGGCAAATGCTCAAAATTGTGGAGGAGTTCTCCGGGGACATCGGAATGCAATTTCGACTTGACAAGTGACGTGTTTTGAACATTGTTAAAAGAAGGATACAACTGGGAGCATTTGAGATGGAGAACGGTGAAACTAGAGTTGCAATGGAAGCAGAACAAACATACATATACCTAGGTATGAAACAGGTTAAACGAATTGACCATCGCACTATAAAGGCCGAACTGACCACAATATTTGTCAGGAGGGTAAGACGGGTGTTACGAAATATTCTAAATAGTAGAAATTTTTTTCAGGTGCTCAACCCGTACGCCTGCTCTGCGCTAAGCTACTTTCTTGGAATTGTAGAATGTAGCAGGACGGACGAAAACTGCAAAGGAAAATAAGTACACTCTTAATCAAAGCACACAAACACCATCCTCGGTGTGCTAATGAATGTACAATGCTTCTAAGACACCAAGAAGGAAGAGGATTGGTCTATATTGGTAAGCAGCTCGACCAACAAATAATAAAAATACAGCAGACCACGTCACCTAGGACCCGATAACATGGAAAGGGTCCCCAGAGAGCTCCATACTTTTGGTATCTTTGTATACCTGGTATGAGTCAATATTCCCTGGAGGGAGTGCAAAGCTGTTCGGCTTGAAAATCATAATAATAAATTAATCCTTTCACTGGTTTTATAAACCCATATACTGTTATCAAAACCAAAAAATATAATTTTTAATTACGAATTTCCATTGTCTTATACTGTCAATATACGCAAATATCGACCCTAAGTTCTTGCATTAGTTGGCGCTGCGGTCACACACGGAGATAATATAAAAAAATTAGAGGTAAAGAAAACAGAAAGACGTATGATGATGCAGAATATGACGTATCTGCGGGATGTATTTTATCGAATTAAAAAAGTTACCCGTGCAGCAGGTTCATTGCCATTAAAATTAGTTATTGTTCACGTTCATTCAGTCGACAACTGTTGACTTGTAAAGGTTCAAAAAATCACCCCAAAAGCAAGTTTCGAATTTGTTAGCCGAATCATTTCGGGCGCCCGCATCAGGCTACAGATTTCCATGACTGAACGTGAATCGCTTGGGGAAAATTCTTTGATGACGCAAATAAAAGGGATCTAACTATATAATTACTCAGGCAAATTTAATTCACTAGCGTATTCCGTCTAACTTACGTAAAGAAAAAAAAAGCCTGCTAGTTTTGAACATTACATAATTCAGAGAGAGTGTTCTTATCTTGCTTCTTTTACTCATCGTTATTATCCCAATGCAAGTACTAAATTACTTATTATTTATTCTAAAGCAAATTACTAAATTTAAACCCATTTAACTCCGTAGATTTTGAAGTTTATCCACAAAGTAAAATAGCAACATAAATAATATGTATTTTAAAATAACCATGACTGGGAAAATAACTAAAAATAAAATATTATATCGGTTCTTGAAACAGTATTTACTACGACTTTTGCGACCAAATTTAACAACCGGAAAACTTTGAAACTGACTGCGAGGCGTTGCGAATAATGGTTTTATAGTTTTCTCCACATGTAAAATTTTATTGTTACAAAACAACGTAAAATAGAAATACGAGATTTTCATAATAGCTGTTTAGTAAAGTTATGACGATTTGGTACAGGAACTGTGTTTATTAATGAATTTAGCTAAATTTTATGTTTTATTTAATTAAATTTTTTCTGTATGCATTCATTTCTCAATGGGCAGACTATCATTCGATACAATATAAAAAATATTTAAATATTCTAAAGTAAAAACATTCTACCACAAAATCAACGAAGTATATATATATATATATATATATATATATATATATATATATATATATATATATATATATATATATATATGTATATGTTTATGCGGCTTTCGTATAACAATATGCAGCTCCGTGCATGAATGAAGTGAAGTGCGAACAGTAAAAGCAAACTTCGTTCCAACCATATCCTTTCCGTGTTAGAGGTTGCACAGTTTGAAAAAATTGCTAAGGAACACAATTTTTCCTATCCCACCACCATCAAGATGATGGCCTACCTGTACCACCATACCGAGAAGAAAGTCAAAACTTACACTCCCCGCCACAGCGATACGGCAGAGGTATATGTTTCGTCTCTACTAGACTCATCAGGGTACCTACATGCACCTGGCTGTGCAAAGGACAGACCGGAAGGAAGCATGTAAATAATGAACGCGGCTTGGCCGACTTCCCGCCGAGTGGCGCATATATGTTTACGCGGCTTTCACGGATTCCCCACATTATGCCGTTGTTTTCAACCTGTGCAACCTCTAACACGAAAAGGATATGGTTGGAACGAAGTTTGCATTTACTGTTCGCACTTTACTTCATTCATGCACGGAGCTACATATAACTGTACGTTTGCTGAATGTGATTTCAGCACTACAACGGCATAATGTGGATATATCACCTGCTATTGCATCTCACACGGAGGAATCCGTGAAAGCCGCATAAACATATATGCGCCATCCGGCGGGAAGTCGACGAAGCCGCGTTCAGTATTTGCATGCTTCCCTTCGATTTTTTTATTTTGCACAGCCAGATGCATGTCGGTTCCCTGAAGAGTCTAGTAGAGACAAAACATGTACCTCTGCCGTATCACTGTGGCGGGGAGGATAAGTTTTGACTTTCTTCTCGGTATGGTGGTACAAGTAGGTCATCATCTCGATAGTGGTGGAATAGGAAAAATTGTGTTCTTTAGCAATTTTTTCAAACTGTGCAACCTCTAACACGGAAAGGATATATATATATATATATATATATATATATATATATATATATATATATATATATATATATATGGAAGCTTTTTATGGGAGTTAGTGAAAAACAATAAAAATTTGCCCAAAATAACAGCACTTATTACACTTGTAAAAAATTAAAGCAATAAATTTTAGCTGCAATTAAAAAGGACTACACTATTAAACATCTCTTTGCTAAAAGGTCAAATGTCAAATTGTAAAATACCTACAAGTTATTGATGAAAATTGCTATAATAAGATTAAGTTATTGCAATTTCCAATTAAATTTGCAATTTATTTATTTTAAAATAAACAATTTCCCGGTCTATGTATTTGTAAAAATTATTTTATTCTCATTGCGACCGTTAAGAAAGCAGTATGTTCTTTGCGAACTCCGCTCCGGTTCTCCTCCATACTAGTTTCCACCTCCTAATGGTCTCATCGGTAGAACCATAACGAACTGAGAGCACAATGCACAGAAAACAACTGTCTACTTAAAATCCTCACTTCGTAAAATGGCGGCAGGATATTACTGGCAGAACTTGATGCCGGACTTCCGTGCATTTTAATGTCGGTTCGTTACAGTTCCACTAATGAGCCATTAGGTGGTCGAAACTCGCATGGAGAGGAGTTCGCAGAGAATATGTGGTATGTTTTTTTTTGTTTTTCTTGGACCTTGGAAATATATTTTTTAAAATAACTTTCTTGGGTCTAAAGTCCGCAGAGAAAAAAATACAAATAAGCACCTTTTAGATCATAAATTTGTCAAATTTTATGACGTTTCAGACACCTGGTGACTCATCAGAAATATAATTTTCTACAAGGATAACAGCGATACAGTCAAAATTTTAAAAAACAAAATTAAAACTTACCAAAAATACAGTTTAAAATTTCAGAAATACATCATAAAGAGACAAATATTTTAAAAAAATTTACATTTAGTCAAAAACATCACACGTCCTACGAAATTCCTTGTAAATCATGCAATGAGGTGTATATTGGATAAACAAGTCAAAATTTGAAAAATACGAGAGTTTGATTTCGAGATTTCGAAAGCACCAAATTTTTAAAACTATTAAAGAAAGAGAGTTCTTAGAAATTTAGAAAATACCAAGTTCTGTAAATAATAAGACTAAGATAAGCCTCAGCAAAATATACCACAATATAATTAATAATCAATCAGATTTGCTCCATTTTTTCCTGATTATCTTCTTTACAATAATAATTAGTAAATTAAATATTTGACCAACATAAAAATGGAATTAAAAAAAACTAGTTTGCTAATACTGTTCTTAATTTAATATAAACGGTGTTACTCGTGCATCGAAAGAGACATATATCCCTTTTTTAATAACTTTTAATGTGTGACGTGTTCTGTTTTTGACTAAATGTTATGTTTGATATGTGCCATTTCTGAAAATTTTGATTATAACGCTGTCTTTCTTGTAGAGAATTATATTTCTGATGAAGGTCAACAGATAACAGAAACGTCATAAAATTTAACAAATAACATATCTAAACGGATCTTTTTTGTATTTTTTTTCTACCGGCCTCAGACCTAAGAAAGTTATATATATATATATATATATATATATATATATATATATATATATATACAATTCATTTTAGTTCATTTACACACGGAGTTGCATATAGTTCTAGGTTTGCTGAATGAGTATGAGTATGTTTTTATATTAGTACTGTTTTCCGCAAGTCAAGTTCGAGATTATTTTCCCTCCACTGTCACGTTCGAGATTTGTCAAGATCGGTATTCATAACTTTACAGTCAACACGAAGCTGACTATTAGTCGCAATGTCAGTAACAGGTCTTCTCCAGTTGGTCACATTCTGGTAATTATATTTAAAAGTGAGGACGCGTCGGTTCAGTAACTCGTACACGCCGCTGAGCTCGACTTTTTTTCGACGGTGTTAATTTCAGAAATTAAGATACGTGCACGATCTTTATTGTCTGTAGAATATTCTGTCAAAGACAGCCTACTTTAAGAACCACGAGCTGTCTAGAACCCGAGAGCCAAGCTCGATTGGAAAAAGGACAAGTTGACTCCAAAAGAGTAACCAGTAATGTCCTTAATTACGCCGCTGCCTTTTCGCTTTTATAGCAGTGGTGACGTCGCACTCTGAAATCGGGGAAGCATCGAGACAAAGTGCCGCCACCGTGCCGTTTAATCTCTGGGTTTCCCCGTTTCGCCAATCGAAGACTTGTAGGTTTAGCACTGTATGCCGTATTATTATTTAATTTATTTAGGGAGCTTGGGTATATTAAATCTGAAATTTAATATTTGGTCGTAAAATAAGCGTTCATTCACAACAATGGATATAATCACTACTATTGCATCTCACATGAAGGAATCCGTGAAAGCCGCATAAACATACATACGCCATCCGGCGGGAGGTCGGCGAAGCCGCGTTCAGTGCTGCATGCTTCTATTTTGACCTGTCCTTTGCACAGACAGATGCATGTCAGTACCCTGATGAGTCTAATGAGAGACGAAACATGTACCTCTGCCGTATCACTGTAGAGGGGGGGGGGAGGGGGTAAGTTTAAACTTTCTTCTTGATATGGTGGTACGGGTAGGCCATCATATCGATGGTGGTGGAATAGGATAAATTGCGCTTTGTAGCAATTTATTCAAACTGTGCAACCTCCAACAGGGGACGAATATGATGGAGCGAAGTTTGCATTTACTGTTCGCATTTTACTTCATTTACATACAGTTGTACGTTTGCTGAATATGACTTCAGCACTGCAACAGCATAATGTGAATATAACCAATGCTATTGCATCTCACACGGAGGAATCCGTGAAATCCGCATAAATACACACACACACACACACACATATATATATATATATATATATATATATATATATATATATATATATATATATATATATATATGGGGATTAAAATTTTTGGAACCGTAACTGATCAAATAGTTATTAGAATTTAAAAAAAAAATGTTAGGGCAAATATTGATACTTTAACTCAAACTAAAATAAGAAATTACTATATATTAATTTAGAAAAAAAATATTGTTTGGTGATAATTAATTTTTATAAATTTTTTTTCTATAAATATTTCCTACATTTAAAATTCCATTCAAAGTTGTTGAGGAATTTATACAAAATATCTATTTCAAGACTTAGCTGTCGTTAATATATCAAAAAGTGAGAAGGCAAACAGTTTTAATTGACAGTTGAAAAAATATAGGCCTAGTTTCAAATCAAGCTGTTTACGTTCAATTTAAATTTCAAAAATTAGCTGTAACCAGGGATAAAGTATTCGCAGACTCTTGTAAGAACTTTGCAAGCGTGCTTTAATTAATATGCCTACAACGACATTTAATCAGAATATCAATTTTCTTTCATTAACCAGACTAATGTTTATTTTTCGCGGTCTTTGATCTTTAGCAGGAATCTTGGAGATTATAAGGAATTTTCTAAATTAACTTTGAGTCAAATCTATTAGCTTAATTAACGAAAATCAAAAAGTGTACCTTAACTTGAAAGGTTTATCGATAAAATTACTGGCTTCCGGTGTATAATAAATATAGAGTTCTAATACAATATTTTGTTAATTATAACATAAATAAGTGGATGACGTCACTTAGGTAATAAGTTAAAGATATGAATAACTTTTATAGTTATAGCTCAGGTTGCTTCAGGTAAGTTCAAGTTAACTAATTACCAGATTGGGTTATAACTCGCAAATATGTATGGAAATTGTAGTTGGTATATATATATATATATATATATATATATATATATATATATATATATATATATATATGTATATTATTTTTCCTTTATTTTGTCTTTTCTTGGGTTTAGGTTCTATATTTAATAATTTTTTTTATTTAGTAATGGAATAACAAAGTGTCAAGGAGAAAAAAGTTTTGAGGATGCCTTGAATAAAGGGCGAAACGTCAATTGTTTTTATTAAATATAGAACTTAAACCCAAGAAAAAAAAATGATATAATCTATGGTTCAAGAATCAAGAATATATATATATATATATATATATATATATATAATTATATATATATATATATATATATATATATATAATTATATATATATATATATATATATATATATATATATATATATATATATATATATATATATATATATATATATATATAATGTTAATGTAAAATCCATTTTTTCGAAAATATTCAGTCACAAGTTTAGAGGAATAAACTGATATCCCAAAAAAGGTAGAATTAATTAAATTTGACAGTGTCCTGCATGGTGGGCGGTACACCGATGCAAAGAGTAACCAAAACAAATACTTCAGATGGAGTAGTTTACATCGACATAGCCTAGTCATAGAAGATAAAACACTATCTACATTAAACTAGACTATGAAATTCCATAAGTCCAACCGTGCAAGAGACTATCAACTTTGCAATATAAAACAAAATAAGCCATATATAAAGAAACTACAAAAATATCTACATATATAAAGGACTGGAAAACTAATAAAGCGATAGATAATTGGACGTTAAAGCGAAAGTATATCATAGAAGGGAATTTATAGCTGACGTTCAAGTGGTTATAATCTTAATAAATTTTTGCACAGCAAACGGCAGATCACTTCGAAAAGTATATAAGAACAGGAACTCTAATTGAAGTGGTACCATGTAGACGTGATTCAAGTTTTAGGAGCACCAAAACAAAACCTAGCTCAAACTAGACCACGAATTTCCAAAAATTCAGGCATATGCCAAAATTTGTAAGAGAACAAAAAAAAAGAATGTTACAATTTTATACAAAATATCTTAAATCATAAAAGGTAATAAGCCTCATTGGCTAAGTAAAAATCTAGCTACCAAAAACTGAATTTGTTAAGTAATTAAAACTTAAATCAGTTTATCAATGTAAAATTTAGTAAATTAAAGTAACTAAATAACTATTAAATTGTTAATTGGCTCACTTTTGGACTCTGAAAAGAACCATAACAATAACGTTTAAATCTGAGAATGTAGCGCTGCGCAATCGACTCCGTTCCACTTTACAAATTATTGATTCGCAGCAAGAATCTACTATGAAGATGGTATCCCCAAAAAAGGGTTTTTGAATTCATTAACCGCCTCTCCTGGCGTAGAAAATCGTGGACCACACAGTTCATTCTTGATGTACGGGAACAAAAAGAAATTATTGGGTGCCCCCCGAATGACCCATCAATTCTACATTTTAAATGCTCAAAAAATCCCTTATTTTCTCCGATCCCTTTGTTTTCCTTAATTTACCAAAAACTTGCTGCAAACAAATAGTTGTGTACCACTCAGAATTAACTGTTTTACATTTTTCTAAAGGCACGGTTACAGTATGGCCTGCTTTTCCGAAAAAAAACAGGCGAAGTGCTTCGTGTCCTAGCAACTTTTGGTTTTGACCCATAGGATCGACTATTGTTTACTTTCGGACTGATACGCATATGTACAAGATTCGTCACTTATCGCGATTTTGCATCATTCGACACGAGCTTTTTTTAACGAACATAGATTCTTCATGGCAAAATGCTCTTGCAATATGTTATATACACTGATGTTGCTAATGCACAGGGATTCCTCTATCTCAATGTAAGTCACATGACGATCTTACATTATCAGTTCACGCACAGTTGATGTTTCTTGCATTACAACCGATTTTAGACGCCCCTCACTCGACTCGTTCGTGACCGAATGACGCCCGTGGTTCAGTTCACTAAACCAGCCATATACAGTGTTAAGTTCAGCGATGTACTCTTAGTGAGATAAAAATAATCGCACGAAAATATTCACGGGTTAATTCCAATTTTTAACCGAGGTGAAATTTTGAAGTTTTTTAAACAACATAAATGGCGTCCGTATGTCAAAATGTTCTGAGTACGTATACCATCTAAAATGTCAAACCTTATATTGGGGATGTCCTTTGAGCATACACTATTGGAGGCAGCATGCAATGATCTGCGCGCGTTATGCGGCAAAAGAGGGAGAATATATATATATATATATATATATATATATATATATATATATATATATATATATATATATATATATATATATATGGACTGAAGCATGGTTGAATGATAGAGATAAAAAAAAATTTTCTTTATAAAAAGAGTTATCCCGATCTATGATCACTGCTGTAGCGTGCCACAACGTATCCGCCACCAAACGGAGTGCAAATATACTAAGCCTTGAAGTATTTTATCTTTTTAACTTTATTTTCAATGGAAATTAATGTTTTTTTTTAAAGATAAAACCAGTTATATCAAGAAACGGGGATTAAAATTTGGTTTTGATTAGTTAAGTAGGGTTTTCGGTTATGTATAAAAAAACAACCTTCTTTTCCAGACATTCAATTATTTTTTAGAAGAGGTATACCGTAAGGAATAAAAGTATTGGCCTCTATTTACCATTTTATTTTCTGTAATATTAATTTAGAATAATACCAAGTAATTCAAGTTGGTGATTGATTTACTCGGATATGGCCTTTTACATAGTTGTTCTTTTCCAAATTTTCTCTATTATGCCCGCACGTCTTATAATCATTAGGGCAAATTTTAAAGTAAAATTTGTTGGCGCCCTTTTCATTTATAAAACTTACACAGACAATAGAATTAAGTTCAAGGTAAAATTAGAGCTCGTTAAAAATAGTTGAAAAATATAAAATAAGGAATCTACACTGAGGTGAGCTAGCGTATAAGTAAGTTCCAGTCAGTATTAGATCAAAAATTAGGTAAGTCGGGCCTTTGTCGCAGATGGCGGCACACTCAGAATCTGGTTTTATAGGTTCCGACGCAGAAAGGTTTAAATATGAGTATGCAGATGTAGAAAGTGTATCGAAGGTGTCTGGGGAAAGCTCCGACGGACCCACTGATGAATCCACCGTCGGTAGCTAGGACGAAACACCTCTTTTAGGGTCTAAAATTAGATTGTGATGAACCGATCGCTTCAACACGGGTGCGGTCTCGTTTACAACATGGCGACCGTGACAGGACCCAAGGCAGCAAGGGTTGCCTGGATTGCAGGGTTATAGCAATGGGCCTGTAAGACCCTAAAAGCGTCTGCATCTGCAGTTTCATTAGGAAACATTTTCTATACATGCGGGATCAAACGATCTCGTCTGCATACAAAGTATTTGTCTTGGCGGGGTAATGTCGCAGATGGCGGCACACTCGGAATCTGGTTTTATAGGTTCCGACGTAGAAAGGTTTAAATATGAGTATGCAGATGTAGAAAGTGTATCAAAGGTGTCTGGGGAAAGCTCCGACGAACCCACTGATGAGTCCACCGTCGGTAGAGACGAAACACCTCTTTTAGGGTCTAAAATTAGGTTGTGACGAACCGATCGCATCGACACGGGTGTAGTCTCGTTTACAACACCTTATAGGGTATTGCTGGGATTTTGTGAGGCGTTGGATCCACCTTTATAATGGGTAATTATTCTTATATTACATTATATTAGCGCCACAAAGTAGTTAACATGCATACATTTCACACTTTGTATAATCAAATAAAAATTAAAAGCTAGCTTGGAGAGTCATCAATACATTTAGAGACACGTCACATTTAAATGAAATAAATGATCCATTATCACACAATTTATTCACGCTCTGGTTAAAATAAAACTAATCCGACAGCATTTCCTCTCGCCAAAACAAACCATCTATTTTTATCTCTTGTTTCAATTCACTCTTTTAAAAACACGTTATGGCGTTTTAATTATATCTAGTTGGCGTTAAAACACAAAGATATACCAAATAAATACAACAAGCCAAAAGCTTTTAACGTCTACATTATGGCCGACAAAAACTTTATTCGACATTGAGTTCCTAAATGTAACGACACACATTTTAGTTTCTAGTTTTATCGCGTGACGATATTTGCCTACATAAAAGCAGTTCTTGTTTAAAAGGGGGAACAGAAAAACTTTTCACGCGCACATATGAAAATGATATCCCGAACCCTGCATGTGTCGTTGTTTCACCCTCTGAAATAAAGTTATTTCATTATAACAACTCTCGACATAGTTTTGAATACGCGTTTTAGGCTTCATTTTCGGATGTTACGGAATTATAATGATTATAGGGGCACCTTACGAGGACATTTTATGGAGATATGTTGAATATTTAAAATTAACGATGGTCGACCTAAAATATTTTATAATGGTTAAACGCAATGGGGGGCTTTCTTGGATACTGCATGTTACAGTTTTATTATTTTACGAACAAAACTATAAATATTTATACTAATAATACCAACAATAAAGCTAATACTCACTAAATTAATCCTTTACTTTCATCAAGCAGCCTCTTTAATAAATAATAAATAAAAACCCAAAGTTTATTCACTTGTCATATCAAATACCGGTATTGTAAAAAAAATCAAGTGTGCCTAGAAATGCATCAAACACTCCACTTTTGCTACATTCATCCAGGGTGTAGTTAATCTTTTGTTTTTGGTGCTCTGGAGATTTCTAGAAACGTCAGTAGAGACAGTCTGGGCCAAGCCTTAGTTGTGAAACTAGAAGAAACCCAGAAAGCGGATTTTTTTGCTGATTTTCTAAGAGTACAATACTACTTTTATTCCTATTTGCAGCTAGAACCATAGTTTAGTGTATTAAGGCACCATTTGCCAGATATTGAGGATAAACAAAGTTTTTATTGTATTCGTTTGTTTGATTAAGTACACCGTAGTGCAAGTGATCACACCTAAGGAGTCAACACACCAACTTTGTGACTTTTAATACTTGGTGCACCCTTAAAGACAATTAGGTACATGCCACAAACAATTTTTATTATACTGGGACTTTGCATTAGTGTCTAAGTTTGAATTTACATACCACAGCCGGTGTATAACACACCACTGCTCCCATAGAGATCATCGGCTATCCCGCTTGCCGAAAGTCTTTCGATTTAATGACAAAACTGCCTTTCAGGTATCAGAACTTCATATTAAACAGTGGTTTTACCGATTTTAAAGTGTACTTTCATTTTTACCCTGTCATTGGGTCTAATAAGACTTTCTGCGAGCAATTACAGGACACTATATAAAATATCTTGTTAACCGAAGGCATACGTATACACTAGGTAATTTAAAACATCATTTCACATATTAATAGTCAAATACTTTTAATTCGGTTCAAATAAATATAATTTTAGTCTTAATCGGCCCACTAGATAGTTTAGTCTTTCAAAATAAATATAAACACTTGAACGAAAACAAAAGTAAGGTTATTCAACGCCGCTTTTCCAGCCTAACGCTGGACCTAAAGCTAACCGACTTGGCGTTTGGCGCAGATGATGTTATACTAGTAATAGTGTTGTTGTTCATTGTTTCTTGTTTTCTTTTGTGGTTCACGTAGCAAATAGTCACATATTTCTTTTAGATTGAGTTAAAATGCCAATAGTTTGTAAATCAAAATACCTTTTGTTTTACTTATTGTTAAATATAGATTTTAGTTATTTTTGGAATCGGGGTGTTTTATTTTTGAATCTGGTCGTTTCCTGTTTTCGCTAACATTATCGTTTCTTTTTACCGGGCCTAAAACGGTGGCGCTTTGAATATATATATATATATATATATATATATATATATATATATATATATATATATATATATAAATATCCGGAATGCTAGCCTAGGCACTCCCCTAAAAGAAGGAGTGATCAACACCAAAAAATAACCACCTGTATCGAAGAATTCTTAGCATATTTAAATGTTAATTCATTTCGTTTTAATTCTCTCTTTTTCTTTCGCGTAGCATGCAATATTTTTAGTACTGGATATTCTTTGACGAAAATTTAATAAAAGTTAAGAGAAAAAGATACTTACCGCATTTGAGTGTGTTTGGTCAGTCTTCAACTCTTTGTGATTTGAATACTGGACGTATACAGCCCTGCCGCGAAGCTGGGCAACACAACCTCCGAAATATGACACCTAGAAAAGTATATAAGGGTTAAATATTTTATTGTAAATTTCATTAACGAGAACTGAGTCATTTTACAATTTCCGGAGTAGTTATACGTAATATTAAATTATCGTATAAAAATTGAAACACCATCAAATGCATTGGAAAATTATTCATTATGAATTATAAAACTGCCATAAAATCAATAAAGCGTAAAAAAGAATGAATAAGATGACTGAGCGGAAGCGGAAGATCAACAGTTGACCAGCTTTTCACTATCCTACAGATGCTGGAGAAATGTTGGGAGTTTAACAAAAACTTACATACCCTGTTCATAGATTTCGAGCATGCATATGACAGTGTTATTAGGATAAGGTTGTGGGAAGCTATGGAAGAATTTGGAATCCCGCACAAGCTGATTAAACTGTATAGAGCGTGCTTGGAGGGGGCAAAAAGCTGTGTCAAAATTGAAGGAGAGTGTAGCCAAACATTTTCTATCAACAGAGGATTAAAACATGGAGATGCTTTGTCGCCAGTACTGTTTAACCTTGCACTGGAGAAAGCCATAAGAACAGTATCAGTTGACGCGGAGGTTTTTGGGCCAAGTGGCCCTAAACTTATTTTGGCCTACGCGGATGATATGGGCGCGATAGGAGAAAGCACAGTCAGTGTGAAGGAAAATTTCATAAAGATAGAAAAAGAAGCTCAGAGAATAGGGCTCCGAATAAATGAAGGAAAGACCAAATACATGCACGTCTCCCACAACCCCGCCCGAGATAGAATCAGGCAGAACGTCACCATGGATGACTATAATTTTGAGCATGTGCGAGTTTTCAAGTACCTGGGCGCAGTGATAACGGCAAACAATAATATGCAGGAAGAGGTTAAACAGCGCATCACACAAGCAAACCTTGCTGAAGTCAAAATTTATCACTAGAAAGGCAAAAACCCAAATTTATCGAACAATAATACGACCAGTAGCAATCTACGCCAGTGAAACATGGACCCTGACAGTCAACGATGCGGAGCTGCTAAGAAGGTTTGAGAGAAAAATCCTGCGCACAATATATGGTCCATACCGAGACCTTGAAACAGGCCGTCACAAAATGAGAAGCAACATAGAGCTTGCGCAAATATATCAAAGCCCTGACATCATTCAAGAAATAAAGTCCAGAAGACTACGATGGGCAGGTTATATACAAAGGAGTCAAAACGATCGACTAATAAAACGGGTATGGGAGGAAGCACCACAAGGAAAAAAAACCACTGGGAAGACCTAGGCTTAGATGGAGAGATAATATCCACAAGGATCTAGCTATCCTTGAAGTTGACCAGCAAGAATGGAGGAAGCTGACACAAGACCGTTCCAGGTGGAGCCAGATAGTCGAGGCAGCCAAGACCCACCCTGGGTTGTAGTGCAACGGGGTCACTCAGTCAGTCAGTATGGTGTTCCAACTGTGACAACAATACTTGCAAATCACCACGCTCATTAATTGGCGTTTTGTTCTTTTTTTTTTAAATAAATTTGGGACCGCATTGAATCCACATTCGGTCAAATATGATGAGGGGAACGAAATTAATTTTTTTAAAAATTATTTCCCACAATTCACGTAGAATCTTGGTAATGATTTCTGAACTTTACTTTCAAGTTCTGCGGTAGTTGTGAGTTCTACCAAATTTAATAATTCTACTGTTTCTGATTTTGAGAAAGGATCTAAAATTTAATTCGGTATATATATATATATATATATATATATATATATGTTTAGAATATCCTGGTACCTCTCCGTTAAGTCAGCATAAAGAACGTCTTGTTGGCAATGTATTGTAAATCTTCCCGTTGAAAATATTGAAAAAAGGCTCTACCGAGATTCAGTTTGAACAGAAGAAGTTTCCTCACAAAAGCAGCTATGACGTTTTTGTTCCAATTAAATTCAACTCATCACCTTGCAATTGTAAATTAACTTCATTAAATATTTGATATAGGTCTTACAAATAAGCGGTGTCATTCTTAAATGCAATCAAGTTGACACGTAATTCTTCAACTCTGTTTTCAAGGACGTTGCGATCTTGTCATCACAGGTTTTGACGAGACTTAAGAATTATACCAACTAAGGTCATCTAAAGAAACCTCCAAAAGTGTTCGTGCCATCGCTCATTTGATTGTTGTGAAAAAATTTAGTGCGACACTCTTTTAGACGCTCTCTCACATCAGCCGCCGTGGCGTGGTGAGTTACGACTTTAGTAAAGTCCTAACTCAACAACAATGCATAGAATTGCTTAGTTCAACTTTGCTCAATGAAATATCATAACAAAAAACTGATTCGTTAGTTTGCAGAATTTCGTTGTGATCGTGCACCTGTCAGTCATGAACTTCTAAAGGTCGACCAAAAACGGTTGTTATTCCAAAAAAACAACGATGCTGTGCGCAATGTGATTACAGAAAATCGGCATGTGATTTACCGTGAGATAGAGGCATCCTTAGGTATATCGAAAACCGCAATACATTTGATTATGCATGAATATCTAGCTGTGAAAAAATTTGTTCACGGTGGATTCGGCATAATTTCATCGAAGTTCAAAAAACACGTATTATTTGGTGTAAGGAAATGCTAAAGAAATTGACCAACGAACTGCAAAATTCGCTTATAACGACGAAATTTGGATATATTCGTATCAGTCGGAAACCAAGCAACAATCCATTGTTTGGATGTTTCAAAATGGATCGAATCCCACAGAAGTTCACGAAGTACTTACAATAAAATGAGCGCTTATTCCTTTACAGAATCGAGGATTAAATAGCGCTGAATAGTATTCAACAATTTGTTTGTCATTGACTTAATCAAGCAAAAGAACAGAAAATGTTACATCGCTCTTCATCATGACAATATCAAGTCGAACAATTGATTATTTGAAGGAGAAAAACATGGATTTAATGTCCCAGTAATCGTATTCACCTTATTTATCACATGTTTTTGTAGGTTTTGTAGCAAAAATTTATAAGTCTTAAAGGCGATAACTATGAAAAGTTATGAAAGAATGTTTTTCCAAAAAAAATTTTTTCTTCCTTAGTTTTTGTAAAAACTTTCAAGGTAGGATTTGTAGATTGACGATTACCTGATTTTTAGAAAAGATCGATAAAAAACAATGATAAGTGCAATAACTAGATTTACGATCCCTTCGATCGAGATCAAAACAGTTCCGTTTCCCTAAGAAATATCGTTAATTCGTGACAAACTCCACTTGTTGGAATTATCCGATCTTTTTTATTACTTACCATACTAGTGGCGGCGGCCTCATCTCCCATTTCTAAGAAGGCTTGGTTCTTGCCTTTGAGCACTAATACATTCGTTACTCTTCCAAAAGGCATACCTAGATGGATGATTTCGGCCTCGCTTACATCTGAAGGGATGTTTCGGATGTGAATCACCCGGGAGGGCTTGCCTACGTTTTGTTCCAGTTTTACCTAAAACGACAGAAAACGGACGATTAACCAAATAATTTGAACTAAAGTTCTATCTTTAAAGAACTTCTGCTAGCGAAAATAGCTCGCTGATACTTAAAGTCTATAGGAGCCAATGCAATTGCGGGAGCGGCTTGCCACAGGGTTGCCAGATAGATAATTCGAAATTTCTTCAAATTAAATTCTACTTCTCTTCAAAATGATACTATCTAAATTAAAAATAAACATTATTAAGCTCCCTATAATCATATTTTTTCCTAATTTAGGTTGCCCTCAAAAGTTTGGCAAAAATATTTTTTCCTAAAATTGCAGAACAATTCTCCAATCTGGCAACCCTGGCTTGCAATAAGGAAGCGCCATGAAAGCTTAGCGGCCGGAATGGGAATAGCATAGCTGAAGCTTATTATTACTTGCGTATTTAAACGTTTCAATAAAAAAGTTTTTATCTTCATATAGTCTATATATAATAGATATACTTAGGAATACATACGAAAGATACGGTTAAATTTGGTGATGATTATTTTAGTAGTTTTTGGAGATTTTTGCGAATATACTATTATACGTTTATTCTTTATATAATAGTGGTATATCAGTTTATTCCTCCAAACTTGTGGCTGAAAATTTTCGAAAAAATGGATTTTACATTAAGAATAAAAATTTGTTTACTACATACTCCATCTATACTACCTCTGTGGACTGAAATATGGTTGAACCATAGAGATAAAAGAGAGTTTTTCTTTATAAAAAGAGTTATCCCGATCTATGAGCATTGCTGTAGCGTGGAACAACGTATCCGCCACCTAACGGAGAGCAAATATACTAAGCCTTGAAGTATTATCTTTTTAACTTTATTTTCAATGGAAATTAATGTTTTTTTTGAGATAAAATTTAGCTTTATACCTTCCTAGTTATGTCAAGAAACGGGGATTATTGGTTCTGATTGGTTAAGTAGGGCTTTCGGTTATGTATAACAAAAACAACCCTCATTTTTTATATAATAGTATAAATATAGATCTCTTTAACTGTTTTACCAGTAGGATGTTTTATCTTCGGATTTCTGGTTAAGAATTTTGTCGGCCTGTGGTATTAATATTAAACATCCTTTCTTTAGGATTATTATTTGTGGGTTCTGAGTTGTCACAAAATATCATTTTAATGTTATAGCTTTTTCGAATGATGCCATTAACTGTTTTAGACACAAATTTATTTCCTAAATCGATTTTATAAGTAGATTCGTAATTAATATTCAAATTGATTATTTTCTATATTTCATAGCAGGAAAAAAACAAATTTATATTTGTTACAGCTTTTAAAACTAGTTTCGTTTCGGTCAAATTAACAATATGACCTAAATACAGGTCTAAACGCAGTACAACAGCAACATTGCTATTCAGGATGAGTTAAGCACCGATTCAACAGCAAAACAATGACATTTTGCGGTCGTTGGCAACCGCATAGGATTAGATAATGGTGGCTAATTCCGGGTTTACCGAAAACGGGGCGTTTAGCGGCCCCCTGCTCCACATTCATACAGGGCATAATGAGAATTTGAAAGCCCGCGCGTGCTGTACAATCTGGATATTGCCGTTCTTGCTCGCAAACAGTTTATTCGATTGTAAAGAATTGTTTTAAAATATTTCTTGGATAGTTACACATTAGAATTACACATATTATACTGTAGTTCCTATATAATTTTATTTGAGTTTCAGAAGCTTTTTAAATTCATAAAAATAATGATTGCTTGTTTATAACATCATCGTGGATAATTATTTCTAATTTTTAGTTAATAAAATAACTGTTACCATCCAAATAAATTTTAAAAACCTTTTTTCTCTCCCCAAAAATAGGTTTGAAAATGATGGGCGTTTCAGTAAGCGAGAAAACAGTTAATCTCGCTCGGAGGCAAGACGAGGCGCGTATTTCCCGATCAACTCGGCGCAGCGGCGAATGTTTCTCAGGGACAGGGTAGCTCTTAGAAATGCCAGACTGGGAGAAAATCAAAGTTTCGAGTAAGCCAAGGGATAGTTGATGGAGCAGGTATCACAGATTAAGGGTAATAACTATAGAAATATTATTTTTTCGGTGCACTTGCGAAGAAAAAAAGTAAATCGCGTTTTTATCGTAACAACATTTCTTTTGACCAGACTGACATTCTAAAAAAAATATTGCACGGTCAAGTTGGAATTTTGTGGGCTTATTCTATACATGTAGAACTACCGTTTGATGTAGACTTATACATTTTTACTAATATTTCGTTGTTTGTCTAAATAATTTAAGTTAAAAAAAAAAAGAAAATGTCAGAAGTCCGCCATTTTGTTTTTTGTTATCACATGTGAATTATCCTACGTCACACGACAGTTTCACTAATTTCATGATTTTTTTCTATTTCAGATGGTCCAAATTTGAGATATTGTGCCAGGCAGATTCAAGCAGGGGTAACTTCAGGCAGCCATACCAGCGAGATATATATATATATATATATATATATATATATATATATATATATATATATATATATATATATATATATATATATGTATATATATATATATATATATATATATATATATCATGTTCAGTGTCGTGTTTTACAACACTTTCATTTGCCAGTAAATAAAATAAAAAACACTACAAATACATTTACATTTAAAATCTTAATTAAATACATTACACATGGAGCTTAGGCTAGGTTTAGTTTAAAACTGTGATTAAAATTTGTAAGGAATAAATTCGTCAAAATTATAAAATGCATTTTGGATTAAAATTTGTTTTATTCTATATTTAAAAAGATTATCCGGAAGCTCTTTCAATGACAGAGGCAAAACATTAAAGAATTTTATTGCTAGACAACTAGGCCCATTCCGACACCTTTCTAAACGAAAATATGCGGAAATCAAGTTATCCCTGTGCCTTGTGTCCCAGCAGTGGATCACACTGTGTGTTCTGAAACTGTCTTTGTATTTTTTGACATACAGTAAATTATCCAGTATGTATTGCGAAGGCAATGTTAAAATTTTTAGTTTCGAGAATGCTGCTCTCCCTAAAGTTCATACCCCGCACCACTCTCACAGCCCTTCGCTGAAGTTCAAACACGCGAGACGCCCGCGGTGCGTGGCCCCAGACAAGCAGTGCATATGACATCACCGAATGGAACAGCGCAAAGTAAGAAGCTCTCAGAACCGACGTGTCAACACACAGCGCCACACGTCTCAAAGCAAACACACTGCTACAGAGCTTCCCTTTAACCTGCTCTATATGAGTTTCCCAAGTAAGGCCAGGATCAATCTGGACTCCCAAGAATTTAGCACTCAGCAAACCTCGAATTATATCACCCATGTCACGTAGAGAAAATACCACTTGTTTGGTTTTATTTTCATTCAGAAGCAGTCCATTTTCATCAAACCACTCCCTGGCACCAGATCATGTCGCGCTCAATCTGTCCAAAGCCCCTTCTAGAGATATATCTGACACCGAGAGCTCTGCTCTGCTCATAGGTAGGTCATTTATGTAGATTAAAAAGAAAATTGGCCGAGGACTACCCTCCAACTCTCACAATATGAATTCTATTTTCCAAGTAAGATTTTATAAGGTTGCAGCTGTCCTCATTAAAGTTATAGTAGTGCAGCTTTTTTTTGAGGAAATCAGCAACACAGTCAAAAGCCTTACTTAATTCGCAGAATAAGATGGCATTATTTTCCCTTGACTTAAACGACCGTGTGATCCTCCCAATCAGATCCAGAATGTCCAGCACCGTGCTCCTCCCTCGACGGAAGCCAAATTGACACTGGCTAAAACAGCTATTGTTCTCAAAAAAGCTAAACAACCTTAACGCCAAACATTTTTCAATTATTTTGGAAATGGCCGCCAATAAATTAATTGACCTATAGTTTGACACAACATTTCTGTCTCCCTGTTTAAACACCGGAATAACCATGGTGTGTTTTAGTATATCAAGGAGAATATTCTCCCTAAAGCATCCATTAACCAACCCAGTCAGAGGACCCATGATTAAATTTTTTATTAATTTTATCAGATTTATACTAAGCTCAAAAGTATCCCTGCTAGACTTATTTTTCATATGATCGATTATTTCTATCATTTCATTGAAAGAAACTTCTGTAAACTTAAAATGATCATCGGAAATAACCTCCATAAAACCTCCCAGCGGATCAGCTTGATGTTTAGGGATGTGACTAATTAACTCATGTGAAATATTAAGCTGATTGAAAAATCTATCGAATACGATAAACCGCTGTTCATTTGTTTTGTGGACTTTACACAAGCGTTCGACCGAGTCAAACTGGAACACATAACAGAATTACTGCGAAGAAAACAAGTAGACGAAGCAATCATACGCACAATATTCGAACTGAATTCCAAAAACACCATGGTAATTAAAACAAATAACACTCTAACAGAGGAAATCCCTCTATCCATAGGAATAAGACAGGGTGATAGCCTAAGTCCAACACTTTTCAATGTAATCATGGACGAAATCATTGATGAGGTAAAAAGCACAAATATTGGGTACCCAATGGGACACAACACCGTTCAGATTATATGCTTTGCAGACGATGTTGCCTTGACAGCAGATAGCGAGGACAACTTACAAATAATGCTTTTCCATCTCAATCGAACATCCAAACAGTATAATATGAAGATATCTGTGGAGAAAACCAAAGCAATGGTAATAGCAAAAGAACCGGTAAGATGCAAACTAATGGTTGATTACAAACATATCGAACAGGTTGGGAAGTTTAAATACCTAGGAGCACATATAACAAGTAACAGGACAGTAACAGAAGAAGTACGCACACAGGCCAACAAAGCGGACATGATATCAGGCCAACTAAGAGACATAATCTGGAACAATAAACATATGACGGTTGAGAGCAAAGCAAGAATTTACAAGGTCTGTGTAAGACCGATACTGACCTACGGCGCAGAAACAAGAAATGAAACCACAAAGACAAAACAAATTTTAGTTTAAGTTTAAGAGATAGAATAAGAAACGCAAAAATACGCGAGGACAGCGGAGTGGGGGATGTTGTGAAGTGGGTTCGAAACGGTCGTAGGCAGTGGAAAGATCACGTGGAACGAATGGACGATGACAGACTAGCAAAAATCGTGATGAGAGAGAAACCAAACACCAAACGGCCGCCTGGACGGCCCCCCAAAAGATGGAGAGACAGCTAGATTTCGACCTCAAACGAGGATCGATGAGGCATTGTATAGATAACAGAACTTGGTTCTACCTAGAAGAAGAAGAAGAAGAAGAAGAAGAAGAAGAGAAATATTAATAAAATAGTCATTGAACTCATCCGGGGTTATGTTTGATGCCACTTCACTCTTGTTTAAGTTTCTATGTTTATTTATGATATCCCACATAGGGTTAGCGGCACAGACAATGATTCTATCATTAGTTGCCTTCTTGGCGTTCTTAATTGATAATTTATAAAGTTTCTTAAATTCCTTAAAAACCTGAGTTTTCCCAGCAGCAGGGTACTACCTGGTGAGCTCCCCTAAAAATTGCAATGTTCTCTCATTCCCTTTAACTCATCGTTAAACCAACTGGCATTACCCGACTGATCTGATTTAACCCTGTAAACTCTTTCAGGAGAAGCCTTTAAATAAATAAATAAATAAATAAATAAATAAATAAATAAATAAATAAATATATATATATATATATATATATATATATATATATATATATATATATATATATATATATATACATATATATATATACATATATATATATATATATATATATATATATATATATATATATATATGTATATGTTAGTTTTTAGTGTTTCACGGATGGAGAAATATGAGTTTGTGTTTATCCGGGAATACATCCGTTCGTTAGCTATTTCCATAGTTGCAAATTCCAACTATGGAAATAGCTAACGAACGGATGTATTCCCGGATAAACACAAACTCATATATGTATATGTATATATATATATATATATATATATATATATATATATATATATATATATCTATGAAAAGAAAATTATATATTACCACCATCAAATGCCATCCTGCTGTATCCGCACAGCAACCATTATTTGTACAATATTATAAAACACAGTCAAGATAGCATTATAATTGAAAAAGGACGAGTATCCCAGCTCGTTATATTACGTCCTATTGTTGGTAAAAACGTGTCCCGTTATTACTACATTCATTACAATGCTTTTTGCGAAAATAAAAATCCGTCTTGGTCTTACGGAGAACAATGTAGAGTTGGGTTTCGTGTTTGCGACAGTATTTGATTTTTGTATGAAAAGGATTTGTCAAGGAAATGCATCGAAGGAACGAATGTAACACCTTGAGTCGCTGGAATAGAAGAAATTAAATGTCTTTGGTCACGAAGTTCCATATCGTATTGTGTATTCTTTCCTTGACATCAAAAGTATAATGTATGGTCTTTTTTAGTATGATAAAATTTGTTTTAGATGACAGGAGAAATATTACTTTTATAAAAATTTAGTATAATTTAGCAAATATGTTGGCAACTGAGTGAGTAACTTAAAAATACCTACCATATTATGTCAGATATAATATTCTTACACAATTGTGAAAACAGAAAGAGTATATTATTATTTTCAGTCAGTCGATGTAAAAGTCTTGCAGCATCGGCGAATTCTTTTGTAAATTTTCTATATTAAGTACAGAGACCCAGAAAACTTCTTAGTTCATTCTTGTTTTTCAGAACTGGCCAACCTTGAATGGCTTCAATCTTCTCTGGATCGGTTCGTACACCCGCTGATTATATGCCTGCCTTCCTGAAAAAATTGGCATTTTTTGGGACTGAGCTTCAATTGTGCACTTCTCAGTTTTTGAAATACATCTTCGACACTTTTCATTATTCTCTGGATGAAGCTGCACTTGCCAATAACCACTTTTTAAGTTCAATGTGGAAAACCATTTTGACCCAGTTAATGTGTCAAGCGTATCATCAATACGAGGTAAAGGAAAACTGTCTTTCTTTGTGACGTCATTTAGCAGTCTGAAGTCAATACAGAATCTAATTGAGCCATCTTTCTTCTTAACTAGTACAACTGGGGATGTCCAGGGAAGGTTCTATAATTCCTTGATACTGCATGTCTTTAAGCATCTTGTCCACCTCGTCACGTTGTGCTAATGGTATTCTCCTTGAAGCTCGTTTAATTGGAGTTGCTTCCCCGGTATTTATTCGATGCTCGACTATATTGGTCCTTCCCAAGTCGCTATCTGATAAAGCGAAAACATCCTGATTTCTTTTTAGAAGATTTTCCAGTCTAGCCCTCTGAACTTGATTCAGTAAAAGTCTTGACGTGCTAACTAGGTCTTGAAGTATCTTAGGTAGACTAGCAGGTAATTTTTCAGGTTGTAACGGGATACCGGTAACTATCACGTCGACAGATTGACAGGTAGCAATCTTGTCACCTTTTCTCATCTGTTGAGGATAATCGTTCAAGTTCAGCATCTTTACAAATATAATACTTCTTTTATTCTGGATCAATGTTCTTGCAGGAAGAACTCCTTTTGCATACAACGAACAATCTTGAATTGGTGGAACTATTTCATCTTCTTCGGAATCATCAACATTAACTTTTACTATACATTCTGAACTTGGCGGTAACGCAGCATCTTCAAGAAGTACAACTTCCCGGATCGACACTTTACCATTTTTCGGTAGATTCATAACAATTTCTTCATTTCTAGTTCGCAGTACTCGTTGAGAAAGATCAAGGACAAGCTTCTGGTCTTTCATGACATTTAGACCCAGTATTACTTCGTTCAAAATATCAGCAACAATAACCACATGTTTGAAAGTGGTGCTTTCCAGGGTTATTGCGGCTTCATGTATCCCTTTCACAGATATTACTTCACCACTGGCGATTTGCAGGACATAATACTTTTCCGGAAGACAAATTTTACATTGGGCTACGATGTTCGGCTTTACAATAGTATGAGTAGAACCAGTATCTAATACTATTTCACACACCCGACCGCATACCTTTCCGGGTACTACCAAGTTAAAACCATTGTTTTACAGTCGAGATACCTTAACTGTTATTGTTGGTGGGGCTTGGTAGCAACTAGCCAGCTTTCGCCCTTTTAAGCTGGTTACTGGAAGTTTTCCTGATTCTGGTCACTGTCAGGAGCAGTACTACTAGTACAGCGGCTTTGTACATGCCCCTCTTGGCCACACTTCCAACAACGAATTCTGTTTCTGCTATGGAAAGTTGTGTTTTTGTTGTCACGTGTTTTTTGTTTGTTTAAGAATTCTTGCATCCCCCTCATTAGCTTCATGCGATCTTCCTGGGAAACGTTGACCCTTTTTCCATTTCAATGATAAATGTGTAGGATTTTAATTTAATTTGTCCATTATTGGATACTACATATATAATTGTTAGTACTAAGAAAATTTTATTTTTGTTCAATTTTTAAGATTCTATATCAACCCTCCTGATACTTTTGCTATGTCCGTCTGTCTGTCTGTATGTACCGGACTTAACACTTCAGTTTGTATTCGTTGGCAAAGAAATTTTCTAAACGTAGGTGTTCCAGTCACCTAAAAACAAATCCGAGGAGAAATTGAAAAAAAAACCTGAACTAACTTATAAGATATAGAAAACTATTAAAAATTTAAAGAGGTCTTTAAAAATGCCATTAAATATGTACATACTATTTTTTATTTAGTTGCCTAATTCACAGAATATAAGTTTACAAACTGCAGAGAGTTGTCGCCTAAGAATTTTGGTGAATGCGCTAGGCTAGACAGTGTTTCGTTAAAAGGGTTGCAGATTGTATGGGGTATCCTAATACGGAAGCGCCGAGTTCGCGTACTTTGACTGGCCACTAGTTATATATTTCATTATGTGTTTCTTTCATTATTTGTACTTGATTAGTCAGATGTTCTCAATTACCTCAAAGAGAGGCGGGTAATGAAATTTTAGAAAAAAAAAATAACACTAATAACTACTACGGAATTTACTGCGTGTCTCACACATACTTGACCAGTTATTTTATACACAATTTACCCACTGAATACTTTTCTTTTTTATGTTGAATTTAAATTTATCTTTTTACCATTCAAAAATTGACCTTTGGATACACAAATGATTGGCACATATCGACTCTGCCTTTTTATGCAAAAATTGATATACTCCCACTGGAGATCCGGAATATTTAGTTTCAATTATACGGTCATTTTTGAATAGAGCGTAAAAAGGTTGATTTTGTGAAATGTTAGGTTCACCTTACATGCGCAGAGATTAGATTCAAGCTTTAAAAGATGTGAACAGGGTGCCAGGAGAGAAGAGTATTAACGTCACAATTTTTAAGTAAATGGTGGGGATTTCCCGGAGTTATAAACTTTTACATTTATCATGAAAAAAAGGAAATTTATTTACCATGGAAAGAAAGAATGTGCGTTTGTTATAACTCTGGCTGGCTTGTGATGTTAACCTGGTCTGTAATGGTAAGACCCTTTAGTTTCACCTGGCCTCATTATACCCTCATGATATTAAAATATTGTAGTATGAACTAATTAAGAACAGAACAATGAAAAGTCGAGTTTCGTGTTTGGGGGAATATTTATTTGATTTTAATACAAAAAGACTTCTTTTACACAATATATCGGAACGGTTCATCGAAGGGCCAAACGTAACCCCTTGAGCTGTTGGAATAAAAGGAATTAAATGTATTTGGTCACGAAGTAGTATCATTTGTATTGTTATGTGTTGAGACTAAAGAGAACAATGGTGCGTTATTTCGTTACAAATAATTAGTGGCTTTATTTTGAAAATGCGATGAAAAGATAGTTTCGTAATCATAAAATTTGTTTAGGTTGTAGAGAGTTCATTTTTTCAGGTAGAGGGGCTTTTTCTTTTTTAGAGTTTTGCTATACTATTTTTATGCTTTCTTCATTCTGTTTGAAAGAACTAAAAACAGGACTTATAAAATCGATTTAAAATTTCTACGATAAATATAGCAAAAAGAGATTACACCAGGTTGTTGAAACCTAATTCAGTTATCAAAATACATTTAGTTAATATATTACGCAAAATGTTTTAGGGATCACTTGAAAAATAGATTATATTAGGAGGAGGTAATTTTATTTCATATCTTACTGTTATTTTCGTAATAAACTAAAAAATAAGTTGCTATGATTATTAAAACAATAATTTTATACTAATCTATTTGAAATTTTAAAATATGCATCCATTTTTGTAACGAGTGTGTCCACTTTTTTTAAGGTATTTGATTCCGTTCTTGAAACACTTCATTTTTCATTTCTTGTAGGTTATTTTCCATTTCCCCCTGCAGCACGCATCTTCCTTACTCATCGCACAGGTGTTCTATTGAATTTAAGTCAGAACTGTCGCCAACCCATAAGGGTTTTCTTCAAAAAATGTTTGAACCTCTCTGGAGAGGTGAAGGCAGGCATTGTCCTGCTCAAAAATATAAGGGCTGTACAAAGTTCTTAAGGAATTGAAAACTTGCCAGATCTTCACTCTGAATTACAACGAGCTCAGTTCTTCTATTAGAACTAATATCCCCCACAACATTATTGATCCTCCTCCAAAATGGCTAGTCTCTTGAACCATATTTTCACGAAATGTTTAACTATGTCTCCTATAAACTCAAATTGGGCTATCAGGACCACATATTCGGAAACAAGATTTGTTTGCGAACAATACTAGTTGCCGTTCCAGTTTAGTCCAGTGCGCATGTTCGAGACAAAGTGCTAGATGATTTCTACGATATTGTCTTGTGAACTCTGGTACCTATGCTGACAGTCTAGATCTGAGCTCCATATCTAACTTTTTCTGTTGAAATAGATTTGTTAATATATAGGTGCAGTAGACTTACGTAATGCCGAGCAGTACAATATGAATTTTGAAAGGCATTTTTTACTAAAATACGATTACCTCAAGTGGTTTCAATGCATGCAGGGGATCCATATGGCCTCCTTGTTACGTCACAGGCTTCCAAAAACTTATTTCACGATCTTGATACAACAGAGTGACTTAAGTGAAGATCGGCTGCAATTTGTTGTTGGCAACATCGCTCATGATATGGGTAATTGCTAGAGAAACTTGAAAAGTATTCAGGTACTATCTTTGCACTAAATATGAAACTCAGCAAAATTTGTTACTTGTTTACTCTCGTCTGTAAAAAAAGCCTGGGCTGAACATGTTTATTATATTTATCAGCAATAATAAACAATTAAGTAGAACAAGTTTTTTAGTATATTGTGTATTACTACACCTAAAGTCCATAATTTTTGTCGGTGATTCATTTAATATCGGTCACCAAAGCGACGAAAAGGCGGAATAAACATCTCATGCAGCTATAAATGATTTAAAACTTTGCCATTCTATTAACAGGGCAAAGACTAAAAAGCTTAAAACGCATTGTTGTCATATTTAGCGAGCCTTCAATAGCAATCAGCTGATCGCATTTAAAATAGCACGGTCATGCCGACCAACATGTACTTGGTTTCTTATAGCGAAGATCATGGATGTGACAACACACACGGAATTTATCTTGAATAGACTTGAAAATAAGCGTCACGCCTGGGTTTTCGTATTATTTGAATATTTTCTAGAGTCTATGAGTTCAGATTCTAATTACTTTATTTTCGCACATAGGTATTGTGTTGTATAAAAAACGTTTATTATAGTGTATTTTAATGTATATTTGGTGTATATATTTGTAGTAAACTATGGATAATAATAAACTTTCAACTAGTGGTGAGTCCACAAAAAAAAATAGTCAATTGACATTAAAAGAACGAATAATAATTAAAAATGTTTACCATGGTATTCGGAAACCACTTTGGATGTTGCAGAAATATGGAGCACTTTAACCAAAATTTTTTCGTGCATGGTGTTTAGGATTTTAAACGGTCATTATAAAGAACACGGCCAAAGAAAAATAAAGCAGACGAGGACGGAAAAAATAATCCAAGACGATGACACAAAATACGAAATTCGTCGCAAAGTCCATGATTTCTTTTTAAAAAATGAAATATCAATATTAAAAAAAAATTACGACAGAAATTAATAACGACATATAATATAATATATATCAAGAGTTTTGAAACGTACTTTAAAAGACAAGAATTTTAGATATCTTAAACGGAATCGAAAAAGTTTACTAATTGAGAAGAATGAAATTGTTTTATAGCGGCAAAAATATTTGAAAAAAAATACGGAAGTTCCGGGAAAAAGAGAAAAAACTGTGTTACACTGACGAAACCTGACTCAATGAATGGCATACGGCTGGGAAGGTATGACAAAATCTGAACATTTATAGCCAGATTCTCTGCTTTCAATTTAGGACGATTTTAAAGTTAAACCATGTTATTGATTCCAGCTGTAAAAGTTCGAAGCAGACATTTATGGAAGGATTTTTGCAAGGACTACGCAATCCTACAGGAAAAGGGCGTCGTCTTATAATAACAAACTGGAAATGTATCTGGTTTTTTAGATGGCGGCCTTAACGTTTTTGAATCTCGAAAATTAGGGGACAATCATGAAGACATGTTTTTGAGCGATGGTTTTCTTGGATTCTAAACCTTGTGGAACCCGACTCGCTAATTCTAATGGACCAGCTCCGTATCATAGTCGACGCAAAAAAATCTGACTTTTGCGTCTAAAATGGCGGAGTTATACCAATGGGTCCCCTTAAATAACATTGAATTTGACGAAACAATACTTAAAGTGCATTTGCTAAATGTAGTAAGGATAAATAGACAAAAATAAATCAAATATAACAGTGTTGAGACTGCCGTCGTACCACTGTGAACTTAATCCAATCGAAGAATTGGCGCAAGTAAAGAGTGAAGTAGCACAGAAAAACAAAACAAAGCAAATGTCAAAATATTATTGGACGAGACATTTACTAGTGTGATGGTCAGTGATTAGAAAAAGTGTGTTGATGGATTTATAAAAGAAGAACAAATAATGTGAGACTGACGCTGATAGTTCTAACTATACATCATCTATAATTTACTACTTATCAAAAATTATAAAAAAGAAATAAAACCGAAAACGCCATTGTAAAGTTCGTCAAGAAATATTTTAGTGAAACCTTATATTAAACTGTAAATATCCTTTTTATAACGTAAAATACATCCACACCTTTTGTCTACGAACTGTATGATGTCGATCTTATTAGTTATATTTCTAGTAGCAGTTAATATGAACAATTTATTTAAGAGACCAAGCTTGCTTGATATATTTATTAAGTATGGTAATTTGATATAAAGCTTTAGCTGGCAACAAGCGTGAACATGCCTTACCCTCTTTCAGGGAACACATTCACACGTTAAAATTTAATTGAAAAATAACATTGTAAATATGAGGCGTACGCCGTGTGTAGCTACTTTTGGTTGAATAGTGTTTTGTATTTTGACTTAATAGATATTTTTAATTCCTCTCTGACCTGACAGTTAGACCTTACTTTATGTCATCATTTTGGTTAGGATTAAATTTAATTACAATTACACTGCCTATAAACAATGACATATCCTAGTTAACTACTGCATAATACCCTGAATTTAGACCATTTAACCCTCGTTTGCCGTGTATTCAAGCCAAGCAATATACCCAGGGGTAAACGTGGCCCTTCCTATAGAATTTCCGCATCGTAAACAATGACGCTGCGTTGACATATTCATAACCCATTTTATTGCGTGAACACAGCCGGACGTACCTCTAGGGTATAGCCTCATCACTATGCATCTAAAGGAAACAATTAAGTATACTATGTATTTATGCAACTATATAAACAAGGGCGGAACCGTTAGTAAATGGCCGATGTTATATTTAGTTTCCTGGTTTGCTTATTAGTACTAAATTTAGCAGTAGGTTTGAAATTCTCCGGAGTAGAGCAGATAAAGTCTAAGTCTGTACGGCAAGTATTCCAAGGTTAACGATTTACTTAGAAACTCACAAAATATGTTTCGCGTTATTATGAAGATAATTTGTAACATAATATTATTTATGTATTAAGTCCCCAAACATATATACATACTAGCCCTATAATAAGATTACTTTTTAAAAAATCTTCCTTTTGGTTAAATAACCTGAGTGCAAAAGAGATTTTGTCGAAATATATTAGGTCTTTTCTCAACGAAATCTGACAAAAAAACATGAAACAAATGGTGCAAGTTTTCACTATTCTACGAAGCGCAGCAACTAGGTTCGTGTGCTCTTATTGTGTAAACTGATTAATAACAAGATTTTGACGTCTGATGTGCTCGCGAGAATTCATTTTCAAGTTCTAGAAGAAACTAGATATCCAATATTTTTATAGCAAAATTTTATTTCGATAATTACTTCCCTTTCCGTTTCACTTAATGTTTTTTTAAAATTTACTTTTCTACATTTGCTTGGTGATCTATATAATATCGATTATAATATAAACAAAACAAAACTAGCCTAGTTTTAACCTACATGGCAACAAGATCGGGTTTAAAATATTCCTCTTTCTCATGAATAAGTTCATAATACAATTTTTCTAAGAAAATAGAACCGATTTCTAAAAAAGCGAAAAATAACAATGTGAATTTTTGTATGAAATTTAAGTCTTTGTTTGTATTTCCTGGTAGTAGTTATTTGTTTTATTTAGTAATAATTTGGCATCGACTTCAAAAATTTCAATTTTACACAAAAATTTGTATGTTATTTTTCGCTTTTTAGGCTTTTATAAAAGTCGGTGTTATTTTTTTTATAAAAATTTTATTTTTAGATTTTTTGTTTTGAACTGACTATGATATTCATAAATTGTTTGAACTAAATTCTAAGCGAGTTGTGTCGTGTTCTTTGCAATGTTTCTAAGGTCGCAAAAATGTAGCCATTTTATCCAAAAGTGAACAACAAAAAACTCTTTGATTCCGAAAAATCTAGAAACACCAGTTTCGAAGGAAACTGTATCGAACAAATATTTAGTTTACCATAGTAAATAAATCCGCTATCTCTCAATCTAAGAAATTAATCTCAGATTCTTAATCTAAGTTCCCAAAAACCTTCGAATATCGATACTGAAAGAACTTGAGACATGTAAGTTCTTTAGTTCGACATATTTTATCCAACATATTGAGTTTAAAGAAATAATTTAAGATCCACTTGAAGAACACCAAGATATCAATTATAGACAAAATCGGAAAAATGTAAAATTTTTAGTCCCCATATTTTATCTATCACATTTTAATTTAAAAAATTAACTTCAATTTTATAGCCTACGACCTCGAAACCCCCCCCCCCTCCAATCCAATTTTAAAAAAGTGTCAATAATATAAAATTTTCAGTCCACCATATTTTATTCGCCACGATGTGAATTGCATTGAATGCCATATTGAACTTTCTAAAAATAATTTTAAATTCCTTAGTTACATCCTCAGAAACAATCTAAGTATCAATTCTTTTAACAAGATTGAGAGATGTAAAACTGATCGGTCGTCATACTGAATTCGGCATATAGAATTGGTAAAAAATAATTTTAAATTTGTAATTTGTACCTTAAAAAACACCCCTATACTAATTTACGACAAAATCGAGAGCTGTAAAATTTTTAGAACGCCATATTGAATCCCCCATATTGAAATTTTTATAAAATAACTCTAAATTCGCAATTTATATTTCTAGAAACCCCAAAATACCAATTTTAGATAAAATTGAGAGATGTAAAATTTTTAATTCACTATGTTGAACCCGCATATTGTTTTTTTTTTTTAAATAATTTTAAATTCACAATTTATGCTCCCAGAAATCTCACAATACCAATTTTGGACAAAATCGAGAGATGTAAAATATATAATCCACCATATTAGATCCGCCATATTGATTTTTTTTTAATAATTTCAGATTCGTTATATGTAACCTCGAAAACTCCGCATACCAGTTTTAGAGATTTCAGACAAAATTTTACTGTACCAATTTTGGCCAAAATGATATGGGAGCCCCAGCAATTTCCTGAACATAACCTAAAAAAATTCATTCAAATCGGTGTCGCCTTTCCCTGAGTAATCGACGTAGACACAAAAAAATATATATTGCCGTCGAATTAAAAACTTCTTTTTAGAAGTCGGCTAAAACTTACCTTTTTAGCGTTTTCCTGATTATTATTATCAGCATGTGGGGCAGAAGGAGCCATTACGGATACGTTTGTTTGCGAAAGAAGTTCGTCACTTCCTCTCTGAAAAAAAAAAACAACAAAAATGTTATTACCTCAAAATCAAAATTATAAATTTGAAAATAAAATGTACATAAAGTACGAAATTTCTATCAATATAAAAATTATAGGTAAAATGTTATAACTTTATGATATCTGCCATTCTTCCAATAGATTATTAAAGTATCTGTGTACAAATAATCATAATAATAGTCGAACGTTTAAAAACAATTGTAAGATGCTTTTATAAATTCTGAATATTTGGAAAATAAAAATATTATTTTATTTTTGAATATACAGTTATTATTTTTATCTAAATCCATCGAAAAAATAATAGTTTCGAATGTAATCCTTGCAAAATCCACATGTAGATTTCAATATATTTTTTTACAAAATCCTAATGGAAAATTAGTATTTTTAGCCATAAACCCACTCTTATTTCAACAAGCGGCTTTAAAAATACAACGAACAGCACACGGAGTCTAAAAAATATCAGTAAATCTCTTATCAAAACATTATTTACATATGCTTTTCTGAGATTTTCTCTTATGAATACATCTTTTAAATCGAACGGGAGAACGGTTTTTCATAATCCGATGTACTACAACGAATAGGACCTTTTAAGGCCTCCAACAAGCCAAATATAAAATATCGAAACCTTTTGTGAGTTTCATATTTTGTATTCCGCGAATATTTATAAGATTCCGTTTTGATAAATCTCTTTTCAATTGTGCTTTGAAAAAATGGAAGAGGATCTATAAATACGGTATTTTTCTTTCATCAAAGACTTACCATAAAACCCTAAATCGACATTAAAATTTTAAACATGTAATAAAAATAGATGTACTTGTGGGCGTTTTAGAGCGTGTTGGTATTTGTTAATTTAATGTGTCACGAATTTACAGAAATATTACATGTAATACGGCGTTCACATTTGCTTAAAAAAAAGTCTTCAAAATTTAACAAACCGTTCGTGTTTCTAAGGTCAAAGTGTCTTCCGTCTAAATCATAGTTTACCAACCTTTTCTGGACCAACGCCTTTACACGTTGGTAACCTATCGTCTGAACTGCGTACAAATTATTTGTGTTGTTATAATTATATTATAATAATTGCAATTAAAATATTTGACTAATTAACTTGATATTAAGTTATACAACGGCATCATACGAATTAAAAAAAAAATTATACTTATCAATAACATTTCTTTTTAACTATTTCTTGCAAGTTTCTGTGTAATACGAACTCTCTCTCTCTCTCTCTTTTTCTCTAGCAGCTCAATTTGGTCCACTCCTGGACGCAGAGCCCCTTTAGTCTTTCCTTTTCCAACCTATTTTCTGCAATCCGGTGCCAGTTTCTACTTGTTTTACTTTTTATGTCATCTATTCATCTTTTTGGGGGTCTTCCGATACTTCTTTTTGAAGACCTAGGTCTCCAATTCCGTACATGTTTTGTCCACCTTGTATAATCTTGCCTAGCGATGTATCCCTTCCAGGTTCATTTCAAAGTAGCAATGCGTTTTATCACATCCTTCACTTTTGTGTGTCTTCTTACTTCTTCGTTCCTTATTCGGTCACGTACTGATATTCCCAGCATGATTCTTTCTATTGCTCGCTGTGTAGTACGCAGTTTCTTGGCTGCTTTAATTATTAGTGTGGTTGTTTCCATTCTATAGGTCATTACTGGAAGAACGCACGAGTCAAATACTCTTGTTTTCAAATTAATGGGAATATCGGGGTTTTTAAGAGCGTATCCCAATTTTCCAACAGCTGCACATGACATTCTAATTCCTCTATTTATTTCCTCTTCCTGGTTTTCTTTCCCAAGTGTAATTAGATGGCTTAAATACACATATTCCTGGACTCCTTGTATTTCGTTGTTTCTTACATAAAGTGGCGTATCTTCTGAAGACATTATTTTGGTTTTTGCTCGATTCTAATGTCCTTATGTTCCCACTTTAGTTGTTTAAAGACATCTTCCAGTGTTAAAGTAAAGAGTTTAGGGGAAATCGTACCTCCTTGTCGCACCCCTCGATCAATATTTATTTTCTGTGTTTCTAGGTCCTCTGTTATCTTTACTTGCAGTGTGGCCTTATCGTAAATATATATTTAGAAGATTTCTGTATCTGGAGTCAATCCTTGCATTGTGCATTGCTTGAAATATGGCCCATAGCTCGACAGAGTCAAAAGCCTTGCTATAATCAACAAATGCTAGATAGATTTGAATATTACATTCGGTGCGTTTTTCAATTAGTAATTTGATGTTCTGCATGTGCTCTGTTGTACTAAAGCCCTTTCGAAACCCGACTTGTTCTGGAGGTTCATAGGAGTTAAATTTGTTTGTAGGTCTATTAGTTATAATCTTTATAAGCCATTTGTACGGATGTGGCAGAAGACTTAGGGAGCGATAATTTTTCGATGGCTAATTTGTGGCCTTAATTGTACAGAATAACGACCCGGGCATTTTGCCAGTTATCAGGAATGTTAGCGTTTTGAAGACATTTATTTAAAAGAATACTGATTGAATGTACCGTTGCAGACCCTCCAAGTTCCAACACTTTTTTACATATACCATCTTCATCTGAGGCATGATCAGATTTCATTTCTGACAAAGCACGTTTCAACTCGTCGATTGTGATGTCAGGTATTTCTTCTGAACCAACATTTGTAACATTGGGGAATTTGATGTCTGGTTTTGAGTTAACTGAAGTGTACAAATTTGAATAGAACTCTTCTACAATGTTAGCTACGTCGCTTCCTCCATTTTTTGTTTCTCCTTCTTTATCTTTAAGTTGGTTTATTTTGCGTTCACCAATTGAGTTTATAGATTTTATTATCTTCACATTTTTGTTGTTTTCTATAGTCGTTGTAATACTTTCCGTGTTATCCTTCCTGATATCGTGTCTAATTTTTTTTTCTGATTTGTTTGTTTAGTTGTAGGTAGTCTGCTGTGCCACTTTCCATGTTTCCAGGTCTTTGGTCTGTTGCGATAATTTACTGCTTATTTGTCTTCTAACAGTTGAGATTTTCTTTACAGCAGTTTGGATATCTTTTTGGATTTTATTTTCCAGTTCATTTATTGTCAATGTATTAAATTTATCCAAGATAACTGTGACATCTTTTTATTGCTTTTATACTAGGAGGGTAACTAGAAAAAAATGAGGCATATATATACTAAGCACTTTGAACTTTCAGTGATATATGCAAGAAGTAGAAAATAAAATTCATTTTGCAGTTGTTGGAAATAGCCTAGACATATAGATAGACCTGAGAACTTTATTTGTTTTCTATACACCGTGTTGGTAGTACCACGGTGCCAGTTATCATTTTACCATTTGGAAAACAGCGCCCGTTACATTCCTGTTTTTACTTACTAAATATGAAAGTAATAATTTGTCAAAAGTTGCCATTACAATTATTTTTATTGAAACTAATATTTCGATATTATTCGGTAAACAGACTTCTAAAATATCTATACATCGTTATCATGAATCTATCAAATATAAGCAACTAATAATATTGACTCTTTGTTCTAGTATGCATTATTGAAAATATGTTGGCTCATTCGGATACCATTAGTTATCGAATGAATAGGGCGCTTGATGTTTGCAGATCATGTAAATCTTGTTTACAATGTGGTGATTTTTTTGGACAAATACACAAAACAAATTGTCAAATATTTGCTTTGAAGCTTGGACAAGCTCGTTAAACGATAACGATGTGATATAATATAAAAATGTACTCATAGCCAAAATCAAGGGGAGAACCAATAAAAAATTTAATTTTATTTAAGTTTAATCAAACTGATTTACCTGAGAAATCCTATTACGAAACTAAAATATCTATTGGCTTCTAATTGGGGACCACCTCCTTAGAGTCAAATGGTAAGTAACAAAAAAAAAGTACAGTGCGAAATATAGTTAAGGAGAAAAGAGTGTCGTTCCGGAACAAAGTTGATGAGGAATTATTTTTTAGTAATAATTACTGTTTGTTAATACTTACAGAAATACAAATTACAATAATAGAAATATATTGCAGCTTTCGAGAGTGAGAGGGCAGAGACAGAGAGATGGGAGGAAATTGTTGCGGAAAAATATAATGATGAGAAAATCTTGGGGAGAACAACCAACAATCCTATCTATTGAGAAAATAAGAAAATAAATCTTCGCACTACTACGGTGAATGTGTAGATGTCGGCTGACTGGCGATATTTCCCAGTCTTACATCGAAAAATTCGGTAGGTTTTAATATCCTACCAATATGTCTCGGAATTTATATTTTATATATAAATAAAGATACCATAAGGTGGGTGAAAAGCATATGGAGAGAGAACCAGAGTTGTATTTGTAGACCAACTGTTTATATATATATATATATATATATATATATATATATATATATATTTATTATTTCCTTTACCTGCTTGAAAGTAGAATACATATTATATATATATATATATATATATATATATATATATATATATATATATATATATATATTTATTATTTCCTTTACCTGCTTGAAAGTAGAATACATATTATATATATATATATATATATATATATATATATATATATATATATATATATATAACTAGTTATAGTGGGGTGTGCAGCAAGTGAAAGAGTACTCTTTAAAGTTAATCCAGCTTTCGAAAATCTTTATTATCATTTTCATCTTCCGGGAGACTACAATAATTACAAAAAAAGGGAAATTAGTGAGATAAATTTTCCCTAATAATATTGATAACTTACATCTTTATTTGAGGATGTTCACTAAGATGTTAAATGGTTTTATGACAAAGTACATTGGTAAAAGAGACTAATAAACTAGGGTCGCAGACCAAGTCACAACAAATTGTTACATAAAATTGATTTTAAAATTTAAATTAAAATAAAAAAAATAAAAAACACAGGAGGAACCATTTTGTTCGTTCCTTCCCGAGTCACATGTAACTGTAAAATGAGTTTGAAAAATTATGAGGTTAGGAAATTTGTCAGCTGTCAGTAGGGCTGCCAACCTTATCCAATTAATATTAGGTTTAGTTCGGATGAACCGCAATTAAGGTTAACTATACAGTAAATGGCCAATCATGCTGAAGTTATTAGGATAGAAAAATAAAAAAAAAATTCAAAAAATAGGAAAAATTCCTTTATATTAGGAGTCAACAGGGCTGTCCACTATTAGAAATGTATTGATGAAATTTGTTAGGTTGAGATTGCAATTAAAGGTAATTATGCAATGTTTAATCAGCCATACTGAATTATTAAACCGTTAATATCTAAGGAAAACTATGATCATTATTGTTAATAATATTTGTAGAGCTAGATAAAGAGTTATCCAAAAATAAAAGATAAGAATAAATTTCACTCAAATGTTTAATATCAGTTTTTTTAAGCTATTCGGTTCTTGTGAGATAAAGGCCATCTCTAAAAAAAAGCCTCTTGGCAATGATGACTGAGTTGAAAGTATCCTCACTGACCCATAATCCATATTGTGTAAGTAATTGTTAGCATGTTCAGCAAATGCACATCTTTCAGGATGTGGTGTAATGTAATTCTATTTTTAAGTGATTGTGACGTTTGACCGATATACACTTTGTCACAATCCGCACAAGGAATGCTCTAAACAACATTGGATTGAAAACCAATTGGTGTTTTGTCCTTTAGTTTTGAATGCACAGAGCTTATTGTAAGTATAGATTTATTAATAATTTTAATATTATCAATTTTTGTGAAAATTCTTGAAAGTTTGGGTGTTATCTCCCTAATATATGGCAACGAGGTGAATTTAACTGTGTTTGTTAGAATTTCAGTGATGACGACTTGCTAAACAGCAGTTTTTTAATTAAAGCTGGGGGATAGGAATTGTCATTGAAAAGCTGTAAGAGGATATTTAAGTTTTTATTATGGGAGGATGTATCAGAGATTTTTAGGACCCTGTTTTTCATTTGTTTAATTAAATTCACTTTTATTGACTGTTTGTGCTACTACAATTCGTACCACAAATAAAAGTGAATAAGCTCTGTGCATTCAAAACACCAATTTAGTGAATCATAAGATTACAGTAAAAATTATCAGCCATATTCACCAAGAAGATTTAAGAGTTAAACCCGATCTAGTTGCCATGAAAAATATATTTTCTAGTGAGCCAGTTTGGTTTTGGTTGTGATATTGTTATAATTTATATTACATATGTCGACAAATAAATGCAAATATAGGAATATTGAGGATAAACACTCTGCGATAAAGCCTTAAAATATATAAGGGAAATGTATACCGAAAATAAATAAAATTCTCAATTTTTGCCCGTTTCAGTAATAAAACAAAATGATTTTTATGCATGTATTTTTAGGGTTTAAAACGTGTTTGACTTATTGTTGCTCTTGTCAGTTTAAGCCTTCTGCTGTCAATTCAGGATAGTTTTAAAATTAAACTATGTTAGTGAATCTGGCTGTATAAGTTTTAAATCAAGTTGATATTATATAATACCAACCATCAGAACTTTAAAATAGGAAACGTTATATACAAAAAATGTTATTATATAATTTTATTCGATACAAAAAAAAAGTAGTTTTGTAAATAAATGACATAATGTATGCTATTGTATAGTTTAAGACATGCAGTTCACATCTACTTGCTTATTCGAAAACACCTGCTCTAGATTTAGACGTTACAGCTTTTGCGTATATATCTTTTACTAGTGCCTTAAAAACGTGAAATTTACACCGAGTTGGCAGTGGCGTAAGGTATACGGCACATTTCTCATCCGAGATCGCGCTCAATATGCGCCTCTAGCACGACTAAAAGCCTTTTGACTATATCTAAGTAAATAAAAGTTTGCTTGGGATGCAGAAATAGCAAAAAGAGATCGTTTTCAAAGTGAATGTATATTTTTGCGCGGTTGACACAGGATGTACGCCCGGCGCCGCGAATTTGCCAACGTGAAAATGGTCGGAAAATAGCTTTTTGCTTTTTTCGCTACACAGGTTTGGTTTTTATATCACGTTCAAAGGAGGATAATTTTTGTTTTCTTTCTACAGTTTCGGTATTATACTTTTTATTCCAATTATTTATATTAATTTCTTGGAGGAACGTATATTATAAGAGATGGTACTAACTATATACAATTTGTTCTACAAAAAATAACTACCTAAGGAATTAAAGTAAAAAAAAATCTTAGTTTTTAGAGACAAGAGGGTTCGGTATCTAAGATGCGACATAGTGTCCAGTTAATAATGAGACGGAGCTCGATCCAGTTGAAGCTACATAGTTGTAGTAATATTTAAAAGGACATCTTCTAATAACACTGGAAATTGGTGTGAAAGAAAATTGCGAAATATCAAACCATTTAAAGGTCCTTCAAAATTGACACACAAAATTATTAATGAATTTAAAGCACTGCAATAAAATAATAATTTCATTGACTGTGGCTAATACAGTACACAATAACAATTTGCGGATCTACAGATAATGTAGAATCTCCTATGTCACATAACCCCTGTCATTTTTACATCGTTTGTCTGTTAATATTGAATGTACAAAATTTTAGACAACGAAAATTACCAGAAAAAAGCTTGCAATCTTACTTGGTAAGCATTATGACACTATGATAGGCATTTCCTATTTTTTCACAATTATGTCTACCACGATATGCATATTTATAGAACTATGGTAACATACCATAAGCAGACAACAAAAAAATATTTTAAACAATAATTACTTGTTCAATTCATAATATCTCTATAAAAATGTGTCAATACATCATTATAACGAGTAATATAAGTTTAGCGTTAATTTAATGTTCTCGAATCTACACAAAAAATTTATAGCCGAATGACCATTATAACTGAATGACCTATTTTGTAATAACGAACCGATCTGATATCTAAAAATCTAAAATACTAACGACATAAAAACTACCATCGTTTCCATCAACTTATGTCATTTGGAGTTTAATAGAAATTGGTTCATTATATTCTGAAAGCCATAAAAGTCGGATATAATTGGAAGAGATACGATTTGAATTTTTTAATAACAAATATTTTCAGATTTATGAGGAATTTAGAAAAATTGTTACAAAATTTTTAGAGGACTATTATGGAATAATAACATTTCATAACTACGTGTAATATATATATATATGAGACCGACTTCAAAAAAATAGGGTTATATACAGAACTGAAAAAATTTTTGCTAGTGAAATCTTTAATAGACCTTGTGTGTATGTGTTTGAAATTGGGAATCAGTACACTGCGACTTAATAGATCTATCGTGTTCCCCTTCTGCTACTAATTTGTTAGGGATACATTACCGACTAGAGCAGATTCTTCAGAACTATCTTCCTTAGGAACCTTAGGATGTTCGAAGGCTTTAAAGTGGGTAATTACTTTTCTTCTATCTGGAGTGTTCCCAACAACCGCATTCTAGGGTTGTCTAAAGCGCTGCAGTCTGGAAAATGTGAATAGAAGTTTCATCCTCTTCCTCACAGAATCTACACTCTTCTCTTTCTGTTAATCCAAGTTTCTTGAGGTGTCGGGTGGCAATGAACCATTAGGATTCCTGTCAGAAATCTAAGTTGGTTTTTGCTTAGGCATCCCAAGAGATATCTTCGCTTTTCTCATTCCTTGCAGATCCGTCCATTCATCGGATCTCCTGCTCTTTTTCTTTCTTTTTAATTCTTCCAGCATTACACTGCTACTGATTCCACAGAAACGCCCAGGCCCCAGAAAAGGTGTTTCAGCCCCTTTTCTCGCGAGCTTGTCTACTATTTCATTCCCCTCTACTCAGCATGTTGTTGTATTTCCATCTGGAAGATGCTTGATGACTTATTCAAGCTTTCAGAGTGTCTGGTTCTGGGTTCATACGTTCCTATTTCAGTTTCCTCCGTTGTTTTGGCGCCATCTGTAATACCACTTAATGGAATTCTTATTAAGTTTGTCAATGGTGTTTCTGTCCTATTCACTTTTACGACATAACTTTGTTGTGCTGAAGTTTTTCACAAAGTTGAATTTCTTTTTCATTTCATCTTGGGGCATGTCCCAGATTTGATGATTTAATGGTAAGCGATCGGGCTTCCGTTTTGACTTAATCTATCATCATTCTATATATTGTCTTCTTCGCCATACTCTTCACAAGTATATGTAGAGGTACTTTGTTGTGCTGAAGTTTTTCACAAAGTTGCACTTCTTTTTCATTTCGTCTTGGGGCATGTCCCAGATTTGTTAATTTCTTGATAAGAGATTGGGCTTCCGTTTTGACTTAATCTTTCATCATTCTATATATTGTCTTCTTTACCATATTCTCCGTAAGTATACGTAGAGGTGTAAGGTTCAAGATTACGATATGAGGCTAACGATAGAAGGGATTTAGGGTGTGGAGTGTCCTTTTTCCCCGCTTTCGGAATGAAGGTGACTATGGCTCTTTTCCATATTTCTGGTTAACATACTTTATTTACATGTAACTGTTTAAAGGAATGAGATATTTTAACGAAATTTTCTGAATAAAATATTTCTCATATAGGTTTATTGCAAAAGAAAACTTTAAAAAATTGGTTATTTGCAAAGTCCTTAACCGACATTATTTGCATATAACTTTGGATAGAAGTGAGTTATTTTGAGGTAGTATGTTGTAGAAACTATTACCAAGAGGATTTTGTATATTTCTTCGTTAGGTTTATGCAAAGTAGCAAAAAATTGCCAAACAAATTGTTGATAAGTGAACTTTTTATGCATAATTTTGGATTAATGTGAGATGTTTTGTTTGGGTTTTTAGCATATTGTAAGAGATACTCACCAGAAGGTTCTGTTGTCTTCTTCACATGAAAAATGAATCGGGTAACAACCAAGTAATGAATTTAAAAAATCGATAATAATTTTTTTGGTTGATCAAACTTATCAATATTTATCAATTATACATATTTCTTGTGACAAAAATATCTTAAAATCCTGGGTCAGTTTGTGCAAATTGTTCTTGTTTACAAAGAAGATCAAACGAAAAGTCAATCTGGCTATATTGACAGCTGAACCTATCAACCTGCTGTTGTAGACCAAATATAAATTTTATTATAGCTGTTTACAATGTTAATAAAATTACTTGAATTTGTTGTGCTCGATAAATATTACAAAATGCTTTTTTTGAATTCCTAGTGTAAAAACCATAGTATTTTCATGCCTTTAGACGTGAAAAGTATGATTACAGTCTTTTCACGTTAATGTAATAAAAAAAAACATTTGGAACTTAAATGAGCGGAAAAAGTATGACTCAGCGACCGTGAGTAAGAAGTAAAATTAAAAAATTAAATATCCGGGATTAGGGAACTTTCCTCTTTTGTTTATTCTTAAAAGCGGTTTAAACTCTGTTATAATTTTATTTTAAACTAAAATGTGATAATTAAATAATTTTCTGGTGATAAATGTCATATTAGCAATGGAAATTAAATTTAAACCGAGTTTAGTAATTTATACAAGCCACCCTTGATGGTTTAATAATATATGAGCCATTTAACGATAAATTAAATTGTAACGAAACAAGCCTTTACCAAATTTCTTCAATTTCTTTTTCTTTTTAGGTTTATTACTGGGGTAATATAAATTATAAATAGCAAATTAATAAATTAAATTGTTATTTATACAGCAAAATAATAGTTATTTTATGTTCCGACACGGTCACAAAATGCGATTTAGTCCAAAAAAAAGGGGTGCTTGTCTAGCTTTAGGCCGGTTATTCCTTTGTGTGAACGCTGACTAAAAATACCACAAATACAGGATGCCTGATAAGTTTATGTCAAAATCTAGGTAGTCTACCGTACTATTCATATAATTATTTTGTTAAGGCACCCCATACGGAGATATGGGGACCCAAAGGGATACCAAATGATTTAGTTTTTGGGGCATAGCTTTTGAGCAGGCATGAATATTTTAATAAAATTTTGGCATATTGTATAACCAATAATGGCATGCCAAAATTTCATTAAAATAAACAAATCTGATCAAATAGTACAACCTAAAAGGGCCGCATATCTTCGTTTGTTTGAAGGTTGTAGTCCATGTTAAATATTGACTAAAATGAAGTTATCGGACTCGCATTGTCTTTACTTTTGTTTGTTTGTACGACGTTTTGATTAGATTGTATCTCTTTTCGTTATCAAGTATAAACTGAATGTTTTGTCTTAAGGCTATGAGCTTATATAAGGACTGAGTCAACTGAATCGTGAAGTTCCGGTTTACTGTACAGGGTGGATCATTTTGGATGTTTTTATACATCATTTGGGAAATCGTAAAAGACTTTAAAAATCTGATAAAGTAGTCCCGAGCTATTTTTATGAGAAAATTATAATGGCGAAAACAAATTACAGCTATCGCGATCGGTTTCGCATTTACAGAGCAATTTTCGAATTTTTCTATTTTCCAAAATGTCCTATATTTTATTTATCAAAACAACTACGATAAAACTAATAAGGCATTTTTAAGGTACTTTTTTCTGTGCCGTAGGCACATTTTTAATTTTTGTTTTAATTTCGGAGATATAATATCATGTTTTAATTTTTTGAATTGAACATTCTGTATTTTTTACGTTTTTTTTTTACATTTTGCATTTTCTTCAATATAAATTGAAAACAAATAGACTAAAAACATATTTTTTTGTATATTTTTTTTAAGATCACAGCCTAGCTCATAAGAGCAGTTGTGTATGTCTATGTTTACACATTGTAAAGGACCAATAAGTTGTTAAAATACACAAATGAAAAACACACTTAAACAAAACCTAAAAAGACAAAAATATCAATAAAAAATTAACTACATAACAGCTGGATTCACTAACATGGACAAATTTTAAAACTGTTCTAAAGTGACAGCAGAGCGGTCAAACTGACAAAAGCAACAATAAGTCAAGCACAGTGGCGGCGTGTGGGATGTTCAAGGGTGTGTTCTGCATTGAAAATACGCGAAATACGCAAAGCAAAAAAAGAATTATTAGACCTACCTGTATTCCTTCTAAGCTCTGGTACAAGGTACAAACATGCAACATGCAATCCTTTTGTCGCAGGTGGTAACCTGGTAGCACATTGAATATAAGGGGCAATAAATGTCAAAAAACGAAAAACAACAACAAAAATTTAAACGTTTAAAAAAATCTAAAGTTCACTTTTTATATATCAAATCAATACGTCTTTGTTTAGCTCTTGCAAACTTCTCAATTACTTTCTCATTAAAATTGGGGTCTTTTCTAATAAAGGCATTTTCTATTGACAGCATAGAAAGTGCGGATAATCTACTTTCACCCATGGTATTGCGTAGGAAAGTTTTAACTCTTTTTAAAGTAGAAAAACATCTTTCTGCCTCTGCCGTTGTCATAGGAATAGTTATAATTATTTGTAATAACTTGACAGTTTCTTTGAAAGACTCATCCAAATTGTTAGATGTAAGTAAATTTAAAAATGCTACTGCCCCTTTAAGATTCCTAAAATCTGGCCTTATGTAAATTATGGACAGTTCAGTCTTTAGGCGTTCTAGTTCAAATAAAGGGTACATAGTTAGCACAGAGTTTAATATCCCATCTGGAAATTTTTTTGAAAACTTCTCGAACAATTCAGATGTAAATAACGTCGCGACTGCTAAATGATCTACATAATCAAATCTAGTTTTGGCAGTATGAATTATTGTGTCGCAAACTTCTAATGCTGCCGCACGAAGGTTCTCTTTTGAAAGACAAATTCGTTTAACAGTGGGCTCCAAATCCTGTCTGAGAAGATTTCCTCTGTCTATTACCCCGTCAATATTATCTCTCAACTCTTGGATACACTTTTCAAAAGTATCGACGCAGTTTTTAATTTCTACCGAATCGGCTTTCCTTGTTTGTAGTTGGTTATATAAAATGTCAACATGCGGCATAACATGATGAAAAATATTTAGCCAAAACAGAAATGATTCATCATTAAGCGAACGTTCTATAGCAACTGCCTGACTTACGACTATTCTATTAGCAAACCTCCGTTGAATTTCTTGCATACATTCTATTAAAGAATTTCTGTGCTCATAAATAACGTTTATTGCTCTGCTTTTAAAATTCCACCGAGTCTGAACGGCGCGTGGTAATCTTCTCCCTACTACTTCGTTTAACACATCCATTCTTTGAGGAGAATTCGAAAAGAAATTTACAACGTCATCTACATTTGAAAAGAATACCCGCACTTTTGTATCTTGAGACACTGCCTGGGCCATTATTAAGTTGAGTTGATGAGCGTAACAGTGAACAAAATGTGCCTGGGGATATTTTTCCTTGATTACTGTGTGTACTCCTCTATGTCTGCCACTCATAACAGCAGCGCCATCGTAGGTTTGTGCAATCAGCTTGTTGAAATCTTTCGTTAAGAATGGATCTATAACGGATTTAATACAGGCTGCTAAAGATTGAGCGTCATGTTGCTCAGGATTTATAAAACCCCAAAATCTTTCAACTGGGCTTCCTTGATGTACATATCGTAAAACGACCACCATTTGAAATTTTGAGGCAACATCACTAGTTTCATCTGCCAGAACTGCTAAATAATTTGATTCATTTATTTCATCAGAGATTTTTTCTCTACATACCTCCAGCATGCATTGTAATAGTTCATTCTGCATGTCCTTTGATGTACCTTTAAATAACGTAGCAGATTCTAAATGTTTTTGGAAAACGTTGTCAAGATCTGCACTAAAATTCACCAATCCACGAAAGATTCCGGGATTATCAGACTCGTCACTTTCATCGTGGCCACGGAGGGCTAACTCAAACGTTCCACAAAATTTTATACAATCAATAATACGCGATAGCACATAACGATTTTTATCAACTTGTTCGTTGTGCCGTTTTACATTAATCCAGTAGGCATTATCCAATTGCTTTTGGATGTTTATGTTTCCTAATAATGCCAGGCTTACCGTATTGGAAATATGCTTCTGTGTTCCTTCGTGCCGTTTAATGTTTTGGCTTAAATGTCCCAAATCTCTAAAACCCGTAACTGTCCACGATTTGTCACCTCCAAACAAAATACAAGGGAAACAAAAAAGCGCGTGTTTTTTGTCACAACCGCACAACCACTTTGTATTGTTATAAACCGTGTCATTAAACTGGCGTTTGTATGTTTTGCTTCGACTTGAACCGCTAATTTCAATGTTTAATTGTGGTGTCGATCGACCAAGTTCTTTAATTTTAATTTTGTCCTCGTATGCCAAAGAGCTAAAACTATGACTCTGCAAAAACTCGATCGAATTCATTATAATTAAACTAAATAAAACAACAGGACAAAACAAATAGCCGGCCGCGCGCATATAAAATTACAAAACCACTGCTGGGTGCTGCCGTCCTGCAGCCGCAAATTTTCCATAAATCGCCGTATTAAGCCACGTGCAGCGTTAAACCAATCACTCGCTTTGTTTTCAGAAATCATTAGCTGTGAACCCAAATCCGCGGCGGGCTCGTAAGCGGCGGCCCTACGCTCGAGTGTTCAGGCCGGAAAACTTGCGGTGTTTTGTTTGCCATTTTGCCAATGCTATTAGAGAAATAATTTAATATTTTTATTGTTTAGTTTAGGGATACACTACATTAAAAAATATATAATTTGTCGAAATTATGTGTGTTCTGCAGCTCCGCAGCACTTATGAACGCGCCGCCACTGGTCAAGCAAGTTTTAAACCCTAAAAATGCAAGCACAAAAAATCTTTTTTTTTTATTACTGAACAGGCAAAAATGGAGAATTTTGTTTATTTTCGGTATACCATTATTTTCCTTATATATTTCAAGGCTTAATCGCAAGGTTCTTATTCTTAATACCTCTATATAAACGTTTATTTGTTGACATATGTAACATAAATGATGACAATATCATAAGCAAAACAAAACTGGGCGACTAGAAGATTTAAATTTCATGGCAACTAGATCGGGTTTAACTCTTAAATCTTCTTAGTGAATCTGGATGAAAATGTTCGAACGGTTGTACAATGGAATTTTTATTACTCTTAATGTTAAAGCCTTATCATAAAAAGCAATAAATTAAATACAATTTAATCACCGTTTGTCTATAAATGCCGACATTGAGAAACGTTTGGCGGCGGGCCAATTTTAATGGAAATTATAATTTTCTTTCAACAAATCAATTTAGTGATATGTCTTTTAAAAGCCAGTAAATTGACAAAAATTTAAAAGGGGTGAACGATTTAACTAATTTAGTTTCTTATTCCTTTGCTTCCAGAAAAGTACTGCGTGTTTCTTGGAAAACAGATGTTAAATTGTTAAATATTTTTTAAATAAATATAGCGTTGATCAGTTCTTCTGATTTTTTCTTATGGGGTTGTAAGATGATCAGATTTATGCCTCTGAAAATCATCTGTAACAACGCATTTTTGCTGTTACCGACCTCATTAGAAATATGTTAGGAGTTTTTTTTAAAGTATCCCGAAAAAGCGGTTAAGAAGCTGCCATCGTTGCAGTAAGTTAAATGGTTAAAAGATTTTGACAATTTAGTTTAATAAAAACAATAATGAAATCTCTCTTTAAGTGACGTCATTCGTTCAAAAATATTGTGGTGTGAAAAATTAATGCTAGTAATTTTAAACTTAGCAATAAACGACAATATTGTTTTCCTCATTTTTTTTTAATACAACAAACGAAATTTATGCTGATCTATAAAAATCAGAATACACTTTATTTTCAAAAAATATCTGTACAGACTCATAAGACGAAAAAGAAATTCCATTTTACACGCGTCACGCCTTATCGAAATAAATGCGACGTTGTCAATTTTCAAGACAATCTGAAATGTTCTGATCTGTTTTCCGCGGAAATGGATATATGTTTCAACGAACATTTTTTTTCTAAACAATGTGTAGAATGGTTGGTTAAATTTATGACAGTTATTTCTTCGATACTCTGCATAGAAATTAACAAAATATTTATTTTGCACTTTGCACTAGAAAGTGGATATGCCATTGAAATATATATATATATATATATATATATATATATATATATATATATATATATATATATATATATATATATATATATATATATATATATATATATATATTCAATTTTTGCCGGTATATAATAAAATAAAACTATTTTTTTAATCTGATATTTTTAAGATTCAAAACAAGATTGAACTTATTTATTATCGTACTTGTCTATTTAAAACTTCTATAATTAATTTCAACCAGTGTTAAGTTGGGCCTATATTAGTGAAACGGGGGTAAAAGTTTGTAATTTAAAAATTAAAATAAATGTTAACGTAAGTAACATGAATATGCATTAAAATAAATTTAACGATATACAGTCACGGACTATTAACTTTTAAATGTTAAATTTAACAAAAAATAGCGTGTCTTAACACATAAACTTTTTAATTTATTAGACCGTTGAATTTATTTGCAATCGTAAAAAGATCTTTTACAGGACCTTTACAGCCCTGTCGGTCAATAAAATTTGAAGCCACCCTAATTCCAAACATAAAAGATGGCTAATAATAATTATTAGGCACAAAAAAGTTAAAAAAAAACCACAGACCTTTATATTAATTAGCATTCCGAGCTCGACTTTAAGCACATTTTCTCGTAATTTTCTGTAATCCCGCTCCTCTCAAAAACCGAGATTAAACGCTCGGGGTCGTTAAGGGTAAAATTTAAAAAAGACCGAGGGTAGTTAACAGTGACGATTAAACTTAATTATATTTGCATCGGGAGTAACGAAGTGCCAAAAAAAAGGGATCTATGATCGAGTGTGACTGTACCCATTTTACACAAGGAGTAAAGGCTGGAGGCAATACATGCATGACCTGACTATTTAATTGGATTTTTTTGATTTGTATCTAAATTTATCCATTTATCGAGGGAACGGTGGCGGCATTATTGAAAAATTTGCAAATCAAAGCTTAGTAGAACTACATGTCATTTCATTATCAACTTTGAAAGATTTAGATCACATAGATGCTCCGTTTGATTTATTATGTGTCTTTAACTTTTAAGAGAACGAGCTAAAGAAAGGGAAATAATTAGTTCATAATATGACATTGACAAACTTAAAAAAAAAAAAGACGATAACTTATATTTTCCGTAAATGTGTTATATTATTAGGAAATTCCTGGTCGAACATCTGGTCATATAAACTTTTGTCTTTAAATCAGAACAGGAATAACGAGATGATTACCTTTCAAAGTTTGGTTACGTAGTTGAATGATATTCTTAATGGTCATGAGACGTTGATCTGTTTTTTGCAAAAAAAAAACATTGCGGCCTTTATTTTGCTTGAAATCCAAATTTTCAAGCGTTACGTCAAACATAAAGTGTGTAACCACTGCCAGTGTCGTCGACCATTTCTACCTATTAGGTCGGCAAGAAAGTATTATAATTTCTGTTTTGTACTGTGAACTAAAACTGAATTTTTTATACAAAGAATAAACTTTAATCAATGACATATTTTCCATTTTATTCAATGCCCATTTAAGGTCATCATCATTTGTTAAAGTTTTACCATTCAAAGAGTTTGGCAAACTTTGAAATAAATGGTAATGAGAGGGTGCCAGGTCAGGGCTGTATGAGGGATGCGATATCACTCCCCAATCAAGCTCAAAAAATTTCCAACGAGTTACTAAAAATGTGTGAGGCTTTGCATTATCAGACGGAACACAATTCCTTTGTAATTTGACCGTATTTCTTTAATTGCGTCATCAAGTTTCATTATTATGTTGACAGTAAACATCTAAATTAATCGACCGGTCTCTTGGAAGCAACTCAAAATATACAGCACCTTTGTAGTCTCACCAAATTAATAGCATAACCTACCTCTTTTGGATACAACTCAGCTTTAGATGTGGTTTGCGCTGGTTTAGCACGCTCGGACAATGATCATTTTCGAACGATGTTACTTTAGATGACCCACTTTTCATCACCAGTAATGATTCTTTTTTAAAAAGAATTGGCTTCGTTGCGTGTGAGATGCATATGACAAATATTGAATCGTTTCAATCACTTTGAATTGAAATTGAACCTAGATATCGAGCTTCTTAGTCAGTCCAAGACATTTTAAGTGATTTTTCAATTGTTGTATGCGATACATTTAACCTCTTTGCAATTCCTCGAACAGCTTTATGACGATTTTCTTCAATTATGGCTTTGATGTAGTCATCATCAATTTCAGTAGTTCGACAAGAACTTTAATCATCTTTGAGTGAAATATCTACAGAAAGAAATTTTTTAAACCAATTCTTACACATGTGTTCTGTTATGCAATCAACGTCATAAGTTTCACATATGTCTTTGTGAGCCTCAGCAGCTTTCTTTCCTTTACGGAAATAAAAAAAGGAAATAGGCCGAATTAACAGCTAAAAACAAAATTACGTACGAGCCCTTCACAACAATTACAAAGCTCTCTATGTGTGACAACCAAAAACACTTTCTTGCTGACCAAATACATGGGCATCGTGAACTAACTAATCAGTTCAGTTCTAGAAAATTCGTTCTCCGTCGGCAAGTTATAACTTTCTCAAAATAACCTTGTATTTTTACTACCAATGATTTACTTAACAATCTAATGGAAGATTTTTACGTCGGTAGGTCGAAAATTTACGTTATTTTTTTGGATATTCAATATTTTTCGTAACGTATGGACATTTTTGAGACAGAATGGTTATCGCTCATTCTTTACATAAAAAAATTTGTTATTGTTGTTAATAGTATTTTTTGGTATATAATAAACGTAGAGCTGTGAACTAAAATTTGTAGGTATGCTTAGACCACTAAGGCAAAATAAATCAAAATTTTGTAAAAATTGTAGGCTGTGATATTGTTCTAATTACACGTCAATATAAACATAAGCAATTTTTAGAAAATGAAGGTCTCAAATTTCTATAGCTGTCAGATTTTATTTGTTAGGTCAAAATAAAGAAAAATACTATAAATCAAATAAACCTGTGCGACAAGATAGTCTTATATACTTAACAAGGCGAAATAAAAGGCCAAAAATGTGTCATGTTAAATCTGCTAAAATGTGCGTGTTTTTATTTTTTGATCTAAAAAGTGGACACCGGGCTTAATGAAAGACCGATTTAATCCGGGTGTTGGGAAAATATTAACGGATATAATCGATTAACATGACACTGATATATAGCAACAAGGTGATTTATATCCCATACGTAGAAGATAATTTCGTATAATTTAGTCCATACCATATGAATGTGATTTTAAGAGGCATGAAAATTGACAGGGAAAAAACTAGAATTTTTTCAATTATGTAATAATAAAGATGTTAAATGTATTCAAATAAAAATATAGTATTGCCGCGAAACGGTGGTTTCTATAATAAAAAACATAATTTTATTCTTTATTTTTTAGGAATTTACTTTTTATTTAATAATCAAAATGAAATTAAATCACTCTCAAATCACGGGACAATGAACACTAATCATAGTGCATGACGTGACTTGTTCATCGCTGTTGTTAGGTTAACATTATTTTATAGTGATTTCCGTGCAATTTCTTCGAAATTTGCTTATTACTTCCCTTGAAAACGATTCTAAGAAGTTTTTCCTTGATGAAAAGTGGATTGCTTAAAGCAAATAATTCGAATTTGCCGAGAATTGATTGTTTAATGGTGGCCAATTCTTTCGCAAAGAACAGTAACTTCAGCTCTGAAAAATTTAGAAATGTGAAGGCCTCCATGTAAGTAAAATACCAATAATTCTTCATTTCGCAACCGATAATGAATACATAGTAGTAATCATAAGTATTTATAGGCTAAAAACTAAAACAAAACAAGTACAAAACATTGTTACCCTACTTTGATTACTTTATTTCTAATCTCAAAATTCCAATTTTCAAGTTTGAAAACTTGAAAAATAATAACTTTTAATACAAGAAAAATTAAAAAAAATTATATCAAAATGATCTTCACAAACATACATTTTAGATTGTGTAGACATAAATGCAGGATTCTTGCGGGCTGGCTCATGCAACATTTTTCCATTATTTTCCGAACGTGAATAAATAATTTTTCAGGTTTTTTAATTATAGTATTTGTACACTAAGGCACCTCACAACACATACAACTTAGAAATCATCTTTTATTACAAAAATTGCGTGAATCTACACTATTTTCAAAAAGTGTCTGTTTGTGGATCTATCTAGAAGTTTCACAATTTCACTTAAACCCTTTAACCGATTTGAAACGAATTTTGAAGACAAGTACCTCTCAACCCGAAAATGAACCAACCAAAGTGCTTATTGACAGCTGTCAAAATTAAAACGTTTATATTTCCGTTATTTACGGACGAATTTCAACCAAATTTGAAAGATTGTTGTAAAATATGCAAGAATTTTTTTACACGGACAATTTAAATTCTTGTTTTTTTTTTCCTTTTTTTTGACACATTTCGGCCGAAAAAGTAGAGATTTGGAATTCACTAAAAAGATGTACATTGGTTTTAAAGTTGCTGTCTTTTATTTTTTGACATTAATAACTATGGAACTTTAAATGCATGGTTAAGATCTTTTACAAAGTTGAATGGTGGAATTAAAAATAGAATAAAAGATTTCTATTTTTGTTTTTTGTATTTATATTTATTTTTTTTCTACAGAAAATGAAAATTCAAGCAACGCAATTATTCCAAGAAGTCTGGTTTCAACAAGTTCAACCTGTAGTTATCAAAAACGATCTTTTCCAAGCAAAGATTTGCCTGTAAGTTTATCATTAACCGAGGCTATACAATTTACCGATTCACTAACTAACTCTAACAAAAGTCAGTTTTTCTTATTGTACAGATGTTTTTTCCCTTTCAGATTATGGATGGAAGATCTCTTTCACCTTTAAAATTGGACCTACAATAATTTTTATGTCTTTTCATGCATTATTTTTTTGTCACAAAATTTACATTAAGGTTTGAATACTTATCAGTCAGCAGCGTTTATGACTTTTGCCATTTAGAAGTTAACAACTACGAAGGAGGAAGATTTTATATATACACTCGATAAACCAAAAATAAACAAAAAAAAAAACGTAATGCAGAATGGCATAAATTAAGCCCTAATGACTAAGAAAACAGAAAAAATCAACACCGCCGGTTCTAAAAAGTTTAACAGCTTAATTTATTTGATGAACAACTCGACGATTTAAAGACCCGAATACAGTCAATAATCCGCGACAAAAAATACAACTAAAACAAATTCAGGAGTTTTAAAAATATAGGAGAGGAAAGGTGAGAAGACACTACAAAACCGAACAAAAGAATAGTGTAAATGAAAAAACTGATTTTTTTTTTAAATATTACATTGATCACAAAAGTAAAATTATCAGTCGGGATCTTGGTCAAGTTATTTACAAAAAAAAATAAATAAATAAAAAAATTACCTTTTTGCAACAAATAATAGCGGTATAAGCGTGTAAACCGATATAGCAACAGGTCTATAAACTCGCATATAAATTGGGGCAGAGAATAATCTACAAAAAATTTCCCTTGGCGTTTAATTTTCATTTAAAAATGTTTTTTGAACCTTAACATTTTCCCTCTTATAAGAAAAAATATTAACGTAAACAAAGTGAGGTAAATAATTTTAAAAAATGTTGGTTAGGAGCAGTTAAGCTTTCTAGATGTAGTTGTAGAAAAACGTTATAGAATTTACAAAATAAATAATGGATTATTTTGAAACAAACATGTACATTTTTTCATTTATACCAGGTGCTTTAAAAAATTGGATCACCGAAATATAAAAGAGATGAAAAAGCATTAAAACTAAACTTAAGCAAGTATATTATCACAGCAACAGATAGACGTTAATTTCTCATTTGGCAACAGCGCACAGAGTGTTTTTCATGGCTTGCAAATAGTTCTTAGACGGAAAATAATCACGGACAATTTGTGGTTTGTTTATTTAACAAAATTATAATAATATAGTAAAAGTTCATTCCGACAAAATTCATCTTTAATACTTCATTTTAACCATTTTTTTAAACTAAAGCTTAAAATTGTTGCATTGAAATAAATAACATGTTTAAAATTTAATATTATTTTAATGGTTTCTTTTATTATACCGAAACTAAATTTATGATTTAACATCCTTTATTTAAAGCTATGCTATATTTATTTCCATTCAAAAGCTCATTAAATTGGTTATATTTACGTAGTATTCTAAAAATTACCTATTTATATCTAATTTAATACTTCTTTGTTTTTAACATCATCGTGAAATTGTTAGGTTCAGTACAGTAATACATTTTTTCGAAGTAGTAATACTTGTAAATGGCCTATGCTGTTAGATCCTATCTACTCCCATGAATAAAAGTATGTAATTTTTTTTTACTATTATTTGAAAATAAGAAACAAACGAAAAATTTTGACACTAATCATTATACCAAAGATCGGACACTTTAAAAGTTAAAATTATTGTTACATTTTTTACTGTAAACAACACTGCTATTATAAAACCAGAATATTGAAATTTGATTGCAAAGAAACAAGAATAACATTATTTCATAAAACTAAAGGAACAAAACAAAAAGAAACACTGAAACTAAAAACAACTAAGAGTTTTTTTAAAGATGGTTTTCAAAATGACGACTGATGTATCGAATCCAATATCAGCACAGTTTTGTTATTCTTCTAATTGCATTTAAAAGAATCATAGGTCTATTATGAAGAGTTTGGAAGGCCAAACCAATTGCTTCACGCGGTTCCGCTATAGAATCATGTCGTGTTTTATACACTTGATTTTCAGAAAACCACACAAAAAAATTTAAACCGGAAAGATTGGGAGATCGGGGGGCCATCTCACTGGCCCATTGGTACCTAACCATCTTTGAGGAATGTTATTGTCCAGAAATGGCCTTAACAGCCTAGAGTTGTGGTTCGGGGCACCATCTTGTTGAAAATAAATGGAACTGAAACGGGCCAATGGAATATTGTCAAGCAATTCTGGAATAATTTTCTCAAGGATTTCTAATCATCTACGTGCTGCATACATCCTGTAGGCTATGCGTCGGCAGGAAATAAAACACGAGATAGCAACCACGTGTGCCTTTTCGAAAATTAAATGGTGATTTTCTGCAGAGCAATGCCTGCCTAGAGTTGTGACAATTAAAAATTCCCGCACTTGAAAAATAACATACGTCAGACCAAATGAGAAATTTGTTAAAAGATTCGTTGGTGCGGATTTGTTCTAAATACCACTGACAAAACGTTACTCGGCGCTCATCATCTCCGGGGTGTAAATGTAGCACTATTTTAAATTTATATGGATGGTATTTATACTTTTTCAAAATTTTTTCAGCGTTAAATTTTGCTACATCAACGTTTTCCTCTATTTCCCTACAGGATGACGAGGTTGTTGTTGTGTAAAATAACCCATTTGTTCCTTTTCTTACTCTGTCTTCTTTGATGTATGTTTTGGGACGCGGCATTTTTTCTGGATACCTAACATGAACAAAAACGATTGCTAGATATGAGAAGTTACCCTAATGATAATGCTTTAAATACATTACCTATTGAAATATAATTTAGAAGTTTCTTGGGGACTTTCATTGCTTTGCATAAAACATATTAACATATACTTTCCATAATTGTCATAAACGACCATTGTAAACGCAAATAAATAAAAAGTAAAATAAAAACACCGACGTAACAAAAATATTTCATAAATAATAACAATCTCACAAAACTGTGAAGTTTTGGACATCTGCTTTTTGTTTCTTATAAATTGGCTTGGCTTACAAATAAAGTAAATTATTGAAAATATCGAATTCTGACCCTGTTTTTCAAAATAAAATAAACACATTATATATTTTTGAAAAGCCTAAATTATACTTAATCAATCCCTAAAATAATATACAGAATGCCCTATTTAAAAAATCATAAGTTTGGTTAATATCTCAAAAATTAAACTTCTTAGAAAAAAAAAAAACTAAATGCGCCACTGAACTCTATGTAAAGAACTCTATAAAAATCAGTTTTTACCTTTTTGATAAATTAACACATAACGGAAATACAAGATGTTCCTAAAAAACGAAGATTTTCAAAATCACCCTGTAGATTTAAAAACTAAGGGAATCATGACAAATTTGACACCGGAATCTTTCATTTCATTAAAAAGTAGGACACTAAATTGAAAACCGCACCACTACATCTTTGATAATAACTCCAACCAACCTCCAACCTCTTAAAAGTGTCAAAAATGGGACACCCCGTACAAGAGTTTATTAATTATAATTAAATCTGTTTGGTATTAGATTTCATTATTATGATTATTAAAATATTCTTACTTTTAAAACTCTTTGTATATTTTCTAAAAAAAAAACGGTATAACTCAAATTAAATTTGCAATATATAAATAAAAACCAGAAAAAAATTGACCCATTTGTTAATCGAATTTGATTCCATATTCCATAATTCCACCCTGTATTTGAACCACTTTGTGATTAGAACACCCCGATACAGCCAGTAATCCGCGAATATCGTGACAGAAAACAAAACTGAAACAAATGTAAATGATGTCTTGAAACGATAGAAGACGCACGAAAGAGTCGGTGGTGTGGAAAAGCCGAAAGATTTATGCTCTGGATTCAAAAGAAAATCCGATCGGAGGCGAAGGGCTCCCCCGAGAGGCGGTAGGCCCCGAGGTGGAGTTTTATCTAGGCTTTTATTTTAAAATCAACAAATTCAAGATGGTATTTCAAAAAATGCGTGAACGATGTACTCGATATTGAACGTGAACATGGAAAAATCTTCGAAATTGAATAAAAATTTTGCCAGGTTTTATGCGTCTATCGTTTGGTATATTTCTTGCCAAATGGTAAGTTTTATTTTTGGAACATCACGATAGTTCTTCTGTAACGAAAAATAATGTAAGAAAAACTCATAATAATGATAATGTATAACTAAAATATTCACAAACAAAAGAATATTTATATTCTAAAAAAATAAAATACTAATCGCATATTTAAGATGTCTTCAAACTCACTATTCTCTTTAAAATCAAACATTATTACAAAAATGTTATAAAGAGTGTTTCAATAAGGGCGGGTCGATCTTGGCAGTTTGTGGCAGCCATGTTGTTTCGGTAGCGTCTGTTACAGATGCCAAATCACCATGACAAGTTACACGATTCATCAGCAGATCTAAATGATAAAACTTTATTATCAAAATGAGTATTCGTTAGTGCAAACGTTGCGAGCGTTTTGCCTATTTTACGGCAGATTTGGTGTTCTTTCAAAGTCGACTCTTCAACGTTTGGTGGCCAAATTCGAGACGACCGATTCGGTAAACAATCAGCTGACACAAAGGAACGTCAGGTCAGCCGAGAACATCGCTGCGGTTCGTGAAAATGTGCAGGAGAACCCGAGGCAGTCAATTCCTCGCCGTGCACCATAACTCCACTTTCTGCAGACTACAACTTGGCAAATGTTGCGTCTACATCCGTTCAAAATTAATGACCACAGACATCCTCGTTGGTTCGCTGCGTTTGGAAGAGGACCCCAATTTTAGCCGAAAAATCATCTTTAGCGACGGGGCGCATTTTTGGATGAATGGCCGTATATGGAACGACGTCAATCCATACGAGGTAATGCATCCACAAAAATTTATTCTTTAGTGCGGATTTTGGACCGGCGGAGTCATTGGCGCGTACTTTTTTGAAAACGACGTTGGCGAGGCTATCACCGGCCACGGCGAGTACTACAGAACTATGCTAACTGATTTATTTTGGCCCAAATTGAACGATACGGAGGTAGACGACATGTGGTTCCAGCAGGACGGCGCTACGTGCCACACAACAGACCCCACAATGAATATTCTGCATGAACGATCTGAGGGTATTGTTCTCTCTCGCAAAGATGGCGTTAATTGGCCACTAAGATCGTGCGATTTGATCCCGCTAGACTTTTTATTTGGGAGTTTCCTGAAGTCGCAGGTCTATGTTAATAAGCTGCAATCAACCAATGCCATTAAAGTCAATATAATCAATGTCATCGCTCAAATTCAGCCGGACCTATGCGGCAAAGTCATTGAAAATTTGATACGTGTTACCGTGAGAAGCTGCGGTGGCCATCTGAACGAACATGATACATAATGGCGTATATTGGTTCGTTAATACCTCACACATAGCTTGTTTTATTCCATTTCAACATCGACTTGCCCTTATTGAAAAATCCCTTATTTTAACAAGAGCTCATTATTATTCCAATAAATACAATATCAAATTCTGCCCCTAATGTATCTTTATTAAATATTTAAAGAAATGTAAAATAAACTCACTAGTACAATGCCACATAAAACTGCTATTACTGTCAATATGATCGAGGATGAATTATTTCTTTTTAATGACCGATTTAAAGAAAGCAATTGACACGTGCATTTTTCAGAAGAATTATTATTAGATAAATGATGAATCATAAAATAATGGTTCCCTTAATATCGTTAGGCAGAATGGAAAATATTACGGTTTTATATTTTTCTATATTGTAATGCATTATATATAATAGGTAATTGCAATAAATTCCTCCATAGAAATAACATATGGGCAGAACAAGCGCTGTTTATGTGGTCGATGAACAACGTAAAAAGTTTTTTTTATTTATATTTGGAAAAGTATTAATAAGGAGTGCGAGTTTTTTATTTACCGGTGAATCTATTGATTATGACTGTCCTTTCCCGACTGCATTACTTAAACAAGTATAATATGCTAATCGGCATATCCAAGTAGCTCTAAAATAACTCGTCCATATTATTACCAACAGAATTGAAGGAATTGTTTAATTTACTCGGTGTAAAGAGAAAAGATCGATTTCACCGAAAAATTTATTACATATATCTAAAGGTTTTAAATTATAGGGGGGGGGGGGTAGTAAATAATAAATACGTAAAGAAGTACTGTCAGATCGGTTTTTTTTTTATAAATAACGACCAAAGCCACATTTTAGAAAAAAGTTGTATTGAAAAGTCTTTGCTTTCGTGTTTTATATGTCAAAATCGATAAACAGTTTATCGAGATATTGGCGAAAAACAAATGTTGATATCTTTTACAATAATGACCGAAAGTGACATATAACATTTTGATGATAAGGCCAATATAGGTCTTCATAAGTCTGCGAAAGTTCAGTTATATCTGTTGAATAGTTGATGAGTAATGTCAATTGTTTATTAAAAAAACCAAAAGTTTAAACAATTGTTGCTCAGAAGAAGAAACATTTTTAAAAGTGAAATAGATTCTGGAAAGGTCAAACTACAAGGAAAGTTTTATTCCAAAATTGTTGTTAAAAAAGTGGGTTAAAGAAGAGGTGTTGTTTTTTGCTTATAAACAATTAGAATAACTTTATTATGTTTGATGGTACAGACTTGTTTTCAGGTGGACTGTAAAGGTGGTTGAAAACATGGATTTCACAAAAAAAAAAAAAATTGTTTATAAACATAAAGAGTTGAAATTTTCAATATTTTATGAAGTAATGAATAAGTATACAATTTATGCATTGTGCATGAAGTGATAGCCCTTTAAAATACAGATACTTGCACAAATAAGTTGTGACTGGTGGTGGGGGGAGCAGCTCGGAACTTTGTTTTCGTGTGGCGATATAATGATACTGGAACTTCAAATTGGAGCACGCTGCAAAATTTACCAGTATTTTGGGTTATAGGGAACATAGGAGCTTTATTTTTATTTATATATATATATATATATATATATATATATATATATATATATATATATATATATATATCTAAATATTCTATAGTCGGATTCACTAACATGGTTTAAATTTAAAACCATCCTAAGTTGATAACAGATGGCTTTTTTTTTAAGTCTCCATGGCCTCTTGCTTTTCAGCATCCAGCCATAACTTTACTTATTAATTAATTAATTTCACAATATACAACTTTAAAATTTCTAACTTATATCTAATGACAGTAACAAATACCCAAGCCGGACTTGGGAATCAAACCCGGCATCTAAGTGGTGCTAGACCAGAACCATACCACTGCACCACCCAGATGGACTAGTAGAAGGCTTAAACTGACAAGAGCAACAATAAGTCGAGCAAGTTTTAAACCCTAAAAATATGAGCATAAAAAATCGTTTCCTTTTATTATTGAACCGGCAAAAATGGAGAATTTTATTTACTTTCAATGTATAACCATTTCTCTTACATATTTCAAGGCTTTAACGCAAGCTCTTTATCCTTAATATCCCTATATAAGCGCTTATTTGTTGACATATGTAATATAAATTATGACAATATCATAAGCAAAACAAAACTGGACGACTATAAGATTTAAATTCCATGGCAACTAGATCGGGTTTAACTCGTAAATCTTCTTAGTGAATCTGGCTGTTAATGTTTACAAAAAACATAGATGATTTTTAAAAAAATGTCTATTTTGGTTCATATTGGTAGTAGCGAGTTTTTTTCTAAAATCCCGGATTTTCAACCACCTTTACAGTCCACCTAATAACAAGTCGGTACCATGAAAAATAACAAACTTACTCTAATTGTCCATAAGCAAAAAAAAACACCTCCTCTTTAATCCACTTTTTTAGTAACAATTTTGGAATAAATATAAATTTTTTTAAACTTTCCATGTAGTTTGACCTTTCGAGAATCCATCTCACTTTTAAAAATGTCTCTAGAAGCACTATCTTCTGAGCAACAATTGTTTAAACTTTTGGTGTTTTTAATAAATAATTGACATTACTAATGAACTATTCAACTGATCTGGCTGAACTTTCGCACACTTATAAAGACTCATAACGGCCTCATCATCAAGGTGTTAATTATTACTTTCAGCCATTACTGTAAAATGTATTAACATTTATAAAAAGGGGGTTTTTGGTCACTACCTCGATAAATTATTTATCGATTTTGACGTATAAAATTAAAGGTATTCTCAGTACCTATAACTTTCACTTACCAATACAATTCTTCTCTAAAATGCTATCGAAAAATTCTACGGGAAGAAAATCGAATTTTTCGAGTTTGGCCGTTGTTTATAAAAAAAAAAACAGAGCGAATCTGACAGTACCTTCTTACATATTTTTCATTTACTAGCATGATTTAAAACCTTTAATTATCTGCAATATTTTTTTCCTTAATTTTAGACAGACTGGAGTAGTTATATTTATGAACTAACCAGCTAAACGTCTAATAAAAGCGACCGGTTTGTCATGTCATATAATTATTTTTATAAAATAAATAAATCTAACGGTACAAATAATTTCACAAAAGAGTAATTGCTATGTTCTCCGTTAAGTTCAATTGAAAAATCTGATATCGTCTCTGATTTGTTTCCGTGCTTCTGGCCTGATAAGGTCAATTACTTCGCTCTCACACCTTTTGCCCTAAAGTTAGGGCGCTACGATGCCACAGTTCGATTGTCTTGAATGTCACAAGCGTATCTTAAAGAGGGACAGACCCTTCATAGATAGTTAGGGACGATAAGTCTTAAAGGAAAAGACCAGAACATCCTTCTTGTGAGTTTAAATTAAACGAATGTCATCACAGACAAAATAGGGAAAAATAAAAAGATCTTGGAAGACATCTTAAAATACTGCTTGTGTAATATAAAATGTGAAGAGGGGATAATACTAGTGACGATAAAATAATACTAGTAATTGCGTAAAAAAGTAAAGTTTCAATTTTGAGATCTTTTCATAATTTTGTATAATTATAAATATCTTTTAATGTTCTGTCCCCCAAAATTTATCAGTGCCATCTTAAGCACACATGTATAGAATCGCATGAGTAATTTTTTTTAAGTTGGTACAAGTGTAAGTGATAATGAAATTTCATGACGCAACACATATTAGTAAACAAGTAACATTTGTTTTCATCTAATGTAGCTTGTGCTTCACGACCATTTTTACCATGTGCCAATTGAGCGAAGCATTTGTATTAAATAAGGCCTATCTATCCGAAGGACTTATGTCGCACACAAGAGTTTTTGAATAACCTAGGGCGTCCTCTGAGAGCCATGTAAAGGGTGTTTTTTTATAGAGGTATAGAACTTCAAGTTGGCAACACTATTTTACCTAGCGGCCATTTTGTCAGCTGTCAAGTGATGTATGTTTAGTTTGGTTTGGCATTTCAACATGAATAGACTGACGCCTGAACAACGCTTCCAAATTGTGCAAATTTATTTTGAAAATCATGGTTCTGTTCGAAATACGTATCGCGCACTACGTCCATTTTACGGTCAACATAATCGTCCATCAAAGCAATTAATTCGATTAACTATGGAACGTTTTCGCACCACGTTTACTCTAAATGATAATACGCAACCACAGAGACGTTGTACAGTGCGTACAGAAGAAGTCATTGCTGCTGTAGAGCGTAGCGTAGAGAAAGACCTGAATCAGTCTATCCGCCATCATGCACAGGAATTGGATGTGTCCATTCACTTTATGGAAGATTTTGCGGAAAGATCTTGGTTTGCGTGCTTACAAAATCCAACTCGTGCAAGAATTGAAGCCACACGATCACCTAGCAAGGCGTAGATTCGGTGAATGGGCCCAAAACAAGATTGCCGTTGACCCCGATTTTCATAAGCGAATTCTGTTTAGCGATGAAGCTCACTTTTGTTTGAATGGATACGTCAATAAACAAAACTGCCGTATTTGGAGTGATGATAATCCTCAAGTGTATGTTGAGACACCGTTTCATCCAGAAAAACTGACTGTTTGGTGTGCTTTATGGGCTGGTGGAATCATTGGTCCGTACTTCTTTAAAAACGATGCTGGTCAGAACGTTACAGTTAATGGTGACCGCTATAGAACCATGATTACAGACTTTTTCGTTCATCAATTGAACAACCATGATGTGCAGGAGCTGTGGTTTCAACAAGACGGCGCAACATGTCACACAGTTCGTGCCATAATTGATTTATTGAAGGAAACGTTTGGTAACCGCATAGTTTCACGTTTCGGATCCGTGAATTGGCATTCAAGATCGTGCGATTTAACGCCGCTAGACTATTTTCTGTGGGGATATGTGAAGTCGCTAGTCTACGCCGATAAGCCCGAAACGATTGATCACTTGAAGGACAACATTTGCCGCGTTATTGCCGATATACGGCCACAAATGTTGGAAAAAGTCATCGAAAATTGGACCTCCAGATTAGACTACGCCCGAGCCAGCCGTGGCGGTCATATGCCAGAAGTCATATTTAAATTATAATGCCAGAAGGTTATCTTTTGAATAAAGTAAATTTCATGTCAATTTAAAAAATTTATCTTTGTTTTATTCCATTTAAAAGTTCTATACCTCTATAAAAAAAATACCCGTTAGAAAGCGAAGATGATCTGTATCCTGGTCATCAACATCAACTGACGAAGATGACGTGGCTTAAGCAAAGGCTATGGTGCTCTAAAATCGTCGTATATCAGTTAAAGAGCAATCTAGAAATCTCAAAGACTTAATGACATGTTATTTTCATCGAAAAATTAGACACGAAAAAGTTTTATCCCAAATAGTAACGAATTTCGGTATCTCTTACGATTATTTTCAAAGCAAAAAGAAACAATTAGATCCAAACTTCTTAAAATCCATTATTACCAGCGATGGAAGCTGGAAGAAGAGCAAAGACTAAAAAGAGCACGTAAAAGCAACTCAAAAATCAAAGTTCTGCTATGCACTTTTCGTCTTTGTATAATTTTTTTGTTGAGGGAAAAATATTAATATAAGGACATCTCAAATACAATATTTTTCTTTGGATTCTATAAGATACTATAGAGTTTATAATTTTACGAATTGGAGGAGAGTGATAAATTATGAAGCTGTTTCTAATTCTGTTCTGTATTAGTCAAAAAGTAGGGGTAAGGTTATGAAAAAATCAATATCCGTCAAAATTTCAAAGTTGAATTTTTTACCTATTACAATATTTACTTTAAGGGGTTAGGCTGCCTTAAAATTGTTAAGAAAATCGATAATTTCTTGTCTAGATTTATTGTTTATACTTTTAGGAATATTTTAAAGGTTTCTCCATGTTGAAATTCGAATTATTACTGGGAAGTAAACGAGGTAGAGAATAGACCAGAATTCAAAGGAAGTACTGACTGAGAGATGGTAACAGTCAAGCTCACCGACTAGTTGATTATGGTCTTACTACTATAAGAAGCATAAATATATTATTTGAAGAAATGAGATATGGGCTACTTTATAAAAAAATATTGACTGATGACGTCCGATCAAGATGTAATGTTCATATCAAAAAGCAAACGCCTCTGGAACTATAGATTCTTATAAACACAAAAATCGTCTCCCTTTAGTTGTGCAAGAAGCAATTAAACCGGTGTAGGAAAACTGACACTCAGTTGTTAAAAGGCTGTTTAGAAAGACAAGGTGCAAAAGTTGTCTAAATTGTATCATATATTGTAGCTAGTATATTCAGTGAAGGGCATACCAGTGTATTATCTTTGATAGAAGTGGAATTCTAATAATTAGACCAAATGAACTACAAATAGTAGAGAACTTAGATACACAAAGGATAACGATAGCCAACCGGAAAGCTCAACAAGAAACCAAAGGTCAAAATGTTAAGAAAAGTAAAAAAGAGTCGGAGGACATCGAGGCATCGGTCGAAGACCTCGTCTATGGTCTAGAAATCGCAGATTGAAGCTAATACAAAATTTGGTTTTAAGATGGTGACGAGGAATTTTTTTCTTTGGCGTTTTTCTCGAAACTATTTTTTTCAAATTGGTGGACACAATATCTCGAGATATACTCAACCGATTTTTATGAAATTGATACCAAATATTCTTAATAATATTATTCCTCACTGTAGCATAGAACTTTCTAATTTGATGCCGCGTTCATTTTTATTTAATTTTCTCTTACTCCAAATTTTAGTAAAAATAGTTTCATTTTTATCAAAAATTTTCCCGATACTGCGCTAAAGCTACGATTTTCATTTATAAGAAAAATCATTTTTTAGACGATTTTTAACAGAGCAAAATCCAACACGAGCGAGAGTTTTTTTTTAAAAAAAAAGACCCATTAACATCACATATCTCCAAAATTTTTTAATTCTTTTAATCATTTTTTTTTAATATTCATAAAACTAAAATGTATCTGTAAAAAATAAAAACTATGTTATATATGAAATAATAGCATAAAAAAATTATCTTAATATCTATTATTAAAAGAACCAGATAATAAATATATGTGCAAAATTATAAGATGATATATCTTTTCTTTCTATTAAAAAAATGACTAAAATTTTTTTTTTCTTTAATAATTGTAACCTAAAAGACCCCTTAAATAAAAGAGGGTTTGTTTACTTCGCTTGTCCTAAAAAGAAACAGAAATATATTACACCGATTACTTTAAACTTCAACTAGCGCATCATAATAAAACACGTGTCATTAGTTTAAAAAAAAAAAAATAAATTGCTCGTAAATAATTGCATATCAATTTATTAAAAATTATGAAAATAAAAATATTATTCTCCATAAAACATATCTCCAAGATAACATGACGTGTATTTAATTTAAAGTTTAGCGAAACAATTACAATACTCATAATTTTTTTTTATATATTTTGGTTTTGCATATTTGTCTTTTATAACTTTTATAAACTTTTGACTTGAAGCAATAAATGATTTGATTATCATTTATTTGTTCATAGAAAATTATTGCTTGCGGCACTATAATTCCTTTATATTTACAGCTGACTTGAAGTTTCTTAACGCTAAGACGACGTTTATTGATATTATCTTTTTAGAGATTACACAGGGAATTTATAATAAACATAAAGCTTTCGAAATTACAAGCCCGAATGATAAGTCGGTTAATATATTAAAGCAACATAAAATTGGTTGCGTCGGTAAACTAAAAGCTGCTATTTTTAAACAACTTGGAACAATATTTTCCAATAAACACCAGTTATAATTCAGTGTATGAAGTATAGAAATTTCTCTGGAATATAACTTTTGGGTTGCGCATACTTATCTTAGGAAAACTTCATGCTAACATAAAATAGATTATTTTCTAAATCATCATAAAAATAACTGCACACTAAAAAAGATCGATGATCCTAAAGAAATTTCTAACCTTCAGTAACGTGTAACTAAAAACTAAGTTTCCAGGACCTTTCCAGTCGAAGAAGCGCGACGCGCCTCGCTGCCAGGAAATGGGCACACTGCACTCCCGAAATCCATGAAGCGTGAGAGGGGCTCCGATTATTCCGTTCCAGACACACGCTCCAGAAAGAAAGGCATAGGGGCTCCCAAAAATAGATTAAATGTAATTGTGGGATATGACATATTGAATATGTCCTATTTATCAATAAGACCGATATTGCTTCCATTTGGCAAATTAGCGCGAATTTTGGCAAATTAAGTATTATAATGATCCCTTAATGGCGATATAGAAGTTTCCTGATAAATGTAAAGTTACATTAACTTACTTAATACAGAAATGTGTTCTTACAAATTTCCTTTTTTTTTTTACTTAAATGGAAAATAAAAATAGTGTGAGATTTATTCTGTAAATTTTCTTGAAATTCTATTGAAAGTTTTCTAGATATCTTAACAGTGTCTAAGAACCTGCTAACATTCGTTTTAAGTTTTTCGAGATTCAAAGCAATCATAAACTAAAATGGCAGTTGGGTAATTGTGTTTTACGTAAATTAATAAAAGAAAACAGTTTTTTCTTACGATAACATATTAACTTTTTCTTATATACTCAATTAGGAGTAGAACAATATGAAGCTATATATATATATATATATATTATCAATTTACTTTCATAAAATAACATGTAAGTGACCATTTCCAATTCCAAAAAGCTAATAAAATCACTTTGGGATTTGATAAACTCGAAAAATAATATAACTGTTTTTCAAAGTTTGAAACAGGTAAGTAAACTTAGGTAATGCTTGTCCATACAGTTAAAATATAAGTCGACTTTACAGCAAATTTGGTGTAAACTTGCCAGAAACTTTCTAATACTACGGTTGTTTAAACTTTTATAGGTGTACGTACTTGTTCGTAGACTTTAACTTGTAAACGAGAGCACTAGTTGCGAAAGCTTTTGGCACTGAACAAATGCTGTTTAAACTTTTATTATTAGGATATTTCATGGTATTTTAAAAATTAAAAAGTTTTTCCTTCATTTGTGGACTGTTTAATGATTGAAGTAAATTGTAATAATTTGATACAAAAATAGTCCAGTTCAAACAATCCGTCAAGTTTAGTAACATTCAAATGGTAAAGTGTATAAAGAGTGTCAGTTTTCAGCTTTGTAAAATGATACATGTCAAAAATTAGGCCCAGTAACTGTGGCTGCAAGTCCGTTCCTGCCTTCTCTAATGATCTAAAACATCTAATGTAGTATGGTTTAATGAGTTTTCATGGCCTCTATGAAATATTGAAATGTTATCAAATTATACAGGTCGCACCAACGAGCATTTGGCCTCAAAAACCGGACAAAAAGGAGAAATGTAAACTAGACAAGTAATCATCGAAATTATTTTTTTTTGTATACCTAAGTAACCGTACTATCATAAAAATATGATAAAGAGGCCCCTCCATGTAGCTACGCTTCGCACAGTTAACTGCAATCTAAGCTTCGTTCAATACGCACGCATTCGTTCTTGATAGATTTTTTTTAGACTTGTGTTTGGTATTTTGTAAAGTGAATATTAAAAAAACAAGGTATGTATTTAATTTTAATATATATTATTTAAAAATATAATGACTCTTTAGTATTCTTATGGATCTAAAACTATATGCAAGAAAATTTTCTATTTTTTTGTTTTTCTTTTTAACTAATTAGTGTTTTTGAAAATGTTCCGAGCTAGGTCGAGCTATAATTCTTTTTTATAATAAACTATAGACATTAGCCACATCATAACAGTCAAAACATTTTCCACATGTTTCCACCTCTTCAAAAAACCGCTTTGAGTCCCACGGTTTTTTTTTTGTAATAATTTTGGTTATTTTTTTATAACATACATATTTTTTTCCTATAGGTACAAATTTTACATTACATGTTATTGAGGTACTGAGGTGTCTCGTAAAACGATATACATGCTTTTTAAACAAAGCACATCCAACACACTTAAAGATAAGGTATCATTTATGGAACATAAGCTTGGCGAAATGATGAAATGTCTCCAAAACGAGTACCACACCTTAATTCACGATTTAAAACATTTTAATAGTGATTTGAAGAAAAGATGGATATCATTTAACTATACTGAAAAAAGATTTTTGAAAACAAAAAAACGAGAAATGGCTTAATACGTCAATACCAATACATAACTGGGCCACCAATTCTACGGGACGCCCAAGGAAGCATTTCCAAGAATTACATGATCGTAGTAAACGACGAAATACAAAAGAACTCCGCGAACAGGTACCTGTTGAGGAGCTTACCTATGCAGCCAGCGTACGTCAACGAATGTCTGGAAATGCCGCGGCCTCTAAACTTATAATAGATGCAACTTCAACACCAACAAGAGCCAAACTTTACAGGACGGTAATAAATACTGCTCAGAAACTGAAAGTAAAAAATTACACACCTGAACAAGCTTTGCAAATCTTTGTTGAAGGTAACTTTACAAGGAGGCAGTGTGAGTTGTTATACGATTCCAATAAGGGTATATTTCCTTGGTATACTCTAATTAGAGAAGCAAAGAAAATCTGCTATCCAAAACCAGAGTCAATCCGAGTTACGGAGGCGAGCGTTGAAGTTGTGCTTCAGGACCTACTTGATCACACAGTAAAGAGACTTTGTTTTTATCTTGAGATAGATTTTTTATGGGAAAACGTACAATTACCCTAAGTCAGCATATAAAACGATACCCATTACGTTTTTTTAATATTACTCCCCTCTCCCCCCACCCTAAATCAGCGCCCCTTCACCCGATTGGTAAAGTAATGCCAGAAATAAAATTGGAGCACTTAAAAACATATAAAACGATAACCATTACGTTTTTTAAATATTACTCCCCTCTCTCTCCCCACCCTAAGGCAGCCCCCCTTCATCCGATTAGTAAAATAATGCCAGAAATCAACTTAGCGCCCTCAAAAATCTCAGGATACTGATTTTGACACGTCTAGAGTCAAAAACAACGACGTTATTAATTTTGTCCGGTTTTTGAGGCCAAATGCTCGTTAGTGGGTCGGTTCAAAACTTAGAGCCGATAAGGTAAATCGTTAGGTACCTCTTTCGGACTCTGTATCTCTGTTAAGGGGTACTTTAGAAATTTTATAATAGGGTTATTTTGACTTCTCCTGTATGCTTCCGAGAAATTAGGAGGTACTTACCAGACACCCTGTATAAAAGAAAATAACAAAATATTTCTTTGACTGTCCGATTGAATGCAATAGTCTCTACATATTTTGATGAGGTTCAAATACATTTTTAAAGATATATGTGCATAAAATTACGAAAAGAAAAACGATAGTATGTTAAATGAAACTGTCTTTGCTAAACCCGTAGATAATTAAAAAGTTCTTTCTCTAAGTCACTTATATTTGTCGAGTTTTCTTAATTCAAATTTCTATGTATCTAAAAAACGTTTAAAAACTCATGTAGTGGTTTTGGTAATTGCCATAACTAATAATAATAATATCAAGGCCGAACCTATTTTTGAAAAAGAAGTTGCACAAACACAAAAATCTCCATGTGTAGAAAATTCCAAATATTTTACAATTAAAAAAAGTAAAAAAAAGTCCTTCATCTGACTTATTCAAGCTTCGATGTAACACAAATTCTATTTTAAAATACTAATTTCGTAAATGCTATAATAAAACACCTTAAGTAAATACCGAAATAGTATGAGATTTTACAAATTATCACAATAGAATTTTTGAGATTTTTCTTCGTGAATATGCTTTACCAAACGTATATTTCAAATAATTTATGTAAAGTAAAATATATTCGCCAGCCGCTAAAAATATTTGGCTCTTTTTGTGCCAACAACCCATATAACAAACAAGGGCAAACTTCGAAAACGCCGGCAGCTTTTTCAAACGTAACAGGCGCTACATTAGCGTATGAATAGGCCCATTTGCCGTCCTATTATTCAAAATATCTTCGCCGGTAGACGCAACACGGCTCCTACGCGCGTAAAGAAGTTTTAAGTAAACATACTTCGCTCTTTGGCAAGTTCGAAAGTTTGTCTCGCCCCGAAAAAGAGGAACGCACTTTTGCTTTCAAACTCTTGACTTCTCGAGGAACTTTCTGTCAATAAAGGTGAAAGATATATATTCATTTTGTAAAGGAGTATGTTTATATATACTTATTAGGTAAGGAATATGGATTTGCCAAAAGGATGACTATCTCTTGTAAATTATATTTCCAAAGTAAAATATATTAAATTTTACTATGGATAGTTCCACTCAGGCGCGGATCCAAGGGGGGGGGCGGTGGGGGCGATCGCCCCCCCCCAAGAGCTTTGAGTTTAGGAAAATGGAACCGATTTTTCCTCTTATACTATAGTTTTTTCAAGAACTAAAGAGAGTAATAAATGATTTTTTACCCTTTTTCTCTTCGCAAACTACCTGTGTTCTTTAGTCCGGTGTTTTAGCAAAATTTGTTAGACACATATATTTTTCATAGGAATGGGTTAGAAATTTTATAATCAAAAATACCGGTCTATAATAATAGACCAAAACGTAGGATTATTCTCTCAAAAAATTCTAAGTTGTAATTTAAATTCTTACAAAATATCCATTGTTAAAAATACAAAAAGTTAAACATATATAAAAAAATAAATTCGTCCATATAATAATAAAATATTTTGGGGCTATTGGTCATTTTATTATTAATTAAAAACGTTTTTAGGATATTTGACGTTTCAGTTTATCTATTTCTTAAACCATCTGCAGAATTACAATTAAACACTAAAAAGGGATTCAAATGTAATTATTTTTTTTTATATTGTAATTAAAATTAGATCTACTTATTTTTATTTCTATTGTACTGATATCTTAATTTAATTTACTTTTATGTATGGAAATACGATAGCCCCAAAAAAATAAGATAAACATGTTAATTCTACACGCTTAAGAAAAAGACACAAACACAATAATAAAATAATAAAAAACTTACGGCTAATTAGAATCAAATATATATAAAATTAAAGAGTGGGACACACTAAAATAAAAATATATAAAAAAATAAAAAAACATATAAACAACATTAAACAATAAAATATAACAAAGACAAAAATTTAAATAATAAATTGTGTTTACACTAGTAAACATTACGTATCTAATTCCTAATCAAAGTCAGTGAAACTATCTTCGCTAAAATTAATTATAATTGGTTCCTCTATCTCACCGATTATGAGATCGAGTTCTCACATTTTGTTTTATTCTGTTATTATATGGATTTTTCCCAATTTTCCGCAGTAACTTTATTCAAAAAAATCTTTCAAAAGTTTAGCTAAATTACTAATTTTATCAATTGTGTTATTTCTAGCTTTTACTTGAGAGAGATATTTACGTCTCTAACGGACAGTTTCCGGACGATTTATAAGAACAGATTTTCTATCTGGTTTTTCCCAGCAAAAATTAAGTTCTCTGAGCAATTTCCAGAAATCAGTTCTTTTAATTTCAGGTATATCGCGATTTTCAATTATTTTAGTTAGAATTTTGTAGATGGTTGGGATCTGCTTCTCATAATAAAATGTATGTACAACCCCTTTAATTGCAGTTTTCATCTCTTCTTCCAACGAGGTTTTTCGTTTGCCTGTGATCAAATGTGGCTTGGGAGTTCTAACAATTCCAGTCGTTTTTTCACCTTCAGTATTCGGTACATAGTAGATTTTCCAACTCCTGTCATGTTGGAACATATCTCAACAGAGCTTTTAACATTATTATCTAGATATTGATATCTTAAGACATCATAAACATTCATCGTAATCAGTTTTTCATTGAGGAAAAATGCCCTGGTTTAACGATTTTGGAATAAATATAGAGGTAAAAGCCATATCTTTTGGGTATCTCACAAATCTCAAATAATATATAAAAACAAGCGCAAACAAGATAAATCACTAAGAAAAAACTGTAAGTTGTACTTTGCTCACTGACAGAAATTAAATTAAACTATCAGAAATTCTATGTTGCAGTAAATTTATAAAATATATTTAAATATAATGAAATATAATTAGATTTACGGCAATTCTCAGTTACCTGCGGCACTGGAGCAGGTACCTTAGAGGTTTCGGTAACAGTTTTATTACTCTCTCTAGTTCTTGAATAGAATACAGGAGTCTGTATGCTTGCGATCGCCCCCCCCCCCTCCCTCCTAAAAGCTTTGAGTTCAGGAAAATAGAACCCATTCTGCCTTTTATATTAGAAATAAGTATGCTGCTTGCACTCCCCCCCCCCCCCCCCCCCCCGACGACAACTTGTTTTTCTTGCCATAGTGTACTTTTGTGATATCACCGCCCCCCCCCCCCAAGAGAGAGGCTGGATCCGCCCCTGGTTCCACTAAAGCAAAATTTCGAATAAAAACAATAAAAACTTCAAACATTTTACCCCAAAATATTGGTGACATATTAGAATTATTAGTGTAAGTATTTTAAATTTAAAATTATGAAAATGCATCCCTTTCATTCTGCGTTCTGTTGAATATTAACAAAATTCTTGGAGGTTGGGTTTGCTTAGACAATATGTAGAACTATCAAAAGAGCACTCAAATTTGCTGTTCTGTAGAAAATATGTATATAGTGGAGGTGGGTCGGATTTAACAAACCCGTTCTTTTTACCCGGATCAGTTTACAGTCCAAAAGATCCGGATCACTAAAATTTAAAATATCGGACTCGGACAGTACGAAAGTTCGCCCTCCGACTGGTCATACGTTACATCGGACTTATAATGAGCCGAGATCCGTTGAACCGTTTAATCGCACGGTGTTCGTTGTGTCTTTTACGGGTCTTTGTATCTTTTGAATATTCGGTTCGGTATAGTATGATGGGTCACTGATGTTTCGAGTCCGTTGACGAACCTCATTTCGTTCGATTAATAATTGCAGGAACAGTAAATACGTTAAAGGCAATGGCCGTGGAGTACAAGGATTTAGGATTGCTCTAGTTTAGATTGTTTCCTTAGTTCGTTTGCAGAATATATACTTACGAATCTAGTATTTCGGTGGTTAAAATATGAATTAAGAACGTGATTAAAATTTTTTTAGCCCTATATGCCGATTCTTGCTTGTTTTAAATTTAATTGGGATATTTAATTGCAATTTTGAGGGAAAGTGGATGTAATTTAAAATGTAATAATAATAATAAATGTTTTGTTTCATCATCGAATTATGTTGTTACGATTGTTAAAGTAGGTACATATATTATTTTGCTGAAAATGATAATTTAGTAGTATGATGTAGGCACATAGAGAAGCCTGTTTTTCCGTATATTTTTTGTTCTGGCTCTTAAAACAGTGACAGAAATTGTAAAATTATAAAAATGACGATCAATTATAATTTTGGGTTTTTAATCCTGAAACAAAAAAGCTTGGTTTTTAATTAAAAATTATTAACAAAAAATAAAGAATATGTTTAAAACCGATTTTTTTAAACTTAAATTAAGTTTCTCGGAAAAGTGACAATAATAAAAACATAATTTTAATTTTTGGTTATTAATCAAAAAAGTTATGACCGCTTTACAATTTTGCAATACTTGTCGACCATTGTTCTGATAGGTCCATATTAGTCTCAGGCAAACTGATTTCTAAATTTAGTTGATTTTCTGGTGCTGCATTACGGTACGTTATTTCTTGTGGCTCAAGTAGAGTCACTAATGGATGCCTACTTTTAAGATGTCCAGCCAAATTTTCGGTAGTCACCTATATTGCTTAAAAGATAATTCACAGTTGACCCAATTTTTTCCAATGACCGTAAAATTATGCCAAACACCGTTTTTTTCGATAATTCATATGAGATGGTGGATGCGCAAATAATATATGCAATTAAATGAGAGAGCCGCAATATTACTATTTGTTTAAAATACAGCTTAAATGTCCCATTCGCCTTTTTATTTTATCTCCTAGATTGTAATAGAAGTTAAATTTAAGCTTAAAATATTTTTTTTTTTAATTAATGAGGCTGGTAATTGGATTTTATAAAAAAATGATCGAAATGTAATTATCTGTGCTGTACTATTTCCTAAAATTATATATTAAAAATATGAAATGGGAAAGTCGTTCGAACTTTGGAATTTTTGACGGCAAACGGACATTTGAACCGGATCTTTAAAATTAGTGATCCGGACGGTCCGAATCACCAAAAAGTCCGTTTTGCCCACCTCTAATATATAGTAAATATCTTCAAGGCTCATATATGTATGTGCAACCTCGCCTTAAGATTCAAAACATATCTGGACAAAATAACTAAAAGGGACCTACTAAAAATTATAAATTTTTCTTTCAATTTAATTGAAACATGTAAAGGAAATTATTTTTGATTTGTATTTTTTTTTCATACGATAATAATGCATAAAATTATAAAACAGGTTTAAACGTCTAGCTCACTCTCTACCAGTTAGTTAACCTGCCAAAATTAAGAGAAATCTATAGACAAGAGGCTAATTCAAACCCCCCCCTCAAAAATTGTCCAGTGTAATGTATAAAAGTTTAGCCAACATAAAAACATCGATTGTATAGCCGTTTTATAAAAAATTAAAAGAATGTTAACTACTAGTTCTTGGTATGCACTTACCCAATTTTTCCAGGAAAGGGATCGTTTGGTCATAGTAAATAAATCCAAAAATATAATTAGATGCGCTGGGAAAATTAATTATTAAAGCATAACCGTGAAAAAAATTTGCTGTGCTGTCTAACAAAACTGTCAAAATAAAATAATGACGTTGACAAGAAAATTTATTTTCCAAGGCTAATTAGATACTGGGTCCGATTGATTCTTACGTCAAACACAGACACAAAGATTATTCAAAATAACGCTGTTACGTTAACGCTGTTACGTTAACCCTTGTATGCTTAGGTTAAATAAGACACTGACTTTTATAAATTACTATCTTTAAAGTTGATTATTACTTAAAAGACTAAACGTAATTTAAGGGTGCATTTTTCAAGGTCATATTAGCAGAATATTTTGATCAAAAATAAGATATTTTTGGACCCGATACACGCGAAAAGTAAAAGCAATTTTGACCTAAAATTTTCGAAAAATGTTCGAGAAAGGTTTAATAAAGACATGGATAACAAAAGTTGCACAGAAAAAAAACAACAAATAGCATTTTTAACCACTTTTTCGCAGGTATGTTTGTAGTCGACGTAAAAAGCCATGATTTTTAAAATCATTTAAAAACGAATAAACATTTGACAAATTTTATTGACGCAGCCTGATCCTTTGTTAAAAATACATTTTCTACCAAAAAAATTACAACGAAAAGGTGTTTATTTTTCACGGGTGTCGGGGAAAACTAAAAACTGGTGTAAAATAAAGATATTATAATTCCCGCTTCGGCCAATAACCTAATCACAAAGTTTAACTGGGCTAATCTGATTTTGTTGGCATTGGTGCTCTCCTTTTATTTGCACTCAATAGAAAGAGATATTCGACTATTGGCTGATGTTCGGAGCAATACGTCACTGTTATGATACCCGAAGTGGACTAACTTCGAGATGTTTGATGCAGAGGTCTCTGCTGAATTATGAATGGAAATTTGCTTTATCAATGAACTCATTCATGTTTTCAATTGGGCCAATTCCCCTAGATTGGGATTCTATAAAAATAAAGGGAAAGAGAAGGCCATAATAAGGATCTAGCATCTTTGTCGAGTCTGTAGTAACGTATAAGTATGTCACTGTCTTAAAAGAGATACAGAAAGGGTATGTAAGAAAATTTGCTTACAGAATCGGCCGCTATAACTAGTTACATTTAATTTTCTAATGTTGTAATTTCATGCAGCTAATTATGAACGCATAGAAATATAAAAAGTATTTCGTTACTTGTATAGTTTTGCATACCATTATTACTAGAGAAAAACGAAGTTAATTACTTCCAAATAATATTCATTCATTTGATCTGTAGAAGAAAAGTTCAAGGACGAAATAAAATAGACTCGGTATAATTGTACAACTTATAGAAATAGTTTGCTATTTTATTTTTTCTACAATATTTTGAAAAAAGTAGTTCAAATTGATTAAGATTTTTCTAAATTATTTTTAAATTATAGTATGGTTTAGTTTACCGGAAAAAATTATCTTGCTTTAATACAGTTGATATGTCTTTAGAACCTCTTTTCACCAGGATTAATTAGGTCATCTTACCAAGACAAACTAATCTACGTCCACTATGAAATTAGGAACTGTATTTCTTTGGGATAAATAAAAATCGTTTCCAATAATATTTATTGGTTAAAAAAATTCTATAATAATAAAATATAAATTAAATAATAATATATAAAATATAAATTATATAATATATAAAATATAAATTAAATAATAATATTGAGAAAAAGAAATGGTGATCTGACCATCAACTCCTCAGAGATTGTCACTAATTATGTTATATGAAAAAATAACTATAAATTTTATAACATTAAAAACTTTTATGAATGCATGTGTTCATACGAACAAATATAAATAATTCTATTTGCTGCTAAAACAAAATTAATATGACAGTCTTGCATATTAAGTAACAAAGGTTATAATAAATGGTTGATAAAAACCTTAATATTACACAAAATTACAAAAAATTAACTAGTAATGTGTCGGTCTATACATTAATGCGATCATAGACGAAATGTCCTGTACCTTTCATACAAATGTGCAACATCAATATGTCTACGTAACATCTATATAGAATATATCATATCACTGTATGTGGTATGTTCTCTAATGCGTTAATAAAAATATAAGGACATACGAACCAGTCCATTGGTCAACACTGCAATTTTTCAATTGCAATGCTGCATAACCGCAGCAGCAAATACAATAATATATCACTAAATGCTTATATCCTGTTAAAAAATACAATTAATGAAAACTGATTTCTATGAGTATTAATTATGTAATTTTACTGTTACTTTATACACATATAAAGATTACTCTCCTATTAAAAAGAGCATTCTTCATAGAAAATGAATTTTTCTCCCTATATATAAGTGAAACGGTTACTTCATAAACATTTGTCTCCCTTTAAACAAGTATTCTTCAGTTCTGAGTTCACCCAGGGTAGGTATCATTAGGGTTTACCTGCCCTACCAGAAGCTAAAAATAAAAATAATTTAAAAATATCTGGCTTTTAATATATTTCAACTTTTTCTAGGAAAGAATCCTAAAATATATATTATTACCAATACTTTTTAAATATTTCTCTTCTAAACAATAAGCATTGTTGATAAACACTGGTTTTCTGACAATACAAAATATAAAATATTTTGCCTATACAATATTTCAGTTTTTCTAAGCTGAAAACTAAAAAAATATGTAATATTACTATTACTTCATAGGCATTTCTCTCTAACAACAAGAATTGAAAGAAACTGTATTAACAAATATTGTATTTTTGTCAGTACTATTCTGTGAATGTGTTTTGGAGCTCATCCAGGAGAGGTTACATGAAGGTTTATCTGCCCTAAATAGAGCTAGAAAAAAGCATTTTAAAAATACAATATATATATATATATATATATATATATATATATATATATATATATATATATATATAAAACATTTTTGATAAATATTGTATTTTTGTCTGTACTATTCTGTAAATATGGTTTAGACCTTGCCTAGGGAAGTTAACATCAGGCTTTATCTATCCCATGTGAAGCTAGAAAGAAATAAAATTTCGAAAATATTTTGATTTAACCTATTTTGTATTGCTATGGAAAGGGAAAGTAGAATTACCATTATTTTAATTACGCTTTTTTACTTTCAGATTTTTCTACGAGTAGAACTAGAAACTTACCTAAACTTACCGTTAATTTATAAACATGCTTGTTTTATTGCAAAGTCTTGCTTCGATTAGTAATATTCTGTGAATTTGAAGATGGTTGGGGACCTGTTGAGAGGTGGCATTGTTAATTTAGGATTTTGTGGAAGTGACTGTCCATCGTTTCCAACAGGGGTTGCAGCTAAATGTGGATTTTCAACATCTATAAACAGACAGCAATTCCTTACCACGCCATTAGGTCTGGTGCTAGTAAATTTCTGTCTTGCCACATCTCCCATCATTAGGCCATATTTTGTTGCCTCGGTAGAGAATGAAACAGTATTTAAGATTTTCTTGATTAAACCTATAAAGGGAGTACTTGCTTTGCATTTGCATACGAAACCAAAATTAGACGCTGTACAATCTGTTTCTTCTGTGAGGTTCGTAAGTTGGATTACCCCATTGCCCAACTGTATCGCGTTCAATCTTTACAACATCTTCTAATGAAACCTAAGAAAAAGAAAATAATTAAATAATCAAGAAAGTATAAAGGTGCAGTTATTTGAAATAGTAGTTTTACGTAGAGATATATACCAATAAAGTGCTCAATATTTTCAATAAACTGGTTTAATTTTCTAATATAAAAGATATGCTATCATACCTTTAACTTTCTCAAGGGCCTTTCTTGTTCCGAGAAATATTCTACTTCAGACAGTGGTGGTTGTTCTGCCTTGGACTCATAGTCTATATTTGGCGCTACAAAAGATGTTTTTTTTTTAATTTTTTTTTGTGGTTTCTGATCTCTTTGACATTTCAATTCAATTGTCCTTTTGTTCTCGGCCATTAATTTTTTAAAACTGTCTCCTGCTGGACTTCCCACAATTTTTTCCCATTGATCAATCTGCCAATCAGGGCCTTCATTGTATCTTAAATAGACAGGTTTCGTTATGCAGTGTGTGTAAAATTTGTTAGAAAATATCTTTATCCTTTACTTAATATAACCAGTAATAACTATTGGTAGAATCACAAAACATCAATATAATATTAAATATAAGTAATTTCAATATGTCTTGATCCCAAAAAAAAATTAATTTCACATTAAAATTTGGTTCATATTCACATATTGTTTATTACCCTTTACAATTTATAAAACATATAATAATTGTCCTAACTTGGTTTTATCAAACACTTTGTAAATTGAAATCATATTTTCTTATGTATGAAATAGTAAACGGCATTGTAATTTTCCTTGCAATAACATAAAAAAAATTGAGCACGGAGCAATAGATGAAGCTTTTTAAAGAATTTGAAATTTTTAAATTAAATATAAAATACCTTGGTCTGGTTTGGGAAAAACCACGGCCGGTTAGGTTTAACCTCATTGCTGCATTAACTTTGCAAAGTAGCGACATATATCATTCAACTCTATTATTGGTTTCATTGTCTACGAGTTGTCCTTTTCCCTGTAATTTTTCTACTGCACCTAAAATGGATGAGAGTTAAACAAAGAAAAGAGAAATTATCATTTAAACATACTGTTTATATGATACAGTAATCCAGAATCTCTCACTGCTTTCATTTTGCTTTGACTATTATCACTTACAAGTTGACAACAGTCTAAACTACAGTGCGTCCAAAAACGTGGTTAATGGTATTACCTGTCATTTTTCAATTTCTCTACATCTCCATGTGCATTAACATACAGATTTTTCATGATAAAATTTTGAATGTCACAAATTTTCTTCTTAGTGAGTAGTTTTTTTTGCATTAGCCATTAAACTTTTTAAACAGTTATATAAGCCTTTGCCTACATTTTTCACCACATGGTTTTTACAGGCTATTTTCTCTACAAATTTATCATAGGTTTCCTCCCTTTTAATTTTTGCAAAGACACTAGAATCCCCATCTGCGATGAAACGCTTATATTTAAGACCATGCATTATTTGGCTCAGATTAAATCCTTCAACAATTACATCAGCTTCCATTGATGATCTTCTGGGTCTTTATTTCTTTTAGCCGATCTTGATCACAAAATATTTATTTCTTACTCCGAGAAACAATAACTTTTGTGTATGTCGACCTATTATAACTGCCTAAAAATAATTTTTATTTAATTTTCTCTTAAAAATTAGCGAGCAGTATAAATTCATATATATATATATATATATATATATATATATATATATATATATATATATATATATATATATATATATATATAGATCATAACTACTACACTACTATGTGTGTAAAACTACAGAAGTCTTAATGGTTGATGACAACGTTTTTATTTTTAAAATTATTAAAAAAATCTTGACTACGTTATGCTATATAAAATCTCCTTACCCACTGAAACTTTGTCCTCCTTGGCTCTGGTCTTGCTCTTCAAATGAACAAAAGTATGCAGGGTCAAGACTAACATTATTGCTAAAAGAATGGTTGACATCAGTTTTATAATACTGTATGAAATTTTTTCTAAAATACCAAGGATTATGACATGATACTAAAATTATTAAAGTGTTATTTTTTCAATGTATAGTTTACATATTATTTCAATAAAATTAAATTTACTATGGCAGAAGGATTTTAGATAAGGGTCATGGGTGTAAAGGCAATAAAGAACTTTTCAATAAAATTTAAAAAAAAATCATTAAAAATTAAGTTTTCTGATACAACACTTCAAATTCAGATATAAAGATAGAAATGTAACAAAGGTTAAAGGGGAGAAACGTTAATATGAAAAGGGGGAAAAGAGCAATATATGAAATTATAACACAAAAACAAAAATAGTCATAGTAAAAAATAAATATAGGGTCAAATATTCATCAACATTCTCTGTTGGATAGGAAATTTTCTCAGCTTTGCATGAATGAAATGAAAAATGAGGATTTCTATTTAAAAAAACTCAAATTGAGATTTGAATGACCTTGTAAATTGACCTTAAGGTCAAAGTCACTAGCACCAATAGGTAATCCCCATTGTCCTAAACAACTTTTGTCCAAACCATTTTTCTGTCTTATTATGGAGAAATTTGGGTAGTGCTGAATTAGACACCTATTAATTATCTAAAATCACAATGACTTAGGAGGTTATTAAACTTTATTTACCTAGCCATGACTGCTTATTAGATCTAGTATTACTAATTTAATCAGTATTAGTAAAAATTTAGTATAACCAGTATGGAAACTTTCTTTCTCACCTACTAAAATTTGGTTCTGGTTCTTGCAATGATCTAAAATATGCTCAGGACAGATGACATCTCTAAAAGAAGATGAGTGAATATTAGTAAAATATATGTACATGGATATTACTGTAAAGGTTATTGATTAAAATATTACCAGAACACTATAAAATTAATTTCTTATTCATTGTAAAATAAAATTATGTAAGTTTCAAATTTTACAGCCAGACTCACTAAAAATGTTTAACTTTTAAATCTGATGCAGTCATCAAGAAAAGATATTTTAGTTGACCAGTTATGTTTTTGATTTTGTTATAACTTGTCTAAACTTCTTGTTCTGGGTAATCTTTATCACAGATATAGGAACACAGACCGTTACATATATAAAAAAGATAAAACAAGATAAAGCTTAGAATGAGTAAGAAAAATTTTTGTAAACCATAAATAATATTTTTCATTTTTATTAGCTTGGTAACAAAACAAGACGAGTTTTTTAATCTTATATTCTGAAGATTGAAAACTTGACTGACATTTTTCTCCTTGTAAATCAATACATTTATTGTCAACTTAGACCAGTTTTCGAATTAGATAATTAGAGGAATTAAAGTTTACCATTAACATGTTCTTTTTTGAATTAAGTATATAGATAAAAATTAGTTACAGAGGTAAAAAATATTTTACACAATGGAATGGTAACCTAAATAATTTTTGATCTAAATTTTTCAAAAACCACAATTTAACTACTAGCAACCACAATATTAATAATAGGTTTACCAGAATAAAAATAATACTATGTTTTTGTAAAGGGTTAAAAATAACAGAGTTTCAGTACTTTTCAATAAAGAATTTTCTAACGATTGAGTCACAACAACAACTTTAAAATTTGTCTTTTTACTGAAGGAGAACTTTCTAGCAGAAAAATAAAATGCTCAAAGAAGAGAAGAGGCACAAAAAAATAGAGGTATATAATAAAGTTAAGTAAAACAAATCTTTAGTAATAATTTTATTCTAAATTTTTTATGCACTAATGTAATTTTTTTCATTTGTTTGTTGATAATTATTTCAAGTGAGCTAGAAAAATATTCATAAGTCTCCTGACTGTACCTGTAAGTCACCTACTACGTTTAGACCCTCATATTTTTTAACAAATCGTCAAGGCCTATATCACAAACTTTTACTATCATGATCTTGGCTTTTCTAAATATGCCAAAAATAAAACTACAATAAACTCTTTGTCTTTCTTAGTATTTAAGAACGGTTTAAATTCCTGATTTTTCATTAAATTTATCATAGTTTATATTGAAAAAATAACTTATTCGCCTTAATTACCCGTATTTATGACTTACCTGTAAAACTTCTTTTTTCTAAATAATTTTTGAGCCTTTCTCCATCTGATATTCCTGCTAAAAGACAACTCAGTCTACGAACTTTTTTTTCCCCATGTCTACAGCACACAGAAGTTTACACTAACACTAATTGTATTTATAAAAAAAGAACACTTAAACGAAAACCAATTATATTTATTAAAAATAAACATTGAAACAAAACTGGCAGAAAATGTTTTTTAGCACGTACAAAATTTAGAATATTTATTTCACACCCTCTCAAGGTCAAACGTCCCTAAACGAAAAAGTTAGCAAATCAAATAAAACAAAATTGCTTTGTTCTGTTTTCAGAATAATCGTGTATTCTCCGAAAATCCCCGATCGCATCATAACATACAGGGTTGCCAAATGTTTCAGACAAAATGACACAAAATCTAATAAAAGCTATTCAAATTCTAGATAATGTTCACAGACTATTTTCCCATTTTTTATTCTGTAATCTTTTGAGTTTGGTACCTGAACATGACCAATAAAACAATAAATTTTAGCTTAATCGACGATGATATATTAATATTTGACAACACTGTCTCACTTTTAATTCTTCATTGAGTGATTCTATAACTTCGGATTTACTATTTTTTACGTTGAGAATTACTATATTTTACGCTAAGCAATTTATTGCGTCTATTCTGCATAGGGGTGACATCTAGTATAAAACATCGAAATTAGCTGTGAATGACAGATAAATGGGCAAAAATGGCGGGCCTAATGCCCCCTTAAACAACTGATCAAGACCAAAGACTATTCTAGAGAGAGGTCTGCTGTATATTAAGTTGCCTATATTTTGTACAACACGACGCCTACTATGTAACATGTATTCGACAAGACCTACTATATTACAACAACCGCGATGGGACTTTGCCTCTTTGTTTCATGCATCATCTCCCCGAACTCCTTTTATCTTTTTCAGCAAGAACGTTAAAGAAGATAGCACGTGAGCTGCAGATCAGTTAAAAATGAAAGCGAACAAACGTTTTTTTGTCTCAAATATTTTTGACCTTGAACTGATAGCTAGATTGCCATACACAGTAAAAAATGACATTTTTTTCAACACACACAGTAAACCTGACTATATGTATCGACATGTAATGTATTTTACTTTTGTTTGAAATTTAGTTTTTTTAAGTAAAAAACTAATCAATTTATCTGTCATAATAAACTATTAAAAAGGTTTGAGTAGTAGGAATTGTGATAATCAAAATGAAAACAAATAGAAGTAGGCATAAATTGAAAGGCTTTTTGCAAGCCAGTAACGCTTTCTTTGTTTACAGTAAAATATAAAGCATATGTATATGTTATCTAGTTGGATTTAAAATTTAAATACAACAAGAAAGTTAGTGACATAACAAGTTTTATTATAAAAAATTATCCCAAAGGAGCTAAAATCCAAAAACGTTCACAAAAAGACTTTAAACACAAGAGAGTTAAAATAACTTTAATACGCTTCTCGTTAAAAGATCACTGACAGCTGTCAAATATCGATCTTAAGTGTCAGATTGAGAAACAAGGACAGACAATTTCTTTTGCGCGGGAAAGATTTTGTCCCCTCTTGCTGATATGAATCCTCTTTGACAGACATATGTAATGGGTCAAGTTTAAAAAAAAAACAGGCAATACAATATGAAAATTTTGCCTGGTTTTAAAATGACTAACTAATTAAATACGAGATTGACACTACAGAATTGTATGGTACATCCAGTTTTAATTAGCCATAGGAGTTTATATATCAGAATTTTTGGACGGAGAACGTTTTTTATAAATGAAAACGTGAAAGAGAAAATAGATGACAGTGTTTCAGTAATGGAAACCTTGGATTTTATTACTGTATCAGTAGATGCAGAATCGAATACTTAGTTCAGAAGTATAATTTTTTGATTTAAATTATTGTCTTTCAGTGTATTTAAGCTATAGAATTCCTATCTTACTAATTTATACCGTTTCTTTTTTAGGAGATTCTTTATTAGGTTTTCTTTGTGTCCATTATTTTTTGCAATCTGTTTTATAGTACAGAGATTTTCATTAAAACTTGGAGATAATTTTATTTGCCAAAATTGTTTAGATTTAGATGGGATAACTGTATTTTTTGTAGTTGGTTTTCAATATATGCTAGATTCTAAGTAGTTATATAGTTTTTTAATATTTATATATAGAAAATTTATTTCATTGTTTTATGATTAATGGAGTTTAAATAATCCAGAAACTGGTCTAAATTTTTTTCTGTACCATTTCCAAGGTTATTATTGGAATTAAAGATATTTTTCTCAAAATTGTTCATAAAAATTTCTGATAGTAAAGGAGAGATTGAAGAATCCACCTTCTTGTTGGCAGATTTCATTGTTAACATTTTCATTGGTATTATTTATTGGTGAATTGTTGTTTCTCAAATGATTGTTAGATAAAAACATCCGATTATTATTTTGTATGGTTTACTAACATTGTAAATCTTCCAATGTAATAAAAATAAACTATGGCGCGCTCAATTGGAGGTGCTAGCGAGCCGGTGTGTACTCGTAGGTAAATGTTGGCCCGCGGGTATTAATTCTGGATTCCTGACTTTGAAACTCTAGAGATTTCCAAAATCCCAGAACATTCAGATAACAATAAGATCGCAATTTTAGGAGTACAAGATAATAGGAGTGATAACTAGGATGGACCTCTTGCAAAGTACGCTCGTAGTTCTGCAACACTATGACCGCAATCTCTTTTTGAGAAACTATGAAAAGTTCGATGAAAAAAGTAGAAGTGTCAAAATCGTCTTTCACTGAAATAAAATCGCCTATCAGAAATGTGAAATTAAACAGTTCACAAATTTACCCATTGATTCAAGAAAAAATAATTTTATTTTATGGTACAACGAAAAACAGGAGATCTTGTTCTTATCACACATCACACACATATCACAAGCCGTTATATTTATTTGCACCAGCTGGCAGTGTATCCAGTGAACAAATGTTTTCACTGCTCAGGACTGTAATTTCATCAAACTGCTAAAATCACACTGTTAAAAATAACCTTAAATTTAATGCATCTTTAATGTATACTCTCCATTAAATTTAATGATTATTTAATCTGTTCGTTGTACATTAAATCTGATTAAATGGTATTTTAGAATTCAATAAAGTAACTGAAAAGATATTTCAACTTTCTATACATTAAAATTAATTCACATGTACTTTAACATTAATATTCATGGTAAATTGCATGCAATTCCGGCAGATGACGCAACTTGTATTGAACTTTTTATTTAGTATGATATAAGTTGCGTAAAGGACTCAATTTTTTTATGATGAGGTGTACATGTCTGCCGGTACTGACGGAAACCAATGAGTTCGAAACCGGTGTACAGATGAGGGTACACTACCTATGGGAAAAATTTCCACCTTTTCTTGGTAGCAAAATTGTTTGATTTCATATTAATATTGGTGCATTAAATATGTGATAACACATCTTAAATTCAGTCAACACTGGCTGTATATTTAATGTACATAGTCATCTTAAAAAGTAATGATCAAACTTTAAATTTAATGTATGATTACATTAAATTTAATGGAATACATTAATTTAGATTGATGTAAAAATGGTTAAATTTAAAGCATTACATTATTTGAATTTAAGAACGGTGTATGAAATTTGCTTCCGGCTCATTTACCTTAAATTTAATGCATTTTCTTTTTACAGTTCAGATATACTTGAAAGTTTATTATCTTGAACGAGAGTCTGTCGAACCTTAAATACTTGCATTAGTATTAATTTCTTTGATTCTTCTGATGTTTGTTAAACTTAAAAATACCGATAATCGATATTGAAAAATTTTGAAAATCATACGAATGATAAGGTCTCTCATCACCAAGAATATAAAAAAGTAATTGTTATTTGTTTGCGTCAAATGATTTTCTGGACAGTAAGGAGCTTATACATGGACAATATTTATATCATAATGAACTTGCAGGTAAATGAAAAGGGAGAAATGAAAAACAAAAATGAAAGGGGACATAAATTAAGGGTTATAAATTTTAATTCCTTTTTAATGTTTCAGTTAGTCACATCCATTAAATGTACTCTACTTAAGTAATCAAAATTAATTTTGAATATTTGAAGCCATGGGCTGCAAGGAAAGAAAATGAGATGTTGAGTGCTCTTTTATCATTGACATTTATTATAATCTCTAATATTTCTTATTACGCAATTTTAACTAGTAGTAGGGGAGCCCAAGCGGGGATTTTGGAATTTATGCAAGCTCGGCAGAATACTATAAAGGAAGAAAGTTTGTACCCTGTTATGAACTATCAACCTGTTATGAACCTTAAATATAGGGGGGTGGGTCTAGGGCAGCCGATCAGATTAGTAAAGAAAATCGATCCTTAAAGTAACTCGAGCTCGTCAGATTAAGACAAGGTAAGTTAATTACATGCAGAAAAGTGTACATTTCAATATTCTGACGATTTTAGCGTGACATAAGAAAATGAGCGAGTGACAAAGTTGCAAAAAAAAACGTCACCTGGACATATTCGAGCGCGGTTGATTTTTTTTAATTTTAATTGAAATCATGTAAGGATCACGGAAATAATATAATCTGACGATTTTCGCAAGCCGAAAGAGCTAATTTCATCAATCAAGTGTAGTACGTGCAGGTGCTGAGAATAATGTATTTCTCACTCCGCGCCTCTCTCCCCTTCTCACTCTTTCTCTATTTCTCACTCTTTCGCACCGTCCCCACAATACTTTGTGTCGCCATGATGTTATTCCAGCTGATCACAACAACGCGTTTGTGCTCCTAGATGTATAATGTTTGTTTATTGTATTTTCAAAAAGTTTAGTGAATTAAATACAGTAAGTTTTATATGTATTACTACAATGAGTGATAATAGTGATAAAAGAGTGAACTGTGTATTTTGTGGTCAAGAAATACATGAAAAATTAATAAAATTTACATCAGAAACATTAAAAAAATGCATGGTGATTTTGGATTATCGCCTAACCAAATCGGTTTGAAGAAAATCACGCAGCACCTACAGTGAAATTGAAATTTCAGAGGAAACATCATTAAATGACGGCTATCACGCACAGTGTTATTATGACGCTTGTTACTTGCCCCCATGCCAATCAGAGCTACGGCAACAATTATTACGAACGCAATACATAGCATGCTTATGGAGGAATGCCCACTTTCGCATCGTCAGTGAGCTGTCACCAACAGATTTCGAGTGGAAAAATGTGAATGGAAAGTTGAAGATGACTTGGTTCGTTGGAAATCAACTCCCAGAAGCATATGAAGATATTGTCATAACACCTGATATTTGAGGGAATACTCCAGATTCAGGTATGTTCTCTTTTTAAAATACTAATAATATCATGAAATAAATATTGTTAAATATCATAATCATTTCTGATTACAGATACGCAAGATGTAGATGAAAATGCCCAAAGTGATTCATTCAAACTCCCGATTCCACCGATGATGATGAAGTAATCTTCTTTTTGAATTTTTTTTTCATTCAACATTCTTCTCATAAATACATGATAAAATTGTACATGTATATATTTTTCTATGACATTATATATTATTTGCTGTTCATTGAAATTATTCGGTTTATTAATAATAAAAAAAAATTAGACTGTCAGATTTAAAAAATTCCTCCACACAATTGTCAGATTATAGGTCTACACGATAAGGACATCATATATACTTGTATATAAATCTGACGCGCTCGAGTATTTCAAGGTCAGGTTTTTTTTGACACTTTCAAAAGTCGGCTATGAGTTTTAGTTGCGTCAAAATCGTCAGTCTTTCTAATATGACATCTTTAAGGGTTCACTTAACATTCTCCCTGAATATCTGATGCGCTCGAATAACTTATTTTTTCTAATTTTTTCCACCCCTTCGTGTGGCTACCCCCATCTAGCAAGCCGTCAAATTAACATCCCTCCGTTACCAGGTTGCGCGTATACATTGTTAATGTCTGACGCGCTTGAGTATGTCTTTGTGACTGATTTTTTTATGTTTTTGAAAATTTATACTCGCTTCCCCCACAAGTATTGGGGCATACATCATATAAACTTTTTTTCTATTTAACATCTAATCTTCACAATCCAATAGGTCTCGACAACGCTCGAGTAACTACTCATTTAGCCTCTTGGGCTCCCCTACTATAGTAGTCAATTTTAAAACATTCATATTCAAAATACGTAAAATTATAATTTGTAAGAACTTATTAACAATTCTCTATTAAATCCCCATATACAATGGATTTAATTAATATTTTGCATGTTGAAACTTCGAATCAAGGAACGTCAATTTCCTAATTGAAAAAGTTCTGTTAGTTTATTTACTTTTTTCCATTTCTAATTATAAGTAGGTCTGTATAAAACCGTTAGAAGTAATATTTGTATATTATCCTTCTAATCCACTATCTTTAAAACTGACCTAAGTTGTCAATAAAGGGTTTGAATTGATCAGCGGAACGGCAAGTCAATCAAATTTTATAAGTAAATCCAAACTAGCCAATTAGAAGATTTAATTTTATGATAACTACATCAGATTTAAAACTTAAATTTGGTGCATTAGGATTTTAAATCCAATCAAGATAGCATCTCGAATATTATTTCAAAAATCAAAGTTTTTTATGCATTTGTCCTTTTGAGAACTGAATACTACTCATCATACAAAGTCTTCTTTACCCACGAGTGCTCGAGCATGCTTATATAAAGTTTGCTCAGCCAAATTAGTATAAATAGCCTGAGTATCTTTAGAGACTTATGGCGTATAAATTTGGATGTTAGTAAAAACGGCAATTCAAGCATGAATGAATAAAAAAATTGTTAGTTGATTTAAACAAAAAAAAACCGAGATTCCTAATAAAAATCAGCTTTGTTGCGAATGATGTAAGTAATGACATTTTAATAAAACCCTATTTCCGTTCAACGTGCTAAATAACAAGTAATAAGTTATTAATGGTGGTGAACGTTAACAAATTCACACCTACCTTTAAAGCGATGCCTGTTTCTCGTGGAAACCTTTGTCTGTTGGAAACCTAAAAAAATTACACGGTCCTTTTACACTATAATGTTTATAAACTACAGGGGCAAACAAAATATAGAACTATTAAAAAGTATAAAAAACATTCAAGGTACTAGAAGTACCGAACATGATGTTAAATTTTTTAAAACTCAGTTTCTAAAGGGTACAAGGTTAAAAATAGCTGATTTTTATTTGGAATGATTGGACATGTGCAAAAAACGAAAATAATCTTGTTCGTTATTATTAAAAATTTTTTATATTTGTTTGTTTTGGATTAGTCGCGTCGATAACAGAGACCATTTGGCAACTGGACCTACAGTTTAACTAGGGTTCCGAACCATGGTCTTCCCAAGTGGTCACTCAACCAAGTACTAACCGCGTCGTTTAGCGCCGGTTTACTTTAGTGATAGACGTGAAACGGTCTGACATATAAAATCAACCCACGCCTAAAAATATTATCCTTTAATCGATTTTAACATATTATTTTCAACCTACCTGATTATTCAGGTATGAAAAATAGAGTATTAAAAAACTGTGTTGACATCAGAAAGTTGAAAGAAAAATTAAAAAAAAAAAGAAAATACATTGGAAACTATTTTATATAATATCAATTTTAAATTTGGCGCAGACCTCAAAAAAGCAAATAAGTAAATCTACAATTAATTATTAAATTAACAACAATTTAAAGCGGTTTCCAATCTGTTTTTTACTTTTATTTGTGCAATTCCTTAAGGTCGGTTAGTCTTTTTTTTTAAATAATTTATTTACTTCTTTTAGTTTAAATTGGTTTTTAAAATGAGCAGCTTTAATAATAAGTAACAATGAAATTTTACCGAAATTCAAAGCTTGTTTACATTTCGATAATCGACAACAATGCGTCACACTTCAATCCGTGTTGCAAAATTGTGTTTAACAGGAATGGCGAGTTTTAAGCAACATTTCAACTTTAAACTATTTTTTTCTTTTCAATTAAATGTTTACTTATACTGCATATTTGTAGATATTGTCTGAGAAGAATATTGGTAAAATAGTTCGATTTTTTTAATTAAATAAATAAATAGTTACATTCTCAATAAAGCGACAATACCGTAAAATCTGCTACTAGAATTTTACGACTATGGTATGTAAACAGCCAATGAAATCTTTTGATACCTAATATTGTGCTGAGTAGATATGGAAAATTTTTCAGCAAGATTATTCAGTATATGGAAGTATTCCTCGTTATTTTCTTTTCGTGATATTTTCAGTGTTTGTGGTAGGTGAATTAATCAATAAAATGTCATCGATAAATAACGACACTCCAATAAATAAAATTATAAAACTATAAAACAAATAAGAAAAATTTGCCCAAAAAGTTTGCATATCATCAATATTTTTACAGGATTTTCCTGGGGGTGCTCTCTAAAATATATTGAAAACTGCATCAAAACATCTATTAAAAGGTATATATATATATATATATATATATATATATATATATATATATATATATATATATATATATATATCGCCAGTTTTTAATCAGGTTGCAAACATATTAAAAAATAGTTATAATAAAGTAATTATGAACCTGTATCCTAAAATATTTCTTTTAAAGAGATATTTACCGTTTACACCTCAAGGCATTAATATTCCGTTTTTTGCTTAGTATTTCTCTTGACTGAAATAAAAATTTAAATATACCTTCCATTATTTGATCCATTTTTATTTTCTGGAAAAGTAATTAAGAATTTTTTTGATATTGAGAGGACATTTTGGGATTTTAAAATTGTTTCTTTGAGCCCTTATTTGACTTTCAATTTTGAACAAAAAAATGTCAATCTTGTTTTTAAATAAGCAGGGCTAGAAGGCGAAAAATTGATTGGAGCTAAATTGAAGATTTTTTATTCAGTCTGATATTTTAAAAAAAAAACTTATTTTTTATGCCCTGAGAATATATAAGAGGTAATTTTCCCTATGATATTAGAAGCTTACGATACCAGTAACTTAACAACTTTACTTCAACTACGGTGATATGCAATTTACAAAAAGACCAATACAGTTGAGTCGCGTCAAGAGTCCGTCACGAATGAAAATATGAAATTAACCTCATTTTAAAAAATGTTAGGTTAAACTAAAAATGACTTTTCTAGACTGTCTATTTCAAATAAAACACAAGTAATATTTATTGAACCATTATACAATATAAAATGACTCATTTAATTTTTTTCTATTTCAAATATATATATATATATATATATATATATATATATATATATATATATATATAGCAAGTGGACTGAATGGTGTGGTTATTCCAGGTTTCAATCCGTTTGTTCAAAAAAATGGTTTGCACGACGTTTCGCCAAAATCTCTATTGACATTTTGAAGTGTGGTTCGTCAAGTTACTCACTCCATGAATATATTCAACATCAACATATTTTAGTATTCAATAACTTTTCTCATTTTCTATTACTTAAGGGTACAAATACAAATTAAGTTAACTCTGATAACAATTTGTGCTCATGGGAGAACGAAATTTGAATGAATAAGAGTGGTGATACTTATTCGATCCTTAGGCCTCGTTGAGCCTATTCCATCCCACCACGAACATTCGAGGCCGATCGCGTTTGTGAATCCAAGCAGCCTCGTTACCTGACATTGCCTGATTGCCTCGGTGCCGGGTACTCTTTGAAACATGGGCTACAGTTTCATCCACCTCAGTTACCATCTACATATCGGAACATCAGAGATGCAAATCCTTTAAAGATAGCTTCGCAGCTGACAATATCGCGTCAGCCATCCTCCCAGTTAGTTCCTCTTCAAGAAAAAAAAAGCTCCCTAGTAAGTTCCCATTAGATCCAGTTATATTTCTTGGCACATCTCATTCCAGCGGTTCCTTTCCAGCATTCAATAAATTTATTTTTCAGTAATAGTTGCAGTTTTCTCTTACCAACAGGAATTGGAAGAGGTATAATGGCTTAGTCGCGAACCCCATCTTTGTCACAGGACTCGCTTCCTCGCTTCAGTGTATGCTCGAGTGACCCGGGACCCACATGAAGTGTTTGCGGTTGGCTGTGCTGGGCTACCATACAATAGCGACGTAGAATGAATCACCATAGTATATCACTTTAGGTATCAACTCCCATAGGCACCTAAAGCCTTGCTTACACGCGCAGAAAGCCTTCTTGTCTTGAACCTCAATATGATCATTCCAGCTTACTCCCAGGTATTGAATAGTTCCCTTATATTGAAGTGTTCTTTCCGACAGCAAACATTATAGGTAGTCTCCCCATTTTCTTCTTTTTGTGAAGAGTACCACCTCGGCATCGCCCGGATTTATTCCGAGCTCCTCCATCTGGAACGCTGTCGATGTTTGATTATTTAAAAAAAATTTTTTTTTTGACTAATGGTACTTTTTCATATATTTTATAATTTCATAAAGACAAAATATTAAAAGCAACCAAATTCAAAATTTTTCACCTGGATAATGAATGGAGGTTACATTTCGAGCCATTTAATAAATTTTAACTACCCTTAATTGTCAACTTTTTAATAGTTTTAATATATAATTAATTATTTCATTGCCAAAATGTTATTATTATATACCCGCGTAAAGCAGATCAACATCAGTTAATGATTGACATTAAAACGTTTTAACGCATGTATTTCGCCCACAAATATACAGTGTTCTGTAATATATATTTTTTGATATAATAGCTTCTGACGTTGACGAATTACGGTTTTAAAAAGTCCTCGGAAATAAATTTTTTCATTTATATATTTTTTTGATGTTTGGGATGACGCAGGTTCAACAGGATACATTATTTCGTACAGCTGGATATGAAGTTTACACGAAAAACCCGATGTTTTTCATATTTTAGTGGCAGTATAGGACCCGAGATTAGCGTAGAAAGGTAAAAAGTCATTTGGGTTGTTAAACAGCTTTTGTTATTCATTTGACATCGTGAAATTTCGTGTAATGAAACAGTTTATTTCTATTTTATCCACCATTTTCAGTTAATTTCGAAATTATAGAATGCATTATGTCGAGTGAGTTAAATGGAGGCTTGTCTACAAAAAAAAAAAATTAAGTGTTTAATTGTTTTCATTGTTCTACTTGACAAAAAATAATTTGAAGGACATGTCATTAGTATTTATGTCAAGATTGCAATTATGAAGTTAGGATGAACAAGTTGGTACTTGTCCATTTTAATGGAGCCCCTGACCAATATTACATCTTAGAAAGACAAGCATATTTCGCTTTTGCAGATTTAAGATAACAATTATAAGAATTGTCCAATAATATAATTAAAACAGGATAAAGTACTGTTTATGGCCACTTTAAGCGATTTCGTGTTTTTATCGACAATTAAATATAGTTAAACGAAAAGAAATGGATTAGTGAATTTCAGATATCCAGGGTGTCCGGAAAATACGTGTACAAAGTTTAATGTCAGAATCTTAACATAGATCGATTTAAACCAACTTATTTATAACCGATGCTGCTTCGTTGAAGCGATAGAAGTGGTCTAACACTATAATATGATATTGTTTAGTGGTATTGCGACTGGCTACAAAGTAGTGTAACTGTTATAAGTGACGTCACTGGTAAATATCGCTTCTGCTTTTTAATGCCATCAAGTTATAACAACCGACATTTCTATTGGATAACCGCATGTATTTGAACACTATTTTACCTCGTGAAAAACTTTTCTTGGTTGCAAGGAAAAAAATATTTTTCAATTATATGCATACACCATTTAATAATCAAATAAGAACTTTAAGTGGCTATAACTTGATTAATTTAAATAGAACGCTATACTTTTTACCTTACCAGGAAATGTACCTTTTAAAGCATGCATATATATATATATGAAGTAAAATGCGAACAGTAAATGCAAACTTCTCTCCATCATATCCTTTCTATGTTAAAGGTTGCACAGTTAGAATAAATTGTTATAAAACGCAATTCATCCTATTCCACCACCATCGAGATGATGGCCTACCTATACCACCATACCGAGAAGAAAGTCAAAACTTACCCTCCCCGCCACAGTGATACGGCAGAGGTACATGTTTCGTCTCTACTAGACTCATCAGGGTACCGACATGCACCTGGCTGTGCAAAGGACAGATCGGAAGGAAGCATGCAAATACTGAACGCGGCTTCGCCGACCACCAGCCGGATGGCGTGTATATGTTTAACATATTATTCTAACTGTGCAACCTTTAACACAGAAAGGATATGATGGAGAGAAGTTTGCATTTACTGTTCGCATTTTACTTCATTCATACACGGAGCTGCATATAGGTGTACGTTTGCTGAATGTGATTTCAGCACTACAACGGCATAATGTGGATATATCCACTGCTATTGCATTTCACACGGAGGACTCCGTGAAAGCGACATAAACATACATATATATATATATATATATATATATATATATATATATATATATATATATATATAACGATAGCAATTCTCTCTACAAACAAGTTAATGGTATTTCTATATGTTTCTAAACATTTGAAAATTGTCGTGTTGGATTTTAGATTTTTTTTGCACCAATATTAAAATTTTGGAATTAGATTTTAATGACCTTAGCCATGGACTATTCTATACATATTCAGTGTTATTATTTTCAAATTAATATTTCTGTATAAATTACTAAATTTTCTATTCAGTATATGAGTAATAAATTGGAAAAATGATGTTATTAACGATACATATCAACTATTTATTTATCCATATTCTTCTTAAGACTTTTGCTAACAATAATTAAAAATTTGTATGATACAGCTCTGATTAAGATAGTTTTCTAATAATTAACGAAACTATAATTTTAACGAATAAAAGAAAATATACCCAACGATGTCAATGTATCTTAAAATAACATTATAATAACTATAAAATGCTTAATATATGAATTAAATCTGGAAGTGGTCACAAATGGTGCAGTGGTAACAAACTGTGCTTCTGCTCTATTTCTTAAAGATATTTTATTGGTATAAAACCAATTCTGTTTTAGGAAAAGTGGAACATTTTTGTCTTTCTAAAATATATTTGTTGAGAACTCAATGAACAAAGTAAATGCCAAAACTAAAATTTTCTCCCTAAATCTCATATTTTGATTCTTGACGTAAATATTTAAAACATTTCTAATATAAGTTTTCCTGTAATCTTATAAAAAACTGTTTCCATAAGTAGACCAAGTAATAAACAACACACCAACAATAAAAATTACAATAAAAATCTTTTTATTTATGGACGCTTTATGAAAACAGATCTCGGCGTTCCTCGTATTACCTTTATCTTGCTTAAATCCGTCAGATGTGGTTTCATGATCGCAGATGGTGGGCACATGCGTTAAACGTTTGTTTTTGATTGTCGGCTGTTTCTTCTACGGGCAACTAAAACGTTTTACTGCCCGGATAATGTCGTACGTCAATCATATGTCCTAGAGAACCAAACGCCTTCGAAATGGCAGGAAAAACGTATAAAATAATAAGTGTTAGTTGTGAAGTTGAAATAAAATACTTTGGGAAAACTAGACAAGATGCGACCTTCTTTGTATTCGTTTTTATATGTTGGAGCAATGAAAATAAGATTAAACGGATTGTTTTCATTATTATCAAATATTTTTTGATAATAATTATTTATAAACAAGGGATACATGCTTCACTGATCAGAGCAATTTCACACCAACAAAATCTCATGCATGTTTTGTTGTGACAGCAGTCCCAGTGTATTATTGTATAGGATGTCCAATTTTCGATAGGTTATTTCCGTTATTAGTAAAAATAGACGAATAGAGTTTTCGTAATACTGTGCTACATATCGTTTTGGAGATACAAAATGATTTTGAAAATTATGCATTTTGAGGCACCCCTCGTATCTCGATTATCTTGCAACTTATCGCAAAGTTAAAAAATAGAATTATTGGGATTTCTCATGTAGGACACTATATATTTTTGAATAATGTGATTTAGTTAAAAGTTTCAAAAATATAACATTTTATATTTATTATTAGTATTGAGTCTTAAATTAAAGTTTTTTAAAAAATAATCAGGTCTTATTATTAGGCCGAGATGGGTATTTAAAGAAACAAAATATCAAACTCATGTCCTCTGGGGTTTCTGTCAATATTTAGATATTCATCATATTTTTGCACTGAAATTTTCTATTAATCAGTTTTGTCTTAATCATGGCAGGCTTTGTAGACTTTGAGAACAACGAAAAATTGTTCGTTTGTTACATTCAGTATAATGAAAATGCAGATAAACCATTAGAAGTACATTTCAACAACTTTGAAAATTTTTGTATTCTTTTCAATTTGAAATTTGAAAATGACTGTAATTCGTAGATATTCAGAAAGAGGACAGCCAGATAAAAGAACGTTGTAGAGGATAAAATCAAATTTAATTCAACTCGGTTCATTTTTGAAACCACAGTTTAAAATCTACAACAAAGAAAACAGCGAGATTGATGGAATCAATAAATTAGCTTCTTTTGAAGCAAATCCAAATAGTTCTTGCAAAATGGTAGAAGGTTTTGTAGGAGTTCATAATTCAAGAATTCAAATAATCTTAAAAACAAACAAATTTACACCATATAAATATCACCGGGTGCAAAATTTACATCTAAGCGACGCACAGCGTCGAATAGAGGTATGTAATAGGTATATATAAAATATAAACAGAGAACAAACAGAATTATGAAACAGTCGTTATATTGTCTGATGAGGCTTATTTTACCAGCGCCGGTATATTGAATCGATAGAATACTAGTTTTTGGTCTCAGGAAAATCAACACGTAATATTTTCACGGGAAAAGCTTCAGCGTTTCATGCTTTATATTTGGAACAAAAATCGTATATGAAGGCAACCTTACCCCAAATAAACATTTACAAATTCTGTAATACAACTGTTCTGGAAATAAGAGAAGCAGTGCTCCTAATGCGACTTAACAACCTGTATCTGCAAGAAGACGGAGCTCCCGCTCACAATGCCCAAATTGTAAGGGCCTATATAGACAATAATTTTTCGGGTCGCTAGATTGGGACAAATGGACCTATAAGATAACCATCCAGGTCTCCCGATTTGTCGATTTTGGAATTATTCTTGTGGTGAGAAGAGAGAGAAGCCGTTTCCCAATCGAGAACTGATAACTATGGCGTTGCTAGGTAGTATGTGACAATACGGTTTAAAGTTTGACATTTTAGACAGTATACATATATTTTCGTGCGATAATTTTTTACAAATTTTGACTTGGTTTATCGTAACTTCATGCTTTATATGGCGATGAGGCAGCTGCAAAAATCATTGTTCAGTGAATTCAATCGTAGTTGTCGTTCGCTCATGGACGAGTCGCGTGAAGGTCGTCCAAAATCAGTTGTAGTGTAAGAAAACTTCGATGCTATGCAACGATACAAGATCGTTATGTGACATACCGTGAGATTGGGGCATCTCTGACATTAGTAGTGTCACTAAGTATAATATATTGCACGAACAGATTGCCTTGAAGAAACTACGTTCGCGTTAGATCAAGCATAATTTGACAATAGTGGAATAAAAATCATTTGTTGATCTGAAGTCTTCGATGAATTGAGGAAAACAAACTGGATACGACGGATCATTCTTTACCATGACAGTGCGAGCCCTTACACATCGATTCATAACAAATGACATTTTGAACACTCAAAATGTGGAAATATGGAAATGACGGGTCATCCGCTAATGTTTTTATCCGTTTGAGAATAGAAAAGTACCGTTCAGCTTCAGCCGATCTCATCGGAATAATAATTAAAAGTTTTAGAACTTCACTAAATGTCTCACTTAGCTCGATGTTTTGCGAAAGATAGTCATAAAGTACAAGAGACATTTCCTCTTGACATACAATAAACATTGCTTGTAAAATTTTATTTTGAATGGTTTTTGATATACCTTTAAATACCGATGCGTTTTCCAAATGTTGTTTCAGAGCACTGTTAAACTCAGCACTAAAATCAATTAAACCTCGAAAAACCCCTGGATTAGGGGAAGACATAAACTCATCATGCCCTCGTAACGCGAGTTGAAAGCCCCACAGAAACGCACACAATTAATTATAATGTTTAAAATATCGATTATGTTTCACTTTTTCATTATGCAAGTCAATATCTCTTCGATAAGAGTTGTTTAATTGAACAGCTACATTAACAGTCCCAAAAAATGTTCATATGTTTTGCCGATAACGTATGCTTTTTAATGTAGTTTCCCGAGTGATTTATCTCGGTAAAACTACTTTTGTCCAAGAAGTTTCCCCTTTAAATAATAGACAAGGAAAACAAAATTGAGCATTTTTAACTTCACAACGACAAAGCCACGTATGTTTATTATAAAGGTCCTGATTAAACGTCTTAGTAAAAGTCTTTTTTTTTGACACGGATTGTTCTATTTTTAAAATCGGAGTAGGCCTTCCAAGCCTTTTTATTTCAGCCTTATCACTTAATGACCGACCACACAATGGCTCTGCAATTAAACTCTGAACAAAATTCATTTTTGTTTTTACCAAAACCAAAAGGCAAAACGTAAAAAAAATACAATAGCGTACCGCACAACAAATAAACGATAACTACCAAATTGACGGGCAAACTAAAGGTGTTTTCTTGCGGGGTAACCCGGTTTAATATCTGTTTAGATCTGTTCTGAAACACATTTTAAATTACTTTACTATTTCTGATCGCTCGAATACGATAATAACGAAGTGCGTATGTTCACTTATTTGAAAGCATATCTATAAGTGTTTTAAAACACGTGAAAACAATTTTAATGTGGCGTCACTATTTCATTGCCAGAAACTCTTTGAATCTGGTTGAAATAAATTGACCGCGAAAATACAGCTCAAACACAGGTGTGCAAGTCAACTTGCCACATTCATTAAGATTATGAGACGAAATTAATCTCGATATCTTAGATAGGCAACTCCAGATACGCTCCAATGTACTAGCTTGGATTGCATTAAAATTGCACACCAGCAAAGCAATAACGTTTCCAGGCGTAATACTGTAAATAAAGACAAATTGTTCTGGACATTTAGGCGAGGTAAGTTAAATTATTTCAATAATTGGTGGCTGTTCGCATACAATCTAGGTGAAAAGTTGATGTAAATTTAATCATTAAATTATTAGTAGAAATTAAAAAATATTTGTACTTATATTTATTGGTACGTTTTATTTTAATTTACAGTTTTTTTGGGTTTGCGTAAACCCGCAAACCTAAGGAAAAGCCGTTACTGGTAAGTTTACAGTGGAAAAAAGGCGTTTCGGATTGGTTCAAATGCATGCAAAAGTGTTTTGATCATCCTAAAGAATATTTTGAGAAATAATTGTAATAAAAAGTTGATGCTGGTAGCCGTTACTATGTGATAGTTAATCATCTTCGGGAAATGTTTAAAAAGGAACTACTATGTTTTATACCACTAAATTTATTAAGAAAACAGTGACCGCAGTTTCAACTCACAGAGTCATTTTCAAACTGAATTACAAAGGTAGACTAAGTATTTTATACAGAAACATGAGAAAATTTAACAATAAATAAAAACTACCTGAGAAATTACATTATTACAAAGGGGAGGTACTAAATTTTGGGAACTAATTATTATTTGGCGACAACAAATAACGGGGAAAACCCAAGTTCTGTCTGGTCATTGAGCAAATTTACATTTTTATTTTTACTATGTTTATATATTTCTAAATATTCAAGAATATTTAACTTTTGGTCCTTTGTTGAATAATGTAATATGTCAGTGTTGCTTAAATCAGGAAAACTGTGGCTGTGTTCTAAGCAATGGTTGGCAAAGCTCGAGTCTGTTTTTTGTAGTCCATATGATCGGTGGTGTTCTGAAAAGCGAGTTTTAAAGCTTCTACCACTTTGTCCAATATACAAGCTATCACACTCTGAACATTTTAACTTATAAACTCCTGATTTATCAAATTTATTAATTTTATCTTTAGCATTGTAAAGGATAGTGAATAGATTGTGTTGAGATTTAAAGGCTACTTTTATGTTATGTTTGGAAAGAGTATTAGCTATGTATTCTGATAGGGTACCACAGTATGACAAAGATATATAAGATGAACTATCTTTATCATTTTTTTTTTTGAAGATCTTTGAAAAATTTTAGTACAAATATGTGGATAATGTTCTAGCATGTTTTAAAGGCACTACTAGACAGCTTCAAAAATTCTTACAATACTTTAATAATTGCCATCCAAAAATTCAGTTTACTCTGGAAACTGAAAATAACCATAAAATAAATTTTCTAGATCTCACCATCTCACCTCAATAATCAGTGTAATTTTAAAATTTTTAGAAAACCAACGTTTACAGGTAATACTATATCTAATGACTCTTTTCACCCCTTACAACACAAAATGGCTGCATACAATTCAATGATACATAGAGCATTCTCTTTGCCTCTCTCTGAAGAAGATCTTCAAGAGGAATTAAATATCATTGAAAGGATTGCAATATCAAACAATTTCTCCCAACAAACCATAAAGAAATTAATAACTAAAAAACAAAAACAACTAGCTTTTAATTCAATATATCCCAAAATAAAAAATGATAAGGATAGTTCATCTTATATATCTTTGTCATACTGTGGTACCCTATTAAAAAACATAGCTAATACTCTTTCCAAACATAATATAAAAGTAGCCTTTAAATCTCAACACAATATGTCCACTATCCTTTACAATGCTAAAGATTAAATTAATAAATTTGATAAATCAGGAGTTTATAAGTTAAAATGTTCAGAGTATGATAGCTTGTATATTGGACAAAGTGGTAGAAGCTTTAAAACTCGCTTTTCAGAACACTACCGATCATATACACTACAAAAAACAGACTCGAGCTTTGCCAACCATTGCTTAGAACACAGCCACAGTTTTCCTGATTTAAGCAACACTGACATATTACATTATTCAACAAAGGACCAAAAGTTAAATATTCTTGAATCTTTAGAAATATATAAACATAGTAAAAATAAAAATGTAAATTTGCTCAATGACCAGACAGAACTTGGGTTTTCCCCGTTATTTGTTGTCGCCAAATAATAATTAGTTCCCAAAATTTAGTACCTCCCCTTTGTAATAATGTAATTTCTCAGGTAGTTTTTTTTATTGTTAAATTTTCTCATGTTTCTGTATTGAATACTTAGTCTACCTTTGTAATTCAGTTTGAAAATGATTCTGTGAGTTGAAACTGCAGTCACTGTTTCCTTAATAAATTTAGTGGTATAAAACATAGTAGTTCCTTTTTAAACATTTCACGAATAATTGTAATGATAAATATTTTTTCTGTTTATTATTTCCGTAATATAATCGGCTATCCTCGTACACCATTCTCTTTTCACGAAATATTAAAGATCAAATGACAGCATTCAAAAGTTATAAAAATGCTCTGGTAAATAGATAACCGTCTCGCCACCCAAATACTTCACCTAATGTAGATATTGTAATTTATACAAATCATTTTTATCAAAACCAGTGCTGTAAAACTTTTCCCCGGAAGAATATCTTTAACGCTCCGATTTTTTCCGAAAAGCGATAAAAAAGACACAACCACATCATCGACGCGTAATAAAATTTCGCTGAGATTCGCGTGGAGTAAATTTTCTCATCGTTTACCTTATCCCGAAAGCCTCTATACTTCGGGGGGCGTTTACTTCGCCGAGGTATAGCGACAATTGATTGACGTGCCGCTATTATCCCGGCTTTGACGTCTAAATTTATCTCGTAGAAAATCAATTTTCTAATAGAGTGATCTGGGTTAAAGGTTTATTAAAGAATTTGAGGAAATCGACAAAGTTACTTAGTTATAAAATGTTTTTTGATTGATAGTAAAAATGATGTTTTTTAGTTGATTTTATAATAAAATTTTGAAATCAAAAGTATCAAATGTTAATTTATTTTTGAAGATATACAATTAGTTCTAGAAACAGTGTTTTCATTTTATTTTTATTTATTTACACTACCCTACAGGACCAGAGTCTCTATTACTAGGCAGAAAAAAGAACAGAGTTACATAAATCCTAAAGTTATATACATAATACAGACAGTACAATAAGTATAACATAGTCTATAAATCAATCATAGATAATTTTAAATCAACTATTTGACAACAGAATAATTGCAGTAGGATATATCAAATTTGTCCTTCAGGAGATCATAAAGGGAACACACAGTGTGGGGAGAAATGTGTTCTTGGTTTCGGCAAGTAGAAAAATACTGGAGATCTAGTTATCCCTGGAACATGAAAATGAACTCTCGCGAGTAAATCAGTTGCCAAAATCTTGTTATTAACCAGTTTATACAAAAAAAGTACACACGCTCCGTTACTACGTTTCTCCAGAGTTGTAAAATTAAATCTTGTAAATAGGCTTTCGTGAGGTGTAGTAGGCAGTGGATAAAATCGATCCGATTTAAAGCTTCAGAACATTAAAAAACGATACCAAATTTTTTTTTATTTTTCAGATATGGGAATACGGATGCCAGATAACTGAGGCATATTCTAATCTGCTTCGTACAAGAGAATAATATAACGTGGTTATGACCTGGAGCGACTGAAATTCATGACTAGATCTAACTAGAAAGCCCAGCGTTCTGTAAGATCTCAATACTGTGTCATTAATATGATTGACAAATATGAGTCTGCACACAAACGTGACTCCCCGGTTCTTAATTCAGTTAACTCGCCTTAGAAAAGCACCGCTGATCCCATAATCATACAGCAGAAGCATTCCACTTCTTGAGAATCACATAACATCGCACTTGTCTACGTTCAGAGGCAGTATTCCGTATATCCCGAAATATCTTTAAATTGTCTGCATACAGTAGGCAGGCTTTATTTAACCCATAGTGATATCGTTAATAAAAACGTTAAAAAGTAAGGGACCCAAAACAGATCCTTGACGTTACTACAAAATTACTAGATCTTGACCACGGTATTCAACATAGTGAGAGCGGTTGAATAAGTAACTTTTAAAAAATCTAATAAGATTGTCATTAAAACCAAAGTCCGATAATTTGGAAAGTAAAACACCGTGATTAAGTCGATCAAACGCTTTGGAAAATCTGACATCAACCTGAGTGCCAGAATCAATACCCTCTGAGATATACTGCGCAATAGTACAAAGATTGATTACGGTTGACTTTCCAGAAGTAAAACCATGCTGCTCATCGATTAATTCGCTTAAATACTTTGCAGAATTGTACATTATCGCTATGGAGCGATAATTTCTGGTTCTATCCTAATTTTTAAAAACCGGACAGATTTTTGATTGCTTCCATAGATCAGGAAAAATACATTTCTGAATGCATAAATTAAAAATTATAGACAACGGCATAGCAAACGCCCAAGCACAATCCTTTATGAAAAACAAAGGAATGGAAATAGGACCCGCTGTGAATTTGGTGTTCAATTTTGTACAGGCTTTCTCAACGTCTTTAGGAATTATTTTAACTAATGAGATAGGGTAAGAATTGCAACCATGACTAGAAGTAGGTAAATAAGGAGTAGAAACAATAGAGGACTCTTTGAATAATTTCGCAAATGAATTTACGATGTCAGTGGGATTAGTTACTTCCTGATCTTGATAAGACATAGCAGATGACAGAGTACCATTAGACTTCCTAAGATTGATGTAGGACCAGAACGATTGGGGGTACTTATTAAATTTCGCTTCAACATGTGCAAGATAAGTACTGTAGAATGTACGGATCAGATTTTTTACAACTGCCGTAGCTTTCCTGAAAGATAAATAATCGCAAGCCTCCTAAGATCTTTTATATTTCCGTCATAACAACTCTTTATTTTTTAATAAGTGAACTACCTCCTTAGTGAACCAAGGTGAGTACTTACTATGCCTGACAAAATATAACTACTGACGTTCATATATTAATCTGCTTGAAATAAAGATTATTTTAGGTTGCTTTTGGGTAGTGGCAATAAGGAGCAATATTTAAAGAAGTTGTACCCCTCCATCCCTAAGAAAAATATATATAAAGTGCTTTTTTAAGTCGCCCCATTGTGGGGCAACTTGAAATTTGACCCTATTTGGCACTGCAATCGCTAGTGGGAATGCAACTGACGTGTCTTTCGAAGTGTTGTTACTGATTTCATAGGTGCAACAAAAAAAATGTTTTTCATCTTTTACAAATAACAATTCAAAACTCGTTTTATCATCATTATTAATATATATTTTTGAAAAAAATAAATAAAGAAAAACAAGATGCTTATACTAACAGAAAAACTTAAAACACACATTCTTTGGTTCAATATAGGAACTAAAAAAAAAATAAAACTGATTTTGAAAAAAAAAAATTCGAATTTTTAAATTTTAGCTGCCGTTCTATTTTTAGCTCGCACCAAAAGCGATGACGCTGAAGACATTTCTATGTAAAGATAATTAAGTCAAATTTGGAACACATAACACTTTTAACATTTCTCATAAAAAAATATTATTATGTGAAATAATATACAGAGTGGTACAAACAGTTTGCTCGTAGACGCCGTACAGTGAGCTTGGAAAATGGTGAATGATTTCACCGAAACGTCAGCTGCCTTACAGTCCCGAGAGAGACTCAGCATATACACGAGATATCCGAAAACCTTCGATTACATATATATATATATATATATATATATATATATATATATATATATATATATATATATATATATATATACAAAATGCTAATTATCTAATGTCAAAACTGACTTTTTGTGATATTGGAAGTAAAAAACTTTTTGAACAAATTTATTACCGTTAACGTTATTACAGATGGGCAGGTGGAAGTTCTTGCGAATTAATGGAATTTTTCCTTATGTAACCAACATCGATATTTACCTTCTTGTATGTAAAACTGTACCTAAACCAAAGTGCGTCTGTCCGCGTCCAATCTGAACTAACGAATGCAGTGGAGATCAAGCGAGGGGTGAGACAAGGATGTGTTCTCTCACCACTCCTTTTTAACCTCTACTCAGAGAAAATCTTCGCCAAAGCCCTCGAAAATGACACCGGTGGAATACGAGTTAACGGCATTCCACTGAACAATTTGCGCTACCCAGACGACACAGTACTTCTCGCCGAAAACATGCAAGACCTTCAGAATATGTTGAATAATGTCACCACAACTAGTCGAGAATATGGTCTGACACTTAATGTTAAGAAGACCAAATACATGATTGTCACCAAAACTGAAGTACCCAATGAACATCTGTATGTCGAAGGCGAAAGGTTGGAAAGAGTCGAGAGATATGACTATTTGGGTACAAGTGTCAACTGTTCCGTGGACTATTGTTCAGAAATAAAGATTTGCATTGAGAAGGCCCGTGCATCTTTTGTGAAGATCAAGAAGCTGCTCTGTAGTCGTGATCTGAGCCTGGACCTAAGAATTCGGATGCTTAAATGTTATGTATTCCCAGTCCTATTGTATGGTGTAGAAGCCTTCGAGATGTGGACCTACCGTAGGATGCTGCGAATATCATGGACAGAACATGTGACCAACTTGGAGGTTCTGAGAAGAATGAAGAAGGACGTAGAGATCCTATATGAAGTAAAAAAGAGAAAGTTGCAATATCTCGGCCACATCATAAGAGGTCCAAGGTATAAGATTCTGCAACTCATAATCCAGGGAAAGATTGTGGGAAAAAGATCTGTTGGAAGAAGAAGAATATCCTGGCTTAGGAATTTGCGAGAATGGTTCAACGTCAAGTCATCTGATCTATTCAAGGGCGCAGCGTCCAAGGTCAGAATAGCAATGATGATAGCCAACCTCCGAAATGGAGAAGGTACATGAAGAAGAAAAAGATGTAAAAAAATGTACCCTTTCTGATTCTGAAATAAAAAATGAGGTGTGCAAATAAAAGAAATATCGATGACGTTCTAACTCCTTCTTGAATTACCCCGTATATCTCGGAATCATGCAAAAAAACTCTAAACTAAAAATAAAATTCGACGGGTTCGAGAATTTTTCCAAATAAGTTCCAATTTAGTTTATATTGAATTTATCGGCTACTTTACGAAAACACTGTATTTACTAATTTATCATACATTTTTAAAAATAAACTCTAATAAACGTTTAAAAAAACTTCAGGAAAATTCAGTATGTAAATAATAACAAGCATTTGAAAATATTTATAAAGCAATAATACATCTTCTAATACATTTCCTTCAATTTTTCATGTACAAAGCATAAAATAAACAACTCTCGAAAGAGTACATTTACAATACCTGTAGCTTTTATAAAGTGTATAGACGGCATCCATCTATGTTGCCGCTGTTTACATTTGAAAATCGAAAATGCATTTATTCCATTTTCGTATTTTCGAATAAGCGCAGGAAAAAAAAAAGGAAAACAATTTTAATAACCGAAACGGCGTCGCGCTTGTCCCCGACAATTACCGATAATGCCTTCCAATATGCCGAGAGCGAATAAAAAGGTGATTTGTATGAGCGTGCAATGTGCATGTATGTGCTCGTGCTCGCTGAGTTCGAGTGGTTTTTACTGGATGTAACGGGAAATGGAGATTACGAGTTTTAAAAGGAGTAGATACAAGGTGTAATTTGTTTGAAGCTAAAGAAGTTAACGATGTAACCTAGCAAGATTTTGGAATATAATTTTATTAAACTTAGTTTATATCTTTTATCATTATAAAGGGTGTTTTTTTTATAGAGGTATAAAACTTTAAGTTGGCAACACTTTTTTAACTGGCGTCCATTTTGTCAGCTGTCAAGTGATTTATGTTTAGTTTGGTTTGGCATTTCAACATGAATAGACTGACGCCTGAACAACGCTTCCAAATTGTGCAAATTTATTTTGAAAATCATGGTTCTGTTCGAAATGCGTATCGCGCACTACGTCCATTTTACGGTCAACATAATCGTCCATCAGAGCAATTAATTCGATTAACTATGGAACGTTTTCGCACCACGTTTACTCTAAATGGTAATACGCATCCACAGAGACGTCGTACAGTGCGTACAGAAGAAGTCATTACTGCTGTAGAGCGTAGCGTAGAGGAAGACCCGAATCAGTCTATTTGCCATCGTGGACAGGAATTGGATATGTGTCCATTCACTTTATAGAAGATTTTGCGGAAAGATCTTGGTTTGCGTGCTTACAAAATCCAATTCGTGCAAGAATTGAAGCCACACGATCACCTAGCAAGGTGTAGATTCGGTGAATGGGCCCAAAACAAGATTGCCGTTGATCCCGATTTTCATAAGCGAATTTTGTTTAGCGATGAAGCTCACTTTTGTTTGAATGGATACGTCAATAAACAAAACTGCCATATTTGGAGTGATGATAATCCTCAAGTGTATGTTGAGACACCGTTACATCCAGAAAAACTGACTGTTTGGTGTGCTTTATGGGCTGGTGGAATCATTGGTCCGTACTTCTTTAAAAACGATGCTGGTCAGAACGTTACAGTCAATGGTGACCGCTATAGAGCCATAATTACTGACTTTTTCGTTCATCAATTGAACAACCATGATGTGCAGGAGCTGTGGTTTCAACAAGACGACGCAACATTTCACACAGCTCGTGCCACAATTAATTTATTGAAGGAAATGTTTGGTAACCGCATAGTTTCACGTTTCGGACCCGTGAATTGGCCTCCAAGATCGTGCGACTTAACGCCGCTAGACTATTTTCTGTGGGGATATGTGAAGTCGCTATTCTACGCCGATAAGCCCGAAACGATTGATCACTTGGAGGACAACATTCGCCGCGTTATTGCCGATATACGGCCACAAATGTTGGAAAAAGTCATCGAAAATTGGACCTCCAGATTAGACTACGTCCGAGCCAGCCATGGCGGTCATATGCCAGAAGTCATATTTAAATTATAATGCCAGAAGGTTATCTTTCGAATAAAGTAAATTTCATGTCAATTTAAAAAATTCACCTTTGTTTTATTCCATTTAACAGTTCTATACCTCTATAAAAAACACCCTTTACAAGTTGAAGAAAAATGATCTGCAGATTTATATCCTTATTTTTCATACTGTATTCAGAAATCTCGATTGATAAGTATCGCAGGAACAAAAAATTTCGGATTTACTGCTGAACTGCAAGTAAAAAAATGTGTAATGTTTAAATCTAATAAGAAAAACAACAATATCAATGTCTGAATCTACTTATTACTTGCTGTGCTGTAGACATACAGCATCATTTAAAAAAAAATAATTTTTATGAGGCGATGTCTTAAAAATTATTAGAGTTAGATACCTAGTTCTTAAACCAAATATAAAAATTTTATATCGAAAGCAAAAATATCACAACATACACAGATTTGTCTAAACTAACGAAATCTTTGAAAAAAGTAAAATTATTCTTTTTTTATCGAATGTGTTTACACTTTTGACTAAAATATCTATCTGATATAGATATAAGCTTGGATGTGAATATAATTAGGGCACGCATCGGGCTTTATGGAAATGCTCAAACAACACAGACAAGTATAAAGAAAAAATAAAGGAATATATACCAAATATAAACAACCTGGAGAATAAAAATACCGATGAACTAGATAGGATATTGACGAATACACTGTAACAAGCCGGGAAAGAAGTAGCACAGCATCATCGAAAAGGAAAAACAATATCTCTCAACACACAAAGGAATTAATGAATAAAAGAAGGACGCTACTCAAACTAGGTAAAATAAATACAGCAGAATATACAGAGATTAACAAAAAAATTAGAAAAAATATCAAGGAAAATAAAAGAAGGAAAGAAGAAACAAAGATAGAAAGGGTAATTCAACAAAACAAGAACATGAAATGCCAGAAACCATAATTGGGAAAAATACAGATAAATAGTATAAAAAATAATGAAGATAAAGAAACCAGCGACATGGAGCAAATTGTACAGATAACGTAAGAATATTACACAAATCTTTATAATACAAAGGAAAAACCACAAGAAATCTTTAATCGATTAAACAAGTAAAAAACATCAACTCTGATATTCAACCCGAAATTAGTAAAAATTAGATTTCAAATGCCCTGAAAGAAATGAAAATAACAAATCGTCAGGAAAAAATAGAATCACAGCAGGAATGGTGAAGAGTAGTGGAAAAACAACAAGAAACGTTTTGTACATCTTTATGGATTCATGGATTATTTTTCTCACTCAATAAAATGAAATAAACGTCCCGTAAACAAATATATACAGTGTATCTCTAGAAGGTCCGTATAAGGCGCAAAATTTCTGAAGTCCTGGGGCATGGCAAGTGAAAGCAAGTTATCGACGAAGAGTGGATGTCATCGACATTTACATTCTTAATGCAACTAGTAAGGGTAAGTTTTTTTCCGAATTCGAAGTTCTTGGAGGGGAGCGATCGCTCCCACCGGCCCCCCTCTTGAATCCGCGCTTGAATCTGATTGCAGGTTCCGTGTACATTGCAGAGGACGCCACCAGCAGCACTTCGCCTACATCTAAAGCTTCATAACATTTTTGTGCTTCGGTATATTAAATTTCTACTTAAAAACTAAAAAAAGGGTATGGCAAATTTACATCATTAACATGTGAATGCTGACGAAACTCTGCATGCAAATGGGACGTATGGAAAGTGAGCACTGACAAATTTATTATTGATTTTGTCATCTTACTACCCCGTTTAAATCGGATGATGGTGCAAATTGGCCACACTGATTACCGGATTTAATACTTATGGATTATTTTTTATGGGAACTCTTTAACAGATGGACCTGTAAACACCGAAGAAGAATTGTGCGCATGAAGACGGAGATGATTTTCAACATTTAATTCGAGTTTAATTAAAAAAATTAAATAAATAAAATCTTTCTGTTTTGGTCAATTATTGACTTTGTGTATTATTCTTATTGTTCTTTGTCAGTTCATTCTAAGATTATTAATTAACATTGTTAGCTGGTTGTTATGTAAATTTTTTCTTGTTATTAGCTTGTTAGTCCTTGAGACACACTAAAATTTCTTGAACCAATCCTAAGCATGGATAAAGGGTGAAGGGGGGCTACGACGAGTACGTAGTAAAACATTTAACCTGTTAGATACAACCTATCTGGATAAAAGATGTCAAGCATTAAGAATTTTTCAATAGAAATTTAAAATACCAAAGCACAAAAAGTGATCAAGCTTTAGAAATAGGTGACGCCGACGCCCTCTGCAATGAACATCGAAACTGTGATCATATTAATATATATATATATATATATATATATATATATATATATATATATATGTATTAGGATGGGAAATCAAGATCTGATTACAGTTACGATGATCATTGCAGAGGACGTCGGATTTGAAAATGATGAATGAGGTTTTACCGAAACGTCAGCTGCTTTACAATCCTGGAGGAACTCAGCACATACACGGGATGCCCGAAAACCTCCGATTAAACATCATATATATATATATATATATATATATATATATATATATATATATATATATATATATATATATATAATGTTGTTACGTAGTGTTTCAGTGTTTCACGGAAGGGGACATGTGATTCAGTATTAATCTGAGAATACATCCGTTCGTTAGTTTGGTTTCTTGTAGAAGTTTGCAGACTCGCTAAAATCTCATTTGGCATCTTCTAAACTTGCTGGTTGTATATCAACTAGTGGTCTACAACCAGCAAGCACAGAAGATGCCACATGAGATTTTGCCGAACCGTCTACAAACATCTACAAGAAACCAAACGAATGAACGGATATATTCCCGGATTAATACAATATATATATATATATATATATATATATATATATATATATATATATATATATATATATATATATATATATAGGTAGGGTAAAAAAACGTTTTGTTTTATTTCTTGTTTGATAACCTGCAATAAATTTAATTCATAGTAAACTCATTTTTACGAAAAATAATAATTGGTCTTCTCGCAATATTCCTTTGTTATCTAAGAAAGCCCAAGTCTTACAGAAGGATTAAAATAATCAAATAGACTTTCTACAATTTCATCAAGCAAATCCTTTTAAAAAGTCTTTCATTTAAAAATGTAAATTTGGCTACTAATTGCAAAAACTTCCAATCTTATTTTCAAGAGAATCTTATTATTAACGTTAAAAATTTAAAAAGAAAAAGCAATAAGATATTTTAAAATTTTCTACCTTGAAACCTTTATTATTGTCCTTTAAATAATGTTCAAAGGATGCGAAATTAAAAAGCAAATTTTGTAAAAAAATAAGTATACCTGAAAACTATCTTTGTTTAAGAAAGTATCTGAAATAGAATGAGTATGTTATAGAACTGAATATACGTAATCTAGTTACAAGTTTTAGTTTCTAATAAAATGGGTATTTAAGCAGAAATAAAATCAAAAACCAAAAATACCTGTCATTCACCAATCCTTTTCTTCAGAGGTATGTTGGTAGCATTGTTCGTTTAGTAGCATTATGGAGTAATGTTTGTGAGTCCTTGTCAAAACTGTTATAATATTTATCTGTTGATTTAAGAACACATCATTCCATCGTACGACCAACTATGACTTATGTCTGTGAGAGACCTAGACCATGACGAGTTAGAACGAGAACAGCCTAAGAATTGTAGAGAGAAAAATCCTACGGAGTATATACGGACCCATAAGGGATGATACCATACAGCAATACCGTAGTAGAACAAATAGGGAGTTAGAAGAACTATATGACCAACTGGACATTGTAACTAAAGCAGAAAGACTGAAATGGGCTGGCCATGTCAGGAGGCAGGAAGATGGAGTTTAGTATGGGAGCAAGCTTCAACCTGTAGAAGACCATTAGGGAGACCACGATAACGATGGAGAGACAACATAGCATCAGATCTTAGAACTATGAACATCACAGATGCACAGGAGCTAATGAAGGACAAAGTCCAATGGAGACGAATCGTTGAGTCAGCCAAGACCCACCCTTTGCTGTACGAGCTACAGAGAGAGAGACAGGAAGAGATTTTTTATGTCTTCTTACTTTATTCTATAAACAAAATTCTGTTTAAATTAAATCATAACTTTTTAGGTTTTGAATTGATTTTGTTGTAGTCGCTTCATCTTGATCGTTACCTTATATTGAGACTGGAAAAAAATCTGTTGGATTTGGTGTTATACAGGATAGAACCAAAAATTATATTTTGCCATAAGTTTAAGAAGACCTAGTGGAAGCACTGAACAATTTGAATTTTAAGTTTAATTTTTCATATGTTTTCTTTTTTGATTAATGCCAATACCATAATTCTAGAGGAAAAAAATTAAAGAAATCTATGTAATTTATCTATATCGTTGAGATCAAAGTATATGATAGTGGGTTCACTGCAACGCAGAACCAAAGAGAACTTCATGATTTTCCCTAATTTTGGGACTGTATTTTTCTCAATGTTGTTGCTGGAAGGTATTTTCCAGGTGGATCTTAGTTCTCCAGATTGACATGAAGTGCTCTAAAAACGACACAGTACCAATATGGATCCTGTATATGTTCAGTGGCCAGTCACGTGGCATTGAGTTGAAGCTTGGTATAAACTTAATTGTAGAAGAGAGAGAATCAACAATAAGTTGCTCCTTGTAAACTATGTCGCTTCTGGTACATTCTTGTTGCTGAATTACACTGATGTTATTTTGTTCGCAGAGTGTACGGATACCTTATGTCAGGCAGAAAGTTATCACTTTGTTCAGTGTGGGAAGGCAGGTAATTGGCCGATATGTAGCTGGATATTGTGCAAGAAACAATAAACTGTTCGTTATTTGTAGAAAATTTTTCGTCTTATATAACCTAACAAAAAATATTTAACCGATTCAATAAACGGATTTGTACGATTTATTCTCATAAAGGTAATTCAAAGGATAATTCTACTCAAAAATATACAAAAATATTGTTCCTTAACAGAATTAAGGCTTAACAATAATAATTATTTAACTGACTTTTTCAATTGCAGAGTTTCCAAACTAATTATCATTTTAAAAGGAATACAAAATATCTTCGGGTTGTTGCATTAAATTAAAATACAATTAAGACTTAAGATTTTCAAGTGGAGTTCTCGGTTTTTCCACTTCTAAAATTCATTTTTTAAAACTTCCATAGGGACGACTTCACATTTTTAGTTTTTATTTTCACTTTTGTGTATTTGAATTTAATTGGCTTGCCGGATAATATTTTATAATAGAAATTTAAGCTTGGAAATTTTCTTTCTTATATTTATATAAAAGCTAAACCAAAGGCTTCAGCTTGTAGAAGATTTTACGGAATACTTGATGCAACAGTTAGGTGCTGTATTTTATTTTAAATGCGGGATTTTCTTAACATTAAAATAATATTTTTTTATTATCTCTGTAAAATATTTTACGTTATATTTTTGTACTTTAATCAGTTTTTTTAAATATTATATATGTGTATATATATATATATATATATTGTACAAATAAGTGCTCAGACTCAGTTTTGGTTGAGACAAAGAAAGAAAAAATTAGATAGAAAGTATAAAAGATGCATTTTAATGGTTAATATACCAGTAGATTTAGTTTAGAATAAGGTAAAATTAGGTTTAGGTATAGCATAAGATGTATTGATAAAAATATTAGAGTAAATAAACATTTATAGTCATAAAAAAAGACAATAAAGTCCAAAATTCTTGGATAAGAAAAAGAATTGAGAATTGTTATATTGTTTAAAAAAAAGATATATTTTTTCTCATAAAAACTAAAGTTAATAGAAAAACTATATAAATGGTATTATATTAGTTAGAGTAAGGTCTAGTATAAACAAATATATAGGTTAAAATGAATAAGAAGAGTGTGGATGCTTTTAAAAAAACTAATAATGAAGAGTCCCATTAAAACAATCACTCGCAAGACACAAAAGTGAGTGAAGTGAAAAGTCTAGTGCTAAATTCAGTGAAAATTACCGTGAATGGTGATAAATAAACACTAATGTATAAAATATTAGAAAAATGCTTTAGTTTTTAAAGGTTATTGAATAAATTATGTACAAATTTAAATCATTTTTATATAAAAGCATATAATGTAAAATAGTTTTAATTAGTTTGTAAGGTAAATTTAAGATTACTTTAAGAAATATTGGCACAAACATATCAAGAAAATTTTGCTGAATAAAATTGTAATAACATTGAAGCAACAATAAACGTTTTAGAGCCTTTATGAATAAAATTTGATAAAAATTGTCATAAATTTTAAAGTGTAGAGTGCTTATTTTTATCAATTTTAATATATAAATAATGTGCCAAAGTAGCTTTTATATATATCAAAATGTCAAGAAAACTCTAAAGTTTAATTATTGCAAGTTTAATTAAGTTCAAAAGTCAAATTTCTGTCAATATATTAAAAAAACATAAAAATTCCAGTCAAAAACTGGTAAAATAAAAAGGCCATCATAAAATTCAATTTTTCAAGATATAAAAATTTATCAAGGTGCCTAGTGTCAAAAATCAGACCAATCAGAAAACAGAAATTTCTTATGTTTTGGCCGACTATAAAAAGCCAAGGCGTAGGAAGTTTCGAACGAGTTGAAATAATCAGTTTGCTGTTAGCACTGCGTTTCTCGAGCTCACGAAATTTGACACAACCTCAATTTTTCATTTGTTAAAAAAAAAACAAAAGTTCTTTCTACGTCACAAGTAAACAAAAGTTAAATATTTGGTTTTAAAAGTGATTATGTGTGATTTTTGTTGTCAAGTATAAAGAAATTAATAATTTTTAAAGCAATCAGTAAAAGTTTATAAGTTTTTTGTTTATTAAATAACTGTACAACTCTCAAACAACAACAAATAAGAGATTATTTTGATTAGAAGATAAGGCAGTAGAAAGATTTAATTTTTAGACACTGAAAACTAGTATCAAAAATTAACCTAACCTTTTTTAAAATAAAATAATAAAATTAATAAATTATAATTTTGTATACTAACCTGATAGAATACAATAACATTTATCATTAGAAATATTAGGTTTGAAACAATATTAACATCTTGCATCACAACACAGTTTTAAAAATTAAAATAATAAAATTAATAAATTATAATTTTGTGAACTAACCTGATAGAATTTATCATAATAAATATTAGGTTTGAAACAATATTAAGATCTTGTATCACAACACAGCACACGATAATTTGTTTAAATTAGTAATTATTTCTCTAAAAATAAATGACGCTTTCCTTGTAAAATAACACTATAGCTATCTAGTAGACAATTACGAAATTAAACGTTGCCGATTTGTGATCCAGGTAGTTAAAAGTTAATGCATGGTAGATCAAATTAACTAAAAAGTAATATTGATTAAAAATAGTCGCGTGAAGGAAATAAGTATTGACCATTAAATTCCATCTGGAAATTAAAACATAATATTGTGCCATATTTATTGTTAAATAAAATTTTTATATTTTGTGTTTACAGGTAGGAACACATCTATATCTATATATAGAAAATTTGAATATTTGAAAATATTTCAAATTGGTAAAGAATAATTATAACTTTATTATAATTATTTTTACCTGGCGCTCAACTACAACAAAAATATAACCATGTATATATATATATATATATATATATATATATATATATATATATATATATATATATATATATATATATATGCACCAGCCGTCACTGGATCTTAAGGAGAAAAGACAACTTTTTCAAATACACAGACTATGAAATTATTTATTTTTAATAATTTCCTACCGCTCTAGGGAATAAATAATTAGACGTTTGTTTTGACTGTTGATGATTTGCAGTCCGCCATTAAGTTTTATAACAATCCTTGGTATTATTAGTTGCTATAACTCACAATTCATTAACAATTTATAGAAAAATTGTCACGTGTCACATCATATTACCGAAAATAATCAAAAAGTTTTATATTTACTTACTCGGTCTCTCTTATTTCGCTTTTTCTCAGGTGCTCTCTGGCGACATGATTAACTGCAAAAGTTTTAATACGAAGAAGTTTCCTCTTCTAGGACATATTTTTATTTATGTAATTTATTATGCCACTCTGACGCAACAGAAGTAATATAAAAGTATTAAAGGGAGCAACAGGACGGAGTGCTGTGGTCATATTTTTGGTCCTTTTAAAGTTGACTAGAAGAGTCATAAAAACGAAGTCGGCAACAGATAACGTTAAAATATTTTTATATACAAGGTGGTATAAACTCGAGTTAATTGATAGTATTATAATTGGTATCAGAGAGATAAATGATGCTCAATTATTTACAAAATTAATTTTTCCTTTGACTGTCTCGGTGTGTGGTGGTCAAGTTACTGGCTTCGTATCATTGAGGTACCGGGTTTGATTCCCAGTTGGATTTGGGTGTTTGTGATGTTAATTATATGCTTTGTAACAGAAAAAAGTGACCAGTTATCGAACAGTATCCCTAATATGGAATACCAGTATTTTTCTAGAACAAACAGATGACGACACAATAAAAAGCCATCTTTTACTTCACTTACTCACTTTAGTATCGCACTCATTTTATCTCATCAATCTGGCGAACGGCATCATTGTCATAGGTGTGTTTTGTTTTCTTGGCGATAAAAAGTTTCTGAAGGTACGTATTTTTCGTTAATTAATTGTAAATAATATTGTGAGTACTATTTAGTAAGTTGAATTTTTGTTGGTCTGAGATTCCGAATATACTATAATTGGGTCCTAACACTTAAACGGTTGAATGTCTCTAGGCTACATTAATTTTTAAAATGCAGTCATCGTACTCAAAAGGAAAATGAAAAGATTGAAATGAAAACAAGACGAGTGAGGCTACAAAAATAATTTGATAAAAAAATGGGTTATTTTAAAGCAGCGAAATATTTTTAACTACCATGGGTAACTTTGTTTCGATTATGCATTAACGGTCACCAGATGAAGCTGCAGCCAACATATCAGGAAAAAAACATTATTGGGCATACATGTTGAAAGTCTTTTAGTAGAACATACTTTAAAGGCGGAGAGTAAATTCTATCGCTTGATGAGAATGGTATTTATGTTGGCAAAGCGTAAGAACAAAAATTTATTCGATGAATCTGGTTTGGACGCGAAAAAATATTTTAAATTATTTTTGAAGCGCCATAAGGATAAACTTTCGGTGAGAAGACCTACTGGCATATTTTTCGCAAGAGCTTCTAGATTCAATAAAGAGAGCGGTAGCAACTTCTTCTGAAAAAGCTATGCGATAAAAATAACTATCCACCGAATCGTGTACATAACGGGGATGAATCAGGTCTGGCTGTTGTACAAAGTAAAATACCTCAAGTTATTGTCCACAAAGGGAAATGGTAAATAGCTTCGTCAATAGCAAGAAGTTCACTAATTACAATAGTTATTTGCATTAATGCCACCGGTCATTTTGTACCATTCTTCATAATTTTAGGTAGGAAAAATACGAGACCTCACCTAATAAGAAGTTGCTTTTCAGGAGATGCACACTCATCAGGATGGATTCAAATGAACATGTTCACTGAATGGTTTAAGTGTTGTATAAAACACAATAACTCAACACAAGAATCAAAAATTCTACTCATTTTGAAAAGCCACTTTTGTCACACACGTAATATAGATATAATAGAATTGCCTAAAGAAAATAACGTAGAAAATGCACCCATACATCCACATACAACCCACAAGTTCTAGCCATTAGAAAAAACTTTCAAGAGTCCTTCAAATAGGCAAGATTGCAGCAAATGAATTCCACGTCAGAAAACGCCATTAAATACAAACTTATTCAGCGATGTAGAATTTATTGCTGCAGAACAAGATGCTGTGAAAGATGCTTGTTTAAATGTTACATCAACAATATCAACACCTACTTCTAATGAAAGTCCATCAGCTACCAATCCCAGATCACCTCAATATTTATCAAGATCTTTAATCTCTCTACTTAATCGTAACAATATGACTCAAATATCTGATCTCTGGCCTTAAATCTGAAACAGAATGACAATCTTTATCTGGACCATTAAACTCCGCATCTGAACATAATAGCTTCACTTCAACTAAAACATATTGCCGAGCTTATATATGAAACAGCACGTGATAATAAACCTTCAACTTCCAAACTTGATTGCAGTAGTCTACGTTTAGTATCACTTTATGACATATATCCATTGCCAATTAAACAAAGAAATATATCCAGTAAGGATAGAAAAGCTGCCGTGGCATCAGAAATAACTTATTAACATTATAAAAATGATCTGATAGAGAAAAGGGAATAGGAAGGAAATAGAGAAAGGAAAGAAACTGACCTACAACAGAATAAGGAAAGAGGCGAAAAGAAGGAAAACTAAGACTAATAATAGTCCTCCAGACTCAGAAGAGGATGAAGGCGAAGTCCAATTTGATGCAGACAGTGTACCTGATACCGTAAGGGGACAGGAAGCTTTTGACTTTGCGGATGCAAAGTGTATATTCTTTAAATAAGTTTTTTTTAAAAAGATACTGAATGAGAAGTGTGAGTTCAATGTCTGGGCATAATCACTATGCGGGTCCAGAGTTTATCACTAGAATTTGAGATTTTTTCAAGTCGGTTAAGTTCTTTCTTATTTTTTACCAGCGTTTACTCTTTTATGACAAAGACTATTTTACGTATTTTCATAAAAGAAAGTTCTGTCATATTCTAGTGTTCTATATTTTGGTATCTATTCCATAAATAACCATTTTGTTATTTTAATTTTTGCATAATTTTAGTAATGTTAATTAATATTAAAAATATAACACTGTTTCTAAGACAAGCGAAAATTGTATATTGAATAAAAATAGTTATTTCTTGTAGCTTTTGGGTTGCTGAATTCGAATCCTCAGAATTGCTCCATGACATCAGATTGTAGAAAAAGCGATTTTGGCCTATATTTGAGGTTATGTTTCTTCGCGACATTTTTTCTCTCAAAAAAACTGTACATAGCATCGTAAAGTATGTTTTACTCTTTCAAGTGCCGTTGAGTTTGTACAAATATCTTTCTTTTTCTTCGAGGTATTCATTTTTGAATATTTCAAATTGTAGGAATTTTTCAAATTTTGGAAATCTTGGATGTTTTACGGTTATCAAACCATCGCTCAATCCAAATTTAGTATTAGTTTTGCAAAATAAATCTGTTTAAACAAATTATTGCAAATTTCATTATTTTTTAAATAAATTCTTCCACATCATTTTACAAAAATAAATACATTTAAAGAAGTCGTTATCGGTATTACAATATATTTTCTTGTAAACAAAAACATAAACAATTAATTTTGCAATTTAAAAAACCCTCAAACAATCATTAGAATATAATTAAGAATGTATATCCAGAATTCACAAAATCAAACTCTACAAATACAAAGTCTACAAATGCATATCGTTGGGGAGTTTATATTTAAATTGCAAAATTTGTTGTTTAATACTTTATTCATAACAAAATATATCATAATAACGATAACGAACGTATTTATTTTTGTAAAATTCAATGAAAGCATTTATTTAAAAAGTAATGAATTTGGCAATAATTTGTTTAAACAAATTTATTTTGAAAAACTAATGATAAATTTGGATTGAACGATGCTTTGATAGCCTTAAAACAGCCATGATTTATCAGAACTATCGCTTATGAGCTTATGGGTTACCAAAGGTGAAGGTTTTCAAAACTTGAAAAATTTATGCAAATTGAAATTTTCAAAACTGAATATCTCGAAGAAAAAGAAAGATATTTGTGCAAACTCGAAGGCAGTTGAAAGAATAAGATTTATGCATTGCATAGTTTTTTAAGAAACAAAAATGTCGCAATGTACTTAACCTCAAATATAGGCCAGAATCGCCTTTTTTACACATTTAAGTGAGGATAATTAAAAAATCTGATTTGATGAAGTAATTATGAAGCCAGATTCGACAACCACAGTTTAGTTAATTTTCAATATTGTCTACATTGTAAGAAAAAAATAAAAAAAAAACTAGTTCATTTTGAATTATTTGATATAAATAATTAAAAAGGAATTAGTTTTAAATTAAAGTTACCAATAATATGTCTTTATATTAAAATATAGCTGTATTTTACTAGAAAAATATATTTCTGTTAACATGTAACGTTCATATCTTAATAACATAAGGTGAACGCTATAATAGAAATAAGAAATGGTTCTGAATCTTCACAACTGTGAAGTGCTTTCTTACTTTTTATAAAAACTCGTGTGTAAACATTTAATGAATTAATATTATTATATAATTAACATTCTGGGGTTTAATACAATAAAAATTGGCATTTTAAATATTCCTTTTTATATGGTAATGTTTTATCTCCATTAGGGGGAATTCTGTCCATTTGTTACATTAAAATCCATAAAAATTTTCAGACTTTTGCGTGAATTAATACAAAAGAGTTGTTTTAAAAGATAATACAACAATTCAAACTTTTTTGTACGGTCGAAATCATAGTCGTTAAAGTGATTAAAATCGTTAAAAATTTTAATTTCAAACATATTCTAAATACACCATTGATATAAGAAGTTATAAAAAAATAATGGAATATAATTGCATATAATAATAATGATTAGTTACTTACGGAAGATTCACGCGGATCTTGTAGTTACTCGTTAAAACCACTGTCAATTAAGTTCTTACCTAAAACAAAAAAATATATATATGTATTTAGAAAATTGGGTATTTATGCAACTATTATGGAACCTGATAATTTCTTGAGGTATATAGATTAGGGTGAATTTAGTATTGCGGAATTCACTAAATATACTAAAAATGCATTATTTAAACATTAATTCATGCTTTCAATTTTTTCTAAGCGGCATTATAACTACACAAATCGTTACGAGTTAGATAAAAGTATCTCTTTCCCTCTCTCTTTTAAACGACATTAAGGGGAATAAGCTACTTTTTTAAATGTATAAGCCGTGTAATTATTTTACTTTTTTCTTAGCCCTTCGGGGCAGTACTACCAACTCTTGGAAAATTTCTCAATTTGTTGGAATTTCTTTAACAAAATTTGAAAATTGGGAAGTATTTTTATTTTTTCAACAAAAATAGGAAATTTTGACTAAAATGTGGTTGTCGGACTTGCATTGTCTTTATTTCTGTATGTTTGTACGACGTTTCGATTAGGTTGTATCTCTAATCAAGTATAAACTTAAGGCTACGACCTTATATAGGGACTGTGTCCACTGAAGCGCGAAGTTTCGCTTCACACCGCAATGATCTGAGGTTACAAGTGGTTGCAAGATATTAGGTATCTCAACACTGCGTCTGCAGAACATTCCATTGTTATTTTGAATGTTAGCTGCTTCTATTAATTTTCTTTTTTTCATATTGGGTGCCATACATAATGCTGCAGCTTCAGACCTTTTTATATGGTATTGTTTTATCCCAGGCGTGTTCTGTAATACCAGATCACGACGTTTCCCCTATTTGTGTATGAGTTTTATACAGTGGGATAAACAACACCATATAAAATTGTCTGAAGCTGCAGCATATATGGAACCCAATATGAAAAAAAGAAAATTTATAGAAGTACCTTACAATAAAAATAATAATGTAATATTCAGTAAACCTTGTGTTGAAATACCTAATCTCTGACAATCAGGGGCCAGGAATAAATGCGTTCAGTATACAAAGAAATCTATTTTCGACGGTGTCTGTATATATATATATATATATATATATATATATATATATATATATATATATATATATACTGAAGTTTTTAATGTCCGCTTTGTCATTTACTGCGTTAGGATTGTTCTTAATAAAAATCATTTCCAGAAACTTTTTTTTTTGTTGATTTGATTCGATTTTAAGAATCTTCGTGTTTTGAAAATTGAAAGTATGTGTTTTTTCATTTTGCTGTTTAGTTAGTGCTGTGGTGTTCTTCTTGTCATATCGGTGTCCATTCAAACGGTTTTGTAAATAGTGAGTGGTCTGCCCTATGTAAACCCCGTTATATTCGTTACAAGGTATTTCATATATTAAGTGTGTCTGTCGACTTTCTGGTAGTTTCCTCTTCATAGAACCAAAAAATTGTCTCAACAAATTCTCACTTTTACTGAGATATTATGTTTTCTGAAATAACTTTGTAACATTTCAGATAACCCCTGTATATATGGTAGACTTAAACATGTATTTTTCTGTTTATCTCTTATTTCTTGTGGATTTCTTTTTTGATAAAATATGTTTCTTTCGTGAATTAAATAATGTTTTAATAAGTTTTGATGGATAACTATTTTTTAAAAGTATTTGTATTGCTTTTTTCATTGCTATGTTCACATATAGAGAGTCACCGAGTCCTATACCACGGTCTGCCAAACCAACCACAACAGATTTTTTTAGGGGCATGGGATGTTGTGAAAAGTAATTTAGGTATCTGCTAGATAGACCAGGTTTGTTTTGTATACCCCTCAGTGTCTATTTGTTTTTATTATGGTGTAGTGCCATGCCAAGAAAGTTTATTTTGTTGTTATTCTCTGTCTTTATTGTAAATTGGAGTTTTTGATGATAAAATTTGAAAATATTTAAAATATATTCATTTTTGTTCTTTGATATGGCAGTAATACAATCGTTCACGTAACGGTAGAAGAATGGTGGTTGAAAATTTACTTTAGTAATAATAATAGATTCAAGTACCTCCAGGACTATTATATATGTATGTGTATATATATATATATATATATATATATATATATATATATATATATATATATATATATCAATGAGTTATCAATGAGAAAGGTACAAACCTTTGCATAGACCAAATAAATAATTTTACTACTAGTTCGCACTTTATATTGAGGAAAGTTACTTTCTTATATATTGTAAAATATATTTATTAGCAGCCTTTTGAAAATTAATTTTAAACTACATCGTTTTTAGTCAAAAACCATTTATTTATTCATTTTAATCCAAGTTTCCCCAATATTAATTTCCTAATCTTCTTAAATCTAGCTTACAAACAAAATAAATCCAACATTTCAAAACGTAAATATAATATAAACTTCGGAAAGACGTCTGGAAATCCTCGATAACAGAAACTGCCAGTACGGACAGGTAGATGATATTTCTGAAATAGCCAGATTGTTTCCAAGTCGGTTTATTTTTGATAATGCAGCCTTTACTTTGGAGATTTTATTTCTTTCCTGTTCTCATTTCAAAGTTTCATTTTGAGCCGGTGTAATCTACGTCGGCAGGTCTTGTAACCTATTGTGAGGAAGTACAACTTTAATGTTTTTATACCATGCCTATTGCCTTTAGATTGCACAAAGTTTGAAATTTATAAAGAAAGAGTTAAGTAAAACAGCTCTTTATACTTGAATATTTACGTGTCTTTCTTTATTTTCTAAAAAAAGGTGAAACTAATACAAGTAATATAATTCCCTTTATACGCAAAATACCCATATTACAAATTTAATATTAAATAAATTTTATATTTATATACGAATAGACAAAGAGATATTTCTTGTGTGACAAAAAACAATTAAACCATACTTTAAAGCGTAGAAATAAAGAAAGAATTATTAAGGCCAAATTTATATAAATTGAGATTAAGAAATCTTTATATGTTTTCAGACTAAAATCAAAATTTAAAAAAAACAATATAGCAATTATTTTAAAAGGCTCTCTCTTTTATAGAAGGATTTTTCTAAAAGGATATATGGATTTGTTTTAATTTAAGAAATGCTTTTTATCCAAGCGCCAGCATTTCCATACGAAGTCAAAAACGTTCTTTGTAAGACAGGTTCAAAAGTCCACGTGTTTTAGTTTATTTGAATTTGTTCAAAGTAGGATATTAGGGAGATGAGCACACAACCAGATTATAATAATTATATAATATTTCCTTGGAAATATCATAGAGTGTAATAAAAAAAGAAATCTTCGAACGTATAATTTAAAGATCAGTTCTGTGAATGCGAATGCATGCGAAGTTGACAAATGATGCATATCTGTTACAACATACTTTAAATTCAAGGTTTATTTACAAATAAAGTACATTAAAAAATGTGACAATGAAAATAAAATTAGCAACAGAATCAATGGATGTGTGCCTGGTTGTCTGTGTAAGTTTTCTAAGGCGATTTTTTCTAAATAAAAAACAGGGGAAGTTTGTACATTTTGAAATGGTATGAACGAAGGTATAAATTAAGTACGTTAAATATCTAACGGTAGCCTTTTAATAGGAAAAAATTTATTGTCAATTTTGTATTTTACGACTTTTTCTACTCGGTACGCGAAATTGAGAAATTCGAGGCGTCAGTTGTGAGCCTGTCATAACGTTGGCGGCAAATATTCATTTATTTTGGTTTTATTTTTAAGGTCGGTGGTAAAAGTTGCTACAAAATATATGTGAGAAGGATAGAAAACGCGGTAACCGTACGTATAAAAAGTTTTATTTTCAAAAGATTTGACATAATGTCTAAAACTAATCAAAACAATTATCTGCACAGTCACCTCGTTGACAAATTTATGAGATATGATGTAAACTTTACGTAAAATAAAAAAACCTAATGTTACGAGCTAGTAAATGTATTTATTAAATCAAAATGTTACATTTCAACAGTTATAATTTTTAAAGAAGCAATAAACCATAGGTTCATCCAAAAGATTAATTTATGATATATAGTAATTATTATATCTGTAGGTAATTACTTTTTAACCGAACCCTAAATTAAGTGCGGATTCAAAAAATTTTTCGTAGAGGAAGGGAGTGAGTATATATAAAATCTGCGGTATTTTTTTGCCTATTGAGATAATTTTTCTTTAAAAGGGAGGAGGGCATGGCCTGTGACTGGATTTCTTGAAAGCAAAATATATAAATTAGTTTCTTTATCTAAAAGTTTTAATTTTATTTTAGTGCAATCGAAATTATAATATAGCAAACAAAAATAAGACCCAAACAATCTTGAAACTACAAATGAAATTTAGTCCTTTTCGTCACTGAATAAATACACTATTTCCAGACAAAGCCTGTAGTGAATAAAGTCTCGTTCATTCGTCGAATCGAATATTGTAATTGTAACATAGATCTGTGCGATATATATATATATATATATATATATATATATATATATATATATATATATATATATATATAGGATCAATAAAAACTAAAATTAAATATTTAAAAGTCATTTTTTAACACTCTATTTTTATAATGTTCTTTTGTTTAGCATTAAAAATAAGGATGACTTGGTATAAGGTTATCTATTCCAAAAATTTCCAGTTTTTGTAATATTGACAATTTAACATTTTTGTATTGTAAAAATGTTAAGTACTTTACCTACAGAGACAAACAAATTATTTAAATAAATCACCCCTCCCCCAAAGAGCTGTGAGTTCAGGAAAATTTTGCCTCTTATACTAGGAATGTGTAAGCTGCATCCACTCCCCGCCAACTTGTTTTTTCTTGCGATCGCTGGTGTCTCCTCCTCTGTCGACAACTTCTTGCGCCTGCCATACTGTACTGTTGTGATATCACCGCCCCCCCCCCCCCTTCCCCAAGAGAGAGGCTGGATCCGAGGCTGATGCAATATCTTAAGTTTTAACTTATTATATACCTATATTTTAATTGTAAATAGTTTTTTATAATACATATTTATTATGACAGACTAATCGTTACCGATGAAGTCTACAAAATAGTCGAAACGTCTTATTTATGTGTTTTATGTCAATTAAATGAATCCATAGCATCTTGGAGTATCAATAAATCTCATTCCCAAGAAAACTAAAAATTAAGAATGTGAGATAGTATATGCGTGTGAACACCTATACATATGTAGATATAGAGGTAAATGTTCATATGTATTTATAACTGTTACAGAAAAAATGCGATTGTTTTTTCAACGAAAAGTTCCTTAAATTTCAAGCTTTTAACAGCAACTTTCAAGAACTACAAGTCGTGTAAAGTTCAATTTTCATCAAATCATTAAGATTTTTTAGTTTAAAGGGCCCAGGAACATGGTTCTCGCACTCAAATGCCAACTTCTAGCAGTGTTATCTCAATAAATTTCCATCCTAGGGAAATGATAAAAACAAAATATTCAGGAAAGAAAGACTTATTTTTTGCAACCTAGCATTTTTTACGTATCTTCTTCAGTTTTAGAATTATTTCATTTTTTTTTTAAATCCAAATCAATATCCAAAAATTAGTCCTTAACAACTTAAACTTATAGAAAACATTTAAATAAAGTAAATTTTAAAAAGATTAGTTTCAATTTTAAACCTTGTGGTAAAGTCTTTCGTTTTAGTATTTTTTCCGATTCTAAACATCTTAATTGGCACAATCTTACACAGTTTAACTTTGGACAGAATAACTCGTGAAATAGTGTACATTAACACAGAACAGAGTCAGTCCAAGCCATAGGTAAAAATAGTGATATAAATTCCAAGATGGATGAGACCTACCCAGAGATGAGGGGAAAGGTAAGAACAAACCCTACATAAAATGTAACAGCAAAAAATAGGATGGTGCTAAGAGGGGTGAGGTCAAAGGTGGCTAAAACAGCTAAAACAACTTTTCTTTGAGTAACCATTTTGACTTCTACAATGGTCCAATCTCTTCGTAAAGGCCTAAAATTTCATATCTTGTTAGGGGCAAATGAAAAAATTAATTTTCAACACCTTAAATATCGCTTTAAAAAAGGGGGTGTTTTTTTTCTATATAGAAACAGAGCTTTCTCCCGCGCGAGATAATTGGACTCGCAGCTTCAAAATAAGAGCGCTCGGAAAAATTCGCCGTATTTCAGCAACGAATGGACCAATTTCGGTGTTTTTTTTTAATCTAGGGTAGCTCGAAAAATTATGAATAGAGTGATATTTAAAGGTTGAAAATTCATTGAAATTGAAAATTTTAATTTAGACCTTCACGAAGAGATCGAGTCTTTTGGAGGTCAAAATATTCACCCAAAAATGGTTATAGCATTCAATACTTTGCGTCTTGGAATAAACAATTAGCAATATCTCAGCATCAAATTATTTGATTTACTATTATAAAATATCATTTTGTTCGAAATGACGAAGGCTTATCTTTAAAATCAAAAAAGTGCTAAAAAAGTTAATTTTGCAATAAATAATTGATATGCAAAAAATTTCCGATTTTTAAGGGTTTTTTGGCATTTCTGCAATCACAAATTGACGATCGCAGATTGTAGGTTTTTAAAATCTCTACAACTTTTGTGTGAAGCTTTTTTTTCCAAAATGTGTCCCTTGGCTTGTAGGTTCACAAAACCTGTTTTAGCCAACTTTGCCCCCCCCCCCCATTTGGCCCTAACCTATTTTTTGCCATTACATTTTATGCAGAGTTTGTTTATACATTGCTTCCGACACTCCTGGATAGGTCTCATCCAACTCGGAACTTACGTCAAAAACAGCACCAATTTTTACCTATGGCTTGGACTGAATATGATTGGTGCTGGAATGTGATTTCGAGGATATGTCTATACAATATTCTGATCTTCCTACTTTCCAGAAGTTTGATCCCTTTTTTGAAAGTGAATTAAAATGCTAAACGCAAACTGACTTGATATTAATCCATTTATTCAATTGTGTCGAAAATAATGAGACGGACTGAACAAACCTACCAACTTTTTCCGATTTTTGTTTAATTCAGCAGAAAAGTTTTTTACATTGGTTTCGTGCGGAGTTTTTCCATGTTTTTGATTTTTTTCTAACATCTTTTAAAGGCTTAGAATGAATATAAAAACGACAGTTACTTTACTTGACGAAGTTTGACTGGAGAATGTGGAATTAAATTTTTTAATAACAATCCATTTCAAAATTCTAAAAATGTCTTCTAAATTACTTATGTGGTGTAGTTGGGGAAAGAAATCCAAAAATAATACTTTTTTAAGGTTTATTTTCATTTTCTGTATTTACAATTTTACTGAAACGGTAGTGTATATTACATTTTGCTCAAAAGGATGCTTTTTTACCACTTTTTGATAAAAAAAAAATTCCAAAAAATAATAAATTTAGTAGCTGTAAACATAAAAGACTCAAAATAATTGAAAATGAGGACCATCATACAAGAAAAATTTAGCTTATTTACCGAACCGCACAACCTTCCGGTAAAGTGATTTCTTTTGCATCCAATTAAAATTCCTGCTTTCCAGAGACTCCGTAGATAATTCCAGGTTTCCGGTTTATATGGAGGGCCCTTATCCAGACGGATCGGAGGCTTTGAGTTAGGCAATCGAGTCGCTTGAACATCAACTAGTTGCTCTATCGATTACCCTTGTTTCTATAAGATAAACACGCCTTGCTTCGCTCTAGAAACACTATTTTACACCGATTTAATTTCCGCAGGCGGTCTATGCTATAAGTAATTATTCGATTAGTTGTTTAGTTGCTCGAAACTTTGGTTAGCTTCTTACGTCGTTTAAATTTGTGGGGTATTAAATATTTTTAATAGCGTTAGGAATTATATCCATCTATACAAGGTATAGGTGGTCTTAATTTTGCCAAAAGGAAAACTACGCAAACGATGCTTCTTGAGTAAATTTTGAGCAAACATCATCACTGATTGGATGCTTTGAATCGTGTACTACATTATCTTAATCGAAAAACGTTACAAAGGAAAGTGGAGCCAGAATATTCTGAACTCTTATACAGAAAACCAGTGGCGATTCGTGACGGTTTAGACACACATATAAAATTTTATATTATATACGGACAAGAACAGCTGTTTCGTTTTTCGACTAAGTTGGATGTTTGTCAGGGACAAACAAAAAACTACTCGATCAATCGTTGCCAGATTTTTACCCATGTTTCTTGACATAAATGAGGGGGTTTATAGATAAATTTCATTTGGATAAAACATTAACTACAATAAAAAAAATATGAAGTTAAAAAGATAATACTTCAATGCGTATTATTCACCGTTGTGCATATGCAATATGTAGATGCGAATTTAATACCGTTAGAAAATGAGTTGACTACATTATTCTCTCCAGTGAAGCTGACGCGAGGGATGCTAGTAGAATCTAAAGATATTTCCAAAAATGAAAAAATCTTTATGAATGTAGAACAACGTCGATTATAAACAAGTCTCGTTTTGCTTCAAAAACAGTATTTAACATCGTCTTGCTATCAAAAGGCATTACTGACTTCAATTAATTTTTCAATTAGTTTTTTAGAACTTATTTTTTAATATTGTGATTTTCCATACTATTTTAGCTTTTTACTATTATAGCTATTCACGATGCTATCAAATTAATCTAAAATATAAAATTATGGTCAGTTTTATAAAGAAATTGCTGAGCTAGATTTGTAAATAAAACTTCCTTTTCTATTCCTAAACATTAATTGGATCCATTTTTAATTGAAACCCCATATAAGAGATGCTTCTTGACATTTTGAGTCTATATAAAGGATTCTTATTAAGAAAAATCGGAAGGTTTTGAATTAGATAATTGAGTTACTTGAACATCAATTAGCTGCTCAATCGATTACCCTCGTTTCTATAAGATAAACACGGATTCGGTCTAGAAACAATATTTTACAACGCTTTAATTTCTTGAGGCGGTTCCTGCTATAAGTAGATATTCGATTAGTTATTTAGTTGTTCGAAACTTTTGGTTAGTTTCTTACTTTGTTTAAATTTGCGGCATTCACAGAACTTTTCAATATTATAGCAGCGATATATATTTATATGAAGTGCTTTTGAAGCAACCAAATATAATAAATTGCCTTTAGTTTCTCAAGATGTTTATTAAGCAAAGCGTGGTATTTGAGCGATTATAGTGTCTGTCATAATTTATATTAGATATGTCAACAAATAAACGCTTATATAGTGATATTAAGGATAAGAACCTTGCGATATAGCCTTGAAATATTTAGGAGAAATAGTTGTATCCCGAAAACAAATAAAGTTCTCCATTTTTGCCGGTTCAATAATAAATAAATGATTTTTGAGCTTTTATGCTAAGATAGGAAAGAAGAAAAAAGACGACTCAGAACATATAGGATTATGGCCTCGGCGAGAGAAACGCAAGAGGTGAGATGTTGCTCGACTATCTGAAAAGTGAAAATCTGTACTGCCTCAATACTTTTTACAAGAAACCCCCTCAGCGAAAATGGAAGTGGAAAAGCCCGGACAATAAAACTAAAAATGAAATAGATTTCGTGATCTGCAACAAGAAAGAAATATTCGTAGACGTCTCAGTCTTAAACACGTTTAATACCGGCAGTGATCATAGACTGGTTAGGGCAAGACTCCTCATAAACCTCAAACAGGAAAGATATAAGCTGATGCGTTCACACTCAACTCCCACAGCTAAAGAACTATACACACGACAAAGCGAATACCAATACGAAATAGCGAAAAGTTTGAAATCGACTAATACTCTGGAACAACATAACATCAATGAAATGATAGATAAAATCCAAACTACTATAAAAACATCAATGAAAAAAGTATGTGGAAGATTAAGGAAAACTACAGACAAGAAACTTAGTGCAAATACATTACAGATGACGGAAAGACGAAGGTTAACTAAGAGAGACACAGAGGATTTTAAACAACTGAATAAAAATATCAAGAAAGAAGTAAAGAAAGACATTAGAACGTTCAAAACAAAATTAATACACGAAACAATAGAAAGAAACGCAAATATGAAAGTTTTAAGGTCAGGTCTATCAAGAAGACGAACCAAAATAACAAAATTAAAGAACAGAGAAGCGGTGACAGTAACACATGTAGATGATATCATAAAGGCTGTGGAAGCATTCTATGCGGACTTATACTCCTCGATCAATACGGATCCAGATCCAACCAAAACAGTAAAACAAATAAGAAATGTACGATCAGAAGATTTGTCGGAGATATCGTTAGATGAAATAAAAAGAGCACCAAAAAAGATGAAGGATGGAAAATGCCCAGGCGAGGATCAAATTACAATTGAGATGTTAAAGATGGGCCGAGACAGTCTTAAAAAAGCGATACAAACACTGATGAATAAATGCTTATACGAAGGTAGAGTACCAGAACAATGGTATAACGCACAAGTCGTACTACTCTTCAAAAAAAGGGACACAACAAATATAGAAAATTACCGTCCTATCAGTTTATTAAACCACCTATATAAACTATTCACCCGAATATTGACAAATCGCCTGACTGAAAAGCTTGACTATTACCAGCCTGTGGAGCAAGCCGGCTTTCGACGTGGATTTAGTACGATAGATCATATCCAAGCCCTACGCACAGACCTAGAAAAAATCGAGGAATATAACATTGCCTTTGACTCTATAGAAACATGGGCGATCTTGAAATCACTTAATAATGCTAGAATTGACTCCAGGTATACCACTATCATACAGAACATATATAAAAACGCAACTATACAGGTTAAAATCGACGAAGACACAAAAACCGAAAAAATAAATGTTATGAGAGGTGTGCGTCAGGGAGACGTCATCTCTCCGAAACTATTTACGCTAGCTTTGGAGGATGTCTTTAAAAAACTAAATTGGGATGAGAAAGGTTTGAGAGTCGACGGTTCTTATTTTAGTCATCTTCGTTTCGCCGACGATGTTGTTGTCATGTCTGGCAACCCAGAAGAGCTAAAACAAATGCTTCAAGATTTCAATGAAGAGGCGAGAAAAGTGGACTTAATATGAACTTGGGGAAAACTAAGTTAATGAGCCCTGACGCAAATGTACAAATAGAGATTCAGAATGAAATCATAGAGAATGTCCAAGAGTACATCTATTTAGGTCACGTTTTGAAACTGGGCAAAGAAAATCAAACGGCGGAAATAACAAGGAGAATAGGGCTGGCATGGGCTGCCTTTGGAAAGTTGCAGTACGTATTAAGAGATAGAAACACATCAATCAACCTTAAACGGAAAGTGAATAACACGTGTGTCTTACCTGTTGCTACTTACAGCATGGAAACGATAACACTAACCAAACAAAACGCAAATAGGCTCCGAGTCACTCAACGCTCTATGGAGAGAAAAATGTTAGGAATCTCGTTACGGGATAAAATACGAAATCAAGTAATAAGATCAAGAACCAAAGTAGTTGACGTCATTGAACGCATATCACGACTAAAGTGGCAGTGGGCGGGGCACATAGCTAGACAACAGCCCGATAGGTGGACGAGTAAATTACTGCAATGGCGACCGCGAGAAACGAACCGAAATCGTGGCAGGCCACAACGCCGATGGGTAGATGATATAAGACAGTTTGCTCGAAAAGACTGGCTCCAGAAGGCGAGAGACAGATCCCAGTGGAGGACCATCGGAGAGGCTTATGTCCAGGAGTGGACGTCAATGGGCTGAGAAAGAAGAAGAAGAAGAAGTGAATCCGGCTGATAATCTTTATAATTGATTGAAATATCTAGTAGTATTTTAATATATTGTCGATTTTGAGTGAAAAAAAGGAAAAATACTTTATGAAAATAATTTATTTTATTTTTAAATTAAAATATAGTTTCAAATAAAAATCCCACCAACAAAATATTTTTGCGAAGATGTCAATAGAAATATTAAAAAGTAGATTTTACTTAAAACTTATTCTATACCTAGTTTTGCCTTAGATGGTGGTGGAAGACTGTAATTTAAGCAAATTAGCAACCCAATAACATGTTTACATGTACATTGTAAGTTTGGTAGGCATTAAATTTACCTTGAGCTTATATTCCTTTATTGGCGAGGTAATAAATAACTGTTCTTTGAACTCGTCAAAAATTTCGGGGTTGTTATCAAAAACTTCGTATTTGTTAGCTCCGACACCTGGCATTGGATAAAAGAGAGATACGTTTTTATTACTGCAAAGTGTATCTACTATCTCATTCGGCAGTATAGTCCAATTTTATGAGTTTTTCCACTTTTCAACACATTTTGGGAGATCTTGCAATGACATTTTCGTCTCAATTTCAATATATTTACTAACTTCTTTATTAATTATTTCTTTGGTCAGTACCATAAATCGAGAGAACAATAAACATTCATTGAAAGCTGTTGCTGTCATTGACGACTTTGTTGAAAACATCCAGAATATTATTTGCTGAAGGCAACATTGGAGCTGCACCTTGATACCAATTCTGATTCTGCACTAGCCACTGTTATTTGAAATATGCTATGAACTTACTGTGTTCATAATATTTTTGTAAAAAAAGTTCAGACGCTGTATTGAAAATATCTCCATTTGTTATGGAATCTCGAAAATCTACATTTTCAAACATGTGTTTTTGGAAAGATTCAATTCTTTAGTAAAAGTATTTTGAAAGCTTTTTATGCCGTCTGCACCCAAAATCATTGTCTTGAAACGATCTGAGAAGAGGGACTAAATTTTGTCTTTGATGCTTTTGAATATCAGTTGAAACTTCTCTTTTTGCTTCGTTGTAGAAACAATCATACATAAAGAATGGAATTTTCGTTGTTTATCTGTGGTCTTTACAATCTGGATACGAATATTTATTTAATTTACCGTTCGGATAAATGCTGTGTCAATTAATTACGAATTGCCGAACGTAGCAAGTTAGACAGTTAAAGAACCGCTTAAATAATTCTCTAAAAATACCACCTAGAGCCAAATAATTGTTAATATGGCACTATGTACTTGTGTTTTACTTATAAACAAAATATTTTTGAAAAATATATGAAGCAAAAAACTCATTGACCGCATAATACACAATATTACACTCATACATAACAAACAGGTTCCTCTGTTAATTAAACACTACGTCACTGCAAATGGTATTTAATATTAAAATATTGACTATCGTTATTGTCTCGCTACGCATATGATACGCTACTAGATTTCCACTAAGAGCTTTTTTAATTACAATACTGTTAATTAAACCTTAGTAAACACAATAAAACTCGAGTGGGCTGATAATATAATAGAGAAATCTGTTTGCGATGTTTTTAATAACTAGCAGATTATAAAAATTAATTAAGGCTTTTCTTTTTACATTGTTATCATTTTTGTTATTAAATTTATATAAAAGACAAGGAATATATTACAGTTTACTGTTTTATTGGTCATTTCTTGCTATATACAATATAGATTATGACAAGTAAATTAAATACTATTAATTTTTTAAAATAAAACAACGTAACACTATGTCCCAGTTTTATAAAACAATAACATATATATATATATATATATATATATATATATATATATATATATTTATTTATTTATTTATTTATTTATTTATTTATTTATTTATTTATTTATTTATTTATTTATTTATTTTCTTGATTCTTGAACCATAGATGACATAATCTAACAGTATTTAAATTTTTAAAAATATTTAATCTTACCGGTACACACCTTGACATTTTGTTATTCTATCACTAAATAAAATTTAATCTTTTCAACGTCTACTGAGGATACATGGAATGCAAATGTGTTTTATTTTTTTTTATATTTTTTATATTTTACAATGCACAAAAAAACAAATAAAGTATACGTTTAGTTTTATGTTTAAGAGGATATTCAATTTTTGATTTTTATTTGACAGGATCGAATACTTAATATTCTTGTTTAAATTAGGCTTGTGTAAATGTGGCTCAAATTTCCCATATCTGTTCTGTCATTAACAGTGTTTTTATCTTTTTTAATTTCAATCATTTCCTTTATCTGTAATTTTTGGTAATTCACATCTTTGTTTTTTATTTTGGTACTGTTATAATCAAAAGTATGTTTTTCGTCCTGTGTGTGTTTGTTTAACGCTGTTGAGGCGTTTTTCGTATATTTATGACCATTTAATCTGTTCTTCAGCAATTGGCTCGTCATGCCTATATATTTTTTGGGACAATTTGTGCAAAGGATCGAATATATTACATTTGATTTATTCATGAGAGGAGGAGTTTTACTTTTTAAATTTGTGAACAATGTATTTAATTTATTATGTGACTTGTGGCATACGATAATATCGTGTTTTTTTTTAAATGTATTTTATTTTTTCTGATAGCTCACCAGTGTAAAGTAATGATACATATTTTTGCTGTTTGTGTTCTATGTTTTTTGTTTTTACGTTATTATAAAACTTATATGTTCGTTTATCAATTATTTTGGTGATAGTATTTTCGTTGAAATTCTTATTTATTAGTGTCTTTTTTACTTTTTGCAGTATTATAACACTATTTTTTTTTGAGTTTTTGAATGATTAGAGAAACAGTTTAGATATCTACCTGACCAAGTTGGTTTGGTGTACCATTCAGTTAAAATTTTATTTTTTCTGCGTACAAGTGTCATATCTAGAAAATTAATTTTATTATTATTTTCTGTTTGGGACGTGAACTGTAATTTTTCGTTGAAACTGTTAAACTCTTGGATAATTTCATTTATTCTATTTTGTGGTACGGCTGCTATGCAATCATCGACAAAACGTTTGAAAAATATTATATTCAAATTTAATTTTTCTAAAACTTTTTCCTCTAAATATTCCATTACTAACTGAGCAATGGTAGATGAAATTGGTTATCCCATGGCACATCCATCGAGTTGTTTGTAAAAGATATTTTCGTACTGAAAGTAATTTGTATTTAGAACGAGGTCAACAGCATCCATAAAATTATTTTTTGATAGCGATGTATGTTTTTTAAAATTTCCTATTTTTCTGCTAAAACAGTGTGGACAAGTTGATTTGGTATGTTTGTATACAAAGATATAACATCTAGCGAAATGAGTCTGTAATTTTCAGGTAGGTTAATTGTATAAATAAATTTGTTAAAGGCGAATGAATCTTTAATAAAAAAATCGTTTTTTCCTGTAATATTTGAAATGCAATTGGATAAGAATTTTGATGAACTATAGAATGGCGACTGTATACAAGAAACAATCGGTCTTAGTGGTATATTTTGTTTATGTAATTTTGGTAGGCCGTATATTTTTGGTGGAATGGCATTGTGAATGGTTAGCCTTTTTGCATCTCTTTCAGTTAGCTCTTTTACATTGAGTAATTTTTTTATGAAGGTATTATTTTTCTTTTGATATAAGTTCGTTGGATCACTCTTAATATTTTTATATGTATTTTCGTCCTTTAGTAAGTTGTTTATTTTTGTCTCGTAATCTGCCTTTTTCATAACTACTGTTTTATTGCTTTTATCAGGCCTTAGAACAATGATTTGAGGATTGTCTTTAATAAATTTTTTTGTTCGATTTAATTTCTTTTTTAAATTTTTTTGGAGGCTGTTACTTTTTATTGTTTGGTGTCTTATTTTGATTTTATGACTAGTTAAAACATTAGTTATTTCAGCTCTAATTGTGTCCTTCTTGTCATCTGACTCATTGCTAATAATAGATTCAATTGAGGCTATATATTCGGTTATTGGGATATCTTTTTCTTTTGTAACATCTAATGAGAAATTTGGACCATATGATAAAACTTCATTAACTTCAGACGGTATAGGGGTATCAGATATATTTTGGATCCATTTGGACCTGTCGTTGTTTGTTTCCTTAGAGATCTCACGCTTATTAAAAGATTGGTTTAATTTTTTTTGGTGTCTTTTTTTAATTTTTCTATGCAATTTCACAAACTTTTTATTTTCTAACGATAAGAATCTATCTAATATATTATTTGTTAATATTATATATATATATATATATATATATATATATATATATATATATATATATATATATATATATATATATATTCCAAACTAGGGTTATTGGGAATGCAGTCTATTTAAATTTGTAGGCCTTGCTAAGGAAAAAACAGTATAAACCTAACCTATAATTAAGTAAGGTTACACGCCTCCAAGAGAAAATACTCTTTAATTACTATATTTTTATTAAAATAGTACTAGGTACTTGCCTCACAATGATATTTGCGTTTAAACTAAATACCGTTAAGCGTTAATCTTATTTCCCGACTTTTTTACAATTTATAAGACAAATTTTTTTTAGTACATAGTGTTTAACTTAATTCATCAAATTTATTTTTTCAAAACGAAATTATAAAAATGTAAAAATTTGTCCAAGTGTGTATATATTTTATTTTCAAAAAGCACCAACATGTTACAAGAATTTATCATCCAGAAGAAAAAACGTGGACATAGGCATCCTTAATAATGAAAATGGTGGTTTTAAAATTTAACGAGAAATAAAACACCCTGGAGGCATGTCAAAATAATTTTATTTATGATAAAACGTCGTGTGGTAAGCTCAAATGACCATTTGAGAAAACACGTGCGAGGAACCGGTGATAAATGTCCAGTCTCCTAAAATTCCCGAGCGGCCTGAACTGCACTCATTTAAATTTTATCAGTTTAGTTATATCTCCTAAATTGTATCTATAACTTTATCCATCAATTCAGAAAAAGAAATGTTTTTAGGGAGTCAAATAAAATACGACATGAACTGAGTCTATAAATAAATTTGGAAATTTTCTATTTATTGGTAATTTAATTGTCCATAAATTATTCTATCTAATGGGCCTCAGTCATCCATCTTTAGACATAGGCCTCCCTTTGTTTTCTCCATTGTTCTCTATCTTGAGCAGTCTGTACCCATCTTTGTCCGGCTTGCTTTTTTAAGTCGTCTGTCCATCTCATTTGCGGTCTTCCTCTTCTTCGTTTGTGTTGCCATGGTCTCTATTCCAGGATTATTTTGTTCCATCTTTTGTCTTTCTGTCTTAAAGTATGACCGGCGAATTTCCATTTAAGCTTGGATACTTGTGTCAAGACATCGCTTACTTTTGTTTTATCTCGTATCCGTGTGTTTTTTTACCTATAAGTCTGTTACCTAGCGTTTATCTCTCCGTTGATCTTTGTGTTTTGGCAACTCTATCTATATTCTCTTTGGTAAATGTCCACGTTTGGGATCCATATGTTAAGACAGGTAGTATGCATTGATTGAACACTCTCGTTCTTAAATACTGCGGATATTTCTTGTTTTTTAGGATGTATAAAAGTTTATCAAATGATATCAGGATAGTCTGACTCTTCTTTTTATTTCTTCAGTTTGATTGTCTTTATTTAGTTTTGTTATTTGACCTAGATAAGTATACGCCGACACTTCCTCCAATTTCCTTTGTGCGACCGTTAAAACCATTTCTTCAGTTTATTTGTCATTACTTTCGTTTTGTCATCCCTCATTCAGCCCTTTACGCCCACTGCTGGACATAGGCCTCCCTTATTCTGGTCCATTGTGCTCTATCTTGAGCGATTTGCATCCAATTTGTTGCAATTCTATTGAGATCGTCAGTCCAACGAGTAGGAGATCTTCCTCTACTTCTTTTGTCTAATCTCGGCCTCCACTCGAGTAATCTCTTCGTCCACCTTCCATCACTGATTCGGGCGACATGTCCGGCCCAGTTCTATTTGAGTGTGGCAATTCGGAAAATTACATCTGTAACTCCTGTCTTTCGTCTCAGGTCTTCATCTCTAACTCGGTTACGCAGCGATATACGTATTTTTCTCTGACCTATTTGCAGCGTTTTAGAAGTTGCTGTTGTCAATGTCAAAGTTTCGGCACCGTAGGTCATAACCGGTAACACACATTGGTCAAATGCTTTACGTTTTAAAGAAATTGGTATATCGCTTTTAAGGATGTCTTTAAGTTTTCCATAGGCTGCCCATGCGAGATTTACTCTCCTCCGTAGCTCGCATGTTTGATGAGATAATCAAACATGCGTTTTGTCATACTTCATTTTTAATCATATTTTTGATTCTTCGTTATCTAGTTCTTCAATTATTTTTTGCAATTCATCTTTCTTATCTGTTATCAAGGCTATATCATCCGCGTATCTTAGATGATTCAATAGCTTTCCGTTTATATTGATCCCATAATTGTCCCATTGTAATTTTTTAAAGACATTCTATAGAGCTTGGTTGAATAGTTTCGGTGACATTGTATCTCCTTATCTGACTCCTCGTCCTATTTTTATTGGTCGAATGCTGTGTTCTTCCGTTATTTTGATAGTAATCTTTGCATTGTTATATATGTTTGTTATTAAATCTGTGTATCTAGGGTCGATCTTGTTATTTGCAACGAGTTCTTATCTCCCCAATGTTCAACGCTGTCAAAGGCCTTTTCAAAATCTATGAATGCTATATATAGAGGAATCTGATATTCGTTGGCCTTTTCAATTAGGATTTTTACTGTCAGTAGGTGGTCGCATGGGCTGAAGTCCTTCTTAAATCCAGCCTGTTCTCGTATCTGGTAGCCATAGAATTTGGGGGTCAGTCTATTTGTTAGTGTTTTAGTTAGCAGTTTATATATGATATTAAGTAGCGATATAATATCTGTAGTTTTTCAAATTCTTTCGATCTCCTTTTTTTAAATAGTAAAAGGGTCATTGCTTCCTTCCAACTGGTTGGTATGTGTTTTGTATTAAGTATTTTGGTCAGAAGGATGTACAAAACGTTTCTTGTTATTTTTCCACTACTCTTCACCATTTTTGCTGTGATTCCATCTTTATCTGGCGATTTGTTATTTATCATTTCTTTCAGGGCCTTTTTTAATTTCATTCTTACTAATTTCGGGTTGAATATACAGAAGAAATAAGATTTTTATTTTGCATTTATAATTATTCATATCGACTTGATTAATCTATAAAAGAGTAGGTATTGACGACTAAGTGGATTGATTATATGAGAGAAATATTTTTTTTAGAAAGTAACAAGCACAGAAAAGATGGTATTGTGTCTTTTTGGGAGTTTAGAGAAATACTGGATAATATGGAAATATAATTTACGTGCATTAAGAATAAATTTGGGTTCGGTACGTCAGTTAAAAGTATATCATTCAGTATTTAATTTTCTTATTTAATTAGTGTTCGTTTCATCACAACTTTATAATCATTATTTAATTTCTAATGTTTCTACCTTGTATATGCGCCATGCTCTAAAAATTGCTTTCCTAATTATTGCATTTTCAATGTACACTGCATTTACAGCAAAGTGCATAATATAGTTCAGAGGAAGCAGCATTTTTTCCTCCGCAATGCATTTTTTAAATTGCACCTAGTTTAGAAGCGATGAGATTAAGCTACTGTAGACAAACAACCTACATGCCCAATTTAATTATTCGCTTTTGTTTAATTAGCCACGTTTTGATGTAATTAAATTCCCATTGAGAATGTTTTAGTCAAAGAAGTACCTTTTTTTTTATTCGATGTCGAAAAATGGTAATGTAAAATAAGCGGGCAACCGTACGTTCATCTAAGATAAAATGATGCCGATCGCTGTGAAAAATTGTAAAGATAAATGTAAGATAAAGCAGAGCATGGGCATAGTAACTTAAATTTTAAGACAATATATTTGAAAATTTATAAAAAAGTTACGCACGATGGTGCGAAATGGAGTTGGCGCGTCACTGAAAACAATAAAAATTTTACTAGCAATAAGATGCGTTAAAAAGAAAATAATGTGTTAACAAATTGACCTTTTTTGCACTGTATGGGAAGATAGAGAAGAAAGGAAAAATATCATCTTAAATTTACTATGGTTAATTTGGTTAAGTTTACCTTATTTTTTTTTGCAAATATTCACGTTTTGGGCAACACAAATCATTTCCATTAAGCATTTCTCATATATCCTCAGATAGCAGCATATTATTCATTGCATTTTTCGGTTTTACTATATCCAGAGCCATCCTAATTTCTCTTCCTTGCAATTCTCTTTCCAACTCGATTATTTTATTTATCATTCTATGATTTACCTATGATCTTTCACTAAAAGAAATACAGCCCAAGTTTAATTTTTATATCTAGTTTGATGAATGACTATAATTTTGAGCATGTGCGAGTTTTCAAGTACCTGGGCGCAGTGATAACGGCAAACAATAATATGCAGGAAGAGGTTAAACAGCGCATCACACAAGCAAATAAATGTACATTTGCGATATCACTAGAAAGGCAAAAACCGAAATTTATCGAACAATAATACGACCAGTAGCAATCTACGCCAGTGAAACATGGACCCTGACAGTCCACGATACGGAGCTGCTAAGAAGGTTTGAGAGAAAAATCTTGTGCATAATATATGGCCCATACGGAGACCTTGAAACAGGCCGTCACAGAATGAGAAGCAACATAGAGCTTGCGCAAATATATCAAAGCCCTGACATCATTCAAGAAATAAAGTCCAGAAGACTACGATGGGTAGGTCGTATACAAAGGAGTCAAAACGATCGACTAACAAAACGGATATGGAAGGAAGCACCACAAGGAGAAAGACCACTGGGAAGACCTAGGCTTAGATGGAGAGATAACATCCACAAGGATCTAGCTATCCTTGAAGTTGACCAGCGAGAATCGAGGGAGCTGACACAAGACCGTTCTAGGTGGAGGCAGATAGTCGAGGCAGCCAAGACCCACCCTGGGTTGTAGTGCTACGGAGTCAGTCAGTCATCTAGTTTGATTCATGGGTTATGGAGCTCCACGACACTATACTAGTTTGTAGATATTGTTTTCTTGCCGGGTAGTGAAATGAAATTCTTACATTTATCCATTTTAATACAATTTTTTTCTGATTTTTATTTTAAATAATTTCATAGGTTTGTGATATTTTTGTGGAGGTTATTTGTCACTGTCCACTTGACCTTTAGGCAATTCATATTCTTTTAATCAGTTGCATATTAGGTTGCCGTTTCTATTGTAATCTTTGGAAGGAAGTTTGGATGGGCAACTAATACCGTGTTGCTAATAGCTAGCAGAAAATACATATTTCTTAATTTAGAAATAAAAAAATAAACAATGAATTCCTATTTGATTTAGAGCCGAAAAAGTCGACGATTAATTAGTTAACAAATCTGTTTAAGCCCACTATTTTGAACTGTCATTTCTTCTGTCGAGTTGCTACTCATTTAAATTCCCTTTTAACTCTCTTCTTTATGTTTGAAAAAAAGAAGCTTTACAGCGCAAGTTTGAGGCTTACCTATAAAATTGAGCCATTTTCGCCCCCATTTTGAATTTTTTGTGTTAGAATCGACAAAAGAAGGCTGAAGACTTCCACCCCCTAGTTTTGCAGCTTATTGCTGGATTTTCGGGTTTGAAGTGATAGTCCGGTATTACCTTTAGTATTGTTTAGTTAAAGTTTTTTTTGCCTGCTTGGCTTTTTTTTTGTTGTTACCCAGACAAAACCTGGAAATAGGAATTTTTTGTCAATCCTAAGCACGTTTTAACCAGGAATCAGTTTAGACCTCAGGAAATCGGGGTCCACCCTACAGGCATCCAACTTCAGGGTATTCGTTACTGCTATCCACCCTCAAGGTATCTGTTGCTGCTATCCACCCAACAGATCAGGTATTCACTCGACGGCTTCGATATTCTTGTGGTGCAACCTACAGGCAACCACACCTACAAATATCAGCTTTTCCACAGTTACGCTCCAGTTGAATTTTTTGATTGAAGAGTTCTTATTTTAACTATTTAAATTTTAATTAAAGATTTTTTATTATAACTAATTAGTACGAATATTATTTGACCCACATGCTGCTTGCATTTGGTATTTCTTTTGTTTTAAATTAAGAGCAAAGTTGATTCCAAACAACATCGTGGTTTCTACATTCTACCTTGGCTCTAATGCAGTGGCGCCCTTAATTACACATCTCTACTCTCCGGCATAGGGGGGTTAGCCTGGCATTTTTGCTCGCTGGTGCTGCCACTAGCCTTCAGCTCTAGTCTAGTTAAATTATCTCTTATCTTCCGCCTCTTTGCGAGGTCTCGCGCCTTTTAAAACCAGTGTAGCAAACTTATTCTAGGTATGTCTACTGCCTTATTTTAAGTTTTATCTAGATGAATAATGTATAAAGAGAAATATGAGAATCAAAATGCAGGAGAGTACATGGATTACTATAAAATCCAATTTCAGTCGTTAAAATTCGATAAGTAGTTTGGTTAGCATATTAATACATGGTGCTAAAGTAATCTGAAGGTGTAGTCTTAAAGTTTTCTTTGGATGAATACATAATCTGTGGTCTCAAGTCATTCTGATAGTAATTCGTCATTTAACAGTTGCTTAAATAGAAGTGTGTCGAGTAACAGTGAAAAATGGATAAATTTAGAATTCGTGGTGTAATTCAATTTTTTTTTCTGAAAGCGAAAATAAGGAAGAAAATTCATGAGAAGATTTTATCTACGTAAGGTCACGCATGTCATTCTTATGCCACTGTTTTACTTGGAGTAAATCAATTTAAGTCTGGAAGACAAACATCGAAGATACATTACGTCGTGGAGTTGCGAAATGAGCTGTGACACCGGAAATAATCGATAAAGTTCATGATTTGGTTTTAGTGGATTGACAAAGTGAAAGTACTCGAATTAGCAAAGACCATCGTCATCTCAACTGAACAGATTCGTTTTGCATCATGAACTGTACATGAAAAATCTTTGCCTAAGGTAGGCGCCGATTTACTCACTCCTGAGCAAAAGCAAACTCAGATGGAAGAATCCAGTTGAAATTTTGCGTCGTTTTGTGACAATGGATGAAATCAGGATACACTAAAATATCCCGAAAATCAAACAGCAGTCAAGATAAAGATTCTCACATAATAAATTAGCTCCGAAAAAAGGAAAATGTCTTTCATCCGCTGGAAAAGTGGTGGCGTCAGTTTTCGGGGACACTATGACACATTTAAGCCGTGTCGGTGGATAAAAATTGCCTAAACTACTCTTTAAACTGCTTCAGCATCCTGCCTATTCACCAGATGTTACCCTCTCGTACGAAAATTTGTAATAATACATTTTTATATATTTTTTTCATTTGTCTTTTCGATTTTATTTATTCCAAAAATAGACTTGTTGCTACTGTTTGGAAGAATAAAAAATGTTTCGTAACATTCAGTTTTACGGTAAATGTTTTCCCAGTACAAAAATAAGTTTGCATTTTAATTATTCTTTATGCATGCTACTGTTGCAAAACAAAGTCTTCTAATTATTGCACTTTTCTGTATCATACATAGAAACTGCAACATGTTGCTCGGAGAAGGTAAAATGTTTTCTCTACGCAATTAACTTTTTTAAATTGTACCTGCTAGTTTGGAACATATATGATTAAGCTACTTTATAACAAACTCACTACATGCACAATTTAATTATTATACTCGCATGTGCCTAATGGGCTACACGCCGAAGTAATTAAATTGTTCTGCATTATAATGAATTGGGTTAAGTAATTCAAGAGATTTTTTAAATTAGTTTTAGTGTTTCTTTATTATCTTTATGCTGAATAACCTATCGTTGAACCTAAAAAACTCAAAAACCCAAAATTTTATGCATTGACGCTTCTTTTGTCAAATTGGTATTGTAATCGTGAGCAAATCTGAAGAGAAAAAGTAACTAAGTCATGACAAGTATTATAGGTTCTGATTAAAACTTTCATTCGGGTTTTCTTCAACTTTTAGACTATAATTCTTCTATTTGACTGCGCATTCCATGTAGCAGTGACGTCAAACATATTTGACAGCCGATTACACCCGATTTAATTAATTTATTTCATGATTAACGTGATTTTAAGAAACGACAATTGGTTTCAACAAAATGGAGCGTCATAGCATTTTGCTAAACATGTCGGAGACTATCTAGATCAAACGTTTCCTGGACAGTAGATAAGCAGAAGAGGGCTTATTAAATGATCTCATAGATTACCCGATCTAACCCTCTAGATTTCTATATTTGAAGCCATTGAAAGACTGTAGTCTGTAGTATGAAGCCGAGACAGAACGTTGAAAGCAGAATTTCAAATGTAGTGCATCATATTCCTCATTAACATTTGGAAAACGTGATTTTAGAAAGACCTGGACATTGTCACGTGGCTGAAGAAAAACTATAGTGAGAATTTTCGGGTATGCCGTGTGTGGAAAGGTGAAAGCAATATTTTTTTTTTATTAGAATATTAACACAACTCGTACCAGTTGTCGAAAATCATTTGAAAATCAGACATTAAATAAATAATATTTACTAAACGATTAGGGAGTATTATGTTTACTTACAAAACCCCAACATTAAAAACCTTTTTAGGCAAAAAGTGTTTTAAATGTATTCTCTCCCCATATATCACTTTGCATATCCTCGTTGGATGGAACCGTGAATATCGTTTATGCTCGTTGACAGATATGTAAATTAGAACATGGCGAAAAATAAAACCAATTATATTCAAGTAAGTGTATTAAAAAAATAGTTTATATCCCTAAAATAAATATACGTGAATATTATACCAAGCAACTGAATTTTTAATTTGGGTATGGAAAATACAAGGCAAATCTAAATATATATGAATTCGAAATAAAAGACATAGCTACCAAAAAGCAATAAAATTTCCGAATAAAGAAACGTTCAAGTGCAAGTCGAACTTGCACAATCAGTGTTACATACCGTGAATTCCCGTGCCGTGAGATTTTGGTGAAAGGTCTGCAAATTTCCACAAAAAACCAAACGAACGAACGGATGTATCCCCGGATTATTACTGAACATCGACATCAGCAACAGCAATTTTTAGAAGTAATATCAAGAAAGCTTTGTGCACGTACATCATATATATTCAAAATTTATGGACATCGAAATAATTTCACTTAAATTTTTATCTACAACACTGTGTCTTAAACATAACTGATTTTAAAGGACTGAGCAAAATAAAGGGTGTTTTTTATAGAGATATAGAACTTTTAAATGGAATAAAACAAAGATGAATTTTTTAAATTGACATGAAATTTACTTTATTCGAAAGATAGCCTTCTGGCATTATAATTTAAATATGACTTCTGGCATATGACCGCCACGGCTGGCTCGGACGTAGTCTAATCTGAAGGTCCAATTTTCGATCATTTTTTCCAACATTCGTGGCCGTATATTGGCAATAACGCGGCGAATGTTGTCCAAGTCATCAATCGTTTCGGGCTTATCGGCGTAGACTAGCGACTTCACATATCCCCACAGAAAATAGTCTAGCGGCGTTAAGTCGCACGATCTTGGAGGCCAATTCACGGGTCCAAAACGTGAAACTATGCGGTTACCAAACGTTTCCTTCAATAAATCAATTGTGGCACGAGCTGTGTGACATGTTGCGCCGTCTTGTTGAAACCACAGCTCCTGCATATCATGGTTGTTCAATTGATGAACGAAAAAGTCAGTAATCACGGCTTTATAGCGGTCACCATTGACTGTAACTTTCTGACCAGCATCGTTTTTAAAGAAGTACGGACTAATGATTCCACCAGCTCATAAAGCACACCAAACAGTCAGTTTTTCTGGATGAAACGGTGTCTCAATATACACTTGAGGATTATCATCACTCCAAAAACGACAGTTTTGTTTATTGACGTATCCATTCAAACAAAAGTGAGCTTCATCGTTAAACAAAATTCGCTTATCAAAACCGGGATCAACGGCAATCTTGTTTTGGGCCCATTCACCGAATCTACGCCTTGCTAGGTGATCGTGTGGCTTCAATTCTTGCACGAGTTGGATTTTGTAAGCACGCAAACCAAGATCTTTCCGCAAAATCTTCCATAAAGTGAATGAACACATATCCAATTCCTGTGCACGATGGCGGATATACTGATTCGGGTCTTCCTCTAGGCTAAGCTCTACAGCAGCAATGACTTCTTCTGTACGCACTGTACGACGTCTCTGTGGATGCGTATTATCATTTAGAGTAAACGTGGTGCGAAAACGTTCCATAGTTAATCGAATTAATTGCTCTGATGGACAATTATGTTGACCGTAAAATGGACGTAGTGCGCGATACGTATTTTGAACAGAACCATGATTTTCAAAATAAATTTGCACAATTTGGAAGCGTGTTCAGGCGTCATTCTATTCATGTTGAAATGCCAAACCAAACTAAACATAAATCACTTGACAGCTGACAAAATAGCCGCCAGTTAAAAAAGTGTTGCCAACTTAAAATTTTATACCTCTACAAAAAACACTCTTTACTTATGCAAAACATGGACGGTTTATATGAATTTCTCTAATATGACCTTTTGCATAAGGTCCCATGGGCATATTAAAGTTTTAAAAATTAAAGCCCTCCGAAGATCACTGATAATAATGTACAAAAAAATTAAATATATCTTATTCTTACTTTAAATAGAGGGTGTTTCAACAAGAACTGGAATTTTAAATAGATTTAAAAAACCATTGTGTTACTGAATTTTCTAGAAATTTCTTTAAATATATACCGAGCTACTATTGACGTTAAACATGAGGAAATATCAGTCAAAGGGTCACCGCGGTTCCGTTGACGGTATGTTTCTTTTCATGAAAATTCGGAATGTGTTTTGGAATAAAGGACACTAGATTTCCCGACTTAGGTGTTCAATTTTTTTTTTTGAGTTCTTAAATTGTTTCAGGATGGTTCGCATAGATATTGTTTTTTAAAAAACTACAGAAGAAATCCAAAAAAGTTAAATTGAAGTTTTTTGACGGCCAGTTTCGATGACATGACATGAACTTCATTCACACTGTGATTGTTTGTCGAGTGTGGTGTGCCAGGTGACGTCATTCCATGAAAACTACATCAAAGTTGTGGCTAATTCATCTCTTTCTTGCCAAAAAAAGTTTATTAACATTAAGATTTGGGAAGATACCTACGTCATTTTCAAAAAAACATAGTCCGATATTCCCTTCTGTTCCCCAGATCCAATAGCTTTGCGTCTTGGCGAAGTCGTGGGTATCATTACTAATGATCATGAAATGCATCGTCAACTGGCTGTTCTAAGATCCAGCTGGTAAAGTTTCAGTGTTTTTTATGGTTAGTAGGCTGTAATTCTCGCGTTGGTTGGGTCTTGCAAGCATGGATGTGCAAATCGTATGTCAAAATTTGTTGGAGAATGGTGGAGGTCTAATTCCCAGAAGCGATCCCGGATCAAAGTGTTGATTGTTCTGCGAAACTGTTACTCACAGTCGCCAGTTTTCATTTGACTTTTTAAGGCGATGGTAAGATTTCTCTAATCTTTCATTGTTGTTGATTAAACACACATAAATTGTACATAATGATGTGCTTTTGTGGCAACTAACAAAATTTAATAATTATCAGTAATATTGATTTTGTTATTCACGTCCCAAAAGCCAAAAAAACTCGATTATTGCGCAAGTTTTTTTTTTAAAACGGTCGCCATTTTATAAAAATTGTAATATATTATGATATTGTTAGTATTCGTCATACTTAGAAGTATAAAAAAATCAAACTTTTTGCTTGTGTGACATTCTCCAGGAAATCGTGTGACGGAGTGCAGCAATCATTTCATCGTATTTTTTTAAGGCGTCGGAATTTTTAAACAACCATACATGGAGAATTGTAGACGGAGCTTCAAAATGTGATAATATGTAAGAATTAATATTTATATTTTTTGATTTAATTGCAAAAAAAACTCTCAAACATTACCTACAAATCAGGTTTCTAGAGGAGAAAACGTTTTTAAAAGAACAACTGATCTATGGGCATTTATACAGTACTAATACATAAAAATATAATTTAGTGTCCTACACTATAAATAAATATATCATACTTGTTGATTAAGATACACTTATTAAACAAAAACAAATCATGGCATGGAATTCAAACATAAAACCATCACAGGCTGTAAACCTTAGATAAAAAAATATTTAGTTTTCAAAGTACTTGAGTTTAAAAATAATAAATGAGGTTTTGACAACGACGCATAGATTTTGTACTGCCAATTTTTTGTTAGCGGACTTCTATCAAAATAACCCGTATTCCAAAAGTCAGGAGTTGTTGGTGATATTCGCTTCTTCATTAACGAATTTGACCACATCTCCGAGTATTATGTCGACAGTCCGATGGAAAGCAAAAAAAAAAAATGTTTAAGAAAGCATGAGTTTATATAATAAAACTAAAACATTAAGTGAATTTTTATTCCAAAATCTGTTATAAGGGAAGAAAAAACATCATATCATTCTTGAAAATCTATTATTACTTTTTTTTCTATTTCTGAACATGAAGTATAATCAACAAGTCAAGTTTTAAGCGACCGATGCTTAAGAGAAATATTAACTTGGACTACTTTTAGAGTTGTCTCAAACAATATACCCAATCACAAACATTAAAAAATATTTGAAATATTTTTAACCCAGATTTTTAAATTATAATAAACGTCGGTATCTTAACAATAAATTATTTTTAATATTTGTTTATTGCTTAACATACTTAGTATTTATCGACTTAGCTACGTGCGGCAGTATTTAAAGTTAAATGTTGTTTTAAGCTTCGAACAGCTTAAAAGTTGTTTAAAAAGGATTAATCTTATTCTTAGTAAATATTTTTAAATAAAACAACTTGAATCGAGGGTGTAGATATTCTACTTTTATTACCATGCATTCATTTGTTGTGTGCATATGAAATGTACTTGTGGAACTAACTTATACACTGTGTTACAGAGTAGATTAAAATAGGTATTTCTTGCACGCTCGTAGAAAAAAAAACAATATATGTTTTTGTGTAAAACAAAGTTGAAAATTACCGAGTCGGTTAGAGTTTTTAAAGTAAATTTGCAAATTAACTTGTGTTTTTGAATTATATTCATAAGAAAATTTTTTTAATTTTTTTTATATCCTTGAAAGGTACTTACTTACCATCTTACTGTGCAAACTTATGATGGAAATACATACATACCTGAAAAAAAAAGTTATATAAATTATTTTTACAGTTTTTTTAACTAATGCTATCGAAAATAATTTAGGATTGTTTAAAAAATGCAGATCTCGAATAATCGATCGCTTTTTTTTTCAAATTATTTTCTTTTCATGCAATACTTATTTAGAGTTATATGCAGGCGCGGATCCAAGGGGGGCGATCGCCCCCCCCCCACCCCAAGAGCTTTGAGTTCAGGAAAATATACCCGATATTACCTCTTATACTATAGTTAATTCATAGACTAGAGAGAGTAATAAATCATTTTTTACCCTTTTTTCTTCGCAAACTACCTGTGTTCTTTAGTTCGGTGTCTTTGGCAAAATATGTTAGATATATATGTTTTTCCTCTGTATAATCAAAAATACCGGTCTATAATAATGGATTATTTGGGTTAGATAACAATAGACATTTGGAAGTGTTAAAAAGGATTTTAATCCTTGTCATAGGCGTCGGAAAGAGGTTTATTTTATCACTAATAGAATATTATTTCGGTAAAATATTTAAAATAAAAAGTTTTTATATTATTATTTTATTTCTTATGATTTCTTAATAATTCACATACAGTACAAAATACAGATAATCTTGACATATTTAACACAAATCACAATTGTATTTTTATTATTTTTAATTTTGGCATAAAAACCGTTTTAGGTACATTCAGACTAAAACGTAGCCTTATTCTTTCAAAAAATTCGAAGTTACATTAAATACTTACAAAATACTCATTGTCAAAAAGAAAAGAAGTTAAACATATATAAAAAAATAAATTCGTCCATATAATATTAAATTTTTTTTTTGGAGGCTATAGGTCATTTTATTATTAATTATAAACATTTTTAGGAAATTTGACGTTTCAGTTTATTTATTTCTTAAATTAAACACTAAAAAGGGATTCAAATGTAATTAATTTTTATATGTTACAGTTAAAATTAGATCTACTTATTTTTACTTCTATTTCACTGGCATCTTAATTTAATTTCCTTTATTATATGAAATTAAACATATATATATATATATATATATATATATATATATATATATATATATATATATATATATATATATATATATATTAAGAATGGAACACACTAAAATAAAAATATATAAAAAAAATATAAACAACATTAAACAATAAAATACAACAAAAACAAATTGTGTTTACACTGGTAAACATTACGTATCTAATTCGTAATCAAATTCAGTGAAGCTATCGTCGCTCAATTAATTGAGTTTCCACATTTTGTTTTATTCTTTTATTATATGGATTTTTCCCAATTTTCCGCAGTAACTTTGTTCAAAAAAATCTTTCAAAAGTTCAGTTAAATTACTAATTTTGTACAATGTATTATTTTAAGCAACCCTGTCTTTTACTTGAGAGAGATATTTTCTTCTCCAACGGACAGTTTCCGGACGATCTATAAGAACAGATTTCCTATCTGGTTTTTTCCATCAAAAATTAAGTTCTCTGACCAATTTCCTGAGCTCAGTTCTTTTAATTTCAGGTAAATCCCGATCTTCATTGATTTTAGTAAGAATTTTGTTGACGGATGGGATCTGCTTCTCATAATAAATTGTATGTACAACTCCTTTTATTGCAGTTTTCAGTTCTTCTTCCAACAAGGTTTTTCTTCTGCCTGTGATCGAATGGGGGAGTACGAAACATTCCAGTCGTTTTTTCTCCTTCAGTATTCGGTACATAGTAGATTTTCCTGTCATGTTGGAACACATCTCAACAGAGCTTTTACCATTATTATTTAGATATTGAGTTCTTAGGGCATCATAAGCATTCATCATAATAAGTTTTTCATGGAAGAAAAATGCCTAGGTTTAACGATTTTGGAATAAATATAGAAGCGGAGGCCATATTTTTTCGGTATCTTACTAATCTCAAATAATATATAAAAACAAGCACAAACAAGATAAATCACTAAGGACACACTGTAAGGTGTACTTTTGCCACTGACAGAAATAAAAATGAACTATCAGAAATTTTATTATTGCAGTAAATTTATAAAAGCTTATATTTAAATATAATTAGATTTACGGCAGTCCTCCGTTACTTGCGGTACTGGAGCAAGTACGTTGGGGATTTCGGTAACAGGTTTATTACTCTCTCTAGTTCTTGAATAGAGTATAGGAATGTGTATGCTTGCGATCGCCCCCTCCTCCCAAGAGCTCTGAGTTCAGGAAAATAGAACCGATTCTGCCTGTGTATGTTGCTGGCATCCCCTCCTCTCCAAGAGCTTCAAATTCAAAAAAATAGGCACGACCCTGCCATTTACACCAGAAATGGGAATGTCTCCGGTGCCCCCCCCCCCCGTCGACAACTTGCTTTTGCTTGCCAAATTTACTTTTGTGATATCACCGCCCCCCCCCCCCCCAAAAGAGAGAGGCTGGATCCGCCCCTGGTTATATGTATACATATAAGTACGTGAAATGTATGTAGACATAACAAACAACGCCCTATCAGGTATTTATAATACAATGAAGCATATAAAATGTTTTTAACCTCTCTGAAATTTTATATATATGTTTTCATTTACGTCCCTTTATGGCTACACTTATAAAAGAGGAGTATAAAAATTGCACTGACAAAAATAAATATGATAACAACAGTTTTTTTATAGACTAGTTTTTAATAATGTAATTTATTAAGATTTTCAACACCTATTTAAAAAATATTGAAAGAAGTTTTTTAAGAAGTATTTTCCAACTTTTTCTTGGAATCTGATAAGGATAAAGGGTTAATTCGAAATCATTATTGCAGGAAATAGTATGAATAAATTTAGGTTCTATCACTTAACACACCCAAAAATTTTCAATATATATTTTAACAAAGAAAAATTTCTTGAAAGAACTGGAAAAATATACTTAATATATATTTGTAATCATATTCCCTAAAATCAAGCCTACATTTTTGTTAAATTCAAAGAAAAAGTAGTCCTTATTTGTGTGGCAATGGTATATACTTTTTTATCGATCATTAATTGCCCCGTAATGCTGCATTTCATTTCCCTGTTGTTTAAAGATTAACAGGTGTTTCCAACAGTACGGGTATATTGTGATACGTTGTGGACATATCTATAAATATCATACAATTAGTTGCACAAAACAGGTGGACAAAACAAAACTACCTAAAATGTTAAAGTAAAAAAATCTTTCCTTTTTGAAGATACATGTTTTCGGTCCGAGTTGGACTCATCTCAGTATAAAGTCCAGTAGCCACTATTATTTATAACTAACTCACATTGCCGAAAAATGCTGCTAATCAACTTCTTCGTATAATCCAGTGATAAATGTTACCATACTCTATGTATTTCTACACTTAGTTGCTTTAGAGTACATATATGTTTTTACGAAATTAAATCTTCATTAAACCCCCAGACATTTTCAATAGAATTTGCATCAGGTTTAAAATCTGGCCACCCCATGGTGTAGTAAAGTCCTTTATTGCAGACCTGACATAGGCGACTACAGTGTTTCGGGTCACTGTCTTCTTATAGTACCCACTGATAAAATCAGCGTTCAGCAGACCTCCCTTCTGTTATTTTTCTTTAATGAAAAATGGTATCCATTCATGATCATGCATAAAACCCACATTGTTCTTATAATTCTTTATTATTGCGTTCTTTTTTAATCAGCTCTTTAAGATATTTTCCATGACTCTACTGTAGTCACAATTTCGTGGATATCCTTTTTTATGCATTAGTCTTAGATATCTGGATTTCCATTTTTGTTCAATATTTATATATACATTAAATAGCTCGGTCACCATTCTTTCAAATTTTAGTGTTCTCCATTTTGTCATTTTTGCTAGTATTCCTTCTGGCCAACGCTGTAGCTAGGGCCTGGCAACAGGGGCACGCGCCAGGAGCGCAAATCCCAGAGGGGCGTAGAGCCTCAGGTATAATGTGATTAAAACTTGTACTGAATAAAATAGTATTGTTCTGATAAACTGTTTAAAGCTATATTTAATAAATACATCATGAGAATTTTAGTAACGATGCTGCTTTTGGCTCACTTTTTCGATTGGAATATAGTGTTTAGTTAGCTTTCTTATCACAATATGCATACGTGTGAATAAAAAAGACGTGAGTCGAGATAAATATAAATATTTTGATTTAATTTATTATTTCTAGTACATTATGTGGAAAATAGACAATAAAATAGCTGTAGTTTCCCGGTCTGTTCACTTTTATTGTCCCGTTTGTACATCATTTTATTCTGAACACAACTTATAACTGTGTGTCATCATATTAATAAGCAATATTATTCTAGCCAATATAAGAAAAACAAATCCCGGAATTTTATAACCTTATTGAAGGATTAAACAACTAATAAAAACTCAATTGTTTGTTGTATAAATATATAATTTTGTTTGTCAAACGTGCACATTATCAAAGTTAACAAAAAGTAAACATAAAAATGTTTGTCTGTTCGTACTTAAACCAGGTTTTATAATGCAAATAACAACATTATTAGTTTATTTTGTCGTAAAAGGTTCGCTAACTAAAAAATAATTCGATGGGCAAATCAAAAGCAGAAATTTTGTGTTTAATATTGGACTCTATTCGAGCTGTAGCCAAAACAATTTTCATATATTTTTTTGAACCTGAATATTTTTCTTCTTTTATAGTTTGTTGTCGCTTAGTTAAGTTTATAATTTAATGTAAATTACACGATGAGAGTGTCGTATAAATTCGATAAGCAGTAATGCATTGCATATTACTCCAGAGGACGCTGTTTGCAAAACGAGTTTTGTAAATCATCCTACAACTATTAAATTAGAATTTAAACATTTTAAATTGTTAACATTCATAAAATATGCATATAAGGATTAACTTGAATCACTACTTTAGTTTTGTAGTGTTCAAAGCTGATTTGTTACCTTTCAAATTAAATAATTGCTAGAACTCCCATGAAACGTTAACATATATGTCTTTAAATACACCGAGATATAAGGGGAAAGTGCAAAGTCACAGAGCACCAATTCTGAGCTACAAGGAGGATGGAAAAGCTGAGATTTTGATTATGAAGGGTAAAAGAAAACAAAATTTTTATCTTCATGAAACAACAGCAACAAGTAATTATTCACATATGTTGAGTTTTGGACTGATATTAGAAGATCCTTATCTACAAGAAATCGCATTTTAATTAATTCATCTGGAGTGAATGATATACAGCATTGAGTAGGTCCTACACTGCAACCTGAAGGCTTATTGTCTTACCTGTTATATCTGTTCTCCGTAAACAGGTTGGTTGTTTCAATCAAGTATTGATGCTTGTTCACTAGTTTGTCTTCTGGGTATAAACTTTGAATTCATTGATCGTTGAAGGTATCTCCAGTAGGTGAGAGCTTGGTATTCGAAGAAGGTCGTTTTGTCACATGTTGGTTCATCATTATTGAAACACCCACATTTTACTTTGTAATTTCAAGAAAAAGTCTTCTTCTTCTTCTTCTTCCTCTTTTATTTAAGACGACGTCTTGTTTTTCTGCTATATTAAGCCTCCTGTGATGTTGATGTCCAACATTCGTGCCATCGTTTTTGAGGTCGACCAGTGGGTCTTCTAGTGTTTGGTATCTCGTTCTTAGCCCATTTTGCCCATCGATCGTCGCCCATTCTGTCCACATGGTCCCACCAATATCTGCGCCTTGACCTTATGAACCGTACCACATCAGGCACCTTGAGCTATTCTGTTTTTCGGAATTTCTTATTTGATCTCTTAGGGTTACTCCTTGGATTGTTCTTAACGTTTTTATTTCAGCCGTTCGTAACATACTTTTTGTTTTAGATGTTTCGGCTCGAGTTTCCGATGCATAAGTTAGTACTGATCTTATCACAGTTCTATAGATGTGTACTTTGCTCTCTGTGGACCTATACTTATTTTTCCAGATTATGTTCCTCAGATATCCTGATATCCTTGAGGCCTTGTTAGCCTGTACTCTGACTTCCTGGTATAGATTTTTATTGCTTGATACATCAACTCCCAAGTATCTGCAAGACATGCTTTGTCTGATAGGATGGTTCTTCACCACTAATTTGCATCTGACAGGATCTTTTCAAATTACCATCGTTTCAGTCTTTTCTGTAGCTATTTCAATATTTAAATTTTTTGATGTGGTCTGGAATCGTTATAGTAGTCGTTGCAGATCGTCTTCATTTTCTGCTAACAGTAAGGCGTCGTCGGCAAAACATGAGATTTTTAAAGATTTTCGTTCCATCTTGTATCCTCCATTGACTTCTTTTACATTTTAAAGTATCTTGTCCATTATTAAATTAAAGAGAAATGGACTCATACTGTCGCCTTGTCGTATTCCCGTCATGATAGGTATATCCTCTGTTACTCCTTGTTGTGTCTTTATTCGTGTCTTATTGCTTTTATTTAGCTCTTCAATTACCGTAATATAGTTGTGGTTAACGCCATTTTCCTGAAGTATTTGCAAGACGTCTTTAAGTCGAACGCTATCAAATGCTTTTTAAGATCCACTAGGCATATGAAAAGAGGTTTATTGTATTCTATCGATTTTTCAATAGTCTGTCGGATAATGAAAATCGCATCAACTGTCGATCTGTTCTGTCTAAACCCGCGTTGTTCTTCACTTATTGCAATTTTACTCGTTAGTTTGAAGTCATGATTTTTGTTAATAATTTGCTTGTATTGTTTAGTAGTGTTATTGTTCTATAATTGTTGGGGTCATTCTTATTTCCCTTTTTGACGATGGGTATAGTCAAGCTGTTCCTCCACTGTTCTGGAATATTGCAGGTTGAAGAAAAAGTCGTACTAATAAAATCAAGTTTCTTCGTATATAATAATGAAATAACATCATTTGATGCAATTTAATTTTTTTAACATTTCTTTGCACCATGTCATTTTTTTCACTTTCACGTCACGAAAAGCGATACCAAACTATACAAAGTTTGTGTACTTGCAATTGTCAATGAAAAATGCGGAGGACAATAGATACACTTAACTTGGATGTTCCTCTATCTGATAGTATAACCGTCTTCTACCAGTAGCGTTTTAAAGCCTCATCGGTTTATCAGTAAAATGAGAAAATCTAAAGATAGACAAGTATCCTCCAACATTTCAGATATTCCTTCGATACACTTGCTCTTGGTTTGGGCCCGTTTAAAAATATAAAGAACTATCAATCGGATATCGCGGCACATTAATTCCTCCATAGAAATTTTCCAAAAAATATTATGGAAAATTACGAATATTGATTTAACCCAACCACACTGTAAAAAAGAAATACATTAAATTTAATATAAATGTACTGGAAGCAAATTTTACAAACGTTTATTAAATACATTTAATGTAATGTATTAAATTTAATAATCGACATTAATCTAAATTTATTTATTCTTTTAAATTTAATGTAATCACATACTAAATTTAAAGTTTGATCATTACTTTTTAAGGTGACCATGTACATTATACATAGAGCCAGTGTTCATTAAATTCAAGATATGTTATTAAATATTTAATGCACCAACATTAATATAAGTTCAGTAAATTCTGAAACTACCAGGAAAAGGTGGACATTTTTCCCATAGATAGTGTCCGCCATCTTTTTTTTTTTGGAAAATCTCAGGGTGGCCTAACCTAACATTTAAAGTATTCGCGACGTTTTGTTTTATTATTGTGTCTTTGATGCTTTATTTTATCTACTAATGTTAAAAATATTATGTTTTACGGACTCTTAAATATAACGTTTTACTACAACGAAGCAAAGCGAAATAAATGAATATAAGCATCTTTAAATAACTGATTTTAAAGTTAATTAGCTTATGTAATAAGATATTCATAGATTTTTACTTATCACGCAGTTACCCCACCTATGAGCTCTTTATATTTTTATAATATCCCAGTTAACATATTATCTAAACCAAAATCGCAACAAACCCTTGATTAAATTAGTACAATTACTATATTAAAATTGGCTTTATCGAAGATAAAATCCTGAAAGCTCCCGTAATGACCCGAGTTACAATCAGATTATTACAGGCATACACATTGACGTCAGGTTTTACAATAGGAATTAAACACAAATTGCAAGCAAATTACCATTTTATTGGTGGACTTCCAACAGAAATAGGTATTGATGTTTGTTCATTCGGTAATAGTTACAGGTATGCATCCCCCATTTTGTGGTTTGATTTTGTTTATATTTCATACTTGTATCTAGAATAAGTAAAGATCATTTGGCAAAATTCAAGTACAGAAGATTGCCTAATTTAACTAATCAGTTTATAAAAATTTCGATACTATGCAATAAAAAACAGAAAACTTTGAACAACATCAAGAATTGTGTAGTGTTGCATTTCGTTTTTTAGGTTGGTTTTGTCCATATTTCATACTTATATGGCGACTAAATAAAAATTACTTTGCATGCTTACAAGCATGAAAAGAGTAATGTCTGATTTAATACGTATTCGGGATGCACACACGTCATATCTCGCTACAAGAAAATAATACTAGTCATGTGATCAGTTGGTGTTTCAAAACTTTGTAAAAACCATCAAGTTTTCAAACATATCTATTCTCTAGAATAGTGGTTCTCAACCGTTAAGTCGCTACTCACCAGGGGGTCGGTGGCTATCCATTTTAAGAAACTAATTCAAATTTAACAAGGTGGGAAAGAGGAGTAGTGAAAAATCGAAAAAGTTTAACGATTACAAAAAGGTTGGAAAGCACTGCAAAGAATTAATAATACAGAAAATAATACGATATGAGAAAGCAGTCTACAATGACGTTTACGAGAAAAAGGATGAGATGTGTTTTGCTACTTGGGACTTAATGCGAAAAAATAATACGTAGGTCAGATACCAAAAAAAATTAATAAGATCTATATTTAAGTATGATTATGCCAATGACGATTTTTATAAATTTTATAACCTACTTAGAAACTGTGAATGGTGTGACATGGAGCTTTTGTCAGATCCAAACGAAGCGGTATCATGTTTCTATAACAAAATGTATGAGTGCTTGGATGAGAGTGTTCCTAAAAAAATTTGTACAGGAACGATCAGGTTAAAATATCCCCACTGGTTTTCTTTAGATCCTGTTAGAAGAATATACAAAAAAAAAGATTATCTGGAGAGCATTTCCTAGAGTTTAAGAACTTGAGAACTTCCATTAAAGAACAAACAGAATATGAATATTCAGAGTACATTAAAAATATAGAGCAAAATGCTAATACTGATCCAGTTTTTGGGGTTATATAAGCTCAAAAAAAGGAGGTCAGGTATTCCCAAAGAGGCCACCTATATAGAAATGAGTTTCTCTGGTGATTTTGAAGTTGTCAATGCCTTTGCAGTCTTTTCAATCTGTCTTTGAAGTGGATAATAATTCCACAAATGCTATTGAACATTGGGGTACTTTTGAGTTCCCTAAAATAACAGAACTTACTTTAAAGGACAGTATAAAAAACATTAAAGCCTAAAAAGAGTGTTGAAACTGACAATATTCCTCCGTATATATATAAGGAATGTATGGATATTTTGACCAAACCACTAGCTGCTTGATTTAACTTACGTATTGAAAAAGGCATCTTTCCAGACAAACTTAAAGAACCCGTAGTGGTCCTGCTATATAAAAAGGGTAATAACTGTGATATAGTGAACTATAGGCCCATATATATTTTGAATTCATTGTCGAAAATATTTAAAACAATATTATGTAACTCTATTTTCAACTATATACATTTAGACATTGTCAAACAGCAGCATGGTTTTGTGGAGGGCAGATCTTCCTTAACCAACCTTTGCGTTTATATAAATTCCATTGCACTAGCTAGCTATTTGGCAACGGGGTGCAAACAGATATTATTTTCACAGATGCAGAGAAAGCTTTCCATAAAGTCGATCATAATCTTTTACTACAGAAACTTGTCAACTCTGGCTTTTTCCAACTTTCTTATAACTTAATGAGAGCTTACCTTTCTTCGAGGCCATGTGCTGTTTGTGTAGGAGGGGAACTTTCAGTGAGATATTTGGTAACATCTAGAGTTCCGCAAGGGAGTAATTTTCGCACTTACTTTTCTCAATGTTTATAAATGATCTGCCTAATTATTGGAGTGAAGGCTCTGAAAGTCTATTGTTTGCGAATGATTGTAAGATTTTTAGAGTGGTTCCTTCTGTCTTGGATTGTGTAAAACTACGGCAGTACAGTGTAGTCTCATCGTTTTCGAAAAATGGAATGTTTTTAAATATTGACAAGTGTTTTACTATAACTTTTTCTAGACGTCAAAATGTAATTGATTTTGAATACAATATAAATAGTAAAAAATTGGACACTAGAGACCACTGTAAGGATCTCGAAGTTATGGTAAAGTGTAATCTTAGCTTTAATCTGCATTATGATCACATTGTAAAGAAAGCATACAAGATGTTGATTCTTTAATTAGAAATACCAAGGAATTTAAGAATATCACTACATTAAAAACACTATATAATGCTCTAGTAAGACCGCACCAAGAATATGCCTCAGTAATCTAGTCACCCACAGCGGAAAGCAGCACCGATTACATAAAGTTCAAAAACGATTCTTGAGATACCTCTATTTCCAAAAATTCAATGTTTTTCCAAACTTTCCTTTGTTAATATCATATAAAAGCATGTTGGGGACTTTTAATATGCAATATTTGCAAACACAGAGGTAAACACAGTCTGCATTATTTATATATTTTATTTTGAACAGCATAAAGTATAAAGATTCCTTAACCTTTATTAAATTTAATGTTCCTAAAATTAACTCAAGGCCGAGGCAACAAAATTTATTTACAACTAATCCTAGAAGTTGCTCTCTTCTAAATCGAATGTTATCAGACTATAATTGGTTATTATTGGCGGGGGAAGACATTGATATATTTAATACATCAATAAGCCAAATTAAGAAAATATATATTGAGTCTTAATTTAAATATATGTGATACTTTATTGGGTGATATCTGCGTTAGCTGTTGCTTTTTGCGCGTATATATGTATATGTATGTGAGAGTTTATTTGCTGTATATCTAATAAATAAATAAAATAATTTAACAAAAAAGGCTAAGAGACACTAAAGAAACTATAAGATAATAGAATAGGATATATGCGCTCTATAAGAAATCAAAATGAAAGGTGAAGACCAAAGAAAGTACCCTGAATATATGGTAATTTATAGTGAAGAAGAAAAACAGGAGAGAGCAACGGGCCCATTCCACCAAAAAATCTACTTATATTCTAAAGCTGTGAAGGCTTATTTCTTAACTATTTTAAGCGCAATGTAGTCGTATTTTCTTTCAAACAAATCGGCCTAAAATAATCGGAATTTCTGGCATATAAACACCCCAAGTAAGAAACTAAAACCAAAATATAGTGGCAATTTCTGCCGAAAGTATGGCGTTATCCTTTTTCCAGGACGCTGGCTTCGTCTCCATTAAACACAGAGTAAGCAAATTGCAAATTTGCCAACATTTGTTAGTATATCTCGGCGCCGCATCGAAGTTGTCTCAAGACCCTTTCGAACGTTTAATCGGCTTAGAACACTCAAAATCATTAGCAATGCAAACAAAGGACTTAAAGAGATGGAGAAGACTAGACTAACGGCGACCTGAGGTTCCCCTTTCACAGAAAATATAACTTAGTAGTCTTGGTCAATCAGATTATATGAAATTGCAGCTTAAAGTATTATTTCCAAAAGCTCATTGCTGTTGTTGATTGTCCCGAAACTCTCCAATTAAGTTATTTTACTTCATTTGTTTTTAAATCATTCAACAAAATAATTTCTATAATCAGAATATTCTTAGCAAGTAAAATGTTAGGTGATTTCTCGGATTGAAACTACACTGTAGAAAGGAAATGCATTCAATTTAAGGTAAATGTGCTGGAAGCAAATTTCATAAACTTTTGTTAAATGCGTTTAATGTAATCATACATTAAATTTAAAGTTTTGATCATTACTTTTTAAGGTGACTATGTACATTAAATACACAGCCAGTGTTCATTGAATTTAAGATATGTTATCACACATTTAATGCACCAATATTAATATGAGGACAAAAAATGCTGCTACCAGGAAAAGGTGGAAATTTTTCCCATAGGTAGTCATCTGTAGACCGGTTTCGAACTCATTGGTTTCCGTCAGTACCGGTCCACATGTACACCGCATGATAAGAAAATTGCGTCCTTTAAGCAACTTGTATCATATTAAATAAAAAGTTCAATACAAGTTGAACGATCTCCCGGCATCTCACGCAATGTACCATGAATATTAATGTAAATTCCTTTTGATGTTAAGGTACATGTGAATTAATTTTAATGTACAGAAAGTTGAAATATCTTTTTAGTTACTTTATTGAAGAATAGACATTAAATTTATATTAAATTTAAGGTTATTTTTAACAATGTAGCTCCAGACAAAGAAGGGCTTAAATTTAAAAAAAAAATTCTTTCCCATCCTATTCTTTAAGACAAGGTGAAAGTATCTTGTCAGTTAATAATATTGTGTTGTCACCAGTTTATGCGTTTGAAATCGGTTAGAAGAAAATATCATAACTAGATTTAACTAGATAACTAAGGTGTAAATGTAGCAGTTGTCAAAACCACAGTTTAAAATTTAATTTATTTTTCTTTTAAGGGTTTTATGTTAGTATTAATATATTAGAGGAAAAATATTGTGCAGAATCAAACAAAAAATTCGATAAACTAAGCTAAATCAATGAACGAAAGAAATTTTAGAATAGATATATAAACCCAATGAATATGAAAACAATAAACATCTTATATTATATCTAGAGAAATTGTAAAAACATAAGAAAATTCAACTTCATGCAAGGAAAATGAAAATAAACAAAAATGTGAAATATTAAAAAGTATTATATCTACTGAAAGGAAAGAAAAAATTAAGTTGAAAGATACAGAATGGCAGATAATGAACAACAGAGAAAAATATTGAAAACATGACAAATCTTGTCCTAAGTGGAAAAATAATAATTGAAGAAAAAGTAAATCAGCAAGTTTCTGAATGCAGCGTTGAACACGAAATTAAAATAGAATGAGATCATCAAACATGCTAGATTCAACGTTATATTGGTCTTGGATAGGCGGCCTTTGGTAAGCGTCGATAAATTTTTAAAAACAACGATTTACCAACATATCTAAAAGAAAAAGTGTTCAAGCAGTGTGTGATGCCTGTTATCACATATATAGGAGAACCACTGACATTAAGAAAACAATTAGACACAACTCGACGAGTTATGGAGCGATCTAGATTATACTGAGACGCAAGCAGAGACAGAAAACACCAACAAAACAATCAGGCAAGAACAAAATCGACCGATGTTTAAAAAAAAATAACCAAGCAGAAGTGAAAGTAAGCACGTTATGTAATAAAATTCCAGAGCAATCACCGGACAAAAAGAATTATTGAATAAATACCACCAAGCCGTTGGTAAAATGGCATCAAAGCCTAGATTGAGAAGCTTGAAATATATTAGAGAAGGCTTATATCTAATAGTGGAGAAAGCTGAGAGGCTATGGTGATGATGACCATATTTAGTTTGTTAAGGAGATATACATACCACTGTGATATGTCGAAAAAAAATTTTTTTTATTACATTTTCTGAAAGTTATATATTCGAAAATATGTAAAAAAATTCAAATAAAAAATCAAAACAATAAAGAAGTTATGCCTAAATGCACATAGCGTGGTCATCTGTGCTTTGAGCGACAAATATATGCCTGCTAAAAGTAAGAATTCCATACAATTGATTCTTTGTATATTTGACATACAGCTACGACAACGAGGACCAACAATGGTGAAGAAGGTCTATCTTGTGGGCCGGAAATCGACGAAGTGTAAGAAATATCAAAAACTCTTCAATTACTGAAATTTTCAATCGTATTTTTCTCAAAATAGCATTTCTCGACCTGACCGGTAATATAAATCTAGCAGCAATAGATCGATTTTACGTTTTAAAAAATGAAAATTTTCATGATTGCAGTAGCTAAGGTTGTACGTAGCCGTTTCTTTTTTCAAAATTAGGGTTTTTTTAGCCTTAGAATATGCAAAAATAACATCTTTACTTTGAATACTTGTAATTTGTTTAAAAAAATTGGAAATGGTTATGTATAAAGAAAACTGCGTTTATATAGATTTTTTTTTCTTACAAATCATTTTGAATAAGCGATAATTATTATTATCCAGAGGCTCAGTCATATAACCTTGTTAGCTTTTGATTATGTTAAATAAGAATTTGTGTAAGCTTATTTTACGCTTAATAACATATCTCTATCACAAATCTTAAATAATTTAAGAAAAAAATCGAGAAAATGGACCTTTCTTTATTCTTGCACAATGATAGCAGAAAATCACAACTAGCCAAATGTATTGAAGACAGTTCATTACTTGCGGAGGGTTTTCGTTTTAACCATGTTAGTTAATTAGACCTATACTACTAACGTCAAAATTGAAATTATTTCACCAATTAGTACCAACGAAATTATAACTACTATGCTTTATTTGTATATCCAAATTCATAATAAATTTATGATCCCGAAATCCTTTCATTAAAAATAAACGTAAACTTTAATATTAACATTTTACCAATTAACAAATAATTATTTCAAATTAAATTAAATTGTAACGTCTGTTGGTAGCGCATTAATTAGATTATTTTTAAAGTAATTGCTTGGCGGATTTAATTAATGAAAATATATTCATATGTGATTAAATTGACGAGGTAATTTTTGAATCGACACGGCTGCATAAAATGTATATGCATCCACAAAACTACATTAAAATTATTTGAAAGCGATGGAGATGTATATAAATTTTGTAGAACAAATTTGAAGTTATTTATATTGTGAATAAAACCCCTTCAAAAATTTCATGGCTTTAAATGAACAATTAAAATTTTCCTTTATTCTGGTAACTAATTTCAAAATGTTTGGTGCTAAAGGTCAAAATAAACATAAAATTTTAATTAATTATTTTGTTAATTATTTTAAAATCCTTTTAGAAAATTACGAACCTAAAAAAAATGAGAGAAAAGAAAGTAATTTTATAAGTAATGGTAAGAGAAAAGGAAATTAGCCTACTGAGAGTATGTTGTTTTAACAAATATTACAGATAAATAATAATTGAAAGAGATTTTTCCTGTCGACCTCCAATGCTCAGCCTATTTACTATTTGCGATGGTCCGCGGCCACTGTAGTACTGGGCCTGTATCCTCGAAAGCGCGATATGAAAAGTGATGTAAATGGCGACGTAAACTTTCACTTCATACTCTGATAGTAAAAGCCGTATTCTTGAAAAAGCTGTGTTGCCAGATAGAAATATTTTTTTAAAAATCCTATTTTCCCCACTTACAATAAATATATTTCCTGTTGATATTTTTTCTATAAAATATATCAATTGTTATTTATCTAGGTATTTATGCAAATCTCCAAACTCAAGTTTGATAAAAGTTAGCCCGATTTTATTTTGTTAATTAATTTTTGGTAATAAAGTACAGTAAAAAATCTTTAAAAAGATTCTGAAAAAACTCAGCAAAAAACGTGTTTTAAACAGGAAGGGAAAAAAGATGAAGTACATACATACATAAATGCATAACTATTTTGTGTATTTATAAAGTTATTCTATAAAGATAATAGTTTTGATCCTCTATCCTTCTGAACTCCAATCCTATCCCTAATCTCTCAGCTCATAAATTCCTGGGTCTGTTCACTAAATTGTGGACAACACATGGATTACCTCAAAAAAATGCTCTAAAGATCTCAACATTCTAAGAATGCTGTCCGGTTTTAACTTCCTCATCCTTTCCAAACTGGCTCTGTTGTCTACTCATCTGCACCAACTCAAAAAAACTAGATCCAATCCATAATAATGGTTTACTTATGGCCTTGGGCGAGAATTCTGTCTCTTCATCACAGAAGAAGGCCCCTTCTCCTGAATCATGCAAACTCTCTTAAGTTTAGACCCTTCTTATCACATTCCAAACATTTATTGCATCTCCTCCCTCCGCACAACAGTCGATCATCTAGCTCTCATATTAGATTTCACTCGCTATGCCAAATTACCTCTCACCCGGTCCCAAATACTACCTCTTATGAGGGATTCACATTTCCCCCATGGAATACTCACCCTATTGAAGCTTAGCTGCGCTTTCTGGAATATTTCAAGGATATTTGCAGCAAGAAATTCCTCAGAAAATACTTCATCGAATTCACCCATTCCAAATACAGGACCATATACTAGTATTTACTAATGAATCTAAGACTGACTCGAGAGTCGGAGTAGCTATCTTCTTTCCCCACATAAATATTCTTACTCCCTGCATCTCTCATCTAGTATCCTTTCTGCAGATCTCTTTGCGATTCACAAATCCCCGAGATAATCAAGGGATCTAACAAAAAACTATGGACTATTGTCACGAACTTTCTAAAGTCCATCACATCTCTAAAAGCAATCAATCCTGCTCATTCGTTGGTTATAAATATAAAATACAATTTGGAAAGAACAAATTTATAAAAAAATAAAATTTCCTTTTTATGAATATTCAGTCACGCGGGCATCGAAAGCAATGAGGAGAGTGATACATTAGCAAAGAGAGAATCCACAACACTACCAATTAACCTCACCTTTTGACCAGGGGACCTGAGTGTGTTCTCCAAACATAAAATAGGCGCCCTTTGGCAGCCAGAATGGGACCTCCATTTGGAAGAAACTGAATGAGGTAAAACATACCACCTTCAGGAATATTGCCCTTAAGAGCTATCACAGACAATCCCTGTCCCTTATGGACAGGCTCAGAATTGATCACACCAGATTAACTCATAGCCATCTTATTGAACTCTCTGATCACCCCACCTACAACCCTGGGCGGATCCAGCCCCTCTCTTTGGGGGGAGAGGGGCAGTGATATCACAAAAGTATAGTATGACAAGTGAGACCAAGTTGTCGACGGGGGAACATTCCCAACACACACACCAAAAGTCAGGGTGGGGTCTATTTTTCTGAATTCGAAGCCCTTGAGGGGGTGATCGCAAAAAAAAAAGTTGTCTGCGGAGGGGGGGTGGGTGGAAACTAGCAGCATGCACATTCATAGTATAAGAGCCAGAGGCGGGTCTACTTTCCTAAATTCCAAGCGCTTGGAGGAGGCGATCGTAAAAATAAAACAACGACGACGACGGGGGGGGGGGGGGGGTTGCGGAAAACAGCAGCATACACATTTCTCGTATAAAAGACAGAATCGGGTCTATTATCCTAAACTCAAAAGCTCAATAGGGCGGGGGATTTGCAAGAATAAAGAGACTGTCGACGAGAGGGTGGAGGTCAGCAACATAGACATTTCTAGTATAAGAGGCAAAACTGGATGTATTTTCCTGAACTCTAAGCTCTTGGGGGAGGCGATCGTAAAAAAATAAGTTGTCGACGGGGGGGGGGGGAAACCAACAGCCTACACATTCCTAATGTAAGGTGCACAGTGGGGGGGGGGCGATTGTCCTCTTCGCCCCCCTTGGATCCAATATTATCTTGGTTATTTTAGAAATCTGCTTTCTTCAAATAATTTTGTGTTTTTTGCTTCCTATTCCGCAGCAGTGTGTTTTATAATCCTGTTTGAAAACTTTTATAATGTCGTTATTCATCGGTTGCGATTTGTTCGTCGCATCTGTAGGTAAAAAACAAGCTTGATATTCCTTACCTCAACATCTTTGGGTTGAGGAGAGGAGTTACACTTCATATGGAAGTGATCATCTAAAGATTTTAACCAGTCGTTGGTCCTCCGCGTGAGCTAACACGTGGGTGGTGGTCAGTGTCAGGCGAATCGTATTAAAAAAGTTTTACAGAAGTATATTGGTGCATGCTACATCTTTTGTTATATTTACAAGAAATATTTTTGTTTATGCCTTTTGGCCACTGAATTATTAGAAATTAAAGCAAAAAAAAAATAATTAAATATGAAAAAATTTATTCTGAAAACTTTCTATTATGGTTTCCGAATAAAAACCAAATTTCAATTCTCTCTTCTCTGATGGCACAAAATTTTCTGTGAGTTAAATTAATGAGGATGTTTTCATCAATGCCTAATTCGACGATTCTATTTTTGAAATAACACGGTTTCATAAAACGTATTTGAACCTGAAAATTTAGATTAAAATTTCCTGTGTTGTATTATTAGATTAACGCTGCAGAGGTGTAAATAAATTGTCAGAACTAATTTGACGCAACTCATTTTGTGAACAAAATACTACGATTTCATAGATTTAACTGAACAATTGAAATTTGTCAGAATAACTTAGTCAATTAAAATTTTTGGTATAAAAGGTCTTAATAAGCATAAAATTGTAATTAATATGGATGTTATTATTGTGTTAATATATATTTCAACGGCTTTTTAAAAAGTAAAGCATATACATTGATTAATTCAACTGCGTGTTAAAATGATATTCGTAAACTTTATATATGCAATACAAAACGAAAAAGTGAAATGTATAGAAGTCGCTTACATTAAAAATACTTTGCCAACCATTACTCTGTACCATCAATTCATTAAAATTAATACAGTGAAGCGCTTCAGTGGACACAGTTCATATAGAAACTCGTAGCTTTAAGACAAAATATTCGGTTTATGTTTGATAATCGATAGAGATACAACCTAATCATAAAGGTCGTATAAAGAAACAAAAATAAATAATATTTTAGTCAAATTAATGTAACAGCCTGTCCCTGTCAGGTATTTTTCAAAACCACAAAACTCGTCAGTTAAAATTTACCAGAGCACATCTTTACGGACGAGACTAGAATTCAATTATGGAAATCAGATGGACGAAATCACGTCTATGGAAGATGTAGTCAATGGTTTGTTAAAAGCTGGTTATATTGAATAAGAAAGACTTGTATTACTAAGCACTAACGCTCTACGATTTGCGTTTGGAATAACGTATAAATATCTCCATGCGGTCTAGATTCAATAATTAGATTGGCCATCGTATAATCCGGACTTAAATTCAATAGGGACCATGTGCGATTAGCTAAAACTCCGAATACGACGAATACATTGAGTTCCAAATACAGTTATTCACTATGGTGATCCGCCCCATGATAACGTACGCCGCTATTGTATGGTGGCGTAGTACAACTAAGCGCAAACACAGTCTTTAACCTGACAAAGTTCACAGAATGGCTTCTGTGGGAATATTGACTGCGCTGAGGACTACACTAGGGCTCTTGAAGTAATGGTGAACCTGCTTCCTCTTCACTTATATATAGAGAACGAGGCCCTGAAGACTATTTATCCTCTCAGTTGCTAGGACATCTTGGAATTCAAACGGGCGGCTACTCAGGTGCCTGGGAAAGCGCGGTGGAAAGGTGTCCATCACTCCTCATCCAGACAGATTACATGGCACCGCTTATAAAACCAACCTCTTCCTGAATATATTTCTGCCAAGTAAAGAGGTTTGGGAGGGAGAGCAAAATCTTCCGAAAAATGGATTCTGGTGGGTCTCGACAAGATGAAAGAGCTGGAGTCGGAGTATTTGGCAGAAGAACAGGAGTCAGAGTATTATCCTCTCGGACATCGTGCGACAATCTTCACCCAGGAATACTTTTCTGCAGTGTGCCCACCTCTGTGAGAGGGATATAGAAAGGAATTGGGTAATAAATATATGCTCAGACAGTAAAGCTGCGATATTGGCACTGAAATGCAGTGTAGTAACTTCGCGACAGGTGTCCGAGTGCAAGGACGTACTTAATGGTATGACAAGGAACCGTTGCACAGTCAAACTCGTGTGGTTCCCCGAATTCTCGGGCATACGTGGGAATCAGGAAGCAGACCGTCTGGCAGAGTTGGGTTCGGCACCTTAACCATATGGACCCCAACCTATTCTACCTGTTCCAATTGTTATTGGCAAAAGGGAATTAAAATCGTTGCTGGAAAACAAATTTATTGAATCGTGAAGGGGAGCTCTTGGAATGAGGTGTGCTAAGGAACATATAACTGGACCTAGTGCACAGCGAACTAAAAAGCTTTTCTCCTTAGGAAGGATGGATTGTAGACAGGACATTGTCACCTGAGAGGCCATCTTCATAAAATCGGTGTCGAAGGCGACCCGACATGCAGATGGTGTTAGGAGGAGGATGAAACTCGGAGAGTGTCTAGCACTCAACGGACTGAGACAGAGATATTTCGGAGATACAATTTTGTTACCGGAAGCAATTAAGCAAGTTCAAAGAACGAGGCTGCTTGGATTCGCAAAGGCGATCGGCCTCGAATGACCTGCAGGTCTAAGCATCGCAGTATCACCACCTCTTTTTCATGCACAATGGCAATGACAATGGAACGAAAGTCATCAAGAATATAAACAGTACTAAGTAGTATGTTGAGAAGTATGCAAGCAGTACTAAACCCTTTAGTAAATATGCAATATCGTAGAGATAAGATGATCACTACAAAAACAAAATTTTCTAGAGCATAACAAAATTAAGCTGTAAATTTGAAAAAAAGAAGTTTTCTGGAAAACCACTTCCTTTCATGTATATCATTGAAAAGGAGATCCAATAAAATTAAAAATAATTTTCTTTAATTGTGAAAACGATAAAAATTGAAAATAAAAAAAATCGTTTCTAACAATTATTTAACCTAGGTATTGAGATTTAAATTTAGGACACGCTCTATATTAATCGTCTGATACATATTTTTAAAAATTCTATAGAATATTCATGAACACGTTATAAATATTCTGGTACCGTTCGATGAAAATAAATATTAATGGCAGGTGTTAACATGACAATATTGTATAAATTTTGGAATTAATCGATTATTAAACTGGCAAACCGGGGTTACGTTTATGCGGATTTTATTTCAATCCTTCGTAAATTCGTATATCTATAACATATTGAGAAAAAAAGAGGAAAAAAATATCAATCAAACAAATAAAAATAATCGGTGACGGAACATATTAATACTAATAAAGGAAAAAAGGTTTGTATGTATGATAAAGAATACAAATAAGTACAAGACAAATGATTAAAATGGAAAATTCAGAAAATTTAAAAAACTAGTCAAGAGAATAATACCAGAAAATACAATATTATTCTTCGCTGTTGTCCTTCATGATTATTACACACTGTAGTATGCGTTTGGTCATACCTACTCAGCACAATTTTTAAAGATAAACAAAAAATTCCTGACTCGTCTTATGGTTAGGTGACCCACTTAATCTTCATTGTATTTGTTTGTGCCGGTCAGCACACATCTTTTCATTCGTGTCGTTAATATATTTCTAAAATGACGGGAAAAATGCCCAAGGTAATTAGGAAAAGAATTCTATCAACTTCTGAATCGGAAAGTGAGGGAAATACGGTAGAGTCGATTCAGTCGGACAAATTAATCACAAAGACAGCAAAAGAACTAAAATTTGATTCGTCTTATAAAAAGACATAGTTTCATAGAATAGTACCTGAAAATCAATCTGGACCTTCTGGCTTTCAACAACAAGACAGAAGATTTCGAAGTAAACAGTATTTAAACTTTCAGCGCCCTCAAAACAACTCAAGGAAAAGAACAATCACAAAAGATTCCAACAGAATCAGACAAAACCAAAATCAACAACGGAGTTTTCGGAGAACATACGAGAGTTGGAAATAAAAATTGGATACGCTGGCTGCCTTCAACACAAGGTAAATAAATGGCGCACGGACGTAACCAACAATTGTATTATTTTAGATTGGATTGAAGGTATTTCAATTCCTTTTGAATGCAACCCCGTTCAGTAAGTTCTTCTAAGAATTGACATAAATAAATGTCAAATGCCGAATTATATTCGAGCAATTACCGATTTAATTAAAATTGGGGCTATTTCAGAATGTTGCACAGTAAAAGGGGAGTTTTTATCCTCGTTTTTTCTTATTAAAAAACCAAATGGAAAATATAGATTTATGTTAAATTTCAAAAATTTGAATAAATATATTATAGCTCCTCATTTTAAGTTGGAGGATTATAGGATGGATGAAAGTTGGTAACATATAATTGTTATTTCTCCAGTATAGACTTAAAAGAGATGACAGTATACCAGAACCAAGAAAAGAAAAAGTAATACAAAGATTATAAGCATTTTTAAATAAAAAAATATGTAAAATCAGAGACGTAGCAAAATTAATTGGTTTACTTGTCGCCACAAAACCGACAGTAAAGTATGGCTGGTTACATCTAAAAAATTAAGAACGTGAAAAATATATAGTTCTTTCTCTCAACAAAAATGATTATAGTGCAAAAATGCTTATTCCAAAATATTTACGGACGGAAAATCTTTGGTGATTAAATAATATTCCAAATTGTAAACAGTCCATTAAAAGTAAAACTTTTGAGTCAATAATTTATTCAGACGCTTCTAAGACTGGATGGGGAGCAAGTTGTAAAGGTTCTAAAACACATGGTTTCTGGAATCAGGACGAGAAATTGTTCCATATAAATTATTTGGAATTATTAGCAGTTTTTAATGCCTTACGATCATTTACTAAAAACATTTTTAATAAGAATATCTTGTTAAGGATAGATAATGTTACAAGCTATAGCTACCATTAACAAAATGGGAAGCGTTCAATATAAAAACCTTAATGAAATTTCTCGAGAGATCTGGGGCTGGTGTGAACGAAAAAATATCTTCGTACAAGCATCTTATATAAATTCTTCAGAAAACTTAGCTAATTCAAAATCACGCAGGAAAAATATGTTTACGGAATATGAAATACACGATAATATACTAATGAATTTGGCAGTCCGGATATTGATTTATATGCTAGCTATCAAAATAAGAAATGTCCGAAATTTATATCTTGGCATCCTGATCCAGAATCAATATGCGTGGATGCATTTACTATAAATTGAAATGGTTTTTACTTCTATGCATTTCCACCATTTTCATTAATAGGCAGAGTTCTGTAAAACATTATCCACTGGGATATTAGTAGTACTAGACTGGCCTAGTCAATACTGGTATCCTCGTTTTAAAGAAATAAGTATTTCCAATTGTTAACATTTCATCCTTTTGACGATTTCTTAAAAAGTAATTGACGTATGTCTTACTTTAATTTTATTTTTCAGTAATTAAAGTAATGTTTTACTGAAATTTCTTCTAGATGTTGCAGAAAATTCACGAAAATCGCAAAGGTTGCGATGACCAGGCCGAAAATACTAACAACAACTATTTCTTAAAAAGTAATTGACGTATGTCCACCAGAAACAGCAATTTCTACTTTACTGGCCTCCTTGGCTGAGGGATCCATAAAACAATATGATAAGTGCTTGAAGAAATGGCGGATAATGTGCAAAAAACAATCATAATCCATATCAGTATAATTTACAGATAATGGAATATTTTTTAGAAATTCAAAAGTGCGGGTTATCATTCTCTTCCTTGAATACCCTCAGAGTAGCCTTATCTTTATTATTTTCTCCAAACAAACAGGATGAAATAATTTTAAAAAGATTTTTTAAAGGGGTTTTCAACATAAACCCACCACAACCAAAATATGCAGCTACCTGGGATCCCAGTGTTGTATTGACTTATTTAGAAGGTTTATTTATCATTAGAAATCCTTAGTTATAAATTTGTTACCTTGTTAGCTCTTACTTCTGCGCACAGGATGCAGACCCTATCAAAGATCTGTATAAAAAAAAAAAAAAAAAAAAAAAAAAAAAAAAAAAAATCAAACAGGCTAACAATGTTTTTAGAAATACGTATACCAGAAAAAATCAAAACGTCGGGTATAAAAGGTTACAACCTTTAATGATTTGATTTTTCCTATTTTTTCTGAGAAACCTAGTCTGTGTGTTGCTAAAACGATTTCGTATTATATCCAAAAAACTTCCATATTAAGACAGCAAAAATACGATCAAATTTTTTAACCCTAGGCAGGTGGGTTAAAAATATTTTACAGAGATGTGGTATAGATATAACAAAGTTTTCGGCACACACTACTAGGCATGCTAGTACGTCTGCAGCTCTACGGGCAGGGGTAAATATTGAAATAATTAGGAAGGCAGCAGGCTGGTCTCAGAGATCTAACGTATTCGTAAAATTTTATAATAGGCCAATAACTTCTTGCCCTGAAGCATTCGCTACATCTATCATACCGCAGTAGTGTTGCTGCGTCATTAGATCAGTATTATTACGTTTATTATGTTTTGTTTCTTTTGTTGATTTTTTTTTTTAGTTCTTGTTGCGTTATTTTATGACTCAAACTGTTTATCCTCTTAAGGGATGTTATTTACATTACTAGAGTCATTATTATTAGTATAAGTGATGATGGATATGTATAATTTATATAATTATACATTTCTATATTAGGTGCGAACTAGTTAAACTAGTTTTTAAATGTTATATTATGTATCATAATTATTATAATTTTTTTTTTGTAGAAACTTTCGCCAACAAATTGTTTCTATTATAAATAAAATAATTGTTAATTAGATCGTGCTTTTATACTTTGAACATCTACAGTGTGTAATAATCATGAAGGACAACAGCGAAGAATAATTAATAGATTGATCGACTTACCTGTAAGGATGATCGATCTGAATTATTCGAGCTGTTGTCCGAAATGATTATTACAACCCTCCCTCCCCATTTCGCTTCCCTACGATCTAATTAACTAGACAAATACAATGAAGATTAAGTGGGTCACCTAACCATAAGACGAGTCAGGAATTTTTTGTTTATCTTTAAAAATTGTGCTGAGTAGGTATGACCAAACGCATACTACAGTGTGTAATAATCATTTCGGACAACAGCTCGAATAATTCAGATCGATCATCCTTACAGGTAAGTCGATCAATCTATTAATTAATATAAAATGATTAAGGAAATAGTCACAATAACAAAACCTAAAAAAATTAGATAATCGATGCAGATGGAACACTCGTAACAGATTTACAACAAGGATAGAACAAATAATAAATCTCACGATTACAAGAATAGAAGAGAAATTTTAGGCGAATATGATGATAGAATAAAAGAAGACTTCATTAAAAATGGAAAAACAAGTGGACCTCATGAAATCCCGATAAATTTTCTCAAACTACTGCATACCAAATCGGTTACAATAATGTTAGACTATGGTAAACACCGAACCACAGACTTAAAAAATGATACTTTAAACTGGAAGAAGATATTATTGCCACTCAAATGGGGTTCAGAAAAAGGATGAATGGGTAACAATATGGAAAGCAAAGATATCCGAATCATATATAATTAGTATTAAAACGAAAAAGCAAGAGTGAAGAATGAAAGGATAAACACAAAGACATGGAGGCCAACAAGGGTAATATTTGTATCGAAATCTGGGAAGCCAAACCATTTATCAACAAAGGCCCTTAGATCTATAAGTCTGTCATTCATTCTCAAAACTCACAAGATGCTGTTAGGTAGACAATCAGGGGTGACTTAATGGCAAACAGCCAGACAGAAACTAAATCACACAAAGCTTTTTAATGGAAACCATGACCCGAAATTGGCCAGGAGACTACTCTAAATGAGTAGAAACCAATTAAGGGAAATTACAGGTATAGTGACGGAACACATGGCTGTCAAAATTCATCTGAATAAAATGAACCTCTACAGAGGAGACCTCAACTCTAGGCTATGTGGTCCAACTGAGGAACTGGTCAAGCACATCATATGTGACTGTGAATCTTTAGATAGAAGGAGACAACAAACCTTCGAATCAACAAACTTAGAACCGAGTGAAATACACACTCACTTCTAAGCGGACTTGTAAAGACTGGTTCACAAGGTCAGGTTAAAAGAGTGGCTATAAGTTTAAGGTGAGCACAATAGGTCTATACTGGCCGCAGTGCATTCAACTTCAGGACGGACCCAAGGAAAAAAAACTAGGAATCGGTAAAAAAAGCGATCTGAGTATGCCAAACATCATAATAAACCAATTTTGGTTCATGACAATGCTCGGCCACATGTAGCAGAAATAGTAAAAAAATATATGTGAAGGACTTGAACTGTAGTATATATATATATATATATATATATATATATATATATATATATATATATATATATATATATATATATATATATATACATTGGATTACCTTTGGAATATTAAGTCAGGTTTCGTACCTATAGACTTGTATGCTTTATAGTTATGGACTTAGAAGTGTCTGAGATAAGTGGGTTGGTCGAGTGTTCAGCTCGATCCAAGTATTTAGCGATACTTTCATGTATAGGAGTGCTGAAAGTAACACAATTTAAATCTCTGTGAATTATCGTGTTCCTGACATTGTATGGGGCTCCGCAGATCATGCGTAAAACCTTGTTTTGGAAGCTCTCTATTCACCTAAATCGAGACCTGCCAGTGGTGATCCAAGTTGGAGCACGAAATGACAGGATCGAAAGTATGAATAACTTGTAGATGGTAAGTTTGTTCTTCAAATTTAACTTGCTATTTTGATGTAAGAGTGAATAGAGAGTCAACCATGATGTTTTGGCCTTGGTTAAAATATAATTTTTATTTAGTAGCCAATTCAATCTTTTATCAAAAACTAGCCCCAAGTATTTGGCGCTATCCCGCCAAGGCATGCGCACGTTCGAGATGGACAACCAATTGTCCGGATTGTTAAAGCGTTTTCTTGAAAAAATCACTGCTTGAATCTTATTTGGATTAATTTTGATTTTCCAATCAGTCATCCATCTCTCAAGTTTATTGATATGCCGCTGCAATCTCAAGACAACATAATGTAATGACCCGGAAGAGGTCGCACACGCAGTATCGTCAGCGAACAGAAACAGCTTACTAAAATTGTCTGTCGGAATATCTGCAGTATATAAGTTGACTAAGGTCGGTGACAGAGGTGAACCTTGTGGCACGCCCGCTCTAACATGCTTTGTTTCTGACGTTGCGTCATCTGACGATACTACGAAAGTTGTCCCTTCTAGAAAACTTGAGAATAGTTTCACAAGGTAACTTGGAATTCCTAACCTTATCATTTTGCCAATCAGTCCGTTGTGCCACACCTTGTCAAAAAGATTGCACCCGTATGGAATCTCCGGTTGAACTCCCGGGTTATCATCGAGTCTGGTGGTCTGCTGGACGCTGCTATGGCAGCTCCTGAAGCCAAACTGCTCCGGAGGCAGAATATCCCTCTCTGTTATAAAGTCAGTTATGCAGCATTAGCTATATTAGTAATAGCCGAGAGGGTTCTGTCCGGAACGCGCTTCAAGGCTGCGTTCGGCAGACCATCCAATCCCGGCGCTCTTCTAACCAATAGGCCCGCGACAATCCCCTTGACTTCATTAAGGGGAACTGTTCTGTCAATTCTCTGCTCTTTTGCACTATATATATATATATATATATATATATATATATATATATATATATATATATATATATATTTGATTGTTGACATTTCATATGTATCGTGCTTTGTCTTCGAGCTGAATAAAGGTAAAGCTTAACTTCGTTTCTTAGCATTGTCTTACAAAACATATTTCACGGTTAAAGCGATAAAATTTTCTATAATTTTGTTCTTTGCTCGAAACAATTACTTGAGGTTGTGGTAATTACTACAAAAGTCAAGCAATAACACTTTTTAATCATTATAAATTAAACAATTAGTAGCAAATTTAAAGAAAAAACATTTACTAGTATTTCATTTTCATTAGGTTCAAAATTTTGTGTATCTAAAGGAAATAATAAAAATAATGATGAACGGACATTTCAGTCACCATTCATTTATAATCTTGCGTTGAATTTTTTTTCCATACAGTCATAAAATTTTAGTAAAATCCGATAAAAAATTTAAAAAATATTTAAAACAAACACGGTTTACATTAGTACATGTGTGTTATTTATTGCTTGTTTATATTGTCCAAAATTTATGTATTTAACAGATTAAGGGGACATAAACACAGCGGTAAATATAACCAAAAGTTTCACCTGTTTAATAGTCGATTAATTCTAAAATCCGTGCAATATTGACATTTTAATCCCATCGTTAAAATTTATTTTGAATGCGGAATTTCCGAATATTTATCGGATATTCATGAATATTCTATAAAATATTTTATAGAAAAACAAAAACGACCGGGATGCATTTTACCTAAAATGTTTTGTTGATTGGTAAATTTTAATATAAAAATTTTCATTTATAATTTTATAACATGCGCAAGCGTCTAGGATATAAACCGGCTTCGAAATACAAAATTTTCAAGAGATTAACGATATGTTAATTTACTTATCATATAAATAAATTAATATCAATTAATCAATACTTCTTTAGAGGCAACATGTTTTTTCTCTTAAAGGATTAGTTATTAGTTCTAATAAATTTGATATTTATCTATTATTAAGCTTGTAATAGCTTGTTGCGAAAACAAACGTTTTTTTTTGTTTTTGTTTTTAGAAAATATTCATGTTCTAGAACACAGACACACAAAAAAGTATTTCGTCCGATGGCTTAGACCCCTTTACCCTTATGTAATTCCGGGGTCACTTCATACTGGTAAAACGGGCTTGATTTCCCCTCCAAATATATAAACTTCGAGTCTGGAAACACTCAATGGAAGGTCGCTTCCATTTACAGACCATATAAAGTTCTTAGGATTATATCTGTATGTAAATCCCTCACTGAGATGGGAATGTCTTATTACAAACTTTAAAGACGAAACTGAGTAGCTTGTGTGGAGTCATTAGGAGACCGAGAGAAGTCATTATGGCTGACACCTTTCGTCTGTTTTATTTTGAATCTATCATTGGCCGTAACATTTCCTTCTAAGGTTCAGCTGGACGGGCACATCATATTTTAAAAACTTGAAATAATATTGAGTTGTATTCTTATTAGACTTTCTCCGATAACTTCTTGTAAACCACTTATTGCTAGCTGCATATGCTGACTGTTCCTTCGCTATATTTCTCTTCCTTGATAGTGTTTGTTAAACGTAACCAGGGGTTATTTATTCAGAATAGGAAACTGAATGAATGCTCAAGATATAAATATTGTTATCAGAAACAGAACAAATCTAAGCATACCTCAATATAATGCAACATTTTATGCAAGAGGGATTTTGCAAAATTTTAGCTGTATAAGATAATTTAGATTTTTTGCCCATTTTTGTAAATTGCACCATTGTTGCAAAATAAGACTCAACGCAACCTACATAAAACTTTTTATTTTTGACAATCCTTCATCCTAGACATATTTTGTTTAAAGTAGCGCCATACGAAATGTGCGTTTTTCTACAAAATCCAAATAGGGCTATTAAAATTTGGTCACATGGCATGCAAAGTTTATTGGTTTTTGACCCTGTATAAGGTAACTTCATAAAATAACTATTTTTGAAAACGCAGTTTGTGTCTAAAAGTAATACACATTATAATTAAGACAAACAAGTACAGAGTGTCATCAGTAAACTCTGCATTAGGTGGAAAATAAATTTTTATGCAACTTTACGTAAAATTTATCTAGTTTCAACGATTTCATTTAAAACTCCTTTATCAAAATTTGTTATGAAGCTCTGTTATTAAAAAGTTAAAATAATGTTTTGTTATTTAAGTGCAGTTTCCAAAAAATTAATTAGTATTGTACCTTAGGGGAATTGTAAATGAGTTTTATTTTTATATTATAATTTTTTTATTAGAAACTTTGAGTATTTTCAATTAAACAATTTTCTTAATATTAATGTGTATTACTTTTAGACACAAATTACGTTTTCAAAAATAGTTATTTTATGAAGTTACCTTATACAGCATCAAAAACAAATACACTTTGCATCACATGTGACCAAATTTTAATAGCCCTAGTTGGATTTTGTAGAAAAACACATTTAATATAGCGCTACTTTGAACAAAATATGTCTGGAAGAAAGCATTGTCAAAACTTAGAAGTTTTATGTAGTTTGTATTGAGTCTTATTTTGCAAGTGGTGTAATTTACAAAAAATGGACAAAAATCTTACATATGGGCTAATAATTGTATTTAGAAAAACTTTTTCTAAGAACTTTTTTCGATATTTTGAGATATATCCCCACTTTTGAATTTTTTTTGACAAAAAATTAAAATTTGACAGATAATGCTTTGACATTATATTGTAAATATTACGGTCAAGGATTTACTGGAGAGACCTAATCTACTGGACAAAAGATACTTTTTATTAATGTAATATGTGTAATTTTTCAAGTCTAGAGTGCAACTTACTCATTGCCCATTTAGCAACACAAGCAGGATATTTTATATATGACATCTATAAGGAATGTCATTATAATTTGATCCAAATTAAAATTATACAGGCAATTCCAAAAAATTATTTCGATTTAGAGGAAACTTCAACAACACATCCCTCTTTTATCGCTCGATTTTTCTAATTTATAACTGTATTTTACTGATATAATATCTATATATATATATATATATATATATATATATATATATATATATATATATGAACTACTATATTAAAGATTCATTTCACTTCAAAGACAAAATAAAAAATATAACTATACCTAACGATTATATACTTGGATCACTGGATGTAATTTCACTATATACAAACATTCCAATTTCTCTTGCCATAGAAGTCATTAAAAAAAAATGGAACGAAATAAAAAAATATACTAACATTTCTCACATTGAATTCCTTAATGCAACAGAACTTACACTAAATTCTACCCATTTCTCATATGAAAATCAATTATACAAACAAATTGAAAGATGTGCTATGGGGTCATCAATTTCAAGTGTCAAATAGTAATGGAAGAATTCGAAGAACAAATTTAAAAAAAAAACTCAAATATGAATATGCTGATGATTGTATTACTGCGATCTCAAAAAAAAGTAACGATATCTTAAAACAATTTAACAACTTCCATAGAAAATTTCAATTCACCATAGAAATAGAAGAAAACAAAAAAAAATAATTTCTTAGGTACTACCGTACATCACAGTGATAATAACATAAAAACAGAATGGTATACAAAAGATACATGGTCATCAAGACATATACATTTCAATTCATGTCATCCTATCAACCAAAAAAAATCGGTAGTGATAGGCCTTGCCGATCGAGCAATTCAACTATTTGATCCAGAGTTTAGAAAAAAATCTATTGAGAAAGCAAAAAAAAGCCTTAATATTGAATAAGTATCCACAAGATCTAATAAATAGAATTTTCAAAATTAGAATCAACATGTTTTATAACACTGAAAATAGAAATAAAAACAAAGAACCAAAAAACAACAATAAAAAACATATCTCTCCTTTTTGTAAATGGGCTATCACAGCAATTCCAACACTTCTTTAAAAAATACGACACTCAAGTTGGGCATAAAACTCACAACCTGTTATCAAAGAATTTTTCCAAACTAAAATCAAAAACCCCAAATTCCTTGTGGAAATGCAAGGCTTGATACATCGGGCAAACGAGCCAATATATAGAAAACAGATTGAAAAGTCACAAATATGACAAGAAAAACGCTACCGCATTGACTAATCATGAAAAAACAGAAAACCATCGGTTTAATTTCGATAATACCAAAATCTTAAAAACAGAGAATAACTTAAAAAAAAAGAGAATTTTACAAAATGGTGGAAATTCAAAATCGAAATTTGCAGTAAACGACAAACAAGATATAAATAATTTAAATAGATTACACATTCCACTACTTTAATGCAAAATATGAGTTGTTTGACGTCGATAAACCCGGACGATTGGGCAAATCAAAATGTTTTTAATAATAAAGAAAATTTGGATGTGCTGTTGGTGTTGTAGTTAGTTGTTTTTTAATGGTTTAATTTTTTAATTTTAACTTTTATGTAATATGTGCATGCAAACCATGACGATCCGAGTGATTATTTTATTTTTTCATCAATGTAACTAAGAAAATAATGAAGTTACCAACAACATTACAAGGTATGTTTTTGGTTTAATTCTTGCGTTTTTGTATATTGGATATCTATTTTTTTTGCTTGTTCAAGGCTGAAAACTAAGGCCGAAACGTCACTTAGTCTTTTGAGAATCTTTTGATTTTATGACTCAAATATAATTTGAAGAATTTTTATTAATGACCTATACCCAAGAAAAAATTTCTTAAAAAAAAATATAATTTTTGGTCCAAGAATAAATAAAGAACACAAATATATATGTATGTGTATATATATATATATATATATATATATATATATATATATATATATATATATTTATATATTTTTTCGAATTTCATACAGAAATGCAAGAACGTTTAGTAATATAACAACAACAAAAAAACTGTGTATAACCTTTCAAGAACAAATTCTCTGTCCCATCTTGTCCTCGACAAACGTCTAAAAGAAAACAAATTGGAAATTGCAAGAAATTGCTTGTTTCTCAAGTAGGACGCAGTGTTTCAGTGTTTTCCCTCGAAAAATTGAATACATAAAACGAACAGACGTGCTAAAAAGGTAAAAAGCGTTCGAAACTTTAAAAGTTTTATTCCCAAAGCAACGAGTTCTGTCTTTCCTTCGGTCTTGGACATTATGGGAACAAATAAATAAAGGGTTTCCCTTTTCCCGCACCGGAAAATGGAAATTGGAGTTTGGCGTAGTTTGGACCATGAAAATAACAGGAACGAAACTAAAAAAATTGGTGTGAATTTGTTTTACTTATTTGTCACTAATGAAGGGAAAAGTAAAATTGAAATTGCTTTTTCAAATTTCTACTGGAATTCATTAATAAAACAATGATCTTGAGCTATTTATTACAGTAATTATTGCAATAATTATGTCATATAGGATATAGCGTTCAGGAAAAATGTAAAAATGCGGGTGGTTAAAAAATTGGGTTAAAATTTCAGGTACTAAAAGGTGTCATTAACCAAGACCTCTCTTCATTACCTATCTAAGATGCATTATCGGACATGGGAACTTTATTAAACATTTTTTTAAACTAAAGTTAAGTGAAATGCAAAATTGTTTCTCTGATTACCAGTCTATATATAATTTGAAACACAGATTATCTGAATGTAACCCGACCAAAAATTGTGTCAATTTGCAATGATCTGAGCTCTTCAATCTTCTTCCAAAAAATGTCCTGCCCTTGAGAGTAGAGAGAGAGAGAGTACTCAATAAGCTGTAAACTGCAAATATATAAAAATGATGCATCCAAAAATTTAAATTGAATATAAGATAGTAGATCACCAAACATATCCGTAGTTATCCTAATATTTGATCTTATTTAAAATTATTAAAAATTTAAAATTCTAAATTTGTCAAAAGGAATATACAGTCAGTTTAAACAAAACTGTTACATTTGCCAATATTAATGTTATTTATAAACTAAAAACGGACTGAAATAATACCGGCTGGGTAATTAAAACTAATAGCACGAAAAATTGGAAATATCTTTGTTTTCGATGGCTAAATGAAACTAGCATACTTATATAAAACAAGCCGAATTTAGGAATCCTTTGTTTTTATTAACATTCTTTAGGGCCCAGCTGCAATGTCGCACTGCTAGCTGCACCCATGGTACCGCACCTAGCTTTGTCTCTGCTTTGCACGTAAGGGGCCATAGTAATGCACCGCAGTCTTGGTCTGTGTGACTTTTTAATCGATTCCATCATGTTGTTGTCTGTCGATTTGTTAGGCGGTGATACAATTTTAGATGGTAATAGGAAAAATAGTTCGAAATTAGTTACAAAGATTTGAGAAAGCATTTATTTAGCTGAATTGTTCGAGGATCTAGGTCTAGAGAAGCTTGGCGAACTATAAACAGTATTAAAAAAAACACAAACGAAAGAAAAAAAAATCCCATAAAGATAGAACAGTGGAACGACTACCATAATAATCTACTGGAAGAACAACGTGGAGAGTATTTAGAAGCGCAACTAGATATAGACGAAATAGGAGTTAACGGAGTAGATACCATTAAATTAGAAGAAATAAAAACAGCATTACAAAATATAAAGAACAATAACGCACCAGGACCAGAGGATTCACCTATCTAGTTAATTAAGCACGCCACCACAAGAACGTAAGAGCTGTTTTGTGTAATTTTTAACAGTGTGTCTGGAAGGGGAACCGATTCCAAGAGGTTGGAGGAGCTTTTACATAAATTCCATTTATAAAAAGGGAAATAGGAGCGACTGCAGTGATTATCGGGATATTAGTATTACATCGTCCATCAGAATGCTTTACGAAAGAGTCCTGACAGCCCGAATAGAAGAGGAAGCCACGGAAGAACAAAGTGGATTTCGACCTAGGCGATCCTGCGTGGACAATATATTTACAATAAAACAACTGGCACAAAAGAGAGCAGCAAGAGGAATGGAGCTTTACGCTACTTTTATAGATCTTCGTAAGGCATTTGACCCCGTCTCTTTGCAAAAATTATGGATTGCAATGAAACAAGCAGGCATAAATAGTTGAAATATAAACGCTGTAAAAGCACAGTTTAGAAAAAAACCAAGCGGTTGTTAAGGTCGGAAATCAAACTACTGAGGCTTTCTCACAAACAAAAGGTGTTAAACAGGGCTTCTGTCTCTCTTCAACCCTGTTTAAAATTTATTTCCGCAACGCTTTAAAACAGTGGATACGAAAATGTAGCCCCATGGGAATATGGATAGAGAACACTCACTTGTATACAATCCTCTTTGCAGAAAACCAGCAAGACATGACTTACAAGATAAATAAATTCATAGAAGAATTCACTAAATGGGGTTTAGAGATAAATCTACAAAAGACACAATACATTACTATAGGAGACATAGGACAAGACGTCGAAACAGAAAGAGGAATATTAAAAAACGTTAGACAGTACGAATACTTAGCAGTTACAATAGATGAAGACGGAAAAGATAATAAAGATATACTAAAGAAAATAGGAAAAGGAAAAATATCACTAAAGCACTGCATACAATCTTGGGGAATAAGAACCTAACAAAGAAAACAAATATATCAGGCTATGATTCAGCCAGTATTGACGTATCGGTCAGAAGTTAAGTCATAAATAAAAAACTTTTTTCAACCGAAATGATGTACTGGAAAAGATGTTTCGGTTTAACTTTACTTGATCATGTAAGAAATGAGACCATCACAGAAAGAATGGAAGTAAAAAATACAATAATAGAAGATATAACTTAAAAAGAGTTAAAATGGTAAGGAGACCTGCAACGAATGAGTGAAGAAAGGATACCATTAAAGGTTTAGACACTGGACATCAGCACAAAGAAATAAACGAGGAAGACCACGGACTAAGTGCGGTCCCTATTCTACTTTAGCCTATTAAAGAATTTTGTATACCTTGCATCACATCTAAATAGATGCATTCCTAGTGCATTGGCAGCAATAACCAAAAATTACTAGTTTTTCAATCATCTAAATACAAAGCTCTATGGTATAATTTCCTTATTTAGTGTAATCATCATTCCCCTAATACAAGAAATTTTAATTTTGTGACCTCAAAAATCCAAAAGCGAATAATAACGCATTCTCCGCCAAACCAAATTATCCACTTTTCAAAAAATCCTGTCATCATGCAAAGGAAATAAAAGAACATTGAGCACAAAGGTTCTTTTTAAGCGGGTAATAAAGCATTTTATAATGTTTAGGCAATAATTGGACTGTAATTCTAAAGTTGTTATTTCGGAAAAAATTGTACTAGATTTCGCACAGTACAATTTATTTATTTTGCAGCATATAGTATTTTTATGCACAATACACTCAAAGTTGTCTAGTATCAGAAGAGAATATATTAAGTTGCATAAGTAATATCAGTACATCTTTAAATTTTGCTAATGTATGTTTGAATTATTTTGTATGTAAATTGAATTGAACAATTAGAACTGTCATTTATAAAAAAGTGTGAGTTTCAACATTTGAACTGGTAAAAATCAAGTGCAAAATTAGACGGTGTAAGCTGTGCTTACAACGGAATGGCGGTTAAAATAAACCATGAATTGGCAACTACTGCTACAAATGCGAACTGCGAATGTATCGTGTGTAAACTGGTGGCGGAATTTTGTGTTTCAAGATTATTAAATCTAATAAATAACGAAATCATATATTAGGCATATAAATATTTCTTATTTTGTTCTTAATGCCTTTCATTTTCTTTACTAATATCCTTTCAACCTACAACTTTGCTTTTGCAAATGTCTAGACACGACACTGGAATTAATTTAATTGAAAATAATATTAGCCGGATTTGGAGGTGTAGTGATTTGCTTGGCGTCCAAAAGCTTCCTCATTGTATGAACAGTTGTTTTTTGTGCATGTTATTTAATTACAGTTGATCCAGTGATCCCATACGTCATCAATTTATGAATACATCAAAGACAGTTTTGAGACTTGTTCGTCTTAATTTGTATGGAAATAATAAAAGGACGGAAAACAAAACGTTATTTTTCTAATTCAAGACGTGCGTCACAGAAAATCTGACATTGTGGGTAGAGTAAAATAGAAAGCGACAACCGAGACAAACGAGTTTTTTCATTTTATGAATACAGACGTTCTTTTGAATTCAATTAAAACATCATTTTATTGACAATCATCGTTCAGAGTTTTATTTATATTGAGATTTGGAGAAATTTTGATCATTCAAGTGAATTTAAAACAGAAGATTGTTTTATATAAAAGCTATTAATTATTGTTTTATAATTTATTACCGGTAAGTACGTATTATTCTTATTAAAAAACTAAACCTAGACGTATAAATATTTCTAACCTTGAAATCTATCGTCAGTATCTAAATTCCAAACACACGTATATAATTTTAAAATATTTTTCGCACTACTTTAATTAATTGTAATAATCAGGCATTAAAAATTAGAATAAAGTAATGAGATTTCGATTTGTCCTTTTACATAATGCATGGTAAAAGTCTTCACAGGCAAGCACGACAGCTTGTGCTTAATTTGTGTGAGTATTTCCAGTTGGAAAAGAGAAACGGTGGTCCAGTGAAAATTATAAATAATTTTTCATAGTTTGTAGCATTATAAAAATGCTTATTTCAAGTGTTTGCAGGTAAACCTTATTCTTAGATGTCATGGTGAACCGTTCAAACGAAACTATTAAAACTTCAGTTTACAGAAAGACAACACATACTGGACAATATCTTAATCATAGTTCTAATCATTCTCTTGTAACAAAACGAGGAATTATACGCAACCTCTATAATCGCACTATATCTATATGCAATAATGCCGAATCATTGGAAAAAGAGGTAGCAAATATTAAATCCGATTTGCAACAGAATGGTTAGTTATCCTTTGAAACTAATTGAAGATGTTATAAATAACTTTAGAACAACGAACACTGGACATCAAGAAACACATTCCTTCTTCACAATTCCGTACAATAAGGGAACTTCGGAGAAAATGAGACGAATTGCCAGTAGTTATTATATAAAAACAGCCTTTAAATCAGGAAATACACTCATTTAACAAAAACAAAACCAAAAACTACCGATAAGAAAGAATGTGTTTACACAGTTTCCTGTGAGTATGGAGAAATCAAACGACCACTAGATGTTAGAATTAAGGAACATAAAACTTATACACAGAAAGGGAAACGTCGAGATCAGGTATTGCAGAACACGCCTGAGATAAACAACACCATAGAAAATGGTCTGAGGCTGCGGCAATATATATGGAACCCAACATGAAAAAAAGTAAATTTATAGAAGCAGCTTACATTAAAAACAATAATGCAATCTTCAGTAAATCGAGTGTTGAGATATCTAATCTTTTTCAACCACTACTTTGTAACATCAAATGATTGAGGTGTGTACAGTGAAGCTAAACTTTGCGCTTCAATGGACACAGTCCCTATATAAGCTCGTAGTCTTAAGACAAAATATTCAGTTTATACTTGATAACGATTAGAGATACAACCTAATCGAAACGTCATAAAAATAAATAAAAATAAAGTCAATGCAAATCCGGCAACCACATTTTAATAAACCTTATTCTGTTATATTAAATGTTCTTTTCGGTTAAGAAAGGTGTTCTAATTCCGCCTCTTTGCGTTTTGTGACCATTTCTTTCTTTTCTATGAATCTATTATTATTATTTCACTGATATTTTCACTTACCTAAAAAAGTAAGAGTATAATCTCTGTTATAAGTTGTAATTTTTCTGTTTTACTGATAGCGAATCCGAAAATATAGCGGAATTTTCAATATACTGTTGAGTTTCGTTCGTCTTTATGAATATAAACGTCATATTGCCTAATAATTTTGATTTAGTTCAGATTAACATTCTTGATGACACATGGGTATTCTCTAGCTGGATTAACTGTTTATGGGGCCGTCCTAGAAGTTTATATAGTTTTAGGGATATTTCAAAATTAAAAATATTGTATAACCAATTAGATAATTTAATTCATTACGGCTACGATGACAGCAATAAAACAATTTTTTTTAAAGTAAGTGTAATTGCGATGGAAAAAAAGTTTCGTATAGAGATAAATCATTACTTATTAACTTATGTATCCAGACTTAGTACAATTTTTATATACCATAGAACAACCCTGCCTTTCTGCCTAATTTGTGATTGTCGAGCGTCACATCAAATAAAAACGCCAAGAGACAAAAGCGGAAAGGCCTTTTTTATTTTTGCGTTTGATCAGATATGATTTAATTACTGCTTTATTTTACCGACGCTACTTCCTGCCGGCCATTTAGAAAACATTTAGTTGTATTTTTAGTATTTATTATTGTACAAATAAAACAGAAAGTTATTTATGGTCTGCTGGAGCCAAGAAAATAAAAATTAAGCTCTTGCGCTTGACAGGATGTCTTACAATATAGGCTATTACAAATTCGCTTCAACTATGAAGATTCTATAACCGATATGCGATTGATGATGATTAAATCGGGATTACATAAATTAATGTCTAATCATATATGGATTATATATATTTTTAATAATAATACCTGCGATATAAAATTAATGAACAGCCATTATGTCCTGGTATCGCCAACTGAATGTTTCAAAATAAAAAAAAAAATAGTATTATCAAAGCACATAAAGGAATAATTATATGAAGTATTTCATTTCATAATGAAATAGGAAAATAAAAATAAATATAAATATATGTATATATATATATATATATATATATATATATATATATATATATATATATATGTTTATGCGGCTTTCACGGATTCCTCCACCTGAGATGCAATAGCAGTGGATATATCCACATTATGCCGTTGTAGTGCTGAAATCACATTCAGCAAACGTAACTCCGTGAATAGATAAAGTCCTTTGCACAGCCAGGTTCATGTCGGTACCCTGATGAGTCTAGTAGAGACGAAACATGTATCTCTGCCGTATCACTGTAGCGGGGAGGGTAAGTTTTGACTTTCTTGTCGGTATGGTAGTACAGAGGCCATCATCATCTCGATGGTGGTGTAACAGGATGATTTGTGTTCTGTAGCAATTCATTCAAACCGTGCAACCTCTAACAAGGAAAAGATATGATGGAACGAAGTTTGCAATTACTGTCCCCAGTTTACTTCATATATATCTAGTTACGGGTAGGTTACTGCATTGTCAGAGGGGCACCGTACCCCCACAGATCAAAAAGGAGTCTCGTCCTCAAAATTCACAACCAGGAGCAAAAAGACAGGGAACAAGAAGCAGAAACAAACACCAGGAATAAGAACGAGGTATATTAATAAAAATCCTCCAGCTGGAGGGTTTTAGCTACTTCGCAGGTAACGTGTTTCTTGTCGAAAATGACCGAGAATAGTCGCCAAAAAAGGGTTAATAAATCTTAGTTTCCATTGCAGTAGGCCCAAATCCAACAATACTAAACTGCATACAATACTGTTTATCATTAAGGAGTACAACAGGGCAAAACAATTCCTTTAATCCCTTTTACAGGTGGAGTAAAATCTCCAAAAGGGTCTCGATTGCTCACACGTCGATACTTTTCCAACGATCTTTTTAGGAAAAAGCTCGTTGGTCGAGACCGGTTATCCCTTCACCAACAACTCACCAATTTATGCATTTTTGAACCGACAAATAGTGTAGAATGACGAATATTCCTTAATTAATACTTGGTTACATTTGATCATCTCCACAAACGAATACTAACATCGTAAAGTCCTCATTATTTGTTTGTTTGACGTTATAAAAATTTTGGAAATTAAAAAGGGAAATAATTTTTTTTAAAGAAAGTATAAATATTGACTTGAGAACTGCAACAGTCCAATAATATAGTAAAAGCAGATAACAGGAGAGTATGAAAAAATCTACTGTGTTAAGAATAAAAATGTAACCTAATTTTTTTGACGGCTGTTTGTTTACGTCTTCATATATTACATTCTACCCTTGTTAAGGGCTTTAAGGGAATCAAACGTTAAGGACACGGAGTCAAATCATAAAAATATACAATACAGGAACCTCATAACACGATCACACTTCCCTGGTTTTCAAGAAAAACTTCAGCGCTATAAAATTCCTTAAATGCGGCCTCCCTCAAACAACAGTATTTGTAACGCAGAGTTTTTCTCATATTTCGATCATAATGCATTTAAATTTTATTGAAAATCCTGAAATGGAAATAATATAATATTTAATTTACCCCAGAGCGGTTATCATTTATGTTTAAAACATAAAACTTCTGTATCGTTTTCATTAATTAAAAATACCTGTAAATGCAATTTGGATAAAGGGATATTTTCCTGTTTTGCCCGTAAAATCTATGTTGAAATGGATGTATTGAATTCAAATACAAAATCTTTATTAAACTAACATTATACTGTATATAATAATAGATAGATATAATCAAATTTTATTAATTAAATTAAATGGAAATATGCGTCTCTTGAAAATGAGTGAAATTACAGTAAAGGTTGTCAAATAAAAAAATCCTAATACAGTAATTAGTAAAAAAAATCCATATCAGCCATTTTATGTCTTATCTATGCAGACGGGGTGAATAAAATAAAAATATATTATAATAAATCCTTTTCAATAAACTGTCATTTATCGACTCTGCCACATTCTAATTTAACAAAAACGAATTATTGTTGTAAACCACTTCACAGAACAAAAAAAAATAACGAAATGTTATATAGAAAGAGTTTTAGGTCTAAAATTTAAATAATTTTAAAGTTAATGCTAATGAAAATTCGGTTTGATACATTTCAGCATGTTACCCGGAAAGTCACAATCTCCCCTTGACAGTCCAAAACGACGTAAAACAGGAAAAAAATGCCAACCAACCCCCCCGTCTAAATACCGATACAGCGCTTTTTCCTTTGTCTCTTTAAGTTGAAAGCAAACAGAAAGCATACCGTAATAATGTACGCTATGAATTATTAAATTTTAGTCAGCGAAAGGTGTATTTAGGCAAAGAGCGGCGTTTACGTGAAAATGAGTGTGCGTGAAGGAGATTGATATGTTTCAAGCATGGACTTTTTTTCTGTATTTTCGTTAGAATTGTGCATAAAAAGTTACGAGATTTTATATATATATATATATATATATATATATATATATATATATATATATATATATATATATATATATATATATATATATATATATATAGTGCCAGTTTTTATTTTCTTTAAAAAAAGATTATTTTTGTCTAAAACATATATTCAACGTTTCGATACTATACAACTTCAAAAGCTAAAATGGCAGAAAGATAATATTTACAGTTTACAAAATACATTTCAGTTAAGGAACACATAACATGTTACATTCAAAATTTTTGACAATCACAATTTCATTTTTGGTCAGTAAATTAAACAAATTACACTTAAAATAATTATAACAACACGTATAAGCCTCTTGCTACAGGTATATTAACTGAAAACTTTGCAAATATCTGGACATCGCGTCGCGATAAACTTGGTATTCGATTTTTTTTACTGATGTGGAATTTTTTTCTTTTATAATGTAATGGTTATATTTTAGTTTATATTTTTGTTTTAATTAATTTTTAAAAATTATATAATAGATTATAAGTTTCTTACAATACGTTGAAATAAATTTTATTGAGTAGGTTTGTCTTTTTAGTCATTTAAAGATTTTTTTTTTAATTTCGATGACCTCGAGGATTACACCTTTTTTTCAGGCTCAATTTTAGGATTTTTGTTTTTATAATTAAATTTATGAATATGTTGGGCTTCAAGTTTAGTAAGAGCAATTTGGTATTTTTTTATTGAGCTTATGCGACTACAGTTTGTTTTGGAGATGCTGACTTGTTTGTCCTATGTATACTCCATTGCAGTTGGTGCGTCGGATTTCGTATAGAACATGTTTTTTTTTTTAGTTTTAGTCTTTTATTTTGTGCAGAGAGAATTCAAATAATTGTACCCCCTGTGTGCAATTAGAATCTTGTGTTTTGAGAGAATACTCTTTAATTGTTCGGATAACCCGTTTATATACAGCAGTGTTAAGTAGGTTTGTTTTTGGACTACATTATTTTTTCCTATAAAATTTGTGTATCCACGCTTTAAAAACAGGGTTGATTAAAGCTTTAAGGTAATTGTCTTTTATTAGTGCGTTTTTGGCCTAAACTGGTGAAACTGGTGATTGGAGTCATAATTGGTATATCTAGATGACCAGGTTTCTTTAATATACCGCTGTGTTTTAGACTGACTTTTATTCTCATTCTGGTTTAATTTTAAAGACAGTTCCTACGGTGATTTCTAAAAAAATATAAATGTACCCCAGTACAGTCCTTATCCATTAAATGGGAAGAATAATTCTGGAACCCGGAAGAAATTTTCTTCCTAAAAACTAAGCCACAATATATTTTCACTGCCTATTTCAGTATTTTATGTATTGCAATTTTCGGCATTTAGGAAGAAATTAGAGTGCATTTACGATTACTAATCATTAAGATCCATTTTTCTAACATCTGGATACACATAATGACATCAGTGAGAATAAGACGCAGATCTCCGAACAATAATCAAGCAGAATTAATTAATTTAATAAAGGAAGTTATTTAGTACCTGTACTTATTTAACAATTAAAGGAATCTTTTTTCTTTCGACTTTTCGTTAATTGATAAGTTACTGAAAAGAAATTTGTATGTATCAAGAAAGAAATTTAGGTAAACAAGGAAAGCATATTTTCCTTATGTCGCTATAATTCTGGTACAACCTCATGCTAGTGAATATTTTAGGGAGCTGACTATAATTTTACATCATTACGGCCTTTTAACACTTTTAGTGCCCACCATGCAATATCGCGTGATGTCATGTGGTAAAGAAAAATAACATAATAAAAGCTTTCTTATGTCGCAACACAAGTATTGCCTGGACAATGAATTGATAGGAAAAGAAGTTGAGATTAACGGTTCATATCATCAATTTCGTGGCAACATATCTTACCGTTTTCTAAATCTACTGTCTATCCCTCTCTCCCTCTTTATATATATATATATATATATATATATATATATATATATATATATATATATATATATATACATTTCGAGACATTTTTAAATAAATTATATACATTTATTCGCCAATATTGGGCTTTGTCTATGTTTGCAATTGAAATATATTATTTTAAAATATTTTCATTACAAAAAAGTATCAAATTCTGTATTTAAGAATAACCAGATCTTTATACGAGTATTTTTAAGGGAAATTTCTTATTTTCAGTATGTGTCACAAACTTTAAAACTTTCTAGGTTTTTAAAAGTGTAATGTGTATTGGTATTTCTTTATTTCTATTATTAATGCGACAGCTGGTTTAAACAAATAATTTTTTGTGGCAGAAACTCACATTAGATACTAATGTTACTTTAAGAACGACTTAAACTTAAACAGGTACCATGATACTCTGTATTCTAACAGAGTTACTGAAGGTTAACTTAAAATCAACAGATATTTTTATCTTATAACTAGCCCATTAAAAAATCACCTTAAGAAATACTAAATAGTAATTAATTGGATGCATTAGATTCCTAATAATTATTTATATCTATGTTTTTATTCTGTAATTAGGAAGTGATTTCTTTAGCTAATTGAGTTTTTAAAATATTAAAAAGGATTTTTTAAATTAACACAAAGACTACTTTAAAACAAATTTATGATACAAGTCATACAAGAAAGAGATAATCGTAGTAAATTGATTTGAAGAGGAGATGTAACACAGATAAGGCGTATGGGAGGATAAAAATGATGAGATTTAGGGGAAGTAAAAGCCGAGATAGAGTAGAGTTAGGGAGAATAGAAAAGGGTAAGGGGTGAGTGAGGAAAATTTATAATGTATAATTCTATTTTGAACCTTTAGTAGTGCCAAAAACTAGAGTAATTAAAAAGAAAAACATTATTCCCTGCGAGAGTCAACAAATTTTTTATTACAAAAAAATTGCTAAATAAATCTTCTTTGTTTAGAAACATGAAAAATTAAAAAAATAATTCTAAAGTGGAAAAAAGAAGACACTTTTATTTTTCAACGTTTTATCAGTTGTAAGGAATATAACTATTTGAAAAATATATTAATATTTAGTAAAATAGCCAACATTTTCTATTACTTCCCGACAATAGTTTTTTCACCATTGACGGTTGTATCAGAATTCACGTTTTCCACACTATTTGATAAATTGAGAATATTTTTCGCTTTTTCTTCTTGTCCAACATTAGCCACAAATTTTCGATCAGATTTGGATTGTGACACGAGAATGGTCACTTCAAAACTTTATTTTGCCTTATCGGAAACACGGTTTAACGTATTTTGAAGAATACTGAACTTTCCTCAAAAAATATTTTTGTAAATAAATCGGTTCAAATATAAAGATTCGATATAAAGTCTGAAAAGCAGCACCATACCTCGGTCCTTTACAATAAAAATAGTCGATTTCGACATGAAAATTTGCTGGGAATGGTAACTCCAAATAACACGTTTCCAGACATATATGGCATAGTTGGCAGGAATTCTAGTTTGATACAGATGTTTCTGGACTAGTCTTGATTTGTGTCGAAATTAGACATAAATACTATATAACCAAATTCAGAGAAAGTTAATCAATAAATCATTTAATGTTTTAAAAAAAAGTTAATCTAATTTTGCAGCAGCTATGCGAGTTTTATACAGTGTTAATTGGTATAGCGTACCGCCAAATTTTAGGAGAGTTTGCTTAATTCAATTTATCTCCAGTCATTATTTTTATCATAATTTTTAAATAGTTGAACTACTTTTTCCCAATGTTGTATATTATTCTGTCTCCGAATAAGTATTTACTTTTAATTTAACTTAATATATCTTTAATATAAAGCAAGTTCTATAATAAAAAATATTTCTTTCTGTGGGGTCATTACACAAATGACATGTATAATTCATTCAAACAATTACACACTTTTTTCTGCTTTGGCATTACCACTAATATTTGTTTTTATATTAATTGAAAAAAGGTGGACTTATGGTGTTTTCATTTCATAAATGGGATGGGAACATAGCGAATGTATTGTCATCTAGAAGAAGATGATGTAATTTCTGTATGTTCGATGTAGAACAGTGGAAAATTTAAGAACCAGTAAAGATAAAGAACTCTGTACTTCAAGTTTTTGTTAGTCACAACACCCAAATCTCTATAGTGTTTAAAGTACAAAGACACTAATTTATTACTACTAAGTATTTAATATTTGATAATTTCTTAGTCTACATGTATTTTTAGCAGTGAATAATTTGTTGTAAGACATAAAAACAAATAACAAAATTATGTTCCGCACCATCTCTTCAACAGTCTTTCCGAATTTACTTCTGGATATAGGCTTTCCCTTGCCGTCTTCATCCGAATCGGTTCTGTGCCTGTGGACGCTCCACACTCCTCTTATATTGTAATGGTTGCACTTTTCATTTTTTTGCTATGTCACATGCTCGATTCAATTCCATTTAAGATCAGCTAGTGCGTTTTCTTACATCGTCGACCTATGTTTTTCTTTTGATCTCCTCATTCCTTACATGATCTCTTAAGCTTACTACTGACATCATCTTTTCGATAGCCTTCGGTATTGTTCGTAAAATGTTCGCGCTTCTGACTGTAAGTGTTGACTGGTGGTACACCTGCCTAGGGATGCTTGAATTTTTAAGTGTTATGCCCAATTTTCCTACAGCAGCCGAGGTCGGTCGAATTTCTTTAATTAATGCTATTTTGTGTAGTAAGAAGTATACTCGTTGATTTTCTGATTTTCCAGTTCTATAACATCTGGATCTGAAGTTATCATAATTTTGGTTTTGTCAATATTCGTTTTCAGGTCAATTTTTTTTAATCCAGTTTTTAATTCAGTCAGCATTTCAATCACATTGCCCCAAGTTCGACATAGTCGAGAGCTTCGCTCAAGTCGACGAAGACTAGGTGATGCGGTACATTGTACTTGTATTTTTTTATAGTTGTTGGCAGCATTTGAAGGTATTCTACAGTGCTGTAACCTTTACGAAAGCTGGTCTAATCACTTCAAAAATCCTTTTTTTTTTGCTATTACAAGCTACGATCTCTCTAAATTATTAAATTAACAAAAAATCTTTATATTTATCGGGAAGGAATTCTTACTTAAAATTGGCCTGTACCAATTTTGACATTGCAGCCTTACTACTTCAGTAACTAAACAGACTAGACCAAGTTTAAGAAAATAATAAATTACAATTTCACCAACGCATAATATAATCGTATAAAATTCCAGTCAATAATGTTTTATATAGAATATTTTTTAAAACAGAAAGCGCAATGTTTACGTAAGACTTGTTTGTGTACAATGTACGTTTAAAAAATGTTTGTTTTGTAAATTAAAATTACTTTTTAGAGAGCAAAGTTTTGTCGGGGTAAGGGAAACGACATGAAATTGTTTGTAAACTTTTTTTATTGTAATATAAAAGGATTTATTGTTTAATTAACTAAAAGTACTTTTTCAAAAGTTAATATATTGTTCAGAATTGGGCGTTCTTTTCAAATTAATTAAAATAATATTTTATGTCATTTAGGGAGTCTAAGCTCATTTGCATGATAGTTTAGATAGTGAAGTCCTAAAAAATCGTGGTCAGCGGGTCAAAATACATAAAAAACTTTGATGGGTCCATATAAACTAGAAACCTGGAAATATACTTTAGCCAAATGTTGAACGAAAAATCTGACAGTACTCTGCCAAACACAGAGATCCATACAGCCGAAATAGGAGACAGATGCCCTTCATACGAAGAGGTGATGCGCGCTATCAAGAAACTGAGAAACAATAAAGCCGCAGGCAGTGATAATATACCAGCGGAATGTCTAAAGCACGGAGGGGATGCACTCCACAGATCCATCCATAAACTAATACAAAGAGTCTGGCAGGAAGAAATTCTTCCATTTGAATGGAAGGAGGGAGTCATTGTGCCAATCCACAAGAAAGGCGACAAGAAACAATGCAGCAATTACCGGGGAATAACCCTACTGAACATAACCTATAAAGTCCTTTCGAACATTCTGCTGGAAAGAACCAAAACATATACAGAAGAAATCGTAGGGGATTACCAATGCGGATTTAGACCTAATCGCTCAACTGTTGACCAGATATTTGCCATAAAATAGATAATGGAGAAAAGCTGGGAATTCGATCGTGAACTACATCAGATATTTATCGATTTTAAACAGGCATTTGATAGAGTTTGCAGAACGAGACTATGAACAGCAATGCAGGAGCTTGGCTTTCCCAAAAAACTGGTCAGCCTAATAAGGATGTGTATGGAGGGGCTGAAGTGCAAAGTGAAAGTGGGACAGTACTACTCTGAAATGTTTGAAATAAACAACGGTCTTAAGCAAGGAGATGCGCTCTCATCACAACTTTTCAACATAGCGCTGGAATATATAATCAGAAATTCGAAAATTGAAGCATCGACATCTATATTCCATCAAGATAGACGAAATCTACAGATGATGTCGATATGATTGGTAGTAGTAGAATAAAAATGAAATAAACTCTAATACGGTTCGAAAGGGAAGCAAAGAAGATGGGACCTCAAATCAACGAAGACAAAACTAAATACATGTTCATGAGTCGGAATAGCCGAAACAGAGACAGAATAGGTCAAAACATCACCATCGATGAATATAAATTTGAACGAGTCAAGGAATTTAAATACCTAGGAACAACAATATGCGAAGATAACAACGGATCACAGGAAATAAACAGTAAAATAGATGCCTGTATGCACTGCAAGATCTGATGAAATTGAAACACCTCACAAGACGAACAAAGATGGACATATACAAAATAGTTATAAGATCGATAGTTATATATGGTTGCGAAACATGGACACTAACGGTAGCGAACGAAGAGAGATTACGAGTCTTTGAAAGAAAAATCTTGAGGAAAATCTCGGAATCAACGATAGATGAAACGACAGGACAATACAGAACAAGAACTAACAGGGAACTAGAAGAACTATTCCCAGATACAGATGTAGTAAAAGAAATAAAGGCCAGAAAACTCCAGTGGGCAGGACATATCAGAAGGCTTCCTGACGACAGAATAATAAGACTAGCTTGGGAGGAAGCACCGACTGGGAGAAGGCCACTGGGACGATCCCGACTTCGGTGGAGAGATAATATAACAAAAGTACTCAAAACTATGGGCATCCAACATTGGATGGAGGTTGCGAGAGATCGAAATGAATGGAGGCATGTCGTAAACTCAGCTAAAACCCACCCAGGGATGTAACGCCATGGAGTAAGTAAGTAAGTATAAATTGAATAGGCAATTGGGACATCTCTGGCCTCTACACTTATAGCGGTAAATGTTCTTAGTTGTAACACGTTTGTGTAATAAGAATCATATAAAAATAAATCAATGGAAAAGATTTTCAAAATAACAAATCAGGAGAAAATCTAGTAAAAAATTTGCTAAATTCGATAGAATTATTCACTTATTACCAAATTACTAATGAGTATTTTTAGATTTATTGTAGCAGATACAATTAATAAACTAAAAAATATTGGTTCGGTGACAGCGTATGAGATGAAAATACACTGGGGATAAAAATTAGCAAAATCAAAAAAGAAGTAACTTTAGGGGTAATCGAAATAACTCAGTAGCGTACTGTGACGATGTTCAAAAGGAGTTCAATTTTAATTTTTTTTTTAATAACTTTTACAGAATTTTCAATTGTAGTAATATAAGTAAAATGACGGGAATTGGTTAGCACGAGAAGTAATATTTCAAAAAATCAGTAATAGAATATTAACATGGCGCAATTGGAATTAGATTTTTACAATTTCTTTTTTCAAGCTAATTAAAATATATTTTTTTATTGATGACTATTTGTGCTCTGTTCCCTGGGGACCCTTTTTCTTTTGTGGGTAGTGTTGATGTAATGCTTATTATTTTTTACAATAAATTATACTCTGCCATGGAGGCATTTGTGCCTGTAAAGACAGTTTCTGCAAGAAAGTTTCCTAGGTGGTTTTCTAACGAGCTCGTTCAGTTAACTATACAAAAAATATATGTCATAAACAATTTATGTCGAGTAGTTCTCGGAACGACTATGAAATGTTTACAGGTTTGCGTACAGAATATAAGAGACTGTCACGCTTTCGTTATAATAATTATATTCGTGACACGGAATCTGGTATCGGCCGGAGCCTGAAACCATTCTGGAACTTTGCGACTTGAACAGTATGCTATCTGAATTGTTTTTTGAGGACAAGAGCGCGGTCATAGGTCCTGGGGTTGCTGAACTTTTCGCTAAATATTTCAGCAAAGTGTACATTGATGTAACAGTGAAGTGTCCGGTGACTGTCTCAGCTGATATAAATGTCTCCAACTTCGCCAAATCTATTTCTGACATTTACGCCGAGTTGAATGATCTTGACCCCTGTAAGGATCCTGGCCCTGATGGCGTTCATTCAATGTTACTGAAAAACTGCTCGTTCGTTCTGGCTTGCCCATTTCATCACATTTTTAATGAATCTCTTCGGCGGGGTATTTTTCCTTAATTTTGGAAAACGAGTTTTGTGGTTTCTATTCACAAGACTGGCAACAGGGCTGACATTCGGTAATATAGACCTATAGCATAATTAATACTATTCCCAAAATCTTCGAAAAGCTGGTTAATGCCTTTCTCACCTCTATTTTAAGTCGGCCATCATTGAGGAGCAGTTTGGGTTTTGTTCTGGCTGGAACACTAAGGTGAATCTGGTCTCTTATGTGGGCGGTTTGTCTGAGGCCTTGGAGGGCGGATCCGAGGTCCACTCGGTGTATACTGATTTCACGGAGGTCTCTGATGGGGTACCATATGGGATTCTGCTGGATAAGCTTCGGGAGCTGGGTATCTCTGGTCCAATGTTTGGTTGGATTGAAACCTATCTGAGTGATCGTCGTCAGGTAGTGCCAGTGAATGATTTTGTCACTTCTGAGATATAAGTGTCTACAGGGGTCACTCAGGGATCCGACATTGGTCCATTATTGTTCAACTTATTATGACGTATTAATCCGCTTAAGGTCAAGCAAGTTCTTACTCTTTGCGGATGACATGAAGGTGTATAAGGTCATCGACAGTTATAGTGACTGCTTGGAGCTACAGGGGAACCTTGATAGATTTGTTTCCTGGTGCGAAATGAATATGATGAGTTTGGATATTCCTAAGTATAAATTCATTAAGTTTTCTAAATCGCGTTATCTACTGGACTTTCACTATACACTTGAATGGTAGGGCGCTGGTCTCCGTTGATTCTGTACAGGGCCTGGGAGTCCTTTGTGATTTCATCCTTCCATTTGTTCCTCACATCGCTGACATTGTTAGTAAGTCCCTCAGGATATTAAGTTTTATTAAAGGTCATGCCAAGGAGCTCTCCACTGTGAAGTCCCTTAAAATACTCTATTGCTCGTTGGTTGGAACACACTTTGAGTAAGCTTCTTGTTTTTGGAACCCCCACTATGAATCACATATGTACCGGCTCGAACAGGTACAGAGAAGGTTTCTCAGATATATTAACATAAAATTCCACGGGGGTGCTGATCTTGATTATGCTGCTTTGTGCTCCGAGTTGAATTTGCTCCCCCTTGCTAATAGAAGAAAGGGTAGAGACTTACAACTTCTTTTCAGTGTCACTGATTGCCCGTGTCTGTTGTCGAATATTGGTCTAAGAGTTCCTCCCAGGAGTACTCGTACTTCCCATATATTTCACTAGGTTTTTCACAGAACAAATTATGGAAGCCATTCTTTTATACCAAGGGTGGCTGGATATGTTAATGGACTGGATGACTTGAATTTCTTTGATATGTCCTTGAATCATCGATTGATGTTTTATGTTTTTGCTATTACAGATTGACAGGTGCCTCTTTTGTTATACTATTATTGATATCACATTGTTATGTTTCACTCTAGCTCTGTAATTAATTATTGTAAAATGGACAGTGTTGTACGTCGATAAATAAATAAATAATAAATAGATCAGCAAACCAACAGATCAGTTTTCGTAGCAGTCCCGAGTAAAACTTATCTACGCATGCAGCGGTGTGTGAGCCGTCTATTTACCTCAATTAACTTTACGCATCCTTCATGGTGTCACAATGAATTAGAAAAAGTTTTTGGGAACCTAAATTTTACCCCATTAATGTAAAAAAAGGATTAGCAAACAGGTAATACACTACGTCTGAAAAAATGATGAACTGGTTAATTATCATCTTGGTACCCGGTATACGAGATATCGTTTTAGCTTTATTTAAAGATATTTTAAAACTATTTCAAAATAATTTGCGAATAATCAAACCGAGATTAATTTATCCTATTCCACGAGAACGCTCCGCCGTGCCGTACCGGCGCTGGAAAGGTGGAAATACCCTGCCGTTTGCGTTATTTATTTAATTTTCATCATTTCGCCCCGGATATTACATTTCGCTATATCGTTTCCCCCTAATAATTTAGTCTTGAAAAGAAAAACGAGGGACCGAAAGACTGAAAAGTTATTAATTTGTTCATTACTTTGGATGCAGCACTTTTGGCGGGCATTAAGGGGAAAACCGGAAAATAAAATGTGTCTCTTCATTATAACAAAATACCTTCATATTAATTTTGACTGATGTGGGTGGCAAAAAGGTTCGTTTCCCATTAGCAGCTTTTCTTAGGATTCGCTGAATTTTAATGGGACCCTTTTTGCTTTTTAATAAAAATTTATTTTTGGATTTCTAGAGCCGTTTTTTCCCTTACTTTTTTTTATATGGGTTTGTGCAATAGGAGCGGTAATCCGTGATGATCTCTGGAAATAAGACTCACTGAAAAATAGGAATGGAGTGATTCGTTCAAACATTCAAATTGTACAACCCATTACCTGTAATGTTAATAGAATCTATGTTTGATATCTACCCAAAACCAGATATCGGCAATAATATTCCTTTTAGTAATATTATTGGGTAAAATTATTTTGTAATGGATACTTTCAAAAAGCAGAATATCAGTTAATGAATAATCATTAATTCACAAAATAGAATTATCAATTACTTCATCATTTGATAACTGTAAAAATAAAATCATCCATTAACGAAATAATTGGTAATTCTATTCCTAAAATAATCAATTAATAAGGTAATTAGCCATTAATTTTGTAATGGATAATTTCAAAAAGCGGAATATCAGTTAATGAATAATCATTAATTCACAAAATAGAATTATCAATTAATTCATCAGTTGATAACTGTGAAAATAAAATCATCCATTAACGAGGTAATTGGTAATTTTATTTTTAAAATTATCAATTAATAAGGTTATTAGCCATTAATATTGTAATGGATAATTTCAAAAAGCGGAATATCAGTTAATGAATAATCATTAATTCACAAAATACAATTATCAATTAATTCATCAGTTGATAACTGTGAAAATAAAATCATCCATTAACGAAGTAATTGGTAATTTTATTCCTAAAATTATCAATTAATAAGATAATTGGTAATTTTATTCCTACAATTATCATTTAATGAGGTAATTGATAATTTTAATTTTAAAAATATCAATTGATGAAGTAATTGATAATTTCAGAAATAAAATTATCTATTACTAGAGTAAATGAAAATTTCATTATTTAAATAACCCATTGCAAGAGTAATTAATAATTTAATTTTCCTAATTATTGTATTAGTGAAATATTTTTTCGTACAGGTTAAAATAAATAATATATAATTAAAAATGAAATGGCACTGCTTCTGCCGACGATGATACTCTTTAGTCTCGTCAGTAGGATTCAAAATGGTAGAAAATATTTGAATATATAAAGAACGAAAGCTTTCACGACTTTAGTGAAGTTGAAACTCATGGTTCTTGGGTTTGGACCGTGTCAAATTGGAATTATTATTGGAGGTTTCGTCGAGATCTTTACTTTGCTAGATTAGCACACTCAGTTCCCGGTATTTATACCTGATTGGCGCTCAGCGAACCGTGATCCAGCGTTTCAATCAATTTCCAAATGTAGACTGTAACCCGCATCTCTATTAATATTCTTTGGATATTTACAAATTTCTATTGATTTTCTAATTTTTCGTTTAAAGAAACCAGACACTGATGCTAGCACCTTAGTTTATTTTACATTAAAAGTGTGACCTAGGCAGTGCTGGTGTTCAGCTACTGCAGATTGTACAATTTGTTTCTTTTTCATACATCTTTCATGTTCCTAGTGGATATAGACTGTCCTGTTTCACCTACATACACTTTACCTTGTAAACGCCTTCTGTTTGAAATGGAATTGAGTCCTTTGGAGACTTCAAACATTGCACAAGTTTCTTACATGTGTTGAAAATTGTCCGAATGTTTGATTTTCGGAGCAATTTGGCAATCTTGTCGGTAGTTCAGTGTATATAAGGTAAGACAACATTGCCCATAGGAGGTACATTTATGACATCTTGTTGAGGAATTGGGTTTTTATATTTATTAATTGAACGTCTTATATCTTCAGCGTAATATCCGTTGCCTCTCAGAGCATTAACCAGTTTTTCTGTTTCTAATTTTGGTAATTGTTCGCCACATATTGAAAGTGTTCTATGTACCAAAGACACACATGACGGATTGTTTTTGAGAAGGATGATGGTGTGATGTTGCACTGAGATATCGATTTGTATGTGGTGGTTTTCTGTACACAGAATGTCCCAATTTGCCATTCTCTTTCCTTTATACTCGTACATCAAGAAAGGAAAGGGCACCATTTGATTCAGTTTCCATAGTGAATTTTATGCTAGGGTGTTGCTGATTTAGATGATCCAGGAAATTATGGAGGTTATCCACGCCATGCGGCCGAACTACGAACGTATCATCTACATATCTGCACCAAAAAAAAAGAAGTCAAGGCGTTTTATTCGAAAACTTCCATGAACATGTTAGCTACTACAGGTTATAGCGGATCCCATGGCCGCTCCCGAAGTCAGCTCGTAGAAATTTCCTTGCAAAGTAAAATAAGTGGAAATCAGACATACTTTAATTAATTTTAGTAGGGTGGAGTCCATGTTGTTGTTTTGAAATATGTCCGATATTATGGAAACTGAATCATCTATAGCAACATTTGTATACAGAGATTCTACATCAAAACTGACCAATATATCTTCGGGCCCTAATTGGATGGTTTTTAATTTTTGGACAAAGTGTCTTTAATGGTTTCTTTAAAAATAAAATTAGAGAATCAATCGAAATTTGTGAATAACCCAATAATGTTAATAGAGATGCAGGTTACCGTCTACATCACACGTGGAAATCGATTTAATGCTGGATTACGGTTCGCTGAGCATCAATCAGGTATAAATACCGGGCTATTGCTCATCGATAGTCATTCAGTGTTCTAATTTCGTAGAGTAAAGATCCCTGAAGATGCCTCGTGCAATCACAGACGAAACGTTCGATAATAATTCCAATTTGACACGGTCTAAATCCAAGAACCATGATTTTCTATTTAAATAAATCCTAACCTAAAAATCCCAAGTCGCGAAAAATTTTGATCACATGCCAAAGTAAACTTTTTAAACACCTTTAATTAGAATATCTTGAAACCAACGCGTCGGAGTTCTAGCTAAGCCCCTTTTCTTTTCGGAGCGATTATTAATTATTCTTGTAATGGGTAATTTGAAAAATGACATTTTCTATTACTCTGAAAACAGGTAATTTTACTCCTAAAATGATCAATTACTTCGTCAATCGATAATTTCAAAAATGAAATTGTGAATTACTTCGTTAATTGATAATTGTAGGAATAAAAGTACCAATTATTTTATTGATTGATAATTTTAAGAATGAAACCTCTAATTACCTAATTAATTGGTAGTTTGAGGAAAAATCACCAATTACTTCATTAATCGATCATTTTATTTTCGAAATTTTTGAAATGATAGAGTCATTGATCAAGAATTAATTATATTTTTTATTGCCGATTTCTGCCCTAAACTAACCAACTAATAGAACTTTAAAATAGGGTCCACTTTGAATGAAAAAAAACAGTAAAAATATGTATTTGTGAAAATAAATTCGATAATGTGAATTAATATTTGCGACAATGTCTTCTATTGCAGTTAACTATGTATATAACTGAGGTGTCAAAAAATAAAAATACATATTAAAGCAATTTTTACAACCAGAATTGCATTTAAATTACTAAAATCGTTTCGGAAATATGAAAACAAACCGGCCTTTTAAATACACAATAAGGAAATAATGATTGCATAATACCCAAAAGTAGCATAAAAGTCATTTAATATGCAGAATAAACAGCTTTTCGCCGTCATCATCTTCCGATGGGACCCCATCAGTTTTCCCTAAGTAGTTACCTGCCTATCACCGATTTTCATGCAAATAATTAATGTGTTTGGCTTTTAAGATAAGTAACAGCAGTAAAAAAGTTTTTCTACAAACTGGGATTTTTTTTTGTAGTTATTTCCAATGAAATCATTTAAACTTACCACTCTTCTTCTATAAAAATGCCAAATAGTCTTACATAGATGCTTACCTGCAACAAGAAAAAAATATAGTTAGAGGTGCGAGTATATTACTGAAGTATGGTTGTAAAACCTCGTATGTATGTATTTCCAAACATTATTGGCCAAGAACAAAGAGTTCATTAATATCATTTTTTAAGTATCGAAGAGAAATTCATTTTGAAAAATACTCATTTCATAGATGGACACTATTACTGGACTGTAGAAAATCCTCAATTACGAGAACAACGGAGTTCCGTTTGGGTTTAATGCTAAAAGTGGAATTCAATAAAATAAATATAAATTTTCTTTAAACCATATTTATCGATTACTTGGACCTTTTATTTATGAGCGTACATTATCCGGAGAAATAGATTTTGCAATGCTGCAAAACCAAACATTTCTCGAGTTCAAGAATTTGTGATTTCAACAAGATGCCTATAATTTGAGGGAGTGCAAGTATTTTCATCACATACTTTTGACGAAAGGGATAAATCTAACAAAAGCCTCATGCAGTGGTCTGTGAAGTCTCCCAATCTTATCCTGATGGACTTTTATTTATGGGGATATATAATAAATGAAATCTATGAATTTAATCCTCCTAGAAATGTGTTAATATTCGAACAGCATATGCGAGATATAATATCAAATGGATGTTATTTATTTGGACTTCACAAAAGTATTTGATCGTATTCAGTATGTTGAAATTCGTGGTTCCCGCTCTGTGAAATATATTTAAACTTCTGGTGTACCACAGGGGTCAGCGCTGGGACTTTTATTTTTTAATACCGAATGGTGTTGTGAAAGTGATGTGCAGCTCAACATAGGAAAATGTAGTGTTATGTCTTTCATTTCGAAATTTTCTCCATATCACTACGCTCGTAGGCGGAATTTTTTAAAGATCTCGGAATCACTTACGACTCAAAGCTTTCCTTTTCTTTCCATATAAATAATATCATTTTTGACGCTTCAAAGGCTTTTGAGTTTATCTTGCGTTGTATTTGCGATTTTAATAAGACCGACATCATCAAAATACTATATATCACATAAGTGCGGTCTAAGTTAGAAGACGTATCAGTTATATGGTCCCCGGGCTACAATACCCACGTTAATAATTTGGAAGGGTCGAAAAAAGGTTTTTAAAATGTTTTAAGAGTTTTAGGGTTTATCATGTGCAAGGTTTTTCACATGAACTATTGCTTAAGAAATTTAACTTCTCCTATTTAAAAATACGATGGGAATTTTTCTTACGAACAATTCTTTGTAAGGTTCTTAACAATTTTATTGCCAGTCTTAATATTTTATCTATAATAAACTTACGTATATCTCGTATAAATTGCCGAAATTGTAAGGTATTTTATCTCAGAACTTCCAGAACTAATGTACTAAAATTTTCGTCTCTATATTCCATGTGCGACACTTATAACTGGAGTAATAGCTCTGACATATTCGGCCTTTTTCTAGCAACAATTTTTCATATTTTTCCTATATAAAAGTAGATAGCATAATAGTATACTATATATTCAATGTTAGAATTAATAATATAGAAGTTATATTTAATATTACATTTAAATTTATATTTATATGTTATTTAGGGTTAATATGAAATTTTTTGTAATGTATTGTTTGTGTAATTGCTGCCTTGTAGTTGGGTCCAAAGGTGTAGAGCAGTTATTGCAAATAAATAAACATAATTGTATAAAGCTTTCCCTATTTCTCGTTCTATCTCGTACAGTTTAGAGATTCCAATACATTTCCTATTAATTTCAGACACAATGGGTATGGAGGTATAAATATACTTATATTAAAAGTAAATGCAGTCGAGTGTGACTGAGATGGGTGCAGTCATGCCTGCTATGGCAAAATCCCATTTTTTTTATGCTGCATTTGGCTTTAGTTTACAATTATTAAGAAGTGGTTTCTACACTTCTCTTATATCTAAGGATGGTTTACTAAAAGAACTAGGGTTCTGATGTATAACCGCGGCTTCTTTGAATTTCCGTTTTCTCCAGTGTTGTTCTCGGTGTAGTATTTTAGCTTCAGACAATTTTATGTGATGTCCATGAATCCAGGCATGGTTGGCGGTACCAGATTTTTCTGTTTCTCCTCAAGATGTGCATTTTTGGTGTTCTTTGATCCTTACGTCAAGAGGTCTCTTTGTTTCGCCAATGTAGGAATTGCCACATTCACATGGTATTTGATATACACAGTTCTTCATGTCCCTTTGAGCTGTTGGTTTGACCCTAGTGAGCCGACTTCTCCGAGAGTTATTTGAATTAAAAACAACGTTGATTTTATATCGTTTTTCTATCCTTCTAACTTTTTCTGAAATGCCTTTAACATAGGAGATGTTCAAAACTGGTTTTCGTTCTTCATTCGTTGTCGATATTGTCCTATTTCTGCGTTGTTCTAGAAATTTATCCACTGGATATACTGGGTATCCGTTGGCTGTCAGATCATTTTTAATGTAATCTATCTCTTTCATCAAGTTCTCGTTGGAGTTGCAGAGAGTTAAGGCTCTATCTACGAGATTTCTTATAATTCCTTGTTTGGTGTTGTTGGAGTGATTAGATGAATAATTGAGGTATTGTCCTGTGTGTAAGGCTTTTCTGTAAACCGAAGTTCGAATTTGTCTGCCATTTCTTTCAACCAAGACATCTAAGAATGGTAATATATTTTCTACTTCTTTCTCCAGGGTGAGTTTAATAGTTGGGCTTATATTGTTGAGATGAAAAAGGAAGTTTCGAAGTTCTTTGTCGTTTCCACCATAAAAGTATCATCTACGTATCTGAGCCATAATTTTGGTTTCTTAGATGTGGATTCAATTGCAAACGTCTCGAACCATTCCATGAAAATATTTGCGACCACCGGTGATAGTGAAGATCCCATGGGTAGTCCATCATCCTGGATGTAGAATTTTTCCTTTTCTTGAAAATAGGAATTAGTCAAACAAGTTTCCAACAAATCCATAATGGCGTGCGGGGGTAAAGATGTAGGATAAGCTCTAAAACATACAGATGACCACCATAATAATAGTCTTAAATAGGGTATAATAGTCTTGTATCTCGCAAGAACTATATTTAAATATATTTTCTATATGAGAAAAAACAATCTTAAAATAATTAAAAAAATAAGAAAGAAAGATAAATACTATATAACGATATATTGTTGCGTATTTTACCACGAAGTTATATATATATATATATATATATATATATATATATATATATATATATATATATATATATATATATATATGGAATGGTTCGAAACTCATGCCATAGAAACGGCAACAGTAAAACTTTTTAATTTTGTGTTTTAATGAAAAACATTTTCTCCTAAAAAAGTTTTAAAAAAATTTCATATATTCCTTTTTAATGAGTTGCGTGACTTCATTATGTTTCGTACTGCCACGAAAACAAAATCAACCTATTAATTTCGAGCTACCTAACTTTTTAATCCGAATAACTTATTTAGCGTGTAATCGGATATAGCATAAAAACTAGCTAAGAAGTTTTTTCGTTTTAGCAGAAATTATGTCGTGTCGAAAATTTTTACGACGGAAAACTATTTATTTTTATTATTAATCTAATGTGTTTGACAAACAATAAAATTAAATGTCAACCTTTTTATATTAGGCATTATAATGAAATAATTTCGTTTTTCCATATAACCTAAAAAGGTTTTGTGAAAAAGCTTCATTTTAGGAACATTTTTCTATATCAAATAAACGTAAATAGTTATTATGTATAATTTCGAACACTTTATGGTTCATTTTTTTTATGTGACAAGATATTTAATGTAATGAGTCCGCCCCATGACATAATGAATCATAATTCTTTTTTTCCATTACATTTCACTATTTTCAATAATCAATGGCTTACCAGGGATGGACTAGACTATGATATCTTCGGCGAGCAAGTAAATTTTTCGATAGTCAAGTATTGACAAAAATTGTTTTTATCTGACAAATAATAAGAATTTTCTCGCATAATTATCTTTCAGGATAAGTTCACTAATTAACACTAAATCTAGAGATTTGTTTTATCTGCCTATACCGAGAACAAATTTGTATAATAGTCCCGTTTATCGCATGTGTGACTTGGCGAATAGGTATTTAAAAAATTGAGACTTTTTTGCAATAAATCCAAAAAATGTAGATAAAATTTTAAACGTCTATATTAAATAGCTGTGTTTTAGTATTTGCAATTATTTTTGACTGTTTTTATTGTTGGTATTTTGAATATTGTGTAGGTAGCTTATTTTAATTGGTTTTTTCTTCTTTAACTGATATAATAATATAACAAATAGTAATTATAAGTAGTGTCTGTAATTGGATAAATCTGCTGATGCCTTAAATAAATAAATAAATAAACGAATAATTGCCACCTTTTAGTTGGTCAGTATTGTCTTGCGTATGATACTGTTATAAATGGTATTATATATATATATATATATATATATATATATATATATATATATATATATATATATATGTGTATATATGAGGAAAAAACACGGAATTTGTTTTTCATGAATGGACGTGGAGTGGTTGATGGTTCTTCGGTGACATTGTTGGGTGTCAGTTTGGACGAAGGTTTGAACTGGAATTCTCACATTGCATTATTGAGGAATAAGTTGGCATCATCTATTTTTGTTCTCAGGCAACTTCGTGGGTCTCTTCACTGTGACACCCTTCTCTCTGTTTATTATTCCTTGTTGCATTCTCATATTTCGTACGGTGTTCACCTTTGGGGTTGCTGTGTTGGCGCGATTCAAATCTTTAGAATGCAGAAGAAGGCTATTTGACTTGTCTCTGGTATCGGCTATAGGGACCACTGTAGGCCACACTTTATAAAATTGCGGGTACTAACGTTGCCTAGTTTATTTATCTTATACCAACTACTGGAGATTCATAAAAACCGTGGAAAATTCCACCAAAATTCCCACTTTCACTCTTATAGCACTAGATCAGCTAATTTAATTAGGCCTTCGAGGTATAGATTGGAGAGATCTAATGAAAAATACACTGAATGTGTCATTGTACAACACGTTGCCTGAAACATTTAAAAATTTAGATTTTATGAGATTTAAAATTAAATTAAAGGAATTTTTGTTGGAGCATGCATTCTATTCGGTGGATGAGTACATGGAGACTTCTTCTAGAGCTTATTGTTAGGACTTTTTTAATGTAATTTACAGATAGTTTTAACCTTATTTTTATTTTGTTTTGTGACATATTACAATTGTATTTTTTTGTACAAAATGTAATGAAATAAATTTATCTATCTATCTATCTATCTATGTCAACAAACAAACGTTTATATAAAAAAATAAAGCATAAAAAAATACAGATAAATAAAATCGATGAGAAATTGTTTCTCGAGAATTAACAAAATTATCGCTTTTTACCGGGTCGGAAATGAAAGAAAAGACTTTTTGATTTTTAAAGTTCCATGCATTTAAATCTCCTATTGGCAACTTATACCAGTTTCAAATATTGAGTAAATTAGGGGGTTCAGTATTCGCCTTCACATTTTACGATCTTCAATCGATCAGTTTATGTAAGTTTAGGATTATGTAGTTAAAATTAAACAAAAAATTCCTTTGCGCATAGTAGTGCTATAAGTTCTGTACATAATCAGAGGATGATCAAATGAAACAATAAATAAATATTATGTCAGCTTGTAGGAGTTTCGACTTATTTTTTTGCAGACATGCAGCTGTGTGAAGTATCATACTTCAGTCCAAAATAATTCCGTCACGTGTAGTGTCGTTTTTTTGCATTAAACATATTCTAAAAGTTTCCAAGAAGTGTAAGGCTATATCTGACTAGTAACATTTTTAATATACGCATTTAGATAAGTAATGTGTCACCAAAGACTTGTAACTGAATAATTAAAAAAATTCATGAAAGCTTTGTAATTACATTATAAAAATGTTTTATATTTTTATTAGTACATGATAGGTATGTGGAAAATAATATATTTTTGGTCGTATATATATTTCCTATTTAAAATAGGTATACTTTGATTAAAGACAAAACTGGATTACGTGGTACTATAGAATTAAATAACTAAATTTTGCAGAAACATTAATTTAAAAAATGAATAATATTCAGGAATTAAAATAATTTATTTAAAATATTACTAGGCAATTATTAAATATTGGAATAATAAATAATAGCTCGTAAACAACATTTTTAGATTATACAGGAGGTGACAAAAATCTAATTTCATAATATTTACAAACCACAAACAACAATACACAAATTATATATTCAAACGACAAAATACCATTGGAAAACTAGGGAGTGTACAGCATCTCATGTAGAGACTGAGAAAGAATACATCGGCCAAACAAACCAGAGTCCAAGAACATAAAAATAACATAAAGAATAAGCAAACCACATCAGCTTTATTTCAACATCATCAGGAAGCAGGACATACTATAAATTTCCAGGAAACTAAACAGATCGCACCCATAAAGTAGTATAGAACGTGCATCATCAGAGAAGCTCTCGAAATAGAAAGCACTAAAAACTTTAACAAGAGAGATGATGCACAAAAACATGGAAAACTTTACTCAAAACCAAATCAAAAACAACAAATTAGAGAAACTGGACAGCGAGCCGAGTGGAGACACAGACTCAGGAAAGCGAGAATATCAACTAGGCAGAACCAAGGTAAAACCTGTGGAATCGCCAAACTATAAAAAGGCTGGCAGAGGACCAACACGCTCATTTCAAGTCGAGCAGCTGTCGAGGAAGCATCACTTGAAAATGCCAGCTGAGATATTGGCGAAACTTCGTAAAGATTTTTCTACTGACGAAAATGATACCTATATGTATTGTATACGTTCTTGAGCTGTCAAATTTCAAGTCATAGTTCAAATTATATACTGTTAGAGTAAAAGAGGGTTCATCTCTCCCAGACTCCCCCTACGCTTTTGAAGGCGCTCGTCTGAGTTGGCCATCCTCTTAAATAACTCCAGGCTCCAGTAGGCCTAATCCATCAATGGAAATGGTCTCTTGTGTGATTTAGATTTGAACAGTAGTATTTAGTTGTCAAGAAGATTATATATTTATTAAACGGGGTCAAATCACCGTCAATAATTAAAATAAAACATATAGCAATTCTCTAGCAGCAGTCATCACGTATTATTCCATTAATTCTACATACTTTTAAACTGGTCTACAAAAATTAGACTGTTAAAAAAGCTAGTAACAGAGGTTACGAGTACCCCTAATTATAATATTTTTAAGAGTTTTAATATATAATTATTTCTGCAGAATCCTAAAGTAATAATAGGATTTTTGAAATTTTTGAAATAATTACTTAGGATCAAATTATAGATAAGAACGAAATATGTCGGTATTTTAAGAAATAATCATATCTCTTTACATTTTTGGGTTCTATAATCAATCCTAGCCCTATTTTATGTCACATACGAACTAACTACTGTTACCGAAATAGATTAGTTTCTGTGGTCCCGATTTTTTTTACGGTTTGGCAGCTGGCAAAACGGTACAACTTGGATTAAAAAACTTACGTATTACCGTAGTTTGTTATTTTATTTTTGGTTCTCTATTTAATAATGACGGTTTCTTGTAATTCTGAAATTATAATTGCTACTCTTTGCTTGAAACGGTCTAAAAACTTATATTTGAATTTCACTGTTGTTTAACCAAGTAATAACTTTGCTGTGAAATAAATTAAATCAAGCTTTAGCTTTTATATTACCCAAAATTTCAAAACACATAAGTTAACACTATACACCCTATAAGCTCGACTACTGGTAATACCAAGATGACATAATTATAATTATTTTAAATTTATAATTTATCACTTCCACTTACTAAAATAGCAGCCTTGAACTCAAAAACTTATTCACCTGCAAACTTGATTTTCAAGTCTGATCAGCCAAGCCTGACGAAAGAGTTCACGTTTCCTTCTCATAATGTTTCTTGCTAGATATAACAAAGTTGATTACTTACAAAAGGTTCTTGAAACAAACTTATTTTGTATTCTTTACGATTTTTTTTTCAGTAATTTTAACCTTTTGGACGACCCTGAGCTGGCCTTAACTTTGTTTGTTTTGCAGATTTAAAACGTAAGAATTATTGAAAAATAATAAGAACAGTGAACATACTAAATTAAAAACTACTGAATTAAATACAAAAGGTGCGTTTTTGAAGAAAATTTTAGTTTTAATAAGAAATTCTAGGTTTGGCGCTAAATTTATTGATATTTAGGTATAGAAACACAAAACAAGACCGAATTAATGAAATATAGCAACACAACCGTTGGTCTTGCACCACGATAATGCACCAGCTCACATTTCACTCGTTCTTCGTGAGTATATCGCTAGAAGTTCAACCAATATCATTCCACAAGCACCGTATTTGCTTAATATAGTATTATGTGACTTGTTTTCGAAGCTCAAGTTACTACAGCAACGACATCGTTTTGAGAGCAATGACGACCAATATATTTTTATTGACGGCCCGAAGTTAATGCAACCTTTGGCACTGTTAATCTTTGAGTAAAGGACCTTAATACAGTGAAGGAACTTCTACACTGCAACCTTAAGAGTCATTGTGTCACCTGTTATGTCTGTTCTACGTGAACAAGTTGGTTGCTTGGATCAGGTTTAGCAGCTTGTCATCTGGGTATAAGCTTTCCGGATTAATTGATCCATGAAGATGTATCCAATAGGTTAAAGTTTCGCATTTGAAGATGATGTGTGAGGACGTTTCGTTCCCATTATTACATAATCTACATAATGGATCGTCATTAGAGATGCCCATTGTACGTAGATATTTCCTCAAAACGCAGAATCTCGCGGCATAGTTCGCTGGATGGTCTGCGTAGCAATAGGTTGGTGTGTCTGTGGCCCGCAATGTGACTCCAGTGGGTCTGGTGTTGATTTATCTACCAGGATAACCATGCAGGAATAGAAGGCCTTTGTAATTCCAAATATTGGTTCAGGTCCAATAAATCTGGTAGCAGACGCTTGACTTGCAAGTTAATCCGCTTTTTATTGCCCAGGACGCCCTTGTGCCCTGGTACTCACGCAAGAGTGACCTAGTTGTGTTTGCCAGAGCAATGAGTCCTATACCTGTTTTGATGCTATTTGATAGCATGCCTTTAACACGGTTCTCCTGAAGACAGACATCGATATCATGTATTTCTACCTGAAATACATTGGTTTGCTACCCCAGTGTTTCATTTATGATAAGTCTGGGTGTGCCCACGTGTATTTTCCGGTATCTGCACCATGGTGTTTTTGGACCCATCCATGTACCAGATAAGGTTTCTTGGCTGACTCATTGTTAGATCAGAGTTCGCTTTCCAGTCAAGCAGAATGGTGTAAGGTCTGTCAAAGTTGTGGCTTCTTGGTATGATATTTCTAACAATGAGTTCGAAACAACTCCTTTGGGTGCCATAGTACTACAGAATCTTTTCAAAAAACATATTTTTATTGTTACTATTACTTTAAACGTTTCCAAATACTTGTTCCTTCCCTATATTAGTAATTTCGACGTTTGGCAATGAATAACACTTTAAAGCGCGCAGATTTTCTATAATCGTCACATAGGATTGTGACATTTATTTATACAGCACAATGAAAAGACGAAGATCTAAAGGGGCTTCTATGCGAATGAGAAAGGTGGAACTATGTATTATTATTTTTCGTATAAAGCTATGACAAAGGTGCTAATACACTTGTTACTGGGTGAGAACTAGAAGTAGTTTTTTATTTCCACGTTCGTGTTGGTGTCGTTTATACTTGGCGGTTCTAAAAAAAATTTTTATTTAATTTTAGTTTTAGCAACGAAAATAGATTCCTATAGAAGCGCCGTTCTTATGAGACTGTCTGGGTCCTGAGCGGCGAGCATTTTTTTAAAATTATATTCCCGGGTCCGTCCTAAAGCCGGATGCACTGCGACCAGAGTAGGCCTATTGTGCTCACCCTAGACATTACAGCCACTCTGTCAACCTAGCCCCCTGGCTCAATCTGAACAGTCCTGCTAAAGAGTGAGTGAGTATTTCTCCCGGTTTCAATCTTACTGACCCGAAAGTTTGTTGTCTAAATCTCACCAGTGACTCACAGTCACATATGATATGCTTCACCGTTTCCTCGGCTTGTCTACATAGTCTGCAACCGAGATTTCCGTTATATAAATTCATTCTATTCAGATGTACTTTGACGGCCATGTGTCCGGTCATTATACCCGTAATAGTCCTTAATTGTTTCCTTCTCATTGGTAGTAATTTCCTTGACAGTTTCGGGTCAGGATTCCCAATAAATGGCTTGCTGTGGTTTAAACCCTGTCTGGTCATCCAGTGGTTTTTATGTTCTCTTTTGATCCATTTTATGACTGCTTCCCGGGCCGTGCACCGCGGCACCCCAAAGGCCGGTTCTGGACCCATATATTGAGATGCCGACCCTGCTCTAGCCAGCTCGTCAGCTTTTTCATTTCCATGTATGCCTTCATGTCCTGGTACCGACTTTAACATAACTCTGTTGTCTTTTGCCAGAATTTCCAGCTCACTCTGACATTCCCAAACCAGCTTCGATGATACCTTTTGGCGCTTGAGGGCTTTTAGGGCTGCCTGGCTGTCAGAGTAAATGAGGATTTGCTTCCCTTTGTAAACTCTCCTATTTATCTCGTCTGCGCACCGTAAGATTGCGTATATTTCTGCCTGGAATATTGTTGGGTATTTCCCAAGGGGAAGGGTTAATTCCTTCCCCAGTTGTAGCCCATATATCCCAGCTCCAGTAGCCTCACTTGCGGGCATTGTTTTGATTCTATCTCTATCGCACGCTGCCTCCACTTTAAGTATCTCTCTTCCACTGCTCCTCTCCACCATAAGAGTTATCCTGCTAGAAGATCAAGTGAAAGAAATGTTACTACCTTATTCTGGTGTATTTGTGGCTGAGTAGTAAGCCGCTATGCCAAACATTTTGGCGTTGTATATGGCATAGGTTCGAATTCCGTCTGATGCATTTTTTATATACAAAATTTTTGCTGCAAATAAACAATATATTTTTCCGCAAGAACAGCGGAATTTTTAATTAATTTTCACAACATATTTTTATAGAAATATTAAAAAACAAGTTCTGTATGTAACGAGATACGAACTTACACCACATAAAATACAAAATATAATTTCTTAACACTCTTACCCTCTCAACCAAGAGAACATTAAATAATTAAATATAAATAAGAACATTAAATAATTAAATATAAATAGTTCATTTGCTTTGTAGGTACCAAAACTAATCTTTGAAAGAATTGGTATTCACGACTGGCGACGCTTTCTAACCAAGAACGGCGGTTCTATATGGAATCTATATTCGTTGATTTTACTTATTTACCGAGGTGTGTTTTTGTTACTAAAAATTGTTTTTTTAATTGCTACTACAACTATGAACAAAGTTTAGGTTAGTAAAGATTTTTGAAATATTTAATGTTCAGATAAATAATGCTTTTAGTGTTTTTATACTTGGTCAGATAAACAAAAAGTTAAATTATTCTTACCATGACTATAGGTAAGAAAACTGTTGTTTTACATGTGTTATAATTATGTATTTCCAGGTCTGATGACAGGGGGGAGGTGACTCTTGCGCGCACGGGGCTTCTCAAAGGACCCGATTTTGTGACTTCATAACTTAAAATTTGAATAATGCGGATTTTTTTAAAGTATATATACAAGAGCCCGTAAGTTTTTCCCCCGGGCTCGATTTCCCTGTCTACGGCCCTGTGTATTGCTATTACCAGTTTAATCAGTCACGAACCGTCATTGCTTTAGTATGACGAAAATTGAAAACTAGCTGGAGTTTGCTAATCAATTTATTTCTGAATACCTTTATAATTCCCCTCATAATATAGACCACCATCGCCAGAGTTAAGGACTGCTAATAAAAGATAGTTTTGGGTGTAACTGAGTCTCGGATACACACCAACAGGAAATAAAAAATATTTTACTAATATAAGTTCCGTCATCAATAACCAATTTTTCTAAACACCATAGGATTAATAATCAAGATAATTTAAATCGTTTTTGATTAATCTCACGTGGGAAATGGAAATCATTTGGGGACTGAATATGTACATACTTTATAAGAAAGCATTTAAAAAGACAATATTATTATTATTTGTTTACTAAAAACCATATTCAAAAAACGGATCCTAATAAATTCTAAGAATTATACTTGAGTGATTAGTCATGAGGAAGTTAATTTTAATTCTATTCACATCATCGGTTATTTAATATGCTTTGTTTAATTTAATATATTCAAGAAACGGGTTCCATGGTAGTCATCATATTGTAGGTTATTTGCAGGTAATCATTATAACATATTAAACTGTTTTTAAAGCGTACATTACTCGGTTTATTTAATTTAAAGGCTCTATTTCATTGATATTCTGTTAATTTTTAATCAATAAAATTACTGCGACGGTTTTACGAAAGAATATAAAATGAACCAAACCATGCCGATGCACCAGAGAAATGAATTATATAAAATTAGCATATATATATATATATATATATATATATATATATATATATATATATATATATATATATATATATATAAATAATCTAATAATCAGATTTCATTTCGGAAAAATTTCAATGGACACATGTTTCCAATATTTTTGCTCGTTTCGTCTCTTAATAATTACAGTTATAAATAAATTTAAAATAAAACTATTCAATACAAATTTCTTCTACAGATTATTTGGTGTCTTGTTGTACTTATAAGCTTTTCCGATCACACCCATTTGTTTCTTTCTTTCCTGAATGAATTCTAGTGTGTAACATTATTTTTGAAACCTAATTTCGCGAATTTATTCTTGGAAAACTAAGATAAAGATACTTTTTGCAATCTTTTATTGAGAATTAAAGGAAAAAAAAACATTTTTTACCAATCGGCTCCTACCAAAAAAATGCAGTTTCAGGACTTGCCGTGTGTCATCTCTTTCAGTGGCCTTTAAGGGCCAATAACCTTTTCCTTAATAAAGCAAAAAATCTGAATCTGCTCACGACGAGAATCACCTGTCTGCCACACACTTTAAGTTGGAGTCTGTTAAATTCTAATAACTTTTACATACCGAAATACTGCACGCCATCTCAAAAAACACGGTTTGGATAAAATAGTCACAGTTACATCTAGTCTGCATGCCTGGTTCGTACAACATCCCCTACTAGGTTATTCTAGAGGCTTCAGAGTATCGAATAATGAAAAAAAAAAGATTTTTTGAAGCTAACACACTAGATATCCCGCTTAATTTAAAACTGATAACAGGGCTATTCTTTTGAGTCATTATCACTTTCAGTTGTATCACTTGAAGTAATCATGATCACTTCGACCCAATGACAAGTAAATCCATATTCAAAAGAACATGAAGTTATCAGTTACACTTTTTTCACTTTGATCAATTGATAATTACTCAAAAGAATACAGCCAACTTTGTGTCAAGGTTATCTATTCTATAAAAGAGATTATTTAATTAAAATGGGAAGATATTTAATCGGCTCTACGTAAAGACATAGTTCTTTTTTTCAACATTATTCCGAAATTATCTTGAGGCATCTTTCGGAAGACTTTTTTGAAATAAACGTGTAAATATTTTAAAATTTAGGTATAATATTAAATGATATTTATACGTAGTATAGAAAAAATTTAAGAAAAGTTAGAATCTGGATAACTAGTAACGCTAAAAGCCCTTTAGTTTTACTGGTACCAAAACCTCTGTAGGCCTGTGTTATGAATAAAAAAGCCTATTTCGAGCTTAACAGCTTCGTACATAGATGACACTGTATGATTTGAGGAATGAAGAGTGATTCGTTTACAAAAAACTCGTACCAAAAAATATACCGTTTAGTCTGAAGCGACAGCACAAGGCATCCCCGACCTTATTTTTTTCAAATTGAAGAAGGGAATTTTTCTGACCATAAATAGTGAAAAGTCTAAGTTTCAGCAAGATGGAGCCACGTTTGATACGACGAGGGCAACAATGCAATTTTTAAAAAATTGTTTGGTGAACTAATAACGTTACCTGTTCGCTGATTGACAACCGTTTAGAATCTGCGATCAATTAAAGAATAATATTCGTGCGGAACTCGGGCTTTCCCAGCAAGGCATTTTCATTTCTGTCATTAAACACACATTAAAAAAAGTCAGAATGTGCGAGGCTAAACAATCGTGTCTCATTCGCTTACTAACTTATGGGACTCCCTCAGAACTTATGGGGCCACCTTTACTCCGGGATCTAAGGCAAACAAATAGCTACTTAGGGACATTCGACCATCCAGTAATCGGACACAATTTTTAGAAAATATAGGCCTCGAGGAACAAAACGTATATTTTTTCTTCAGTGGAGTAGGTGTGGTGTTTGAGTTATTGATAATTAAACATCAAAAAACATATATTTTTGAATATTTTTACCTGTGAACGAGAATTGAAGTGTTTTTTGAACAAAATATATATATATATATATATATATATATATATATATATATATATATATATATATATATATATATAAAATATATTCTTGTGTGGTTAATTTCTTTGACTGTGGGTTTATATATTTTATTTGGAGGGTTTTCTGGGGGTTTTCAGTCCCTTTTTTATAATTAAATTAAAACAAAGTTTTCCTAGTTGGGAACATATATTCACACGTCATTGTAACATTTCGAATGGAACTTCTCTAGCCTTTTTCAAACATTGTACATTCAAATTACTTAATTTTAACTCTCACATTAAAATAAAACATAACAAAACGGAGACAGAACAAAACACTTTAAAACTATAAATTATACTGAACTTGTGTCAAGCTTTGTTTTGTTTTATTTTGATGTGAGAGTTCAATTTAAGTAATTTGAATGTACAATGTTTGAAAAAGGATAGGAAAATTCCAGCCGAAACGTTACATTGACGTGTGAATATATGCTCCCAACTAGGAAAACTTTGTTTGTTGTATTTTAACTATAAAAAAGGGACTGAAAACTCTCCGATTACATATATATATATATATATATATATATATATATATATATATATATATATATACATATATATATATATATATATATATATATATATATATATATATATATATATATATATATATATATGTAATCGGAGGTTTTGGTCTAAATACCACTGACAAAACGTTACTCGGCGCTCATCATCTTCGGAGTATAAATGTTGCACTATTTTAAATTTATATGGATGGTATTCATACTTTTTCAAAATTCTTTCGGCGTCAGATTTTACTACAACAACCTCTTCCTCGATTTTTCTAAAGAATGATGAAGTTATTGCTGCTGCGTAAAATAACACATTTGTTTCTTTTCTCTCTCTGTTTTCTTTGACGTATGTTTTGGGACGCGGCTTGATAAAAGATCCGTGGTAAACTAGAGTTCTTTTTGAACGAGCAAATATGTCTGAAAAGGGTTGCCTTCTTTTTGAATACCTAACATGAACAAAACCGATCGCCAGATATGAGAAGTTATCCTAAAGATAACGTTTTAAATACATTACCTATTGAAATATAATCCAGAAGCTTCTTGGGGACTTTCACTGCTTTGTATAGAACATACTAACATATCATACGTTTCATAATTATCATAAACGGCCATTGTAAACACAAAATAAATAAAAAATAAAATAAAAACACCTACGTAACAAAAATATATCATAAATAATAACAATTTGACAAAACTGTGAAGTTTTGGACATCTGCCTTTTGTTTCTTATAAATTGGCCATGGCCTACCATCACTACATAGTATAAAACAAAGTCGCTTTCTCTGTCCCTATGTCCCTTTGTATGCTTAAATCTTTAAAACTACGCACCGGATTTTGATGCGGTTTTTTTCAATAGATAGAGTAATTCAAGAGGAAGGTTTATATGTATAATAACATCCATTAAATAGTGGAGAAATACTGTTATTTTTGAGGTTTCTAATGTGATGTCGTTAATTATCATATTTTTTTCCGCTTACATTGCAAACGCAGGCTGAACCCTACGAGATTTATCAAAATAATGTACTAATTATTTGTACACATTGAAAAGGTCTACAGAAAACTCCGCGATGGTATATGTCTATCTCTCATGGATATCCCACAATAACATTTTTTTGTCATTTACTTTTTACGACAAATAATGGCAAATTTTGAAGCGATTTTAACCAATACAGCATTAATCCTTATCCAATTAAATAGCTTAAATACATTGTTGATTTAATATAGATCTATATGGTCCTTTACAGCACAAGATTTAAATGAATATTTTCGAAGATATTACAGATTTAAAATTGCGGGAAGTAGCGCTTGCGGCGGTACTGGCCGACCGGGGCGGCGGCAGCGTGCCTATAAATAGCGCGTCGGAGGCCGATGTAATAATTGTTGTAAAAATAAAATAAATAGTCACAGTTTTTCTGTAGTGTATTTAGTATCAGCATTGCACCCGTGCGAAGCCGGGGCGGGTCGCTAGTAACAAATAAAGTAAATTATTGAAAATACTACGTAAATAAATTGACAGAAATATCAGAATTTACATTTATCGATTAATATCTAAACATGCAAAAAGATAAATATATTACTTAGAAAGACTTATATCTTTAGTTTCTTTTTTAACAAGAATAATATGTAGGAATTTACAAAATTATACCTAAAATAAGTAACGAATAAATAAAGCCACTGTAACACTCCACCAACTTTATAAACACACACTGTAAAAAATATGTGTCGTGAATGTTATACATTGTACTAACTTTTTTAGGACTTGAACCCATAAATATCAAACTTTGATATGTTTAGAAACTTTAAAAGCACATTCTTTAAAAAAGCATCATAAATTATTAGGGCCCGTAAAAACTTTTTATATTCACTTAGAATTTTACCATGCTCATAACATTTTCTTGAATAGAGGTATTAAAAAGTAGTGTTAGAAGCTCAAAAATACTGTAAGGTTGAAAAAGCTATTTTTAAGTTAGAATATGGTGGCCTCCATGAAAGTTCATTGTATTTCAACCACAGTCAATAAACTCGTTCTCATAAAAGGTAAAGACTAAAACGAAGTGTTTTACCAAATTATTAAGTATGCAAAAAAAAGTAATTTGATTTTAATGCTTCAACTAGAAGTTTACTATTACTATAAAATTAAATGGGATTGTAAATTGGATTCCTATACGGGTTCTTATGATTTTAACAAAGGTTCGTTAAAACGATTGATCATACCCCTAAACAATTCTTAAGAACGGAGTTTTGCCTGTTTAATGGCTCATTTTTATTATTTCTTTAGCAAATAAGTGCATAAAACTTCTTTATAGTTGGATACGACTTAAAAAGAAATTAAACTCGAGAAAATTGGGTGATTAAAGTTATCATTAAAATAATCTCAAATTAATTTACCTAGTCTGGTAATTTTTTTATAAACAACAAAGAAAAAAAATTAATTTACGTAGTCTGGTAATTTTTTTACAAACAACCAAAAAGTAAGTATTTGTAGGTATTCTGAAATTTTATGGCAAACTTAATTTACGTGTTTAATTTATGTTTATAATTTGTCTCTTCAAATATATACAGGTCGATCCGTAAACTCTTCGGTGAATTTTAAAAGTATTAACTTTTGTGTTAATTTATTTTATTTGTTTTTGTTTTAGACGTAGAAATTAACAGCCAGATTGACTAAGAAGGTTTAAAACTTAAACCCGATTTATCGTTGGAGGAGGGGGGGAGCAGCGGTGATATCACAAAAATACAGCATGGCAAGCGAAAGCAAGGTGCCGGAAGAGGGGGAGTGTAAAAGGCAGGGTTGGGTTTATTTTCCTAAACTCAAAGCTCTTGGGGGGGGGGGGGGGGCGATCGCAAGAAAAAACTAGTAGTCGACGGAGAAAGGAGATGCCAGCAGTATACACATTCCTAGTATAAGAGTCAAAATCGGGTCTATTTTCCTGAACTCAAAGATCTTTGTGGGGGGGGGGTAGCCCCACCCCCCCTCCTAGATCCACTCCTAGTTGTATTCAGAAAATAAATAAAATTCTCCTTTTTTACCGGTTCAGTAATAAAAGAAAATGGTTTTGAATGCTTGTAAAGGGTGTTTTTTATAGAGATATAGAACTTTTAAATGGAATAAAACAAAGATGAATTTTTTAAATTGACATGAAATTTACTTTATTCGAAAGATAACCTTCTGGCATTATAATTTAAATATGACTTCTGGCATATGACCGCCACGGCTGGCTCGGACGTAGTCTAATCTGGAGGTCCAATTTTCGATGACTTTTTCCAAAATTTGTGGCCGTATATCGGCAATAACGCGGCGAATGTTGTCCTCCAAGTGATCAAACGTTTCGGGCTTATCGGCGTAGACTAGCGACTTCACATATCCCCACAGAAAATAGTCTAGCGGCGTTAAGTTGCACGATCTTGGAGGCCAATTCACGGGTCCGAAACGTGAAACTATGCGGTTACCAAACGTTTCCTTCAATAAATCAATTGTGGCACGAGCTGTGTGACATGTTGCGCCGTCTTGTTGAAACCACAGCTTCCGCATATCATGGTTGTTTAATTGATGTACGAAAAAGTCAGTAATCATGGCTCTATAGCGGTCACCATTGACTGTAACGTTCTGACCAGCATCGTTTTTAAAGAAGTACGGACCAATGATTCCACCAGCTCATAAAGCACACCAAACGGTCAGTTTTTCTGGATGTAACGGTGTCTCAACATATACTTGAAGATTATCATCACTCCAAATATGGCAGTTTTGTTTATTGACGTATCCATTCAAACAAAAGTGAGCTTCATCGCTAAACAAAATTCGCTTATGAACATCGGGATCAACGGCACTCTTGTTTTGGGCCCATTCACCGAATCTACGCCTTGCTAGGTGATCGTGTGGCTTCAATTCTTGCACGAGTTGGATTTTGTAAGCACGCAAACCAAGATCTTTCCGCAAAATCTTCCATAAAGTGAATGGACACATATCCAATTCCTGTGCACGATGGCGGATAGACTGATTCGGGTCTTCCTCTACGCTACGCTCTACAGCAGCAATGACTTCTTCTGTACGCACTGTACGACGTCTCTGTGGATGCGTATTATCATTTAGAGTAAACGTGGTGCGAAAACGTTCCATAGTTAATCGAACTAATTGCTCTGATGGACGATTATGTTGACCGTAAAATGGACGTAGTGCGCGATACGTATTTCGAACAGAACCATGATTTTCAAAATAAATTTGCACAATTTGGAAGCGTTGTTCAGGCGTCAGTCTATTCATGTTGAAATGTCAAACTAAACTAAACATAAATCACTTGACAGCTGACAAAATGGCCGCCAGTTAAAAAAGTGTTGCCAACTTAAAGTTTTATACCTCTATAAAAAACACCCTTTATTTATAGGGGTTAAAACTTGCTTGTTGCTCTTGTCAGTTTAAATAGTCTGCTGTCAATTTAGAACCGTTTTAAGGTTAGACCAAGTTAGTGAATTCAGGGGTACATATTTGGGTGCTTACTCTTGGAAAGGTAGGATTTGGGGAAGGTAACATTCAAGAATCGTTGAGGAGAAACAGTTATATCCGAAAAAATATATTGTTTGGTATGAAGTGACAGTTCAACACAATGTTGGACCCTCCTTCTTTGAAACTAAAGACGACAGTCCTTTAATAGTGAAAGGTATAGGGTAAAGCTGCCTTATAAAATAGATTAGAGATGGCCAATGCTAATTTTTAACGCAATTATTTGGTAGATGAATTTTAAGACGATCCGAAATTCAGTATCTATCACGCTTGTCATTCGCCGACTTTCTTTTGTTAGGTTGTTTGAAGAAGAGAAGTAAAGCTAAAATCCCCGACCAGATAAAGAACCGTATGCGAGCAGAAATCTGGATTTTACAGTAAGACATCTTGTCGTTTCTATATTTCATGTTAGAATGGACCAGAATATGCGAAGCTGAAAAAAGGAGACATTTCCGAGATGTTGCCTTTCGTCGATAAAATACACCAAACCCTATTTAGCCATATTAATTGTATGCGTATAAAAAAAATTATGTGTCTTTGTAAATAAGCAAAACTGTAGGATTTGGGGAAGGGAAAATCCCAGAACCGTTGAGGAAAAACAGTTGCATCACAGAAAATATATCGGTTGGTGTGGAGCGATAGTTCAGAGCATCCTTAGAACCCACTTCTTGCCTTGGAACATAGATTAGACATGTGGTCTCAACAAGATGCAGCCACGACCAGGCGAAGAATGCACTTTTTAACACAAATGTTTGGTGGATGAATAACTTTAAGACGATCGCCTGACTTGACGCTCGTTGAGCCTTTTCTGTTAGATTATTTAAAAGAGACAATTAACGCTAAAATCCGCGACAGCCAAAAACAATATGCGAGCAAAAATTTGTGACATCTTGTCATTTCTACCTTTCATGTTAGAATGAGTCAGAATTTTGCGAGGTCATAATTGTGTTCGTAGCCCGTATAGAAAAATTGTTAGCTTTATAAATCACCTAAGAAATTATAGATGACACTTTTTATTCCTCCCTATTTTCGAAGATCGTAAAAGTGCGTTGAAAATCTTAAAAACCTTTTTATTGACACTTTGCCAAAACCATTACTTTTGGACCACAATAAGATAAGATGACAATAAATCTAAATTATCAGTTTCCAAGTTTTTTATCAATAAATAAATTTAATATAGAAAAATGAAAGAACACCCAATTAACATCTTTTGATTAGTTACATTTAATCGATGTTCATTTTTGAATGATTTGGTCATCATGTTAAACAAAATTAGCATCGGCTTGTTAAACAACTCATAAATATAAAAGTTAAACATATCGGTGGCAATTTCCTCTCGCGAAGCTAATAATCTATGAATGGAATATTGTTTTTCTTGAAAATTTTCGGGATTAATTCTCTTTATTAAAGAATTTTTACATGTACGTTTCATGGAAGTTTTTTTTTTAATTTAACCTATAAAAACCGCTTTCGCAAGCCTTGAAAGTGCTTTAAAATAAAGCGAAACGTCGAGAAAGGGAAATAATTTTTTTCCTCTGGCTTACAGCACAAGTCCCTAACTAATCCTAACTGAATAGTAATTAGTATTCATTACTTTACCAGCTTCGTTTACTAGCCATTTATTTCATGATTTACTACGGCTAATTATTTTGGATTTTCACCAGCGTACAACGGCTAATTTATTATTAAATTTTTCATTATTTCTAAAATATATTCTTGGTAATATTGTTATTTTACAGGAGTTGAAGGAAGTGTTTTAATATTTTAATAAAATTTGGTTTTCGGGAAAGAATAATTACAGTTGTAAAAAAAATTATTTTCTCCAAAATTGACGAAAGAAACATAAAAATTTATCAGAAACTTTGGGAGTTTTTTATTTACTTTTTGAATTTAGTGCAAATGTTGAAAAGAATCAAGTAAAATATAAAATTGATTTAAGCAAAATAAAGCTGTGAAGAAAGTTTTTTTTTTGGTATTACGGTAAATAACTTATCACTTACTAACAAAATTTTTGGACTTCCGAATAATGTTCTCAAATTATTTTATGTGTTCTTACTCTTTAGTTTTGTTGTTTCCTTTTGAACAAAGAGGCCAAAATTTGACGACAGTCGTGAAAAAATACAAAAAAAAGCGAATACAAAATACAGGCCTGTAATAAATTCGATACTATCCATATAAAAATTTATTGTTAAGCAAGAGTATCGGTAAAATATTAGTGAAGGGCATTTCGTTTTAACTAGTTATATTAAATGAGTAATATTCATACAAAAAATATCGCTTACGTCGCTTCGCCTTGAACCCGGCGATATGAATAATTTTTATGCAAAAACGAAAGCACCATATAAGTTTAATCTACCGCTTTTGGGTAAAATTATAGAGCTGTTCGCGGAATCAGTGAAAAAATGTCGACTTTTGCATATGAACATTTTTTAATAGTATACTATGTTTTTTCTTCCCGCTGGGTTAAAACAAAGAACGTCCTAGAAATTAATTTACGTTACTAATCTAAAGAAACCTCCACTCTAATTTTGGCAGTAACGCCAATAAGCAAGCAAAATCAATGATGCAATCGTAAAGTAAAACTCTTCCCCTTCAATTTTCAATTTGGAACGTAAATATCTAATCTTTTTACCGAGATATTACAAGCTAAAGTTGGTGCTAATAGAAACACTAAAGATTCACGTTCAGTTGATACGCCTTGTAGAAAGAAACCAAAAAATCTTGGCTTTGAAAGGATGAGTGTCAAGTCTTTGTAACGGCAGTACCTTCTTATCGATACAGCAAGGATGTGTACAGGCAGTTCAATATGTCAGAGGCTAGGTCAGCATCTCTTCTACAGATAGTTGTACTTTGTTTTGGTTATCTGATAGGCGCCACCTTGTATTACATTGCTTGTGGTACTTACCTAGTGTACAAAAAAAAAAACAGGAAAACACACAAGCATCAGGAATCATGGTAATTACTCTATTTTATTTTCACTGAGTGAGCGATAGAAATATACATACGTAGGAATGGTTCCTACAACCTTTTTGTTTGATACTAGACTTTTTTGGTAATAATAATTTAGATATGGTGCTTTAAATGGTTAAATTCAAATTTATACATTAACATTAAATCAATTGGCCGCAGAAACGTTCTGGAACTTTTCATAGTGCGCTAAATTGTAAGAAAAATAACAAAAAATACCGAGATGATATTACAATGGCTAAAGTAATACAGGTTTAACATATAAATTCCTGAAATGTTTCACTAACCTTTACATTGGCTTTAAGTTTAGTATTCCTAGAGGTTCTAGTGCCTGCCCTTAACTAACACCATCTCCTACCTTTAGTAGCTATGCCTACAATTCATATTTGGAACTATAAAGTAGACCCGATGCTGCCCTCTTGGTTCGAGGACTGAATCTCTGATGTTGATTATTTCACAGTAACAGTAAAGTACAGCCTCATGAATCAAAGCCTCAAAAAATCAAATTTCAATTCATAACGGAGTTCCAAGTCAAATTGTGTACGTAAAAGTCAAAGACTAATTAAAAAAAAATCAAAGCCAAAGGCTTGAAATAAAATACGTTTTTAGAATATCGAATTAAAAGATATGAAGTCAAAATTGATTTAGTGGTCTGAATTAAATTTAAATCGATTTCCAGATGGCAATTTGCGCTCTCAGATCACTTGGCATAAAAATTTCGCTGCCACATGGTTTCGATGGTTCAATCGTAAAAAACTAAAAATTCTTCTAGCAGTTTCATGAAGGAAATTGGTAATTTTGTCGTGTCTCACGCTTGCCAACCTTATTCTGGACCTGAAGCAGTCCCACTCGGCTCCAAACCTTTAGAAGCTCAAACACTTCAACGCCCTTTCAGATTCTTGGACAAAATCACTGCATGTTTTTCAACTTATTCAAAAATAGGCACTTTAAGACCAAAAAAGAACATTCTTTAAAAAAACAATACATAAATTTTAGGTTTATGCAAAAAAAGTGGGTTTTTTTAAATATAAGGAACGATATAAAAATTTATCAGTTCAATTATACTGCCAACAAAATTAGTGGGTAATAAATAATATAACGGTAAGTCATTGAAAATAATAAGGAAGATAAAAGTGAACGAAACAGTCCGAAATTACTAATCCGCGATAAAAATGAGCTTTGAATAATATTTTCGATTCCATACTGTATTTTAAACAGTAAATTATCACACTCTACAAGCCTTGCTCGTAGGAAAAGACAATCGAGTATATATCCACAGTCAACGAATGAACTACCATTGAATATAACCTTACATTTTTAAACAAAGTATTGCAATATAAATAAACAAGAATTTATTTAAAATGAAATGTTTCATATTCTCGTTCAAACTGAATAACCAGGTATATAAACTAAAACATTTTACAAACCGAATTAAGAAGAAAATATGATCAATTTTAAGACCATAAAGAGTTGTGAATGAAAAAAAGTTATCGATGTGTGCAAAACTTTGTATTAAAAGACAAACTTGTAAATGTAAATGCTACATCGTTTCAATTCCAAATCGAAGACAGGTAACCTTAACCTCAAAAGCCCGGCGATTTATGACAAATTTCAATCTACTATATCTACAAAAAGAAATTTCGTATTTTCACGTTCCAAAATGGAAATTGAAGGGAAAGAGTTGTATTTTACAGATCTATTTAGAATTCACAAAAATAGGTTCCAGAAAATTATCGTTATAAAAATGTTGAGTTGTGTTGTCAAAGCATAGGGAAATTCACAGTGCGGCAAACCTTGGATAAAAAAAAATGTTGTTTTAAGTTGCCTTATGAACAGATAAAACTTTTTATTTTCAGCGCATTTTTTGATTTGCAAATTTCTGTCAAAGTTCTTTTAACCTTTCTACGTCACATGTGTCGACACGTGCTTTATCAGTGAAAGTCGCTTTTTCGTTAACGAATCTTATCAAGCCTCCGTGTATTATGTCGAAAGTCCGATGGAGAGGCAAATTTGCAAAAAAAATGTTCGAGAAATTATGTTAAAGAGGTCCGAAATAGCAAAATATACATTACGATGTAAAGTGGTGTAGCAGAGTCTCAACCTAATATTAAAAGTAAAAGTTAAGTGAATGTTTTTTTTTTCCAAAATGTGCGATATAGTAAGAAAACCAATATATCAAATCATTCTTGAAAAACTATTCTATTTATGGATATGGTGTATATAAAAAAATCAATGTTTAAGTGATCGATGTTTGAACTCTTCGTAAGAATAATTGTTATTTGAGGCTACTTTTAGAGTTTTTTTTTTGCAAAAATCCACAATAAAAAAGGCTAGAGGATGTGGTTTAATATGAGAAAAGTTAGTATAAGACAACGTTTTAAATTAAAAATAATTCAAATTTTGAAATAACTGAATGCACTTACTCGCCTTGCTATACAAGTTTTAATTCTAATACTGAGTTTTTGAGTAAAAGTGTAAAAAGGTGATAATACTATTGGAATCTGAGTTCAATTTTAGTATTTATCGTGGTTGGTATTGAATCTAAAGCTAGGGTTACGATTAAAGTTTATTTAATTTAAAGTGTTGTGATTATATAATACATCAGTTTAATAAGCATTTTGCCGGGACACTCAATCGTCCAGACGGAGACCCGGATTTTCGGGTAATATAGGCCTATAGAAATAAAAAAAATATGTTCTCTGCAAGAGATTTTGAGTCATAAACTTTTTGTAAACAATTAAAAGTCAAAAAATGCATTTTTTTACACTTTTTTGCTTACCAGCAAAAACTAAAGAATTGTTGGACAAAATGGGAGATCCATCTTGTAATTCTCTACAACAACCTACAAATCGGTTTTTTACCAATCTCGATATTTTTATTTATTGCTGAGAAAAATGCAAAACAAAGTCAAAATCGTTATAATATTCAATTAACAATAACTATTGCTAAATGTAACCTACGATTTTGTTATTACGTAAAAACTTGAGTCTTTTAGTGCTTAATATGTGGTAAAAATTTCAGATCGATTCGTCAAATAGTTTGTGCAAAATTTAATTTGTTTATCACAAGCGAGCGAATTTTGCAATAACATTCTAGCTCCATCGATGAAGGTACACCGATTCTGAGCACATCTCATGAAAGCGGAAATCTTCTTCTATAAGAAGCCTTACATGGAATTGAGGAAAATTTATTTTAAATTTGTTTAAACTTCATTAGAAAACCACTATCATTTTTACCTTATAAACAAATTAAATAACTTTTTTATTTTTGCCGATAAAAAGATTCTGTTTTCATATTTGGAAAGCTGACATTTTTAGACGAATTTAGAAAAAAAAACGGCTTAGGTCAATATGCGCCAAAGTTAACAATTTTTAAAAAAATTTATTCCTATATTGTTAATAACAATTAAGAAACGAAACTAGCGCCATTCGAAAGTTTAAGAGTTTAGGTTTAGGTGTGAGTTGTCCGGAAAATGATAACACAAAAACAAAAGCTTCAGTGAAGTTAAAAAAATGTTTAATGTTTAAAAGACGACTGGGCGGGAAGATGAGTTGCTAACAAATCCGCGCGTTCAAAAAATGAAACAGCAACTTCAAACTACTACCGTTAGCTATATCTCCGAAAGTTGTTGACGGATTTTGATGATTCTTTTTTTAAATTGTGGTATGTTTCTGCGTACATTACAAATATGCATACTATTTATTTATTTGTTTATAAATTAAACATTTAATTTGTTTGTACGTTTTTTTCCACACAATTTTTTCATTAAAAATCAATAATTTTTATGTTTTTTTTTTGATTGACAAACATGGTTATAAGTCAGGAAAATTGAATAATTAAATTATTGTTATAAAACATTAATATTCGTTATACTGCGTGTAAGAAAAAGCTGTATACGTAAGTATTGTTTGCTACCGTAATATATACATGTTATAGCAATATATGATACATTGAAAAATTACTATGTTTTTAAAATTTTCATAGTTAAACATAGTAATAGGTTTTGAAAGTAAATTATTTTAAAAATGCCAGCTTCCCAAATATGAAAACAGAATTTTTTTATCGGTAAAAACAAAAAAGTTATTTAATTTGTTTACAAGGTAAAAATGATAGTGGTTTTCGAATGAAGTTTAAACAGATTTAAAATTAATTTTCCTCAATTCCATGTAATACTTCTCGTAGAAGAAGAGTTCCTCTTTCATGAGATGTGCTCAGAATCGGTGTACCTTCATCGATGGAGCTAGAATGTTAGTGCCAAATTCGCTCGCCTGTGATAAATAAATTAAATTTTGCACAAACTGTTTAATGAATCGATCTGAAATTTTTACCACATATTAAGCACTAAAAGACCCAAATTTTTACGTAACAACAAAGTCGTAGGTTGCATTTAGCAATAGTTATTATTAATTATATATTAATATTATAACAATTTTGACCTTGTTTTGCATTTTTCTCAGCAACAAATAAAAATATCGAGATCGGTAAAAAACCAAGTTGCAGGTTTTCCAATTCTCTAGAAGATGACTATTTTATTTTGTCCAAAAATTTCTTTAGTGTTTTTGTTGGTGATCAAAAAGGTGAAAAAAATGCATTTTTCGACCTTTAATTGTTTACAAAAAGTTTATGACACAAAATCTCATGCAGAGAATATATACGTTTTATTTTTATAGGCCTATATTACTCGAAAATCCGGATCTCTGTCTAAATGAATGAGTGTCCCCAACTAGGTCTTTTTTTCGCTTATTTGACTGGAGTATAAACAGAGACAATAAATGTTGGCAAGTAAATACTATCTCAAAGAAAAAATCTTAGAAAATCATGGAAATTAATCATCAGAATGCGTTATGAAGTATCCAGTAATAACAAGACTGGCTAAAACATTAAACGATAACCTGTAAAACACAATCAGCAGAACTAGCTTTAATGAAAAATGAATAAAGTAAAAGTACATGAAAATCTACGTATAATAAACAATAAATTACGAGTCCAAAACTAGTAAGTTGTAGGTTATTTTATTCTGTTTCGTATCAAATTGTATTTATATATTAGACAAGATTGATGCTAATCAAAAAAATTATGTACATTATAGTATTGTTTTCAGACTATTTCAATAATGAATATTTGTCAGTGATGGTGGGTTAAAGTTATTGAATAATTATTCATTATTTAATACCTTCCGGTAATGACTAATACTATTTTAAAAAATAGCATAATGATTAATGCATTATTTAAGAGTTATAGAAAACCGTTTATATTATTCTTCGCTGTTGTCCTTCATGATTATTACACACTGTAGTATGCATCGTCATACCTAGGTCAGCACAATTTGAAAGATAAACAAAAAATCCTGACTCGTGTTATCGTTTGGTGACCCACTTCATTTTCATTGTATTTGTTTGTGCCGATCAGCAGCATACGTCTTTTTATTAGTGTCGTAAATATATTTCCAAATTTGACTGGGCAAAATGCCCAAAGTGGTTAGAAAAAGTATTGAATCGACCTCTGAGTCACAAAGTAAGAGAATAATAAAAAATATGATTTTTTATTCTCAAAATTACGAGGTATTTAACATGAAGATTGTAGTTACATACAAAACAGTGACAGTGAGCTCATTCAAGGTAGGCATATTAATAAATTCATAAGTAAATGACGTATGTCTTTCTCTTGTTTTTTTTTTGTAACATATAATTAGTAACAATTGAGGCCTGTCTTGTTGTGCAAAAATTGCAGTTTTCAGTAACTGACGTAATGTCTTACTGACTTTTTCACTGGTTGTTGCAGTAATTGACATAATGTCATATTAAATTTTTTTTCTGGTTCCTGCAGTAATTGACATAATGTCTTACTGAAATTTTTTCTGGTCGCTGCAGAAATTGAACGCGAAAACCAACTGAAAAATACGGAGCAGAAGAACTTCACACTGGACGCGAAAATCAAACGGAAAATACGGAGCACGATAGAAATAAGAAAAATCTTAATGACGCTAGGTAAAAATCCAATTCCTAGTAACAAAAAAGTGAAGGAGGATGGTCATGAGGCAGTGCACGTAAGGTGGAAAAATTAGTTTAAAAATGGAATTCATCGAAATATAATTAGCGAATTGATTAATAAATACTCAATTCCAGATAACCGTAACTCATTTAAGCTTCCAAATTAAATCACGAATTAGGAAAATGCCTCAATCGGAATGATAAGAACCAAAGTCATTTTATTATGCAGCTACAGGTTAACAGTTGTACTTTTTGCCATACGGCGATTAGTAAAGAACCCACAGAAAATTGATATAGACGAAATAATTTCAATAAAAGGGATGGAAAAATCTTACGCAATAATTTTCGTCAACTTTCAAATCACACGCGATTCTGAATTAAATCATTTTAAAAAGAAGATAAAAGGAAGATTGTTAATGAATGTACTATTGATGAACATCTTTTTGGTAAAAAAAAGTCTCCAAGAGTCGATCCAGTCAGACAAATTAAACTGAAGGACTCGAAGTAAACAATATTGAAACTTTTAGCGCCTACAACTCGAGGAAAAGAATAATTCCAAATGATTACAATAGAATCAGACCAAACCAAAACGAAATGAAAATATAAATGTAAACTTAAGAAATGCCTATTTTTTAGAAAATGTATGGAAAATTTTAGTTTCATTTTTACCAAAATAAAATGCATTATTTAAGAGTTATAGAAAAACGTTTTTATTTTATGGCATACCAGCCGTAGTTCGTTTAGGTAAAACTCGCAGTATCATTCGCAATTTTCTATTTAACATACCTGAATGTCAGGTGGCCAGCGCGTCTAGCGGAAAGCAGCTATGCATACAACGTATGTGTATACACATACCGCAAAGTTAAAGTGTATTTACCTGTAACATCCATTAAAGTAATGAAAATGACATCAGACCGAGGAAGGTCACGGCTCTGAATAGAACTATTATTTAATACTGATGTAAAATGTATACTGGGTGTTTCTCGGGTTACGTTGTTGAAATATGAGTAATTAATTTTAATAAATTATATGTGTTGTTGTTTTAGTATGAGAAGAAATCAAGGGATATAATATTTTTAGATTCAAATATTATGATTTTATGATTTGACCTCGAGACTTACATTAAAGTGACGTTTTACATTTTATGATAAATGAAGAAATGTTTAGACATAGCCTTTATAATTAAATATGCCATAATGACAAAATGACTGTTTGGATATTGTAAGCGCGAGATTTTGAGTTTTTTATGCCTGTAATTTCGGTTAATACAATGCCACATTTGACCGAGGTAGTAAAAATTTTTTGTTTAGCCAGTGACGCACATACAAGATCTAGCACGGAGATTAAATATCGGTTAATCGACTGTTTGTAATTTAGTAAAAAGATACTTGTGACTAAGGCGGTTAAGTCAAGGACGTAAATGATTACAACGCCAAGATTTGAGAATTCAATCTTTTCGAAATCGGGTTCTTAGAGCTCTGAAAATAAAAAATGAATTATTAAATGTAAGACAAGTTAGTGTGCCTTTTAAAACACAAGAAAGCACACTTAAGGTTGGTTTTATTGCAAAAAGTCCGGCCAAAGTTCATCGGTTTTTTGCGCTTTACAAAATCAGACAGTTACAATTTGTAAAGCACTTGCTAACTAGAATGAGCGTTAATGTGAAAAAAAATCATTTTCATTTATATATTATAAATAATTATGGAAGTCTGATAGACGTAGTTGAATATACAGATCACGAGAAAGTCTGACAGAATGCAATCTTACAAAAAATCTTAATTCTGGTGGCGATTTCGTTATCCAAAGAGGTGACATTAAGTGGAAGAGGCGCACAAAGCTCACTGAGGTCAACTTAAGGAGGAATGCCGACTGATACATCCACAACATCCTTGAGGGTAAGGTTTTACCTTATGTGGACTTTATCCGGTACAATATATTTGTGCTAATGCATCATAAGAAGAATAGTGTTACCATACCTTGAAAACGTTGAAATTATGACTCCAGAATTCAACAGTCCTGACACAAATCCAGTGGAACATATTTACGACATCCTTAAAAGAATTAAGAATTGCTGCACAGGAAAAGTGGAATCGAATTCCTCAAGAAACAATCCAATACTTTTGCGCAGCATACATAGGAGATTGCATGAATAAAAATTATAGAAAAAAAAATGGCTCCGAGGTAATAATTAAATTTTTTTTACAAAATAAACAATAAATTACAGTAGAGTCCTTTTACAAATCTGCGGGGAGTGTAGGGGAACCAAATTTTAAGAATCTTCATACTTCCACGCTTACATAGTGGCCGATCAATCCGCGAATATTTTCTCACACTTTTGTATTATTGCATTATAAGGCCGTAATAACATACATTACATTTGTATTCGAAAAAAAAAATATGTTTCTTTAAAATGGAGCATTTTAAGGAATTTCAAAAACTATTAAGAAAGAAATTTGCATTAAAAAAATGTGTACCCCCAATCAAATACTCAAAAACATAGGGTCAATTTTCTGTATAAAAAGAACTGGTCGCTCGTCGGAAACCGCCAATTTCATCATAACCAAAAGCATGGTGTATTAGGGCAAACACCGTCCCAGTCGTTTCTCTTAAATGCGTGTTCCTGCTTGAATATCGATACTACAGGCGAGCGAATATATATATATATATATATATATATATATATATATATATATATATATATATATATATATATATATATATATATATATATATATATATACAGTGTGACTAGTAAAGTCCGCATCATATGGGATTTTTTTATTAATAGTTTTATTCAAAATTTGACTTTGGCATCAATTTCTTCTTCGATCGAGATGAAAATGAACCAAAAAAATAGTAGTCACGTGATTAGAATTATCTGTCAAATTTAAATTTTTTTCAAAAAAAAAAGTCAAAAGTGGGGTTATACCTCAAAACATCGAAAACAGTTTTTAGAAAAAGTTTCTCTAAATGCCTATATACCAATTTCAGCTGTATAAGATAAATTAGATTTTTTGCCCATTTTTTTGTAAATCGCACCACTGTTGCAAAATAAGTCTTAACGCAATCTACGTAAAACTTCTTAGTTTTGACAATGTTTTATCCCAGACAAATTTTGTTTAAAGTAACGCCATATTAAATGTTTGTTTTTCTACTAAATTAAAATAAGGCTATTAAAATTTGGTCACATTTGATGCAAAGTCTATTTGTTTTTGACCCTGTATAGGGTAACTTCATAAAATAACTATTTTTGAAAACGTAGTTTGTGTTTAAAAATAATACACATTATAATTAAGACAAACAAGTGCAGAGTGTCATTAGTAAAATCAGTTTTAGGTGAAAAATACATTTTTATTTAACTTTACGAAAGTTTATGATTTTTTTATTAGAAAATTTGAGTTTTTTCAATTACACTGTTTTCTTAATATTAATTCGATCTCGTAGAACTCTTTATTTTTTTGAAGCTCGTAAAGCTTCAGCAATTTTTAAATTTATAAAAAGGAAATCAATTATTTTTTGGATAAATCAGCTCCATAAGTCACTATAAATTATAATATTGTAGTTATAGTATGTTTGAGGCACATAAAAAAAACTATTCAAACAAAAAAAAAACGATAATTCGAATAAAAACTAATAATACGATTTTTTCTAATTATTCGAAAAATCAAATATTCGATTCAAAATTCGAATAAAATACCACTATTCGATTCGGTTCGGATTATTCGGCATTTCAAATTATTCCAGCTTGTATATATTTATTGTTAATTAGTAGTATATAATATAACAAGTTAAATATATTTTTTTAAAGAAGAAATTCTGCCTATGCCATGTAATTCATCATTAGATGTTTAAGAATTGCGAAAAATTTAATTTTGCTATATATATATATATATATATATATATATATATATATATATATATATATATATATATATATATCAATTTAAAAAATATTTGCAAAAAACTATATAAAACCATTTTTGAAACCTTTCATCTCAAAAACACTGTCTCTGACAATTCGGTTGCGTACATAATTAACGCTCTGTATATTTGTTTTCAATTCGGGCATTAATTTTTGGCATTTTAAACGATGAAAATGCAAGAATTTGCCTCAAAAAATTATTTTACTTCGGTCAGTTAGTAAAGTGGTAATTTCGTTATTTTAAATTGCCAACCTGCACAAAGTACTCTTTGCAGAAGAATGTTCAAGATTTTAAACAATGTCACTAAAACTTTTTTTTCGAACTGGTGGATACGATATATATGAAAATAATGCACCAACTTTAATGAACAACAGTTCATCTTGTCTGTTACTTTTTCAGCTATAGCCTTTCCTATCATTTAAATGTATCCGTTATTAAAAAAATGTTTTGCCGGTAAAAGTAAATTTAAGACTGGATTATATAAAATATCTCCTTAATACTAACCAACTATGAAGTAATTGTAATTATGGCAAACCAAAAATTAAGCAATAATAAAAATAAATCGATATTAACACTTTTATTTCCTTTTTATTTCGAACCGAAGACATCAACTCTAATCACTTTTAAATTTATGAACTAGAGCTAAAGCCGATGTCCTAAATCGACACGGAATATGTGGCAAATAGAATATACACACTACGCTCGGCTCCATATAGGCTAATTTATATCCATTTAAAACCCATCAGATTTGACAGAGGACACCCGGGGGAAAGAGAACGAATACCTTCCTCGTTTCAAATAAAAATATACAGCTCTGGGATACAGATAGAGAATATTTTCATTTGACGTTTTAGAACGAGATAATAATTGAATTGGGTTTGTTAGCTGGTTAACTGAAGTTTTAGCACTAGATTATTTTAACGGACTTTAAAATATTTAGAAGTAATGTAACTCGTTAGCCATACGCACCGATTTTGGTAATTTATTTTTTTTTGTAGATTATTGCAGGCTGTATTCAATCTCTCAAATTTTTTATTGAATAATGTAAACAATCGTCAAAAAAGTTCACTCAGAAAGGTATGTTATTTCATGTCTAAACTTTCAAGAGACTTTTTGCAAATTTAAAAATATATAGGTGACGTTGTGGCCTGGGTTTCCCTACTAGGTGATTGGAATCTGCTGTATACACTTACAAAAGATCTTCGTAATCAATTTCACACCTTTAATTAACCGTTCACTAACTCTTATAATAATGATAATTTACAGTTTAAAACGAGGTAATTTAGATTTAGTACGATAGATCATATCCAAGCCCTACGCACAGTCCTAGAAAAAATCGAGGAATATAACATTCCTATACATCTGGCATTTGTGGATTTTCACAAGGCCTTTGACGCTATAGAAACATGGGCGATCTTGAAATCACTTAATAATGCTAGAATTGACTCCAAGTATACCACTATCATATAAAACATATATAAAAACGCAACTATACAAGTTAAAATCGACGAAGACACAAAAACCGAAAAAATAAACGTTATGAGAGGTGTGCGTCAGGGAGACGACATCTCTCCGAAACTACTTACGCTAGCTTTGGAGGATGTTTTTAAAAACTAAACTGGGATGAGAAAGGTTTGAGAGTCGACGGTTCTTATCTTAATCATCTTCGTTGTGATATCTACCAACCCAGAAGAGTTAAACCAATGCTTCAAGATTTCAATGAAGAGGCGAGAAAAGTGGGACTTAAGATGAACTTGGGGAAAACTAAGTTAATGAGCCCTGAAGCAAATGTACAAATAGAGATTCAAAATGAAATCATAGAGAATGTCCAAGAGTACATCTATTTAGGCCACGTCATGAAACTGGGCAAAGAAAATCAAACGGCGGAAATAACAAGCAGAATAGGGCAGGCATGGGCTGCCTTTGGAAAGTTGCAGTACATATTAAGAGAAACACACCAATCAACCTTAAACGGAAAGTGTATAACACGTGTGTCTTGCCTGTTGCTACTTACAGCATGGAAACGATAACACTAACCAAACAAAATGCAAATAGGCTCCGCGTCACTCAACACTCCATGGAGAGACAAATGTTAGGAATCTCGTTACGGGATAAAATACGAAATCAAGTAATAAGATCAAGAACCAAAGTAGTTGACGTCATTGAACGCATATCACGACTAAAGTGGCAATGGGCGGGGCACATAGCTAGACAACAGCCCGATAGGTGGACGAGTAAATACTGCAATGGCGACCACGAGAAACGAACCGAAATCGCGGCAGGCCACAACGCAGATGGGTAGATGATATAAAACGGTTTGCTGGAAAAGACTGGCTCCAGAAGGCGAGAGACAGATCCTAGTGGAGGACCATCGGAGGGGCTTATGTCCAGGAGTAGATGTCAATGGGCTGAGAAAGAAGAAGAACTTTTAAAACTATAATATACAATTAGTTCCATAAAAATGTGCTGTTGCGTATTTAAATACCATACGTTTGAGAATGTTTACTTGGTACGTCCAACACTCGAGGGTCTAAATTACTACACGCTTTGCTTTCACAGTCAGTTGTTTGATTTTGGTGAAGTCTATGAAACATATGCATAATGAGTGTGAAATATAATAAAAGATTCCAAGTAGCTTTTCCGTGTAAACAGAAAACAGGCTGAAAAACGAATTATGCTACCGCAAAAAAATATGTGAAAAAGTCTGTATCTTTCGCATAGGAGTGAATGAAAATGTATGCTTGTAGTTTAACACGTGGCAGAGTTACTACCCGTCCCAATTTTTCCGGAACAGTCCCGATTTCGATGATGTACCGCGTCCCAACGACCTGTTAATTTTATCCCGATTTTTGTTAATACGCGACGACTAGAGGGGGGAGGGGGGTAGCCACAACATCACAAGGGTGCAGTATGATGAGCAAAAGCTAGTTGTCTTTTATATTTATATTTTTAGCGGCTTTAAGTTTTAAATATTTTAGGAACTAAATTATTAGATATAGAAGTTTATAACATTTCGGTATTGCCAGCGATGCCCAGGCACAGCGCGCACACCCTGGAGGAGTGCAGAAAAGACCAAACCTAGACCAAGTTTTGGGTCATGCAATGTTTTTTTACCTAGTTTAATTTTTCAAGGGCGCAGTTATAGAAGCTCGTACCGGATTAGTCGCTTCATTTAGGTAGTTTTAGGTAAAGTTTATCTTTTTTATGTTCTTAGGCGTTATATTGTAGATTAAGTCGTTTGTATTTTTTTTTCGCAAGTTGTTTGAAATATTATTATAAATACTTTTTTTTGTAAGTCATGATTTTTATTGGAAAAAATCAAATGATTTGATTAAAATCAATCCAACCCTGATACCAACATAATCAAGCAAAATGGCGGCAAACGGAATTCAAGTGTTATTCCCACAACCATATGTTTTCGCCTTATTTTCCTTTTCCCCAAAAACGTCCCAAAAATATTTTTCCCCACAAAAGTGCGAAAAAAGTTTTCCAAACTGCCTATCCTTCACCACTTGCCTCTGTCAACTAACCCTTGTACTTTTTACCGAGCCACTGTGCCAACTTGCCTTTGTCTTTGTGGCGACACACCGCGCCGACGAGACTGAATACGGGGGAAAAACTGGACTAGCCTATTTTTATAAGTCAGGGGTGATCGGTAGTAAAAACTTCAAAAGACAGTTAAAAATAAGTTAATCGTGGACAATATACATTTTTATTTATTAATTTTAGCAGTATCTAAAGTCGTTACAAAAAAAAATAAAGATTATAAATTTTCACAAGAATAATGTTTATAATAAAAATTTTTATCAGAAACAATTTAATTTTATTCAAGTTTTCCGTTTCAATCTGAGTTGCTGTCAATAATAAAGTGTAAGTTAAGACTGGCAATAAAAGTAAAAAATAAATAAAATTGCAAGATTACAAGACGAAAAATAGGTTTTATAAAAACTGTTCAACAAAAAAAAATTGAGCCACATACTTCTTTATTATCAATTTCAAAATGATTTTAAAAAATTACAACTCGCACGAAATTTAGTAATATACGCTTATTTAGTAATTAATTTAAAAATTTTCATGTTTCCCTTAAAAGCACCCTAATTAAATTCCCCATAATAACGCAATAATGTAACATCAGGATTGGGCGGTAAAACTGACCATTAAGAATATAAAACTGTTTTTATATTTTTAAAATATTTTTGAAACTTAAGACATACTCCTGTTGTTACTGAATTTTAAAAATGACTAACAAAATAATAATTAGAGCAGTTAGTTGACACATCGGTTAAATGTAGTAGGCCAAATTAGCCAGTGGTCGGAGGGTTATGACAAAACTAAATTTAAATTTTACATTAGAATTCCCATATTGGGGTAACAAAAATAATTTTTTTTCCAATAAATAGTTTTATGATTTGGCTTTACGTTAAATATAAGTATTATTTTTTTTAACTTTCTGCTTATTTTAATTTTTTTTTTATAAAAAAGTTCCATTTCGCTGGTGGTCGAGCAGCGTGTGATAGCAAAGTCAAGTAATTGCCAGTGCTTGGAGGCCTAATTGGTTAGTTCTGCATAGTCTCCTTTTTTATATTATTTTAAAAAATTTAAATCCAAGTATAAATGATCTTTGATGCATACATTTGTATTACATAATCATTGAGTAAAACAAATTTTAGAAAAAGGTAAATTTTTTTTAAGTAGACACTTAAAACATTAAGTAGGAACTTTCATTGAAAATAAGAAATTTTTAGAGACATGGTTTGCCGGTACCAAATTTATTTGGCACCCCGTATTGTCTGTATATTTTCTGCAGTTTTCCCCAATTCTGAATAGCCTTGATTGCTTTTTTAATGATTTTTCATCATATTAGTAGAACTTTCCTTTTATTTTAGGTTTAATACCTAAAAATAATGCCATATGGATTCTTCATACTACAAGAAAAGATGAAAAATGAATGAAAAAGAGATAAAAAAAACTTTATCTTTGTTTCCATTGGTCGTACAGGATTGATTTTTTTTTCAAAATGTAGGTTTTTCAACCAGCTTTTCAGTTCAGCTACTCACAAAGATGTATCTTAAAAAAGAACAAAGTTATTCTAACTGATTATAAGCAAACAATATACTACTTTTTTAAACGACTATTTTAACAAAATTTTAGTACATATGGATTCACATTTCAACTTTCCTTGTAGTTTGATTTTTCAAAAATCCATTTCAGTTTTGAAAATATCTGTTGAAGCATTATCTTCTTAGCACCAATTGTTTAAACTTTCGGTGTTTGGGATAAATAATTGACATTATTCATAAACTATTAAACCGATTTAGCCGAACTTTCACACAGTTATAAAGACCCATGATGGGTTCATCATCCAGGGTCTGTAAGTAATTTTTGGCCATTATTGCAAAAGTTATTAACATATATAGAATGGTGCAAAAAAATACAGTTTTTTGCCATTATTTCGGTAAATTGTTTATCGATTTTGACGTTCAAGATATGAAATTAAAGGTCTTTTCAGTATCTACAATAACATCAAAACAACTTTTTTCTAAAATGTAATCGAAAAATTTGCGCGAAAAACCGAATTTTCCAACTTTGAACATTGTTTATAAAAAAATAAAGCCGATCTGGCTGTACCTTTTTATGTTTTATCTTTTTCTAGACCCCCTAAGTCTTAAAATATTCAAATATCTGTAATAAATTTTTGCACGAAATCGCTCAAAATCCCGTGACCAGACTGACCTAAAAAGAACAAAGACAGAAGAACCTCCTTTTTCCAATAGTCGGATACCTGTCCGACTATTGCTTTTATAATAAAAGGAAATAAGGATTTACCGGTCACTTAAATTTAACCCCAAAATATTGGTTTTCAAAAAAAAATTTAGCCCTTTTTTATTAACCCTGGCATATATACTACTCCCTAAATTACGAAATATGAAAGTTAATATAAAAGAGGTTCCCATTCTCGATATAATTAGCGCCGCAGACTCAGCGAACATCGAAGACCCTTTTGCAGATGAGTTCAGGTGGAAAATAAGAGAAACTCTACAAAAAACCGAACCAAACATCAGTAAAGACGAGAAAACTGCCCTAGCTAACCTACAGAAGGACTCCAGTATTAAAATTCTACCAGCGGATAAAGGAAATGCTACAGTCGTAATGAATGCTGAAACATACAATCAAAAAATTGACGAAGTTTTAAGCAAAGGAAATTATACATCTCTTTCTAAAGATCCCACATCTGCAATTGAAAGAAGAATCTATCGCGTTCTTAAGAAACATGAACGGTATATTCCTGAGAGGATCCGGACACAGTTGACGTCACACCATAGCAAAACTCCACATCTTTATGGACTCCCGAAAATACATAAGCAAGACATGCCCTTACGACCTATCACGAGTTCCCGGAACTCTCCGACTTCTGAACTTGCCAAATTTCTTCTTCCAATACTGAGACCATTACAAGGAAATACATTGTCCTGAGTTAAGAACTCGCAACATTTCGTAGAAATTATACGTGAAATAGAAGTACAACCAGAAGACCATTTTATTAGCTTTGACGTGGAAAGCCTATACACCAACGTTCCAGTTAAGGACTCACTAAAAATCATAAGAAAGAAACTTAAAGAAGACCAGACCTTAGCAGAAAGAACATCTTTACCACCGCACGCCATTATGAAGTTGTTAGAAAGTTATTTGACTAATTCCTATTTTCAAGAAAAGGAAAAATTCTACATCCAGGATGATGGACTACTGATGGGATTTTCACTCATCGGTGGTGGCAAATATTTTCATGGAATGGTTCGAGACGTTTGCAATTGAATCCACAACTAAGAAACCAAAATTATGGCTCAGATACGTAGACGATACGTTTATTATTTGGAGTGGAAACGACGAAGAACTTCGAAACTTCCTTTTTCATCTCAACAATATCAGCCCAACTATTAAACTCACCATGGAGAAAGAAGTAGAAAATAAATTACCATTCTTAGATGTCTTGGTTGAAAGAAATGGCAAACAAATTCGAACTTCGGTTTACAGAAAAGCCACGCACACAGGACAATACCTTAATTATTCATCTAATCACTCCTACAACACAAAACAAGGAATTATAAGAAATCTCGTAGATAGAGCCTCTGCAAATCCAACGAGAACTTAATGAAAGAGATAGATTATATTAAAAATGATCTGACAGCCAATGGATACCCAGTATATCTAGTAGATAAATTTCTTGAACAACGCAGAAATAGGACAATATCGACAACGAATGAAGAACGAAAACCAGTATTGAACATCCCCTATGTTAAAGGCATTTCAGAAAAAGTTAGAAGGATAGGAAAACGATATAAAATCAACGTTGTTTTCAATTCAAATAACTCTCTGAGAAGTCGGCTCACTAGGGTCAAACGAACAACTTAATGAGACATGAAGAACTGTGTATATCAGATACCATGTGAATGTGGCAATTCCTACATTGGCGAAACAATGAGACCTCTGGACGTAAGGATCAAAGAACACCAAAAATGCACATCTCGAGGAAAAACAGAAAAATCTGGTGCCGCCAATCATGCCTGGACTCATGGACACCACATAAAATGGTCTGAAGGTAAAATACTACACCGAGAGAAAACGGAAATTCAAAGAAGCCGCGGGTGTACATCAGAAACGGAGTTGTTTTAGTAAACCATCTTTAGATATAAGAGAAGTGTGGAAACCACTTCTTAGTAATTGTAAACTAAAACTAAATGCAGCATAAAAAAAATAAAAAAATAATATATATATATATATATATATATATATATATATATATATATATATATATATATATATATATATATACAGGCGCGGATCCAAGGGGGGGGGCGGTGGGGGCGATCGCCCCCCCCCCCCAAGACCTGTAAGTTTAGGAAAATGGACCCGATTTTTCCTCTTATACTATAGTTTATTCAAGAACTAGAGATAGTAATAAATCACTTTTTACCCTTTTTCTCTTCTCAAACTACCTGTGTTCTTTAGTCCGGTGTTTTTAGCAAAATTTGTTAGACACATATATTTTTCATAGGAATGGGTTAGAAATTTTATAATCAAAAATATCGGTCTATAATAATAGACTAAAACGTAGGATTATTCTCTCAAAAAATTCTAAGTTATAATTTAAATACTTACAAAATATCCATTGTCAAAAATACAAAAAGTTAAACATATATAAAAAAATAAATTCGTCCATATAAAAATAAAATATTTTTAGGGCTATCGGTCATTTTATTATTAATTAAAAACATTTTTAGGCTATTTGACGTTTCAGTTTATTTATTTCTTAAACCATCTGCAGAATTACAATTAAACACTAAAAAGGGATTCAAATGTAATTACTTTTTTACTTATTTTTATTTCTATTGTACTGATATCTTAATTTAATTTACTTTTATATGTGGAAATACGATAGCCCCAAAAAAATAAGATAAACATGTTAATTCTACACCCTTAAGAAAAAGACACACACACAATAATAAAATAATAAAAAACTTACAGCTAATTAGAATTAAATATATATAAAATTAAAGAGTAGGACACACTAAAATAAAAATATATAAAAAAATTAAAAAAAAACATATAAACAACATTAAACAATAAAATACAACAAAAACAAAAATTTAAATAATAAATTGTGTTTACACTAGTAAACATTACGTATCTAATTCCTAATCAAAGTCAGTGAAACTATCTTCGCTAAAATTAATTATAATTGGTTCCTCTATCTTACCGATTATGAGATCGAGTTCTCACATTTTGTTATATTCTTTTATTATATGGATTTTTCCCAATTTTCCGCAGTAACTTTATTCAAAAAAATCTTTCAAAAGTTTAGTTAAATTACTAATTTTATTAATTGTGTTATTTCTAGCAACTCTACCTTTTACTTGAGAGAGATATTTACGTCTCCAACGGACAGTTTCCGAACGATTTATAAGAACAGATTTTCTATCTGATTTTTCCCAGCAAAAATTAAGTTCTCTGAGCAATTTTCAGAGATCAGTTCTTTTAATTTCAGGTAAATAGCGATCTTCAATGATTTTAGTTAGAATTTTGTAGATGGTTGGGATCTGCTTCTCATAATAAAATAAAATGTATATACAACCCCTTTAATTCCAGTTTTCGTCTCTTCTTCCAACGAGGTTTTTCGTTTGCCTGTGATCGAATGTGACTTGGGAATACAATTCGAGTCGTTTTTTCTCCTTCAGTATTCTGTACATACATGTAGATTTTCCAACCCCTGTCATATTGGAACATATCTCAACAGAGCTTTTAACATTATTATCTAGATATTGATATCTTAAGGCATCATAAACATTCATCGTAATAAGTTTTTCGTTGAGGAAAAAATGCCCTGGTTTAACGATTTTGGAATAAATATAGAGATGTAAGCCATTTCTTTTGGGTATCTCACTAATCTCAAATAATATATAAAAACAAGCACAAATAAGATAAATCACTAAGAAAAAACTGTAAGTTGTACTTTGCTCACTGACAGAAATTAAATTAAACTATCAGAAATTCTATGTTGCAGTAAATTTATAAAATATATTTAAATATAATGAAATATAATTAGATTTACGGCAGTTCTCAGTTACCTGCGGCACTGGAGCAGGTACGTTAGAGGTTTCGGTAACAGTTTATTACTCTCTCTAGTTCTTGAATAGAGCATAGGAGTCTGTATGCTTGCGATCGCCCCCCCCCCCCTTCTAAAAGCTTTGAGTTCAGAACCAATTCTGCGTTTTATATTAGGAATGAGTATGCTGCTTGCACCCCCTCCCCCCCCGTTGACAACTTGTTTTTCTTGCCATACCGTACTGTTGTGATATCACCGCCCCCCCCCCCCAAAGAGAGAGGCTGGATCCGCCCCTGTATATATATATATATATATATATATATATATATATATATATATATATATATATATATATATATATATATATATATATATTTTTGCCATAGCAAGCATGACTGCACCCATCTCAGTCATGCATTTACTTTTAGTATAAATAGTCATGTAGCTAAGGGATTTATTTAGTTTCACTTGAAAACGGCTAGAAATAACTACTAGCCGAAACGTCGTGATATTTAACAAAAATAAAGACAATGGAAGTCCAACAGATATCTACTACTTCGCAACAAACTTAACATACCTTATACGTGTCCGACATCTATTCTTACAAAAAAAAAATTAGGAGCACAAACATGGCAATTTCGGGCATTTTTACCTTTCCAGGATACCAACAACACAATGAAAATTATACAAAATTCCATAGAAATTGGAATCCTACCTATTAAACGTAATACTATTTTATACTTTCAAGTTGTTTCCCAGTAAGTATGTTCTGTTCGACTACTAGCTATGTTCGGCTTACTGGCGAATAACCCTATCTTCTAAGAATAACATTTGATGAGTGGAACTAACAAATCTTTGGAGCTTCGACTATGTTGATTTAGTTATTGAAGATTCTTAAATTCTATCATAATATGTAATAATATATTCAAACAACAACAAAGTCCATTTGCGAGTTCGTCCATGAACTTTCTTATGAATGACTTTAATTTATCAAATTAATCTCGCCGAGCAGTATTTTTCCTGCAAGGTATGATTTATGAATTAAAGTATAATTTGCCGCCATTTGCAGGGCGATTTTTATAATTTTTCACGCTGATGTACGCCCCAGTGACTCTGTTCTTTGTTATTATTTTTAATCAAGATTGTAATAAACTATGCAGTAGGGTTATTAAGATGTTCAGTTTGCTTTTAAAAGATACGACTGGCACTTGAAAAATTACTGGAATTTTACTTTCAGCTCACATTTTAATATGAATAAAATAATATCCGGGTCCAGCAGCGTTACTTAAGGAAAATCTAATTAGAAATAAATGACTACGTAATAATTAATCATTGTTTTCACTGCAGAATATTTGAGTAAAATGCCTATTTTTGGACCTTTGCTGCAGAATTCGCACAATAAAAATATTAAAGTTTGCTATGCTTCAACTTTTATAAGACAAAAGAGTAATGTTAATTAAATTCCAGGTATTCTATATTAATTAAAAATATACATAGTTCCGTTATAAATTAAAAATGTTTTAAATAGTTTTAGAAACGATTCATTTGTTAATTTATTATATCTACATTGTAGATTACCAGCTATCCAGTAATTCTTTTCAATTGATAAAAACTTTCATTAAATTAATTTTAAGCTGGTCAAGTCTATCTATGTAGTACTGATATATAGATGCCCAAGCATACTCCAAAACACTACGTACTAAGCTGTGCTATATTGTTTGGATAGCCCTTGTGTTTTCGATATGTCTGCAGTTTTTCTTTAAATACAAACACATCTTACAACTCTTGACTACAACATTGTCAATATGTATTTTAAAACTTAATTCTTTATCAAAGATAAGCCCAAGATCTTTATAAAATGGCTCACATTCCCAATTAAAATCATTTATATGATAACAACTTATTATAGCCGCAAAACTTTTTAGAAATTAGAGGAAACAATTGCAAATACTTTTAAATCATCAGCATATAAAATTCAACGATAAAATTTAAAAACATTTATAACATCATTAATAAATAAACAGGATCTAAATGATATCTCCCGGGGAACCCAGATATATTTAATATTTCACCACACAATTTTATACACTGCGTACGCGAAGACAGATATAACGTTATCCCTTTTAAGTACGAGTCACACACACCCAGATACTCGAGCTTGTGCACCAACAACTTGTGGCAAACACTGTCAAAGGCGTTAATCAGATCCGTGAATATTTTGGCTGTACACCTCGAACTAAAACATCTTGATAAACAGCTAGATTGGTAGCCATGTTGTTCTGAGCCAATGCAACTTTTAACAGCATTGAACAACTCATCAGTTATTATTGACTCAAATATCTTTTCCATATTACACAACAATGATATTCTCCGCTAGTTTTCATCAGTCTTAAAAATAGGGAATAAAGTGGACTGTCTCCATCTCGACGCGACGAGTCCATAATTAAAAGATGGTAAATGTGACATACAAGGGAAACTATGAATTTTTTGATAAAACATAGCGATTCTCCTTCGGATCCTGCGCTCTTGTTTCAGTGTAACAACTCAATCTTGTTCTAAACTTTGCCCAAAGTAAACGTATGGGATTGAAAATATACAATATCATTTATTGAGTTGACGTCAACAGAATTAATTGGTGAAAATGTTAGCATATAGACTGTTCAGCTGCTTATTGTCATTTGTCAGTATCATTGGAATGTCGTTATCCTTACGTTGATTTTTAATATAGGACCAGAAATGTTATTTTAGCATTAGAGATAAAGTTTGGTCTCACGACGCACAGTACAAAAATATTGATAGTCTAACTCAAAAAGTACAAAATTATTGATGACACGATATATTAGATTGTAAAATTTGTCAACCATTATATGAACATCCTCTACAACTCGCAGTCAGCTTTACCTCATAAAAATACATCTAAGTTATTCTCAAAATGTAGGACAAAAAGCTTTACTTCCATACCAACGCAACTAAAAACACAGGCTTTATTGGAAAAAAAAAGAAATATATTATGAAGGAATACATAAACTTCAGTATAAATGTAGTGTATGTAAACAAAAATATAAGCTCCTATGCAAGTTTGTTAAGACTGAGTAAGCCAGCAATTCTTAACCTGAGGAGCGACTCCCCCTTAGGGAAGAGCCATATAACAAGGAGGGGGGGGGGAAGCGTCTAAAGGGGAAACGTGATTAAATTCGTTATAGAAACTAGGATAGCAAATACTGAAATTTTGAAAAACGCTGGCGTATGCTAAGAATATTTATGAAAAAAATAGTTTATAAGCGACAAGGAAAACGCAATTTTAAATACCAAATTTACAAATTTTTTTAACTGAAATTTGTAATTCTTGACAACCAAAATTTATCTAACTTAATACTAGCAAAGCTTTAGAATATAAAATGCGCTTTCTTCTACCATTACTGGAAGTAAAGCGCATTTTCCTGAGATTTCCTTTATATAAAGCAAAATTTATTTTCATTTTTGTCTTCTTAGAACGCCAGTAGAGGTAGAGTTTAATACATCCTATTCGTGTAACATCATAAAATTGTTTAACGAACAATACAGGGATAAAAGGACACAATCTGTAGACTAAATATTTTTAAGCAATTTGCAGTGTCAAGATATTTATTTACAGCTTTTGTTAAAAATAATCTTCCATAATAAGCCACCGTATATTATTATAGCAATATTTTCAATTATTTCTGTTTTTTTTAAACATATAAATTGACACTATTTAAAGATACAGAAAAAATAAATAAAAATTGTAATTTGTTATACGTCTACTATCCAATTTTCTAAAGAAAATAATATATTTCATTGTTTCGGAGTATACCATTCAACTTGTTTAACTCAACCTGTATTCCCTTAATAATACCTCAGCAGTACTTCACGTACAGAGCTGGTTGTATTATACCAAATAAGACCATTACTTATAGCCTCCAGCAAGAAACTAGTACCAATAAAGAGAAAAAAACACGTTTCTACCTTGGTCTAACAAAGTCTATCATTGAACTCATAGCGTTTATAACCTTGAAATAAACGTACTAAAGCCTGATCTACGTAAAGGTACAAAGACCCTAGGTAGCGCAGGAATTAAATACAGGGACGTCCGGAATACGTTGTTTTTGTTTTTCGACAACTGCAGAATTTTAGTTCAGGTTATATATATATATATATATATATATATATATATATATATATATATATATATATATATATATATATATAATAGTGGATATCCATTTTAAAAAACCTTTATAATTTCAGTTGACAAGCTCGGAAATAAAATATGAGAAAAAAAAAAGAGTTTCCCTATTCTTACTACATCTTTAGACTACTTTAAAAGAAAAGTCGCCTCTATTAACCAAACAAACAATTCCATTAACAAACGAGTACCATATTGTAGATAACTAATAATTACCTTTATCTACAAGGTGGTCATTGAGAGTGGAAAGTTTTGAATAACTTATGATTCTCGAATTCTAGTTTTATGTCATTTCTATGTGCACACTTGAAGCCAGTTGTGGAAACGCCCAGAATAATTTTTCTTTTCAAGTTCTTAACATTTCTTGCAACGAAAATATTTCGCTTTAGGTAGTCCAATAAAAATAATCGCAAGTTGTTAGGTCTGACAGCCAGAAAATGTCTGTTCGTTTGAACAGATGTGTTCCGAAAATAATCTTTATAGGGAATTTTTCGTAGGAACCATGTCTGATTGTTCTGTGTCAATATGTTCAACTGTTCATTCAGAAACTGGTTAATGATATGGGTACAATGCACAAATTTGACTGTAACCGTAGTCACATTTCCATCTTCAAAAAAAGTAGAGACTGATAATTCCCATTGATGACATCGCACAACATACTTTCGGGCTGTGTAAAGTTTTTTCGTGGAGCTCTTGTGGATTTTTTGAATTCCAATAACGGCAGTTTTGTTTATTGCTGCTCCTCGTTGGACCTCAACAAATTGTGTATACCGAACTCATTCAGACTTTCAGCAAAATGTAGACGATTCGGGATGTCTGTTGGTTTTAGTGCTTGCCCTAACTGAATTTTGAATGGATAAAGATTGAGACCGTTGTGAAAAATCCGAAGTAAAGAAGTTTTAAAAATTCCAAACACCTCAGATCTGAATTGTGTTCTACAGACTAATTTTCTCAGGTGAACTGACACTTTTCTTTGGTCCATTATGTTTAACATTGTTAGTTGAATTCGCTTGCTCAAATTTATCCACATACTCCTATACTCATACTACTACTAATATAGTTGCTATTTTTGTAGCACGACTTAATCACCAAAGCACATTGCTCACCGCGCTACTGCTCCATGATGGGGAACAATTTGACAAAATAATCGTAACATTTCCAAAATTTCCCGATCGTAATTTTGTCCTTTTCGTTCCCTTAGAAACCAAAACACTAAGGGCTTATTTCGGGGCAATATATCTTATTCTTACTTCTTATCGCAAATTAACTTTAAATAAATATGGCTTTTATAATACTAAGTCTAACGCAGTGAAATATAATACATGTAATGCTATATCTTTTCTAAAATAACACTGCTTTCATGCTCTAAGAACAAAATGGCATTGTTTGTATACATTAAATAATATTTGTGTTATAGAACACTTAATTGTGCCCCGAAACTGATTTTTGAGGGGGAGGGGGTACTATACACTGTACAGTATTTACATTGCAAAATATGTACTAAGAAAAATAACAAGATAATCGTAACACATGGCTTCCATAAAAGACTCCATGGAACTGCTTTATGTTACTGTATTAGCATTATATAAAAAAAAAACAACACTAAAAACATTTCCTTTTTAACTTTTTTGACAAAACACATTCATTGTGATTCTGTTTGGGAGAAAATTATTTAATAAAAGGTATTTTTAGCTAAACGTATCATATTTTTTCAACAGTTTCTTAACAAAAACATGCGAAGACACACAAAGGATCATCTACATAAGAAATTTTTATATCATTTTTAAGTGAAGAATCTTCATTTGAGCTACATCAAGAATTATTTTAAACATTCTATAGAAATTTAGAATATATGCTACCTAGAATTCGATTCAAAATTAGAAGTAAAAATATGTATTTGAGAACGTCCAAGCAGTTTTTCTGGGTAAAAAATATATGAAAAACTCCATATCTTTCATACACAAGTGGGTGAAAAGGTTGTTGTATATGTACAACAAATATTTCTGCAAGAACAATACAATTATTACTTTTAATTGAAACTTTTCAGTTAAGAAATAAAAAAAAATCTATTTTCTTCTTTTTATTGTTAATTATTTCGAATTAAATTTAAATAAAATGGAAAAAAATCCATATTAATTTTAATGACATATTTTTAAAGAAATATAAAAAAATTCTGTATGTATTGAGATACGAACCTACACTCACATTAAATGCTAAATATACCTTCCCACACTCCTGATCTTTTGACCACGAAAATATTTAATAAACGTCGTTTATTTCTTATACTAGGTGTTCAGGAATGGATTTCCCTTTTTAAACTTGAATAACTAGGCAACAGACTAACGTAGCGAGATCGGGTTAGCGTCGTTCGATAGTGGATCGATGCTGATTATTTAGTAAAAATTGAGTCGGTGTGCATCGTGTGTTCATTATTGAGGCATACTTCAAGAGCAACGACTCGTACACAATTGCAAGGCGAAGTTTTTGTGTTCCCTTCAATATTAGGCGTGTAGAGGACGCATCAAGTAAAAATTTGGTCAAATCGTGGCTAAGGAGGATTAGAGAAACATAGTTAGCTGTAAATTGGAAACTCCGTGGTCGTTCAAGGACTATAACTGCTCCTGAGAACGTTGAGGCAGTGTGTACCGCAATAATTCGAAATCCAAGTGGATCTGTTAGTAAAATATCACGAGTGGTGCCAATGCACAAATAATCTTTTCACGCAATTTGAGAGATTTGAGGTTTCATCCATACAAAATCCAAATAGCGCAAGAATTGAAACCATAAAACTTTAGAAACCATCGCAGAACTAACAATATTCTGTTCAGCGACGAGGCGTACTTTCACCTTTCAGGAGAAGTTAATAGGCAGAATTGTCGCTACTGGGCATCAGAAAATCCAGGGCAAAAACACGAAAGGTTCCTATATAGCCCAAAAGTAACTGTGTAGGGTACGATGTCGGCTTCAGGAATTATCGGTCCGTACTTTTTTGAGAACCGACGCAGCGTAGTCGAGACTGTAAATAGTGATCGTTATTGTGCGACGCTTTGGGAGTTTTTGGTACCTCAGTTGCCAGAATTTGTTAGCTTTGATCAGGAGACATGGTTTCAACAAGATGGGGTCACCGCACATAGAACCCGAGCGTCTATGGAAGTCGTTCAAGAATTATTTCCGGAAAAGGTCATCCCTCGCTTTGGAGATCCGAACTGACCAATTAAGTCTCCCGATCTCATACCATTGGACTTTTTTTGTGGGGATATCTCAAAAGTAAAGTTTTTAACCACATGAAGACGACATTGCAGGAGTGTTCGGATCGAAATGGAAGGCACCTCGACAATATCGTTTTTAAAACGTAAAATCAGCATATATTGTGGGTGTTATTGCATTAATAAATTAATTTTAAAATTTCAATCAAATTTCTTATTAGCCTTTTAAAAGGGAAATCCGTTTCTGGACACCTGGTATTAGGTGATCTGAGAGAGGGACTTGAATAGAGATGTCTGTGCATTTATGGGTACCAGAACTAATCTTTGTCAAGATTGGTACTCGCGACTTACGACGCTTTCTAACCAAGAATGGCGCTGCTATATGGACTATATTCCTTGTTTTTACTGTAACTCTTTAGGTAAATTTATTTTGTCAACACGTTTTATGGAACTACTTGTTTTACGTCTCATCAGAATAAGATGTAAAAAAAGTCAATCGCTAATAGTCAATTTTTATGCAGTTCTAAAAATGTTAAAAATTATTTTGAAAATTGTATATTTTGGACATGATACTATTTAATTTCAAGTTTTTAATAAAATTTTAGAAAAATTAATGATTTTAGAGAAAAAAATCATTAACGTAAAAATTATACGAATATTAATATTACAAAAACTCTCTATCTCAGGTACAAAATTTCACATATGAAAGTTGCTTATTTAAAGCGGCGGAGGAATATTGAACTCTGCCTAAAAATACAAATATTGATAATTTATTGACTCACTGTATTACAGAAATAAATCATTTGCGGACCTACCTTAATATTAAACCAGTTTTTTAGTGATTAGTAATTAGTGACACTCTGTACATGGTAGAACTCTTATTTAAAATCATTGAACCACGTAAATCAACCGAACAACAATAGAGTCTATTTTATTGCGAACGTCTTTGCCGCTTAATCTGTTCAATAATGGCATATAGTTACCATAGTTAGAAATCACTACTCCGTGAAGCTATGCGAGGTTACGAACTTTGTTTAAATTTAAAATCATTAATTTGTATTTACATTAGTTATGTGTGAAAATCTAGTATTATTTCAGAAGATTTTGTTAATTATTCTGTTTTTTAGTGTACAAACTATTAAACGGAAAGCAAATGTTCCTATCAAAACAGGAAATTACAGTAAAATGAACCGTTTCCGATGGAACCGGAAGTAAATTACGTCGACTGTTTTCTTTGGATACGCTATTTTTTCAACAATTTTGGAGTTGTCGCTATGATTAGTTAATTCTTTGAGTTATATGTATACCGAAAATAATTTATTTATTAGATCTTTGAGAAAGTTTAAATTCTCCTCCGCTACTGACCTAAAAGGTTCTGCAAAATGGAATGCGGGTATTATTTAAAACGCAATAGAAACAAAAAGACCAACAGTATCGTGATCATGAAACTTGAATAAAGAGCAAAGACGAGTTTATTTACATCTTGTATTACAAGAGTCTTGCTTCCTTTAAATAAATAAATCCGGCTTGTTAATATTTAACTGCCTAAACAAAAATAAATTATACTATCTAGTATTAAGATTTCTAACGTCTAATATTAATGAAATTGAAAAAAAAAACATTTTATTTTAGGAAAATTTAATAGTTTCTCTTCATAAAACATATAGGCCTCAATAAATGCTAATATACATGGTGTCCGGCAAGTACCTCCCAATTTCTCGGGAGCATACAAGGGAGGTCAAAATAACCCTACTTTGTCATAGAAAAAAATTCCTAAGGAGCCCCTTAACGGAGATACAGAGCCACAGCGATTTACTTTATCGACTCTAAGTTTTGAATCGACTTGTATAATTTAATGAAATTTAATATTTTATAGAGGTCATAAAGACCCATTAAACCATACTACAGTAGATGTTTTAGATCATCAAAGAAGTTAGCAACAGACTTGCAGCCACACTCGTTGGGCCTAATTTTTGACAGGGGCTATTTTATTAAGCTGAAAACTGATTTATTAAATACTTTGGTAATTCCTCTTGAAAAAAGGTACTCAATTTATTTGGATAAAACTGGTGGTCTTCGAGATAAATCGGTTTTTATGCAACACTCAAAAGATACTAATGCTAAACACAAACAGGTAAAAATCAGTTTGTTATTGTTAATACCTACATAATGAATTACTATTGATGGAACTTGTCATAACTGCCTTCAAGTAAAAATAATTTTAAAAAATGGAAGAATATTCTTACGCAGAGTATATTGATATGCATTTAATTTATGGTGAAGCGCTGTCAAATTCTTCGAAGGCAAGAAGACTTTATGCTGAAAGATTTCCAGCTCAAACATTGCCAAGTACAAGAACTTTGCAAAGGGTTGATCGAGGCCTAAAGGAAACCGGTAAAAGATGATTAGAAAATAATTATTAGAGTTAATTAATTTTTTACATGTTTTATTTAGGGTGATATTGCCGCGACGTGGCGGTGAGGGTCCTACCTTCATTTAGAAAAACCAATTTTGCAAGATATTGCTGACAATCCTTCAAATAGAATAACAAAGCGCGCCACACAAAACAATATTACAAAATGGATTGTACATGAAATTCTAAAAGAACAAATACTTCAGCCGTAACACGTTGAAAAAGTACACGATATGTCTCCGGATGATTATCCCGCAAGACTTCAATACTCCAACTGGTTTATACAGCAACATAACCTAAATCTAAATTTTTCTAAACTTATTCTGATTACCGATGAGGTCGGTTTTACAAGAGATGGCATAATAAACTCACACAATTTACTTTTTTGGACTGATGAAAACCCACACGCTATGATTCAAAAGCAACAATAACCAAAGTTTATTGCAAATGTGTGAGTTGGCATCATCGGAAATAATGTTATAGGTCCATTTGTTTTAGAAGGAAGACTCAATGATGAGATTTATTTAGAATTTTTGGCCCTCAATGGATAAGTCGAGGTGAACCTGTTTTATGACCACCATTGTCTCCAAATCGAAATCCCTTAGACCTTTACTTCTGGCGGACATCTAAAAGAACTAATTTATTCCACGCCAGTAAGTACTAGAGAGAAAGTCCGTAATAATGCCAGAATATTATTTGTAGTACAGCGGGAAAATATTCGAGAATAAGAAAATGTATTGAAGTGTGTGGAGCCCATATTGAACACCTGCCAAAATAACATTTTCACTATTTTAATAACACTGTAAATTAATTGAACCCGGATCAACCTTTTGAAAGGTTGCTGGACTTGACAATGTCTGAGCTGGAAATCTTTCAGCATAACATCTTTTTGCCTTCGAAAAGTTAGACAGCGCTTTCCCATAAATTAAAGCACATCACACCTTGCGTAATTTATTTTTACCTGTTTGTATATAGCATTAGTAACTTTTGAGTTTTTGGCATAAAAACCGATTTATCTCGAAAACCGCCAGTTTTATCGAAATAAATAAGAGAACCAAGGTATTTAAAAAATCAGTTTTCAGCTCTGTAAGATGACTTCACAAAATATTGTTGCAGACGTTCTTACACGTATCAAACCCATTTTTTTTTATTGTTATTTTACCTGGTTTCCAACTTCACATATAATGGGTGTTTTTTTATAGAGGTATAAAACTTTAAGTTGGCAACACTTTTTTAACTGGTGGCCATTTTGTCAGCTGTCAAGTGATTTATGTTTAGTTTGGTTTGGCATTTCAACATGAATAGACTGACGCCTGAACAACGCTTCTAAATTGTGCAAATTTATTTTGAAAATCATGGTTCTGTTCGAAATACGTATCGCGCACTACGTCCATTTTACGGTGAACATAATCGTCCATCAGAGCAATTAATTCGATTAACTATGGAACGTTTTTGCACCACGTTTACTCTAAAAGATAATACGCATCTACAGAGACGTCGTACAGTGCGTACAGAAGAAGTCATTGCTGCTGTAGAGCGTAGCGTAGAGGAAGACCCGAATCAGTCTATCCGCCATCGTGCACAGGAATTGGATATGTGTCCATTCACTTTATGGAAGATTTTGCGGAAAGATCTTGGTTTGCGTGCTTACAAAATCCAACTCGTGCAAGAATTAAAGCCACACGATCACCTAGCAAGGCGTAGATTCGGTAAATGGGCCCAAAACAAGATTGCCGTTGATCCCGATTTTCATAAGTGGATTTTGTTTAGCGATGAAGCTCACTTTTGTTTGAATGGATACGTCAATAAACAAAACTGCCGTATTTGGAGTGATGATAATCCTCAAGTATATGTTGAGACGCCGTTACATCCAGAAAAACTGACTGTTTAGTGTGCTTTATGGGCTGGTGGAATCATTGGTCCGTACTTCTTTAAAAACGATGCTGGTCAGAACGTTACAGTCAATGGTGACCGCTATAGAGCCATGATTACTGACTTTTTCGTTCATCAATTGAACAACCATGATGTGCAGGAGCTGTGGTTTCAACAAGACGGCGCAACATGTCACACAGCTCGTGCCACAATTGATTTATTGAAGGAAACGTTTGGTAACCGCATAGTTTCACGTTTCGGACCCGTGAATTGGCCTCCAAGATCATGCGACTTAACGCCGCTAGATTATTTTCTGTGGGGATATGTGAAGTCGCTAGTCTACGCCGAAAAGCCCGAAAAGATTAATCACTTGGAGGACAACATTCGCCGCGTTATTGCGGATATACGGCCACAAAGGTTGGAAAAAGTCATCGAAAATTAGACCTCCAGATTAGACTACGTTCGAGCCAGCCGTGGCGGTCATATGCCAGAAGTCATATTTAAATTATAATGCCAGAAGGTTATCTTTCAAATAAAGTAAATTTCATGTCAATTTTAAAAATTCATCTTTGTTTTATTCCATTTAAAAGTTCTATTTCTCTATAAAAAAACACCCTTCATTAGTAACTTTTGAGTTTTTGGCATAAAAACCGATTTAACTCGAAAACCGCCAGTTTTATCGAAATAAATAAGAGAACCAAAGTATTTAAAAAATCAGTTTTCAGCTCTGTAAAATGACTTCAGAAAATATTGTTCCAGACGTTCGTACACGTATCAAACTCTTTTTTTTATTGTGATTTTACCTGGTTCCAACATAACATACACTTTAAAAAATTCTATAATTTGAATTCTTTAACCTCGTCTTCAATAATGAGTTAAAATTTTGCTATTAAATGAATGAAAGTATTATATTCTATATGCAAAACTTTAACAAAAGCTATATATTGATTAATACTGATTCAATTCCTACACTGCGTTTTATCAAAGTTGATATATTAATTTTAAAGCTTTGAGCTCAGTGAGAATAAAATAATAGACAAAATCTGCTGGTTTCAGAGAAATATTTTTTTTTAATTGAGTTAAATAAGTAATAAATGAAGAACAAGAAAAAAATATAAATCAGAAAGAGAAAGATTTTTTTTTACATAAAATGTTGGGAAAATGCTGCAAAATATCTAAGTATCACGCAAAGTAAAATTTCCAATCTGTGCCGTTTCCTTATCAGAGATCTGGTTTAGCCTTTTTTTTTTAACTTATAATGTAATCTTTTCATTCCCCTGGCTGTAGAATTCTTAGTTTTAGGAGCTCATTAGAAGAAAAAAAATGATAGGTATATATAAACATTTCTTTCGTTGAGCCAGAAGTCGTTACCGAAGTATATGAAAAAAAAAATGGGTAGTCAAATATATTTTATTTAAAAATACCCAACCTTCTTTATTTAAGAATAAAGAAGGTTGGCAGGTGTCCTAAAGTTCTCGGTTTTCTATATACTTAGTGTGATGAACGAGTTTATTTTTCCAAATATACTGTTTTTACGGTCAGTCATATAAACCCCTAAGTTATAGATAATGATCAGCTTGAAAAAAAAAATGTATAAACAAATATTTAGCTTTTATAATAACCGTTTTATTATAACTGGGATTTAAAAAACTGCATAATCAATAAAATCATATATTTCTGCTAATGTTGTTGAAAGGCCCTAGATTATTTTATCTTACAAGTGTGCCTCGCAAGCGTATAATTTTCGTGACTTTGCGATTCGCTTTTAAACTATGAGAATCTATTAAGATTAGAAAGAAAACTTTAAGATATGATTTTCCATTTTCAAACAGTAAAAATAAAAACCTTAATTTATGTTAATTTATTTTGTAAAATGTGCTGCATATCTTTAAATTAAGAGAGAAAAAACTGATTCAATTCTGGTGTAACAAAGTTATTATTCTTTTTTTTTTGTTGTGCGTAACGTTCCGAATGATTTGAAAGACCTGTATTTTTAGAAAAAGTTCGCAAATACAATACATTACACATTTTTTACAAATATGTGTATCAAAATTTTATTAGATAACGTCATATATGTTTTTATCAGTCATCAAGACAATTATTTTAATTTACACTTAGTTACAGTTAAACATACTTAAGCTTCTGTTAAATTTTGTTAATTTGGGCTATCCCATTTCATATTTTATTCTTATTATTTCTGACAATATATCAAATCAAGAAATAGACGGGTTTTGTATTTCAGTGTATGTTTAATAATAATGTAAATACAAAACCCGTCTATTTCTTGATTTCTTCGGTGTACAACCTGTTAATAACTTACTTAATATATCAAATGTCAAATCTCTTAAGTTAAGGGATTTTTAAAGAATTTAAAAACCATATTTTGTCTAGTTTTAGATGTGTAGTTGCGGCAAGCAAAGTTCCTAGTATCATTTAATTAAGCAAAAATATTTTATTTTGACAATTTTATAACCAAAATATAAAATACGAATACAAGAATACTTTTTCTCAGTGTAATAGAGGGACGTAAGGCAAGCAAGGTCATTGGTTAAGATGAAATAATCTCTGGTACAGCAGTGTTAAATTAATGAAAAGTACTAATATTTCATTAGTTTCGTACAAACAAAACCAAAGGTGTTGCTGATAATAGAAGTTAAAGTTATCAAAGAAAAATAGATGTAGATCGAAAACACTGAGAATTGCAAAAAATAAGTTAACCTTTAAGCAATCCGAATGATCAAATGTACATTTTTCCTACACATTTAAAACAAAACACAAAACTAATTTTGAATTAATTAAAATAGTGTTTACCAACATATAAACACAGAATATTATCATTACACTGACTTTCATGTATACATTAGCTAGAAAGATCACAAGAATCCGACGGCACATTCACTTTGTATTTAGTAAGCTTTTGATAAAGTTCTTCATTTGAATTAAATACATTTAATAATGCTGAGAGCCGTTCCGTCTCTGCAGCAACATCTCGCCGGGTTTCCATCTTATTAAAGCTCTCAAATAGGAAAAAGGAGGAAAAAAACGATCAGATATAGGACCATTATGTTGTGTTTTTATTTAAAATGGAAAGAATCGGAGGTTTTCTTAAGGGGCGCGGAAGAAGAATAATGTAAAGAACTTGGTCTTTGAGAGAGGATTTTATTTTCAATTTGCATTTGTGCCAACCATTTTTAAATAAGTAATTGGATTTCTTTCAATTTTAGAGGCATTTTTTTGGGGTGCCTGCAATTTGCGACGTTTGTTAGGCAAGAATGAATTGTTAATATTTTATTGGGGTATTAGTAATAGATTAATAAGGATAAAACTTATAATTACATATATTCCATTTTACACGATTTAAAGTAGATTCTTAAATATTTCGAAAATTCAATAGTCCACAGGCGTAACTCCTAGTTCAACATGATTACCAGTTTTCCGAAACTTTGTGAGTGGCTTTATTTTGAGGAGTCCAACAACATTTTTATTTGCAAAAATCCTCGTTTTCTGATGCGTAATTGCCAAATTTAGTGATGTTTGTTTGAAGGTTGTAGACAATGTTGAAGATTGACTAAAATGTGGTTGTCGGACTTGCACTGTCTTTATTTTCACGACGTTTCGATTAGGTTGTATCTCTATCAAGTATAAACTTTTTTGGAGCCTCGAATGCAACCTAACAATACATTCAACGACGGGGACTGCCAGAGGGTTGAAATGATGAAAACGTAGGTTATCAATTTTCTTGTTACAGGGAATTTGTCGTAAATATAAAGTTTGACATACAAAATTTAAGTCAATCGAATATTATTTAAAATATAACCGCTTGCGTAACTTTAGAAATAATATAATTTTATTTACAATTACTTTGTAAAATTTTAAAGTTAGTAGAATTTATTAAGAAAAATAATATTTCTCCGCTCCTATGCGTGCAATTTTGATTTGTTTGAGTTTCAGTAGTTTTGGTATAATCTAAAGGTGGGAATCCACCTAACAAGCATTTAGAGTAAAGGAGAGCAAACACTTGTAACTGTTCTCGAATGTTTTTTGTCGTTTGTGAACAATGTGTCTTCACTGAATAAGTGTTTGCAAATAAATGCCAAATTTGCCAATATTTATCGTTGTTCCAAATTAATCAATTCGAGACATTTTTCATGATTCCAATCCATTTGTTTGAAGGTTGTAGACAATGTTGAAGATTGATCAAAATGTGGTTGTCGGACTTGCATTGTCTGTATTTTCATTTATTTTTACGACGTTTCGAACGTCGCAAAAATAAATAAAATAAAGACAATGCAAGTCCGACAATAACATTTTGGCCAATCCATTGGTGAACAGTTTTTAGTTATTTTGTTATGTTAATAAGCTAATAAAAATAATTTACAATAAGAAAGTGTCAAATATAAACATGAACTTTAGCGATTAAAACTGAATGCATAGACTAGTTTAAATACGCATCTCCACTCAAAACGCATAATAGGTATACACCCTGTTAATTAATTTGAAGTACCGACAACGGTCGGAACATCGGCAAACATTCGAAAACGTTTGACGACAATGTTTGTTCGTGCGCTGTTTATGTCTCCACTAAAAATGTTTCAAGACTGATTTTGTTTGCAAACGTTTGCAATTGTATTGTGCCTTTGGTGAGTTCTCGCCTTAAGATGATTGGAGCATTTCACATCGCGCGGTTTTTATGAAATCGGTGAACGTTAAGGTTGCTCTACAATTCGAAGCAAGGCGTTGATGTTACTGTACAACATTGATTTAAATACAAGTTTATAATAACACATCTCCAAGGTTTTGAAAAAAAAATTAATGGATAATAAGAGCATTACATTTTTTTTTCGATATTTCAAATAAAACCGAATAAAAAATATAAATTTCATAAATACTGAACAGTTTCTTTCACGGCTTTAATCAAGTTGAAAATTATGGTTCTAAGTTTAGACAGTATTCTGATCTCGTAGAGTCAAGATCACTGAAAATGTCTCGTGCAATCGTATGTGAAACGTCGGATAATAATTCAATTGTAACACAGTCCAAACCCAAGAACCAAGGTTTTCAAATTGAACAGTTTCATTTATAAAGTTCTGTTTTTTTTTTTATATTTTGAAGTGACTTAACGATATTTATTTATTCATTTTAATCATCTAAAAGACCTAAAATTAGAAAAACCACACTATTATATACATGTGGAAGTTTGTTTGTTTGCGTGTTTGTTATTTAAGAGCTAGAAAACTTCTGGACCGATTTGCGTAATTCTTTCGCGTACTTTTCCCTTATTAGTGAGAGATGGTTATAGGCTATACAGATTTTGGTATTTCCTTTTAATTTCATAAATAAAATTGTTTTTTTTTAATTTGGAATTGTCGGACTAGCAATACACTCTATCAGAAAATACTCGATGTCCGACACATATTTATTCGTGTTTTTCCTCACATTACACTGTAAAAAGGAAACGCATTAAATTTATGGTATATGTGCTAGAAGAAAATGTCATTAACGTTTATTAAATGAGTTTAATGTAATGCATTAAATTTAATAATTTACATTAATCTGAATTAATTTATTCCATTAAATCTTATGTAATCATACATTAAATTTAAAGTTTTGATCATTACTTTTTAAGGTGACTATGTACATTAAATATACAGCCTGTGTTCAATGAATTTAAGATATTTTATTGAATGCACCAATATTAATATGAAGTCAAAAAATTCTGCTACCAGGAAAAGGTGGAAATTTTTCTCATAGGTAGTACAGACCGGTTTCGAGCTTATCGATTTCCGTCAGTACCGGCAGATATGTACACTTCATCATAAGAAAATTGAGTCTTTTAAGCACCTTATGTCAAACTAAACAAAAAGTTCAATACGTTGCGCCATCTCCAGGAATCTCATGCAATGTATATTGAACATTAATGTAAATTCCTTTAATGTTAAGGTATATGTGAATTAATATTAATGAACAGAAAGTTGACATTTTTTTTTCAGTTACTTTTTTGAAATTGAAGATACCATTTAATCGAATTTAATGTATAACGAACCGATATTTGAATGAACTGCTTTAGATTTAAATGTAAATTATTTATGATTTTAGGAACAAAATCATTCAATTTAATGTAAAATGGACATTTCATTTGCATTAAATTTAAGGTTATTTTTAGCAGTGTATCTCACAATTTAACCACAATAGAAAATCATGATCATACCACGTTTTGCAAACGCACATTAGAAAAAGCAATGTATACGAGAATTTTCGCAAATGAAAAAGTTGTCGGACTCGCTAAAATGATGTTACTCACAAAGTTTTAGAAGAGTCGTAATTATGTTAAAACAGGGTTTACGTCCTGTGGATTAAAATGAAGGAGTAGGTAATAAATAAAGGTAGAAAACTTTTTAAAAATCCGCGATGCCGACCATAAATTTTCCATTTTTTCTTTTACTATAAGTTCGTTCTAGAGAGGTGCACATTTCTACGAAAAATTTTAGAATAATAAATTGAACTTAAAAGTAAAATCGACTTTTTTATTCATCGTACATCCGTTTTAGTCCAAACACAATTGACGTGACATTTGTAATTCGATAGTGTTCTGCTAAAGAAAGCACATCTTTTTATCAAAAACAAACTTTAAAATTTTATTTTTGCGTTACATTACAAATATTGAAAACTAAGAAAACGAGTCTTTCAGCGAAAACTATAGAATTAAAAAAGACTCACATACACCTGATTTTTATATTGGTTTTACTGCTGAAGTTAAATAATTTCGATTAAAAAAAATTGATTTTCAGATCAATGTAAATTTATCACATATTTTTTATTCATAGTAAAGATCCCGCTTTCTAACTCAATTATGATGACCAATAGAATGAAAGAAGCTGTCACGTTTTATAAATATGTTCATGGAGTAGAATAACTTCCTATCTGTCGCGTTCAATTGGATACAAGTTGGAAAATGATGCTTTGAACTTTTATATTCGAATTTAAGAGATTCTTTCAAGTGGCTTTTACAAAATATTAGTTAACATTTTGTAATAGAGCGAAATATATATATATATATATATATATATATATATATATATATATATATATATATATATATATATATAAAATTTAAATAAAAATATTATGATTTTTTTTCTTGTGCGGGTATAATTTTATAATGTGAACGTTCATGTCAATTTTTTTACACTACTTAAGTACTTCATAAATCTAGGTATTATAAAATTTAGATTTTTCATAGGAATTCAGAGATAAAAGTTTAATTCTCAGAACATTGCGTGTTCAACATACCAATATATGAAAATTCCAGTAAATTTCCACGTGTATAAAGCTGGGCACACATAATTTCCTGTAATATTTCTGCGAAGCAAATAGGTATTTAAAAAGTCCGCTAAATTGTGTTAATATGGCTAGAAGAATGCAGATCACATATGGCAATTTTACATGAAAAAAAAAACTACAAAAATCTGGATGTAGAATAGTTTGCAAAAATACAAAAAATTAATTCAAGGAATTGGTCAAAGGATAAAAATACACCACGGAATTTATGAAGAATAAATATTGAAAAATAGTGACGGTAGTTCAGCATCTACGAGAGCTAAATCTGCATCTACAAAAGATAAACTTTGTTTAATTGTTAATATCGTAGACAAATTTAACTGAATATTATAAGTTTTTAACAAAATTTAGCCACGTGATTTCTAAATTTTCGAGTAAAAACAAATTAATTTTTTTATTGCATGATTTGTTCAATTAACTTGGATAGGTAGAAAGTCAAAAAAGAAAGGGACAGAATAAAAAATTAGGTAGCATTTCATGATCAAGTTATTTTTAAAATCGGAAGACTTTGTGACATTTGTAGAACAGCATTCTGTAGAATCAATAATTTTTTTCTGAGTAATAGGAAAACCACATACCCTGATAAATTTGGCCAGTACACTTGCGTTGACTTTTCCACTCGTATCCAACACCTCCGCTCCCATCCACCTCCAGAATCTATCAGTTTTTTCTGTATAAACTATCAATACTTCAGGTATGACCCATACCTAAGAATATTTGACGACGTTACCACCTTATAGATTATATAATGGATCCTTATAAGAGAAGTACAAGTCGAGTGCCGATGAAATGTTCGTTTCCTGTCCTTCAAAAACATCAAATTCTCGGAAGAAATAACAAAAAAAAAAGTGGAATTTAGTGGTGGATCCCACACAATAATGATGATCCAGAAATCAAAAAACAAACAACTGTGTTACAATAGTTGCCCAATTAGTGAAGAATAATTCCCTGATGGATTCAAGATAGAAGAGGTAGGGAATGGAGTGGGAGTATCAGGCTTAAAGCTTGCAGAATCCCTAGGAAATGACCCACTTCCTAGCAAAAATCTATATAATTTAAATCTGCATCAATGAATATCTAAAAAGAAACATAAAAAAACCCAAAATATACGTACCGTCAGATAGCCAAGCAGTTTTTTTTTATATATTCCCGGGTCCGTCCTAAAGCCGGATGCACTGCGACCAGAGTAGGCCTATTGTGCTCACCCTAGACATTACAGCCACTCTGTCAACCTAGCACCCTGGCTCAATCTGTACAGTCCTGCTAAGGAGTGAGTGAGTATTTCTCCCGGTTCCAATTTTACTGACCCGAAAGTTTGTTGTCTAAATCTCACCAGTGACTCACAGTCACATATGATATGCTTCACCGTTTCCTCGGCTTGTCCACAAGCCAAGCAGTACTAAAAGCGCTCAGTTCAAACATCTATGAGTTTAAGTTAACTTGAGGTTGTAAACAAGACCTAAAACAACTGGCAAGGAACATTGGAATAGCCCTGATGAGGTTGCCAGGGCTAAGGAAATCAAAGATAATGAGAAAGTAGACAGCCTCACAAAAAAGGAGCAAAAACTCCTTTTTCCTCTCCTCTCCGGAAACCTTTTGCCTACTACCAAAAAGCCAGATAAAAGAGCTTCGGAGCTGGGAATAAAATCAGACAAAATTAAAGTAGAACAATATGCCGAGGTCTAAGACAAGCGAAAAAATTTATACATTCATCGCCTAAGAATACAAAATTTCGATTTCCTAAAAAGGGATATTTCAATAACAAATCTCTTCACTCACAGGACACTGCCATCTGGAATATCATTTCAAAAAAATGGCCCAAGCTGAGAGAGGAATTTGCCATCTCTGCGATTGTGCAGCAGAGTTGCATGCATGACGCTGTACTACAGGAAACTTTAATATCAGGATGGAAGGCGTTTTGATGTCTGAAGAAACAAATCACTTATCCCCCCCTCCACCTCCAGAAAATAAATTCACTTCCTGAAAAGTCTAAATATTATTAGATTGGGGTAATCTCCAAAAGATCTTATATTTATTTATTTATTTATTTACAATAACTGCCCTACAGGTCTTGAGACCCAACTACAAGGCAGTGATTACACAAATAATACGTAAACGAACAATTTTAAATTAGCATCAAACGACAAAAATATATATCAATTTAAATACAAGTAAAAATTTAACTAAAATAATTAATTCTAACACCAAATGTATAATACAATGCTATGCTATCTACTTTCATATACAAAAGTGAACATACAAATCAATTAAGGATGAGAAAGAGAAAAAAGAAAGAAATGCCAAGGTCAATGTGTCAAAATCCGGCAGACAGTTCCTAGAGATGAGCTGAATATGTCAAAGCTATTACTCTTGTTATAAATGTCGCACATGGAATATAGAGGCGAAAATTTGAGCACGTTAGTTCTAGGAGTTCTGAGATAAAATACGTTAAAATTTTGGCAATTTATACGAGGGATACTTAAGTTTATCCTAGCTAAAATATTAGGACAGTCAATAAAATTGTTAAGTACCTTATAAAGAATTGTTAGTAAGAAAAATTCCCGCCGTACCTTTAAAGATGAAAAGTCGAATTTCTGAAGCAATAGTTCATGTGAAAACCTTGCTTAGGATAAACCCCAAAGCTCTTAAGATTGAGGTATTTCAAAAACCTTCTTTGGACCCTCTCCAAAGTATTGACGTGGGTATTGTAGCCTGGGGACCACACAACTGATGCGTATTCTAGTTTAGACCGCACATATGAGAAATACAGTAATTTGATGACGTCAGTGTTATTAAAATCGCGAGTACAACGCAAGATAAACCCAAAAATCCTTGAGGCCTCAGAAACGATATTATTCATATGAAAAGAAAATGAAAGCTTGGGATCGTAAGTGACTCCGAGATCTTTAAAAAGATCTACCCGCGAGAGTAGCACGGTATTCAACGAATATTCATATCGAAATGAAGAAAATTTCGTAGTGAAAGTCATAACATTACACTTCTTCACGTTGAGCTGCAGATAATTTTCGGAACACCAATTGCTAACATGTTCCAGGTTCGATTGAAGCTCTATACAATCCTGTAAGCAATTTATTCTCTTATATAGCTTATATATTGAAGTTCAGCAAAAAAGGGTTTAATGATCGACTCAAAATTTACAGTTTACAAACTAGAGATTGAAATTAAGTGTTATAATAAGAATTCAAATTGTGTTAATGTAAAGATCAATTGTACAACATGTTATATAATGAATTACAGTAATATTCAGTTTTTAGTAGTTATTACTGTTTTATTTCAGAAGTTATCATTACAATGTTTGCTAGAGAAAGTTCGTTTCTTATCCTTTAGGAAAAAAAGGGATGAAGTTATCCACTTTTGTTTAATAAATTTTCTCAAAATTATTACTGGCTTTAATTTAAATTGTGACTTTTATCTTACAATATTTATTTATATAAATATATAATAGAATACTGTATGAATTTATTGCTCGCTTTTCTTTCTTATCGAGACGGCTGAGTTTTAATATTTCATAATTTATGCTTGAAAGGTTGAGAAAATGATTTGAGGGGTTTTAGTTAATAAAGCAGTAAAATTCGGTCAATGTGTCGTGAAAAATCAAATTAAATTCGGGCTTGAAAAATAACGGAGCGGTAAAACCGAATCACGTAAAAATTAAGCAACCGTCAAAAATGAAATTTAGCGCTAGAGTTATGCACATTTGCCCCGACGCGACGAGAAAATTGCGGAAGTTTTTCCGCCACTCTGGCGCGCAAAAACTTGAACTCGAGCTGTTGAAACCGTAATTTTATTTGTAGCCTTCTTTTTTCGTCCTTTGGAAATCTCGTCGAACGGAAGCGAAATTGGTATAAAATGTTGCGTGGTAAATTGTCCCATATTGTTTTACAATGTTGTGCCCCATCGGGTTTCGAAATAATAGGGCAAAAGCTTGTTTGGAAAAAGGCTTACTTGTTTCTAGGTATTTTATTTTGCAAATTACCGTATATAAAAAACTTTTGAAATGCGTTGAACATTTTCATTATCTGCTATATAAAATATATTAATTTGCTGTAGATAGATGAAGTTCTGTTAATTTTGAAGAGCTATTTTAAATTGTGGCTATTTTTACGGTTTTGAGAATTTATGCCTAATTTAAGTGAACTAACATTTATTAAGAATAATTATTCTTCGCTGTTGTCCTCCATGATTATTACACACTGTAGTATGCGTTTGTCATACCTACTCAGCACAATTTTTAAAGATAAACAAAAAATTCCTGACTCGTCTTGTGGTTAGGTGACCCACTTAATCTTCATTGTATTTGTTTGTACCGGTCAGCACACATCTTTTCATTCGTGTCGTTAATATATTTCTAAAATTGACGGGAAAAATGCCCAAGGTAATTAGGAAAAGAATTCTATCAACTTCTGAGTCGGAAATTGAGTTAAATACGGTAAAGTCAAGATGTAAAGTTAACCGAAATTTGGAAAAGCGAAGAAAGAGAAATAAAAAATACGATTTTTTATTATCAAAGTTAACGGCAATTGAACTTGAAGTTCGTAATTATATACAGACCAGTGAAAACAGTGACATTGACATTCAAGGTAGGTATATTAATACACTCAGAAGTAATTGGTGTATATCTTACTTTGTTTTTTGGTTACAATAAACTCGTAAAAATTGACGCCTGTCTTGTTACGTAAAACTAGGAGTATTCAGTAATTGACGTAATGTCTTACTGATTTTTTTCTCCAATTCTTTCAGTAATTGACGTAATGTCTTACTGAAATGTTGTAACAATTGGCGCCTGTCTTGTTACGTAAAAATAACAGTATTCAGTAATTGACGTAATGTCTTACTGATTTTTTTCTCCAATTCTTTCAGTTTTTGTGAAAACATATATAATTTAAAAGTTTGTCGTTTGATTGTAGTCATTTACAATAAGGACATCAATTATACCTTCGAACATACCCCAGTAGAAGTAGCATAACGTCAACTAGGGCCCGGTTGTTTGAACGCTGAATAGCGTAATAATATTTTTATTTATATTTAACAAAGTATTGATAAACAGTAGATATTTAATTTCTTGCTACAGACATACCGATTTTATGCTATCCTTTTCTAACTGCATTATTTAAACGAGTATCAAAGTATGAATAGATGGTTGCCTAAATTATTATTGTTATTTTTCAATATGTCAACAATATCTAAGAATATTTACCGATAAAAATAAGTTTTTAAATCCTCTTTTTGTTAATATTAATTGTAAATTTCGCATTTATAGTGATTTCTAACACTTAAAAATACCGAAAAAAGTTACGACAAGCAATTAAACTGAAAAACAAGATAAGTAAATATGTTTATGCCTGTCAAACATCAAAAAAGCGTCTCCCCCACCGACCGTAAACAGCCTTCAAACAAATATATTGTTGTTTAAATCTGGAGTATGATCGAAGAATTATACTGATGTAAGTTCCAATAATATACGAGTCTACTGATTCTAAAATGACAGTTTTAATAATATCAAAATGACAAGAAATTTATTAAAATAAGAATATTCTTGAAAAACATCATATAATCAACGGAATATTTGTAAACTTGTATTTACGTCAGACCTTCGTATTCAATCACAACACCTGTAAGTTTTTGAAGCAAAAAACGGTGAAATAGCAGTGAACAAGACTGGGCAAATTGGGCAAGAGTCATATTTTCGAAAATCAATACTTATTGGCATGAACACAACCGGTTTCCTGATATCGATAAACTTGGTTTAGTAGCGTTACTCGCAAACGAGGAAATTCATGGCCATTTTTTGGTTTTATGTTTGTGCCTTGTGAATTGTGTGCGATTTACGGATATTTATAAAGTTTATAAAGGGGGACATGGGATGGCACCATAGGAAGGTCACAGTACTCCAAACCTTATATAAAAAAAATTGTTGCAACGTCTCTCAAATGAATCAACGAATATAAAATATGCGATAAAATTATATTTTCAGTTAAATTATGAACGTTTTTAAAAAGTTTATTATGCGAATTAATTCATAAATATTAAACGGGGATAGGCATTAACGCATACATATTGTATTGTCAACTTTTTGCTTGCGAAAAAGATGTGTTGAGTGAATCCGACAAAGCATTGAACTATTCAGTTAAATAATATGCAAAAAAATACGTACTGTTCAGAGTGTCAAGAAACTTTATTGATTCATAATATTGGAAGAGAAACTATATTAAATCTTGGAATAATATTTTATGTCCGATGCCACAGTTGCCTATACATAAAAGAAGTTAAGTCTGGAAAAGAATATGTTAATCCATCTACTGAAAATAAGATGTTCGCTGCAAATTCAACAGCAGTTTTAGGTCAGTAAGTTCATTCTAGAATAATCTAAATTATATTCCATAAGAAAAGGTAAATATTTTTAAATTTATATTTTAGAAGCATTACATCATAAAGTTTGACAAGTACATCTTAATAAAATATATATTACATTAGATCTACCGGTGAATAATTCCCAAATTTTCATAGAACGGGCTTTGACAGATGAAAGTGTATACTATTGTGAGTTAAACTAGCTTATAACACTGTGTATAGAAAGTGGTACTTTTCTTGCAGCTAGTTTACATCATTGTGTGAAGAAATCGTACGTATTATTAAATATTGTTCGCAAATAGTGTAAAAGTAACATTCTCGACTCATGTGTGGCAACAGAGATACTTCAACTTCTTTGTGATGGAGCACATAATGCACTTTTTAATGTTTAAGTGTTGGAATAACTTTCTCTGCCTTATAGAAAAATGAGAACAACAACAACACGAAGAAATTATTACCTTCACACATACTAATGGATTATGTTCTTAGTTCTAAATTATAAAGTAGATTAGCTAGCACGGAAATAACCTATGAAACGTTCAAGTTCCAGGGGAGAGACAAAACGAAATTTTTGCAAAAAAATAGAGTTAATGGAAATTCTACTATTATAAAACAAAGAAAATATTGAACAAGATTCTAGATTATTTAATCGTATTACCGTGATGTATTTTGAATGTTATCAAATTAAATATAGTATTACATAACATTTTTGTACTTTTTGATTTAAAACTGTATTTTAGACGAACACATTAACAGTAATTTGAGATTAAACATACTTATATTATCATTTGATTTTGTCCTTAAGGCATTTTTGGGCAATTTAAAAGACTATATTTCCTCAAGGTTTCGACGTATAATTACGGCAAGCACAGAAAGTTTCTGGTACCATTTTTAAGTAAAAATATTCACTATAAAATAACTTCACACAAAACGTAAAATAATGAGGTTAGAATCAATCCAATGATCCGAGCAATCCAAGTCCGCCCGAAAATTAATAGAAAAAAGCTATTGACACAAAAGTTTTGGCGGGAAAGCTTTTTATAAGGCGGTGTTGCCCAATTTTTCATTCCGTCGTAGTTTAATTTCATAAAAGTGTTAAAAATAAAAGTTTAAGAGAATGTTTCTTTACAAAATGTGTGATAAAATAAAAAAAAAACTATCAAAACATTTCTGAAAACCTGTCACAACGTTGATTTTTTTTCTGTTTCAGAATATGAGGAATTTAAAAAAAATCAAGACTAAAGCGATCAATGTTTCAAATGTCGGTAAGGGCAATGTTATTTGGGTATAGTTTTAGAGTTATTTTTTCGCAAGAATCGGCAATAAAATATATTGAAGAAATTTAAGGTTGTTTTTCATATACTAAATAATTTATCATCAGTTTCATATGTTTCTCTATACAAATGTATAACAATTGAACATCCTTAAAATCATTTATAGTGTTAACTGACTTACTTAATGCTTTATATGTTTTATATAGTTCCTTAAAGGGTATGTTTACGTGCTGCCAAAAGGAAGACAAATAAATTTTCGAAGTTATATCCAAAGTACAGGATTATGTTTACGTTTTAATGTCGTACATTTGCCCTATATGAGATTACACTTTGCAAGTCTTATAAATATTTTCTTCAGTGTTTGTTCACTTATTTATACTATTATATAAAGAAGGTAGTTTTAGTTTGTTATAAATAATCGAAAAATCTACTTAGCCAATCGGAACCAAATTTTATCCCACGTTTCTTGACATAACTGAAAAGGCTTAAAGTTATATTTTATCCAAAGAAAAAACATTAACTTCCATAAAAATAATATTAAAGTGTAATATGCTTGCTTTCCGCTAGATGGCAAATACACTGTGGAGCGCTAGACTAGTGATCCTAGATCGGAATGGTTTTTTTAAATCTATCTCTTTCATGCAAATTTGAAAAGCCTATAGCGGTAGTATAGATAGAGTAGTAGGTAAAAAAATTAATATTCTATGAGTAAAGCGTTTTGGCGATAAAATTAGGTTTTTTTTGGAGAAATAAAATGATACCTTATTATTATTATATGAAGAGGAAATGTACAATTACATTTTCGCAAAAATCTCAAAAACCAATCTTCACCACAATCGGAATAGAGTAACAAGTATCCCTCCTCGTTTGAATGTATTTTTATGGAAATGTATTCCATTCATAGTCTAATAATTCGTATTCTAAAATGATAACCCTTATCCACAAATAACGTTTTGTATATTAATATATATAAGTTAATTAAAAAACCTTTTTCTACGTTATATTTAGTACTCTGCATGAATGTTATATGAGGTGCAAATGAACCTTTTTTTACTTTACAACCCACAAATCCAGTACAGCCATCTTTCATATGATACAACACATAAACATGTGACATTACCATAAAACTTTATGTTAAATATACTCTATTTCGTGCGTTTACATCCGAATCCCGAGTTATGTCACAATAAAAAGGAAACCCGCAAAATAAAACCGAAAAAACTGTAAACAGTAAAAAAAGCAACAGCAAACTTATAATTCCGGTTTTTAAATTGCCTGGTGAATTAAAATTTCAACTTAATTAGAACAAATTATGAACAGTCTACATACGAAACGTATTCTTTTGGTTTGTCATTTTCCTGTTGTTTTTTTTTATTATAACCTCAATCTAAAATTAGTTTCAGGGGCTCTTTCGTGTGGTTATTACCATGCGCATTTTAGAGTGATAACCCATAAATTTATTTATTTAACAGCAAAAATACTTGGTAAATAAGGTTTTACTTGTTTTTATAAAAATATTTTGATTTGGAAGAGACATTTACCAGCATCAAAGTTAGTTTAGTTTAGAAAACTTTAGCAATATATTTTAGGGAAAGAAAAACCGATGTTGCATATATATATATATATATATATATATATATATATATATATATATATATATATATATATATATATTAGGTTCATATTTAAAATACAGTTTTCATTACTCTGACGTTTGGTTCTTTATTTAGAACATTTTCAAAAATAATCGTCATTTGATTTCCATAATTCCGTTCTACCTCTTCAAAGAATGTCATGATCCTAATCAGTATAGTAGCTTTCACCCTTACTATGTAATATGTATTGATTTTCTTGAATCGTTAATATTTATTTTTATTTTTGATTTTTTCTTGGGATTAGGTTCATATTTAAAATACAGTTTTCATTACTCTGACGTTTCGTTCTTTATTTAGAACATTTTCAAAAATAATCGTCATTTGATTTCCATAATTCCGGTTTACCTCTTCAAAGAATGTCATGATCTCAATCAGTATAGTAGCTTTCACCCTTACTACGTAATATGTATTGATTTTCTTGAACCGTTAATATTTATTTTTATTTTTGATTTTTTCTTGGGATTAGATTCATATTTAAAATACAGTTTTCATTACTCTGACGTTTCGTTCTTTATTTAGAACATTTTCAAAAATAATCGTCATTTGACTTCCATAATTCCGTTCTATCTCTCGTAGACGCCACACAGTGAGCTTTGAAAATGGTCAATGATATTTCATCGAAACGTCAGCTGCCTTACAGTCCTGAGAGGGACTCAGCACATACACGGGATGCCCGAAAACCTTCGATTACACACACACACATATATATATATATATATATATATATATATATATATATATATATATATAATTAACATTTCAAGATAAGCTAATAATGGAGATTCTTAATGTCTTTAATTTAGTTCAATATGCAATTACAAGAGTACTTAAGATCTTATTTGTGCACGAAACGGTCAATGGGAAAAGATCAGGAGCCCAAAGGAACATGTAAAACCAGAGGCGCAACCGTAATTTTTAAAGATTTTTTGGTCAAACACTTTTAGAAAATTAACATTGGGAGCGACTCTTAAAACAAAATTTTCATTCTCAAACTGAAGTAAATATCGAGCTCCATCGATTTATAACGTTTTGGCCGATCAGTTCAAAAACAATTGACAAAGAAAAATAAGGAACCAGAAAATTATATATTGCTTGAACATCATCCAGGAATTATCCCAAAATAACAACTTCTTTTATTCGTAAGCCCATTTTTAAAGCATTGGTTTAATACTAGACTCTCTAAAATTTTGGTAATATAGGTAACATTTTCAAAAGGTACGTAGGTATGTAGGGAGAGGAATATTAGGAAAATATTTAGTACAGGAAGTAACGAGTGTCAAAACCAGTTAGGCAAATTATAACAAATTAATGGATTATCACATTCAATTTTATTAGAAACAAGATTAAATCAGACTTGTTAATAGGACGTTTTTATAGTAATAAAATCGTACATTAAGGTATAACATAAAGTCATTCCTGCGATAACGCACATGTCAAAAGATACTTGTTAAGCGAGATATACCACTATTGTTCAAGCAATTAATTTTAAGCTGGCATTTACTTTGATTCTTAATATCATTTTAATAATTAATTAAGTTACTTGTTATTTGAAAGATTGAATGCAAAAAAAAAACATACGGGAAATGGTAATCAATGGTTTTATACAGTGTGTTCTACGACGAACCTTCGCGATCGATTTCTAGGAAAATAGGCTTACGAAAATTCGGCAGTTTATTAAAGTTGATGAGGACAATTCGGCTAAAATATTTTCAAGATGGTGACACTTCCTCTTATACTGGAAGTTGAAGCCATCTTGCCTAAACATCCTATATATTATTTAATTTTCAGATTCTACGCAAAATTACAGACATAATGTCCTATACCTATAAATTTATCGGTTTTTAACATTTTAAATTTTGTGTTAAAAATAGCTTTTGCAGTCCTAAACATAACTATCAATTTCTTCTATATGAAACCCTTTATTATTTAATTGGAGTTTGTTTCCTTCCAGAAGGGGATCTACTTTAGTGAATTGTGTTGATATTTTGATAAATAAATACAGGGTGATCAAAAACTAACATTAAATATTATCTTCAAAAAATCCTTAAAAGTCGATTTTTTTTTTAAATGTAAACCCCATATTTTTATAATGCTCTTATTTAGCATTAAAAATATGGGTGAGTTTGAATAGGATTGTCTGTTTTTTTGAAATACTGGCAATTTAATACTTTTGTATTACAAAAATGTTATACGACTTTTAAGTTTTGTTATTAGTGGACCATGATGGCGAAACGTGACGAAAGAAAACAATAGAGCACTACAGAAATGTCACTATTTCTAGCCGTTTCACAATTATTAATAAAAATTATGCCGGCGTGATTAAATAATACGAAGGAAGATTATTTAAATTTGTTTATTACCTATGGGAGGATCTAGGTCTAGAGAAGCTTGGTGAACTATAAACAGTCTTAAAAAGAAACACAAACGAAAGAAGAAAAATAAATCCCATAAAGATAGAACAGTGGAAAGACTACTGTAATAATCTAGTGGAAGAACAATGTGGAGAGTATTTAGACACACAAATAGATATAGACGAAACAGGATTTAACGGAGTAGATACCATTAAATTAAAAGAAAAAAAAGAAGCATTACAAAAAATGAAAACTAGTAAAGTACCAGGACCAGGAGATTTATCTATCGAGTTAATTAAGCACGCCAACACAAGAACATATGAGCTGCTTTATGTAATTTTTAACAAGTGTCTGGAAGGGGAAATAATTCCAAGAGATCGGAGGAGCTCTTACATAAATTCCATTTATAAAAAGGGAAATAGGAGCGACTACAGTAATTATCTTGGTATTAGTATTACGTCGTCCATTGGAAAGGCAGAAAAGAGAAATGGAGCTTTTATAGATCTTCGTAAGGCATTTGACTCCGTCCATTTGCAGAAATTATGGATCATAATGAACGAAGCAGACATAAATAGTTTATAAATAAACGCCGTAAAACACTGTATAGAGAAAATCTAGCGGTTGTTAAGGTCGGAAAACTTCTAAAGCTTTCTCACAAAGAAAAGGGGCCAAACAGTGCTCCTGCCTCTCTCCAACCCTGTTTAAAATTTATCTCTGCAGCGCTTTAAAATAATGGATAAGAAAATGTAGCTCCATGGGGATATGGATAGAGGACACGCACTTGTATACAATCCTCTTCGCAGATGATCAGGTACTTCTTGCGGAAGACCAACAAGACATGACTTACATGATAAATAATCTCATAGAAGAATTCACTAAATGGGGCTTAGAGATAAATATACAAAATACATAATATATGACTATAGGAGACGCTAGACAATATGAATACCTAGGAGTTACAATAGATGAAGACGGAAAATATAATATAGATATACTAAACAATATTAGGAAAAGGAAAAAATATGATTAAAGTACTATACGGCAGTTCGTGGTGGGATACCCTGTATGCCAATATGTGCATTATTTCAGACTAAAGGGCCAACATTTAAAGTTGAATCTTGACCTCTATCGGAATGATGAACTGGCTAGAAATTCACGGATTACCCAGTATATTAAATTTCTGATAAATCTTAAATGACGTTTTAAATCGCGAAAATATTTTAAAAAGATGTTGAATACCTAACAGGTGTCAGTGTAATACATAAAGCTAGGAAAACATTATGAAATACAAAAATATAGATTAAAAAATACCATCATACAAAGAAAAATTCATTATCGTAGTTATATTGTACTAAAATTATAAACAAAAGAAAATTTATATAATATTGCGAAAATTTTTCAGCCTGGTGTAATAAAAAGGTAAATTAAAAACCCGATGGAAGTTAAGCCCTTTTTTAGCTTACAATATTGTTCCAATTTATATTAACAAAGTAAACGAATAAGTCTTGATATCGTATTGTAAAAAAAGCAGTAGAAATTATCAAAACTTGGGTCATTGACTCCAGTTAATGAAAATCCTACTTCTAAAAAGCTATGAATAGGGTCTAATGAAGATGATCTCTACAAAAATTCCCGTCTTTTTTAGCTCGTCTCTAGGGTTCTGTGTTTAATTAAGCACCGATAAACTGGCTTTTAAATTAGCAATGGGAAAGAAATTATTTAATATTTTTGAATATTTTACAAAAGGTATATATGTTATTGAAATGTCAGTTTTGCATATTTTACCAAAACAAAAAAAAAACAATTTTTTTTTCTCGCGCGAAGAAATAATTGAATGAGATTTATTTATGAAGAAATCATAATATTCTATTTTGACAATTCCATTAAAGTGCGACTAGATAAGGCTTCTTGCAATGACTATGTTTCCAAAACATAAATCTGATAATTATTTTTTATTTCCTCAAAATCCTTTAATTCTGAATCTATAAGACCGGTTCAGCAAAACTAATTATTTTACCTTATAATATACCATAAACATTGTCACATTACCATTTTAAAAGTTCGTATAAAAAATACAAATTTTCACTTTGACAACAATACACTGGAAAAGCTAACACACACCTCACACTTTTCCGAAATGTCCTACGACATACGTCGTAATTTTTCGCGATTTAAAGTACCTAACCACCTATCAACGTACATGCATCTATAAACTGATAGACACAACAATGAACGGGTTACGAACGAGTAGTTCGCTTTGCCTAGGTGAACTCCGTCATTCCATCATGAAAAAGCGTTTCAGTGTTTTTGTTGTGTAAAGTTGTAGTCGGACGTCCGACGTTGCCGGATTTTCTTAACATACTCGGTTAAATTTAAAGCATATTATTTGATTTATACGGGTTTTAACAAATTATTTTGTTGGCACTACGCGTCAAGAAGTTTATTTTATCGTCAGCCATAAAAACAAAGATACCGGTTATACAGAGTGCAACGAAAAAAAAAATACAATAGCCAACCGTACAACAGACACCTGGGTACCTATTCTCGTTCTTGAGAGAACGATCACTTGATGGAAAGTGGGCGTGGTTCTCACAAAAAAGTATGAAATAGTATCCTTGGTTGCTTTTCTCGTTCTCAAGAGAACGATCATCTTGATGGAAAGTGGCCGTGGTTCTCACGAAAAAGCACCGTATTCTGAATACGTTTTCGTACTTTTTCGTGAGAACCACGCCCACTTTCCATCAAGATGATCGTTCTCTCAAGAACGAGAATAGGTACCCTGACGGGCAAATTAAAGGTGTTGTTTCGCGGGGTAATCTGGTTTAATATATATGTTTAGATCAGTTTTGAAACACATTTGAAATGACGTTACTATTTCCGATCGCCGATTCCGATATATTTTTATAGCTCCGTTAAAAAGCAGTTATTTTTAACACAACCAAAAACTTAAAAACAAAAATTTATAAAAAATTTGTTTGCTACGGTAATAATATAATATCACATGTTAAACGTTTTAAAATGGTTGGTAGAGTTTTTTATACTTTCGGAGAGATCAGAGAACTTTCACAACTGATAAGTTATTTTTTTAAATGTCCCGTTAACTCTTGACTTCAGAGAAAAAGTTTTGTATTAAAATGCATTAATATTTTTTTTGGTATAAATTTATCCTCGAAATTATCAACATCTAATTAATTTTTGTAAATAAGGACTTGCATTTCTTATTTCATTTTTTGAAAGAACATATAAATACAGTCATGGCTTCTTATTGACAATTTTACATGAAATATTTTTAACCCGTTCTTATTCTCTAGTACGGCTCTGGTTTACTGTTAAGGATAATTAAACGATTTTTTTATGTTAATTAGAACAAAATATATAGTGATCGGAGATGGGTATGTGGCCGAGTTTTCACCTGATCAGACCCCTGTAGATTTTTCTATATTCATTAGCTCGTAACAAAATACATAAAAACAATAAAAAAGTGTTAATAATGCACGGTTATGCTTAAGTAATAAATAATAAATTATTGATAAAACGTCTTTTAAAGTAATTAGGAAAAAAAGTTGCTTTAAAAAATGAAATAAAAAACAAGTTTCTGTTTTTTTAAAAAAAAAAAAGATCTTGTAAACTTTAAAATTAAATTATGAATACAAATTTTAATAACCCTTCTTTATGGAAGAAAATTTTCTTTAATATCAAATGTTTTGGGATATTCTCAAATATATCCATAAGTATAAAAAAATTGATAACTCTGCCAACTTATTCCACATGTATATTAAAAAAAGACAATTTTTCTCTCATTTAACTGACGTTGTCTGTATTACCGTTTTGAAGATGTACCCCCTGTATATTCTGACTTGTGTACCACAATAAATATCTTTTTATCTTAGAAATTTTCAATTTGTTTGAATATCTGGTTTTCAAGGTAATATTTTCTATTGATATATAAAATCCATCTGTATGATTGAAATCGAAAATTGCAATTAGAAATGACTTCAACATGACAGCAATTCAGCGATGGCGTAGTACGCTGAAAATAAATCCAACAGTCAATACAATCCGACAACGTCGCAATAGCTTCGTGTATCTCTTCCGCGATATAAAAATCCTAGACGGGAACGCGGGAACTTGTAGGTTAGGTAGGCCGTGACAGTTCATTTTCCTCTTATACATCTAGTAGATCTTCAAGTTTTCTGGTTTCACGCTAAGTGCATTTGCCTTTGTATTGCGACAGGGCGTTAGCGTTTGCTTTTGCTGTAGAATGCAACAAGACAAAATAATAAAAAGAGTTATTTTCTAGTCTTAGAAATTATCTTGATTTTAAGTTTAAAAGATTAGATAACGATTATTATCAGATAACTTGCACTGATGCATTTGTATGCATCTTTGATTAATTTTATAGCCTACAGTAAGGGCTATAAATGATGCTGACATACCGTGATATGCCAAAATGTTTAATTTATAAATAGGCTAAGTTTTTATTTAGTGGTAATAGTTCTAATTATTGCAATTAGTCTGTTTTTAACCTGTGCTAGTTAAATCACTCAGAGATCAACCAACCGAGCAAAAAAACTTAATTTGGAGCCTTTTTGTGTTCAAAAACGTGTTGCCACCAAAAAAAAAGGTCTTAAATGCAATGTTAAAAAAGAAAATAAATATTATGGTATTTTGATTATTATGTTACAAAAAGAAAAGAGTTTTTTAAGTTGTTAAACTTGTTTTTAAGTCATTACAAAAAAAAAATAGCTTCTAAAAAGTAAGTTTTACGAGTGAGTAATTAGACTTACCAAATGACAAATTATTCGTTACTTTAGATGAATCACTTGATGCTTACCTAAAACAAATTAATTTTATGAAGTCATTATCGACAAAAGTCAAAGTTAGTATTGGAAAAAGTAAGATTAACTAATATTTTAGGGACACTGTATCCAAATTTAATGTTGCCCAGAAATATGAGGTAATAAAATAAAATATCGAAAAGTATTGTAAAACAAACATGAAATGACACTTATTTCCTACAAGTATGAAGTCTGTTATTCGTACGGTTGTGAAATGGGCATTTCACGCAAACTTTACTTATAGTTTGTTTAGCAGTACATAACTATTATACATGTTTCAGGAAAACTAATATATAAATTTTGCTGTGACATTTGGTAATTTGACATTTGCATACAATTATTTGCATTTGAATCGTTTCTATGGTAAATGCTAAATAACTACTTTGCATTTGCATATAACCTGTACAAAACAAATTCGTGTGCTTGTCAATCTATCAATTAATTTGAAATCTAAAGTTGTACGGGATGCGTTCAATTAATTTACCAATAAATAGTTAATGGCAGCTTAGTTTCACTGCAGTCATAGACAACAAATTTTCCGGATGTTTAATAAAATGAAAGAATCAGCAACTGAAGCATATGTAAGAGTATTTCGAATCCAAAGGATAACTTCAATTCTCACCATACTAATGCCTAGTTATATTTAAAAGTGAGCATACCACAATCTTTATTAATTTTGAATATATATATATATATATATATATATATATATATATATATATATATATATATATATATATATTTCACCATTTTGAAACGATTTGAAACAATTGTTCTTTCTTCTTAAGATCTCCTTGATTTCGTCAGTAGAGTTGTAACGAACAAGCCGAAATTCTCAGAAAGCAACTGTCTATTTAAAATCTCCATGTCGGCAGGATCTTACCCGTAGGACTTGAAATAGGACTGTAAACCATCAATAGTAAAAACGAATATTTAAATATACCCAGCGGCGGTATCAACCGCAAACAAACTTTGCAGTTCCCATAAATAATTATTAATATATGAAATATTGTATGGAGTAACAGTTTTTCTGGGACATGGAACATTTTACCCCCTCCTCCACCCTTATTTTTCTGTTGCTACTAATTCAAGTTATTCACTCAGTTAATTTTACAATCTTAGTGTCAAAATTTTTTGCCTCTTAAGTTTTCCTATAAAAGTCGATAGTCCGCACTTTTTTGGAAGCACCCTTTTTAAAAAACTTCTCGTTCTGGCCGCTAGATGACAAGTCCCTAAGCTCTAATGGTTCTTCCTTATTACAAGCCGCTTCAGAGGTTAAATTTGCTCTCGTAGATCTTAATTGAATAAATGAGTGAATGAAAAATAGGTGGTGATAATCGGTCAACGATGCCTAGGCCTCGGTGGGCCCTTTACATCGCACCATAACTGCAAGTCATTCGAGGCTGATTGCCGTTGCAAATCCACGCAGCCTCGTTAGTTAAACTTGCCTAACCGCTTCCAGTAACAAAATTGTATCCCTGAAATATCTCTGTCTCAATCCGTTGAGTGCTTGGCACTCTCTGAGGATATGGTCGACAATTCCATTCTCCTCCAGACACCATTTGCACGTCGAATCGTCTGCGACACCAATCTTGTGAAGGTGGCCTTTAAGATGTCCTGTCAACAGTTCCACTACAATTCGAAGCTCTTTTGTTCCTAAGGAGAGAAGCTCCCTAGTAACCTGTGCGCTCTGTCTACTTATAGGTTCCTTGTCACACCTTATTTTAGGAGCACAATTCAATAAATTTACTTTCCAGTAACAATTTAAATTCCTTTTGCCAAAGGCAATTGGGACAGATAGAATTGGTTGGGGTCCATATGGTTTAATTGCGGACCCTCTCTTTGCCAGACGGTCCGCCTCCTCATTCCCGTGTATACTAGAGTGGCCCGGGATCCACAAGAGTCTGATCGTGCAGTCGTTCCTTGTCAGACTGTTCAGTACATCTATGCATTTAGACATCAGTCGCGAAATTATGACACTTGACTTCAGTGCCATTATCGCAGCCGTACTGTCTGAGCATATGTTCATTGCCCTATTCTTACTTATGTTCCTCTCACAGAGATGGCCGCACTGCAAAATAGCACACATTTCCGCTGTAAAGATCATTGGACTTTGTTCGAGAGAGTAGAACTCTCTAAATCTCATGCTCTTGCCGAACACTTCGGCTCCAGCTTTTTGATTTTGTCGAGATTCATCTGTGAACAACCAGAAACCATTTCTCGGAAGACTTTGTTTCTCCTCCCAATCCTCCCTACCTGTAAAAAGTATCTCACAAGAGTGTTTGGGTTTCAAGAGTAGCGTCATGTAATCTGTTTGCATGAGGAGTGATGGGCATCTCTCTACCACGCTTTCCCAGATATCTGAGTAGCCTCCCCGTTCCAGTTCTAAGATGTTATAGGCAACTGAGACGGTTTGTAGCCTTTAGAGCCTTGTTCTCTATGTATAAGGGAAGAGAAGATAGGTTCATCAGGACCCCCAGCACTCTGGTGGGGGGCATTCCTCATTGCACTCATTATTCCCACACAAACCATTCTTTGAACTTTGTGAAGTTAGACAGTGTTTTCACTTTGGTGTACTAGGCGTACGTGATCATGGTGGCGGATCACCATACTTGTAGACCTTAAATATAGATTAATCACGCAGGCACAAAAATACTAGAGCTAAAAGAGTACAAAAAAATACTAAAATAAATTAAATATGAGCATAAAGCGCCTGTCAGATTTCATTGGGAATTATTAAATATTAATGTAACTCCTAAAACACGTAAATAATTAATAATTCCATAATTTTAATGATTTAATAAGTAAATTATTTAGCGTAAACTGAGTATGGAAAATGCAAAAGGTAGAAATAATAATTGAAATTATGTCTAATTGCACTATACGTATGTAAGGGGCGCTTCACAACTTTTTACTCCCACTATACGCTGGAACATAAATGATACAATTTACGGCAAGGATGGTCTTTGCTGCAAATATAGTGCTACGTTAACATATTTATGTTTTAATAATCTTCACATTTTGTGAATTAAAATATACTCATAATTATTTGTATCACAGGAACCTGAAATGACAGCCAATATAGGAACGTGCAATCTGATAAAGACATTTTGTGAGAGAGGTCATGAAAAATGGAGTAAAAATGGTAAAGAAAAGAGAAAAGGCAAAGTTCAATACCTAAAATTAGGAAAAAACCTTGAAACAAATAGGAAAAATTAGATCAGAAAAATGTACTCCATTTTAAATATGAAAACTCACCTGTAAAATGGCACCTGTTTACTTCCGAAAAGGGAAAACTCACAACGAATCTTTGTTGCCTCTGAAGGTTGGCAGTGGAAAGACGTAGCTTTTATTTTAAACCCTAACACAACTATTACATCTGCAATGGTGCATCTGGACGTTGAAATCAATTTAGAATATATTGAGAAACTGGTAGATAACATTTTGGAAACCAGACCAACGTTAGTACATAAAAATTTGCAAATCATTACTTGGGATTGTTATAATTTGCCGAGTTTTAACTTATTTTTTCTTTTTATCGCAGTTGACGTTCGTGCCAATGTCAGTTTTTTACTACGGTTATTTTTTACATTTTATATTGCTTTAAACTCTTTTTATGAGAACTAATTACTACTAGAATCAGTGCTCCTCTTCCCAGTTTCCAAACAAGCTTTAATCAATCTCCCCTATTGACAGTTTTTTAGAGTTCTAACTAAATTTAGGTTATCCATTTTTTTCTTTGGTCTCGATGCATCATCACCAGTTCAATATCTCTCTACAAGTAGAAAAATTATGTCCTTTCTTTCTTTTGTTACACGGTGCCCTCCCAAGGAGTCGTGTCAACGACTTTTTACGTCAAAAGAGGCGAATAATGCGTTTAAAAATAATGTTTTGGGGACATCGTCTTCACAATGATAAAAATGCTTTTCGGATTGGCTCGAAGGCATGTAAAAGTATAATGGTCATCGTGGAGAATATTTTGAAAAAGTTTGTTGGTCCCGAAATATAAACAGTCACCGTCGTTAAATATATTAACATCAGAAGGTTAACAGTTTTTTTAGAGTGCGGCATACTGAAAGATTGCGATGGTATGTAGCCTTTATTTTGGACGTCCCGTATAATTATGTCATATCTCAATATAGTAAGTTTCAAATTTGTATGCTAATTCCATTTACACTTGTCACAAGATGTATCTAAAAGCGTCATAGAAATTTGCTTACTCTTCAATGATTCTTTTAAATAAAAGGCGATTTTGGTAAAGGATTCTGGAACGCAGTGAGTTTACTCATCGAATTAATGAAGTCGCTAGGCAGTGCATATCCTACACGCCATTGTCTACGTTGGTTGAAGAGAACAAATTATTTTTAATTAAGATATGGCGTATTCGGTGGGAACGTAGGTAATGGGATGTTCTCTAAGTTGATTACAGGATAAAAATAAAAAAATTTAAATATTCCGTCTTTATTTTACACCCAAGAGGACATCTATTTTTAAGGTAAATTTAAATAAAGTTTTTGCTTTTGAAAACAAAAAAAAAGTATGCCAAAATTTTTTAAAATCTCTTCTACATGTGGCAGCACTGTTAATGAAGGTTGACAGTAAGTTATAGGCATCGATGACCGTGTTTATGTATTACTGGTTACATAAACCTATTTCTGAAAGAACAAACTGAGCAGTATTAGTATTACCCTATTTCATCACATCATGAACTGGTAAATTAGATTATATAATAAACAACATTTTTTGAAATGAAATTTCGAAATTACTCTAAACAACACATATACACAACTATAGAGCAATATGTACTTTCAATATGATTATATAGTATTTGTAAAGTATGTTTCAAGATCTATTGTTTGGCTCTTGGTTTCAATTATGAGGGTCGCTACCTGGGATATTAAAACTCTACTCTACAAATTTAAGTAAATGCAACAGGCCAGTAGTATTTTTTAAAATCAGATTTAGGAAATTTTTATAAAATAGTCGTTCTTTAAATTAATTTATTAATAAACATGTTATTAAATCATTAATATAATAAGTAAAAAATATTTATATTTAGACAATAAATTAAATATAATAACTTACATTAATTATATAATACGTATATAAATATAATAATACATTTTATTATAAAATAGAAATTTATAATAAAGGAAGCAAACAAGTTACTGAAAAACTATAAATCCAACTCAGTCTCACTGTCGCTGTCTTCACCCAACTTAATAATATGGAGATCTCCAATATCATGTGAAAATAAGAAAAAATTTTCAATCTTAATAACGTGTTCAACCGAATTTTTCCAGCTCTCTGTGTCTGCGGATTAATGATATTTCTCCTAATCAACTCTACGACTTCACCAGACAAAAACAAAGGGAATGACCTAAATTTAATCATGGCACTTTATAGTTTGTTGTTCAGATAGTTTAGGTTGGATGATATAAGGATTATAATAAATTAATCAGAAATTTGAAAAAGAAAAATTATTTTTATCTGCTTAATTACAAGAAAACGAACCGTTAGTTAACGTTTAGTAATCGAAATATATCAATATACTATATACCTGTTACAAAAACCGTAGGATCCTGCCCTGACTGCAATACGAGTATATCACTTCGAACGAGCCCCAAGTATAAAACTATTAACTGGCGTCAAAAATGAAAACGATATAAGTTGAAACGCATTTTACCTAAGTTACATAAGGCATTGCAATCAATGTACCTTTTTGCCTGAGCCACTCATAGAGTTGTGGACGTTACAAGTGACAATGTCTGAAAGAATCCTGAAAATTAATATGGTGTAACAAAAGTTTGCATTTCATGAATCTCATGTCAATATTTCATTGAAATAAATGAACATTTTAATGACGATAGTAAAAATAAACATAAGAGAGCCTTGGCTTGAAAAATATTAACCATTATCATAAGAGTATCTCAATTTTTAAAAAAAGCAAATAGAGATAATATTAATTATCTTTGTTATATTATTAGATTAGTTCAAATTATATTGAAAAAAAGTTTTTTTTTTATTTTATAATACGGATGTTCTATAATTCTCTGATAGTGGATATTACTATTTGGCATAATATCTCTTTTGGACTATTTTTATTCTACACTTACATGAAGCTCTTTTTACCCAATATGTTCATTATAACAGGGATCTGACTATTGTTGGAAAAGTATTAAAAATACATAGTAATATTTTTTTCATACAATTAATACTTTTAAAACATATATTTTAAATTCCGTTTCAAATTTGGCTTCAAAAGCCAATACTTGACCGCTGTGACGTCACATGTTGCCAAAGACTGGTAAACTGACAAGGATATATAAAGTTTTCCCGTAATTTTTGCAATAAAAGATGAGTTCTAAGTTTTATAAGTGTTGTGCAAGTGTCTCAGTGTACAAAAACTACAATTAAAATACCTGAAAAGTTATTTATTCACGTTTCACGTTCGGGAAAAAATAGAAAAATGTGGCTTCAGCTAGCCCCAAGAGACGCGGCACTTGTGTCTACACAATCTAATATGTATTTTTGTGAAGATCATTTTGATGTAAGTTTTGTTAATATTTGTTTATTTTTCTTATATTAAAAGTTATTATTTTTCAAGTTTTCAAAGATGAAAATTGAAATTTTGAAGTTATAAATAAAGTAATCAAAGCTGGGTAACAGTATTTTGTGCTTGTTTTATTTTAGTTGCCGAATAATATGGAATACTAAAAAAGATCGAAAGCTTTCACGGCTTTAGTCAAGTTGAAAATCATGGTCCTTGAGTTTAGACCATGTCAAATTGGAATTGTTATCCGATGTTTCGCCTATGATTGCACGAGGCATCCTCGGGGATCTTTACTCCACGAGATTAGAACACTGAGTTCAGAGTTCTAATTTCGTGGAGTAAAGGTCCCTGAAGATGCATCGTGCAATCGTAGACGAAACGTCGGATAACAATTTCAATTCGACACGGTCTAAATTCAAGAACAATGATTTTCAATATGGAATGCTATTATGTATTCATTATTGGTTGCAAAAATCACAATTCCTGGTACAGTACAGCAGAGAAGAAGTTACTGTTTACTGAAAAGAAATTGTACACCGTGAAATAATCAAATTCGAATTATTCGCCTTTAAAAATACACTTTCCATCATGAGAAAATTTCTTAGAATCTTTTTCAAAGAGAATAGTAAGTAAACGTCGAAGAAATTGCACGGAAATCACTATAAAATAATGTTATCCAAACCCTCGACAGCGATGATGTTTACCAACAAGTGACGCCATCTACTTTGATAGGTGTTCGTTATAACGTAACTTGTGAGTGATTTAATTACATTTTGATTATTAAATAAATATTAAATTCCTTAAACATAATGAAAAATATTGCGTATTTTTAGGATTTCTATCATAGAAACCACCGTTTCGCGATAAAATTAAATTTTTATTCGAATACAGTCAACACCCCTATTAACACTACACTCTCAATCATCCAAATCATCAATAAATTATGTCGGTGTCAAATCTCGAACAAACTTTTAGGGCAAATTGTCTTGAAATAACCAGAACCAAACTACGACCAGTAAGTGGCAGGTATCGTCCCTTCTCCATTAAATAATTCAATAGATTCGGCGTCGCGTAATTTAAACCTCATGAATACAAATAGATGAATTACAAACAATAATTATTTAATGAAAGAAAATACAAAATATAGTTAGGGACTTCGTATCGCAATTTTCATTCTCATAAGTTTTGAATAACAATTACTAAATGCTTGTTAAATAAAATGTTAATTTAGTATTTTAATAAATGTAAAAGTCAAAAGTATACATAGGAAAAACCGAAAAAAAATAATCAGGATTATGTATTAACTAGCTTTATTAATAAGAATGTAGTAGCTTCTTAATAATATAACAAAGATAAATATATTTTGAGTTGCTTGACGAACGATGATCGTCAGTCAACAAACTTTACCCAAACTTGGTATTAAAAGTTTAAGGATTCAAAAATGATAGATCTTCATGGTTATCAAGGCTTCTTTCATTTTTATTGGAATTTCCAAGTTGGACGGAGGTTTTTAACTCGACAATGTTTATCTCGACAACAAAGATTGATTATGTCTCAAAATACCAGCAGCTAAAAACAACCTAGTGTCACCTCGATATGTTTATTTATTTGTTTATCTACATGTATATTACAGGACAATTTCAAAATAGTACATATATACTATAAACTTAGTACAAAAATAATATATTGGTGGTGATTAAAATTTATTTTAAAAATATTTTTATTTAAAAAATAGTCATTATAAATATTGGTTAAGCAATCGACAAAAGCTTTTGAATCATTGTTCGATGCGCTGTTATAGCAAATAACTGTCTTTGTCAAGTATGTCTATTGGGTACTCTTAAAATTACGCTGGCCAAGACGTTCTTCACAATTAGTGAGCCCATTAAACAGTTTGTACAAAAAAATATTAATAATTTCTCGTAAGCATTGATAAACTTGGCAAACATTTCACAAATTTTGACTGTATTCTCTCTAGTCTATCTATATGGTACTAATATATTCGCACTAAATGGTACAAGCGTGTTTCAACATATAGGCACTTAGCTGTTATACAGTGTTTTGATGGCCTCTACATTTGCAGTATGTCTACAATTTCTTGTCAACATCTTAAAACTTTTGATTACAATATTGTCTATATATATATAAGTTTTTGTCCGTGTAATTTAAAATAAAATAGAATCAAATATTGGCGAAGCGGACGTGAAAATTTGTCAACTACATGATTCTCGTGTTAAAAAATATGGAAAAACTCTGGGTCCGACAGATGGTGACAGCGCTGTTTCGTCCTAATATGGGACTCGACAAACTTTGTTAATCTGTGTGGTTCTTGTATTATCAAGTGGACCATCGAGATGTCGTCTTTGTCGTCTTGTTTGCTGTTTTTTGATTTTAAACTCATCTTTATAGGATGCAAAGGCGAGATGATGGTTTGTACCGAATGCGGTGGCCTGACGAGTCCCATATTAGGACGAAACAGCGCTGTCGCCATCTGTCGGACCTGGAGTTTTTCCATATTTTGGAGTGCTCCGCACTTTTTAACACGAGAATCATGTAGATTGACAAATTTTCACGTCCGCTTCGTCAATATTTGATTCTATTTTATTTTAAATTACACGGAAAAAAACTTATCTATTTATTTATTTAGTTGTTTGGCTTTGAAACACGCTAAACGTTGCTCTCATGGTGGGATCGTTTGGTGCGACACGTGGCTTTGGCTGCTGAAATGAGCGGTAGGCTTGGTTGCCAGTACCGAAAAATGCGACCCTTATCCTTTGGGCAGCGCGTTTCGTGTACTCGATTTTACATATTTCTGTTTTAATTCACCGTCGCGCCACCATATGGCGGTTTTTTACAAACCTTGTTAATCTGTGTGGTTCTTGTGCTATCAAGTGGATCATCGAGATGTCGCCTTTGTCGTCTTGTTTGCTGTTTTTTGATTTTAAACTCGGCTTTATAGGATGCAAAGGCGAGATGATGGTTTGTACCGAATGCGGTGGCCTGACGAGTCCCATATTAGTACGAAACGGCACTGTCGCCATCTGTCGGACCCGGAGTTTTTCCATATTTTGGAGTACTCCACACTTTTTAACACGAGAATCATGTAGATTGACAAATTTTCACGTCCGCTTTGCCAATATTTGATTCTATTTTATTTTATATATATATATATATATATATATATATATATATATATATATATATATTAAAACTCAATTCTTTATCGAGGATAATCTCAGGATTATTTAAAAATGGCAGATACTCCATTTTTTTACACTGGGAGTTAAAAAATTATTTATAATATATATTTATTAATAAATCAAGCTCTCTTTAAATAGAAATGCAATCATCAAATGTAGAAACAATGGCAAATAATTTCAAATCATCAGCTTATAAAAAGCGACGACAAAATCTAGACACAGTAATAACATCATCAAAAACTTTAAGAATAAAAGAGGGCCCAAATAAAACCCCTGAGAAACCCCAGATGACATAAAGATTTCTTCTGATATTTCACCATACAATTAACACATTGTTAAATGCTGGTCGCACATACTGAGGCTCTTGAGCTTGCCACCAGCAACTTGTAAACATCGTCAAAGGCTTTAGTCAAATCCGTATATATAAATTCCACTTGGTATCCTCCTATATTTCAGATTCAAAAATTTTGATAAACAGTTAGATTGGTAACCGCTGATCCACCTTGCAAAAAACATGTTGTTTTGAGCCAATATAACTTTTAAAAGCATTGAACAATTCGTGAGTTATTTTTCCCATAAAACACACACCATTGATATACCCCGATAGTTTTCGACACGATTACAGTTACCAAACTTGAAAATATGGTACAAGGTCGACTGTTCCCATCTCGAAGGGAAACTCTTTTGTTAAAAGATTTTTGATGGTAGAGCTGAGGTGTTAGAAAGACCATGTATTGTTCGATAAAATATTGTGATACTCCATCACGTCCTGTGCTCATATTACAGTCGAGCGAGTTAATCTTGTTCTGAACTGAGCCAAAAATAAATATGTAGGATTACAGATGTGCAACTTCATTTACTGCGTTGACCTCAAGATAATTAACGTTATTATTACGTCTGAAAATGTTCAACAAAAGCTGCGATTATATTATGTGGAGTGTTTAGCTGCTTATTGCCACCTAAATTTAAAAATAATTTTTAGAACACGGACGGATACCTAACCAACTACTAGCAACCTCAAAAGTCTCTTTTTTTATAACTTTAAAACATTTTTGTCACCGGAAGTCTTTAAATCCAATTCATTTGAAGTTCATTTAGCACGTAGAAGAGTTTTTACTTTCAAATTTATGCGGGTCTAAGAAGGGACTAATACCTTCTGTCTGAAAGTAGAAGGAGCTTTGGGGGAAAAACCATATAAAACCTTTTATATTAAGCAGTATTTAATTTATCCGTTTCCAGGTATTCCCCATTCAAGGTGATATGTTATCGTTTTTTTCCATGCTTTAAATGCTTCGCGTATGTACTTTATGGTAGAGCAGTTCAAACAAAGATTTTTTTAAAGTCTAGAGCTGCGGGAAAAAAGAGTCGAAGGCTGCTGACTGCTGTTGGGCCGCATTTTAGACGGTTTTTTGTGTATGGTTCATGCAAATAATACATAGTGGCTAAGTAGGATGCCTTAGCAACCTTCAAGACGAATTATTGACGAATCATGGCTTACTAGCCGAAGAAGACAATGAGTTTTGATTGATTTGATCACGTTGCTCTTTTTGGTCTTTAGTCTTCTCTTAGCCTCCATTCCGATGGTTGGAAAGCTAGCTAACTTAAGAATCATCTCAGAAGCAATCGACATTCAATGTTGTTCTTGGAGAAAATTTAGTGTTTTTGACACCATGCGAAAAGGATCGTAATCGTCGTCAGTTTGCTGTTGATGGTAGTGCAGGATGCGAATTAATGTCCACGTCTTCACGACTCTAAGCGACTTATGTTATTTAAAAACGCGTATATACGATTCACAATCCTTCTAATAGCCCTTATTTAACATTTTCAATGTTTGTGTGAAGTCAGTTTCAGTGTCCTAATCTTTCCCTGAAGAAGCCACGTGCAATCGTACGTGAAACCTCGGATAATAATTCCAATTTGATACGACCTAAATCCAAGAATCATGATTTTCGAGAAAATTTAATGCAAATTCTTTCTTGAATTGATTTCGGCATGACAAAAATCGCCATGAAGCAGAAACAACGACAAACTAAAATCATTGTAACTCATTTTACAAATGCGTGTGGCGTCATGAAATTTTACATGATCATAACTTACTGTTATACCAACTAAAAAAAATGACACGCGATTCCACATACACGAACGGGTTAAATTCAAAAGCTTCATTTATTTCCGGAAATGGATTGACAAATTCCAATCGAACGCAGTTTACTTGATAATTTTGTTATTTAATTTATAAGGTGGTTTCGATTGGTAATCTAGTAGATGTCTTGTACGATTAAAATACTTAATTAAATTAACCATTCGAAAAACACAAATGAACAACAAATTACATGTCATATTTACAAAAATGTCCTTTTTTCTGGAAAATCCAATTTCTCATTACATTTAGGGTAAAATACTAAGAAGTAATAAAAATATCGACCAGACTACTTACACCAAGGAGGTAAAATAACTATAGGTCAACGCCCGTTTCAACGGTGATCACCTTATTAGTTTATTAAACGGTTTTTTAGAAGTTTTAAATTGAAATCTGTTGATCCTGTTTTTAAAATCGATCTTCTAAAAGTATTATGAAAAAGTAATATATGTTGAATAATAAAAACATAAAAGAGAATGAAAACCTTCCATAAAATATCGTTTTGATAGAAGCTGGCGGGCATACATTTAATAAATTTAATATAATAAAAAGTTATACGATACATGCTAATGGTTTATGGAAAGCTTCAATATATTTTATATATATGAAGGGTACAGGAATAAAACAGGAATGTCACTGAAACAACATTTAGATAAATTTAACCTTTTAATGTTCATTTCATTATAAAACCTTATAACGGATTTGAAAAAATAATTATTTTTGATACATATTTTGAAAAAAAAACATTTATTAATTGAAATAAACAAAAGCAGTAATAAAATAAACTTAGTTTTTGCTAAATTATCCGCACACATTCAAAACTACATGCATAAAATACGGAATGTCCCCCCACACCCCGCGTTTATACCTAATAAATTGATAAAATTTTATTATTATCAGGTCATCAGTAGCGCAATTCTATCAATTACCTTTATTTTTCTTCTGATTTATATTTTCTTTTTCTTTGCTTCGTGGGGAAGCTCTCCATAGAATGAAGCAGTATCTGGATTTTTGCAAGATTCTATCAATTTCATCAGATTTAAGTACTTTTATTCGTTGATTGGAAGCAAATCTAGATTTACAAAAAAACGAATATTCGGAAATCAGTTTATACCTATTAACAATGTTTAGTAACATACCATTGTATTTTGCCAAGGAAATTCAAACTCGTTATCTGCCAGACTACTTCTTAGAGACTTCTGAGTTTTTAATTGGACTTTGAAGCCAAATATCGGTATAACTGGAACGATAACTTATTATCTTTTAGGCATACCATTTCTTTTATGGACTAAATAGGAAAAGAGCATATTGATACACATTAAATTTCTAAAAATGTCAAATCTCTGACCATAGTGGGTGTCACTTCAATGGCAATAAAAGGAGTAGGATTTTTTCCAGAGTTGCGAAATAATTTATCCCAATCATTCTGTACTTCCATTCTTGTTTTTAAGTTTACAAGTTCCATATTTTTATGGCATTCTAAGTAAGTCCTCTAATACGGATTGTAATTTTTATAGGTTGTAGTGTTTCACCTTGTACATCTAGGTCATTAACCATGAAATCAAAAAGGAACGTACCAACTTCAGGGTAAATATAAAACAGGGACATGTCAAATGAAATGACATGTATACATACTATTGCAGGTAATAAACGTTATTAGTTGGCACATTTGGGAGATACATATTTTTCTGTAAATCTGGTGCAATTGCTACAAAATCTTTGGTAGTTCTTGCGTTATTCTTTGCCTTCCTTTTTTTTTATCATAAAGTCCTTCAGGCTTCCTCTTATGCATTTCATTTTCTACTTCTAATTTCCCTATTTAATTTTCTAAGTTTCCTTCCTTTCCTTGTCTATTCACTTCTGCTATAGACCTATCATATGAGCTGCAAGTGCCATTATATGGAAAACCAAAATTTATATTAAATTATTCAGAATGTTTAATAAGAAATTTTTACCTGGGAGACAATTCATGAAACATTGCGTACATTTTTTTAATGTTTAGACTCTTCGGTAGGTATAACTTTTTGAACTGAAAAGTCGTCGTAAGGCGAATGTTAAAAAAAAATTAACACCATTTAGTCTGCTGTGTTTAACTCAAATCAATCGGTAAAAAAGAGTCATGGACAGTCTTTGAGGCAACTGTGTAAGTTATTTGGTATGTTTTTATTATTTCAGAAATCAAATTACACACGACTTGTTTTAACTGGTCGGTAAAGGTCAAGAAAAATCGTGTCACCCCTGATGTAAATAATGCAGATTTTTACAGTTATCAGCAACCAAAAATGGTTTAAAATGAGTATAGAACGTTCTTAGTAAAAAAGTTTTGAATAAAATAAAATCAAATAGCCGGTGAAAGACGTCAAAGTTTTAAGAAAATATTGATTTGAATTTAATTTAGAATGAACATTAAATTTAAGGTTATTTTTAACAGTGTAGAACCTAATTTCATTTTTTAAAATGTGGTAATAAGTGTATTCAGCAAAATGACGGCCTCTTTGCACAATTGCTTAATTAATGTTTTCTTTTGAGTTAGTTTGTTCAATCTTTTTAAAGTACATACATGTACCTCCAACATTTATTTCAAAAATTGTTGTATAATTACAGCAAATTGGTGTATGTAAATGAAAATATTTTTTTCCTGACAAAACCGCACATCTAATGAAAATTTTTCAAAAGGTAAAAAAGCTTCCAATCTAGGTTGTCATCACGTTGACGACATAAAAAATTTGAAGCGATGTTTACAAGTGACGTCACTTTTATAACACTCATGCTACTTTATAGCCGGCTGCTATACCACTAGAAAACGTCATATTATAATGTTAGACTATAGACAATAGTAGTGAACATAACCCGATTCTCTCAATCCCCCCACTCCTCGACCTTGACCTTGACCTTGCTTCACCCCTCTTTGGCCCCGCCCACATGTCCTTGTCATTGACCTTGAAAGTGCACGTGTGCTTTGGCCTTGGCCTTGTGTTCAAGGTTGTGTGTGTGACCTTGACCTTGACCTTGGTGGAGACGACCTTGACTTTGTTGAAGGTCATCTTGGGTGTGTGACCTTGAAGATATGTTACGTGGTTGGGGGTGACCTTGAATGGTTTTATATAGAGTATGGGGCAGTTTCATTCATCAGTTGGCTCTGACTTGTATAGGTAGTACATGTGTTAATATTTGACAAATCATGGCATATGTTTGTGAAAATTGCGGTTCTAAGTTTACTAAGAGTTATAATATGAGACGTCATAAAAGAGAATCGTGTGCGGCGAGATTTAATGAAGTGCCTGGAGGAAAACGGCTCCGAATTGAAGAGTATACATCGACGATTCCGGTAATTAATTGCGCTACATGTAATGTAGATGTTCCAATAAATCATATGTCAGCGCATAAACGAACACAACAACATAAAAATAATTCATGTTTGCCGGTATGTCATGGTGTGCAACTCGTTCAATGTGCCTTCAAAAGAAGAATTGCAACCTATCGGGTTAGCAGTGATATGGAGCATTCCGATTACGTAATGTTCTTTGCAGACATTAAATCCAAGGTGGTGGAACTTGTTAATAATTTATTGCGTGTGCATCATGCTTTAAAAGTTAACATGACAGCTGTTGGCGAGTACATGCTTCCATCACAAGAAATATTCAGTGAAAAATCCTTCAACACTGCTAATCAAATAATTAGTGTAGAAAGTGATTTGGATGCCGTTTACCATTCTTTCACCGAATCAATAAAAACGCAGGCGACAGAGTTCCAGGAGAAAGATTCAGGTATGGAAAAATCAAAACCCGATATATTAAACTGATTTTTATATATTATTTTTCTTGTTATAGGATGGGCTCTTGTGCGAATTTTATACTTGGAAGTTGGTATCAACAAGTATATGCCTATGGGTGGCTCATCATACATCAAGTTGCCGTGTTCTATTGAAAAGAAAGGAGCTGTCGTCAATGTGATTAACCAGGACGAATTTTGCTTTGCGTGGGCTGTAACATCAGCATTGTTTCCTCCAACAGCAGAGCCTTCACAGAAGACATCCTACCCCCATTTTTCTAGAGTGCTAAATGTAACAGGTATGGATTTTCCAGTAAAATTACGTGACATTAAAAAATTTGAGGAAATGAACAACATATCAATTAACGTATACGGTCTGGAATCTAAATATGAAAATAATGAAATAATACATGAAGTTATTGGTCCACTGAGGTATGCGTCAAAAAAGTTGGATAGGCATGTAAATTTATTGTTAATTACAAAAGACTGTAGTAGTAAAGATGGCGGTGAACATTTTTGCGATACGACTTGTTCAAAGAGTCATTATTGTTGGATTCGGGATTTATCACGTTTAGTTTCAAGTCAAATTAGTTGTCAACAACATAAAATATATTTCTGTGATGGTTGCCTCATTTATTTTAGTACACCGTCAGCTTTAACTTTACATCAAAGCTACGATTGTAACCACATTTTCACGCAAACACCCTCAGTGGATTTAAAAATCGATAAATTTGGAAAGAGTGTGCCGGAAAATATTTTAAAATTCGAGGGTATAGAAAAGCAAATGCGCGTTCCATTCGTGGTTTATGCAGATTTCGAATCTGTTTTAAAACCCATTGAAACGGTACAACCAAACCCACAAAATTCTTACACTGTAAAAAGTTTTAAACATGAACCATATTCTTTTGCTTATTTAATTAAATGCTCTTTTGACGACTCACTTTCGAAATTTGAGCTATTTCGGGGGAATAATGCAGCTCAAGTCTTTGTGGATCGTATCGAGTGTGATTTAAGGGCTCTATACAACACATATTTAAAAGACATTAAGCCTATGAAACCGTTAACGCCTGAAGAAAAAAGGGAGTTTAATGATGCTAAAATATGTGGTATATGTGAAGGCCCTTTTGAAGAGGGTGAGATTAAAGTACGAGACCACTGTCACATAACTGGTGCAAAAAGATTTGGTGCTGCACATTCCGTTTGTAATTTAAATTATAAATTACCCTCTTTTATCCCTATCATATTTCATAACTTAAGCGGCTACGACAGCCATTTATTTATAAAAGAGTTATGTAAATATGGGGATAAAATTGGTGTTTTGGCTCAAAGTAAGGAAAAGTACATATCATTTACCAAAAGCATTTATGTGCACGATTATTTTGATAGTAAATGTGGAAAAGTCAAGAGGAAATATTTAAAGTTGCGATTTATTGATAGTTTTAAATTTCTGTCAACGTCTTTGGAAAATTTAGGCAGCGGTTTAAACGACGACGATTTTATTGAAACGCGGAAACATTTTTCAAATATCAACCAATTTAATTTGATGCGTCAAAAGGGTGTTTTTCCCTATAGCTTTATTGACTCTATAGAAAAAATGGAAAATACATGTCTTCCAAGTAAAGATGAATTTTATGATAATTTACGGGAAGAACATATTAGCGATGAAAGCTATAGAAGAGCAAAAGAAGTATGGCGCTTGTTTGGGTGTAAAACTTTGGGGGACTATTCGGACGTGTATTTAAAATCAGATGTGTTGCTATTGTGTGATGTTTTTGAGCAATTTCGGAATAATTGCTTAAAATTCGATAAACTTGATCCAGCACATTACTATACCCTTCCAAGTTTATCATTTGATTGTATGCTACGTATGACTAAGGTAGAGTTAGAGCTCTTAACTGATATAGACATGATACATTTTTTTAAGAAAGGTATACGCGGCGGCATAAGCCAGTGTACAGAAAGGAAGCACATCGCTAATAATATTTTTTTACCAGACTATGACCCAACAAAACCTTCTTCATTTATAACATACCTTGATGCTACAAATCTATATGGTCATAGTATGTCACAAGCATTACCATATGGTGGTTTTCGATGGTTAAGCGAGCGCGAAATTCTGGATTTAAATATTATGGCTGTTGGTGATGATAGTTTACATGGCTACGTTTTGGAAGTGGATGTGCATTATCCGACTGAGTTGCATGATGCACATTCTGATCTTCCATTTCTAGTAGAAAATATCATACCGCCAACAGAAAACGCTAAATTACCGAAATTAATTCCCAATTTACAAGATAAAAAAAAATACATTGTACACTATAGAACTTTAAAACAAGCCATCGCCAACGGCTTAGTGGTAATGCAAACCCATCGAGTATTACAGTTTGAGCAATCAAAATGGCTAAAATCGTATATTGATTTTAATACCAATTTACGTAACAAGGCCACCACAAAATTTGCGAAGGACACTTTTAAATTAAAAAATAACGCGATATTTGGTAAAACTATGGAAAATGTGGAAAATCGAAAGGATATAAAATTAGTAACACATTGGGAGAACAGTGTAGGCAGAAATGGAGCTAGAGCACTAATATCCCGCCCCAATTTCAATAGTAGCTCGATATTTACCGAGAACTTTGTTGCTATACATATGAATAAAGTTAAAATATTGTACAATAAACCAATTTATATCGGTTTTTCCATATTAGATATATCAAAGACTGTAATATACGATTTTTATTATAATTTTATTAAATCCAAGTTTGGCGATGATGCTTCGTTACTTTACACCGATACTGACTCGCTTATATTAAAAGTGTATACGGAAAACTTTTATCAAACTATATCAGAAAACCCCGAAAAATTCGATACATCAAATTACCCCGAAATTAATAATTTCAACATAATTAAAAGTAATTCTGTAGTTGGTAGAATGAAAGATGAGTTTCCTGGTGATCCGATAATAAGTTTTTATGGTACCGGCGCGAAGGCTTATTATGTAAAGTCCATTAATAATGAATTAAAAAAAGCCAAAGGTATCAAAAAATGTGTTATCGAGAAAGACCTTCATCAGGAAGACTACCAAAGAATTGTTGAACGGGGTGGTTTGATATTAAGAAAGATGAAGACATTTAGAAGTGAATTACATAACATTTATACCAACATAATAAATAAAGTAGCATTGTCACATAGCGATGATAAACGTTATGTAATTCCCAGTTCAACCAAAACTCTACCTTGGGGGCATGCAGACATAGATTTTTACAAAACAGACCCGGAAGAAAACTTAGCAAATTTAGTCACCGTGTTGGAATCATTTCTAAGTCAGGACAGCACGTAATCTGGAAAATCCATATTTCATTATTTGTATTGTTTTTATTATTTCTATTAAACATACAACATTAATATGTAACGATAGTATTGTAATTTTTTTTTTTTTTTTTTTTTTTTTTTAAATAAAAAACATGTATTCATTGATTGATTGCTTTTTTATTGAACCTTTATTTTAAAATTATAAATATAATGAAGTGTCGACAAATAACAAACTGTAAAAGTTATTGTTGAAAAATTTGTCTAATAGTAAATTAAACGCACAGGTCTACGAGTAAATGTTTAATGTGAAACAGGTTTGCTGACAAGATCCTCCATAGTCTTTTCAATTTTCAACATTCTAGAGTTAAGTTCATCACGCAGTTCGTCTTGCCTAAGTTCATATATTGCAATAACAGTATCATCAATGTATCCTCTAAGTTCTTGACCGGTTTCAATTAATTTCTTGCGTACGTAACCTTCAAGTTGGTTTCTGAATATATCTTTAATAACAATTGTTGAGTCATGTAAAGCTTTCTGCGTATCTTGCACACACTGAGCAAGGTTATTATCAACATAATTTCGTGTGGTCGCATCGTCTCCTTCAAGAGGTTCTGCTAAATAGCACAATCTTTTGCTTCCCATGTCGTAATCTCCATTAGGTGTAAGTTTAAAACCTATTCCTGAAGGACCTCGCATAAAGTTAAAATCCTTAAATTTTCTTTTGCGACCGAACTTATCAATAGTGTTTACTTCTGACATTGTTATGTGAGACTGATTTGAAACCATTAGATTTCACCCTAATATATGGTTCTATTTCATTAATAAACGGACTCTGCAGAAAAATATGGATTGCAAAACGTATTTTAGGTGATGTTTAATAAATACACATACAGATTCATTTTACTATTGTTTTATTGAAAAAAAATTAAAATATAACAAAAGATTGAGTTTACTTTTTATTATTAAAAAAAAATAAAAAAAATAACAAACAAAAAATTAAAAATTAAGAAATAAAATACATGTTAATTTCTTCTGTACAGGTAAGCTTCTTCTATGACCCAATTTCTTCTCTGGATGGCACGTTCATTAATGTCCTTGTTTTTAAAATAACCTTGACAGGACCAAAAAAAAAATCCTTGAAAATTACAACCTCGAAAACGACCCTGACATTGACGGGTACTTTGACCTTGGCCTTGGCCTCGCATCTAACAAGTTTAGTACTATATTTATATGCTTCTTTAAAATAACCTTGACAGGGACAAAAAAAAAATCCATGAAAATTACAGCCCTGAAAACGACCCTGGTATTGCCGGTTACGTCGGCCTTGGCCTTGGCCTTGCATCTGACAAGTTTAAATATTATACTTAATGCATCGAACAAAAGGAATAAAGGCGGTGTAGTGGGGGAAATGGGCATAAAAGCAGACTTGCTGGCTCGAGCTCTTCACAGTTCGTCAGAACAGCAAACAGTACAGTGCTAAGAAAAAGTTAATTGTGTGAGTTGGAATATCGAAAATGTCTAGTGTACGGTCTCTTTTAGATGCTCTTGACGTGAGCTGCGGTTCACAGCAAGGCATGCTCGATAACATGAGTGGTTTAGAGGTGCTAAGTCCGGGGGTGTTCGAGAACTGGAATGGCGTGGAGCATGAAGATGCCGAAGACCGAGCCCTCAACGATGGTCGCGACGAGGAGTTGGTTCAGTCGGCAGCGCAATTCCTGGAATGCTGGACGGAGGAGAAAGAGCCAAAAATTAATGTGATTAGTGATGTGGTTGTGCGAAAAGCATCGCGGCCTAGGGAATCTTCTCCGAAAGCGTCGAAACTGCAAAAGCTCTTGACTATGCGGAAGTCGGAAATCGCCGATAAAAAAACATTTTATTCGGCGATTAAAGGTGTGGGACAAGGGAAGAAGAAAAAGTTTAACTTTAAGCGTCCCTCCACCCCTGTTCCATTACCCGACTTCCTAAAAACAGCACCGCAAGAGCCACTGTCAGTAGAAGTGGAAGTCATAGAAGGCCCCGATGGACCAACACCACCAACGCCACCAACACCGGCCAGCGTCGAGAATGTAATAGTGTCGGAGGTGAAGTCTTCCCCAGCGCCAGCACCACTGTCGCCGATATTGGGGTGCCGGAAACCCATGAAGAAGCGGTTTAAGCGGTGTTTTGAAGGCGATGAAGTTTCCGCTGCTTCGTCGTCGTCGTCGTCGTCATCGTCTTCACCAAATAAAACCGCGTCTTCTTCCGAGCCATCACAACCGGAGTGGGTCGAAGACTTCACCAACTCTCAGAAGACCAAATTGACTGACATTTATGCCATGAAAAAACGGTTAGTGAATGAAGTGAACGAGTGTGCCAGTGACATTATAGAACTTGAAAAACAATTAGAGATAAAAAAGGTGAAATCTGCGCGGTTAAAAAGACAATTAGAGGACTTTAATAAATTATGTAGTAGGTGTTAGGTAGTTGTAGATATTAGCTTTTAATTTATAGTATTAAGTTTGTAAATATATATATATATATATATATATATTGTAGTTAATAAAAAAGTGTTTGATCAAATTTTTTATATTTTATAATGAGAATAAAAATGACTTGAAAATTTATTTTTGTGTGTTATTTCATATAGGCCCTGTCCCACATAATATTAGGTAATAAAAAAAAAAAAAAAAAAAAGTGAATAATCCACTAAAACTACGCAATAGCAATAGTTGTAAATATTTTCTGATAATATTTACAAGTATGCTAAAACATGGTTCGGTTTATGAAGTTAAGGTTCTGTCAGAACTTCTAATACTTTGTATCTCAATATTGTATGTTTTTATGAAAAAAACATAAAATATTGGTTACAAAGTATTATAACCAACTAAAACTACGATCAAATTATTTTGTGGTCCTGAAAAGGACCGTTTGGTTTTAAAACATGCGACTCTTTTATTGAGTTGTGGAGTCGCACGGCCCGTCATCATCATCAGCGGGGGTGGCGGTGCTGTCCTCTGTGTATTCGATGATGAACCGCCAAAGTTCATCCCATCTAGGATCGTTCGGCTCCCACTCCAAACAATTCTCTGTGGTAGAATCTACCACAGGGCATTGGATGGGTTGTTGTTGTTGTTGTTGTTGTTGTTGTTGAGTCCCTGACATGTTGAACTAAAATGATTGTAATAAGTATTGATGGTCGTATATATAGAGACAAATTAATGGTGGGGGGTGAAAACAAATGTCATATTACGTATTGAGACCAAAAGTTGTTTGTGGTCTCAAATACGAACGAACGATTTAGCTGGGTTCCACCAGCACTTAAAGTTTTAATACTTTGTATCTAATATTGTATATTCTATACATACAATATTAGTAACAAAGTACTAATATGTACTAAAACTACGATCAAAGTATTTTGTGGTCCTGAAAAGGACCGTTGTTGTGTGCCCTTAAAAAGGGCCAGGGAGAGTGTGGGGCTTATGGTGCCCCATCCTCGCTGGTCGACCACCAGCTTGACGAATCGCAGGGGCCTTGTGGGTCGTCGGGTGTTGGTGATGCTGGAATTTCCAGCACCGCATCTTCCGTCGAGTCCGGCTCTGGCTGCGGCGACGGAGTTTCGAGTCTTTGTAAGACCCAATCACCCGCGTCGTCTAATTCCACTCCACTAGACCCGGATCATGGTCATATACTAGCGGAATCGGCTCATCCAAGTCGTCCCAACGTAGGACGTCAATTTCAAAATCCACCTCGTCGTCGTCGTCGAAGACTTGCAGGTCTCCAACGTTGTCGGCTACGGTGTCATCACTAAAGATGGATGAGCCTCGGCTGGCGGGTCTTTCTTCCTCCATGTTTATCGTATGAGGGTTGATGAATATATGACTGTGTAACTGACCCAGTCTCATATATATAGAACTACCCCCACCCCACCAACGGATTCTAAATGTTATGTATTGGTGAGAGCTTATAGAATTATTGATTTTTTTCAAAAACTTTAAATAAGGAATTAGATTTGTTTAGACAATAAGACTTATTCTTAATATTTTGTGAAGAATACATTACAAAAAAAAATAATAGAAACCTTGTTTGAACTGTTAACATTTTCATAGGTTCTCAAGCATATAACTTGGCACTTAAGCTACGAGACAAATCGTCGTTAAACGAATATCTCGCCCCATAAGTGACGATTACTAAACTACGATCAAAATATAATGTGGTCCTGAAAAGGACCGTTTTTGTGGCCCTAAAAGGGCCTGGGGGGAGGGTGGGGTGCCTACCGTGGAGTAATACCCAACGATATTAACACCGACCTAGGTGCAGCCCTTGGTCTTCTCATTGGCGGCACCGTCGTCGTCGCTGGTGGTGTCGGCGTTGCAGGCGGTGCCGAAGGTGCCGCTCCTGGTGCGGTACCCCCGCACTCCTCACACTTGCATATTTTGCCGGGCACGAATGGCCTGACAATGCCAATGATCCTTTTTGGTATATCTTCCATCTTGCCGATCGAATGTGTAATGATGAAATAATTCTAATACCGGCCTCTATATACATTCAAAAAGTTGGAGGGGGTAAGGTGGAGTGCATATATGCATTATGGACTTAGAAAAAAAAAAAAAAAAAAAAAAAAAAAAAAAAAAAAACCTCCCCCTACAACTTCCACATACTCCCGTTCGGCGGCCCTAGCCTCATAACTCGAGAATTTCAATTTTTTCGTCTAAATTTTTTGTCATTTTTAAGATTTTCCAAATTTTTTTTTCACCATTGTATTCTACTCAAAATTCTAGGTAATTAAAGTGCTTTTATTTTTTCTCTATCTTGAACGGTTCCCGAGCTACAGCGCTTTAAAGAATTCAAATTACTAACTTTCTATAACCCTTTTTTTCAAATTTCATTTTTTCGAATTTTCAAAAATACTACAATATGTAGAAAAAAGTTCTCTCTTTAATTTCCCAATACCGTTTTTCTCTAAATCTTCAACTTTAGCGCGTATTCAGCATTTTCAAAAAAAAAAAAAATTATAATTTTTTTTACACCATCGCATTCTCCTCAAAATTTTGGGTTATCAAAGTGCTTTTATTTTTTTTCTATCTTGAACGGTTCCCGAGCTACAGCGCTTTAAAAAATCCAAATTACTAACTTACTATAACCCTTTTCTTAAAATTTCATCTTTCCGAATTTTGAAAAGTACTACCATATGTAGAAAAAAATTCTCTTTCTAATTTCCTAATATCATTTTGCTCCAAAACTTCAACTTTGGCGCGCATTCACCATTTTTCAATTTTTTTTTGAAAAATTTTTTTTTTACGTTTTTACTATCGAGAAAAATGCTTGCTTATAGTACTCGATTTCCTCTATAATTTTTTCTTATAACTTTTTTCCCTATTCCTAACCGTCACTTTCCTACAAATTTTCTAAATCGTTGTTTTCATATTTTGCCTTAAAAATTTTTTCTTGTGTTATTTAAGCTCTTTTTTCCACTTAATAAACCACCATTTTCTAAATTCCCGTACTCTTTTCTTAAAGAGCGGGCTTTTCCGCCAGCTTTTTTTTTTTTGGTTGGGTTTCAAATAAATATAAAACTACTACTTCACTCATTACAAATTTATTGATTCAAGAACATTATTTTGTGTTACATATAATAGATACATTAAAATATAGATTTATTGGTCACCGAACCGTTTAATACATTATAACTAAAAAATGAGTCGTGAATAACTAATGCGTACACTTTAGTGTCTTTGGGGAATTTATTCTTTCTCGTTTGGAACTCCAATTTTACATCCACTGTCGATGAGTTAATCGCCTCTGGTTGATGACTGCAATTGATAATAAAAACGGGGTTTTTCATATATTCCGCGAACGTTATCATCGGATCGTTTATCTCGCGCCCGTAGTAGCTGCTTTGGAAGTTTTCGTAATTGTAATAGGCTGCTGCGTACAGTTTCTTGGCGAAATCTAAATTCCATCTTTCGTATGGATAAACGGTTGAATTCAGATACAGTCTAATGTCGCATACGTCGGCGTGGGTAAACTGGGTTGCGTTTTTTTCTTTCTTGTCGCAATTATTGCTGTCTTGAAACCCGACGATTATATAGCGCGGTCTTTCCAGACTTGTACTCGTTCTCAAGGCCCACACGTCGGAAGATGTTTGCCTTAAAGCTGGTAATTCGTACAGATCCCATTTACGATATGCCATTTGAATACTGGCATTGTTTCCTCCTTTATTAATGCGAGACAGTATTTTCAATTTTTGCTTGTCGTCTGGAATGATGTGACGAATTTTCCATTCGATTTTGTCGATACTAATTTCTGCCTCTACTTCGCCGACGTAACAATTGGTAAAAGTGCGAGCTATAATCATAATAAGCTCTTGTTTTACGTTGAAAACACCTTTTGCGTAATCTTCGGCGAATCCCATAAGATATTTTAAGGGTAATTTCCCGGAGAATACGTTACTTGCCGTGTCTACGATATCTTGGTTTGCTTCGTCGAGACCCCATCCGCACGTCATGAGAGATCTTTGTTGCAAACTTCCGAATGAAACCATGGTTTTTAATGTCGTCGTAACTCCAGGTTTACGAACCACGGCGACCTGTTCACCTCCCATCTCGTAGCGAATTTCATCGAACAAAAATGCGAGGGCATTATTTGATAAAAAACATCTTTTCGTTGCGTCTATGGGTTTAAATTTTCCTTCGATATATATGTAACTTTCGGCGATATCCAGTATAATATCTTGAAAATTAATGGGGATACGGACTTCATCCGAATTGTTGAATGATGGAGATCCGTATGGTTTATACGTATGCTCTTCTAGACTAATAATGGAATTGTCCAAGATGGGCTCGGAGAAAACCTCTATTTTATCGCTGGTGGTGGAAATCATTTTCGCACTTTAAGACCGATTGATTTTAAAAATTTATAGTCTTCGGCAGATAACTGTTGAGATGTTTGTGATCTAACGTCTGGACGACGACTAACCTTGACGTTAACTCTTCTTTTACTTTTATTATGTTTCGGCGGTTCCCCCATCTTAGTCAACAGCACACACAATTGACGATTGAAGCAAAAACCCATTTCTATGAAAGTTTCTTCAGTTCCAATTTCACGATTATTTTCTCGCCTTGAAAATTGATTAGATCACCGCTATCGTCCAAGATGCGAAGAGTAATGTTGTCGATAAACTGACGTCCTGCCGGCATTAACGGCATATAAATATTATTTTGTGGTTCTTTACTGATTTTGTAACCGGGCTCCACGTCGATATCGAATTCGAACAAGGTATGACCTTCCACCGAATTCATATATGCTCCGGAAATTATATTACAATCTACGCGTATGATGCGTACTTTCATTATTTCCACCATCTCGGTTGATTCGTGCTTTTTGTCTCTTTTTAACACTGTATGATTAAATCCTAACATTTTACCGATACTCGCCTCTCCCCGGAAATCTATAGTATATTGGGATTTCAGTTCACATTTCAACGTATTATTATTAGCAACCAAGTAAAAGATTCCATCGTTCTTTTCTTCAGTTGAAATCCTCAAAGCCTCCAACATAGCTTTACCTATCTCATCTATTTCATAGGCCCCAGGTGGAATCTGCAATTGTATCGGCTCGGTGGTGTAACCCTCCTTCATGTAGGCAAACTTATTGTTGCTTTCGTCCACATTAAAAATTGAATTGTATGTGTAAAATCCCAGCAATGCCAGACCATATTTGTTTTCTCTATTTAATTCGACTGGTGGATAAAAATCGGCGCTTAAGACGCTCGAGTGTCCTGTTAGTGTGAACGTATAAGACATGACTAACCATTAAAACATCACACATCTCGGTTTTATTCTTAGCGGCAACATTTAAAAAGATTCATCGTCACACCTTTTCTCACTGCATTAGATAGTGATGTTTTTATGCTATTTTCTGCTTTTATGCGCACATCGCTGATTTTGCAATAACAACAAAATATTTTTCTAGCCGTAAGATCCTCATCAGTCATAACCTCGTTTAAATTGCTGCTGCTGCTGCTGAAATAATGTTTGCAACCGCACTGATATTTTAATATATCGATATCGCTTTTAAGATGCTCCGGCAACTTTTCCCAAACGAATGGAATTTCATTTGGGGCTAATGCAATCATTACTTCCTTGGGCATGTTTTCTAACTGTTTCACGGTCATTTTCCTTAATCCACCGGCTAGATGAAATGCTTTCAGTGATTGCAACATTTTAGTATAGTTATTGCGATCCATTTGCGGTGTTAATGGTGACGATGATGATGATGACATCTTTTACGCTGATGATTCGACAAGAAACTTTAAGCACAAATGTCCACACCAGACTGTTCCAAAATCCTGCTGACGATCGTATGTATAGTAAATAATTTTTGATGGTTCCGATCCCGTTTGTAGATATCGTACCAATTCGATCGGTGGGGGTAAATCGCCGAAGCTGTCATAATATGTTACTTTAGAATTATTTTTTCTATAAGCTACCCAATGAGTCCCTGCACCACGCGTACTATCCAAATTCACTATTGCTGCTTCGTAACGTCGAGGACCTTGTCTAGGTAATAAATCCCTCATATAAACGCCTCGAAAGTGTCCTATTCTTTTCTTTTTGGCATATTTTTCTATATCGATGTTAGATAGTGGTCTTCGAGGTAGGGATTCAATTAGTTTTTTGATCTACGATTTAAAAATAATCCCATACCTTTACGATATGGCTTTAGAAACAAACCATTTCCTTTCGATTTTAAATACAGGCCGGCACCGGTTTTATCTTCGCTGCTTTTTTTTACTGCTTTTATGGCGCGCACAATTCCCGCTGCCCCACCGGCTAATGAACCCAAAGCTGATAACCCGGCAAAAATTGGTATTAATGGTAATATTCCACCAGTTTTAGGAATCGGTATTATTCTCGGTGTACGAACCTTCCTTTTGCCACCTGCCGCTTTTACCGATCTACGTGCTGCCGACAGAGCTATTTTAGATGCATTCATGACATTTTTTTCCAACACATTTTTACTTCCGGCTTTTAATAATTCCCTTCGAACTGCTTGTCGAATAGCTGTTCCGAAACTGGCTTTCCGAACATGTCGATTTTTATTAACACCTTTCCTTTTTGTATGACGCGTGCCTTTACTAGATGTTTTTTTTGTTGATAATGATGATGATGGTACACCCATACCAAAACGTTGTTTTCCTTTCATAATGTTTGTAACTAACCAAGCTGCTGTTTTTTCACCTAAACTGGAATCTTTCGATTTTACTCTATTCCAAGCACTTTGTTCGAGCTCGTAATCCGCTCGATGTCTCGCACTTATGTTGTCTTTATTATGTAAATAGGCTAAATCGTGTTTTTTGCATGCGGCATCCAAAGGATTAATGCCTGGATCACCTCTTGTTACACGTTTTATTACTTTTGTTCCGGGTCCGCAATATTGATAACCAGGAATGTGTACCTCGAATGGTAATTTATTTATTAACGAATTCACAATACCGTATCCAGTTTTGTTGGAAACGTGAGACCGTCCACTTCGTTTGACGCTCGGCATCTGAATGACAGTTTTTGTGAAAAATTGCCTATAAAATATCAAATTTTCCTAAGATGCGCGTTATCGATCTTAAACAAAAACTTCCTATTGACAATCTCGATGAAAAAGTCGGACTTGGATTTGAAAAGAAGATAATGAAGAGACACGGTCCTCTACTTCCTTCCTCTATTCGCGGCCTGTTAATTGGTCCATCCAATTGTGGAAAAACTAATGTCATGATTTCGCTGCTTACACACCCCCTTGGGCTACGTTTCGAAAATGTCTATATTTACTCGAAATCTCTGTATCAACCGAAATATGAGTATTTAAGGAAAATTTTAGCGCCCATCAAAGGTTTAGGCTACTATGCCTTTAGTGATTCCAGTAATATTGTGGTACCGTCCGATGCAAAACCAAACTCTATATTTATCTTTGATGATGTTATATGTGAAAAACAAGATGTTATAAGATCGTACTTTAGCATGGGACGTCATAAAAATATCGACTCCTTTTACCTAGCGCAAACATATTCGCGAGTGCCTAAACAGCTTGTGCGAGACAACGCCAATTTTATTATTATGTTTAAACAAGATGAGTTGAATATGAAACACATATTTTCCGACCACGTTTCACCGGATCTAACTTTTACTCAATTTCAAGAAATGTGCTCAAAATGTTGGGATAATAAGTATGGATTTTTAGTAATTGATAAAGACAGTGATGTGAAATCGGGAAGATACCGCAAAGGATTTGATAGCTATATATTACTGTAATAATAAGGGAAAATGCTCATTTGATTGTTGAAACCTCCTTTGTTAACATCATGAATAACGCGATCGACTTAAAACGTAAACTAGTGGAAGCTACCAATGCCGTCAGAAAAAAATTTAAACAAATTAAAGCGGCTAAAGAGTTTAATGTTGTGGAATTGGAAAAGTTTTACGAACCCATTTCTAAGCCGTTGACAACTATATCTGATGTGGTTAAGCAACGTCAGCAGCAGCAGCAGCAGCAGCAACAACAACAGCAACAACATTATCCAGCTACAAAGTCACATAGTCTCAGTACATCAGTGCAGTCGACTCAAATATCAGGTTTTCCCCAACCTACACATTCCTTTCAAACCTCCACACCTATTCAGCAGCAGCAGCAGCAGCATCGCATTTCAAAAGAAGATATTAGCCAATCGGTGTTTGATACACCCTCAACTTCAACTAATACATCTCTCGCATCCGCTGACACCACAACTTCCGATACTTTAAACGCACACCTGAAAGGATTACGTTCGAAACCATCTCTATACGATACTGTATATGGTGTACGTTTTGGTTCAAAAACAGATAACAAAAATTTTATTGGTAATTTAGAGGTGCGTTTTCGAAATGGAAATATTGTCTTATACAAAAAAGGGAAAAATATTGCAGAATATGGTGGATCACCGGCACTTTATGATTTGTTATTTCTTAAAACACCCCCAAGTGTAGGCAAGGAACAACAACAATTAAGTGATAATGTACTTTCAACGTACAAGGAAATTTTGGAATCAACGAGTGCTGTCTACAACAATTTTAAAAAAAGTGATGGTTTACGGGAGACCAGATGGAACAAATATTTACGAATTATTAAACCTCTGATAATGGGCACAAAATTAGGTGGTACTATTACAAGAAAAAATCTCTCGGAAAAACTACAGTTACCCACAAAAAAGAAATTATCTTCGAAAAAATTTCAATATGTCTACTGGAACAAAGCTAAAGAGTTGGTGGATCGTTTACGTTTGTTGTGGAGTTCCAAAATGGCCGGTCACACTGGACACGAAAATGAAATTATGTCAATCATAGAGGAATTACGAGAAGAAGATATAATATATTAAGCTCAATATTTAATGATATTATTCAGTTCTTCCTTCGATCTGAAACCTTTAGTATTACTAATAATATGGAGCCCAGTCTAGAAAAAATCAAGATTGTTAATGAACTACATAGAACGGCTAGAAAAAATTTTGTAAGACGGCGCACGATAATAAAAGGATACAGAGATTTGTGGCAAATTGATTTGGCTGAAATGCAACAGTATGCTGATGAAAACGATGGTTATCGTTATATTTTGGTCTGTATAAATTGTTACTCGAAATTTGTCTATACCAAAGCCATAAAAAACAAGACTGGTATAGAAGTTACTAATGCGATGAAAAGCATCATTGAAGAGGCATCATATACACCAATAAATCTGCAAAGTGATCAAGGAAAGGAGTTCTATAATACAAACTTTCAAGCCCTGATGAAAAAATATAATATAAATCATTATTCCACTTACAGCACAAAGAAAGCTGCAATTGTTGAGCGAGTCATAAGGACTTTAAAAAATAATTTATATAAACAATTCTCGACAAGAGGATCTTACAAATGGATACATATATTATCGGCAGTAACAAAAACCTATAACCATTCGAAACATCGCACCATTGGAATGAAGCCTGCAGACGTGCAAGAAAAAACACATATTAAAGCATATGATTATTTAAAAATTGTACCTAAAAAATTTAAGTTTTCCATGGGTGACATTGTGCGTATTAGCAAGTACAAAAGCTTATTCGAGAAAGGATATACGCCCTCTTGGTCAACCGAATTGTTTAAAGTTGTAAAAGTTAACGTTACAAATCCACCTACTTACTTGTTGGAATCGTTAGAAGGTCAGCCTATAAGAGGGTGTTTTTACGAATCAGAACTACAAAAAACAAGCAGTCCTGACGTTTATCTAGTAGAAAAGGTCCTTAGACAACGCAAGAAAAATCACATCGAACAATTATTTGTCAAATGGCTAGGATTTCCCAACCACTTCAACTCTTGGATAGATAAAGCTAATATTGTTTAAATAACATATTGTATGACTATATTTTTTATTTAAAATGTAAAATAAATAAACAATATATTGTAAAATAAAGTTTTTTATTTCAATCTTCATTATTAAAAACAATGACAATAAAACATCATACACATAAATAACATTTCAATATTCTTGGAGGGAAGGTCCAATTCACCGACGACTACGACGTTATCTTCAAGGCTATGCCACTCGGAGTGCGTTCTCCTATTCTTTAACCTGCTTTTTTTAGATTTTTTTTGAAGTCGAGTCGTACGACAGTGCGCTTAATGAGTCATTTAAAGGCTGATGATAGAGTATTTTCTGCATAACTTCAATTTTTGTTTTAAGCTCACTATTATTTTTGTATATCATGGGGAGGACATCCTTGTTAAATATGTCACATATTACAGCTGCAAAATTGTAAAACTTTCTATTAACAAAGTGTTTTGTCACAGCATCGTCATCATCTTTAGGTTCGCCTAAGTTGGTTATGATTTTTCCACCCATATCATACTGCCCATCCGCTGTAAGTTTAAAACCAATCCCTTGTGGCCCAGATAATATATGATATTTTTCATTATATTTCTGACGACCAAATTTATCAATTGTGTTGTTTCCTCGACTCATTTTCAATCTTTACTAAACTATTTTATTTTTATTTGCCCTACTTATATTAAATATTTCAGCTGAGAAAAAGAAACACTGACTATGATCTACTGGGTTGGTATGTTTATAAAAGAAATAAAATAAAACTGTGATTGTAACAGATATTTATTTACAGTTATTTAATTGCACAAATACAAAAATTATAAAAAATTAATTTTCCATGTCTTCGTTTTCGTTGCTCAAAATTCTATCCCATCCGACACTATTTCGATCGTCAACGTCTTGGGCTGTTGCTGTTGCAGAAACCAATTCATATTTTGCAGCAAGCTCACCTGGTAAATGTGGAATATTGACGAGGTATTCTTTTAATTCTTCTTCAACCATTTCAGCACAAAATGTATCCATGTCTATGGAACCATATAAAAATTTGTCGCACAAGTGTGCCCCAGCCATAAAATTGATTGTATCCCTGATCTCGTTCTTATATTGATCTTTGGTTACATCAATATGCGACCAATCATTTACGCTATCTAACATATCGTGAGCCCTATTTCTTAATTCTCTCCCCAACCAAAATATGTATCTATCTACACATTCGTTGGCGGTCGTCGTCGTCGTCGTCGCATCAGCAGACATCTTTAACAGAAATAATGAACACGCGTAAGTATTCTGACATGTGCAACTATATTTTAAATTTAATTACATCCTTTTTTTCAAACAATTTACATACAATTTACTCCAATGAGCCAAAACGTAATAATGTTCGAGTATTGTTTCCAAAAACTCTAGTGCCCTGTCCCAAATAAGTTAGAGTGTATTTATCTTTAGTTTTACTCATAATATCTACAATATCGTCAGATAGTGTTTCGGCCACACGTTTTGGTAAAAAAGTCTCAAATGTGCTATTATCACCGTCATCGTGTAAAGCCACTAAAAGAGTTTTACCAAATCGTGTAGTCATTGAAACCATCTTTACAATTTTATACACTTTGCCTACAATCATTTCGGTAACCTTTTTTTTCTCTAAAACCTCGAAATCTTTGCTAAACATTTCATTAATTTCATCTAGAGTTTCTTTTGCAATACTCATTATTGAAAAAATGGTATATAAATCCAAAAATTACCGTGAATATAAAAGCACTTTCAGAACACTACACGAACACAATATTTGATGTTTATGCCACTGATATCTGCGACTGTTTGAAGTCACTTCTTCTCCCACGAACCTTTATAGCGAGGTTTCAAGGTCGAATTGTAACAATGGTGGGGGTAGCTTAACGATAGAAATAGTGGGAGGAGTATTCAAGGTCAAATGACGTCACACATTTAAATTGGTATAAGGATAACTTCAAGGACAAAATATAATGAAACAAATAACTACATTTTATGTACTTTATTCATTGATTTTTTTCTGCCATTCTTCTATGCGTTTAACATTATCACCTAAACCTAATTTCCTTAATTTGTTCAATAATAAGTGTTTGTTTTTATTTCTAAGAAAATTCTTACAAACTATACTAGCTAAAAGACACACTTCGGCATGGTCCATATACTTAAAAAATACACTAAAGTCCTGAGCCTCCGAATCTTGCATTTCATATGCGTAAAATTCCGAACCGGCTGCAGAAATTAGAAATTCCTCGTACATTTCTCGCACTAAACTTTCCATATTAACTACTACTACGTTAAACTTAAGTCCTACACTCTAATTTCATCTAACACAACCGGATCTGCAATGAACCTAATCAGTTTTTCCAAACAGTCACTAAACCCCAACTTTTTTATCTCACGAACAAAGTCTTGTAAATTTATTGTTTTGCTGCAATATTTACGACATGCATTCGCAGCCTTTTCATATTCATAAGCCAAATCACAATAGCGCGACGCCCATTCTGCTCGACTTTTCATTGCATCATTGAAATAATTATTAGCCGTTTCAGTGAACTCATCGCCCAATTTTTTTACTGTCTCTTGCAAAGCACTATTCATATTATTCACTCATTTTTACATTCACGACACTTTTTTATTGCTGGTGGTGGCCCATCTATATGATGACGATATATTTGTTCATAGTGAATGTAACAGGGTAAGCTTAACTGTAGTTCCTTGTTACACCGATATGACGCTGGCAGCTTATCCCAAATTTGCCGTAAACTCAGCGTATCAACGCAAGTTTTTAAATATTCGAGAGGAAAAAATGCTAGATCCTTCTCTTCAAAATCACACAAACTTTTTAAATTACTCTGATATAAACAAATTACTCTGCCGACTTGCTCTATAATTTTTTCTTTAGATAGTTCCGTATCTGACATTTCACACTGAATGAATGCAAGTAGACTCACACAATTTATAGAACAATTTGCAAGGTCAAAATCATTTCAAGATCATCCCACACTATTACAATGCACAAATAACTACTTCAAGGTCACACACCCAAGATGACCTTCAACAAAGTCAAGGTCGTCTCGACCAAGGTCAAGGTCAAGGTCACACACACAACCTTGAACACAAGGCCAAGGCCAAAGCACACGTGCACTTTCAAGGTCAATGACAAGGACATGTGGGCGGGGCCAAAGAGGGGTGAAGCAAGGTCAAGGTCAAGGTCGAGGAGTGGGGGGATTGAGAGAATCGGGTTATGTTCACTACTGACAATCATAAGATTAAGTTACCACGTTTTCAAGAAATTTGGGGAAAATCAATATTTTTTTAAAATTTTTGACGTGTTCTGCCGCCTAAACGAAATAGTATCGGATACAACTAAATTGACTTAAATCGACCTATTTTTACGACAAAAGTCGTGTCATCAAACGTATTTTTCGGACACCCTGTATACCATAAAATCCAAAAATGAACAAGCTCAACAAAAAGAGTATATCAAGAACACTTTTTGAAGGAAAATGTCCATGATATAATTTATGAAAACTAGAAATTTTGTACACTTGGCTAGTAAATATTTCTAAAAGTAAATGTATTTAATAGAACGGGATGGTAATGGTGAATTTGTTCTTCAATTCCATCATCTCTACTTAAAAGCGACGTTGTCTAATTTAATGACTGACATATCAGCGTACAGCCCAAACTATTAAAGAATGATGAAATTTTGAGAAAAGGGTGGCAACACCATGTAGACACCCACTAAGATAGAATTTTTCAAAATTCGTACCCGAAAGAGTGAAAAAAAGCAAATTGTTATTTGGTAATTTTATAGATATATCTCGATCAAATAGATTTTAGTTTTAAAAGATAGCTCATATCAATATCTCAAAATTAATATCCTAATTTTTCAATATTCACATTTTAAAAGGGACGGAGGATAAGATGTCGATTGTACTATTGTTCATTAAAAAATAATTTTTAAATAATGCTAACATAGTTATTTATTAGCTAGCAGTAAAATGTGCTTAAATGTTTATAGCATGAAGGGTCAATAAGTCTTTGTTCCGCCGCTGGCCGAGCTAAAATTAAAACAAATGGCCAATTAAAAGCGAAAACAATCCGCGAGTTTAGTGACCGTTTCCGAATCGGTCCGCGGCAGAACCGGATGTGAACGCAACACCGGCTTCCCTATACCGAATACTAATTCTAGAATTTGTATTCATGAGCTTAAGATTAGCCCGGGTCGAAACACTTGATTCTATTGAATAATTTAATGGCTACGGGCCCGTAGCAATGGCCCGCATGGATTCTTGTAAATTTGATTCCTGCAGATTGGAGGAACAGGTATGGATATGTTACATAAATGTTATTTTTATTTCATCATGAACGCTGTCTGGACAGGTGGTGATTAATAAAAAGTAATATGGTTTAACGAAATATGAAAATAATTGGTAGTTTTATACATAGAAACCTTCGAATTCATTTTTTCTTACGAATATTGCCTTGTATTTCCAGATAACAAGATATTTATTTAAAACGTATGTATGATAATTCTGATTTTAAAAGAAGTATACTTTTAGAGAAAGTATGTTGCCTGATTGTGTTCATGTACATGGGTGTAAAGGCATCTTGATCATGGACCACTACATTAACTGCTAATCATGTTAAATAGGATTGCTTACAATTAAATCTGTACATCTGGAAAAACTTAGCCGTTAAGTTGTTGGACCAAAATGTAAATATTATGTCAGATTAATCAATTTCAGAAATAGTATGGCCTTTAAAATAAAAAAAGAAAAATATTTTTGCTACACACCGTATTTTATCGGCATGAAAAAAAAACTGAAAAATAAAAAATATTTTTGCCATTAAAATAAAGCTCAATACAATTTTGGACATAAATTTCTTCTAAAGTACATATCAATTGGGCTTTGTCAAATTAATTTTGAGGATAATTTAACTGATAACTATAAATGGACAAAACTTTTTTAAAAAAGTATTTACATTTACAATGATCACTTATTTCAACGTGCCCTGTTCGATTTTTTATACCTTTTATAGTTCTTGTGTTGAATTCTCTTGTTGCATTCCTTAAATGATTGATTCGAGCGATACAGTGTCTAATAGCATTTCCAATTTCTAAAAAAACCTATATTTATACACTAAATTTTTTACGTAACGCCAGAAAAAAAGTCCATTGAGATAATGTCCGGTTATTTGGAAGGCCAAGAATTTTTTAAAAATTGTTCAATCCATTTGTTTGGGAATTGCTGTTATAGCCATTCGCGTACTTGTACGGTGTTATGAATAAAACCGCCATCTTGTTGAGAATGAAGATTTTCTCTTAAATTTAAAGGCAGATCAGCCAGAGAATCGCAAAACTCATTGCGCAAGAATTCTAAATATTTAACCACATTTAAACTTTCCCGGGAAAAATATGACCCCACTATTTGAGTATTTAATATACCCACGCACTTATAAAGTAGATGTACTGATCGTCAAATAAACAGAAAATGTCCGGACCATGCTATGCGCCATTTTGGGTAAGGTGAAGTTATAATAACGGTGAATACGCTGTCGCCACTGAAAAATTATAACAACTAAACGTAATCGTTTACCTCCCACTGACAAGATTTGAAGCAATTTGCATACCTTTCCGAGATTTCATCGACATAAGTAGTTGAATGAAACGAATGGTAGAAAGAGATAAAATGACAGTATTACGTTATTACCTTACCCAACTTATCCAATTTGTGTCAATTGATTGTTATGTGTGGACGTCTGTCATACTACTGGTCGGTCGTAAAAATAAATTAAAAATTTTTATTATATTTTTGGTTGTTAAAAATAACTAGTCAATAAAAGAAGCAATATGTTGACGAACCGTTGTTTCAAAACGTTTTATTTTTTGAAAAAACAGTTGAAATGTTAATTGGGTGGTACCCCATTATTTTCAGTATTTTCTAATTTCTAATTAAAATATCCGTAGAAAGTTGAATGTCTCGCAAATTTCAAGTAAATTTGAGATTATAGACGTACAAAATTATTACACTAAATTCTGTTCATATTTCAATTGTATGAGCGTGCTGTTTAAAAATTGTTTTCCTATGGCTGGTTCTAATTATGGATTTAACATAAACACTTGTGTATATCCCCAAACGGTCGAGTATCTTACTTTGAAACAGTTAAGTGTAACATAATTGTTTTCATCAACACAACTTATAAAAAATTTGAGAAGTAACAATTTGTAAGATATTTAAAACTTTTATTTAAATAAGTAACATTCAATTTTATATTCAAATAATGTTAAATGCAACATTTTACTTCCTTAGACTGTGTTAAACACTATACTACACTACAATTAAATAAATATCATTGATTATAATTTATTAGGACATATAAATTTGAACCCTACAAGCCAACAAACGAGGTCCTTCAGAATAAAAAGTTTATTTATAGCACGTTTGGTCTTCAGGCCCACACAAATTTTCACAAAATATTAAAAAAAGTATATTAAAGGTTGAATAGTATCATTAATGGGGGATCTTCGGGCTGGCCTATGGTTCCGGCCCCTGGTCGTACACAGTTCCTCTATCACCGGTCAAGTTTCAGGTTTTCTTTCAAACTTACTTGTCAGGACAGGAAGTCTTGCAATAATCGGCTAGATGTTTAGTGAATTCATACAATAATTGATTGGCGGATAGCTAGGACTATGGATTTTAGTAAGACTACATAGAGCAGTGGTTTCTACCGTTTCAAGTTTTATGAGTGCTGGCTTCCTGCAATTACTGTATATAGGAGGTATGTATTCCTATTAAAGTCAGTACATTGCTTTGTATATATGAGTTGTTTTTCTTGATATGCCTTTTTCTTTGTATATTAGACTCCTAAGGTATTTGGCCCTTTGTATACATTTTTTGTTTAACAGTTCCAAAGTTCCAATTGAAGATAATTTTGTGGTCTATATTTACACCTAAATATTTGACTGATGGCTTGGTGCATATTACTTGGTTATTAAGTTATTTAAAATAAATTTAATCCAAGGAAAAACAAAGATTATTTCACAATAATAACAACAATGATACCATTTTTTGACTTTTGACGGTTAATTTGACGTGTCAAAATGTCACTTTACCCAAAATGGCGCAGAGCATACTCCGGACATTTTTCGTTTGACAGCTCCATTACCACATGTCATCCATTTATTTTCAGAAATCCGTGAATATACCACATCAAACGTTGGATTTAAATGAATATTGATCTTTACGGGGAATTATAAAGTTAGGGTTTTTGTCAGTCCACCACCTTCGTCTGGGAACTTATCCCATCGTTGCTTGTGAAGGTTTCTTCGTCAGTAAGTAATATGCGTGAACGTGAAGCATCCCCCATTTTGCCTTAAAACCAAAAGCAAAAATCAATCCTGACATCTAAATCCCTTTCTTGAAGCGTAAGGATAAACTTGGGCTTGTATAGTAGGTCTATATTTTTTTTTTAGAATTCTTTTAATCGACTTCTCTGAAATACCTACTTCTTCGTCTAACCTAAACTATTTTCTTCAGTAGTTACAGTTTTTCTATGAGGAATCTTGTATTTATTTTTCACCCATCCACTCTATTTAAATTTATCTGCAATTCTCAATACAGTGGAATTATGAATATTTTTATTTTGTCTATTGTTAAAAATATCTGCTGTCTCACGAAAACTGTGATAATTTTCTTCAGGAATTAAAATTATTTCAATCTTTTCCAGTAAAGACAATTTTTCAGCTGTCATCTGTTTTATTCCTTTTATTCACTTGTTTTTATGGCTACTTTGATCTTAGCTATATTGATCATAAAAAGGTTATTAAATTATATTATTATTTCCGCTTCAGATTTGGATATAAAGTTAAATTCGAATGTAGTATAATTGAAATATACGTGTTTTTTCGATTATTTTAGTGGAAAATTATAAAACAATATATTTTTACAAATACAACAGGTCACACGCAACATATACTATTTAAAAGATTACAAAGTAAATATTTAAAACTTAAAATTACGCTAAAACAGGATAACGTATCAAAAATCACTGTGCTCACCCTAAGAATAATTACTTATTTCATCGTAAGTTATATTGTTGCTAATGTAGGTTTGTACTGGATACACTGTATGACAAAACAAATGCACGAACTTCTACTCGCTAATATATGGCTAAATAACATAGTCAAATGGACTTAAATTTAAATTCTTTTTACTTATTTATGATCGCGAGACACAAACAAAACTAATTTTTTTTTGTATCAGAAAAAAATTAGTTTTGTTTACAATATCACTTTTTGTTTATGACAAAACAAATCCACGAAATAACAGGAATTTACATTCTTTATGAATTATAAAAAATTATCAACAACAAATACCCTTTCTCACTTTTGAACATTGTAAGAATGTTTATAGAAAACTTCCACGTGTTTATAGTCGTTTCTGTGCAAGTAAAGGAAAAAATAATTAAATATTATAATAGTGATGATTTAGTGACATCTATTGCATAGCGTAATTTCGCGAATTATAAGCAGCTTTCGTTCTTCAGGCTCGTTGACCACTATCCACAAAGGAGGTCGTCCACGGAAAACCAGTAAACGGGACGACCAGACAATAATTAGAATAATAAAAAAAGATCCGTTCATATCAGCGAGGTCAACTGCAAATCGATTACCACTATATATTTCTGAAAGATCCATCTAAAGACGAGCTGTTGAAGGTGGATTGAAATCATACCAACCATTTATTTCCGTCAAAAATAAACTAGCTAGAATTCCATTTGCAAAGGAACACTTAAATTGGAGTACAACCCAATGGAACACCGTACTCTTTTTTGACGAGTCGAAGTTCAACTTGAAAAATTCGGATGGATTTCGGCTAGTACGCAGACCTAAAGGGCAACGTCTTAACCCTCGCTAAACGCAAGGCACAGTTAAGCACGGAGGAGGAAATGTTTTGGTCTGGGGATGCTTTTCCGGACATGGAATCGGACCAATTCACAAAATTAATGGTATAATGGATCGTTTTGTGTTTAAGGATATCGTAAATAATGTTATGTTGTCACACGCAGAGGAAGAAATGCCACTTAAGTGGAGGTATCAACATGATAACGACCCAAAATATACTGCTAAATGTGTGAAAGAGTGGTTCGTAAACAACAAGATTGACGTTTTGAAATGGCCAGCGCAATCGCCTGATCTCACTCCCATAGAAAATCTATGGGATATTGTAGATCGCAAAATAAATCGCGATAATTGCAAAAATGCGGATGACCTTTTCCGACAAGCGGAAATTGCATGGAATGGAATTTCCGATGAAATTTTATCTAACCTTATAGAGTCCATGCCACGCAGATGCGAGGTTTTAAAAAATAAGAGCTACGCAACTAAATATTAGTTAAATTTTTATTTGAATGGAATAACCTAAAAATGTGCTATTGTTTTATCGCATAAAGTATTGTTAATTATGAAATATGGTTTTTGTTGGTTTTCATAACAAATATTGGAAATTTTTGTTTTGTTTTAGTAAATTTAGTTTGTTAATTTTGTAAATAAATAAAACAATTTGAAAAGCAATGTGTTTTTGTCTTCTTATTAAGGCATATTTTAATATCCACAAGTTCGTGCATATGTTTTGTTGCACACTGTATATATATATATATATATATATATATATATATATATATATATATATATATATATATATATATATATTATACAACAATAACTCTATGTTAGCATTTCTTCTCTGTTAAAATTTTTGTAGTATTTACTAATAAAATAAAAAGTTAAAACCATCTCCACGCTGTAGTGCATTAATATAACGCTAAACTAAACAAAAACTATGCAAATTTGAGCAAAGTTCTTAATTTGAGGTTACTAATTCAGGGTAGTATCAAAGTACCATATCAGAGTTTTCGAGTCAAGTAAAACCAAAATTGTTAAACCTTAGAGAAAAATATACTATTACCGTTCAAGTTGTATTTAACTTAAGCTTATTTAGTCTTATCATATCATAACATTTTCAGGCATAGAGCTACAGCAATGGTTTTTAGAGGTCTATTTTTAACATTTAAAATGCCGGTATCACCCGTGTATGAAACTAAGAAAATATTTTCTGCCATATTATAAATATAACCTGTAAGATTGTTCGACAACACTAAAAAAAGGAAAATTCTAAAAGTATGATCTTATAATGCCCTCTTTTCAATAACTCTACAACTATTTTTAATAATTTCTACTGTTACAAACAGCTTTCCTAAAAAATCAAAATATCAGTATGAAATAACTGAAATCTATCTGCCGTGTTTAATTAGTTGCCTATATGTTATTCTTCTTTCAGGCAGGAAAAACGAAATTATATGTAGCTTTCTATTATAGAAATATGATTTAATATAATGAAGTGCTTTGTCTCTAACTCTGAATCAAAATATGAAGTGAAATTTCGTGTCAACAATGTCAAACGCATATGAAAAATCTATGAACACACAACTGGCAATTTTCTTATCGATCGAAAATAAGATTTATCATTTGATACTTTTATTTAAAACTGTACTGATCGTATTTATAAAAAAATAAAACAAGTCTATCTTTAATTATTAGTTTATAAATTTTGGAAATTTGGGGCTAATAACACAGTAATATTCACTTCTTTCTATTGCTAGATTTATTAAATGTAAGAGGATCTCCTTTTTATATTTCTTAAAACAATTGTTTGAAAATTATATGGTTTTAGGAATTTTTAATTTTAAGAAAAGTCTCTGTCTACAGTTCTAGTATAAATAAAATTTTCTTGAGAATTGTTAACCCCAAATTCTGAGGTAAGAATGACTTCCCTCTAGTTATGCTCATAATAATTACACATGCATGACTAAGCGAACTCATAAAGCAAATATAAAATCGATAAAATAAAGTAATATTACTGTGTGTACACAACTGGAGGAGATGCGAAAATAATATAGTACAAACGAACCTCCTGTATAATTTGTTTAGGTTGTTATTCATTCCCTTTAATTTTCCTTACCATATGAACAATAACAGTTATGTTAGCATTTCAGCCGTTGTAGTTATACAATTAGAAGTACACACATGAGCTGATGCTCTTTATAATTAGTAAACCTAATCAACAATAGCTCGCGGAACTAGAACAACTAAACAAACAGAAACCAGCGGATTCATCGGTTCGTGGGTATGCACGGGCAAGTATTAATCAAAAGGGCATTTTTCCAAATAATTAACCCTAAACAATGAGGTACAATGGACGGGTAAGCGAAATTAATGATGTAAACAGTGCTCATAAAGGGCGCGGGCCAGGTTGGCAGCGAACTTCCGTCCATAATGGACCAGGAAATAATGTGGCGAATAGTAATGCTCTGATTCTGTTATTATGCGGTGCGACGTGGGGAAATCTGCTTTGTAAAAAATGGATTCGGTAGTGACCTAAATAAATGTGGGGTTTATTCATTTATTATGGAATGTGATAATTTGTAGGTTTATTTAAACTATTTAATAAATAAGGGAAAACTAAAAAGTTGTTTAAATGTTTCATAAGTGAAAATTATTAATAAAGGGTGTTTTTTATAGAGATATAGAACTTTTAAATGGAATAAAACAAAGATGAATTTTTTAAATTGACATGAAATTTACTTTATTCGAAAAATAACCTTCTGGCATTATAATTTAAATAAGACTTCTGGCATATGACTGCCACGGCTGGCTCGGACGTAGTCTAATCTGGAGGTCCAATTTTCGATGACTTTTTCCAACATTTGTGGCAGTATATCGGCAATAACGCGGCGAATGTTGTCTTCCAAGTGATCAATCGTTTCGGGCTTATCGGCGTAGACTAGCGACTTCACATATCCCCACAGAAAATAGTCTAGCGGCGTTAAGTCTCACGATCTTGGAGGTCAATTCACGGGTCCGAAACGTGAAACTATGCGGTTACCAAACGTTTCCTTCAATAAATCAATTGTGGCACGAGCTGTGTGACATGTTGCGCCGTCTTGTTGAAACCACAGCTCCTAAACATCATGGTTGTTCAATTGATGAACGAAAAAGTCAGTAATCATGGCTCTATAGCGGTCACCATTGACTGTAACGTTTTGACCAGCATCGTTTTTAAAGAAGTACGGACCAATGATTTCACCAGCCCATAAAGCACACCAAACAGTCAGTTTGTAACGGTGTCTCAACATACACTTGAGGATTATCATCACTCCAAATACGGCAGTTTTGTTTATTGACGTATCCATTCAAACAAAAGTGAGCTTCATCGCTAAACAAAATTCGCTTATGAAAATCGGGATCAACGGCAATCTTGTTTTGGGCCCATTCACCGAATCTACGCCTTGCTAGGGGATCGTGTGGCTTCAATTCTTGCACGAGTTCGATTTTGTAAGCATGCAATCCAAGATCTTTTCGCAAAATCTTCTATAAAGTGAATGGACACATCCAATTCCTGTGCACGATGGCGGATAGACTGATTCGGGTCTTCCTCTACGCTACGCTCTACAGCAGCAATGACTTCTTCTGTATGCACTGTACGACGTTTCTGTGGATGCGTATTATCATTTAGAGTAAACGTGGTGCGGAAACGTTCCATAGTTAATCGAATTAATTGCTCTGATGGACGATTATGTTGACCGTAAAATGGACGTAGTGCGCGATACGTATTTCGAACAGAATCATGATTTTCAAAATAAATTTGCACAATTTGGAAGCGTTGTTCAGGCGTCAGTCTATTCATGTTGAAATGCCAAACCAAACTAAACATAAATCACTTGACAGCTGACAAAATGGCCGCCAGTTAAAAAAGTTTTGCCAACTTAAAGTTTTATATCTCTATAAAAAACACCTTTATTTATATCATTAAAAACAGATTATGATAATATGGGCCGAACGATATTTTTTGCATTTATATTTATTTATAACAAATTGTTCTGTACATTTTGTAATAAATATTGCAAATTTTTATAATATAATTTTGTTACTCTTAATACAGATTTCAAGTATTAATAAATCATACAATATTGTTTTTTCTTCTTTGTGAAATTCTAATATTTTCTTCCCCTTTCTGGAACTTACTACACAACATATAAAAAAAATATTTTAGGCAAAAGATAAAGGTAATGAAGTCTCAAGAAAAAAATATTTATGTACATCACTTTCAGTTCCTTTTTCATTAGTAGAGATGTGCTCAAAGTCAAAAAATTCATTTTTAAATAGACCTCCATAAATCATTACCATCTTTAAAGTTTTTTATTCCTCTGCCACAACAGTGTACAGCATCGTGAGACTTCAGCGAAAAATTTACTATTACAGTTTTATTTTTATTTAAATTAAGCGCTTATAGGCCGGCGGATTTTGCCTACTATGAGGTGATTTTGATATTTATTGTTAGTGGACTTCGGATTACGTAAAAACCTCCAGAATGATAATAGTAATTATGTAGTGCCCTATGTCTCATTTTCTTTTTTGGGGAAAATTTTTAAACAATTAAGATGTGGAAAAACAGTTTTTTCGTGTTCTAGGAAAAGCTATTATTTTTCAGTAAAAAAGTGTCAAACAAAAGTTGTGCGCATTGAAAATATCTACAAAATGAGCTATGGCCCATCCGAATCGGATAATTTGTTCTTTAGTTATTGCAAAAAATCCTGCTAAAATGGCTGTTTTTTCAATTGTTTATAAACAATAGAAAAATATATTGCATTAACTAAAGAAGCTTCTAGTTGCATACAACAAATGTGCAAAATATTCAATAGTTTTTTGCACAGTGAATTTGTTTATAACTTTTTATGTTTCTTTTTTTTTGATTGTTTATTCTCAGCGACCTAAGGGTCCTATAGCGGTCTGCGGGTTCGCAATTGAAAGTTCAGACTTATACTAATAATAACAAAAAAGAATGAAATGAATTGTTGATCTTAAATTGTTGAAACAGATAAACAAATTTGGGGTTCGTTTTTTCGTTATATAGAAACAGAATATCTCTCGACAATTGTTGATATCGAAATGCCGATAAGTGGACGCGATAACTGAGATTTACACGCACATTTTGAAACAAAAAATTGTGTGCCACCGCTAGAAGCTCAGATAGAATTTTTTTTTTCCAAAATCGCTGCGGAGTTGCTTATTAACATTAAGGGATTATTTAAGTAGGAGCTCATAGGGCGATTGTAAAACTGTTGTATGCAGCAGTTTTCAACTCAATTATTTCAAAATTATTGATATAGCAATAGTTTAAAGTTGCACTTACCCAGAGAGTCAGAAAGTGAGCAGTGGAGGGGGGAGTTCTTTCAGCCTGCGGCGCGCGGAAAAAAATGTGACTCGGACGCTTCAAATTCGAACAATGGATGATATGTTTTTCTAATCAAATTATTGTTAGAAATAACAATAAACAGATTGTTGTACTTTTATATATTTTGTGCATAATTATAATTTTACCGTACTTACGAGCTTTTTAAATTGCGAAAAACCTATTACAGTGGTCAACAGTATACTATTAATTAGGGATATTAAAAATTAGATTGATTTTTAATGTACCATTAATATTTATCGAGATACAGCATGAATTAATAGCAATATTTGTTGATAGCATTATTATTTTTCGAGATGCAGAATAAACTATATTTGACGATTATATTTCAAACACGATGAAACTAATAGGGGAGAAAATAATTATGATTATAATAATAATGATAATATTGATAGTTATGTCAATGATGAGAGTGATGATGATGTGGGAAATAATAATGATGATGACGATGAGAGTGATAATAATGATGATAATTGTAATGATAAATAATGCAACCGTTAAGGGTTTCGAAAATGAGTGTCCATCGACGTCTAAGAAACGGAGAGCGGAATAAATATTTTGTATAGATTTAAGCAAAAAATATGTATGTTAGCAAAACATTTTGTATGTGTAAAATGTTCGTCCAATAAAATAAACAAAAAAGTTAACATGCCTTTTTCTTGTACAACCAATAATTTGGCGGCAAATGACAGTCGCAATTTGTTTCATACTATAACTCCATAAATATTAATAGTACATTAAAAATCAATCTGATTTCTAATATTCCTATTCAGTAATATACCGTCGACCATTGTAACATTTTTTCGCAATTGAAAAACCACGGGCAACAATTTATTTATTGCTATGTTTAACAATAACAGATCATCTGTTGTTCCTATCTTGTCAAGAAATCACGAATTAAAAAAAAAAGATTCTACTACCAATATTTGACGAGATAATCCAAATTTTTCCGGTGAAACGAATGAACCATCTCCCTATGAGTTCCTACTTAAATAATCCCTTAATAATGAACAACGTCGCAGTGATTTTTTGTCTCAGCTTCTAGTGGTCGTACAGAATCTGTTTTTTTAAATATGCGCCAAAATCTCACCTCTCACGTACACTTATCGGCATTTCGATATCAACAAATCTCGAAGAGTTATTCTATTTGTTTATAACTAAAAAACCAACCACAACTTTGTTTATCTGTTCAACAATTTAAAATCAACAATTAATTTGCTTATTTTTTGTCATTGTTAGTATAATTCTCGAGCTTTCATTTGCACACCCGCAGATCACTGTACGATCTCGAGATCGTTGAGAATAAACAATCAAAAAAAACATAGAACATCTGGAAAAAACTATTTAATATTTTCACTTGAAATTTTGCATACTTACTGTATGCAACAAGTGCCTTGTTTCGATGTACTATGAAGTTAATGCAATATATTTTTCTATTGTTACAATTGAAAAAACAACCATTTTAGCAGGTTTCTTTGCAATAACTAACAAACAAATTTTCCGATTTTGATGACCTTTAGCTCATTTTGTAGGTATTTTCAAAGCGCACAACATTTGTTTAAAACTTTTTTCTTGAAAAATAATAGCTTTTCTTAGAACTCGAAAGAACTGTTTTTTCACATCCGAATTGTTAAATAAAAAATTTTCCCCAAAAAAAAAAATGAGGCATAAGATACTACATAATTACTATAATCCTTCTGAAGATTTCTATGAAGTCAGAAGTCTACTAACAATAAAGTTTTTCCAGATGATAATTACGCTGACCTATTATCTTAATCCATACCGAAAAAGCAAGCCGGTATTGTTTAATTTCTAATGAACTATTGCAGAATTTCTCAATAAAGAAATTGACTGTAATGGGGATATTCATAGATTTTTCAACTGCGTTTGACGTTGTTGATATAGGGCATTAAACTAATATTTTTTTTTTTACCTACAATTATAAATTAGACCACAACAAAAAAAAGTGGTAACCTCCTGCAAGTTTAATGAATTGTTGAACAAACTACAGTTATGAGTGGTAATAATTTTTCCAAATAACTTATACACTATATCGTTTTATTGCAAATAGTAATTTCTACGCCACTATTATAAAGTAAACTATATAAAAATATAATGCAAAGAGCGACAGTTGTTATAAAATCGATATTTTCAGATAAGCTAAATGAATAAATCCCTTTTTAATGAGCCAGTATGTTATCAATATAGATGGAATGAAGTGAATTACTTAACAATAAAAAGTTCGATTCGTTTTTAATGGATCAATGCAATAAAATATTATTTATAATATTGAACGTTTGAGAAAACACATTAAATAATACGCTCACAGGTTAATAAAAAATTGATGTTCAGCATTGCGAAGTCAGAAACGTTTCAAATACATATTGATTTTTTCCTGCAATGTTCTCTGGGTATTTATCAAATCATTATGAATTAGTTTTAAGAGAATAGCTAGTATTTTCTTCACATTTTTTTTTTTGGGGGGGGAGAGATCTTCAAGACCTTGTTCATTCAACGCCAGTAAATACCAAGGAATCGTAGAAAAGAATAATCCATTATTGCAACTGGAATGTTATTTCAAGTACAACGAGAAAAAATCTGCAAGATCAGAAAGTCTATTGAAGTATAAGACGCCTATTTTTAACATTTTAATTAAATACAAAAGAGACGAACTTAATATTTTACACAATCTTGTGGTAATTTAGTAATTTCCATGTATATATATATATATATATATATATATATATATATATATATATATGTTATGTTGGATATTCTCACGGGTCTGGTGTGTAATCGAATGTCCCGTGTACGTGCTGAGTCCCTTTCAGGAATGTAAAGCAGATGACGTGACAATCTGCCAAAATAGATCATCGAATTAGCTAGACACTGTCTCGATAACACCCCTTTTACTTATAAAGGCCGGCGATATAAACAAGTGGAGGGAGCCCCTATGGGATCGCCGCTATCTCCAGCATTCGCTAACTTATTTATGGAAAACTTCGAACCAAAAGCTTTAGAAACCACCTCACACCCACTACGACTGCGGGTGCGTTATGTAGATGATACATTCGTTATCTGGCAACATGAAGAAGAATATCTCAAAAATTTCCTAAATCACATAAACAGTATACACCCAAAAATCAAATTTACCATGGAGACAGAACAGGAAATAAAACTACCTTTTCTAGATATTCTACTGAAAAGAAAAGAGGGTGGCTTGCTTAAGCACACTGTCTACAGAAAGCCTACTCACACCAACAGATACCTTAACGCCGATTCACATCACCACCCCGCTTAATTGTTAGTGAAATCGCTTGCGTTTCGATCGCGGTCCTTTACGGATCAAGAAAATTACCAAAGAGATGAACATACTGCAAGACGCCCTAACAAAAAACGGTTATAAAAAAGAACATATAGGCAAGGCTCTAAAAAACAAATGCTTGTACCTGAAAAATTGCGAAAACCAAGGGACACAACATTTAAACCCCAAACATTGGCAACAGGGCCGATGACGTGCAACAGGTCTCGCAACTTGATTGGCCAGAACTATTCGGAAAGCGAGCGCGTCTGACGTATATACGGGACCGACAGCACCCGAGCCGCGGGCGTCAGTTCGCTCGTAGATGCCGTACAGTGAGCTTTGAAAATGGTGAATAAGATTTCACCGGAACGTCAGCAGCCTTATAGTCCGGAGAGAAACCTTCGAGTACACATCAGACCTGTAAGAAAATTCGACATAACCCATATATATATATATATATATATATATATATATATATATATATATATATATATATATATTTGGGGGTAAAATCTGTTTTATTAATTAAACTGCATATGTTTTAGTTATTATGCATCTTATTGACGTTTCTGACTCACTTGACCTTCCTCAGAATAATTTTTTGTTAACTAAATTATCAAATTAACTAGTTAAATTATACAGGTTTTACAAGAATCACGCAATAAATGATTACATATTGATAACATGTGAATAAATTTTGACACAATACAAAAAAAAATTGCTTTCGTGTCACATGTTTATATGAACTGATTTTTATTTTATGGGTTGCGGTGATCAAGGGTTTGGATTTTTTCTGCATTAAGGGTCCTTGCCTGATTATTTTCTTCCTTATTTTTGGGGTGATTTATTTTTGATTTATTTTGTGAACATTATAAATACATACATACATACATACATATATATATATATATATATATATATATATATATATATATATATATATATATATATATACAGGGGCGGATCCAGCCTCTCTCCTTGGGGGGGGGGGGAGGCGGTGATATCACAAAAGTACAGTATGGCAAACGAAAGCAAGTTGTCCCCAGGGGGGGGGGGCGCGCAACATTCCCATTTCTAGTGTAAAAGGCAGAGACGGGGCTATTTTTTTTGAATTTGAAGCTCTTGGAGAGGGGGGCAATCACAAGAAAAAACAAGTTTCCGACAGGGAGTGGGAAGATGCGATCAACATACACATTCCTCATATAAGAGGCCGAATCGGATCTATTTTCCTGAATTCAAAGCTCCTGGAGGGGGGGGTGCTATCGCAAAAAAAAAAAACAAGTTGTCAACGGAGGGGGGGTTGCCAGCAGCATACACATTCCTAATATAAAAGGCAGAATCGGTTCTATGTTCCTGAACTCAAAGCCCTTGGGAAGGAGAGGGACGATCGCAAGCATACACATTCCTATACTCTATTCAAGAACTAGAGAGAGTAATAAAACTGCCACCGAAACCTCCAACGTACCTGCTTCAGGTCCCCCGGTAACTGAGAACTACCGTAAACCTAATTATATTTAAATATTATAAGCTTTTATAAATTTACTGCAACAATAAAATTTCTGATAATTAAATTGAATTTCTGTCAGTGAGCAAAGTACACCTTACAGTGTGTCCTTAGTGATTTATTTTGTTTGTGCTTGTTTTTATATATTATTTAAGATTAGTGACATACCCAAAAGATGGAGGGCATTTTTTCGTCAGCGAAAAACTTATTACGATGAATGTTTATGATGCCTTAAGATCTAGATAATAATGTTAAAAGCTCTGTTGAGATGTGTTCCAATATAACAGGAGTTCGAAAATCTATCATGTACCGAACACTGACGGAGAAAAAAACGACTGGAATTGTTAGTAATTCCAAGCTATATTCGATCACAGGCAGACGAAAAACCTCGTTGGAAGAAGAGATGTAAACTGTAATAAAAGGAGTTGTACATACATTTTATTATGAGAAGCATATCTCAACCATCGACAAAATTCTAACTAAAATCAATGAAGATCGGGATTTGCCTGAAATTAAAAGAACTGAGCTCTGGAAATTGCTCAGAGAACTTAATTTTTGTTGCGAAAAACCAGATAGGAAATCTGTTCTTATAGATCGTCCGGAAAATGTCCGTTGGTGAAGGAAATATCTCTCTCAAATAAAAGGTAGAGTTTCTGGAAATAACACAACTTACAAAATTAATAATTTAACTGGACTTTTGATTTTTTTGAATAAAGTTACTGAATAAAACAAAATGTGGAAACTCGATCTTATGATCGGTGAGAGAGGAATCAATTATAATTATTTTGAGCGAAGATAGCTTCACTGACTTTGATGACGAATAAGATACGTAATGTTTACCAGTGTTAAAACAATTTATTATTTAAATTTTCTGTAACATATAAAAATTAAAGACATTTGAATCCCTTTTTAGTGTTTAATTGTAATTCTGCAGATGGTTTAAGAAATAAATAAACTGGAACGTCAAATGTCCCAAAAATGTTTTTACTTAATAATAAAATGACCGATAGCCCAAAAAAAAATTTAATATTATATTGACGAATTTATTTTTTTTATATATGTTTAACTTCTTGTATTTTTGGCAACGGGTATTTTGTATTTAAATTATAACTTAGAATTTTTTGAGAGAAAAAGGCTACGTTTTAGTCTGAATGTGCCTAAAACGGTTTCTATGCCAAAATTAAAAACAATAAAACGACAGTTGTGATTTGTGTTAAATATGTCAAAATTATCTACATTTTCTAATATATGTGAATTTTAAAAAATCATAAGAAATAGAATAATATTATAAAAACTTTTTATTTTAAATTTATTACTGAAATAATACTCTATGCCATAAATATTTAGTGATAAAATAGATCTCCTTTTGACGCCTTCCGATGCTTATGACAAGGATTAAAATCGTTTTTAATACTTCACACATCCAAATATCTATTGCTATCCAATCCAAATAGTCCATTATTATAGACCAGTATTTTTGATTATAAAATTTCTAACCCATTCCTATGAAATATATATGTGACTAACAGATTTTGCCAAAGACACCGGACTAAAGAACACAGGTAGTTTGCGAAGAAAAAAAGGTAAAAAATGAAAAACTCTCCCTAGTTCTTGAATAAACTATAGTATAAGAGGCAAAATCGGGTCTATGTTCTTGAACTCCAAGCTCTTGGGGAGGGGGGGGGGCGATCGTCCCCACCGCCCCCCTTTGGATCCGCGCCTGTATATATATATATATATATATATATATATATATATATATATATATATATATAATCGTATTTTTTATAACAAAGGTCTGTTTTATAAATTAGAATCTTCAAAAGTACTTCAAAAATAATAATCCAAGAATTATTACAAAATTGCTAAACAGCAGAAACCGGTAAGTACAGTTATTTTCCAGGAATTATATTTTTTAAAGTTATTAGGAACTAAATTGCCGAAAGCCAAGTAGCAAAATTACCTCCAGTTGGAATATTTTCCACTTGACTATCTCTTAACGAAGTAATTTCATATTTTCCATTTTGAGCGGAACTTAATATAATTCAGATTACGTAAAACATACCTATTTAAATTTTAGATTTTAAATTAATACTTAGGTATAGAAATTCATTCTGATGCCCACTTGAAAACTACAAGTTCGCAAGAGCTATACAACGAATTAATTTTAACAATGAGTTTTATTAATCTTAAAACCTACAGAGTTTATTAAAAAATAATTTTTAATATATCAGAGGTTATGTTGATACAGGAAGCAATAGCTCTGTTTGCCAGAACAACCACAAATAGTCAGCGCCAATCAGATTGTCCAAAAACAGTTTACAACTGTCACCTGATTGTTTTTGCACATTCTGGTTTGTGATTTCTCAGAAGTCTATTATTTTAACCAATTTTATTTCCGAAATTAAAGTTAACTCATGGTAAATAACATGATCCATTTGGTGACAATGACAACTTAAGCTTAACTGGAATTATTACCACTAAAATTTTTTTACTCGCTTGTAATACTGACTCTGGAATACAGTATATATATTTTTACGCCTATAAGTCAGTTTGTCGCTTTTTTAAAAATTTTAACTTGAGCTGTAGGCGTGTTAGTTTCATATTTATTTTTTATATTATAATTTATACTAATTAGCTCTACAACAAGCAACAAATAATATAAGCAGGGATGAAAAAATTGCTTTAAAACCCAAACTTAATTCGGGGAAAATTTCGGACAGACAAAGAAATATCTTGAAGAGTGGAAGATGCAGAATACAGGTTAGATTGGAAAAATCTGGAATGTTAGGAAGTTTTGATGAAAAATTGATTAAGGATCCAGATTAGAACTTAAAATTTTTAAAGATACACTAAATAGAACTTTAAGAAAACAGGTGGTTGCATTTACAGAGGGTACAAGAGCTTTTCTCTCGACCTCGTATTAAAACCCGGCTTATGTCGATTCATTAATGAACGAAAAGCACATGATGTAAATTTTCATAAAAACATTGTATTTACCGCCAAGTGTTGCTTTACAAGAAGGGGTATGATAAATTTACATAATAAACATGTTCATCGTTTGTTTGAAGGTTGTAGACAATGTTGAAGATTGACTAGGTGGAAGATAAAATGAACTTTGGAAGACCAGAAAAATCCAGTTCAAAATCTCTGCAAACTAGAAGCAATAGCCTTAAAAGATTATATCAGCGGACAAGGGAAATGCAACGGTGATAATGGATATCGTAACGTACGACCAAAAAAATCGGAGATATTCTAGAAAAAGGAAAATATAGACAATTAGCTCGTGACCCAACTAAATCTATAGAGTCAAAAATCTACAGAACACTAAGCAAATAACAAGACAATATAACTTACAACCTACGATCGGCGCTCACATCACACTACAGTAAGCCACCACATCTTTACGGACAACCAAAAATTCATAAAACGAACATACCATTGACGCTAATAATCAGCTCCAGAGATTCCCTAACAAATGCACTGGCGAAGTTTCCCGTTTCCCTTAAAAATGATACAACCTTTAGAAGATAAGACGAACATATATGTTAAAAATTTTACACATTTGGTGAACGTTATTAGTAGCATCAATCTAGAGCCAGACGTCAGACTAATAAGATTTGATGTGGAAAGTCTGTATACTAATGTACCATTAGGGGAATCACTAGATATAATTAAAACTAGACTTTCAAATGATACTACTTTATCAGATCGAACCACGTTATCACTGGACGGGGTGATGGACCTTTTGGAGTGTTGCCTGCGTAGTGCTTACTTTCAAGTAAAGGAGAAGTTCTACGCTCAGGACGACGGGCTTCCGATGGGTTCTACACCATCTCTCTCCAGTCGTCGCCAATATATATATATATATATATATATATATATATATATATATATATATATATATATATATATATATGGAATGGTTCGAAACGCATGCCATAAAAACGGTAACAGTAAAACCGAAAGTCTGTTGAGATATGTCGTATGGAAGGGAAAGGATCAAGAACTTGATGATTTCTTGACACATCTAAATACCATTCGATCTATAATTAAGTTTACCATGAAAAAAGAGGTAAATGATCAATTGTCCTTCCTAGATGTCATGGTGAACCATTCAAACGAAACTATTAAAACTTCGGTATACAGAAAGCCAATATATACTGGACAATATCTTAATCATAGTTCTAATCATTCTGTTGTAACAAAACGGGGAATTATACGCAACCTCTATAATCCTACTATATCTAGATGCAATAATACCGATTCATTGGAAAAAGAGGTAGCAAATATTAAATCCGATTTACAACAGAATGGTTATCCTTTAAAACTAATTGACGATGTTATAAATAACTTTAGAATAACGAATTCTGGACAGCAAGAAATACATTCCTTCTTCACAATAAGGTACATTAAGGGAACTTCGGAAAAAATAAGACCAATTGCCAATAGTTATAATATAAAAACAGCCTTTAAATCAGGAAATACATTTAGAGCTCATTTAACAAAAACAAAACCTAAAACTACCGATAAGAAAGAATATGTTTACAAAGTTCCATGTGAGTGTGGTGAAATGTATATTGGAGAAACCAAACGACCGCTAGAAGTTAGAATTAAGGAACATAAAACTCATTCACAAAAAGGGGAAACGTCGAGATCAGGTATTACAGAACACTCCTGGGATAAACAACACCACATAAAATTGTCTGAGGCTGTGGCAGTATACATGGAACCCAACATGAAAAAAAGAAAATTTATAGAAGCAGCATACATTAAAAGCAATAATGGAATCTTCAGTAAACCGAGTGTTGAGATACCTAATCTTTGGCAACCACTACTTTGTAACATCAAATCTTTGAAGTGTGTACAGTGAAGCGAAACTTTGCGCTTCAATGGACACAGTTCCTATATAAGCTTGTAGTCTTAAGACAAAACATTCAGTTTATACTTGATAACGATTAGAGATACAACCTAATAGAAACGTCGTAAAAATAAATAAATAAATAAAAATGCAAGACAATGGAAATCCAACAATCACATTTAAGTCAAACATGTTCATGTTGATGAAAACCCGCATGCGATAAAGGTTTGTGCATTATCAACATGAATTTTAAGTTAATGTATTGGCAGGGATCATTGGCAGATTTGTAATCTTACAACCTATTTTAAATGATTTAAATGACCTAGAACACTAAGTAAATGTACCACGACGGTGCTCCCCAGACTTCACATTAAATGTTCGGATGGCAAAGTAAACGATGCTCTTGCAATTGGCCACGTCGCTCGCCAGATTTAACGCCAATGAATTATTTTTATGGGGAACTCATAAACATTGATATACTGAAGATTTATAAACAAGGAAGAAGGATTATGGGACGAATACAAAATTTAGTAAACACTTTATGCTTAGATGCAGAGATGATGGAACGGATGCAATTCAACTTTCTTGGTAGAGTTAATCTTTGTGTATATCAAAACGGAGGTCCTTTTGACCATTTATTTAGATTAATAATTAAAAAATTAAAGCACGTAAACAAAAAGTGTTCCTGATTTAATTTTTTAACGACTTATTATTATCGTTGTTAGCTCCTTGCTATGTACATTTTTATTGTTGTTGGCCTATTGGCTCTTAAACCCATTCCAAATTTCTTGGATCAGTACTAAGCCTAGATAAATGATAAAGCGTAATCATAGATCCTGATTTTTCATCTTAAAACACCACAAAGTACCAAATTTAGTGCAAATTAAGGTATTATCAAGATAAATTTGCGCTTACGTCTCGAACAGATCTTTTTAAACGTATGTGACTTTACTGGGTGTAGATATTCTACGTTTCTAAGAGACAGGTGGTCGTAACTCGCCAAGAAAATATTAACAGTTATTCAAAAAATAAAAAACAAAATAATTTTAAACAATGTAACAGTTAGCGCGTTATTGCTAGCGGAAACATAATTTTTAAGGATAATTTCATGTGAGTGTGATCCCCAAAGATAAAATATTTTGCAATTTTAGCTTGCAATTCTGACTAATAATTGTATTAAAATGGTGTGAAGTGCACGATATCAAAATAATGTATATATATATATATATATATATATATATATATATATATATATATATATATATATATATATATATATATATATATATATATATAAACGTTCTCTGCTCCTATATTTTAATGATATACCGCCAAAAGTTTAATTTATTTTAGGATCCAAACCCACATCAAACAAATTGAACACGTTTTAGTTACTACAATAATTTGTTTTATTGATCTTGAGTAATTAAACATTTAGTTTAATTGTTTCCAGTTATTATTTTATTTTGTTAATAACCAGACTTGTATTAGATTGTTCAAATAAAGTCATTGTAATCATGAAAACGGATTTTTAATTGAGGTATAGTTGAATCCAGTAATTATTAAGCAAATCCAAGTCAACATAAATAGATTTTTCTTTGGTCTAAAAAGTGTTATAGAATAATTTTCGATTAAAGTATTTGATATCCTGCCACAGCATAGAGAAACATACAGCAAGGAATCTCTTCACTCGCGCCAGGCCATGCCCTCGTCGCACAATGGGCAGAAAAGTAGTTTTTTGATTAAAAAATTCGTCGTTAAATCAAATCTTTATCGATTTAGGTAAAACTTTGCTTAAAGTACTTGTAAGTGTCATTGTTCGTGTGCGCTACTGTGGTATTGTGGAGTAGTCATGGTAACAGTAGATAATAAAAATTTATGGGGTTTGGCATGCTGAGAAAGACATTTTTCTGTGTATGTTTACAGGAGGCTGGTATAACGCTTTTAAAATTTTCAAATTCCTAACCTCAAAATCTGGAGTGCACCCAATTACTATAAGAAACGTATTCATGCAAATTCGTACTCGGAGTAATTTGACGTAGCTAAATATAAACCTGGTTTCACAAGATAACAAATTTTAGGTTATAAGAGCCATACATAATCTAAAATAAATGTTCACAGAAGCATAATTTTAACCATAGACATAAGAGTAATTAATAGTACTTAATATAGACTGTGGATTTTATAGAAGAAACTTGGCTTACTCTTAAAAAGAGATAGACTATTTTCGATGAGTAGTACCTTTTTTTCTAATTTCGTTGAAGTGACAGGGATATCCAATGACGTTTGGAGTATAAAATATTGTTGCAAAAATCAATATTTTTTTGTGCAATTTTCATAGGATTATATGGGAATAGGTCATGAAACTTCAATAAATAAGTTATTGTTATAAAAAAATTAATTTTTATCTGTTTTTACATGAAAAAGCTTGCTATCTATATATGTTAATGTATATATCATCCTATGACATGTTTCTTTTTTCACGTAAAATCGAATAAAAATTGCCTTTTTCATAACAGTATTATATTTATTGAAGTTTCATGACCTATCATCATTCTCTTATAAGGATTGTACAAAAAATATTGATATTTTTTGGAAAAATTGTTAAAACAAATTACACTAAGCAGAGAATTTTACATAATTACACGATGACTTTAAGAATAAATTTATAAACAATTGTATATCCGTAATGTACATGAAAAAGGACCATAAATTAACAAAAGAAACATTAAAATCCGTTGGCAAGTTCCAGAGATAAAGCGCCGATTTGTAGGTTCCCCCTCTCCTCTCTGCAAACAACCTATTTGAAGCTTAAGCTTTAGTTGAAGCTAAATGATTTTCAAATTTTTTATAAAAAAACTAGCTATTTAATTTTTCAATGTCGCTAGTTACGTTTCTTAATTGTTATAAGTAATGTAGCGATATATTTTTAAAAAAACTGGCCAACTTTGGCCCATATTGACCTGAAACTTTTTTCCTTTTTTAAAAGTTGTGTACAAGTAGCCAAGTTCCTGAATATAAAATAAGACTTTTTTGAAAGCAATAGCAACAAAGTTATTGAATTTGTTTATAAGGTGAAAATTATAGTGTTTTTCTAATTAGATTTTGACATAATGAAAATTATTTTTTCCTACTTTTAATGATTTATTAAGATAATATAAGTCTTCTTCTTTCACAAGATACCCATAGAACCATTGTATTTTCATTATTGTACGTATAATGTTACAACAAAAAAAACGCATGTGGGATAAACAAATTTAATTTTGCGAAAACTATTTGATGAATCGCTGTGAATTTTTTATTACGTCTTAAGTACTACAAGACTCAACTTTTCACGCAATAACAGAGTCTTGGGTTGATTTTTGCAATAGTTATTATTAATTAAAAATTATGCCCTTTTTAAGCAACAAAGAATGATATCGATACCTGAAAGAAGCCATTTTAAAGGTTTTTTAATTCTCTACAAGGTGGTTACCCCATTTTGTTCAAAAAATATTTCAATTTCCATTAGCAGGCAAAAAATGTGCAAAATTATGCATTTTTTGACCTTTAATCATCTCCGATTGCAGAATGATAGAGTGTCCCCAACTGGCTAATTATATGCCTTAGATCCCCGGAGTACCTGACTACATTCATAATTCACGAACATCTGATCAAGATAAAACAACTTCAAAAGCTAGTTTCCTAACTCAATTATGACATACCTTAACGTACGCAAATACATATAATAGAAACTAATTATTTCCTAAGCCCTTTCGCATGGTACGTCAAGTCCTACTATATGCAAGTATAATCGGAAAACGTAAATATCAAAATACGAAGGTTTAAACTACAATATTGCACGAAGCTATGATTTTGTAATAGCGTAATGCCGCTAAAGAAGAACGCTGTAATAACAGTGGAAGAGCGTCTTAATTAAACCTTGAGGCTACGCATTTCTGTACTGTGTAGGTATATGTATCTGGTTTGCAGTAATTTTAAATTGCTTTGATATATACTGCATTCTTAGGGCTTAAGGCTGTTTTAAATCTGCGTTTGATACAGAGTTAAATCGAAATCCTCGAGATTAAAGGAGAGGCTGAGAGCACGCGATGCAGCTAAACTTCAACGGATTTTTACTATTTTTAACATCATGTAATAAAACGGAGTCTGGATGATACATACAAGAGGTTTAAAAATTCGATAACAAAGTTTATTTTAAGCCAGTTCAAAAGCATAGAGGTACCGATTCCTTCTTTACACAAAGGTATTTTTAATTTTTAATATTGAACATACAGGGCGCACTTTAAGTCACTTTACAACGTTTTAGATTTTAATAAATCGTGTTGTAAAGTTTTTTTTATAAAACACAGATTTGAAAAATAAATTTTGACAATTTCCGTAAGCACATAAACTGGGTTTATGGATCTATGAATAACTCAATGGCATATGTGCACCCTAATGCGGCATTATTTCAAACAGTTGGTAACAAGATGTTGTGTGCATCTTATGTATATATTTAAAACAGTTACAATTTTATTGCAGTTTTCAACAGTTAGTTTCTAATGTTATTTCTACATTGTATACGTTGTATACATTGTATTGCACTTTTCATCATCAATCGATACTGGTACCTTTCTTCTTTTCCTTGTAATAATGTGGGCGCTTCGTGGTTGGTTCCTGTGTAATTTATGTTGCTTAATCCGAATCTTTCACGTGATACGTCGTCGCATGGTCTAGGAATTTGTTATTAACAATTTCATTGTTTATTTTTTATACCAGATTTAATGACATATATGACAGTATTGTCAAAATTAAAACAATTATTTATTGCGAGGGGCCCCACTCACCCAAAAAAATTTTTAAAAGTCAATTTAATCAATTTCCAATAAACTTTCTACTTTATAATCTATTTAACGCAAGATGTCAATAAATATTAATTATAAATGGACACATATGTAACGAGGGACATTTAGATTTATATTAAATGTACATATATTAAGAAATCACTTTAAGACACTAATTAAACCCACTGATCGCAAGACCTCTGTGACAATTTATATTAGTATCTATACTCACGGCGTGCAGGAAGCAACTTTAATTCAAAGTAAAATGTCGACAAAATCAGTCTCATTAGAGACTTGGGTAATAATTTGTAGTGCTTTAAACTTTCTTGTTTGAAATCGTAGCGGATCGTTTACCCGAGATATATGTGTTTGAAGTTTTCTCCGTTTAAAAAGCGGGGTACAATTGTTCGCATTTAAAAATATTCTGCTTTGCAACCGTTCAGAAAGTTCCAAAACTCAGTGCTCAATAGGCAGATAAAGTTGCGAAAAACTTTTAAAAATTGGGTTCAATTCAAACTTAATTGTCAATTCTCGAGATTTGGAGCTTTTTGGAAATTCTGCATATTTTTAAAACGCATAATATATATATATATATATATATATATATATATATATATATATATATATATATATATATAGGTGTGGAAAATCCAGACCGGAACCTAGACACTTCTTAAATAAGATAAAGAAAATACTATAATTCATCAAATCAGAATGATACAGTCGTAAGCATCGACATACGTGTAAATTACCAGTTTGGCCCTCCGGTGGGGGTAATATAATGCTGGCGCGGTGAGAGCGGGCGGCAGCATACGCAGCACAACAAGACGATTCCAAGTTATTTGCTTTCATTCAGGCCGTCGATGCGTAAGTACCGTGTTTCGCGCCAAATTTTTTTGTTACAATGGTAGTTTATTCTACGGAACAAGAAGAGCAGATTATTAAGTGCTACTATTCTGATAAATAAGCGGCAGATTTGCATTTACGTGCGAAAATCATCCTGTTCCTTGAAAATTTAGAATATCGGAAATTATTAAAAAATTTGAAACAACCGGTTGTTTAAAAATTTGTAAAAAATGCACTGAAAATAATGAGGAGCAACCCGTTCCTCAAATTACTGAAGAACGAGCAAATCCGGAGACTGACGTTTGTAGTTTAGCAGAAATTAATTTTCCTTGCAATAGTACTGTAATTGCTGAAGAACTTGATATGAACGCTCGAACAGTTCGGAATATTTTAAAGCGGAACAAATATCGCTGTTACAAATTACGAATAACTCAAGAAATTTTTCCGAAAGATCAGGAAACACGTATGGTGTTTTGTGAGAAGGGCTAATAAGGATATAATCCCTGAAGTTTTGGCAAATACGCGAACCGTATTTTATAATAGACTGGGTTATTGTCACACTCAAAGTGGAGGCCTGTTCGAACACCTCTTGTAGATTTTTAGGTGTTTTTGTTGATTTAAATTGAATTTAATTATTTGTTAATTTGTTTACAATTACTGAACGTGTTACTTTTATTTTTTACCAGAATAAAAGTTTATTTTTGAGAATGATTTTTAATTTTAAAGTGGTCTATTAGCTTATTTACTTAGAAATTACCGTTGCGTTTCATTAGTATTTTTATTAGAATAAATGTTTATTTTGTAACAAAAATACCAATTTTCTTTACGCTCAACGCCCAACAAAAACTATTTTTTTTTTGTATTTCGACTATTTGATGTATTTAAAACAATCAATGTATCAAATAGTCATTAAATATTCCAAATTCCGTCGATTACGTTATAAGTTAAGACGAAAAGTAATTAGACCCTCTCATTCCTTTCAAGGTACTGCTCGTCTTCGTGTCGCAGGGAAGTTACTGGAGATAATATTGTTCGTAACCGTTCCCTACCTACTTCTGTCCCAAACCAACCTGAAATAGGTTAGACGGGCTTAGTGGGTTAGAATTTGAGAAACGGCCAAAATAATTCCTAGTTAAGAAATTTAAAATACAAGATTGGCTATAGTAACGTTTCTAATAAACCTCGGTTTTTTTCGTCTCAGGTCAAAGGCAACCGTGTTGTGGTTGCGTCGCGCACAGTTACATTTGTGTGCCGCTCTTCTATTTAACATTGGATTGTCGAGAAACAATTATCAACGATTACAAAATTGGGCTAAACAGAAAGGCAGTAATATATTTTCGCCGTACTCTGGTGTGTAAAATACAAAAAAAAAGCATGTTATCCACATGACGAGTATCTAACTTTTACTAAATCAAAAGCCGAGGTTAAATTCCAAGGCTTATTGGATCATACAGTGGATCGAATTATATTGCTTCAATTAGACACCCATGAACAAATCGATAAATTAGATTTGTAGAGATGAGTTTCATTTGCAAATGGGGCTTCGATGGAACGTCAGGTCAGAGCCAGTACAAGATGAAATTCAATGATCTGAGTATTTCTGATACAAACTTAATCTTAACCTCTCTTATTCCACTTCAATCAGCAGGTATTAACGTGCAAACTCAACAAGAACAGATTGTGTTGTACAATTCCAAACCCTCGTCTATTATGAATTGCGGACCTCTAAAAATTGAATTTATTAAGAAAACTGAACAAAAGTATTTAACGAAAATAGAAAATTATGAACTCGAACCAGATAACTTGCACCATATAAAAGAGTTCTCTTTGCCACCCGAGTTTCAGTACAGTACAACTTATCTATGATGATGATAGACGGCTAGGTGAATGTTTTGGCTGGAGTGAAATCGGTCCAACGTTGTTATCTCTGCCCAACAACATCGCAGTTCAATAACATTGAACAGTTGTAAAGTAACTAGTCTGCAACAGCAAATGATAGAAGGCGAATTAAACCAGATTTTGTAGGAACTCTGCCCACACATACTACTTTGCGAAATGAATGCCATAAAACTTCTGGATTTGTGCAGCAGAAAAGGATAGACGAAATGCCTCTATTATATTCTAAATAAAATATGTAAGTTGTATCCCTGAACTTCTTAGTTGCTTTAATGTTATCGAAGGGAGGGGGTGTGGAAAGAACAAACGGTTTTTAAAGAATTAATTATTTTGGTAGGAGTCATAGCCACTTTCTTGTTTATTATAAACCTATTTTGTTTACCTATTTAAGACAGTCTAAAACGGAGAAAGCATCAATGGAATCGACCCACCTTTTTTAACAGAATGTTCGCGTGGTATTTCATTTATCTAAAAATCGATTTTTCTGCGACCTATTATAGCTCAAAAATAATTTCTCTCAGATCTATAAGAGAAATCCGTAGAAATGCATGCAGATCTCGTAAATAACTTACGGGTCGTCTTTTTCAGATATTACTTACCAGATAAATAAAATATCTGCGATATTCTTTTTATTAATACGTCTGACGAGAGTCAACTTCTTACCTAAAACGAAAAAGAAAATATATTAAAACAAAGTTTAGATAAAAACGCATTCATTCATAACTTAAAAAGCTCCCAATACTACAAATGTTTGCAGTTATTTTCTCTTACACAGAAAAAAATGCGATAGTATTTCCTCTAACAATTTAAATTAAGCCCAGAGGGAACACAATAAAATTAAAATACAAAAAAATCTATTAGTTTTTTCAAAGAAATCTATACTATTTTGAAATCTCCAGTTAAAATAATGAATAATGAAACGTAATAAAAATAATATTATTAATGAAGGAAAGTGTAGTTTTAGTACCGAATATAAAACATAGTTTATTACTAGTTAAAAGACTGTTAGAGAAAAATACAGAATTTTCCCGTGTAGCGCATAAATTACAAATTAAAGTTAGAATTATGAAATGTAAAACACAATAAAGATTCATAAAAAGTAGTGTTTCGTTAAGGTTTATTAAAAGGAGTTCGTCACCTACGACACTGTTCAAACAATATTTTTACATTAAGGCCCAGACAAGCTGATATAGTACTACACCTATGTAATAATCAGAACATTTCTGCATAGTGTTTACTAAGGCGAAATGGCAATTCGCTGAATCACACTAAGGCTATCGGTAATTCCGTGCTTACCAACCTGGTGTATATGCTATTGTTCATTGTAATCGCTTAGTTGGATGACATATCGGAAGAATGCTTTTACAGTGACGTAGGAAATAATATTTTAACTATATTTTAAATAATATAGCTGCAATGGAAGCAGACCAAACATACAAATATCTAGGTATGAAACAGGCTAAAAGAATTGACCATGGCACTATGAAGGCCTAATTGACAGCCGAATTTGTCAGGAGGGTAAGGTGGGTATTACGGACTAATTTAAATAGTATAAATTTGTTTAAGGCGCTCAACACGTATGCTTGCTCTGCGCTGAGTTACTCTTTTGGAATTGTAAAGTGAAGCAGGACGGATATCCAAAACCTGCAAAGAAAAATAAAGACACTCCTAACAAAAGCACAAAAACATCATCCTCGGAGTGCCATTGAACATACAATGCTTCCAAGATACCAAGGAGGAAGAGGATTGGTGGATATTGGTAAGCAGCTCGACCAACAAATAATAAACTTACGTTCATATTTCCACAGGTTGGCGAACTCTTCCACACTATATCGAGCAATATGCGAGGCAGACGATTCAACGCCGCTACAGTTGAGGGAACAAGATATTACTTCTCACCACCAAACAGACCAAGAGAAGTTACAAATCTGGCTACGGAAGCCACTTCATGGACGGAATGCAAATGAGGTCAATCAGGACAATGTCGACAACTCAGCGTCGAACTACTGGTTGATTTCAGGACAGATGTTTCCGGAAACGGAGGGCTTCTTGTTAGCTATCCAAGACCAGGTTATTCCGACGAAGAACTATCGGAAGTTCATCATTAGAGACCCCTCAATAGAAAATGACCAATGCAGATATGGCTGTCAAGCATCGGAGACGACTCAGCACATGACTGGAGGACGCCAAGCGTTTGCCGCAACCGAGTATAAGGAAAGACACGACTCAGCCGCTAAGATACTCCACCAAGAGTTAGCAGAAAAGTTAAGTTAAACCTATTACAGGTAGGAAAAGTGCCTTATTACAAGTACAATCCGGAGCCTATTCTTGAGAACAACCAGTTCAAGTTATATTGGGACCGACGGATCAAACAGTAGCTCATAATAGACCAGACATTATACTAATAGATAAAATTTCTAGGCGAACTACACTAATCGACATTGCTGTGCCTAACAACAACAACCTAAGGCCAAAATACAACGAGAAGATCGCCAAATATAGAGACCTGTAGGTCCAAATCCGAAGACAATGGACAATGAACAGCGTCCAAACTATTCCCATAATACTGTCAACAACTGGAGTGATACCGAAGAGCCCCCTGCAGAACATCAAGAGACTGGGCCTTAGTGAGCATCTGTATAAGGCGATGCAGAAAGCAATTCTCCTAGCAACCGCGCGAACCGTCCGAAAGTTCGTAGGAAATACAGCAGACAACGTCACCTAGGACCCGATAACATGGAAAAGGTTCCCACAGAGCTTCTTACTTTTGGTGTCTTTGTATGCCTGGTATGAGTGAATGATCCCTGGAGGGAGTGCGAAGCCGTTTGGCTTGTAAATCATTTTAAATAAAAAATGGATCAATAAAATTTTAGCTTTTTTCCTTTCAAAAACAATTGATTTGAACGATTAAGAATATTAATTTCGAATACTTCACCATTATTTCTGATTTCTATTGATCAGAGATTGTACAGAAATAGAAAATTATACGATAAAATAATAGTCCAAATTTAAATAAAATTTCGAACCATTCTCGATAACAGATTTATACCGATAACTTGCTGTTTATTTTACAGTTATAAGGTATGTTCTCACTTACGAGTGCCTACCTCCGGTTTTTTACCCAGGGTGAACTACCTGCGATTTTTTTCATTCACACTTGTTCGTCAGACCGTGGGTGAAAAAGTCAGGTTATCGAGCTATTCCAGGCGCTGGTGACACTAGGACATTTTTTCAGGGTGCACTCGGTATCTTGAGCTTACTTTATGTTTTTTGAGGGTGCCAGGTTGAATTCCTAGTCAGTTTTTTGCAACGAAAACTTTTATGTTTAAAAATTAAGTTTTTTATTTTTTTTTAATACGAAAACTATAGCTAAGCTCAGATCTGACTTCAAAATTCGATTCTACGGGAAAAGATACATTAAAAACATCTTCATATGTTTTTTCATTAAACGCATATTTTTCTTAATAAACTAAATTGCAAGATAAACAAGATCAGATCTGAGCTTAACTATAGTTTTCGTACCAGAAATATGAAAAAACTAATCATGGATTCGGTCTGGCACCCTCAAAATTCGAAATTAGCGACCCAACAAAATAAAGCCAGCCCAAGGTACCGAGAGCACCTCAAAAATGCTCTAGTATCACTAGCGGACTGAGTAATCAGGATGAACTTGCTTTAAAACTTTGTAGATGTAAATTGCATAACTTTCCTTCCTTCTGCGTTTCTTCTTTCCTCTGTTTTGAAAATATTCTTTTGAGCCTTTCAGGTTTTTTCGCAGCTTTTCCACGTGTTTTAGGTGACATGATCGATAGTAATTACAGCAATAGTCGTAACAACAGTCGAAACTATATGTTTTTATTATATAACTTTACCCGGTAATATACACATTTTTTTATTTTCAGACTCTATAATAATGTTATTTGTTTATTTAAATTTATCATATAAAGGGTGTTTTTTATAGAGGTATAAAATTTTAAGTTGGCAATACTTTTTTAACTGGCGGCCATTTTGTCAGCTGTCAAGTGATTTATGTTTAGTTTGGTTTGGCATTTCAACATGAATAGACTGACGCCTGAACAATGCTTCCAAATTGTGCAAATTTATTTTGAAAATCATGGTTCTGTTCGAAATAGGTATCGCGCACTACGTCCATTTTACGGTCAACATAATCGTCCATCAGAGCAATTAATTCGATTAACTATGGAACGTTTTCGCACCACGTTTACTCTAAATGATAATACGCATCCACAGAGACGTCGTACAGTGCGTACCGAAGAAGTCATTGCTGCTGTAGAGCGTAGCGTAGAGGAAGACCCGAATCAGTCTATCCGCCATCGTGCACAGGAATTGGATATGTGTCCATTTACTTTATGGAAGATTTTGCGGAAAGATCTTGGTTTGCGTGCTTACAAAATCCAACTCGTGCAAGAATTGAAGCCACACGATCACCTAGCAAGGCGTAGATTCGGTGAATGGGCCCAAAACAAGATTGCCGTTGATCCCGATATTTATAAGCGAATTTTGTTTAGCGATGAAGCTCACTTTTGTTTGAATGGATACGTCAATAAACAAAACTGCCGTATTTGGAGTGATGATAATCCTCAAGTGTATGTTGAGACACCGTTACATCCAGAAAAACTGACTGTTTGGTGTGCTTTATGGGTTGGTGGAATCATTGGTCCGTACTTCTTTAAAAACGATACTGGTCAGAACGTTACAGTCAATGGTGACCGCTATAGAGCCATGATTACTGACTTTTTCGTTCATCAATTGAACAACCATGATGTGCAGGAGCTGTGGTTTCAACAAGACGGCGCAACATGTCACACAGCTCGTGCCACAATTGATTTATTGAAGGAAACGTTTGGTAACCGCATAGTTTCACGTTTCGGACCCGTGAATTGGCCTCCAAGATCGTGCGACTTAACGCCGCTAGACTATTTTCTGTGGGGATATGTGAAGTCGCTAATCTACGCCGATAAGCCCGAAACGATTGATCACTTGGAGGACAACATTCGCCGCGTTATTGCCGATATACGGCCACAAATGTTGGAAAAAGTCATCGAAAATTGGACCTCCAGATTAGACTACGTCCGAGCCAGCCGTGGCGGTCATATATCAGAAGTCATATTTAAATTATAATGCCAGAAGGTTATCTTTCGAATAAAGTAAATTTCATGTCAATTTAAAAAATTCATCTTTGTTTTATTCCATTTAAAAGTTCTATACCTCTATAAAAAAACACCCTTTACTTTTATTTCTTTTTTAATAATTGGTGCTATTTCATTATCTATTTTGTATGGAATTATTAATTAGGTTTAAGAGATTTAGGTTATAATGATACTTGTGTTTGTGTTAATAATATTTTTATAATACTTTTTAACAGACATCGATTTGCGTTATGTTCAGGAAGTCGCTATGGTAGTGCTGTAACATTTTGGCTGAAATCAAACTGATAAAGCCCCAGATGATGTTTAGAATATGACGTACAAAAAAATTAATGTTTATTTATTTCTTTACACTGCCCTACAAAACCAAAGTCCCTATTATTAAGCAGGAAAAGAACAGTGTTACTTAAATTCTAATATAATACATAACGCAGACACTACAAGTTTTACATAGTCTATAACTTAATCACAGCTAATTATAACAAAGTGATTTGACAACAAAATAATTGCAGTGAAATATATCAAATTTGCCTTTCAGGCGATCATTAGCCCCGTTACTGCGCCTCTCTAGAATGGTGAAATTAAATCCTGCCTAGAAGTCCTCGTGAAATGTAGTAGCCTGTGGATAAATCCATTTCGATTTAAAGATTAAGGATCTTAAGAGACGATATCGAATTTTCATAGTATACATGGTAATGCCTATGTCAGAGAACTGAGGCATATTCCAATCTGCTTCATACAAGAGAATAGCACAACGTGCTCATGACCTGAAACGACCCAAATTCTTGACTACATCTCACTAGAAAGTCTAGCCATCGATAAGATCTCGATACAACATCATTAATATGAACAAATGTAAGTCTGCAGTTAAACGGAACTCCCAGGTCTTTAATCTAGTCAATCCGGCTTAGAAAAGAACCGTTGATCCCATAATCACGCAGCATAGGCGTTTTCCCTCTTGAGAACGACATAACATTACACTTGTCTATGTTTAAAGACAGCTTGTTCTTTAGACACCAAGCATTTAATTTTACGAGATCCATTTCAAAGCTCAAGCAATCGCAAAGGCTCCGTATGACCCGGAAAATCCTTAAAAGTAGGTACCTGTTATTCAATCCACATGTGATATCGTTAATAAAAAGGTTAAAAAGTAAGGATAAATTTGAGGTACGTCCGGTATTACTACAAAATTACTATACTTATGACGATGGTATTCAACATATTGAAAGCAGTTTAATAGGTAGCAACAAATCTAACAAAAACCATGATCAAGTCGATCAAACACTTTAGAAAAATCTGTGTAAATTACATTGACCTGTGCGTCAGAATCAATACGCTACGAGACGTACTACACAATAGTACAATACTGGCCATTTCCTTCAAAATTTTTCATGTGGCGATGGAGGGTTTCAAGGATACAGATTATAAGACGAAAATTAATAAATACATTTCCTAATTTTGATCACAATTGGTAATGTTTTTTTTATAGGGAGGCAAATATGAAATTGTTTTCTTAAAATTCAGTTGAGCGGTTTCAATATGGCGAATGAAAAAAATTGGCCATTTCCCGATTACGTCCAAAAATTGATCTTGAGAGATTTTTGGAAGCGTAAATTACTAATTATAAACTATTTTCTTGAAATTAAATATGCCAGATTCAATTAAAGAAATGACTGATGCGTTACGCCACTGTGATTTTTAAAGCAAAAAACACGCAAGTCATGCATTTATTTTATCAAATTTAATCTACACGGTTACAATAGTTTTACGGCGTTTATTGCCCTTTTATGATTTGCCTTTAAACACAACAGGTTCAAATATTTATAGAGAAGAAAACATAAATTACATTATTGGTTAGTTGAAAATCTAAATTATAAAGCTGTGAACTATTTATGGTTGGATTTGTTTTTAATTAGTCTAGGTATGAATCAAGTTTATGTACTCTAATAAAAGGCATAATATTTTAAAAAAACAAATAAAATAAGATTTAGATGATTATTTGGCTGTACAAAAAAAATTAGTATGTAGATAGATTTTTAATTTTTACTATTTTTTCTCTGCGATTGCCAATTATATCCAGACAGGATAAAATATACGCCATTTTTTTTCAATACAATAACGTACATGATTTGAACAAGCCTTTGAGTGTACATGGGGACTGACACCTAAAGTGCTATTTTGGATGTACACTATGGTGATCTGCCCCATGATAACGTACGCCGCCATTGTATGGTGGCGTAGTACAACAAAGCGCAAACACATTTTTCAACTTGACAAAGTTCAGAGAATGGCTTGTGTGGGAATATTGAGTGCGATAAGGACTGCTTCCACCAGGGCTCTGGAAGTCCTGATGAACCTGCCTCCTCTTCCCTTATACATAGAGAACGAGGCCTTGAAGACGGTTCATCGTTTTAGTTGCCTGGGAATTGGAACAGGCGGCGTCTCAGGTATCTGGGAAAGCGTGGTGGAGAGGTGTCCATCACTCCCCATGCGGATAGACTATATGATGCCGCTTTTAAAACCCAACCTCTCCCTGTACGCCAAGTAGAGAGGATTGAGAGGGAGAACAAAATCTTCCGAAAAATGGATCCTGGTGGAATACTGATAGATCTCGACAAGATGAAAGAGCTGGAATCGGAGTATTCGGCAGGACCACAGGAGTCAGAGTGTACTACGCTCTCGGACAATGCGTGACAATTTTTACAGCGGAAATTTATGCTATTCTGCAGTGTGCCCATCTCTGTGAGAGGGGCATAGAGATGAAAAGAGTAATAAATAAATGCTCAGACAGTAAGGCTGCGATATTGGCACTGAAGTCGAGTGTCTTGACTTCGCGACTGGTGTCTGAGTGCAAGGACGTACTAAATGTATGATAAGGAAAGGCTGCACAGTCAGACTCGTATGGGTCCTGGGTCACTCGGGCATAAGCGGAAATGAGGAAGCAGACCTTCTGGCAAAGTTGGATTCGGCGATCGAACCGTATGGACCCCAACCAATATTACCTGTCCCAATTGCTATTGGCAAAAGGCAATTAAAATCGTTCCTGGAAAGCAAATTTATTGAATCATGGAGGGGAGCTCCTGGAATGAGGGGTGCTAAGGAACATATAACTGGGCCTAGCGCACGGCGTACTAAGGAGCTTCTCTCCTTGGGAAGGAAAGAGCTGCGAATTGTGGTGGAATTGTTGACAGGACATTGTCACCTCAGGGGCCATCTTCATAGAATCGGTGTTGAGGGCGACCCGACGTGCAGATGGTGTTTGGAGGAGGATGAAACTGTTGACAATGTTCTCAGAGGGTGTCCAGCACTCAACGGACTGAGACAGAGATATTTCGGAGATATAGTTTTGTTACCGGATACAGTTAGGCAAGTTCAACTAACGAGGCTGCTTGGATTCACAAAGGCGATCGGCCTCGAATAACCTGCAGATATAGTGGGATGTAAAGGGCCCAATGGAGGCCTAGATATCGATTATCTAGTATCACCACCCCTTTTCATACATTCATTTATGATTTAAATTTAAACAACAAAAAAATTATTCTATTTGTGTCACAAGTCATTACAGGAAGCTGAAATTTTCTTTGCTAATAACACAGTATGAAATTTTCTTTTTAATAACTTTAATGATTTATATATTCATATGTTTCAGAGATAAAAAATATAAAATATATTTGTTATTTTTACACCTCTAGAATACATATGTCTCAGATTTTGAGTCAGATGTCCAGTAATGATTACGAAGTCAATATTCTTAAATATTATATTTATTACCTATTTTAGAAGCCATTAAATGTTATACTCATACAAAAAGGATTCTTTCTCTTATATTCATTACGCTTAAGGGAAAACTTTTTATTCTTAATGGTTGCATTTAAGACTTTATGGGCTAAGATTTAATAAAAAGCATGGGTCTTCAAGAAACATTAACCTGCTGGCGTGATAGTATTAGTGGGAAAACAAAAACATAAGAATTAAAATCTAAATACAATGTTAAATAGAGAAGGAAAAGTAGCAAGGATATGTCACATTTGTGTAATATAATAAATCTCAAAATGAAATGAAAGACCAACGACATCTTTCCGTCAGAAAAAAAAATTCCGCTGGCTATAAAATAAGCATCAATATCAATCAGCATTACGTCCTCTGAAATGCTTTTTCAGATAAATCCACCACTAATTTATGAAATATAAGGAAAACTGCTGAAAATTTAATATCATCGAATAGGTCTTCAAAAATGCAATCAAATATTTCATAAAATATTTTCTATTTAGTCATCTCATTCACGAAATATAATAGTCGCTTGCAATTGCGACTTTATTTTAACAAAATGGCTTTTGGTGAATGCGCAGGGCAAGACAATGGGTTCATCTAATATAAAATTTGTTCCTCTATGAGGGGGCAGATCGCTTGGGGCTTCTTGATACGGAAGAGTAAGATTTTGTTCCCGCACTTCTATGAGGTTTGATTGTGCACTGATTCTATGTTTAATTATTTTTAGCACAGTTTTTTCTAGTATTTTATATTTTATTTGTTCGCCTAATATTCGTTATTCGTTTATATTTAAACTTCACATTTTTTTAAAAAAATTTCCCCTTTGTTTTAGATACATTTGAAATTTTACTGTGCTTCCCGTTAGCTTTTTTCACGATAGAATTTAAAAATCTAAAAAAATTCGGCTCAAGAATATTTGGTAAATCCTTTCAATCATCGTAGAGCCCTCTGTAGCCATTGTACTCTCCAGTCATGTCTATTATGTGTAGCTTGCAACCAGTTGCCAGAGAAGCTTCCGATGTCGTCTGTCCCACCTGTAGGTGATCTGTCTGTCTCTATTTCGTTGGTTAGCCTAAGGTCTCCAGTCTATAATTTTTCGTGTCCACAGTCAGTCATTCATAGCTATGTGGCCTGCTCAATTCCACCTAAGTCTTGCTATCTGTTCTATGATGTCAGTAACGCTTTTCCATTCGCCCTTGGAATAATGATCGGGAGAACGCAATGGTCGAAAGTTTTTTCTTTTAGGTGGCTTAGCAGAACACTTTTGAATACGTCTTTCAGAGCCCCACATGCCGCCCAACCTAGAGTTATTCGTCTTTGTAGCTTTCTGTAGTTTGATAAGTCTCTGGCAATCATGACTTTAAAACCGAGATATTAATATTAGGCGACTAGCGCTATTTCGTTTTCCCTTATCTTTAGATTTTTGATCGGAACACTCATACATAGTGTTTTGCTGGACTTTATCTCTAGGTTAACCTTCATACATTTTATCTCTAGTCTAACCTTCATATATGTTATCTCTAATTAGTCTAGCTTGGCTTTTATTTTTCGCAATTTGTCCGAGATAAAGAGTATATCGTCCGCGAATCGCAGATGTCAGAGCACCTTGATTTTCAGTGTTTACTCCCCTATTACTCTAGTTCAGTGTATTAAAAGGGTATAGTAGAATTACCGTGGCAAAGTATTAATCTGATGTACCGGTAGTCTACGCAACTTTCTTCTAAGGCTACTCTATGGTCTCGAATGCTCTTCAAAAGTCAACACAGGCCAGGACCAAGAGTCAGTTAAACTCAACCGACTTTTCCATAAGTACTTCTATGCTGGGAAGGTGATCGTTAGCACCAAACTGCTTGCGGAAACATGTCTGTTCTCTGAGCTGGTAAATAGCTTGTAGAAATGATTTATCTGTAGTAACCTGCTGGATCTCCTTTTTGATGCAGTAGAATGAATGATTGATTAACTATAGTGGGTATTTCGCTATGGTGTAGACATAAGTCGAAAAGAATTTTTACTTTCTTTAAGAATGCTTGGGCTCGGATTTTTATAGCCTCAGTAACCATCCTATTTTCACTCAGGGTTTTACTCCTTTCATTTTTTTATTTCTTCATTTATATTCTGTATCATTATCTCTGGTTCGTCTATTTCTTCTGTTCTTTGTAAATTTAGATCCCGTTTACTCCTGTATAGTTCACCACAGATGTTCTCCACTATCCCTAATTGACATTACAATTCCTCGTTTATTCTTTTTTTTCCTATGCATTTTAAGATTTTTTTCAATTGTATGTTGTCTTTGGTTTTGTTGTTCTGATGTCCTTTCTTACAGCTTTAGATATGACTTTATTTAAGTTTGTTGGCTCTTGTTGTTCTATATTTCTGATGCTTCTTTTATTTCTCTTTCTTTCATTATAGGCGGTTAATTTTTTCATCCTTTGGTTTTCCTGCACAGTTTACTTTTTGTAATAGCTTCAACAACGACATATTTTATAGAGTTTATGTCATCAAGGCTAGCGCTAATATGCTCTTGGAACTTAGCTGTATTTCTAGAGTTGGTCCTAGTATCTTTAGATTTATTCTTGATTAGTTGATATCTCAGTAGCACAGTTTACTTTTTGTAATAGCTTCAACAACGACATATTTTATAGAGTTTATGTCATCAAGGCTAGCGCTAATATGCTCTTGGAACTTAGCTGTATTTCTAGAGTTGGTCCTAGTATCTTTAGATTTATTCTTGATTAGTTGATATCTCCTATTTCCAAGATCTATTTATGAATATGTTTAGAACAGCAGCATGTTTTTCCTCGGTGATAAAATATTCTGTATTTTATCGGTAATAAACTATGAAATTATTTATTTTCATCACTTACAGTCTGGTATGAAGTTCTGCGTCTAATATTCGGTTCAGTTGTTTTTTGTGAATTTATATATATATATATATATATATATATATATATATATATATATATATATATATATATGATACAAACCTTGCTGAAGTCAAAATTTATCACTAGAAAGGCAAAAACCGAAATTTATCGAACATGGACCCTGACAGTCCACGATACGGAGCTGCTAAGAAGGTTTGAGAGAAAAATCCTGCGGATAATATATGGCCCATACCGAGACCTTGAAACAGGCCGTTACAGAATGAGAAGCAACATAGAGCTTGCGCAAATTTATCAAAGCCCTGACATCATTCAAGAAATAAAGTCCAGAAGACTACGATGGGCAGGTCATATACAAAGGAGTCAAAACGATCGACTAATAAAACGGGTATGGGAGGAAGCACCACAAGGAAAAAGACCACTGGGAAGACCTAGGCTTAGATGGAGAGATAACATCCACAAGGATCTAGCTATCCTTGAAGTTGACCAGCAAGAATGGAGGGAGCTGGCACAAGACTGTTCCAGATGGAGGCAGATAGTCGAGGCAGCCAAAACCCACCCTGGGTTGTAGTGCTACGGAGTCAGTTATATATATATATATATATATATATATATATATATATATATATATATATATATATATATATATATATAAATAAAGTGCATTGATGTTGGAATGAGCGTGTTCGTTCTTTGTCGGCCTTTTTATAGTTTGGCGCTTGTACAGATTATACTTGGGTCTGCCTGGTTGGTTTCCTTGCTTTCCTGGGTCAGGGCCTTCTCACGGCTCGCTGTCCTGTTTCTTTGGTGTGCTGTTTTTGGTTGGATTTTGATCGGTGTTTTCCATGTATTTGAGATGATGTGTTAAAGCTGATGTGGTTTGCTTACTATGCTATTTTTATGTTCTTGGACTCTGGTAGAGATTCTTCTGTTTGTTTGATGTATTCTTTTTTATTCTTTTTCACAGTTTCTACGTGGGATGCTGTACACTTCCTGATTTTCCAACGGTATTTTGTCTTTGGGATTGCCCGATAATTTGTGTATTGATGTTGGTGGCTTGTAAATTGTGCATCTTATGCTTCCTCAGAATTCTTCCAATACGTCTGTCACTTCTTTTATATTTGGCAGTGTGATTTTTGGTTTGGATTTGTCATCTTTTTCATTTTTCTCTGTTATTGTGTTCTGTCTTATGGCTTTTTGATATTGTGTTCTTTGTAGTTGTCTTGTTTTAGAGCAGTTGTAATATTGTTGAGTTCTTCTTGGCGGTTTGTGGGTTTAGTTACTAACTGTGATGGATGGTGGTGAGATTTGGCCTTCAGGTATCTGTTTGTTCGTATGAGTTTTCTGTAGACCGTATAGTCGATGCTTAAGTCGTCATTTCTGGTGATTAGAAGGTCAAGGAAAGGTAGCTGCTTGTTGACTTCACTTAAAAATGCCAGTTGAGATGTTTGCGAAACGTCGTAAAAATTTTTCTACTCATGAACGGATTGAAAACCAGAAAAACAATATGCAATTTTCAGTATATTGTCAAGAGTAAAGGGATCTCGTAAAAATATTTCCACGGTATGGGTGCGGAAAAAAATACCACTTATTATTAATTTAAAAAGAACTTCGTTAAATACTACAACACTGACTTCAAAAAAGTAAATAAGTTACAGTTATTAAATTTATTGCAATATAAAACGGTTTTTTTATATTTATTAAAGTTTTTAGGTATTTAAATTGTATTTATATTAAATTCCTTTATTGCAACTCATCTATTAAATAGTTACATATGGTATGGAGAGAAATACGTCATTGAACTATAATTGCTTCCTTGCTTTTTATACTGTAGTATTTGGAAAATACCAAAATTAATACCAATAAAAAGATGGTTATTTATTTTTTCTTTGTGAAAACTACTTATTACACCAGGCACAAAAAATACTGATTAGGTAATAATCGTGCACTTGATAAACTTCTTTTCGGGACGAACAATTTTGCTAAACCCTCTTTATTCGAATAATATCAGATTAGTACGTCTCGCACGTAGCATATAACGCCCGTCTGCTTCTAACAGAGCGTCATACTAAAAGATAGCTGACCCAAGGCAAATCTTTTAAGCATTTAGTATTAACTGTAGGACATCTCCTTATAAGACCCTAATAGGATAGGATGCCCGCTTTATTCGTTTCACCCTTTGGGTATGCGAGCTGAGATGGACCTAAAAAAGTTTATTCCTTTAGAATTTCGGCTTTTCACATCGTAATATATATAACAGCTGTGACTTGTTAAAATGTTAGACTATGTTAAAGTTGGAATCAAATAAGACCTTTTGATAAAAATTACATATAAGAAAGTGTCGTTGACAGGAGTTGAGTTGTTATTACCGTAAGGATGTGTAATTTCTCTCACTTTTACCGTTACATATTTGCAGTTCGATTAGCAATACAGCAAAAATTGTATATCGGAAAGGTGACATAAGTTATTTAACAAAATCTAATTTATTCCATGGGCGTGCATACTTACTAAGGAAATATAGAGGGAATCTTAAAGGCGGTCTTAGTAATGATTTTTCAGTAAACATTTTATCTTATAGTCAGGGAGCCCAGTGGATTTTCCTAGCTGATGAAGGGATAAATTATCACTTGAAATCAGCTAGCGATAATTACTATCTTAAACGTTGCGATATGCAACAAAAAATAAAGAAAATGGAAGTCCAATAGATATCTTCTATCTTGCATTGTCTATGATCTTCAAATAAACACTAGAATCTTAAATGTATTTACTAACTTATTCTAAAAATATATTCTATACAGGGTGATTCTCAGGTAACTTTATGAATCGATTGTGTGAAAACTATAACTAGAAGAATCTGAAAATTTGACAGTGTACTAGGGAGACAGCCGGCTAAAATATTTTCAAGATGGCGGCACTTTCGGTTATACCGAAAGTAGATGTCAACTTGCTTATTTTAAATGGAACACCCTATATATTATAGCATATTTGATTTCTACGTAAAATTCTAGATATACTTTATGTACAGGGTGAGTCAACGATTGGATGAAGTAAGTTTGTGCCTTTTCGGTGAAATTTACAAAGAAACTATATTTATTGTTTGATACAGTTTATTTTTAGGCAGATTTTAAAAATATTTAGGACTCTACAGGGTGAGCCAAAAAACTAGGACAGCATAAAGTTGTATCTTTTTAAATAGGACACCCTATATACGAATCGTATTTTCGATTTAGCTTATAATTTTAAATCTTTTTTATTAAGGGTTTACTATAACAAAACTTTATAGTTTCTGAGATAATTAAGTTTAAAGAAAAAAGTCACATTTTCAAGCATCAATTCAATCCTAAATAACGTTTTCAATTTTGTGACAAATATATTCAAATTTGGAATTTAGCAAGGCCAAGAACCAGTTAACATAATTTTTACCTAATATTTGCAATAAAAGCTACAGGGTGTTGAACACATCGGCTCAAATTTGAACAAGTTTAAATGAATAAATATCTTTTTTTTTTAAATGATACACCCTGTATATTTTCATGTTATTTAATAGAGTAATAAAAACCCTAAAAGTTTTGTTCAATATATCCTATACCTATTTATAATAGTTTTCGAGATATTTCAGTTTTTCTTATTTTCCATACTTTTTTACAGAAATAGTCTTCATTATCATAGTAGCCATGGCAAAAACAATGTAAAAGAACATTTTTCTGTGTGTCAAATTTATAACCGCTATCGCTTCTTTTGGTTTTTATGTAGTGTAGTTTGTTTTTTTTTGCATTCATCTTATATTGTAAAATGAATTTTCCAAAGAATGAGTTAATAGATATGATTTATACAATAGGAGAGGCTCAAAAAAATTGCCTTCTTGCTCAAAGAATTTACAAAATGAAGTATCCTGATCGACGCCAGCCTAATACCCATTCTTTTCAAAACTTAATGCAAAGATTTGATTCTTCTGGTACTGTTGATTATCCAAAACGTAAAGTGGTCAACAAACCAGTAACTAATGAAGAAAAAGAACTACAAGTATTGTGAAATGTTCAGGAAAATCCTTATATTGGTATCCGTCAGTTAGCAGCATTATGTGAAACATCACAATCCACCGCTAATCGTACTACCAAGAAATATAGGTATCATCCATATCACACGGAATTACACAAAGAATTGCATAGACAGGATTTTGAAAGTCGTGTAAACTTTTGTCGTACAATAAATGCGGAGATTCAATTAAATCCAAATTTATTATGCAAGGTAATGTTTAGTGATGAAGCTACTTTTAGAAGTAACGGTGCCGTAAATAGACGCAACATGTATTATTATGCCACAGAAAACCCATTTTGGATTAGAGAGGTGCAACATCAAAACCACTGGTCATTAAATGTTTGGTGTGGTATTCATCATAATCGAATTATTGGACCCCACTTTTTTAATAAACCACTAAATGGCCATAGTTACCTGAACTTTCTACAAGAAGAACTACCTCAACTGCTTCAAGATCTCGATAGGGATGAGCTCGACGGTATGTGGTTCCAGCACGATGGTGCGCCTCCGCATTACCATCATGAAGTTCGTGCGTTTTTGGACCAACGATATCCGCAAAAATGGATTGGACGTGGGGGTTTCATTGAGTGGCCACCAAGGTCTTGCGACATCACCCCATTAGATTTCTTCCTATGGGGTTATATTAAAAATAAGGTGTATGTTAATCCACCAACAACAGTGGAAGATATGCGAAACAGGATTAGGGATACCTGTAGAACAATAACGCCACTAATTTTGTCCAGGGTCCGAGAAAATCTGCAAAAAAGACTAAATTTGTGCATTGCACAAGGGGGTCGTTTATTCGAACACTTATTAAAAAGAAATAATTAATCTCAGTATTTAATAGGTAATTTTTTTGTTTCAATTTAGTATAAAAGTAAATATGTATTTGCCTTGTCGTTATTGTTGTGTTAATTTTTTCACATTATGTTTAATTAAACTATTGCCGTTGTAATATAACGAATAATGTATTTCATCATATTTAACCACATTCTGTTTGTTTCTATAGTTTCTTTTTATTATTTTACATGGCTACTATGATAATGAAGACTATTTCTGTAAAAAAGTTTGGAAAATAAGAAAAACTGAAATATCTCAAAAACTATTATAAATAGGTATATGATATATTGAACAAAACTTTTAGAGTTTTTATTACTCTATTAAATAACATGAAAATATAAATTTTTTTTATTTAAAAAAAAAAGATATTTATTCATTTAAACTTGTTCAAATTTGAGCCGATGTGTTCAACACCCTGTAGCTTTTATTGCAAATATTAGGTAAAAATTATGTTAACTTGTCCTTGGCCTTGCTAAATTCCAAATTTGAATATATTTGTCACAAAATTGAAAACGTTATTTAGGATTGAATTGATGCTTGAAAATGTGACTTTTTTCTTTAAACTTAATTATCTCAGAAACTATAAAGTTTTGTTATAGTAAACCCTTAATAAAAAAGATTTAAAATTATAAGCTAAATCGAAAATACGATTCGTATATAGGGTGTTCTATTAAAAAAATACAACTTTATGCTGTCCTAGTTTTTTGGCTCACCCTGTAGAGTCCTAAATATTTTTAAAATCTGCGTAAAAATAAACTGTATCAAACAATAAATATACTTTCTTTGTTAATTTCACCGAAAAGGCACAAACCTACTTCATCCAATCGTTGACTCACCGTCTATAAAGTTCTGTCAAGTCATTTGGAAAAATATTTATAACATGGAGCCGGTTTTTCTTTCTTAATTTAAAAAATACATTTTTTTGTTAAAAATTAAAGTACTAACACTTATTTAGGCTTTTATTTTTAGTTTTTGTCAGTGGAAATTTCCCTCCCAAAATTGGACCCTTTATCTTCAAAGGCCAAATCTATAGCATCTGTAAGATGAAAAAATCTGTAGGTATACCACAAAGCCTCTACGCGAAGGGCCTTTGAAGACTAGAAAAAAGTTGACATGCTGTGTGTATCATCCCGAATGGGGATTATTACAAATCATATTCGCGTGCAGAATTTTTCAAAATGTATGTTACCTTTTGATTTTTCACTCTGATATTTAATTTTGTAAGCTAGTGACAAAAGTTATCTCAAATTCCATTTATTTTTATTAGCCGACTCCTATTTTTATGACTTAATATTTTTCAAAAATTTCATAATTTCCTCGTAAACAGTCTAATAATATTTTATTTGCCGTTTTCAACCTTTCAATCTTAGTAACAAACGCGATTAATATAAATTTAATCCAATACAATTTTATTGCTAAATGTCGTTCTCCGTGCCAAATTAAAATGGATCACCGTGTCTTCAATCCAAACTCGACTTGTAATTTGTCTCAAGCCTGAAAGATCGCTTCAAAGAAAACTCGCAAACGCGTGACGGCGGTTTCAAAATCAAATAAAAAAGGGAGTTTAGGCACGTGCGTATCTGAGGAAGTTTGTGCGATTTTGCCGAATTGATGACATTTTGATCTGACAGGGAGAGAACTTAATTTTTGATGCCTCCGTTTCGGAAAGGACAAAGGAGAAAAAGTAATTAAAGAGAAACAGTAAACTAATTTTAAGCTTTGGTATTTTTATCGTTTAACAGGATATTAAGAAGTTTTTAATTTGTTTGCAATCTTAGAAAAGGATATAGAATATAATTTTTAATATTTAGAATTAGCTTTTTTTGTTCTAGGTTTATTTGAATCAACTAAACAGGTATTTTAAAAATATATATTAAATATTTTTCTTGGAGATGACATATTGGACCAAAATTATATACAGCTTTCATTAACAGATTCCTAGCTTTATCTTTTGGTGGAAATGATTTATATGTTATATAACGTACAGCATACACAATCACCTTCTCAAGGAACTTTATCGATCGATTGTGGGAAAACTATAATTAGGAAGAATCTGAAAATTTGACAGTGTTCTAACGTGCATGGGGACAGCCGGCTAAAATATTTTCAAGATGGCGGCACTTCCTGCGTAACCGGAAGTAGATGTCAACTTGCTTACTTTAAATGGAACACCCTATATATTATTGCATTTTTGATTTCTACGTAAAATTCTAGACATATTTCATGTATAATGTTCTATACTTAAGTCTCACCATTTTGGACATATTTAAATTTTTATGTCAAAAATGACATGACATGATTCTTTGAGAATTAAGCAAGTATCTTGCATATTTTGTGCCCTTACGCGTCGCCTTTACATCTAGACCGAAGCCTGTTTATGTTTATCTCATTAGTTGTTGGGCAACTGCATGTTGTCTTGGATTTTTTTATATTACTTTGTACGTGCGTGATCTCTGCGCAGATGTGAAGGTAGGATATGGCTCAATACTGGCAGCCAATCAGTGGGAATACATTTCGGCATTCTTGAGATGATTCGCATTGTGTGCTGCATCTCCACATCACCTTCTTGGTATTAACGTTGTTCTGCCAAACCAAAGTGCAGTATTCTGTAGTGGAGTAAACCAATCCAGGAGAGAGCTACGTGAAGCAGAAGCCAAAGAACCCCATGTGGTGCCGCAAAGTTTTTGAATAACGTTGTTTCTACTTCTAATTTTTGTAATGGTATTTGTAGTTCTTCTTGGGCTAGTTTATTATTATGATAGAAAGATGAGCTCTCTGTTTTAGTTGAGCTAGGATGGAGCCTTCTTTTCTAGAGTTGTTAAGTCTCCTATTAGGACGTCACTGATGGTTTCTATGATCGTATGTTGCGTCGCTATCGCTCTGTCATCTCCATATCTAAATTTTTCAATTCATAGACATATGTGTAATATACAGAGTACAAAGAAGCGAAGCTAGCACTGATCCCTGTGGAACTCCATTACTGAGCTTTAACTGCCTACTTCGAATATTTTCTAGAAGAACCTAAAAGTGTCTGTTGATAAGCATTTGATCAAGGGCAGTTGTTTTTGGGTATGGGATATTGTGGATCAGTCCTTGCCTTCATGCCGTGCCTACCGTTGCTGTTAAGTCAGTAGACACAGCTGATGTTTTCATATTCGTTGGAGACCTGCCTCTATATAAGTCATTAAAGAAAGAAACTGGTCTTTGAAGCTTCTGTTTGGCCGAAAACCTGCCTGCGCTATTGCAATATTTTCAAGTATAGTTCTAGTAGAATATAAATCATGGCGGTAGTTCTGTGGTGGATTGCTGGTTTATTAGGTTTTAAGATATCAACCATTTTAACCCTTCTTAAGTGAAAGGCTATTTTCATTGTATAGTATATCGGCAAACGCAAGCCACTTCTTAGCGTATTTTCCACAATAGAGGAACTCCTGGTGTATACCATCAGGACCACAGAAATCTTTTCGGTTGTGAAGAGTTGGGAATACAGTGAGTTATCTTCGGATGCATGCCTGAGTCCTGTTATCTCCTTTTTGACCTTTATGGTACACCTCTGTTTTTTGAGGCTCTAGAGGTTTTAGTATTTTTTCTGATAAAAGTGTAGATTTTCGAACAAAAATTGCTTGAGCAGCAATTTCTCAAAATCTTTTGGAAATTTTTGATGTAAACTTTGACTTTATCTTTAAGATAGAAACAGTCGATAAGAATGGGATCGAGAAAGAAAATCAGACTCCATGCAATGAGTCTCTAAAAATTCTTCGCCTTCACAAAAGATCCACATACAATCTTCAGATAGGAAGCTCATAACCACCATCTTTTAGTACTGAATAACTGCCAAAGGGCACTACAATAAAAGCAGTTACTTATTGTAACACATCAATGAAATTACGTATGGTTATATTCATTAAAATATTTTTCCTACGCGATTGTAACTTCTTTGAGTTCGATTACCCGCCCTATAGTTCAGATTTAGTTTGCTCTGACTTGCTTGTATTCAAAAATCATCATCAGAGGGCATTATTTTGCCGAAAATAACCAATTCAAAGAGGAGGTTGGACTTATTTTGAAGTCAAACAGGAATTTTTTAGTATTCCCCGTACAAAGAATGCATATGTCGAATGAAAAAGCTGTGGTAACCTTAACCTTAAAAAAAAAAACAGATTTTATTTTTCTCAACGGAGCTAACATAATTACTTTCATTTAGTTAAAAAAAACATATGATTTAACACTGAAATCCTTAATCGAAATTTTTCGTGGTAGGTTTATTCCTGGAAAATCGCACATAATCGTATTCTTGGCGTATCTCCAAAAGATCCGTAAAATTTCCAAATGCTTCACATCGGCTAATTATTCGGTGGAGCTTGCGTGATTTGTTACCTTCAATTAAACGTTTAAACGGTCTAATTTATTGGAAAGCGCCTCTGTGATTATTTACTCAGCCTTTTCGATTTAAATCAGGAGTAACACGCCTTTAGGCGGGGGAGCAAAGGAGAAACAAATAGGATATAATAACGAAGTTTGTGTGGCGGTTAAATATTGAAAAGGAGTTTTGATTTACTCGGGTATTTGGTGGTTAACTTCTGGGAAAATATTTATTTTTGTTTCGGAAAGCGACTTGTTAAATTAAAGTGCGGAGTTAAATGTTAATTTAATTAAAATGGAGGAACGAAATTTGCTAATGTACTTGTTTGAAAGAAGAAACGGTTGTCTGTCGTGTTCCTGTAATAATTTTTGTTTAATTAGTTTGATTAAATTTACTTTCAACCACTACATCTGACTGTATAATTATAAAAGTTTCTTCCTCGATCGCAATGCGTGCTTGTTATTAATCATTAAATATAATTATCTCGGCAACTACTAAAGTTGTTTTAATAATTTCTTTTTTTATAAAAATCTTTTTCCAAGCCATTGCTATAGACTCCCTCCACTCGGCTTCTTTTCGGCGCTTCTGTGTATATACAGGATGGCACAATAATATGCAATAGGATACTTTATCCTAACTCTCCTATTTTTCAACATACATATTTTCAATCATATGTTATGTTTCATGACAGCGTGGCGCTAAAAAAAGAATTTCTTTTAATGGGATAGCTTGTATAGTTTTGCATATTTGGATTCCACCTAACTGGTTTTGAATTTTATTGCAAAATTGCTAATATTTCCAAAAAATGATCCAAATTTAAACACACACACACATATATATATATATATATATATATATATATATATATATATATATATATATATAGATATAGATAGATAAGTCTTTATTTATTCCAATAAGTATTACTTCCAAAAAAAAAAAACCCATAAGGGCATGGAACAATGTCAAAAAAATATCATTACTGTAATAAACATCACAATAAAAATTATAATTCATTCTTAGGTGTAGATAAAATAAATGAAAAAGAAAAAACCTCAACAATAATCATACAGGTTTAAATATCTTTCTTGAATAATTCTATCAAGTTAGTATAGTAAAAATAAAACAATTAAAACTTAAGATATTATAAATGAGACAAAAATTAAATAACAAGTACACTTACATACATTTAAAATTTAATAATACAGCCAATAACTAAAATTCTAATTCGAGACAATACTGCCTTTATCACACTCATAAAACTCTTCCAATGTATAGAAGGCTTTTTTACATAAAAAGATTTTCAGGACACACTTTAATCTATTTCTCGGTAGTAAATGTACATTTTCAGGTAAAGAATTAAAAACTTTTATTATAGAAAACTCGACATTTTTCTGCAAAAAACTAAAGTTATATTTATCAGAAACCAGATTTGTTTTATTTCTAGTAATGTAGTTATGCTTAATAGATGCACCCTCAAAAAGATCCCTGTTATCAACAATAAACATCACCGAGTCCAAAATGTACATACCTATAACCGTCAAAATATTGTTACTAATAAACACAGTCCTGCAACTGTCTTGTTGTTTCATTGCAAAAATACATCGTAAACATCTTTTTTGCAGAATCAAAATTATATTAACATCACAGGAATTGCCCCAAAACATCAAACCATATCTGAGTCTGGACTGTACAAATGCATGGTAAGCTGACAGAGCTGCATCGATTCCAACTCTCTCTGAAATAATTCTTAATGCGAAACAATACTGAGATATTCTAGTGGCAACTCTCTCGACAGATATATATATATATATATATATATATATATATATATATATATATATCTGTCTTCCAGATTCTTGAACCATAGATTATATCATTTTCTTTTTAGTTTGTCTTTTCTTGGATTTAGGTTCTTTATTTAACAAAAAATCAAAAACAATTTGACGTTTCGCCCTTTATTTAAGGCATCTTCAAAATTTTTTTATTTTTTTTTTATTTATTGATCTTTTTAAAAATATATTTTTTATAATCAGCTGGCGTAAATGTGGCTCAAATTTCTTATATCCGTTCTGTCGTTAACAGTGTTTTTATCTTCTTAAATTTCTATCATTTTCTTTATTTGCAATTTTTGATAATTCATATCTTTGTTTTTGATTATGGTACTGTTATAATCGAAGCTATGTTTTTCATCCTGTGTGTGTTTGTTTAATGCTGTTGAGGCGTTTTTCGTATATTTATGGCCACTCAATCTGTTCTTTAGCAATTGGCCTGTCATGCCTATATATTTTTTGGGACAATTTGAGCAAAGGATCGAATATACTACATTTGATTTATTCATGAGAGGAGTCTTACTTTTTAAATTAATAAATAGTATATTTAATTGACGTATCCGCATCTGTAGGCCTTAAAATGAACTACAACAAAACAAAAATGAGACACGAACAGGCAAACATAACAATATAGAATCAGAGGATAGAAAACGTCGAACACTATGTATACTTGGGTCATGACATCAGACTAGAGAAATCAAACCAGGATGCTGAAATGAAAAGAAGAACATAGCTGATATGGGCCGCTTTCGGTAAACTTGCATACATCCTGAAAAATAATTCAATTCCCATAAATCTAAAAAGAAAAGTATACGACACATGCATATTACCAGTGTGTACGTATGGATTAGAAACCATGTCTCTCACCGAAAAGTCCGCTAAAAAATTAGAAACAATCCAAAGAGCGATGGAAAGAAGCATGCTTGGAATATCATTAAAAGAAAGGATTACAAACACCGAGATAAGACGCAAAACGAAAGTCAAAGACATCGTGAAGGAGGTTGCAAAGATGAAGTGGCGATGGGCGGGTCACATAGCCCGATATGAGGACAACAAATCAACACGAAGAATCCTGGAATGGAGACCGAGGGAGACAACAAGAAGCACGGGAAGACCTCAAAAACGATGGGTAGACGACATAAGGACAGTGACGGGTAAACAGTGGATGAGATTGGCGAAGAGTAGAGAAAGATGGAAGCAATTGAGAGAGACCTACATCCAGGAATGGATGGATAGAGGTTGACAAAGAGAGAGAGAGAGAAAGTATTTAATTTATTATGAGACCTGTGACATATGATAATTCATGCTTTTTTAAAATGTATTTTATTTTTTCTGACAGTTCACTAGTGTAAGGTAGTGCTAAATATTTTTGCTGTCCAAAAGTCGCTACGAACCCCCCACCCCCACCTTACCGCTCGAACTATTAGATTAACCCAACCTTTATTTAATATTGCTACATCTTCAATCAGATCATTGAAAAGTTGAGATTATAAGCTATTGAAAAATATATCAACTTTTCTGTGTGACACCCAGTAAATTCAGAAAAGAAGTTTGTAGTAGTGATTTTTTCACTACTATGTGATATGATAAATTGACACCATCCACATTATGTGGAATTTTTTCATTAGATAAGACAATATTTTATGAAAAATGGAGTTGATTCTTTGTCAACAAACAAAGGTGCGTATTGATTATATTAAAACGCAAAACAAATTTCTTAATCAAAATGATTAAAGCATTTACTTCCTTAAGATGAATCCATTTTACAAAATGGAAATCGGCAATTTACACTCAATATAACTCTGTTTCAAAGTTGCCATGTCGCTCACGATTACTTATATTCATATTCCCTTCAAGAAAATTTTGTAAAATATGGAAAACCTCAAACAAAAGATCAAATATCAAATCGCAAAAGCACTGTTTAAATCGTTGTAAAAGCTAACAGATTTTTATTGCTTCAAATATCCACTTTTGGCAAAATATACACCCACATTATCCTGATGTATGATTTTTCAACAAATCAAAAACTCATTGGTTTTTATTTCCGTAGTAAATTGCTGCTCGACTCTTTTGTAGCAGAAATTGGTATAAATTCGCAATTTGGCAAATTTCAATAACCCTCATATGAGAGGTAATCAATCCGAATAAGCCCTCGAAGGCATTTTGAAAATGTAGTATATTTGTTTCTGTACATTTTGCTATATGTTTGCAGTGCACGGCCTCGTAGAGTTTAATAATCATGTATGTGCGTTGTTTCGACAGTCGGGTTAGCCCAATTATGTTACATTTAATTTAACCCACGCCCTCAATTATTTAGTGAATAATTCGATTGACAAGCGGTACACCTTTCAACATTTTTCTGTCCCTTTAAGCTCTTCACCATATTAGAATACTTTTTTTCATAGCAGACTTTAAAAAGGAAATGCATTAAATTTAAGGTAAATATGCTGGAAGCAGATTTTTTAAACCGTTTCTTAAATTCAATTAATGTAGTGCATTAAATTTAATAATTTATACATTAATCTAAATTATTATATTCCACTAAATTTTATGTATTCATACATTACATTTAAAGTTTGATCATTAGTTTTTAAGGTGACTATGTACATTAAATATACAGACAGTGTTTATTGAATTTAAGATATATTATCACATATTTAATGCATCAAAATTCACATGAGGTCAAAAAACTTTGCTACCAGGAAAAGGTGGAAGTTTCTCCCATAGGTAGTGTACCGTTATCTGTACAGGGTGAGTCAACGATTGGATGAAGTAGGTTTGTGCCTTTTCGGTGAAATTAACAAAGAAACTATATTTATGATAATGAAGACTATTTCTGTAAAAAAGTATGGAAAATAAGAAAAACTGAAATATCTCAAAAACTATTATAAATAGGTATAGGATATATTGAACAAAACTTTTAGGGTTTTTATTACTCTATTAAATAACATGAAAATATACAGGGTGTACCATTTAAAAAAAAAAAGATATTTATTCATTTAAAGTTGTTCAAATTTGAGCCCGTGTTCAACACCCTGTAGCTTTTATTGCAAATATTAGGTAAAAATTATGTTAACTTGTCCTTGGCCTTGCTAAATTCCAAATTTGAATATATTTGTCACAAAATTGAAAACGTTATTTAGGATTGAATTGATGCTTGAAAATGTGACTTTTTTTCTTTAAACTTAATTATCTCAGAAACTATAAAGTTTTGTTATAGTAAACCCTTAATAAAAAAGATTTAAAATTATAAGCTAAATCGAAAATACGATTCGTATATAGGGTGTTCTATTTAAAAAAATACAACTTTATGCTGTCCTAGTTTTTTGGCTCACCCTGTAGAGTCCTAAATATTTTTAAAATCTGCGTAAAAATAAACTGTATCAAACAATAAATATAGTTTCTTTGTTAATTTCACCGAAACGGCACAAACCTACTTCATCCAATCGTTGACTCACCCTGTACACCAGTTTCGAACTCATAAGAAAATTGACTCCTTTAAACAACTTATACCATACTAAATAAAAAGTTCAGTACAAGTTGCGTCATTTCCCGGAAAGAAGATGTACCATGATTATTAATGTAAATTCCTTTAATGTTATAGTACATGTGAATTAATTTTAATGTACAGAAAGTTGAAATCTCTTTTCAGTTACCTTAGTGAAATTTAAGATACCATTTAATCAAATTTAATGTACATTTGCTTTAAATTCAAAGTAAATGTAAATTATTTACGATTTAAAGTACAAAATTATTAAATTTAATGTAGACTGTACATTAAATTTGCATTAAATTTAAGGTTATCTTTAACAGTGCAAACATAAAAGGTTTGAGTTCTTCATATTTTTGGAAGTATAACCGCTGACTTATACTGCTGCACATATCTTTAATTTTTAACAATTTCTGAAAATACATTTAAATTAAACTAATACTATCAAATCTTTTTGGATAACCTGTTCCCTCAGTAGGTAATCTATTTGTTATATTAATTTAATAAAATCGAAAAATTTTTGCCAAAAAAACATCAGTAAGACATTACGTCAATTACTGAATATTGCTATTTTTACGTAACAAGACAGGCGTCAATTGTTACAACATTTCAGTAAGACATTACGTCAATTACTGAAAGAATTGGGGAAAAAACATCAGTAAGACATTACGTCAATTACTGAATATTGCTATTTTTACGTAACAAGACAGGCGTCAATTGTTACAACATTTCAGTAAGACATTACGTCAATTACTGAAAGAATTGGAGAAAAAAATCAGTAAGACATTACGTCAATTACTGAATACTGCTATTTTTACGTAACAAGACAGGCGTCAATTGTTACGAGTTTATTGTAACCAAAAAACAAAGTAAGATATACACCAATTACTTTTGAGTGTATTAATATACCTACCTTGAATGTCACTGTCACTGTCACTGTTTTCACTGGTCTGAATATAATCACGAACTTCAAGTTCAATTGCCCTTAATTTTGATAATAAAAAATCATATTTTTTATTTCTCTTTCTTCGCTTTTCCAAATTTCGATTAACTTTACATCTTGACTTTACCGTATTTCCCTCACTTTCCGACTCAGAAGTTGATAGAATTCTTTTCCTAATTACCTTGGGCATTTTTCCCGTCAATTTTAGGAATATATTAACGACACGAATGAAAAGATGTGTGCTGACCGGCACAAACAAATACAATGAAGATTAAGTGGGTCACCTAACCATAAGACGAGTCAGGAATTTTTTGTTTATCTTTAAAAATTGTGCTGAGTAGGTATGACAAACGCATACTACAGTGTGTAATAATCATGAAGGACAACAGCGAAGAATAATGATCTTTTACCAATAATTAAATTAGGTGTATATATAGTTTAGAAAACACTGAGTTGATTGAATTATATTCGTAAATATAAAGTTGATAAAAAGCTATGCTCTTAACATTATAATTCTTCTTCTTCTTTAGGTGCCGTCCTCGTTCCGAAGTTTGGCTATGCGTATTTTTGACACTGCAGATCTAAACAGTTGGCAGTTGTTGCAATTGTACCATTCTCTTAAGTTCTTTAACCATGAATACCTTCTTCTTCCTATGGATCTTTTGCCTATTATTTTTCCCTGGATAATTAATTGCAGCCACTGGTATTTATCTCCCCTCATAACGTGTCCCAAGTATTGCAGTTTGCGTTCTTTAATAGTAAGTACTAATTCTTTCTCTTTCCGCATTCTTCGCAAAACCTCCACATTTGTTACTCTCTCTGACCACGATATTCTTAACACTCTACGGTACATCCACATCTCAAATGCTTCCATCCCCTTGGTATGAATCTTCTTCAATGTCCAGGCTTCCATTCCGTAGTAACATTATAATTCCAAAACCAAAAAAACAAATTCTTCAACATATCATGTAATATTAAGTAAACATATATATATATATATATATATATATATATATATATATATATATATATATATATATATATATATATATATATATGAGAAATTTTCGATTAATTTCGGACAAAATATCTTTTCTTCTTTTAGAAAAAAAAATATAAACTAATAAATATAGAAATTTTGCGCTTATAACCAAAGAGCTTAAAATAGCGATTAATAAGTATCGTAAATAGCTCTGTAAAAGCTTAAAAGCCTCATTTTGAAACGATGAATCATGTTGGCTAGTCATCTTTGTAATTTTGTAAAGTTATCACAAAAAAAGGCTTATAAACAAACATCTTTATGAATTTTAGGTGAAAATTATAACTTTAAATTATTGGAACTCTGTAATTAATAATTAGAAAAGTATTTCAAAAGTCACAGCAATTTCCGTCCTTTATAGCTTCTATTGAAGTTCAAGAAGCCGAGATATGATCGATTTAGTTATGGCAAAATTCTGTTTTGCAATGTTTTTACACTAATTTGTGCACAACTTTTTTTCTAATTAATATATTTTAAAAATTGAAAATTCCGGACGTTTCTAATAAACAGTACAATCGATTTGGCTGAGCAGAGTACCCATATATAGCAAAGAGAATTTGTTTAAAGACCTCTAAATCATTAACAGGGTTTGGGATTTGTACCCTCGAAATTTTATTAAGAAAACTTGTATATTGTATATATATATATATATATATATATATATATATATATATATATATATATATATATATATATATATATATAACAAGGTTTCAAGTAACTTATAAGTTTGTCTCCATTTTTGTATGATTTCGGGCAATACCAACCATAGAGCACTGCAGTCTAACGTTGAATCATTCCTTAGACACTATCTAATTTAGGTATAAGTTATGTTTTATGACAGACTTTAAAGTTTTATAAAAATTTTCTAAATGCAAAAAGATTATAGATGTATATTACTAGTTTTATTATTTTTACTCCTTTTATTATTGAAATATGGAAACGATGTTATTTACGCATTAGTGCTTAAAAGTAATATTTTTTAAGTACTAGAGCATAACAAAACTGATAAATATTAATAGCACAATTACTTATAAGATTAACGTGAGCAGTTAATGCATCAAATTTTTCTTCTTGTTTCACTGCAATGCCCACAGGAACTCTAGTAGATATCGTTTCTACGCTGATAACGGGTTCCTTCTTGGTAATTATTATGTTCTGCTTTGTTATTTCTTATCCCATAATTCTTTCTACAATTTTTTTTCTTATGTTACAAAGAATTTTTTATATTATTTTAGGTAGCAGAACTTGAACTTATCTTTAATCCGTCGCTGCTACTATTCAATATGCTCCCGAATTTGCCAAGTACAGGTCAATATTGAAAGCAATAATCAGCAGTATATTCTTTTGCTATGGAAGTCCAGCAACTTTCATATGTATTCGAGTAATGATACTTATATCAACGGGAAGTATGCGATAATTAAAATTTTTCTATAATGGAAAACATATCCTTGATGTACAGTAGGAGCACGACGGCGAAAAATTTTCAAAACATCAATGTCTTTTATATCCTGAAAAGTTCACTTCTTTGTATTAATTGTAATAATAATCAGTATATCTCTCGTTTTGATATAAATAATAAAACGTTTTAAAATATAATAAACCGTGGGATTAGCCTAACAGTTTAAGGCGCTAGGACTGATAGGAACGACCACGGCCAAGCGCGGGTTCAAGCCCCGTGCAGTGCACGGCAACTTACTTATTTAAGTTGTCAGACCATTAGACGATAGTCCCACTAGTCGATAGACACTTGACTGACAAAGAGAGTAAAAACTCGGGGTTAGTTGAGTGTCGAGGACCGTGGTTCGAAACCCACGTTAAAATGAAGATCCAGTCGCTAAATGGTCTCCGCTTCCGACGCGAGTTTAAGCCCCAAATCTTTGAACTTTTTTTCTTTTTTCGTTTTAAAATATCTCAGAAACATATGGAGTGTAAAAATATATTTTCAGAATTGTTGAAAAATATAACGCTACACCTTAAACCGACTGCAATATCTCGATAAAAACAATAGAAAAATTTTGATAATATCAACATTTAGTTAATTTTGAAAATAAATTTTAAAAATCACGTTTGCATAGAACAGGGTGAACAAAATAATTACTTAATAGAAACATTCATGTGAGGTTTTAGACACAACGTAAATTTTTTAGATACTGTTGTTTTCACATTTTTATAATCGGAAGCATTTGAACATCTCTTCCACATATCGTAGTGGATATTTCAAAGGCTTCTGACATTTCCTAATTTGCTAATAATGGATATTTCTCTCATAGTGTTTTCAAAATTTTGCAGCCAGGGCCAGAAATTTCTTACTGTAAAAACTGACAAATTTTGACTAAATATCAAATTAGCAAGTACCAGTCCCAGTTATTTTAAGTATGAGTAAATTGTATTTTTCATTGGGGCACGGATTATTTTATTTTATAGATGGGACAGAAGGCGCTTCCGCTAAAATCAAATATCGTGATCTTGCTAGCCTCGCGATCCTCTGTTACACTGGGAGAAATTGAAGGAAATTCTTATGCGGATTTTTATTGGATTGAACCTCATTTTATTGCCTAAATTCCTTAAAAATCCCTTTATGTAAACCTTTGAATATTGTCAGAAATGACATGGAATGTGATGGTTCAAGTTAAAAAAAAACTTAACAAGTGATAACCGATAGAAAAATAGAATATGAAGTTAGAGGCCACAAATAAATTACGTAAGGCTTTAAGGGGGAGAGGGAGCATTTTCTTACGATTCTTTAGATAGAGGAGGGAGAGAAGAGAGACAATGAAACTTACGTAATATTTAATAAAGTATTATTTAAATTAGATCAAATTAAATAATCGAAGAATACACTACGGTATTTATATTTTTATAACCTGTGAATAATATAACTGCGCGATGAAATATGATTAAATCGCCAATATCTATACGTATATCATTAATACAATAAATTAAAATTTTTATAATGATAAACTCAGCACGGAAATATCGACGTATGGAAAAATTAAAATTCTAATTAATTTATGTAAAATGATATGGGAAGAAGGGGAGGTTATAAAATTTTTACGGTCCCTTATTTGTGGGGAAGGTGGGGACGAAAGTGTTGAACAAAAACCCTTACATAATTTATTGATGACCCCTAATCTAATAAAATTGTGTTACCTATATTGTAAAGAATACTTAATGTATTTAGTCACTCTTACTACAATTATATTCCGTAAAGAGTTCTCTCAAGCTATTCGAGGCCTATACTTAATATAGAGTTAGTTTGTTTTTCTCTCTTGATTTAAAGAAATATGGCAATTTTGACAAATAAAAATCTATTAGGCTCTAATTTCTTCTCTTTGTCAAGGTCTAATTTTAATCACTGCTAAGACTGTAATCCCAGTATTTTCTTCAAATTTTACAATTTTTCCAAGTGTAATAGCGAGTCGCGAGCAAGCAAGTTCATGATAATTGAACTCTTCAACTTCAAAGACACCGCCTTAGCTGTCGAATCTCTAAGATGAAATGATCTGTGACTACAGTAATATCATCACTACACAAATGTAAATAAACTAGAAGAATTTCAGCGGCTCTGAAAAATTATGCGTTTCTCTTAAATTTGTCCCTTACTTTTTAACTTGACTGTATCTACATAATAAGGAAATAAGTTTATTTGCAAATATTTAACAACGTTTTCAGAAACATTTCCTGATAACTTAATAATATTTTAAACTCAATTACCGAGCTCAAATTAGTAAAATTAAGTTACAAGTTACGACAGACGACTAACAGCTTTGCAGCGATGCCAAAACGTGCATTGGAAAAATGCTGCCAAACCTCGTAAACGTGTAATGCCACTACCACCGTTTTTTTTAAAACAATTAATTAAAATGTCAGTTATTAAACAAACCACGAGAATGTTATTATATGGCATATTATGACCCCTGTTTTTATTATCAACGGAAGGGTATTATTTAAAAATCAGAGAAAAAAATAAATTAATATAAAGGGTATTTTTTATAGAGGTATAAAACTTTAAGTTGGCAACACTTTTTGGCAGCTGTCAAGTGATTTATGTTTAGTTTGATTTGGCATTTCAACATGACTAGACTGACGCCTGAACAACGCTTCCAAATTGTGCAAATTTATTTTGAAAATCATGGTTCTGTTCGAAATACGTATCGCGCACTACGTCCATTTTACGGTCAACATAATCGTCCATCAGAGGAATTAATTCGATTAACTATGGAACGTTTTCGCACCACGTTTACTCTAAATGATAATACGCATCCACAGAGACGTCGTACAGAAGAAGTCATTGCTGCTGTAGAGCGTAGCGTATAGGAAGTCCCGAATCAGTCTATCCGCCATCGTGCACAGGAATTGGATATGTGTCCATTCACTTTATGGAAGATTTTGCGGAAAGATCTTGGTTTGCGTGCTTACAAAATCCAACTCGTGCAAGAATTGAAGCCACACGATCACCTAGCAAGGTGTAGATTCGGTGAATGGGCCCAAAACAAGATTGCCGTTGATCCCGATTTTCATAAGCGAATTTTGTTTAGCGATGAAGCTCACTTTTATTTGAATGGATACGTCAATAAACAAAACTGCCATATTTGGAGTGATGATAATCCTCAAGTGTATGTTGAGACACCGTTACATCCAGAAAAACTGACTGTTTGGTGTGCTTTATGGGCTGGTGGAATCATTGCTCCGTACTTCTTTAAAAACGATGTTGGTCAGAACGTTACAGTCAATGGTGACCGCTATAGAGCCATGATTACTGACTTTTTCGTTCATCAATTGAACAACCATGATGTGCAGGAGCTGTGGTTTCAACAAGACTGCGCAACATGTCACACAGCTCGTGCCACAATTGATTTATTGAAGGAAACGTTTGGTAACCGCATAGTTTCACGTTTCGGACCCGTGAATTGGCATCCAAGATCGTGCGACTAAACGCCGCTAGACTATTTTCTGTGGGGTTATGTGAAGTCGCTAGTCTACGCCGATAAGCCCGAAACGATTGATCACTTGGAGGATAACATTCGCCACGTTATTGCCGATATACGGCCACAAATGTTGGAAAAAGTCATCGAAAACTGGACCTCCAGATTAGACTACGTCCGAGCCAGCCGTGGCGGTCATATGCCAGAAGTCATATTTAAATTATAATGCCAGAAGGTTATCTTTCGAATAAAGTAAATTTCATGTCAATTTAAAAAATTCATTTTTGTTTTATTCCATTTAAAAGTTCTATACCTCTATAAAAAACATCCTTTACTTCCAAAAATTAACAACAATTCTCATTTACAAATTAAATGATACAATTTACGCTCATTTGTTTATAGTCCCAAACAAAAAATTAACAAATAACAATTAAGAAGTTTAAATCTTAATTTCGGCATAATCTGTGTCCATTTTTGGATGTTTTCGGCTCGAGGAAATATAAACAAGTATATCAAAATAGAAAAAATAAGATTATAAACAAAGTCTAATAAAATATATCATAAAATAGTCGGAACAGTTTAAAATAAAATTAGTTTAACAAACATAATTGGAAAGAAAAAAAATTACGATTTAATTTGACGTTAGAGTATCAATGGATGATTTTGATTTGTTAATTGATTATGTGGAAAATTTTGAAGTATGAACAACGCATTTTTATTCTATCGCGTACGTATAATTTATTAAAAATATAAAAGAATAGCCAAGCAAACAACATAAAATGTAGACGAATAACAAAATTACTCGAGAATAAATCTTCGTACAATCTAGGATAAAGAAAACACTTTTCCAATGCTTTCAATATTTCAGAAGCGGGGATGATTGGCGGGACAGAAAGAGTCATTTTTTATACGATTCGAGCTTTTCCTTTCCGGCATATTGGCGATTCCCAAATAGAAAAAAGATTTATATAGTCATAAAAAATTCTTGGGAAAATAATGTAAAGGTAACATATACAGTCGAGTAAATAAATATAATAAATAATAAAAAATATGATTTTAAGATATTGATACTTTCTACAGAATTATTGTTATTGATTAAGTCAGTTGTTCAAATTTAGTAATTTTAAGATATTGATACTTTCTATAGAATTATTGTTATCGATGAAGTCAGTTGTTCAAATTTAGTAATTTTTTATGTATTAATGAGAAGACTATCCACAATTATATTCTCAGGAAGGACCATTCAATATACGGGAACTGCTAAATACTTGGGAGTAATTCTGGATTCACGACTGGAATGATCAAATTGAGGTTCGAGCCGAGTGCTTTCTGGGCTTTGTAAAGAAGACTCTGGGTATACATGGGGCTTACATTGAAAGGGATATACTGTATATGCATTAATGGTGATCCGTTTTGTAATTACGTATGCTGCTATTGTATGGTGCTCTAGTATAGTCAAAGGCCAACAATTTCTTCGACTTGACAAGATTCAAATAATTGCTTACGTAGGAACGATGAGTATCATGAGGACTGGCACAACTAGGGAGCTGGAGATTCTAATGAACCTTCTTCCTTTCTACTAATTTATAGAAAATGGTATCCAGAAGGCAATTTATCTTCTCAGTTGTCGAGGAATTCTTAAAGTAGAAACTGGCGGCTATCCGTCTAACTGAGGGAGAGTTGTGGAAAAATGCCTATTACTCCCAATGTAAACATGCTACATGGGACCTTTTTTGAGATACTTTTACCAAGTAGGGAGGATTGGGTATAAGAGTAGAATCCCAGAAATGGATCATGGTGATTTACAGATGGATCTCTCCATAGGATGGGGATCACGGACAATCCGGTATGCAAATGGTGCCTGAAGGATGATGAAACTGTTGACCATATTCTCAAAGAGACTATATGGATTTATTAAGTATCAGAGACCGAGGAACACCACTCTTATTCATTCATTCATGTATTACATGTTGATGGCAATAAAAAAGTATCGAAATTCTTACGAAAGTTGACACATCTAAAACCGTTTTTACATTATTAGATGGTATTTATTAAGTAAAAATATAGTTGCATTTAAAAAGTACATACGTTGTGTTACTGTAGTAGCTTAAACTCGATTTGTGATAGAATGTATAATAATAAAATTAGCACCAAAGTTTGAAAAGGTTAAAGAATAATTATATTGTTAAATGTTATCTGTAACCGGCGGCAAGGAATTTAAGGGGGCATTCCACTTTTGGCGCTCGAAAAAAGGTTATTTTTGCGATTTCTTTTTTTAGAGAATTCTATTAGATAGGTGGAATTCGTTTTGGTCTATATTAATACATTATAAAAGTATGTGAGGCAACTTTTTTTTAATCGATTTAATGTTTCATAGAAAAAATTGTACTTGAGTATGGAGTGTCTCTGAAGTTAGGAGTTTAGCCACGCTGGTTCAACTCAAACAAAAAAAGGAAATAGTTTCATTACTAGTATGTTTGTGGTGGAAGTCTTTTTTTTGGATATGTCATGCTAGGAAAATAGTAAATATGGATATTTTGCCTTAGCTTTACTATGGGATATATATCTAGAATACGTGATTACAATTTGGAGAGGATCGGCACAATGGTTTTGGAAAATTCCACATGCAAAGCGTTGTTTCGAGAAAACGAGTTTAGAGTTGTCTTTTATGAAACATCAACGATGCCTTTTGGTTCTTCGCAGAGCTCATATTCCTGTGATCTGACATTTTTTGGCCAGACTCTGGATTCCCTGGAATCTTCAGAGCTACGACCGTTCAGAAATGATCAAGGCCGCGCACGCATGCAAGAAGAGACGCGCGCGCTCAGTCCAGCCTTCGGACACCCACTCGATAATTCTCTCAAAAATATAGAAGGGCTACTTGGATCTTTATGAAATTTTCTGAGAACATTCTTGAATGTTCGCACTTTTGACAAGTGCATTTAAACAAAATGGAGTTCTTGAAGTTGTAAATTAGATATTAATTTTAAATCAATAAAAAAACACATGCGCTAAAGGCCACAGTCGATTTATAAGGCAAAATTTCCAAATCCACGCAGTGTTAGAGTTTCTAATAGCATAATTAAAAACAACAGTGCTAAAATGAGACAGCTCTGTTGAATTTTAGTTGCAGCACAAAATATCTTTATCGAAATAAGAAAAACAATTTTTTGAGTAAACTGTCGTCAGTCACATTTTTTCATTTTTTTACGTGTAAACAGCAAAATTATTTGTAGGCGCAAAATCTAGCTATAGGCATAAATCCAATGAACATTTGGGAAATACATCAGCAAAGACCAGGTGTTCTAGTAATCACCTGAAGCTGAATTTCCACAGACATGTCACACTATACATAGGTGTATGTTTAGTTCGAGTTGAAACATGAAAAATGTGAGATTATTTTGTGTTTTATTTTCTGTTTTCTCTGTATTTCAACCAGATGACTACATTTTCACTTAATTGGAGTTTTTTTGCTAATACTTTTTGTCGTGTGAATTCTTGCATTTTTCCTGATTATATTCTCCATTTTCCGATCTACTCTCTTTTATAAATGCTTCTTTTAGTATTTTACTGCCTCGATGCCCCTATTGCAAGATATTTTGATAGTTGTTTTTATATTGCGCATCATCATAAATTAGAAATGGTATTATTAGTATGAAATAGAGTAATTTCTGGTCATGATCCCTTGTTCTTTTGAAGTAATTATATTTTTAAGAAAATCTTTTATCGTTTTAATAATTCTTGTTGTCCCGTTTATAGGAAAGAATAGTCATATAAAACAGTATTTAGTTATTTAGTCCTAGTAGTGTTTCCTGCTTATTATTAGCTTTACAGTGAAATTTTTCGAGTTATATTGTGTTTAATTTCAAAATTTAGGCTTCCGATGGGTGTTGAGAATTGAAAACTTTTTGTTTTTTTATTAAATAATGTTTGTTGATAAACAATAAAAATTGTTTTTTTTTTTTACTCAGGATGGAAGGATACTATTTTATAACATCTGTTTTTTCAGTGCAAAAAATAACTTTCTCGTTGGACAAAAGTGGATGAACAGAATTACAATTTATCTTTGATATACTAAACAATTTTAATTGAAAATTAAGACCTAGTATGTGGTGTATTATCCTTTGTTTCGGATGGCTTCTCTACATCTGCGTGGCATTAAAAGTACATAACTTTAGTGAATAGTTAAAGGTGTGTAAAAAACGTTGTCCAAAAGTCTTATCATACAAGGCGTAAAAAAATGGGGTCAAGAGTTTCACAGCTAGTGAGTAATTCACGATATTTCCTCGGATAGCATTTTGAAGGGTCTTATCTGGTATACATCAAAGTAAAAAAAATTGAAATATAGCTGGTGGTTCAATAATTATGTATAAAAAACTTGATTCCATTGCAGCTCTTTGGGAGCCCATATCTTCGAAGAGGAGGCCTATAGGAAAAAAGTTTATATGCATTTGTAGTATTCTTTTTAAGTATTTTTTTCATATCCGGGAGAATTTTCCCGGACACCCTGTATATAACAGATACGAGTCAATTCGCATCAGATGGAAAAAGAGGGAGAGAGAAAGAATTTTGGCCATTTTATAAAAGATACGCGTCAATATGCATCAGAGGGAAAGAGAGAATTTCGGCCATTTTTTCTTTCTTAACAGTTAGTTGGCTGTGTGGAGATAATTTTTTCTTAAATTTTAGTTTATTTTTCCCCAATCTGGAACTAAACCGAATTTCTCATTAAATTAAAAATAAATAAATTTTTGTATTAATAGCGTTTGAAGATATTTATAAAAAAAAGGAAAGTAATTTTTTTTTTTTTGAACGATCGAATTTCCATTATAATAAAGCACTATCCATTAATTAAAATAACTTAACCTAAAATATACCTTACCTTACATAACCTCCAGGTTCTCTTAAAATTAAAGTTTTGCATAATACATATACCATATACAGTTTCCATTGTACAGGGTGAGTCAACGATTGGATGAAGTAGGTTTGTGTCTTTTCGGTGAAATTAACAAAGAAACTATATTTATTGTTTGATACAGTTTATTTTTACGCAGATTTTAAAAATATTTAGGACTCTACAGGGTGAGCCAAAAAACTAGGACAGCATAAAGTTGTATTTTTTTAAATAGAACACCCTATATACGAATCGTATTTTCGATTTAGCTTATAATTTTAAATCTTTTTTATTAAGGGTTTACTATAACAAAACTTTGTAGTTTCTGAGATAATTAAGTTTAAAGAAAAAAAGTCACATTTTCAAGCATCAATTCAATCCTAAATAACGTTTTCAATTTTGTGACAAATATATTCAAATATGGAATTTAGCAAGGCCAAGGACAAGTTAACATAATTTTTACCTAATATTTGCAATAAAAGCTACAGGGTGTTGAACACATTGGCTCAAATTTGAACAAGTTTAAATGAATAAATATTTTCATGTTATTTAATAGAGTAATAAAGACCCTAAAAGTTTTGTTCAATATATCCTATACCTATTTATAATAGTTTTCGAGATATTTCAGTTTTTCTTATTTTCCATACTTTTTTACAGAAATAATCTTCATTATCATAGTAGCTATGGCAAAAACAATGTAAAAGAACATTTTTCTGTGTGTCAAATTTATTAATATAATAATAATAATTTATTTTTATGTAGTGAAGTTTGGTTTTTTTTGCATTCATTTTATATTGTAAAATGAATTTTCCAAAGAATGAGTTAATAGATATGATTTATACAATAGGAGAGGCTCAAAAAAATTGCCTTTGTGCTCAAAGAATTTACAAAATGAAGTATCCTGATCGACGCCAGCCTAATACTCATACTTTTCAAAACTTAATGCAAAGATTTGATTCTTCTGGTACTGTTGATTATCCAAAACGTAAAGTGGTCAACAAACCAGTAAGTAATGAAGAAAAAGAACTACAAGTATTGTTAAATGTTCAGGAAAATCCTTATATTGGTAGCCGTCAGTTAGCAGCATTATGTGAAACATCACAATCCACCGCTAATCGTACTACCAAGAAATATAGGTATCATCCATATCACATGGAATTACACCAAGAATTGCATGGACAGGATTTTGAAAGTCGTGTAAACTTTTGTCGTACAATAAATGCGGAGATTCAATTAAATCCAAATTTATTATGCAAGGTAATGTTTGGTGATGAAGCTACTTTTAGAAGTAACGGTGCCGTAAATAGACGCAACATGCATTATTATGCCACAGAAAACCCATTTTGGATTAGAGAGGTGCAACATCAAAACCACTGGTCATTAAATGTTTGGTGTGGTTTTCATCATAATCGAATTATTGGACCCCACTTTTTTAATGAACCACTAAATGACCATAGTTACCTGAACTTTCTACAAGAAGAACTATCCCAACTGCTTCAAGGTCTCGATAGGGATGAGCTCGACAGTATGTGATTCCAGCACGATGGTGCGCCTCCGCATTACCATCGTGAAGTTCGTACGTTTTTGGACCAACGATATCCGCAAAAATGGATTGGACGTGGGGGTTTCATTGAGTGGCCACCAAGGTCTTGCGACATCACCTCATTAGATTTCTTCCTATGGGGTTATATTAAAAATAAGGTGTATGTTAATCCACCAACAACAGTGGAAGATATGCGAAACAGGTTTAGGGATACCTGTAGAACAATAACGCCACTAATTTTGCCCAGGGTCCGAGAAAATCTGCAAAAAAGACTAAATTTGTGCATTGCACAAGAAGGTCGTTTATTCGAACACTTATTAAAAAGAAATAATTAATCTCAGTATTTAATAGGTAATTTTTTTGTTTCAATTTAGTATAAAAGTAAATATGTATTTGCCTTGTCGTTATTGTTGTGTTAATTTTTTCACATTATGTTTAATTAAACTATTGCCGTTGTAATATAACGAATAATGTATTTCATCATATTTAACCACATTCTGTTTGTTTCTGTAGTTTCTTTTTATTATTTTACATGGCTACTATGATAATGAAGACTATTTCTGTAAAAAAGTATGGAAAATAAGAAAAACTGAAATATCTCAAAAACTATTATAAATAGGTATAGGATATATTGAACAAAACTTTTAGGGTTTTTATTACTCTATTAAATAATATGAAAATATACAGGGTGTACCATTTAAAAAAAAAAGATATTTATTCATTTAACTTGTTCAAATTTGAGCCGATGTGTTCAACACCCTGTAGCTTTTATTCAAATATTAGGTAAAAATTATGTTAACTTGTCCTTGGCCTTGCTAAATTCCAAATTTGAATATATTTGTCACAAAATTGAAAACGTTATTTAGGATTGAATTGATGCTTGAAAATGTGACTTTTTTTCTTTAAACTTAATTATCTCAGAAACTACAAAGTTTTGTTATAGTAAACCCTTAATAAAAAAGATTTAAAATTATAAGCTAAATCGAAAATACGATTCGTATATAGGGTGTTCTATTTAAAAAAATACAACTTTATGCTGTCCTAGTTTTTTGGCTCACCCTGTAGAGTCCTAAATATTTTTAAAATCTGCGTAAAAATAAACTGTATCAAACAATAAATATAGTTTCTTTGTTAATTTCACCGAAAAGGCACAAACCTACTTCATCCAATCGTTGACTCACCCTGTATAGAAAAAGAAAGAAATTATTCTTTTCTGAACGACCGAATTTCCATTATAATAAAGCACTATCCATTAATTAAAATAACTTAACCTAAAATATATCTTACCTTACATAACCTCCAGGTTCTCTTAAAATTAAAGTTTTGCATAATACATATACCATATACAGTTTCCATTGTACAGGGTGAGTCAACGATTGGATGAAGTAGGTTTGTGTCTTTTCGGTGAAATTAACAAAGAAACTATATTTATTGTTTGATACAGTTTATTTTTACGCAGATTTTAAAAATATTTAGGACTCTACAGGGTGAGCCAAAAAACTAGGACAGCATAAAGTTGTATTTTTTTAAATAGAACACCCTATATACGAATCGTATTTTCGATTTAGCTTATAATTTTAAATCTTTTTTATTAAGGGTTTACTATAACAAAACTTTGTAGTTTCTGAGATAATTAAGTTTAAAGAAAAAAAGTCACATTTTCAAGCATCAATTCAATCCTAAATAACGTTTTCAATTTTGTGACAAATATATTCAAATATGGAATTTAGCAAGGCCAAGGACAAGTTAACATAATTTTTACCTAATATTTGCAATAAAAGCTACAGGGTGTTGAACACATTGGCTCAAATTTGAACAAGTTTAAATGAATAAATATTTTCATGTTATTTAATAGAGTAATAAAGACCCTAAAAGTTTTGTTCAATATATCCTATACCTATTTATAATAGTTTTCGAGATATTTCAGTTTTTCTTATTTTCCATACTTTTTTACAGAAATAATCTTCATTATCATAGTAGCTATGGCAAAAACAATGTAAAAGAACATTTTTCTGTGTGTCAAATTTATTAATATAATAATAATAATTTATTTTTATGTAGTGAAGTTTGGTTTTTTTTGCATTCATTTTATATTGTAAAATGAATTTTCCAAAGAATGAGTTAATAGATATGATTTATACAATAGGAGAGGCTCAAAAAAATTGCCTTTGTGCTCAAAGAATTTACAAAATGAAGTATCCTGATCGACGCCAGCCTAATACCCATACTTTTCAAAACTTAATGCAAAGATTTGATTCTTCTGGTACTGTTGATTATCCAAAACGTAAAGTGGTCAACAAACCAGTAAGTAATGAAGAAAAAGAACTACAAGTATTGTTAAATGTTCAGGAAAATCCTTATATTGGTAGCCGTCAGTTAGCAGCATTATGTGAAACATCACAATCCACCGCTAATCGTACTACCAAGAAATATAGGTATCATCCATATCACATGGAATTACACCAAGAATTGCATGGACAGGATTTTGAAAGTCGTGTAAACTTTTGTCGTACAATAAATGCGGAGATTCAATTAAATCCAAATTTATTATGCAAGGTAATGTTTGGTGATGAAGCTACTTTTAGAAGTAACGGTGCCGTAAATAGACGCAACATGCATTATTATGCCACAGAAAACCCATTTTGGATTAGAGAGGTGCAACATCAAAACCACTGGTCATTAAATGTTTGGTGTGGTTTTCATCATAATCGAATTATTGGACCCCACTTTTTTAATGAACCACTAAATGACCATAGTTACCTGAACTTTCTACAAGAAGAACTATCCCAACTGCTTCAAGGTCTCGATAGGGATGAGCTCGACAGTATGTGATTCCAGCACGATGGTGCGCCTCCGCATTACCATCGTGAAGTTCGTGCGTTTTTGGACCAACGATATCCGCAAAAATGGATTGGACGTGGGGGTTTCATTGAGTGGCCACCAAGGTCTTGCGACATCACCTCATTAGATTTCTTCCTATGGGGTTATATTAAAAATAAGGTGTATGTTAATCCACCAACAACAGTGGAAGATATGCGAAACAGGTTTAGGGATACCTGTAGAACAATAACGCCACTAATTTTGCCCAGGGTCCGAGAAAATCTGCAAAAAAGACTAAATTTGTGCATTGCACAAGAAGGTCGTTTATTCGAACACTTATTAAAAAGAAATAATTAATCTCAGTATTTAATAGGTAATTTTTTTGTTTCAATTTAGTATAAAAGTAAATATGTATTTGCCTTGTCGTTATTGTTGTGTTAATTTTTTCACATTATGTTTAATTAAACTATTGCCGTTGTAATATAACGAATAATGTATTTCATCATATTTAACCACATTCTGTTTGTTTCTGTAGTTTCTTTTTATTATTTTACATGGCTACTATGATAATGAAGACTATTTCGGTAAAAAAGTATGGAAAATAAGAAAAACTGAAATATCTCAAAAACTATTATAAATAGGTATAGGATATATTGAACAAAACTTTTAGGGTTTTTATTACTCTATTAAATAATATGAAAATATACAGGGTGTACCATTTAAAAAAAAAAGATATTTATTCATTTAACTTGTTCAAATTTGAGCCGATGTGTTCAACACCCTGTAGCTTTTATTCAAATATTAGGTAAAAATTATGTTAACTTGTCCTTGGCCTTGCTAAATTCCAAATTTGAATATATTTGTCACAAAATTGAAAACGTTATTTAGGATTGAATTGATGCTTGAAAATGTGACTTTTTTTCTTTAAACTTAATTATCTCAGAAACTACAAAGTTTTGTTATAGTAAACCCTTAATAAAAAAGATTTAAAATTATAAGCTAAATCGAAAATACGATTCGTATATAGGGTGTTCTATTTAAAAAAATACAACTTTATGCTGTCCTAGTTTTTTGGCTCACCCTGTAGAGTCCTAAATATTTTTAAAATCTGCGTAAAAATAAACTGTATCAAACAATAAATATAGTTTCTTTGTTAATTTCACCGAAAAGGCACAAACCTACTTCATCCAATCGTTGACTCACCCTGTATAGAAAAAGAAAGAAATTATTCTTTTCTGAACGACCGAATTTCCATTATAATAAAGCACTATCCATTAATTAAAATAACTTAACCTAAAATATATCTTACCTTACATAACCTCCAGGTTCTCTTAAAATTAAAGTTTTGCATAATACATATACCATATACAGTTTCCATTGTATAGTCGGACTCCCTAATGTAATTAAATATCAACTTACCAAGGCAAATAAACTGTTTCGAAGTTCCAACATCGAAACTTTGCAACGGCGAAACTCGAAAGATTATTAAAAAACGAACCCCGAAAGTTTTCCCGAGAAATTATAAAAAATTATACAGATATTAAAAATACATTTACAAAAGCACTGGACCGGGGTACAATTTTTTCGGCGGAACCGACAACCGACCGCAACTTTGGAACTGGTTTAGTGGAAATTTTAATATTTAACTTAAGCCTGTTCCGGAAAGAAAAGTAGAAAATTATATGGAAAAATATACACAAATTTTTAAATAAGTTTACATTTCTTTATAAGCATCAAATGTGGCTTTCGTAAAGATCTGTAATGTTTTAAAAGTTATTTTAACAGCAGTTAATAATGAAAATATTCTCAGGGACTTAAGAAAAAATATACAAATTGTCCTTTGAAGGTTTTCTAATATTTTAACTTGAAACTAAATGCATTTCCAACCTCCAATCAAAGTGAAAAAATATTATAAATAGTATTTGAGTTCTATGCATTTGGAATTACTTAACTTGAGTTTACCGGAAATTACAAATAATATATCTATTTGGTAAATATTTTAAGAGAAAAAATAATATCAAGGTCGGATAAATATTTCAAATAATTAGTAATTTCTTAAGCATTAGAACTTTTCGACCAAAATCTGTAATCAGTAAAAGTCCAGTTTCTATTGAGTTTATTATGTTTATTTTAATCAGCGATAGCCAAAAAAATAATAATAATTAACCGTTAATCAAATACTGGAAAATTATTAACAGCAAACCGAAATTATCAATTAATTAGGTAATTGGATATTTCATTTCTAAAATTATCAATTAATAAAGTAATTGGTAATTTAATTCCAACAATTATCGATTAACGAAGTAATTCGTAATTTCTTTGTTGAAGTTAACAATTGACGAAGTACTTAATAATTTTAGGAATAAAATTATCCATTATCAGAGTAACTGAAAATTTCATTTTTCAAATTATTTAATTATAAATTGACAATAATTTAATGACATTTTTCGCAAATAGTACACCATCATTTAAAATTGCAATATAATATATGATTATTTTATATATATATATATATATATATATATATATATATATATATATATATATATATATATATATATATATATATATATTATTTTTCACGCTTGTGCAATTATGATTATCATTCATTCTCAATAAAAAGAAGAATATGTGTGAAACCCATACTTATATTATGTATCGTTTCTAAAACAAATGGAGCTTAGCTTGAACTTCGATGCGTTAGTCTCAAGATATTCCAATCAAAAAGTGTGAAACAACATCAAACTATTGTAAAAAGCTTACTTAGGCATGTAGACAAAATTTTTCGTCACCCTTTTTTCCTTTGATACATTTTCCATTACTTTGCCTAAAAAAATATTTTTTTAATTTAATTCTCGTAAATCAATAATATAATAATTTGGAAAAATAAATTATTATTTACTTTTATAAAGGGTAATTTGAAAAATGCAATTTTCAATTATGCTGGTACTGGATAATTTTATTTCTAAAATTATCAGTTACTTCGTGAAATGACAATTTCAAAAATGATATTATCAATTATTTTGTTAATTGATATTTGTAGGAAAAAAATTACTAATTACTGTATTAATTGATAAATTGTTTCATAAAATTATCAACTCCTTCATTAAATAATATTATTATTTTCAAAATTATCAACTAATGAAGCAACTGATAATTCTATTTTGTGAAATATTTACTATTCATTAAATGATATTTCGATTTTTGAAATTATCCATTATAAAATTCATTGATAATATTACCCGATAATATTACAAAAAGAAATATTATTGCGGATCTCTGATTTTAATATCCATAAAAACTTCTAATTGATCATTTGGACTACTGAATAGACAATAAAAAAAACAAATATAAGCTTGGGATTCCTATCTATCTTAATAATATTTTATTCTCACAATCTTACTAATATTGCACTATCTTTTTAAAAACTTTAAACAAAATATAAATTATCAAACAAATGTGGTAAAAATAAACCAACAAAAACTATATTCGACAGTATTTCATTTTATGTAATACAACAAAAAACATTAAACACATTCGAGAACTGCAATAGCTGGAACTATTAAGTTAATAATTCACAGAATATCTATCTTTATTTATTACTGGACGACAACGTCGCAGCACTGAGGCAATAAAATTGTGAATAATATTTTCCGGAAGATATGTTTAAATTCCACTGATTTTATTCACCAACAATTAGTTTTTTTGAAATCATTTGTGTACTTTGAGTAAGGCAGCATCATATTTTTCATTATGTTCTTATTCACAACATATTTTACATGAAACAACCCTGTAGAAAAACATGGTCTTTGCCACGTTTAACTGTGGTGTTGGGTACATTGCAAGTTTTACGACTCTATTCCATCTTGAAATAGACATTTTTAATCGAGCGTCTATTAAACAGCGTTAGAATCCTCAATCTTCTCTAAAACGTCTCACGCTAGTTAAAACAAAAATAGAAACAATGCAAGTCCGACAACCACATTTTAATCATTTATTTACATTATCTTTCAAAATGTTTACAATTATAATGCTTCCATTTGCAGAAGAAGAGATGCCATTATGGTCGATATTTCAACAGAAGAATGATCGGAAGCATTCGTCTAAAATAGTAAAACAATGGTTTGATGAGAAAAATATAACTGTACTTAAGTGGCCATCCCAGTCACCAGACTTAAACCCAATTGAACATCTTTGGGACTTCTTAGATCGCCGTATTCGACTGCATTCCGATATCAAAAATCAACAACTGTTTAATATCAATAAATCAGAGTAGGCGCAAATTCCTCCAAGAACTTTCCAAAAATTAGGTGACTCGATGCCCAGAAGATGCCAAGCAGTCTTAGATGCTAAAGGGTTTTCTACAAAATACTAAAAAACTGTTAGTCGTATGTTTATAACAATGTTTTTTGATGAAATTTTAAAAGTTTCCATACTTATTTCCAACTGTCATTTGAAAATTCCTTATAATTTAAAAATGTGAATCTCACGGAAAATAATTTCCTTGCAAAAATAACCAAATATTGATTTACATTATATTATTATTATACCTACGCTGCAATAATTTGCAGAAAGAAAAACAACTCGTGATCCTAAAAGTTTCCATACTTTTTTCCACCACTGTATATAAACAAGTTTTTAAATAACTCGTAAGTCTGCTTCTATTTTTCTATGATTTGTCCTTTACTTTTACTAAAATTGACTTAATTTTGACGCTTACAATTTTAATAATTGTCAGCGATGACAGCAGTCTACTTTAATATTTTAAAACATAATGGATTTAAATGTGATATAAGGAATATAGGACATCATAACGAGATTAGCATTTTTTTTGGAAAGGGTTATTAGACAGTGAGTATGTATTTTAAAAACTTAGAAATTGAAACTTTTAAAACGGACATAATTAAAACGAAATGAAAAACAAGCGTACAGAATCTCCAACTAAATTAAGAAAAAAATACCATATTAAAAATGCATTTATAAAAGCTTTGTGCCGCAGGATAATTTTTCCAGGAATAACAGACCGCAACTTTAAAACTGGTGGTTTAATGAAAGTTTTAATATTTATATTTAGCCTGGTTTCGCAAAAAGAGGAAAAAATCAGATGCATATTAAATGGAAGTTTGGAAACAATTTAAAATTATAATTTCGCTTAGTTACAGATATCATTAATATATTATGATTTTTGCAAGGATGCTGTAGGCCTTGTTTTTGTTATATACCGAATATTTCTTTTTTTCAAATTGACGGAACTTCAAATTAAAAGTTTACTGATATGCGTAATTTTGTAACATTAATATATACATCGTGATGCGTATATTTATGCTGTTAATAGAAATAAAAATATGTATTGATTTCATAGTAAACTCAGGTACATTTTTGATTATAAGTGGCGAAAGTTTATAGTTATTTAAGAGGATGATATATCTAAGTGATAAAAAAATGGTATACTTTCTTTTAAATTTTTCCACCCGATATTTCTGGATTCTGTGTTTCCTGTGATAGAAATCATATTTTAATTTGGTAAAATTATATTTCACTTTGACTCAAAACGATAAAAAAATTTAAACATTTAATAATTTAACTTTTTTTAAGAAAATGTTATATTGTACGTTCCTTGAAAAAAAAAAGTGTGAAGAAATTATATTTTAATTATAAGTAATATATTTTGTAAATTGCATTAAAAACTTGAGAGAACTAACTCCGGATCTGATAATTTGTAACAAAACTAGGTTATCTGATAAGAAATTAATAAAATCATTTATTTTATTTGTCACAGTAAAAACAGCATGGTAAACTATATGAATTTTAATCTATAAGAAAAAAATGAATATTTTTCATAACTAATTGCGATATGGTGTTTGTTTGAAGGTCATAGACAATGATGTTTCTTGTCAAGTAGTAGATATCTGTTGGACTTCCATTGTCTTTATTTTTGTTGAATATCACGACGTTTCGGCTAGTAGTTATCTCTAGCCGTTTTCAAGTGCAACTAAATAAATCCCTTAACTACATGACTATTTATACTAAAAGTAAATGTAGTAGAGTATGACTGAGATGGGTGCAGTCATGCCTGCTATGACAAAATCATATTTCCGGATCCGGACTCAGTTGACGCCACACCATAGCAAAACTCCACACCTTTATGGACTCCCGAAAATACATAAGCAAGACATGCCTTTACGACCTATCACGAATTCCCGGAACTCTCCGACTTCTGAACTTGCCAAATTTCTTCTTCCAATCCTGAGACCATTGCAAGGAAATACATCGTCCTGGGTTAAGAACTCGCAACATTTCGTAGAAATTATACGTGAAATAGAAGTACAACCAGAAGACAATTTTATTAGCTTTGACGTGGAAAGCCTATACACTAATGTTCCAGTTAAGGACTCACTAAAAATCATAAGAAAGAAACTTGAAGAAGACCAGACCTTAGCAGAAAGAACATCTTTACCACCGCACGCCATTATGGACTTGTTGGAAAGTTGTTTGACTAATTCCTATTTTCAAGAAAAGTAAAAATTCTACATCCAGGATGATGGACTACCGATAGGATCTTCACTCTCACCGGTGGTCGCAAATATTTTCATGGAATGGTTCGAGACGTTTGCAATTGAATCCACATCTAAGAAACCAAAGTTATGGCTCAGATACGTAGACGATACTTTTATTATTTGGAGTGGAAACGACGAAGAACTTCGAAACTTCCTTTTTCATCTCAACAATATCAGTCCAACTATTAAACTCACCATGGAGAAGGAAGTAGAAAATAAATTACCATTTTTAGATGTCTTGGTTGAAAGAAATGGCAGACAAATTCGAACTTCGGTTTACAGAAAAGCCACGCACACAGGACAATACCTTAATTATTCATCTAATCACTCCAACAATACCAAACAAGGAATTATAAGAAATCTCGTAGATAGAGCCTTAACTCTCTGCAACTCCAACGAGAACTTGATGAAAGAGATTGATTACAATAAAAATGATCTGGCAGCCAACGGATACACAATATATGTAGTGGATAAATTTCTTGAGCAACGCAGAAATAGGACAATATCGACAACGAATGAAGAACGAAAACCAGTATTGAACATCCCCTATGTTAAAGGCATTTCAGAAAAAGTTAGAAGGATAGGAAAACGATATAAAATCAACGTTGTTTTTAATTCAAATAACTCTCTGAGAAGTTGGCTCACTAGGGTCAAACCAACAACTCAAAGGGATATGAAGAACTGTGTATATCAAATACCATGTGAATGTGGCAATTCCTACATTGGCGAAACAAAGAGACCTCTTGATGTAAGGATTAAAGAACACCAAAAACGCACATTTCGAGAAGAAATAGAAAAATCTGGTGCCGCCAATCATGCCTGGACTCATGGACACCACATAAAATGGTCTGAAGCTAAAATACTACACCGAGAACAACATTGGAGAAAACGGAAATTCAAAGAAGCCGCGGTTATACATCAGAAACCGAGTTGTTTTAGTAAACCATATTTAGATATATATATATATATATATATATATATATATATATATATATATATATATATATATATATATATATATAGTAAAATAGTCATGTAGCTAAGGGATTTATTTAGTTTCACTTGAAAACGGCTAGAGATAACTACTAGCCGAAACGTCGTGATATTCAACAAAAATAAAGACAATGGAAGTCCAATAGATATCTACTATAATTGCGATATATTTTGCCAGGATTACAAAAGACAGCAAAAAGTATAATTAAATGTTTTACTACAGGGGAAATCTATATTAAAATGCATTAATATAATTTTACACTTTGCTTAGTGACAAGGCTTTATTTCCCAGAATATACAGTGAGTCGCAAATTAAAGCCAAATACAAAGAAAATCATATTTAAAACACCCTTATATCTATTTTTATTAAAATGTACTTTTCTTAATCAGTTTCAATGAAGTAATAATAGTATGTTACTGATCTCTGATTAAATAAGAGTATTTTAACTGATTAATAAATAGTTCACAATAAAGCCAAAATTTTGAAGTCAGAAAAACTAAGATTTTGTTTTTAGATTTCATCATCATCGAATTATAAAAAATAGGTTAATATTTAATATAATTTTGGTTTAGTGTGATAACGCTTTGTGCATTATAATAGAGCTATGACGGTGTTATTACAGATTGTAGTTCAAAAATAATTGGGTCAAAATTAAATCTTTCTTAAATATACCCACATATTTATAAAACACATATTTAAATAAAAACTGCTTTTTGCAACCATCCGGTGTTCCTCTAATGATTTTCAAAAAGTAATTAATCTTAAGTGAAAATGTACAGGGTGTCCCATTTTCGACACTTTTAGTGGGTATTGGAGTATAGTGTGGCGGTCCTTACTTTAGTGTCCTACTTTTTAACAAAACGAAAGATTCCGATGTCAAATTTGTCTCGTATTTCCGTTATGCGTTAATTTATCAAAAAGGTAAAAACTGATTTTTATAGAGTTTTTTACGTAGAGTTCAGTGGCGCAAATTTTCTAAAAAGGTTAACTTTTGAGATATTAGCCAAACTTATGATTTTTTAAATAGGACACCCTGTATATTATTTTAGATATTAATTAAGTATAATTTAGGCTAATCAAAAATACCTGATGTGTTTATTTTGTTTGAAAAACAAGGTCAGAATTTGATATTTACAATAATTTACTTTATTTGTAACAGAAGGCCATGGCGAGTTCACAAGAAACAATAGGCAGATGTCCGCAACTTCACATTTTTGTCAGAATGTGATTATTTACGAAATATTTTTGTTACGTAGGTGGTTTATTTTACTTTTTATTTATTTTGCATTAACAATGGCCGTTTATGATAATTATGAAATGTATGATAAGTTAGTATGTTTTATACAAAGCAATAAAAGTCCCCAAGAAGCTTCTGAACTATATTTCAATAGGTAATGTATTTAAAGTGTTATCGTTAAGATAACTTCTCATATCTGGTAATCGTTTTGGTTCATGTTAGGTATCCAGAAAGAAGGCAACCCTTTCTAGACATATTTGTTCATTTAAAAAAAATCTAGTTGAAAACGGATGTTTTATTCAGTCGCGTCCTAAAACATACGTCAAAGAAGACAGGGAGGGAAAAGAAACAAATGTGTTATTTTACGCAGCAGCAACAACTTCATCATCCTGTAGAAAAAAGAGGAAGAGGTTGATGTAGCAAAGTCTGATGCTGAAAGAATTTTGGAAAAGTAAAAAAATCATCCATATAAATTGAAAATAGTCCAACATTTACATTCCGGAGATGATCAGCGCCGAGTAACGTTTAGTCAATGGTATTTAGAACAAATACGAACCAAAGAATCTTTGGGCAGATTTGTCATCTGGTCTGATAAATGTTATTTTGGAAATTTTTAATCGTCACAACACGAGGCATTAGTCTGCAGAAAATCACCATTAAATTTTCGAAAGGGCACAACAACGGCGCTTCGAGGTTGGTGTCTAGGATTTTATTTTGGACCGACGCATAGCCTACATGACGTATGAAGGGGATCTCACAGCACATAGATACCTAGAAATCCTTGGTGAAATTGTTCCAGAATTGCTTGAAAATGTTCCATTGGTCAATTTGAAATCCATTTATCTTCAACAAAACAATGCCCCGAGCCCCAACTCTGGGCTGTTAAGGTCATTTCAGGAAAATAACTTTCCTCAAAGATTACCAGGTACCAATGGGCCAATGAGATGGCTAACACCATCTCCCGACCTTTCCGTTTTGAATTTTTTTTGTGGGATTTTATACAACATCAAGTTTATAAGACATGACATAAATTTATAGCAGAACTTCGTGAGGCAATTGGTTTGACCTTCCAAACTCTTCATAATAAACTTATGATTTTTTTTAATGCATTTAGAAGAATAACAAAACTGTGCCGATATTACATTCGTCATTTTGAAAACCATCTTCAAAAAACTCTTCGTTGTTTTTAGTTTCAATGTTTCTTTTTGTTTTTGTTACTTTAGGTTTTATGAAATAACGTTATTTTTGCTTCTTTGCAGTCACATTTCAATATTTTGATTTTATAATAACAGTGTTGTTTAAAGTATGGTATTTAAGTATGCAGCAACACGCTTTTATGGAACTAATTGTATATTTAAAAATATGGTCACCAGTTTAAAACATTACAATTTGTGAGACGATTCTGACAGATCAACTAACGCAACATTTTGAAATGGAACCTAGATGAAAAGTATATTAAGGCCTTATATTAAACGGAAAATAACAATCTCATTTAGTTATAAAAAAAAAGATTTTAATTGCGGATAAAACAATTCACATGCTAAATTATTTCAAAAATATATTTGTCGACAAACATTTGTTTAAGAATATATCAACCAAAAATATGAAACTCCAGTTAAATATATATTCACTTACGAAAGGAGTCTGGAATCAAATGCAAAATGTATGCAAAGCTTCTAGGCGAATCAATATTTAACCTGCATTTATTTGTGTCGTTTCTATTCATCTGATTTGGTTGGTTTTGTTTTGGTATGAAATATTTTGTTGTGCCATTAAATTCACTTAAAATAAATGGACAATGTGAAACAAAGAAATAATTTAAAGATTTATAACTATTATTTTAGAAGTTTCATGAAATTATAAACTATTTAAAGTTATTGCGAAAAATGATATTAGTGTGGCTATAAAAAACATCGTACTGAGGGTGGATATTGGATAATGAAAAAAAGCAGAAATCTCGGATTAACAACGAGGGAGGATGACAAGCATGCCATTTCGCTAATGACGATGTTTTTAAACGACAGCCATTTTATATGTGGCAAACAAAAGATTGGATCATAAGTGGTTGTTAATGTTTTTAGAAGTAAAAATTGGCAGTGATTAATAAAAAAGATTAAACTATTTTATGGTGAAATGTTTAGAATATATAGTGCTGATTTTCCAAATGAAACAAAAACTTTGAATATATTGGGGAATTTCAGTGAAATCAATTATTCACTGTCCTGTAAGATAAGCCACTGGCATTCCAGGATGTGGCAAGTGGTAACAACTTGACTTACACAGTGAGGAATCTTTTTTCTTTCCTAATCTAAGATTAAAATATTTTTATTGATATTTACTTCAACATTACCTACATTACTTACTTAAAACCAAAACTCCACTCAAATTATCTAAAATTATTGGACACATCTTAAAGTATGAAACAAGTTCAACATAAAGAAATATCAAAAATAGAATAATGGCATTATTAAGTCACTCACCGAATTAAGGCTGCCAAATGTATCGTTTGTAACAGAATCTCCTGATTTAAAGCGCTTTTGTCCCGCATTTCTGTCGTCATTACGAGCAAAATGCTGGTTGCTTAGAGTTATTTTTTATTTTTACGCAATTTATATATTTTATCTTGTGTGTTCATCTCGATTCTGGCTATACACGATTTTTTAAATTTTACTTTGTATCACATGGTGTACGGATAGTATAATTAATAAAGCCACTGTGTTTTAATGAAATTACATTACTACTACTACTACTACTACTATATAAAAGCTTTCAAATTATTTTAAAAAACAGTCATTAGTTTGTTTTTTTTTAATGTAAAGTCTCGATAAATGCTAACTGAAATATAAATGCATTCTGGGAAATTTGAAAAATATTTTTTAGATAATAAAAATGTGGTAGCAGTGTTATACACATATATCACCATACGTCTAATTTTATTTACCTAAGTGTAATGTGCACCAAAGTTGGAAATTAAATGTGAAGCCGTAGTAAGTATTGTTTTATATTCTTAACTCGCTTTTTTCTTTATGAAATACATATGAAAGATTGCGCTGAAGGCAGGGGCGGATCCAGCCTCTCTCTTTGGGGGGGGGGGCGGGGCGGTGATATCACAAAAGGAGAGTAAGGCAAGTTGTCGACGGGGGGGGGGGGGGAGACGCCAGCAACATTCCCATTTCTAGTATAAAAGGCTGGGTCGAGTCTATTTTTCTGAATTTGAAGCTCTTGGAGAGGGGGGGGGGCGATCACAAGAAAAACAAGTTGTCGACAGAGGGGGGGGGGGGAGGATGCAAGCAGCATACACATTCCTAGTATAAAAGGTAGAATTGGTTCTATTTTCCTGAACTTAAAGCTCTTGGGAAGGGGAGAGACGATCGCAAGCATACACATTTCTATACCCTATTCAAGAACTAGAGAGAGAAATAAAGCTGTTACCGAAACCTTCTACGTATCTGCTCCAGTGCCGCAGGTAACTGAAGACTGCCGTAAATCTAATTATATTTAATTATATTTAGATATTATAAGCTTTTATAAATTTACTGCAACAATAAAATTTTTGATAGTTCAATTTAATTTCTGTCAGTTAGCAAAGTACACCATACAGTTTGTCCTTAGTGATTTATCTTGTTTGTGCTTGTTTTCATATATTATTTGAGATTAGTAGGATACCCAAAAGATATGGCTTCCACATCTATATTTATTCCAAAATCGTTAAACCTGGGCATTTTTTCCTCAACGAGAAACTTATTACGATGAATGTTTATGATGCCTTAAGATATCAATATCTAGATAATAATGTTAAAAGCTTTGTTGAGATGTATTCCAACATGACAGGAGTTGGAAAATCTACTATGTACCGAATACTGAAGGAGAAAAAAACGACTGGAATTGTTAGTATTCCCAAGTCACATTCGATCACAGGCAGACGAAAAACCTCGTTGGAAGAAGAGATGTAAACTGCAATAAAAGGAGTTGTACATACATTTTATTATGAGAAGCAGATCCCAACCGTCGACAAAATTCTAACTAAAATCAATGAAGATCGGGACTTACCTCAAATTAAAAGAACTGAGTTCTGGAAATTGCTCAGAGAACTTAATATTTGCTGGGAAAAACCAGATAGGAAATCTGTTCTTATAGATCGTCCGGAAAATGTTCGTTGGAGAAGGAAATATTTCTCTCAAGTAAAAGGCAGAGTTGCTAGAAATAACACAGTTTACAAAATTAGTAATTTAACCGACCTTTTAAAAGATTTTTTTGAATAAGGTTACTGCAGAAAATTGGGAAAAATCCATATAATAAAAGAATAAAATATAATGTGGAAACTCTGATCGGTGAGATAAAGGAACCAATTATAATTAATTTGAGTGAAGATAGCTTCACTGACTTTGATTACGTAATGTTTACCAGCATAAACACAATTTATTATTTAAATTTTCTATAATATATAAAAATTAATTACATTTGAATCCCTTTTCAGTGTTTAATGTGCCTAAACGGTTTCTATGCAAAAATTAAAAATAATAAAAATACAGTTGTAATTTGTATTAAATATGTCAAAATTATCTATATTTTCTAATGTATGTGAATTATTAAGAAATCATAAGAAATAAAATAATATTATAAAAACTTTTTATTTTAGGTTTATTACCGAAATAATATTCTATGTTACAAATACTTAGTGATAAAATAAACCTCCTTCCGATGCCTACGACAAGGATTAAAATCCTTTTTAACACATACTTCCAAATATCTATTATTATCCAACCCAAATAGTCCATTATTATAGACCGGTATTTTTGATTATAAAATTTCTAACCCATTCCTATGAAAAATATAGACTTCGGACTAAAAAACACAGGTAGTTTGCGAAGAAGAAAAAGGGTAAAAAACGATTTATTACTCTCTCTAGTTCTTGAATAAACTATAGTATAAGAAGCAAAATCGGATGTATTTTCCTGAACTCAAGGCTCTTGGGGGGGGAGGGGCGATCGCCCCCACCGCCCCCCCCCCTTGGATCGGCGCCTGGCTGAGGGTGTATTTTTAAATTAGAAAGCCAAAGTTATATTTTAACCTATCGATATGTTGTTTTGTATTTTGATTGCATTTCTTTAAAGAGAGGTTAGATAATAAAATGAGAATAATCTGTGAGACAGGAAAGTCTATTTTGGATTGTTAGCTTAAGAAGACTAGCTCCTTAGCTATTAATCCTAAAAAAATATCCATATAAAAAAACAATGATCAAAAATTACATGAAATACATATTAATAAATTTTTTATTATTATTTATATAAAATTGTTCGGTAGTCCTTAAATTCGGAATAAACAAGAAAAATAACATACAGTTAACAAAGCGACACCCATGTCACTGATAATGTCGGGAAAAAAGATAAGATTTTAATATGGTGCGAAGGCATCTGGAAACTCTTGACTGGAATTTTCAAGCAATTTAACATGAATGTCCTACTTTACGTATTTAGGACCCTATTCTATACGGCACAATGGATTGAGACGTTAGAATAAAGTACAGAGATTGTTAACAAATTTATAAACTTTTTTACTTTTATTTGTTGTTAACAAAAGTTTGCCAAGTTGTTTTTTCGCATTCCTATAATTAAACGGTATTCGAAAGTAAGTAAAGAATAAGTTGTGCGGTAGTATTACACAATTACATTACATAAGCTAGGCATTTAAAAAACCAAGGAAATAAAAATATACCTTTATGGTGATTAGTAATTGTTTAAAAATTAAATGACACAATGACAAAAAGAATATATAAAATAGTGGCAGACGAGCAACTGTGATCAAATCATGGTAAAAGAGTCTGAATCAAATTCTGATTATAAGTAAAAATGATATATTCCAGATTTTTAGATTTCTGCTTTCGAACTTATTAAAAAGACTATTTGAGATTTCTCATTTTGAAGAATTCAAACCCTTTTAGAGATAACTTTTTATTTAAAAGCAGGTGCGTTTTCTTTATACTATTAGTTGATTTATTTTAGGGTTGTCGGCTTCTGATTTTTGATTCATTATTATTTTCCATGTTCAGTTGGATTTGACTGGATGATTTAGAAAAAAATTTGGATTTTTATGGGGCGATGAAAGCATGTATGAGTGCAATGGTTTTATAGTGGAGTAAGAGTGGAGTAAGATTTTGATATAGCTTCTGTAACCATCAAAAAACTACATCTTTGATCTTTATAAGTGTATTATTAAGATAATTACTTAAAAGCAGGTGTGAGGCTATCTCGACATAATGCTATTTGATCATTTAGTCTAGGGAAGGTGCTTCATAATATCACAAATTTAATTCAGCAGTGCGAAACGCAATAACCCAAAAGAAAAACAAAACCTGGGAAAGAACCTGTACCAGAATAAACGCACATTTAGGGGGTAACAGAACGAAAGCTGAAAAATACTGAGATCTCTTCGACAAGAAAAATCTAAAGATATCATTTCACCGATTGGTTTATTTCAATGGGATGAATACTTTTCAAAATTGCTAGCAGAAGCAAGAGCAGAATACCAACAAACAGTACAAGCTGATTCCGGCGTGTACGTACGCACCATAGCATCTCCATTAAGGATAGATTGCAAAGAAGTCAAGCAAATATGCCAAACATTAAAAAACCGAAAATCACCAGGTCCGGGAAATATCCCGCCTGAGCTATTTAAACACGGCATAGAGAAGTTACAAACCTCTACCAAAAATGTATAAACGGAGAAAAGATACCCGAAGAGTGAAAAACATCCTATATTACCACTATACACAAAAAAGGAAGTAAAGACGTCTGTGATAACTATCGAGGAATTGCGGTTCTCTGCACGATCTCGAGAGTGTATGGGAAACTAGTCAAAAAGAGGATTGAGAGCGAATACTCAGATATGGAGGCCGAAGAACAGGCTGGATTTAGAGCAGGTAGATCTACTGTTGACCATCTCTTTACAATAACCCAGCTCATTGAGAAAAAATCAGCATGGAACCAAGAAATATACCTGCTCTACGTGGATCTCAAAAAAGCTTATGACAGCGTCCCACAAGAAAAACTCTGGGATGCCCTAGAAAAAACAAATATATATATATATATATATATATATATATATATATATATATATATATATATATATATATATATATATATATATCAAGGCTGTTCAAGAGCTCTATTCAAATAATACAAGCAAAATAAAGAAAAGGCATAATATTTCAAAAGGATTCACGGTTAGCAAAGGGCTCAAGCAGGGATGTTGTTTGTCTTCAACCTTGTTTAAAATCTACTTGGAACAAACGTTAAAAACATGGAAAAGAAAGTGCGAAAATATGGGCATTCCACTAAACGATTCCATACTATACACATTGTATTTCGCAGACGACCAAATAGTTCTGACACAAGACTACGAAGATCTATAATACATGGCTCGTAAGCTAATAGAAGAATATCAAAAGTGGGGGCTAGAAGTTAACATCAAAAAACGGAATACATATGTATTGGGGGACAGCAACAAAACTTGATTCTGAAACAACAGCAGCAGGAAATAAATCACTGTGAGAAATACAAGTATCTCGGAATGCATATAACCAACGACGGCAAACTTGACGAAGAAATCAAGCATAGAAATGATCAGGGACGACAAGCTATTAGACAGTTGAACAGCATACTGTGGGATAAAACAATATCCAAAGAAAACAAACACAAAATCTTTTAAAAGCATTGTCACCTATGGAAGTGAAGTATGGCCATTGAAAGAAAGAACTCTAAGAACACTGGAAGCTACAGAAATGGATTATTGGAGAAGAGCGGCTGGAAAATCCAGAATGGACAGAGTCAGAAATAAAAGAATCCAAGAAATTGTGGGGGTTAAGCACAAGATAACAAAAGATATTAAAATCAACCAACTTAGATGGTACGGACATGTTCAACGAATGGACGATACTAGACTTCCAAAAAAAGTTTTAAATTGGGCACCACAGAGAAGAAGAAAGAGAGGTAAACCCAGACTAAGTTGGAGAGAAGGAGTGGATAAAGATATAATAATAAGAGGAATGGATGAAAACCTATGGATAAACAGAGATCAATGGAGACTGGAAATCAGAAGACGGCGTAGAACGTTATAAACTGATGTTATATATTATATATAATTCATAAAACAATACTACAGAATTTCCTTAATTCAGTTTAATCTTAGTTACGTAGCATTTCCTGTGTTTTATAGATATATATTGTTATTTAGTAAGTTTTATTAAGTTTATAACCGTACAAAACTGAGTCTTTATTAAAACAAAAAGTAGTTTGAATAATTTTTACTGGAGTCACCACTTTCTAGCCTCCACAAAACGATTTTTGGTCCGCTTCCAAGGGGTTATTTTCATTGATGGAAATACATAATTACTGAATCTAATTATCACCAACTTTTATAAAAATCACGGACTTAAAATCAAATAAAAACAAAAAAGAAAGTGCGCTCTTCGATAGGATAATGCGCCCAAGCACACTTATTATTTTACCATGATTGTTATTATACAGGGTGGTATAAAAGTACCGGAACGGCGCATTTTTGGATGACCTTGACTATGGCCTTCAAGGTTATTTGAATACCTAGTTAATATTTTAAATGGAAACCCCCTTTTTAATTTTTTCCCGCTATCTATTTCTGCAATAAAAAAGTGTTTCCATTAAAAAAAAAATTGACCTGTATATGACTTTGTATATAAAATTTTTCTCTATAACCTTTATTTTTGTCATCCTGTATAAGATTAAACGAAACTATTTGTGGCTAAAAATTCTCAAGGGATGAAGAATTAACAAATTAAGGACTAGTTTTCTCTACTTTTTATTCTAAATAGATCCTAAGTGGAGCGTAGGGATCAACTCTCGTCCGGAAACAAAAAATATTTAATTTCTTGATATACATATACCGATTTAATGCTATCCTTTTTTAATTGTATTATTTAAACGAGTATAATATTATAGTCGGTACGTCAATTCTAGAATACATAAAAATATGAATTTATGGTTGCCCAAATTAATATTATTGTTATTTTCAATATGTAAACAATATCTAACAATATCTACCGATAAAAATAAGTTCTTAAATCCTCTTTTGTTAATATTAATTGCAAACTTTGCATTTATAGTAATTTCTAATACTTAAAAACAGTGAAAAGAGTTACGACCAGTAATTAAACTGAAAGAAAAGATAAGTAAACATGTTTAAATCTGTCAAACAGCAAAAAAGTCTACCTCCCAACAACCATAAACACCCTTCAAACAAATCTATTGTTGTTAAAATCTATGAGGAATGATCTTAGTGTTAAAAGGTACATAGAAAACTTAGTAAAGAGAACGATTCCAAAGTATTTCTTTAAAAACTTATTACCCTGAATACAATAAAAGTTCTAGGAGTCTATAGTCCGCACTAGTTTTCTTAACTTGCGATGAAACTTGCAAAAAAAAATTATAAAATGTTGACATTTAATAATCAAAAACAAATTATTCTTGGCAACTCTACCTGTAAATATAACTTTTCGTGCAAGAGATAAAAATATTTCAAAACTCCGCGTTTTCAACTTAAGTTTGTACATAAATTCTAATTACTTAAAAATATAAAACGAACAAGCAGACATATTACATCAAAGCAACTCCTAATTACTAAAATTAAAAATATACACTTCTTAAGATAAATAAAAGAATCTTTTAAAAATTAATAATTAAAAGTCTAAGTAGGTACACAATTTTTGAAAAGACCTAAAATAATATTGACATCTTTTTAAATTAACACTGAAAAATAAAACGTAAAGGGAATTTTGCTAATTATCTTTAGGACCCTTGAGGAATCCAGGGCAAACTTGGCAAAAATAACACAGATTTGTAATTTTATAAAAGGCGTGAGTCCTGTTATTGTTTAATTTGGGCACTTAATGGAACGTAATTTTTTTTTCAGGAATTTAAAGTCACTTTTTCGAAATGGCATTTAAATTAAAAGAAAATATGTCATCTCTACAAGGAATAATTGAAGTAATATGAATAATTCCAAAAATAAATATTTTTTATAAATTATGTTCAATAAATTATTAATATTAAAAAAATGTTAGCATTTATAGTTGTCACAAAATAACCATACCGACATCAGCACTAAAAAGTTAAATATAAATTAAAAAGTGTTTAAGGGGTGGATGTACGAGTAGGAAAAATTCGTCGAGTCAAAACTCCCATATTTACAATGTCACTGCATTTTCTAAACACGTAAAAATAGGACTTGTCCTAGCCGTAGTGGCTGATAAAAATAATTGCTACGCGAACAGCACCGTAAAAATATCGTTTCAAATACTTATGTTAAAATTACCTTTATAATATTCATTCCATATCTTTATAAATATCGAAAACATTAATACAATTTCTTTTTCTCTACCCATCATTTTCGCGCGGCACCAGCCCATTGGATCAGCTCGCGTCCTATATTCTATTGGATACACTAAATCGTTTGTTTATTAGCATGTTTACTGAGTGAAGAGGATTGGCATCGTTGGACGGTTCCAATTAGGTTCCTAGATACCTTAATTAATTACACTACATTCAGTTTCAAACTCAGTTAGGATGAGTATGTATCGGATGGTCTAATAAGCCCTTTACCTAACATTTTTTGAAGTCGGGATCTAGTAGAGGAGTTATTTTAAAATTAGTTCTAAGTGAATTGGTATTCGTTTTATCTCATCTGTACATGGTGCCAAAATAAGGAGGGACAGTACCGAAATCTTGGTACTGCCAGATTCACTAAGAAGGTTTAAGACTTAGACCCGATTTAGTTGCCATTTAAGTTAGAATTTCTAGTCGACCAGAATTTTTTTGCATATAGAATTGTTTTGATTTATATTACAAATGTCAACCAGTAAACTTTATATAAGAATATTAAAGATAAAAACCTAGATATAAAGCCTTGAAATCGATAATAGGAATAGTTGTTTCCCGAAAATAAACAAAATTATCCATTTTTGCTAGTTCAGAAATAAAAAAAAAAACGTTCTTTTTATTCCTGTTTTGTGGAGTTTCAAAACTTGATTGACTTATTGTTGCACTTGATTTAAGCTCTCTACTGCTAAATTAGACGAGTTTTAAAATTATATCTTGTTAGTGAATCACAAGATATTTTAAAAAACCTAATTTTCGGATTTTGAGTTCTAATTTTTCCGGGCGTTAATATGAAGGTTAGAGAGAAACCGATAAAACTTTTCTCCAGCATCTTTGAATAAGACTAAAGATGTAGTTATTAATTTTTAAATTTGACGGATCCTCGAGCAATCATCATTCTGGATTCAACAACGTATCACATATATGGTTTAATTACATTTTGAATTTTTTTTACTAGAAAGAAATTTTTAAAGTACGGATTTGTAATTTGTATAATATGAATATATATATATATATATATATATATATATATATATATATATATATATATATATATATATTCGACGGTCCTCCTAACCTGAACATGCTAAAAACCGAATCAAAACACTTTACAGCTCTCAAAAGTTTTGGGTAACAATGCTTGTTTATTAACAAATTTAACACAGTCGTGTCTTTGACAATGTCAGCCGAATCACTGTTACGTATTCCAATAACTTTTCGTCGGCACGGAAAAGGAAATTGAAAGAATAAATGGTCAATAAATACCAAAGAAACCAAAGTTGTGTCGACAATCTACTCCAGCTTAAACCACTTGAAGACAGACCATTATCAACCTATCTTCAAGGACACTTACAATAGGAGAAGAACAATTATTAAATAAAAGTCTTAACTGTGCGTTAAAAATCATACTTACTCTAGATATGATTAGTTCTGAGTGGGAGTCGAGAAGAACACCAACCAGAATCTTTCTAGGATAAAAGTGTTAACCCTGGAGAGACTTCAGAAAGATGAATCATCAAATAATGCTTCAATAACAAATATTTAAAATATTAAGGACGTTTTGAAAAAAGATTAAATATAGACCATTATTTCAAGATACTAACATGAACTAAATCAAAACACCTATGGAAAACTAAAGACATGCCCAAACCACGTATCTGATACTAAGGAAGAACTGCGTTATGGTCTGCTCGAATTAATAATACAGAGAAAAGTTGATGAAAAACGAGATCCTGATAGGACGTATGTATATTCCGGCTCAATAATCTTAGAACGTCAACAACATCATGATCCCCGATAACTCATTGGCATACGAAGAAGATACTTCTTGTAAATTAGATTTGATATAGGGAATTAAGTACAAACATGCTGATTTAAAGTAGATAACTTACCAACTTTACATACCTCCGATTCTTTTTTAACATATATTTGCTTACCTAAAAAAAAGAAAATATATTAAAAAAACTCGTTCAAATGGTGTATGAAATAAATGAAGCAACATTCACTAGTACTAACTCCAGTCAGTGGGTTAAAAAGAGGAATTAATTCAGAATTGGATGGGACCTACTCTGTGATAGAGAGGGAGATAAAAAAAAATATTTCCCCATATGGCCAATATATATACAGGGACTGAGGCATCAGCATCCAAAGTTGATAAAACAGTGTTTTTAACCTAAAAACCAAAATACTAATTTTAGACAAATATGTTTTAGGACAAAGCTATAGATAGAAAATATGTGTGTAACGTTTGATGACAGATTGTTGACGTCAAAATAGGTAGATTTAAGCCAAATTAGTTATATCCCATACTGCTTCCTTTAAGGGGTAGGAGATGTCAAAGTTTTAAGAAAATATTGTTTTCCCAAATTTCTTCAAAACGTGATAACTAAACTTAATAATTTTTGGTGTGTATTCTAACACTAAAAGTTCAGTTACCACGTTTTCAAGAAAGTTGGGGAACCAATGTTTTCTTAAAACTTCGACATCTACCGCATAATGGAAGCAGTACCGCATATAACTAATTTGGCTTAAATCAACCTATTTTGACGTCAAGAGTCTGTCATCAAACGTGGTACACGTATTTTCCAGACACCATGTAGATTAAATTTCATCTCTTAGTATTGTAAAAAAGCTAAAAAAAAGACACGACGCCCGGTGTTAAGTGTCGCATATGTCGTGAGTACGCTCTACTTTATGAATGATTTTGTATATATAGAAACATATTTTTTGCAAAAAAATATACAAAAAATATATCTTTCATTATCCAGTGCGATTGCATTCGTTTCTGAATTATTATAAACATAGCGGCTGTAACCCTTTAAAGAAAATCCTTATTCGGATCATAATGGTTATAAGAAAGTGTTTTTCTTTGAAAATCTTTACATTGAAGTCCGTACGATCCACGAGCGATGCTGTAGCTCCATTTGCTTATAAGAAAAGTAACTAAATTAAAAAAAAAATGGAATTTTTGATATATTTTCATTATCACATTACTTTAAAGAGTCGATTGGACTTTGGATCGAGTCGAAAACTTTGATAATAAACAACACGTTTCATTTTGCGATAACCAAAGTTATTTAGAATTTTTTTCAAGCAACAGGAAATTTAAAAAAAAAGTTATTTTTGCACTAATTATTTGATATGCGAAAGAAGAGTAATTTTCGAATTTTTTCTTTGACAGATGAAATTGATTCCACGAAAACTCTAATTAAAGTTATTTCAATTATCTATAGCTTTGTACTAAAATATTTTTATCCAAAATCATTATTACCTTAGGTTCTAAGTTCAATAGACTGTCGTTGTAGCAACTTTGGATGTTCGTTACTCAGTCTCTATATACTAATTGTCTCGGTAAACACATGAGGGAATTATCTTTCATCCCCTTTTACATCGCAGAATGGGTCATATCCATTCCTGAATTAAAGGTACTAAAAAGCATTTTCTGTGCCCACTAATTGGTCTAAAAATGCTTATTACATTGTCGAATATTATTGCAGCAAAAAATTTACACTAATTTTTCAAGCCCCGCTACTAAATATAGAAACCTTTTTTCAAAGGCGTAAATACATTTAGGTTTTTTAGCAAGACGATGATCAAACTCATACAGTGAACGTCAATGTTTTGAAGTGGCGTTTCTCAAACTTTCAGTATTTGGAATCCGAGTTTCCATACCAGTTTTAATCGCGATCCCACTTTAATAGTTTTTAAAGTAATTAAATTTATTTAATTCATTTTTCCTTCAGTCTCGATACACTACCACACAACACCATATAGTATACGAGCCAAGTACAGATTTTGTAAGTCATTTCCTCTCGGGTAATAACTCGTGAAATGCTTCAGAGAGTTGTGTCATGGAGCCTTGTGAACGTCATCTGCGCCTCCGTGGGTGGGTTGAGTAATGACGGCCCCCACTCACAGAAAAAAAATATTTTTAATCATTTCCTCCCGATTAAGGATTTGTCAAATGATAGTTGACACAATGCTTTGGAGAAAAAAAAGTCAGCTAGCTGTAAGGTGGCGGACTATATATCAGCTGGTAACACGAACCACGTTACCATGAAAGTTACATCTTCTAGTTGGTTAATGTTGTTTTCTTTATAATATTGTTATAAATTGTTATTACTTGCGTTAACAAATAAATACTTATGTAAGGTTATCAAAGATACAAATACAGAGACAAAGCTTTAAAATCCCTAATAGCTATAGTTGATACTTGAAAACTAACATAATTTTCTAGTTATGTCGGTTTCGAAATAAAATAAATTTTACCACTTAACATTGTATTTTTAAGGTTCAAAGCTGTTAATGTTGCACTTATCCATTTTAATCCTTCACTGTCAACTTGGACTGATTTTAAATTACACCATGTTATTGAATTAGGGGGTAAATTTTTAATCTCTACAAATTTTTTGAACTATCCTGAATAATGTAACTAACGTTCTTATTAAAATCAAATCCCAAAATAATAAAGAACCAACCGACCGAAGCGATTTGCAAATCAGTTTTTACTGAAAATGGATATACATAATTTCTTGAAAAAGTAATCATTACAAAGCCCTTAGCTAGTCTCATATCGTAGTAAAAATTAACAATATAGTCTATGCGGGACCCAGACATACCTAAGGCGGTATGCGGCGCACCCTATAGTGTCGAAGCCCATTAAAAACTTTCCGAACGAGAATAGATATTAAAGGCATACAACGTTGCCGAACGTAGGACGCCCGGAAACTGAAGGAAAAAACAGTAACTGTATTAAAAAGACGTGTGAGTCGACCTGATGTACAGAATACTTACAAGAGAGCGCTCAGCTGTCTGGCGGCTAACTAACTTAACTAAAAATATTCAAAAATATACAGAATTTAAAATTCTGTTATTTTCCAAGCCCATATTAAAAGAAAAACTTATTGATATTGATTTGATTGAAATATAATAACAGAATTATTTTTTTCTGCGTGTGTAAGGAGCGTGATGTCGAATAACTTTAAATACGTTACTTCCTACCAGTTCAAAATTTATCAGGTGATTGTTGATACAATACTCTAAGTAATAAAAAAATCAACTAGAAAAACCCGTCAGCTGGTGTATTTAAATAGGCGATCGACGCTCACACCTGGCTCCCGTGCTACATCCTTCACTGCATCAGCTGACAACCTTTTTACCGAGACACATCCAATTAACGTTTTTATTTATTCAAAGTAGCACATAAACTGACAAATTTTTAACTGAGAGGAAATCACTGAAAGTTTATTTTTTTCATGTTCATGTTCATCGCCTGAGAGGAATTTAGTCAGGAAAACCTGTCGCTGGCTTGCAGCCTAATAGGTTGAATATCGCTCTGTTCCTGACTATCTTTAGGAGTTGATATTGATGCTTAAACCTTAATTTAAGTAAGCAATAAATAGTAATTAGCAAAATTCAAGGTTAAAAATCAATATCGCGTTTAAACGCAGCGTATAAAAGTAGGCCTCAATCCATGAATTTAAATTCAATAAATATAAGAGAGTATGTAAACATGAAAATTCGTGACAAAAATTGTAAGCTTATCATTTTCTTATAATTTTCCTACTTTCACACTGAATATATATCTTCATATTCCTTGCTTTAAAATTCTTGCACGTTTTAAATTCCGGAGAGTTTATTTTCCTTTCTCTGGTTTCAATTTAATAACACCCGAGAAATTTTACATTGATCCCTCAAGGCCCTTATATTTTCCCCCTTTTTGTTTCGGCCTATATAGATTTTCACGTTTTTCATATTTACGCCGGCTGTATTGTGTCTGCTGAATTCACTGTTCCATTCGCGCTTTTTCATTTTTGTTTATGTGGGTTTTCGGCTCATATTTTCTTTTCTTTGCAGTTTTGATAGTTTTATATGGGAGAATGGCTCTTGTGACACAATTTAGAATTTATGGCAAATAGCAAGAATTTTTCTTAGTGCATGGATGAGCTCCCAGAGTGAACATTTTCTTATTTAAAGAAATTGAAAAAAGGATACAATGTATTTTTTATGTTGCTTAAGTTCTTGAAATCGATCAAGTGTTAAATTCCAAGGAAATAACAAATGTCATGCTTTCTTGATAAATGAGTTATTTCAATAATAATTTATAAATTATAACTTTTGGATGAAAAAGCGTTACTATGAAAAAAATAGATATAATAGATAAAATTTATTATAAGGTAGTACAACTTTATTTTGCTATTTTTATAATAATCAAGGTATTAATGTAAAGTGACAACCGATAAAACTGGAAAATGGCGTAAAAAACTATGAAATATTTTAGGATATTATTTAGACATATTTTTGGCCTTGTGGTCCTTATTATAGGCGATGCAGAATTTATTATGGGGAAGATGATATGTAAGAATAATTTCACTTCAGTTAGTGATGAGAGTAAGTCAGAAAATTACTGTTAGTTCAGGTTAGCCATTAAAAATCTTAAATTAATTACTAGAAGAAAAAGTTGTCCAGGCGAACTTGCACCATATAGGTAAAACGGTTGTTGTCAAAATTATTAAACATTTAAGTTAATTTTCTACCACTAGCACTCCATGTATATCCATCAGAGTAATATACATTATGATTACTTTAAATACCAAATAAAACTTAGAAATTATACCGGGTGTCAACGAATCTATTAGACAAGTCATAATTTCTAGAGTATTATGTGTATCAAAATGAGAATTGGTACAGGTAAACGGTATGTGAAGGGGAGAGTTTTCGCATATTTTCCACTTTCCAACCACTTCCGGTTTCACCGCAAATGGCCCTGGTTTTGAACACCCTGTATATTTTAACATTTTTGGATTTCTGAGACAATTCTAGATCAGAATGTGACATTTTAAAAACTTTTTACGTCTACTTCATTTTTTTAGAGCCACTTTTAAAATTGTATCTAGGTCGCCATGATCGGACGCAAACTAATCTAAAGGCCTTAGGTGATGTCAAAAAAATACAATCGCAAAGTTTTAGTTACTAGTATGAAAGACAGGAATAAGATAAGTTGACAAAATTACGTTTTCATTTCTAACTATTAATTTTCAAATGGCGACCCCTTTTTGACAACTACTTTTCGAAAAAAGCATTCTTTGACGAATCTAACGGTACTAATTTATTTGCGATTGGATTAGACATAAGAACAGAAATTAAATATTATTAAGCAAAATACTGGATACTTTATTTACTTATGACAAGTGCGCCATGGACAGCCATGATGCATAATAATTTGCAACTGTTTTTATCAAGTCTTCTTTGGAAAACAAAGCACTCACTTAAGTAGATAATGACAGTGACATACGCTCTAAGAACAGACGTAAAAGTTTCTTAATTTTCGTTAAGTTTAGTTTAAATTTTCGTTAAAATAATGTATACTCCAAGTGAAAAAGTGGATATGTTATTAATATTTGGAGAGTGTCATAGAAATTCAAGGAATGCTGCCGAGTTGTATGCTCATAGATATCCGAATCGGCAACATCCAGCCCATCAGTATTTTCCGTATGTCGAGACTCGTTTTAGGCAAATAGGAAATCAAGAGGCGGAACAGAGGTTTATCATAAATGAAGAGACTGAGATTAACGTACTTGCTATGGTTGAGGTTGATAAAATAGTTTCGTTAAGAAAAATTGGTCAAGAACTGCAGATAAGTTATGAATCAGCAAGAAAAATACTGAAAAAGCATGGATATCGAGCATTTAAATATCAGTTACATCAACATTTGTATACTGAGGATGGCGATAGACGGGTAGTGTTTTGTGATTGGCTGCTTCAAAATCATAGAGTTAACCCAAATTTTATCGATTTTATTCTATTTTCCGACGAATCCCGATTTACAAATAATGGTATGTTCAATAAGCAAAATACTCGGTACTGGGCCCAACAAAATCAACATGAAATGAGAGAGGGCAATTTTCAAGAAAGATTTGGCGTCAATGTCTGGGCTGGTATCGTTGGAAACAGAATAATTGGGCCAATATTGTTTCAAGGTCAGTTAACAGGGGTTAGATACTTAGGTTTTCTTCAAAATGAAATCGAAAATCATCTCAATGATATACCTTTAGCAGTTTTACGGCGAATTTACTTTCAACAAGATGGAGCACCGCCTCACAATATTAGAGAAGTTCTTAATTATTTAATAGAGCATTTTAATAATCGAATTATTGCAACCAATGGTCCGGTACGGTGGCCAGTCCGCTCACCAGATCTTACTGTGCTCGATTTCTTTGTCTGGGGATATGTTAAAGAAAGGGTTTACTATGGAGCAGCCCCAGCTACTCTTGAAATATTAGAAGAAAGAATTTTACGGGCATTTAGAAGTATAACGCCCCAAATGCTACAAAACGTGTTGAGAGAAACAACTGAACGAGCTGAAATGTGTCGTGAAAAAGAAGGAATGCACTTTGAACATTTACTACACTAAACTTTTTAACAAATTCAGCTACTGTACTTTCAAATATTTTAAGTGCGTCGTCTAAGTTATTAGTTTATTTTGTTAGTTTTTTGTTAATTTTGTTAAATTTTTAATCCAATTCCTGTCTTTCATACTAGTCACTAAAACTTTGCGATTGTATTTTTTTGACATCACCTAAGGCCGTTAGATTAGTTTGCGTCCGATCATTGCCACCTAGATGCAATTTTAAAAGTGGCTCTAAAAAAATGCAGTAGACGTAAAAAGTTTTTAAAATGTCACATTCTGATCTAGAATTGTCTCAGAAATCCAAAGATGTTAAAATATACAGGGTGTTCTATTTAAGAATTCAAAACCGGGGACATTTCCGGTGAAACCGGAAGTGGTCGGAAAGTGGAAAATATGCGAAAACTCTCCTCTTCACATAACATTTACCTGTACCAATTCTCATTTTGATACACATAATACTCTAGAAATTATGACTTGTCTAATAGATTCGTTGACACCCGGTATATGCGTATTCGCCAATAAGCATAGCAAGTGAACCAGAAATCGAGAACTTTTATGAAAAATTTGAGGTAGCTAGAAAATTACCTAAACCTACACAAAAAGATTAAAGAAATAGCTGGTTTAAAAAGTACAAACAGGTGCAATATCCTTTTGGACAAACAGGGTCGCATAATACCTGACGCAAAAGGGAAACTAGAAAGGTGGAAAGAATACATACAAGATCTCTTTGACGACCAGAGAGAGGAATTGTAGGCAGATGGAAGTGATAGTCAGACAGGTCCAAATATAACAAAGGAAAAAGTAAAACATGCTATCAAAATATTAAAGAGCAATAAGGCTTCAGGTCCTGACGAAGTTCCAGCTGAATTAATCAAGTTAATTGCGGAAGAACAAATCGATATATTAGTAGACTTGTATATTACAATATACAACACGGGAATTATACTTATAGAATGGCTTAAATTCATTATTCTACCAAAAATACCCAACGCAAAAAAATGCCATGACCATCGGATAATCAGACTAATGAGTCACACTCTAAAAATATTTTTGAAAATCATACATCAAAGAATCTTTACAAAAATAGAACGAGACCTTAGTGACTCCCAGTTTGGATTCAGGAACGCAATGGGGGCAAGAGAAGCCCTATTTAGGTTCAAAGTGTTGGTTCAGAGATGTATCGATGTCAATCAACCTGTATATGTCTGTTTTCTGGACTGTAATAACACTTTTGATGAACTCGGGCATAATAATCTAATGTGGCTACTCAAAAATAAGGATATAGACAGAAAGGATATACGGATAATAGCTCATTTGTATTTTAATCAAATGGCTGGTGCTAAACTAGGCGATGGACTTTCAAATGAGGTAGACATAAAGCGTGGTGTAAAACAAGGGTGCGTGTTCTCTTCGTTATTATTTAACTTCTAATAGGAGGACATATTCAAAAAGCACTAGCAGAAACAACAATTGGAATAAAAGTAAACTGAAGAGTTATTAATAACATCAGATACGCAAATGACACTATTCTCGTTGCAGAGTCATTAGGAGAGTTACAAAAATTAGTAGATCAGGTAGTATTGAGAAGTGAGGATTGTGGCCTAAATTTGAATGCAAAAAAACTAAATTCATGACCATAACAAAATCACACCAACACCAAGAAAGTCTCCATGGATAAAAGAACAACCAGTAGAGAAGGTAAATAAATATAAGTATCTGGAAAGAGTTGTTAATGAAACCAATGAATATACAGAAGAAATGCGGATACCAATCAGACAAGCCAGAAATATATTCAATAAGATGAGAAAGGTATTTTGTGGTAAAGATATCAACCTACTAATAATTCAGTTCCATTGAGTTGTTTAGTGCTGCAATATAAGAATAACTGTGATGATAGCCAACCTTCTCAAAGGAGATGGCACTTGAAGAAAAAGAAGAAAGAAACAGACGGCACACTGCGTAGTGGTCACAGGAAATTGCAACTCAAAAGTTGATCAAAGGAAGGAACGAGACACAGAATACATGGGACACTTTTGATTGGGTGGCACTAATTAATGAATGAAATTTAGTTAATTTAAAATCATTACTTTGGCTTTTCGATTCAAAAAACTCTATTTTGATAACTTTGGAGGCTCAAGGCTCAGCTTCTGTATTAAAATTGCCCCAGCAAATATATGGAGGAATCTTCTTTTATGTTTTTTATATTGTAGAGTATATAAATATATTTGAATTTTATTAATTAATCTAATAAAGTGCAACCTTAATTTTCCGCTTTCCTAATTAAGATACAATTCTCAATTTTAATGGAAATTGTTTGTGTTGTTTTATATTTTGAACATCTATTAAAAATTTTTTTTTTTCAATCGTGGGTAGAGAAATTTTGCAAAAACCAATTTTTACACCAAAAAAATTACGATAACTTTTCACCGGATGGAGATAAATTTTTTTTTAATGCGTACATTGCATTTAGATGTATCATTTCCGATCTCAAAAAAAAAAATATTTTGAATGAAAAAAACCTCTTTTTTTTCAAAAATTCATAATGGCGTGGCAAATGAATATTAACGGCTCAAATTTGCAAAAGACGCTTTTTAATACTTGTACTTTACCTGTGATTTTTTTGGATCCAAGAAATCAACTTCCATTCGATCTGTGAACCTTTGCAAATTGGGCCGAATCTAATCGAAAATAGCTGCTGCAGGCCGCTGTCGGCGGGTTGCCATAGTTCAGGCGCATTATTCATTGGCACGTCAAGGAAACTTGTGCATCACAACTAATATTTATAATATTGATGTTGTTTTATTAATTTAAATGATAGTAACAATTTATTTAGTTATATTAATTATTAATTTGTTTATTAACAAAATTTTTACAAAAAATTATATTGAAAAATTTACAAATATTCAATCATATATTACATATTCTATTGTTTTTTTCCTTTATATTATTATTATCTTACAGTTTATTAACAAAATTTTTACAAAAAATTATAGAGAAAATCATACAAATATTCAATTATATATTACATATTATACTGTTATTTCCTTTATATTTTTAGTTCTTAATAGTTGATTAACAAAATTTCTATAAGCAAATCATATAAATATTTAATAATACATTAATAGTTTATTAACAAAACTATGCTTTTTAATTTTATAAGTTTGTATTAGGGCAAATTAATATCATTGGTCGTTAATTATTTTCGTATTTTTGGCGCGCTCGAAGCAGATGTATAAACCGGATGTATAAGGAAAGAAACAGTAGAATATGTAATATATAACTGAATATTTGTATGATTTTCTCTATAATTTTTTGTAAAAATTTTGTTAATAAACAAATTAGTAATTAATATGACTAAACAAATTGTTACTATTATATAAATTAATAAAACAACATCAATATTATAAATATTACTTGTGATGCATAAATTTCCTTGAAACACCAATGAATAACCCGCCGACAGTGGCCTGCAACAGCTATTTTCGATTAGATTCGGCCCCATTTTCGTAAAAAAAATTTTAATAGATCTTCAAAATATAAAATAATACAAAAAATTTCTATTAAAATTGAACATTGTATCTTAATTAGGAAAGCGGAAAATTGAGGTTGGATTTTCAACTTTGACATCGAATTTCTCGGAAAATAAAAAACTCACAGATTCCGGGTTTGACATACTTTTTTAGAATGATAATATCTATATTTATGTTCATTTTAAATCGGTAATTTGTTAATAAATGCCTTTAAAAAAAAAAAACAAAAACCGTAAATTTTGTCGAAAAAAAAAATATATCTCGATAACTAATGGTGCCACCTATAACTTATATTATATGAATCGATAGGTTTTTTAATTCTCTACAACTTTTGTTTGAAATATTTTTCGATACAACTTTTATTTTTCGAGATTTTTGGTCCGCCAATTTTTTTGCACAGGTCTTTCAGAGTTACCATCGAGATATGTTTTATACGATGCCAAACTGAACACATTCCAGCAAAAAAAAAACAATGTTATATTTTTGTTACTGACGAAAGTCTATTTTCCATGGAGTAAAACTGCTACCAATCAATTTTTATATCATAAATGACGTGTCATATGGCAATTATTCATACAATTAACTAATTTCAAGTCAAATGGTACTCATAAAAATACCTATTATTTTTTACTTATAGAAATAATTAGTATTAACACAAAACCATATTTTTTCATCCAAGTGAAAATATCGCACGGTCAGTAGTTTTTTTAATGCCATTATTAACTAGAACAGCTTAAGCATGCCATTTATATATTTCATTAAGTTAATGTAAAAACACTATAAAAATGCATAATTATAAGGTTTCTTGAACTTTCGTGATTAATACACGGTGAATATTTTAATAATTACAAGTAATAATTACTATTTTTTTATAACTAATAACAGGATATTTTTAATATTAACTACGGACTTCATTTGTTATAATGGAATTCATGTTTTTACCTGTAATTAGTATACGGGCCAGTGGGATTTAAGCATAAACGGAAAAATTATTATCCAAATGACGTAAAACGATGAAGAATTATTTAAATATATAAATACATATTCTATTACATTTTTCTATAGTTTTGTAATTAGGTTATTTTAGGTAAATGAAGCACAGATTTGCCTATCGTACATTTTTAACTTTGCAAAAATTTTATATGAGGATTTATTTCAGAAATAACCGATAAAACGCAATATTTATTATTGAAAATGGAGTTATTATTTTTCAAATCATTCTCCGCCGTAAGCAATACAATTTTTCATGCGTTTAAACCAATCCGGAAAGCAGTTTTGCATCTGGGGCGATGGTGTCCCCAAAATATGGTTTCTAAATACATCAAACGCCACTTCTAGCTAGAAAATTATAGACCACATAGTTTGTTTTTCATGTATGGGAACGAAAAGAAATCATTGGATGCCAAAATCAAGGCTACATGGCGGATAATCCATCATTTCCACCTTTTGTTTGGGTAGATCTATGAAAGCTCGCATTGTCATGATGTAGAATAATCTGCCGGCTCTAATTTGTTTTCCTCAGTTTGCCATACAGTTGGGAGTCCAGTATCATTTCGTAGCCGATGAAGACATGGCTTCACCAAAGCTTTATATGTGTACTTTGATCATCTTATTACGAATATCGAGGCTGGATTCAGGAAAAATGGTCAGGCACCTTGATATAAACAAGAAAATTGTTAATATTGTTGTGATGCCATATAATCCTAATTTCACCAATTACAAACTCTCAAAATCACAAAAAATTGGCAAATATAAACTGAGATGGAAGTCTGCAACTGCTTCAGCCGAATCAAACAAAGTGGAAATCAAGGCAACATGGTGTCAATTTATAGTGCGTTCAATTGACACGTTCGAAAAAAATGACAGCTCATAAAGAATTACCCTGGGCAACAACAGGCTGAACTAAATTTGTTACATAAGTCAATTTATTCATCGTTAGAATTTTAGCACTTTCTGCTCAAAAATTAAATAGGTATCCCAATAGTAATTTTTAAATTAACTAATTTTTAATTCAAATAAATAAAGGAATAAATTTCCTGCAATCCAAAAACATTATAATTCCACTCAAATAGTAGTAGGCAGGAAAACCGAGATCTATCTGAATAAAAAAAAGGTAACAGTAAATTCACCATCAAGAAGAAAACAACTAAACATAGTATAGTGAAATGCCAGAATAATGGTCAAAATTGAAAATAAAATTAATAATAACTGTACTGTATAAAATGCTTTTATTCAAGGAATATATAGGAAAATGATCTTGTGTTGCCCATAACGGGAGTGTTTGCAAAAATAAGGTAAAGCTAACTCAACTAGCCATAGTGAACTTAAACGGAAATTTGAACGGAGACAACAATTTAAAAAGAATGTAAATGTGTTATGTATGTATATATATATATATATATATATATTCTGGTGTTCTATATAAATGCTCATAGAAGTTCGTTACTATACAGAGCACTAAAAATGCAGTAAGGGAAGATGTAACGACAGTTGAAGAAGACGTTCCAAATTTTCTCGTGGATGAAGTAGAGGATGTTCTTAATAGCAAATGACAAAACAGCTGGGAATAACGGTATTACAGCCGAACTCCTAAAGCACGCTGGGAAGTGGAGTGCATATTCTGAAACAGTGGAATAGTGTTAATATAATCCTCGTTCACAAGAAAGGTAGCAAGGAAGATATCATAAATTATAGAGCAATTAGCCTGCCACTAGTAATATACAAAATATTCACGAAAACAATTAACAAAAGAATACAAAGAGCACACTTGATTATGCACAAACTCAAAACCAAGCAGTCTTTAGAAGTGATTTCAGTACATTGGATCGTATTAACTCAAAAACTATGCGTCGAACCAAAAAATCACCAGACTTTTTGCCGAGGAACTCGAAAATCATTTTATTTTGCAAAAGAACATTTTTTTTTATATAGAACAACTTACCACCACGTCCAAAGTGGTAAAAAACAATCGCATGAAAATGTTGACGACTTAAAAATTTAAAATTTTGAACCAATTACTGAAAACAACACAAATTCCTTTCGTATGTCAAAACGTTCCAAGTACATACTCGTATACCGTCTAAAATATCAAACTTTACAATGGATATATCAAATGGCCCCAAGCAACGCCAGTGTTGCCAGTTTCCGAAATATAAACTGTTACCCTCGTATTCGCAGTTCTTTATCATTCAATCGAATAAATCAAAATGGAAAAAAATCAGGAGTTCGAAAATAATCAACAAAGTTTTTTTATATTTAATAAGCAAAGACATTTTTGTTCCTATCCACATTTTTTATCGTCTGTCAATAGAAACCAAAAGTTTTTCGATTTTCAATAATGCCATGTTATCCCTGGGGAAATAATAATTCCTTCCCGTGTTTTTATGGCACAACCCAACTTGTTGATCCCCGCAAAACATAAATATAATTTCGGCATAAATCCGCTGTAATGACTTGACCCAAAATCGAAATAGGCCCCAAACACAAAAAGAGCACTTTCCAAAGAATAAAAAAGTCCCCGAAACCTCTGTTATTGTATTTTCAAAGGGACGGTTTTGGGGTGAAAAAGTATCGGCAAAGTTTTCTAAGATTATATTCCCGGGACACGATCCCTTAATCTTTTTGCAGGATGTAAGTTGTTTTCTTGTCCCGTATTTTGTTTGCGGAGAAAATAAAAGTCACAAAGGGTAAATTTTGATATTTATGAATTAAATAAACTTAAAAGTTCGGAGGCTTTATAAGAAACCATCGTAACTTTTCAACTAAATACTTTTAAAGTTGTCGCCAGCAGATATCGCTAAATTCTGGAAATTTTAACAAAACAAATGTTACGTTTTTTAGACAAGTTTGTTTTACAATAAATATTACCAGGCTTAGGAAAGATTCAAATATAAAAGTTACTTTTTACTAAGAAAATAATAAAACTTATCTACCCAAGTATTTTCTTTCATGCTCTTTATCTAAAGGAAATTTCGAAGAACAACGTCATTATTTCTTTTAGAAAATATGGTTAGAAATGTTTTCATTAAAAAAATCCCGGCGCATTATTCATTGGCGCTTCAAGGAAACTTATGCATCACAAGTAATATTTATAATATTGATGTTGTTTTATTAATTTATATGATAATAACAATTTGTTTAGTTATATTAATTATTAATTTGTTTATTAACAAAATTTTTACAAAAAATTTAATTGAAAAACTTACAATATTCAATTATATATTACATATTATTATTATCTTACAGTTTATTAACAAAATTGTTACGAAAAATTATAGAGAAAATCATACAAATATTCAATTATATATTACATATTATACTGTTTTTTCCTTTATATTTTTAGTACCTCATATAAATATTTAATAATAAATTAAAAGTTTATTAACAAAACTATGCTCTTTAATTTTATAAATTTTATTAGGACAAATTAATATCATTGGTCGCTAATTATTTTCGTATTTTTGGCGCGCTAGAAGCAGATGTATAAACCGGATGCATAAGAAAAGAACCAGTAGAATATGTAATATATAACTGAATATTTGTATAATTTTTTGTAAAAACTTTGATAATAAACAAATTAGTAATTAATATGACTAAACAAATTGTTACTATCATATAAATTAGTAAAACAACATCAATATTATAAATATTACTTGCGATGCAGAAGTTTCCTTGAAGCGCCAATGAATAATGCGCCTGAATTATGACAACCCGCCGACAGCGGCCTGCAGCAGCTATTTTCGATTAGATTCGGTCCAATTTTCGAAGGTTCACAGATCGTATGGAAGTTGATTTCTTGGATCCAAAAAATTCATAAGTAAAGTACAAGTATTACAAAGCATCTTCTGTAAATTTGAGCCCTTAATATTCATTAGCCACGCCATTATGAATTTTTGAAAAAAAAAGCGTCTTTTTCATCCAAAATTTTTTTTTTTTTGAGATCAAAAATGATATATCTAAATTCAATGCACGCATTAAAAAAATTTTATCTCCATCCAGTGAAAATTTTTTATAGTAACTTTTTGCAAAAATTGGTTTTTGCAAAATTTCTCAGCCCACGATTGAAAAAAAAACATGTTTTAATAGATCTTCAAAATATAAAACAATACAAACAATTTCCATTAAAATTGAGTATTGTATCTTAATTAGAAAAGCGGAAAATTGAGGTTGGATTTTCAACTTTGACATCGAATTTCTATCTCTATCTAAGAAAATAATAAAACTTATCTACCCAAGTATTTTCTTTCATGCTCTTTATGTAAAGAAAATTTCGAATAACAACGTCATTATTTCTTATAGAAAACATGGTTAAAAATTTTTCCATTAAAAAAATCCCGAAAGACTTTTTACTTCTGTTAATCATACAAATCAACTTCTTTTCTAATATTTTCATTTTAGAAAACGCAAAATAGAGACAAAGCATTATATTACCACTCAGTCTGATTTTCTAAATATCCTATTTATTTTTTAAAATTCAAAAAATTAAAATAATTTTTATAGATAAATCACAAATGATTAAAAACCTATGTAAACAAAATTACTAGTTTCGCAAACTAGATTTTTTCATTTGCACTTCCACCCTCCAGAATAATGCCCATAACAATAATTGAGATATGCTTCCTCTCATAAAATATGACTGTATTCAATTGTTCTTATAACTTTGAAAGTGTTCACTTTAGAGAAAAGTTGACAAGAGAAAAAGTTTCGTAATTAAATTTCCAACAAGGTAGCGTTGATTAGAAATCTCAAAATTTAAAACCCTTGATGAAAAATAGTAATAATGAAAAAAAGGCAAAAAAGTAGTTTTTAATTAAACGATTTTTTTCGACCACTTACATTTCTCTGAAGACCTTCATATTTAGGCAAGTAAAACTTCATGTTATAATAAAACAATTCGATAAAAATTTGCCCAAATATTTAATTTGTTTATAAGCAAAAAATTTAACAATAACTTTAAACAATTTCTGAGCAGGACCTAATTCTACTATTTTAATTTTAAAAAAATCGTTTTAAAGCTTGAGATCTCGAGTGTATATGAGAAAAATTTCAAGCATGTGACTTTTTGACTTAAGACTTAATCAAATTTGAAAAATTTTCCATTTTTTGAAAAAAAAATTGGATCGCAAAATTATTATGCAAAAACTATGGAACCGATTTTAACGAAATTCAGCACGTTGTTTTATTTTAACATGAAGTTTTTTTTATTTGCCTAAATATGAAGGTCCTTAGAGGAATGTAAGTGGTCGAAAAAAAATTGTTTAAAAAGCTACTTTTTTGGCTTTTTTTTTATCATTTCTATTTTGCAACCAGGGTAATAAATTTGGACATTTCTAACCAACCTTTCTTGTAGAAAATTTAATAATAAAACTTTTTCTCCTCTCAACTTTTCTCAACTTTCAAAGTTATAAAGAAGAAAAAGAGAAAAAAAAAGTTTTTTTCTCACTTTTTATTAACTAAATAAATGTAGCGGTATTTTTTGAGAGTGAGCATATCTCAATTATTCTGTTGGACATTATTGTGGAGGGTTTAGAGTAAAAATTAGCTTGTCTCCTCTTAACAGCCAACGAAAAACAGATCAGTCCCGGTCTATACGTTATTTTCAACAAGATGGTCAAAACTCGTCTTGTGGAAGAACTATGGGTATAGTCCCAAGAAATAATTCATCTTTTAGAGATCTAATAGAAATAAAAAACTATAAAATAAAATAAAGCCATTTTCAAATGAATTGAATTGGTTTGCAAGCCTACATACAGGATGCTTACCATTTCCAAAATTTAAACTTCAATGTTAAGTAAATAAAACCTTCTTGCTGCCTATATAGTAATTAATTTGATATGTTAATACAAGATCTAATGAATATTTAGTTCAATTTAATTTAAATAAAACCATTTTTGCTTCTAAGTATTTTACCAAATATTAGATGTTTGGGGAATATATCAGCAAACTTGGAGGAGTGTTGTGACAAAATAAAAACAGTAGTTAGTTTATGATAAAAAAAAAACCTAAACCTAATATATAGCAGTAGATCGTAAAATAAATGTTATTTTCTTTAAGAAATTTAATGAGATCTTATAATATTCATTCTACGTAGAACCGACAATATGTTTTTTGGGAAATTTATTCCTCTTAAAATACTTTTAAACAGTTTAAGCACCTTAAGCGGTCAACAGTCATTGAGGACAGAACTAGAAATGGTAAAGGTCCTAAATATTGAATTAAATTATATATATATATATATATATATATATATATATATATATATATATATATATATATATAGATCGAAAGGTGAAGATACTTACATCGATATATATATATATATATATATATATATATATATATATATATATATATATATATATATATATATATATACCGGGTGTCAACGAATCTATTAGACAAGTCATAATTTCTAGAGTATTATGTGTATCAAAATGAGAATTGGTACAGGTAAATGGTATGTGAAGGGGAGAGTTTTCGCATATTTTTCACTTTCCGGCCACTTCCGGTTTCACCGAAAATGGCCCCGGTTTTGAATTTTTAAATGTCAAAAAAATACAATCGCAAAGTTTTAGTTACTAGTATGAAAGACAGGAATAAGACAAGTTGACAAAATTACGTTTTCATTTCTAACTATTAATTTTCAAATGGCAACCCCTTTTTGACAACTGCTTTTCGAAAAAAGCATTCTTTGACGAATTTAACGGTACTAATTTATTTGCGATTTGATTAGACATAAGAACAGAAATTAAATATGATTAAGCAAAATACTGGATAATTTATTTACTTATGACAAGCGCCATGGACAGCCATGATGCATAATAATTTGCAACTGTTTTTATCAATTCTTCTTTGGAAAACAAAGCACTCACTTAAGAAGATAATGACAGTGACATACACTCTAAGAACAGACGTAAAAGTTTCTTAATTTTCGTTAAGTTTAGTTTAAATTTTCGTTAAAATAATGTATACTCAAAGTGAAAAAGTGGATATGTTATTAATATTTGGAGAGTGTCATAGAAATTCAAAGAATGCTGCCGAGTTGTATGCTCATAGATATCCGAATCAGCAACATCCAGCCCAATAGTTTATTTTGTTTAAAACATGTAAAGACAGAAATTTCAGGAAGAAGTTCGAAATATAATATTAATTTAAACAACATATTTTGTTAAATTTTTAATCCAATTCCTGTCTTTCATACTAGTCACTAAAACTTTGCGATTGTATTTTTTGACATCACCAAAGGCCCTTAGATTAGTTTGCGTCCGATCATGGCCACCTAGATGCAATTTTAAAAGTGGCTCTAAAAAAATGAAGTAGACGTAAAAAGTTTTTAAAATGTCACATTCTGATCTAGAATTGTCTCAGAAATCCAAAAATGTTAAAATATACAGGGTGTTCCATTTAAAAATTCAAAACCGAGGCCATTTCCGGTGAAACCGGAAGTGACCGGAAAGTGGAAAATATGCGAAAACTCTCCTCTTCACATACCATTTACCTTTACCAATTCTCATTTTGATACACATAAAATTCTAGAAATTATGACTAGTCTAATAGATTCGTTGACACCCGGTATATATATATATATATATATATATATATATATATATATATATATATACATACATACTGACAGAGGATGAAGGTTGAATTTCGGTTACTTTGTAAATTCGCATAAACAAATATCCATTCTTTCTTTTAAGAATATCCTTTTCAAAATACACATGCTCCAAAATTGACGAGAATTTTTTTCTTTATGTAACTCCAAACCTTCACAGAAAATGGTCTTTTAAACAAGTTCTTTCCCACTTTAAATTTTTTAACGGTTGTTGATGTGGAATCGTATGCAAAAAAAAGGGATTTATACAAAAAGGTCCCAAATAAAACCTTTTTTTTTGCTTATTTACATGCAATTGAACACCCGCTTAATTGTACAAACATTTCAAATAATTTCCTTCATGCTTCTATCCTGAAACCTGTCCTGTATCAACAAATGTTTACCACATACGGCACTTAAGGGGTCTATACACCGTACAACCGACATCGATCCTTTGAAAAAGGAATATATGTACCTTTTGACCCCGAGGAAAATGTCCTTTTCCTTTTTTACAAAGTGGTGATGCAGACGAACGTGATATTGTCGTCAATACGACGATGTCGATAGGATGAAGTGTCGAACATATCCCCTTTCGGGAAAAATATGGAAAAAAGGGTGGAAATGGCGATAAAATAGGTTTAGGGTATGTAAATTGGGCGATTGCAAAATAAACAAATTTAAAAGGGATAAAATGGGCTTTGTAAGTAAATGATTATAAAATGGTTTTCACACTATGTTAATAAGGAATAAAATTTTAATATTCATGCTACTCGCTGATATGCGGAAACGGTTAATATGTAAACACTAAACGTTTTAATTATTGCAAACGCCATTTTTGATATAAAATTTAAAATATGTCGAAAATAGTTATTACATGAAATATGTCTATAATTTTGCGTTGAAGTAACATATGGAGTGTTCCATTTAAAACAAGCAAGAAAGCATCAACTTCCGCTATAACTAGAAGTGCCACCATCTTGAAAATATTTTAGACGAATTGCTCCCATCAACTTTAGTACATTTACATTGCAAAATGTTAAAAATTTTCCAAAGTTTATTTTCCGAGAAACAGATCGCAACAGTTCGTTGTGAAACACACTGTATAATAAGGTCGTTTCGGAAAAAATAGAGGCACGATGTGATTTTTTGTTTTATGAAATTACTTTATAATAAAATTAGTAAAGGGGTAATAAAACACATATGTTTGGTAACAAAAATTTTATAACATGAATTTACAACACCTCTTCAGGATAATAAAACAATTTAAAAAATGCAACGCTCTTTTAAAACTCGTTTCAATTTTTTTATAAAAAATTTATATTACCTGTTGTTCCGTTCCATTTTCTATTATCTTTTTTAGGGTTTATACAATCTGGTTTCCTACGACGCAAAACCAAGGACGTTCGAGGGGGTAAAAAGAAGGGGAATACCCTAAAATAAATTCGTTCTGGCAAGTATAGCTATACTCCCCTTAAAGGGGCTATACAGTACCATACGTAGGTCAGAGAACAGGACTGGACTTGAGCAACTTTTTATTACTTTGTTATATTGGAAAAATTAAAATTTAAAATTCATTATTGAATGATTAGTAAAATAAATACTGACATAAAATCGATTTTAACATCTCTGGGTAAAAATTTGCATTATGGGAAATCTCAGAAAATGGCGTTTTTTTCTAAAATTTCGGTCCTTCCCCCTATTTTTAGGTCGTAGAAGACGACTCTGACAGTAAAAGACACTTTTTACTTTAGGTTCAATTTTTTATACTAGATCGTTAAAATTTTGTTACAACCATAAATTTCACACTGATAGAAGCTTCTGCATTATATAAAAATTCATAAATTTGCACATTTTTATCGGAAATATCAAGAAAATTGTCAAAAAACAAATCAATCAATCAAAAATGGTATGACTCGTTCTTAAAACCCGAAAAATTAGAGTTGTTGCCGGATTGTTATACAATTTCTATGAAATTCACGTATATTTTTTTTCTATCACAGATTGTCCCACCTTTACGTGGTCTCTATTGGACTATAACATTTTAAATTAATGAACCTAGATTAGTTCAGGTTAGTTTTAGTTTGTCAAGATAATCAAAACTAAGCTAAACCTAAATTAACCAAAATTGACCAAAAATTTGGGGTTGTTAAGATCAATTTTAATCTTTTTTATACATTACAAAAATTAAACTATGTTGTTTACTGTAATGGATAAATTTTATAGTTTATATTATGATATATAAGCCTAGGTCAATTTAGGTTATTTCAGATTGGTTTCAATTTTAACAATTTACCAAAATGAAGCTAAACCTGAACTAAACAAGAATTTTGGGTGGGTAAGATTAATTTTTCCCTGAGACTGTATAAAACATTACAAAAATTAAACTATATTGTTGACTGAGATGGGCATATTTTGTAGTTTATACCACGAAAGTATTTTATATCTGGCAACGTGTCAAACAAATATTAGTCGTTTCGCAAGTTCGTTCGCCTTGCCGGGACGTATTTTTGGTTATTCGTCGAAAAAAAAAGTTTTTTAAAATTTATTCACTAAAATTTGTGCAAAAATAGTTGAAATATATTACATACATGATATTTTAACTAGTACCATTGAAAATAAATATGTAAGTTTGGTGTTTTCTTCAGAATTAAAAGTAACTCGTTCCTCAAACCCGAAGAATTACCACTGTTGCCAGATTGTCAACACGATTTCTGTGAAATTCCCATTTATTTATTTTTTTATTTTACGTGGTTTCTGATGGACAATAACATTTCTGATTAATTATCAGAAATAAGAACATTCTTATATACAGTTTTAATGCTGCTAAAGAAAAGATTTGTTTATAAAAGAAAAAAGGAAATTCAGTGACATAATAAGTTTATTTATAAAATGTAACTATATATATTTTACAAACGAAACTAACTTCTGTTAAAATTGAAAACTTAGTTGAAACTATAAAGCGTACAGTAGTAGAAAGTTATGCGCTAGTTTATACTTTTGTTCTATTTTATATAACCTTCAGTGACTGCAATAAAATTTAACTTCTTTAATAAATGCTTAATTAAAGACATGTGTTGTATAAACTTTTATTAAAAAATTTAAGATGGAAAATATTGTTTCCTTAATAAATTGAAGATTTTCTGAAATATTTTTAAAAGTTGTTTAGAAAAATGAATAAATTATAATATAATAATTGTAAAATCAATATAGTATTCAATTTACGGTAATGACTGTAACTAACAGAGATGAAACGCGAAACCCGGCTTTATACTTTAGCATAAAAATAGTCTTTATTACTCAGGTGTTTTAGAAATGTTTGTTTATGTCGAATTACTATTACCATTGTTGCCACAATTTTTACTAATATCGACATACGTGCAATACAAACTGAAGTTTTAGATCTACAGTTTCGGTAAGACCATGATTGACATTGTTTTGGAATAGGATATAGGATTTTTGTATTCTGATACAACAACTATTACTTATCAGCCAATTAATGGAGAGGGTATTTTCCTTTTTTAAAACAAGTTTGTTGAAGAAAAATGGGGCTATAAAAACGATAGCAATCTATTAATACTAAATTCGAAATATTTCTAAATACATTCACAACACATGCAGATTCTTGCTGTCCAGTAAAATCTAGGTGTATTAATAAAAATCAATCAGCAATGTGGAATATTGTAAATCAATATAAAACGAAAATAACTGCCCCGCAAATAATGCCACATCTTTTAACAACTTCTTTACTTCTATAGCTGAACAGGTTGTTAATAATCTACCTAACTCTATAAAAACTTACAGCGACTACCTATCTATCCTAAATGAAAATGGTAGCTTTGTTTTCCATTCTGTTTCATTTAATTACATAAGAGATCTGTTATCTCCTTCAAAAAATAGCAACAGTAAAGACTGTTTAAAAATTAATACGAAAACGGTCAAAACAGTAAAAAATGTAATTGTCTATTCTTTAACTAATCTAATAAATCAAGCTATCGCGCAAAATAGCTTTCCTAATTGCCTAAAAATAGCTAAAGTAACGTCTATCTTTAAGAAAGGCTCTGTCCAGGACGTCTCCAACTACCGATCGATTTCGGTGCTATCTGTTATATCAAAAATTTTTGAAACTGTGTTAAAATCCCAGATTTGTGAATATTTTGAATCAAACGCTCTTTTGTGCCAAAACCAGTTTGGGTTTAGATACAAGAAGTCGACTGCCCTGGCTATAAACTGCTTGACAGACCATATATGCTAAGATTTTGAGAAGGGTTTCGATACCTTCATCTCTTGCCTCGATTTGACCAAGGCCTTCGACTGTGTATTACATGACATCTTGAGTTCCAAACTTAAGTTTTCTAATTTTGAATTATCTAGCACTTACATTCTTAAATCTTACTTATTTGATCGAAAACAATTCGTCTTTTTTAATGGTTTCTCTAAATAGCGGGCAATCAAGTGCGGAGTCCATCAGGGCTCCGTACATGGCCTAACCTTCTTTATTGTGTACTTTAATGATCTGGTAAACCATGATGATCAGCAAAATTTGATATTCTTTGCAGATGATACTACGTTCGTTACAACTTGTCATTCCTCACAAATCGAGGACTCTGGTATCATGGAAACACAAAAAAGCATCTTGGACTGGTTTTTAGCACATAAAGTTTCTCTTAATTCGGGAAAAACTGAGAATATCAATTTTTCTTTAAGATATGGCGACACAAACATCAGCGAATTGTTGAGGATATTTATGTCGGCTTATCATGGGTTATTTGGAGCAAATATGGTCTATTCAATTATTTTCTGGTGGCAGTCTGCCCATGCAAATAAGATCTTTGCGCTCCAACGTAAATGCGTTAGGATAATTTTTAATTAATTTAAATTACACAGAAAACTGTAGGGGTTGTTTCCGAAGGCCAAGCATACTTACACTTCCATGCATTTATATATATATATATATATATATATATATATATATATATATATATATATATAATTTGAAAAGATGACATTCATAGACTCGCAAGAACTAGAGGTATAGAATATTATGGTGTTAAATTCTTTAATGTCCTCCCTACTACTTTTAGAAATGTTAATTTAAAATCATTTAAGATTAGAAATAAAAAATATTTGATCTTAAAAGAGTTTTTCTCTTTTGATGATTATTTGCAGAATGACATTAGGGATCATAACATAATTTAAGAAATAATTAAAGTAAGTTAGTATTTGCCACATTTAGTAATAAGTCAGGTTAAATACTTAATTTTTGTATAAGTGTTGTAAAGTTTAAATTTTTTGTATTTATTTTAATTTACATTTTATTATTTACATAAGTATATTTACTATACTGCCTGACTTGTAAAAATGCATTGTATGTGTTTTTTTATGAATAGCCTAAACTAAACTAAACATTAAATGAGCAACGATGCCAGACCACATCGCACTAAAGATGCTCAAGAAGTCTTGGAAAATTGAAACATCTATACATTAGAATGGTCAACAATGTGGCCTGACATGAATTCCATGGAGTACCCATGGGATTATGTATCCAATAATTTCATTATTGGAAGGCACACATACAATGACGCATTACTAAGAATTAGAGGCTCAAATACTGAAAACTAATTTATTGTATTTATTTATTTTTAGTTCATAGTTTATTTTAAAAAATTTATAAAATAATTTTTTGCTTTTTAGTGCTTTTTTAAAGTGGTTTTAAATTTATTTTCTAAAATTTTTATTAGCCACTGCTTTCCATCAAATGATTTCATTTGGATCAAGATAAACTGGAAATCAGTCAACATTTTCCCATCTTGAATTTCTTACTACTAATTTTTGGTTTAAAAAAACATTAACGACAATCAAAATGTACTTAGCTTTATTACACACATGAAGATTCTAGCTATATAAATAACTTCGCAATTTTCCCTAGTATTTGTGAATTAAAATTATAATGCAAAGTTTAGTTAACTCGATACAGTTTTTCCAAATTGCTTGCCTTTAAATCTCACACTAAAATTTAATCTCAATTGGTGACAAGAATTCAATGTCATTTTAAAATTTCCCCTGCCACCGTGTGAAGTATTATTTATCTTCAACGAGCCATCAAGTTATATCCTATTATTTCGTTTTATGCTCTATCTGTACACCTGTGGTCGTTTTAGTACTGATGTGATTTCTTGCTCCCTGAATTGCACTTGAAATAGTTTCGGTCCGAGGGCCGCAAAAACCGCAAATTGATGTAGCAGGGATTAGTTTGCGGCTACTGGAGATATATCAAAGCTTCGTTTTTGGTTACGCCTCGGTGAAATTATGCACTAAAGAGGCACTTTTGGCTTGTATTTCGATTTAAAATTTTTAAGATTACACTTTAAAAAATTTTCATGGTAAATGCAAAATTTAAGGCTAAAAATTGAAATTCCAAAAATCTTGAAAGAGAAACTTGACCAGTTATAAAATGACAAACAATAATACTAACCACTTTAATAACAAAATAAATAAGAAAAGACTTCCATAAAAAATTACAGCATTGAATTATTGTGGCACCACACACTATTTATAAACCATTTTGTTTAACCGGAACTAAATATATGCATCTAACTGTAGATCACGGTTTATTTAAAATATTCTGCTTATGAGCAGATGGAGATATATCAAAGCTTCGTTTTGGGTTACGCCTCGGTGAAATTATGCACTAAAGAGGCACTTTTGGCTAATATTTCAATTTAAAATTTTCAAGATTACACTTTAAAAAAATTTTCATGGTAAATGCAAAACTTAAGGCTAAAAATTGAAATTCCAAAAATCTTGAAAGAGAAACTTGACCAGTTATAAAATGACAAACAATAATACTAACTACTTTAATAACAAAATAAATAAGAAAAGACTTCCATAAAAAATTACAGCATTGGTTTATTGTGGCACCACACACTATTTATAAACCATTTTGTTTAACCGGAACTAAATATATGCATCTAACTGTAGATCACGGTTTATTTAAAATATTCTGCTTATGAGCACGTGATCTCAATGGTTACATATTCGTCGGATTTTTTAAACTGGAATGATTATTTTTATTATTTATATATATATATATATATATATATATATATATATATATATATATATATATATATATAAATATATACTGAAAACTAAATGCATGGCAACGTCAAAACCACCATTAAGGTGCAAACTGGAAATTGAAGGCAAAGCTATCCAGCAAGAAATGTAATTTAAGTGCTTAGGCATAGAAATCTCAGGTTATGGTGATGTTGAGGCGGAGGTAAGAGAACAGATGTTTAAATGACACAATATGGAGGAATAAAAATAATAAAATAGAAACCAAATCAAGAATTTATAAGGCAATGGTGAGACCAACTATGACAGAGAGATAAGTGAAACTATAAGAACATGCAAGGTAGAAAACGTTAATGAGAGGGTACTGGGTAGAGAAAGGGAATGGAACGAGCACATCACTAGAATGGACGACAGAAGAATAGTCAGAATTGCCAGCGACAAATCACCGTTAAGTGCTATTTTTTTTATCTCCGGGCAATATCACTTGCTTTATATATGCGTCTGACGCGTTAACATAGTTCTAACAATAGCCTTGCAATATTGAGTTAATATGTTTCTTAAATAGTTTTTAGGCCGGTATTTTACAACTTATTTACAAATATAGTCGCATTATGTAAAAATGTTTCGAACACGAAGAATAGCTTTATTTGTACTATATCTCTTTTTTCCATGACTTAAGGGCTAACACCACTGTAGTAGGTTGAAAAAATCAATTTTTTTATTGCTTTTAACAAAGTATTAGGTATTCAAAAACATTATCCAATTAGTTCCTTAGTGAAACAAAAATTTTAAAATGTCAAAACCTCGCATGAAGCGCAACGCCCGCGACCCCTGCGAGCTTCTTGTCTTTGCTGTTTACACATAAAAAATGTGTACCCATGTAAAACTTTAAGCGCGTTTTTCTCAAAACCATTTTTTTCAAACTGGGCGAAAACGTTACTAAAACACTATTGCACAGATCGATCTGAAATTAACAACCACATTATCGTCTCTGGCACCTAGCTGTTTTTTGATTGGATATAAACATTTTTTTTATAAACAATTTATTGTTTTATTTTTGACGAAAAATCAACTAATTTTTTCAAAAGTGCGCAAGCCTATGTCATCGGGAAACCAATTATATCTAAACTATAAATTTTCTTTGTTTTTCGTTCTAGGTCTCATAGTTCACGCCAAATGTTTTCGCCCGTTTTTCAATTTTTAAAAAAGGTGATTTCGAAGATCAGTTCTGTCGCCGCGATTTTGTAATAACAAAATAATAATAAAAATTCAGTCAAAAGTCAATTGTAATAAGCAAAGTGCCCTTAAGATGCAAACTAGTAGTGGATGACAAACCAATAGAACAACTCATGACCTTTAATTACTTAGGAGTTGAGATATCCGCAAACCAAGACAGAACAAGAGAAGTAAGAAACCAAGTAAACAAGGCAAATAGAATCTCAAGAAGCCTGGCGGATATAATATGGCACAACACATACATGAGCAAGGACGCAAAAACAAAAATCTACAAGACCTGTATTCGACCGATAATGACGTACGCAATAGAGACGAGAGCTGACAACACAAAAACAAACTCAATTCTAAGAACTGCCGAAATGAAAGTACTAAGAAGAATATCGGGATACACATTAAGAGATCACATACGCAATTCAACAATATGCGAGGAACATGGAATGCAGGATATAGTAAGATGGGGACGGAAGCGCAGAAGAGCCTGGAATGAGCACGTAGGAAGAATGGCGCAAAATAGGATAGCGAGAATCGCCCGAGATGGAACACCGGAAACCAGAAGACCAATAGGTAGACCACCTAAAAGTTGGAGAGAGTCCTGGATTTCAACATCGAATGAAATGAATGAATGAGTTGGAAAAAACAGGCTGTAAGCCTATAACAAGAGGAAGAAGAAGAAGAATAAAAATTTGTTTTTCTTATATTAATATGTGCTGAATGAACCCCCCGAAAAGAATTTTCTTACTTCTCTTCCATATTCCCAAAAAAATTGTCAAAATTCTTCCTAGTTTTCGGCCGTTACAGTAGTGTATTACTCCTTAAAATTATCAGTGAATTTATGAGGAAACGCAGTTCTACATACTCCAAAGAACCATCAATTATTAATAGTTCCAACGGTTCCCTAAAAAATCATTATTTTTTATGGTAATTCTCTTCATTTAATGTTTCTGTTCGAAATTTAGGCCACTGATTATTTATTTTACGAGTTTTAGCATTTCATTTTTTTTTAATTATAAAGCCATGTTTTGCTTAAAAAATTGTATTGTTAATTTTATTACAGTTTTATATACCTTCCTCGAATCTTTAAAAAAACAAGATTTCAAGTCAGACTCTTACAGAAAGACATTTTAACTTCTGTCATGATACGTTAGAAAAGGTCAGAATGTTGTCTTTCGTCAAAATACAAAGTTTTTGGGTTTACCAAGAACCTGGGATTAAATGGGCGACGCTGTATAAATGTCCTAGGTATAATTTATAAACATTATATATATATGAGGTTCTACTAACTGAAATCTGATACAAGAATATTTATCAGTGTATCATTCCTGTCAGCCGTTAATCGGATTAATCCAATCAGTTTTCGAAAAAAAGCCGTATGCAACTAGCGATACAATATTTGAAAATATAAATGAAAGACCAGGGGAGAAGGCTAATTGATATATATATATATATATATATATATATATATATATATATATATATATATATATATATATATATATATATATATATATATTATATATATATATATATATATACGGGTGATTCAAAAATCGATCACGAAACTTAAGGGGGTGATTCTACTTGACAAAATAAGGGTAGAGCTTCATATAATTTTTTTTCAAAATGTCATTCGTTTTCGAGTTACAAGCCGTCCAAGTTCAAATTTTTATTTTTTGTTTTTTGAATTACTCGCTTACAGGAAAACCGATTTGACTAATATTTGAAAGATAGGCTAAGTCTTCTGCGCTTCATCATTTTAGTAACAATTCACATTGATTGTTTGCCGCTAGAGGGCACTTTACCTATATTGAAAATTGTTTTTTTGTCATAATTTTTTAGTGTTGACAGCTACAGTAGTTTTTGGCATAATTTCTGAAAGACTGATGCCAGGCCTTTAAAAAAGGTGCTCTTTATTTACATCGCTAAACCCAACGGTTTAGACGTAAATCACCCTTAAAAATTAAGTGGTAAATTTACTTTTCTCATTTCATTACCACCAGCTACCAGGTAAATAGCTATCAAAGTATACTAGAGCTGTCAGTTTAACATCAAATAAATTCGCTTTTTAAACTATTTAATTTATAATCTTAAAATAACTAATAATGGCTAATCACCAATATTCAAATATCGAATATTGTGCTTGAAATTATTGAAGATAATCCAGGTATTAGTACTAGAAAAATTGGGAATGAAGTGCGGCTCTGTTAGGCTAGTTCATGGAGGATACTAAGAGAAGAACAACTCTACCCGTTTCATTCAAAAAAGGTGCAGGCTCTTTATGACGATGATCGGCCGAGACGGTTGGAAATGTGCAATCAGATCCTAGCTAAGTATGAACACGATAATCGATTAATTGGCGTCATATTATTCACTGACGAAGCTGGTTTCACTCGTGATGGTATAACAAATCTACACAACATCCACACATATGCTTACGAGAACCCAAACAATGTGGTAGAAACGAAACATCAGCGTAGATTTTCACTAAATGTGTGGGCAGGGATAATAGGAGATTACCTTATTGGTCCTCATTTCTTTGATGGCCCATTAACTGGTGACGTATACTTAGATTTTATCCAAAATCGTCTCCCATTGTATCTGGAAGATGTGCCATTGGAAGTAAGGGCCAACATGTGGATCCTCCAAGACGGAGCTCCGCCCCACTTTAGTATACGTGTCCGACAGTATTTGAATGCAACGTATCCTGAGCGATGGATAGGACGAAGTGGACCATTGGCATGGGCAGCGAGGTCACCAGACCTTAATCCTATGGATTTTTTCTTTTGGGGTCATTTGAAACAATTGGTGTACGATATTCCAGTAATCAACGTCGAGGATCTTCGCTTCAGGATAATCGAAAAGTGCCAAATTATTAAAGAAACACCAGAAATTTTTCATCGAGTTAGGCGACATTTTTTGAAGAGTGTTAGGAAATGTATGGAAGAAAATGGGGGACATTTTGAGAATCTTTTTTAGTTTGTTTAGTACTGTTTCATTAATTTTTATCAATTAAATGTATATCGCAATAATCCATAATATGAATATTTACTGATTAGCCATTATTAGTTATTTTAAGATTATAAATTAAATAGTTTAAAAAGCGAATTTATTTGATGTTAAACTGACAGCTCTAGTATACTTTGATAGCTATTTACCTGGTAGCTGGTGGTAATGAAATGAGAAAAGTAAATTTACCACTTAATTTTTAAGGGTGATTTACGTCTAAAACCGTTGGGTTTAGCGATGTAAATAAAGAGCACCTTTTTTAAAGGCCTGGCATCAGTCTTTCAGAAATTATGCCAAAAACTACTGTAGCTGTCAACACTAAAAAATTATGACAAAAAAACAATTTTCAATGTAGGTAAAGTGCCCTCTAGCGGCAAACAATCAATGTGAATTGTTACTAAAATGATGAAGCGCAGAAGACTTAGCCTATCTTTCAAATATTAGTCAAATCGGTTTTCCTGTAAGCGAGTAATTCAAAAAACAAAAAATAGAAACTTGAACTTGGACGGCTTGTAACTCGAAAACGAATGACATTTTGAAAAAAAATTATATGAAGCTCTACCCTTATTTTGTCAAGTAGAATCACCCCCTTAAGTTTCGTGATCGATTTTTGAATCACCCTGTATATATATATATATATATATATATATATATATATATATATATATATATATATATATATATATGTATATGTATACTGTACACCCAGTAGTAGCCAGGCGCGGATCCAACGGTGGGGGCGATCGCCCCCCCCCCAAGAACTTTGAGTTCAGGAAAATAGACCCGATTTTACCTCTTATACTATAGTTTATTCACGAACTAGAGAGAGTAATAAATCATTTTTTATCCTTTTTTTTCTTCGCAAACTACCCTTGTTCTTTAGTCCGGTGTCTTTGGCAAAATCTCTTAGACACATATATTTTTAATAGGAATGGGTTAGAAATTTTATAATGAAAAATTCCGGTCTATAATAATTTGGGTTGGAAAACAATAAATCTTTGGAAGTGTGAAGGGTTAGAAAGAATTTTAAACCTTGTCATAGGCGTTGGAAGGAGGTTTATTTTATCACTAACTATTTATGGCATAGAATATTATTTCGGTAATAAACTTGTGTGTGGCATTACCGTCCCCCCCCCCCCCCAAAGAGAGAGGCTGGATCCGCCCCTGGTAGTAGCAGGAGGTTATTAAGAAAATTATATAGAAATTGGAAGTTTTTGGGTAGATTTTTAGAATTTTGGGAAAACCAAATTTAGGAATTTTTGGCGGACCAACAATAGTTTTTCGTCAAGACAAATGTTTGGTAACATAGACAGTCAATTAGTCGAAACCACAAAATCTCGATTATACTTGCATCAAAATTGTCAAACAAGATGTTAACCTTTTTTAAATCATTATTATTTTGTAAGTAGTTTCCGACACATTTAAACTTCACTTTATCTCACAAAAGAAATTTTGAAGCAAAATGATTTAAGTTTTTTCCACATCGGTTGTGCATGATTGAATTAATCATATCCTTTTATTCTAATCACAAACCTTTGAACTATGTATCCAACTGTTAATAATAAATAACTTTTAAGTAATGACATATTATTTTTTCAAAATCACATATTAATGAATATAATTACCTAATAGGTATAGAAAAAACATTTCACCCTCGTAAAAAAGAAGTAATGTATTTCCCGCGTCATTTTTATTTATGTACATATGTCAATATGTGTAATTACTTAAATTTCACCCAGCCGTGTTTTTTTTTATTTTTCGTTGTTTCTATTTTTGTCATTTTTATGATTTAAAGCTCATATAAAATTTATTTATTGGTTATAGCTTTTTAACTAATAGTAGGGTAAATATTATTGATTTTATTAAAACGTTAATGCTAGACTAAGTGCCAATAATGTCACGATAGTTTTTGTCATAGATCAATGAGACATAAATTATGAATCAGAAAAACACCAGTTTCGTTAATGGGAATTGCTTATTAACGGATTAAAAGTGTTTTTAAGTTGAGCAGCTAAGTGATTGGCAAAAGTCATTTAAATAATTGAATAGAAGCAAGTGTTCATGTGTTTTTAACTGACTTTGATAACGTTATTTTTTTAACAATAATAGAAGAGTTAATGATCCATACAAAAATTGACATTTAAAGGTGGTAAAATGGATTGATTTGATATTCCTTTATCAATAATCTTTTCTGCATTATGCCTAGACGTAGAGATTTTGAAGTCTTAATAATGATGTATAACCTGCAAACCAATTGTGTCATGATTTAATGGAAAGTTTATAGGTAAAAATATTTCTCACAATCAAATTTGTTTTTTTTTTCATTTTATTCGATTTCTCTTGGTTGAAAACAGATTGATTTATCAAATCTGCAAGATAGTAATTTCACTTTTGTAGTTTGAAATAAAACAATTTTTTTACACAAAGAATAAATTTTAATAAATTATATATTTTCCAGTTTATTCAACGACATTTTACAATCTTTCTTGCAGCTTCATGATTCTGCGCTTATAAAAATTTTGGTCTTTGTCAACAAAAACTGTTAATACAATTCCTTTGCCTGGACGTTTTTCTTTCAGTTTCATTGATTGTTGACAGTAAATATCTGAATTAATCATCAGGTCTCTTGGAAGCAATTCAAAATACAACATACCTATGTAGTCCCTCCAATTGAATTGTTCTTCACGCTTTGACCATGATCTTTTTCGAATAATGTTACTATAAATGACCCATTCTTCGTCATTATTTTCAAATATTGATTCGATGTGTTGAATGTCTTTCAATTCATGCGGAACCCAAATATCAAGCTTTTTGGCAAGTCCAAGACATTTTAAGTGATTTTCAATTATTGAATTTGACCTTTCCGCATTCTCTCGAACAGATTTGTTTGTTTAAAAATAAAATAATTAGCTTACTGTGAGGTTTCCAGAGATATGAATTAAAAGAAACGACATAAAATTTAAGATTACCCCGGATAACAAATGTCATTACACAAATATTATATATATATATATATATATATATATATATATATATATATATATATATATATATATATATATATATATATATATATATTGCATTATAAACTAAAAGAATAATAATATTTATTAATTTTCAACGTGTTTGTATTTTTTTATCATTTTTAATCAGTGATTAAATATATTTTTCCTATTTTGTACAAGATTTTACCCATTTTTGTATTTTATTTTATTCTGGTGAAGGCTAAATATATGACCGAAACGTTAATATAAAGGTGTTATTTTCGAAGAAAAAAATTTATTTCTATCAGATGGTCCTTAAAACCCAATCGCTTTGATTTGGTTATCATCAATTTCAGTAGATCGATCAGAAAGTTGGGGAACCCTTTCCATGTTATCGGGTCCTAGGTGACTGCTGTATTTCCTACGAACTTTCGGATGGTTCGCGCGGTTGCAAGATTGCTCACTAAGACCCAATCCCTTGATGTTCTGCAGGAGGTTCTCCAGATGTCGATAAAATCATGGGAATCATTTGGACGCTGTTCATAGCCCATTGTCTTCGGATTTGCACCTTCAGATCTCTGTATTTGGCGATCTTCTCGTTATATTTTGGCCTTAAGTTGTTGTTGTTAGGCACAGCAATGTCGATTAGTGTAGTTCGTCTGCAATTTTATCTGCTAGTTTAATGTCTGGTCTGTTACGAGCAATTGTCTGATCCGTCAAAATTATTCGGTCCCAATATAACTTGAACTGGTTGTTTTCAGGAATAGGCTCCGGATTGTATTGGTAATAAGGTACTTTTCCTACCTGCAATAGGTTTAACTTATCTGCTAACTCCTAGTGGAGTATCTTAGCAGCTGAGTCGTGTCTTTCCTTATAATCGGTTGCGACAAACGCTTGGCAGCCTTCAGTTATGTGCTGGATTGTCTCTGATGTTCGACAACCATATCTACATTGGTCATTTTCTATTGAAGGATCTCGGATGATGAACTTCCGATAGTTTTTCATCGGAATAACCTGTTCTTGGATAGCTAACAAGAAGCCCTCCGTTTCGGAAATATATGTCCTGAAATTAACAAGTAGTTCGACGCTGAGTTGTCGGCATTGTCCTGATTGACTTCATTTGGATGTCGTCCATGGTTTCTGTAGCCAGGTTTGTAACTTCTCTTAGTCTGTTTAGTGGTGAGAAGCAATATTCTGTTTCCTCAGCTCTAGTTGTGTTGAAACGTCTGTCTCGCACATTGCTCGATGTCGTGTGGAAGAGTCCGCTAACTTGTGGAAATATAAACGTAAGTTTGTTATTTGTTGGTTGAGCTGCTTACCAACATCCACCAATCCTCTTCCTCCTTAATGTCTTGGAAGCATTGTACGTTCAATAGCACTCCTAGGGTGATGTTTTTGTGCTTTTTTTTAGGAGTGTTCGTATTTTTCTTTGCAGGTTTTGGATGTTCGTCCTGCTCCATTTTACAATTCCAAAACAGTAGCTGAGTGCAGAGTAAGCGTACATGTTGAGCGCATTAAACAAATTTCTATTATTTAGGTTAGTTCGTAAAACGCGCCTTACCCTCCAGACAAATTCGGTTGCCAATTCGGCTTTCATTGGAGTATTATGATTGCTTTATTTATTCGTTTTCATTTTAGAAGGGAAAAACATGTCGTGTAATAAAAAAATTAGCATCGCACAATATGTGCATTTTGACTTAAAAATCTTCAAATCATATCATTTTCGGGTAACATTTTTGACAAGAAATCGTCTTTTTAGTTCTCCATATACTCATGTACATTAAAAATATTTTTCAGTAAACCGAAATGTAAGGTCTTGCACTAATAAAATACCTCTTAACATCTGTTCTTGTGGAAAATCGATTTAAAATGGTAGAAATTTCGATAGTCTAAGAACATTCACATCTCGAAAACTAATAAACGATATTTCGATAAGGGTTTTTGGTACCTTGAAATAAGCAATAGTTTATTTTTTATTTTTGCATTTATCGTTCTATGTGTCGCGTTCTATTAACCACACTGTGTAATCATCCTAATAAATCAATGAGTTTAGATTTTGATTTGGACATATTTATTATCCTTTCGCTTTTGTTTATTTTGGTTTCAACACATCTGAAACAATATGGTGTCCATATTTCGCAAACTGCATTTAAAATAAAGGCCTTGCACATTTTAAACTTATGTTTTCATGCTTTCTTTGCAAATACCAATTTTAAATTAATCTCAGTTACTCTGGAAATACTGAAAAATTTAACAGAAAATACTTTAAGTATGCTACAGCTAGTGCCGGATCCTTCCTTGTTTGACCTGGAGTCTACGGGTTAAAAGGATGCATGTCTTAGTTACGGGTTAATATCGTATATCTCCTGGTGGCCTCTAACGTAACGCAACCCATCATTCTGACTGCTCTCGATCGTCAGATTTCAAAAATTCAAATCAAATTTAATTAAAAAAAAATGTCACCAAGGCTTAAAATTTTTTGAAAATGTGTCATAAAATGCATAAAAAATTTACTTAATTCGAAAAATAAGTTAATTTTAAGAGATATATAATAACAAATCTTAAAATTTTAGTTAAACTTTGGCTTGTTTCAATTTAATAAATCGGGACGTCACTGCGAAAGTTAGCTGGATATTTAAGCCAATGAAAAGAGATTTATTCGTGACAAAAATACTATTAGGATACCAACTGTACCATCAGACTAAAAAACAATCCATAGTGATATTTTGTTATGTTTTCAACTCTTTATTATGAACCATTAATTTGTTATACACAATTAAAACCAAAAACATGCGTTTTTTCGTTTGTTGCTTATAAAATCAAAATTAATGAAGCAATCTTGATGGTGTAAAGAAAATAAAAATATCCACAAAATTAATCCAGGGTCGTTTCAATCGGATCATCAGTAAAGAAAAAAATATAGAGAAAAAAAGGAAAATTCAATGTTTTTTCTAAAATTTATATATCCATCATTTTTTAAGTTGTATCGCGGATCCTTCGCAAAATAGCTGGATTTTAATTTTGTAAAAAGATTTTGAAAGTACGAATTACTCTACAAATCTATATTTTCATTTTGCCTGTGAAATACGTGAAAAATGCTAGCAAACATGACCGAAAACGGCCGAGTGCGTGAAAGTAGAAGTGTAGTGGGGGCAGCGTTGCTGCCGAGAGAGTCTATATAAATACCATTTTGTCGTAAATACCTGCTGGTTTTACGATAAAATATTAACTTCTAGGTTTAATATTGCCTCAAACTGACTAATTATACGTAACAAATTAATCATAGTAAAGGGTAGAAATCAAGAAAATATCACTACGGGACTGTATTTAATACAATAAAACAGTCGGGGTCTTGATAGTATTTTTTTCGAAGAATCACAGTTTCTCTCTATTGATGTAAGTAAAATTTAATAAAGAATTACTATCAAAATCTGTTAACACCCATATTTTCGTCGTTGGCAGCCCTAGGCATAGCAGATGAAAAAATTATTGCTATTTACTACAAAACAGATTGGAAGTCTAGGTAATGAGTTGACATAGCAAGTTTTGCCTAGCTCATGTCGCTAGCTAAATAACTACCATCCAAAATTGTAAAATTTGAGGAATCTTATTGGGGTAACCACATGTCAAATATTTACTATTAATTAATTTTCAAAAGGTATTATTCTGTTAATGATTCTGTCATTACCATTAAAATTATTGAGCAAATTTACTGAGCGCGCGCCTGTTTGCAATTTATAATCCCACTTCTGATGTCAAATAAACATCACAAGAAGCGTTATTCCATCAAATACCAGTTAGTTTATATTTCGATTTGGGCATATTTATCATCTTCCCGCTGGCATTTGTTTAAGTTCGCAAGTTCCAATATTTGATTCGAGATTAGAAGTGATTGAGTCGGGAATCGTTCCCGCTTTATGATTGCTATTGACTTTCGGATGATACCGATGCCCGTGACGGAAAGAAATAAGCTTAAAATATCAGTGGCGTGTAAAAAATCCTATTATTTTTTTCAGGTAGAATATCCAATGGCAGATCTAAACAAAATATCTGTAATTTACGTCCTGATTTAGGGCAGGTTATAAACAAAATTTTTAAAAATATATTAAACCTAATAAATGTGATGAGTTAAAAAAAGTTCAATAAATTCAATAACGCATACCAGTAATTATCTAATCCACGTCTAAGAAGCCAATATATTTACATATCTAATATTGAATTAATTTTGACTTTACAAAAGCATTTGATGGTTTAAATCACTCTGTATTACTTAAAAAACTGTCATCATTCGGATCTTCAGATTCACAAATAACATTATTTAAATCATATCTTCATAATCGCATTCGGTATGTTGAAATTCGCGGTTCTCTCTTAATGACATGTATATATATATATATATATATATATATATATATATATATATATATATATATATATAATCAACTTCCAGTGTACCATAAAAGCCAGTACTGGGACCTTTATTTTTATTCATGACCTTGCTTCCGTTGTCAACGCGGATAAGCCGATGATGTTAAGCTGTATAAGAGAATAAGTTGCTTACAGGACTGTATACAGCTTCAATCGAACCCGGAACAAGTTAGCCAATGGTGTTCTAAAAAATTTCTGCAGCTCAACGTAGGAAGAAGTAATATCATGTTTTTCATCTCGAAATTATCTTCATTTGAGTACGAACATGCATTAAATACCATGCTACTGTAGTGGGCAGAGTTTTTAAAAGATTTCGGAGTCACTTACGACCCAAAGCTTTCTTTTTCTTTCATATAAATAATATCGTTCCTGACGCTTCAAAAATTCTTGGGTTTATCTTGCATTGTACTCGAGATTTCTATAACACTGACGTCATCGAACCCCTGCGTATCACTTATGTGAGGTCTAAATTAGAATATGCATGAGTAGTGTGATCCTCAAGCAACAATACCCACGTTAACGCTATGTAAAGGGTCCAAAGAAGTCTTTTAATATATCTCAATCCTAAGAGACAAAATAGCAAAAATTCTTTGAAACCATTTTCACTATAGACTGTAAAGGATCTCCTGCCAGCACCTAAAAACATCTCTCTAGAGAACCAGGGAGTGTATGAAATTCCATGCGGAGAATACAGCTCATCTTACGTAGGCCAAACCAACCGTAAAATAAGCGCTAAAAGAGACGAACATATAACCGCTGTCAAGCAAAAAAAAATTTTTCTGCATCGACCCAACACTTGTTAAACACAGGACATAAGATAAATTTCTCAGGAACAAAAATGCTATTGAGATATGGAAACCTGCCCACAAGAGTTATAAGTGAAGCCATCGAAATTGCAAAGAAGCGTAACAACTTAAATAGCAGAGATGATAGTGAGCGATTGCCTAATACTTGGAAAAACCTGCTTATGAAACATCAACCAGTAGTAGGTAGTAAAGAAACAGATCACAACTCGACAAGATGAGTCCAAATACTGGCAACAGGGCCGATGACACGCAACGGGGCTCGCAACCTGATCGGTCAGAACATAATAATTTTGTCGCGATTGGGAGAGTAGTTTTTTTGTTTATCGCAGACAAACTAAACTCCTTTTTCTCTTAACATAATAGTAGAGATACGAGGACTTAACTAAATTTGAAATATTTAAATTGACTTAAGTTATTTGGGCCCTTTCTATAGATATCTTTGTATTGTTTTTTAACGCCGACTGTTGACTTAAGCCGGAGGTACATCAAAAAAATAAAGTTACAGATCGACACTCGCTTTTCAAATAGCGAACATAGAGTGAACAAAAAGATGTGCTGTTGTCAGATATATAATTCTATTACGTTCTTATAGAATTTTTAAGTATATTATATTATTTTTAAGTACACTGTTGAACAACTTCTTATAAGAAGCTTAATGAAGTTACTTAATTTATTTATTTAGCCTAAATAAACAACCTACTGCTGGAAGATTTTAAATTTCTTTATATAGATGTTTTGTATTCCAACAAAATTTAAATCAAGTTTTTTTGATTTGTGTCTCATTTTCCTTAGTTTCCTGTGGATAAATGATCATAATCCGTATTAAATGTGAACGTAATTAAGTTATAGATAAACTGTAGACAAGACATGCTTTCACATTTTATAGCAATGATCTGAAACACACGCAAATTTTTTTAGTCATAATGTCTCAAAGTATTTTAGAAATTATATCCGGAAAGCTGCTTGAAGAGGATTACCAAAGGTTTCTCATGAACGTATAATTTATAAGTATGCTCTTAGAACAAGATAAGAGAATTCTGACAACTCTAATTACTTTTATCAAAATTACTGTACGCTTGGGCCTTTCTATTAACCAGAATCTCAGGTCTAAATGGTCCCATTATGTTTGGGTTCTCTAGCGAAAGTAATCTAAAAACACCGAAACAGACTATTTATTGAAATAGTAATTCTGACAATTGGAATTACTCCGATTACGATAACTTCCTATTTGTATACTATTAAGAAAATATGTAAATTGCCTGCACTGTTAAAAATAACCTTAAATTTAATGTCCATTCTACATTAAATTTAATGATTTTGTACATTAAATCGTGAATAATTTACATTTACTTTGAATTTAAATCAAATTCAATGAAATATCAGTTCGTTGTACATTAAATTTGATTAAATGGTATCTTAAATTTTAATAAAGTAACTGAAAAGTTATTTCAACTTCTGTACATTAAAATTAATTCACATATATCCTAATATTAAAGGAATTTACATTATTATTCAATATACATTGCATCATATTCCGGGAGATGGCGCAACTTGTATTGAACTTCTTGTTTTATATGATATAAGTTGCTTAAAGGACTCGATTTTCTTATGGTGAGGTGTACATGTCTGCCCCTTACTGACGGGAACTAATATGTTCAAAACTGGTCTAGATAGGGGACACTGTCTATGGGAAAAGCGTCCACTTTTTTCTGGTAGTTTCAAAATTTCTTGAACTCATATTAATGATGGTGCATTAAATATGTGATAACATATCTCAAATTCATTGAACACTAGCTGCATATTTAATGTACATAGTCAGCTTAAAAAGTAATGATCAAACTTTAAAGTTAATGTATGATTACATTAAATTTAATGGAAAAACTTAATTTAGATTAATGAAAAAATTGTAAAATTTAATGCCTTGCATTAAATGCATTTAAGAAACGGTTTATGAAATTTGCTTCCAGTAGATTTACCTTAAATTTAATGCATTTCCTTTTTATAGTGTGGTTTATGCTTGGATTGTAAACACAAGAACATAACCTTTTGACTTAAAAAAAATCACTAAATGGGTAAAATTTTAAAATACCATAAAACGCTTAATTCCGGTTGTAAAGTTCCACAATTGTGGTTCTATCAGCATTTTAAGTTAAGAAGAACGCAAAGTAGGCTTAGCTTCCGTTTCACATAACATGCTCCCGTTTTCATTTCCAACAGTAGTCAGCCGTCATGTTCATATCTCGAAACCCCTTGGTGGAAACATTCGTCCAGCTCTTCATTGAAAGTACCCAGATTCTCCGAAAATTCATCTAAATAAGAATTGAGGAAAATTTATTAGACATCCCAATCTGCTAAACTTGCTAACGATTTCAGAAGATAGTTCTTTCACTAAAATATTCTCAGCAATCTTTTGAAAACCAAGTTAGGCGGCCTTCTCAGTATTTGACATTGTCGTGATGAATTTTGGATTCCATAACATTTTTCTGATTTGTGGCATGATATTACTCTGAAAAGTTGCATCTGAGTTTCAAAATTATCACTGAATCAGCGATATGGGTAACTTGAGCATTTTTGGATCATTTTGACGGATTCATGGAAAACCTTGAACTAATGGGGCCTTTGGGTCTCTGGATTTAAATTCAAAGCGTCATATTCCCTAGGGCAGATAGATAGGCAAGGAAAACTGGTCTAATGGTCAATGAGGAGAAAACCAAATACATGTGCATAAACAAACCAGAGAATCGAGATAGAATAGGACAAAATGTAACAATAGACACATATAACTTTGAAAGAGTGGAGCGTTTTAAATATCTCTGAGCGACAATCACCGCAGATAACGATATCATAGTGGAGATAAAAGGGAGAATTCAGGCAGCAAACAGATGTAGTCTCAACAACACCATCAAATCCAAGAACTTCAAAAATCAGGATATATAGAACTGTGATTAGACCAGTGCTCATGTATGGCTGTGAGACGTGGACGCTGACAAAAGAAATGGAAATGAAACTTAGATGTTGTGAGAGGAAAATCCTTAGAAGGATTTTCTGACTCTATCACGACCCCAATACTAATCAATACCGAATAAGAACAAATGCCGAGGTCAAACAGATATATAACGCTAGCGACATCGGACAAGAAATTAAATCCCAAAGCCTAAGATGGGCTGGCCATGTCCACCATCCTAATAACCGCCTTACCAAGTTAATTTGGGAGGAGGCCCCGACAGGGAAAAGACCCTTAGGACGCCCAAGAATGCGATGGAGAGATAACATATGGTCAGATTTAAGAACAATGGGGTTACCCACTGACCCAACTATCATGGACGATCGTGTGAGATGGAAGCAAGTTGTGCAGTCAGCCAAGACTCACCCCGGGTTGTAGGGCTACTAAAGAACAAGATAGATCTAGTCTACCGGATATAATATTTTTGCCTCTGTCATTGAATGGTTCTTTTTACAAACCAAACGTCCATAAAATTAAAAAAAAAAACATGCAACGTTTTCAATACCTATTGTACCGGCCATACACTGTTTTCCGATCTAACGATTTATTGAATATAAAGTCGTAAAAATTAATTGAAGTTTTGAACTATCCTCACATAAAAATAATCTATCTAAATATTGAGTTGGAAAGATATATTTTTTAATGAGCTCTCTACATCATATTCCTTTAATTTTGTCCACCAGTGTATTCTGTTACTAACCTGAACTACACCTATTTTATTGAGCTTTAAGGTTTTCATGTCTTCGTAGTACGCATTTGTAGCATACTAGTATATATCTAACTGGATTCTCAAGAGTGTACTTAATAGTGGACTAAACCTGTAACAAGCGTTATATAAAAATACGCCTCAAGGAATTTGTTGCCCCTTTCGTGACTAAATGTAATAATCATTTTTAGCGTAAAAGTTTTTTTAAACCGCAATAACATTCCTTTGCTGAAGCGATAAAATTAATAATTCTATTTATTGCAGTTTGCAACTTTTCTATAAAATAAAAGAGAAATATATGTTCTGTAATTTAAGGTTACTAGAAAAACATGCAATGATGTTTTTCTGTTCATATATCCAAGCTGATTTTGAAAAATATTTAATGGATTTTAATCAGGTTTTCACCACTCTTTAACTGTCGGTAATCAACTATTTAAATATAGCATCTGCCATGAGACATGTGCCCCGTAGTAACGAACTTCCACATTTACCTTAAATTTAATGCATTTTCTTTTTACAGTGATATATTATCGTCTGATATTTTAGATATCTTTCAAAAACTTTAATCTATCATATAATATTGTGACCGGACCTACCCAGCATGCACTTTCAGTAAATAAAATACTTTTTAATCACAAAATGCAATACCAAGCATTTTATCGAAAACCACAAGCGCTTCTTTGTGGTCTTCTTGATTTATATGAAACGGTCATGCAGCAGGTTGAAAAATTAAATTAAATTGTCGACAACTACCAACGGCGTTGTCTTACAAGGAAAATTAAAAAGTTTTCGGAGAATAATATGTTGGTATTATTGTGTCCTTCTAAGAACGTTATATACCTCTTGATAAATGTGCTGCATCCTAAAGAAAGGAAGACAGGGGGAAAACAATTTTTTGACGCTGATAGTGTATATGGTTTTACTTTTTCGTTCACTCGTATGAGAGTGAATAGTCAGCGTCAAAAGTTAAGGAGGGAAGTAAGGGGCGATGCGATGAAATGCGATGAACCTTAAGACGAAATATGTGTTGACCAATGTTTGTTTTGAAACACAGGTAGCTCACTCGTGAAATGGCTTTTCTTAGGAATGTGGTCGAATTTGAATATGTAGGTTACAAAAGTGTCTTTTATTTAATTAAAAAAAAACGAAATTTTTTAATCGTCTGTGAGACCAAATATTAATAAATAAAATATGCATAATTAACATGCTGGAGGTCACTACCTATAACAAAATGCCAATACATTTTGGAATATCTCAGAAACGGTTTTTACCATATTTTTTAAAAACTAATGCAACGTAGATCCATAAATTATGATTTTTTTTTAAAAGAAATCCGGATTTTCTTAGCACCTGGAGCAGCTACACTGACTGAAGACCAAAGGTTTGTTAATGCTTAATTGCCTTGAAATCGGAGGCCTCACTGAATAACCTTGGACTGCTAGCAGCCGCGGCTAACAGTAGACCAAGAAAAATTGATACTACCTTCAGTCCAAAGTTTCCCTTACAGGAAAAAAAATTGTAAGGGTTAATACAGAGTTTTGGGGTCGTAGATTACGAATCTTTAATTTTTTACAATTTAATATGGCAGATGTAATATGGAGGTTTAAAAATTATACATTTATTATATTTTGTTCAAAATTGATATTGGGGGATTTTTGGGGCGCATATACCGGAACTTAAATTAATTTTATTCAAACTCAATATGTGGGTTAAAAAATTTGTATGACTCAGGTTTTTTAAATATCAGTATTGAAGGAGGGGGGGGGGGGGGTAGGAACCGAAATTATGAATTTTTCAAAATTCAATATAGCGTTTTTTCTATGGTAGACTAAAAAATCTGCAGAATCAAATAATTTTTTTGTGGTTTGATTTAGTGTGGTTTGTAACTTTGTATACAATGGGTACTTTTTTACGATCTTGAAACCATTGCGAGGTATACTATACATCTTGCTTAGTACTTGGTTCAAATAATATAAGGATATCAAAATGAGTTTAAAACTAATAATCGAAAAATAATTTTTTTTTTTAAGACGAACTGACTTCTTAAAATGCACTACAAAGGGCAAGATAGCAAAATAAATTTCTATATGAAATTGAAATTTTTTTAAGTCGGCGCTAAATTATTACTACATGAAATAAATAACTACTAACACGAGATACATACAAGCTGCGATGAAAAAACAATTAGAAATAAAATATTTTTCAATCTGTTAATGTAAATAACATTTTGTCAGGAATTAATTTGGCGCCGACTTAAAGAATTTCAATTCCATAAAAAATTAAATTACTTTCCGCTTTTTAGTACATTTTTAGAAGTTAGATCAATTTTCTTACAAAAATTTTGTTGCAAATAACCTGCCGAACCGAAATATGTGGCACTTTAACGAAAATTTCTTCGCGAATGGTTTTCAGGGTTTTGAATGATCATTATGAAGAAAATGACCAAAAAAAAGCAAAGCAGACAAGGGGCAGGAATAATCCTGAACGATGACACAAAATACACCATTCCTCGCAAAGTTTATCGTTCTTTTTTTTCAAAAATTAAGGCAGAAATTATTAAAGACCCATCTTGAACTAAAATATCATTAAAAGTATTGAAATAAAATTTTAAAAAATGAAATTTAGATATCTTAAAAGGAATCGAAAAAGCTTACTAATTAACAAGAATAAAATTGTTTTATGGTGGCGAAAATATTTGGAAAAAATACGGAAGTTTCGGGAAAAAAAGAAAAAATTGTATTACACTGATGAAACATGGCTTAACGAAGGTCACACATTTTTTAAGTCGACGTTAAATTATTACTACATGAAACAAATAACTACTAATACGAGATACATACAAGCTACGATAAAAAATCAATTACAAATAAAATATTTTTTAATCTTTTGATGTGAACAACATTTTGTCAGGAATTGATTTCGCACCGATTTAAAAAATTTCAATTTCATTAAAAATTTAAATTACTTTCCGCTTTTTAGTGCATTTCTAGAAGTTAGTAGGGGAAGCCGGAGCTACAATTAACAGAGGTAAATATTAACAAGCAAATTTCTCTAAAACTATACCTACTACACCTCAGATGCGTGTCTTAATTTGTCAACTAGATTACGCCGCATGCCACAGTATCGGTCAGTTGCGCTCCGTGCGTCATGTGAGTGAGTTGTGTGCCGGTCGATATTTTTAAGCAGGTAATGATCATTTTATAGTTCACAATTTTTTGATTTGTACAAGAATTATAAAGTGTTATGATTATGTTTTTTGTTTGCCTAGTAGCATATTTTATACTTAACAATTCTAAGTTTCTTATTTGACATAACTATTGACCAATATTTTATTGTGTTAGTTACTTAAAATGTTTCCTTTGGGGCTATAATTAACACATCGGGGGGCTCGTATTAAACTGTTAATACCTACCCCAGATATGGGGGCTAGTATTAACAGGGTAGCTGAATGTCTGTGAATGATTATTTTATATGTTTTTTTTATGATAGCATGAGATCATATAAACGGAAAACTACGCGTGACACTACATCAATAGAGGTCTACGAGCTGGGTGCGCTAGAGATTATTGAGGAGAAAAGAAATTACAGGGATGTAGCAAAATAATTTGAGCTCTGCTACGTTTCCCTTTTTAATTTTGTGAAAAAGAAAAAAACGGGTGCCACAGTAGAAATGGGTTACAAAAAAACCCGGTTAGTCTTCAATGCTGAACAAGAAGCAATCATAGCAGAATATTTGTTAAGGTATGCTAATACTTATTTTGGGATGCTGCCCACTGAAGTGAAAAAATTACCATATGAATGTGCTATGTCTAACAATATTGAAAAGATACCAGAATCACGGAAAACTAATGAGATGGCGGGCAATGATTGGTTTACGAGTTTTATGAAGAGAAATCCGAGGTTTACGAGTTTAAGCAGAGCTACTTCCTTGAACAGAACTAATGTCCATCTCTTTTTTGAAAAATACATATCGGTGCTAGAAGGATACCGGTTTGAACCATCCCGGATTTGGAACATTGATGAAACAGGTGGGTACTTTTTTTTATCCGCATATTAATTCTTATTTTTATTCACATAGGTACTTACCTATATTTTTGTATGCTATAACTAGGTACCTATATATTTTGTTCTTTTTTATAGGTATCACAACCGTTCAAAAGCCGAAGAGAATTGTTGCAGGAAAAGGCATAAAGCAGGTCGGTGCTGTGACGTCTGGCGAAAGAGGTGTACTGGTTATACTTGCAGTGGCAACAAATGCTGTTGGCAACTCCATACCTTGTATGTTTATCTTCCCTCGTCTGCGATATAATAATATGTTTATTAGAAACGGGACATCAGAATAAATAGGTGTTGGCAACCAATCAGGATGGATGACTCAAAAAAAGTTTGTAAAATGGATCGATCATTTTATTCATCACGTGAAGACCTCAAAAGAGGATCCCGTTTTACTCTTATTAGATAACCATACCTCACATGTTAATGTGGAAGTGGTAAAGAAGGCGAAGAACAACAATATTGTTTTGTTGTCATTTCCACCGCATTGTTTGCATCACTTACAGCCCCTTGATGTCGGGGTTTATGGGCCACTCAAGAATTATATGAAAAGAGCGCAAACTTCTTGGATGACCAGTAACCCGGAAAAAACAATGTCTATATATGACCTCCCTGGAATTGTTATAGAAGCGCTACCGTTGACCTTAAACTCTATGAATATTATCAACGCTTTTAAAGTCTGGCATCTGGCCGTGCAAGGAAGATATTTTTCAAGAATCTGACTTTGTGTCTTCTTTTGTCACGGACCGCCAAGACCCAAGCGATCAAAACCAGTCACTAGTCTCTGAAGCACCTGTTGATGATGATGTTAATATTGATGATCTGTCATTAAATTTGGAAAACCCTGAAGTTTTAGACGATGTGAAAAATGTAGAGATAAGCGTGACTGAAGTGATATTGTAAATGTCTAATGAACCAGTAGCTGGACCGTCAGGCATGCAGAAAGGTGCTAGTGATTTTACAGTTGAAACAATAAGACCTCTGCCAAAAGCTCCACTACGAGTTTCGTCTAATAGAAAACGCGCTAAAAAGTCTGCTATTCTTACCGACACTCCGGAAAAAAATGTTCTAGAAGAACATAATATTAGAGAAATGAAAAAGAGGAAAATTACATCAAAATACCAGAATAAAGAAAACAAAAAAGATAAGTGAAGAAAAGGATATTAAATGAAAGCAATAGCTCTAACGATGATGATGACTATTTTTGTATCATTTGCAACTAAAAATATATTTTTTGGTAATTGTTGCCCCGGTCTTCCCTGCAATTTTTTTATAAAAATTTTATTGAAAATAACCTTATGCCGCGTCCGCACGCTTGCCAAACCTCAACAAGCGCCCACAAATTCAAACGTGTGGATAGAGTGTTTGCCTTGGTTTGTGAAGGTTTGCAAGCGCTTGTAGCCGTTTCGATCGAGTGTCGGTTTTTTGACACAAATCAAAGGGAATTTGCCGCAAGCGCTTGCGACGCATTCACACGTTTGTGTGTATACCTATACCTCTAAGTGAAGTACTGGAAAAAAGTAATTTCGTAATTACCTGGTACGGTTTTTATGAATTTGTAACATCCACCATCTTCTTTGCCGTACTTTTCGTTTCTTTTTATTTCTTTTATTGTTTTTATAGTAAAAATAACTCAAGGCAAATGTTATAGCCGATACGAGCTCAACGTCCGCCATGCTTGCCTGTACAGAACACACTAACTCACTCGCAAGCGTGTGGATGGCGCTGTTTGATTCCCTTAACGTTTGTGGAGGTTTGGAGTTTGCGGCAAGTGGCAAGCGTGCGGACGCGGCATAACATATATTACAAGTTGATGAGGACTTTTCATACACTTGCATGGTATAGTTTCTTTAGACGATGTTTTAATTAGTAATCGAAATGTCGAAACAAACCCAAGTTCGATGAATATTTTCTGGTGAATGTTACAATATTCATTATTCAGAGCGTAAAAAATAGTGTGATAACAAATGTATTATCAATATGATAAAGCGATTCATATGAACAGGTGTTTCCTTATGGTATATTTAAAATTATCTGAAAATGCTAAGATATCTTTAAAATTTCTTAGTTCGTTAATGACGATTGTGCGTTCACATTAATTTAACAGACACCTACCACCTGTCAAGAAAATCCTAATTGTCTTCTTACCACTTACGTCGTAAAACCGAATAAAAAAAACATACGCACAGCAAACAGACCTATGCGTCCCAGCAAATAAATTTGAACAAACCAAAGTTTAAATATTTGTACAAGTAAATAAATGTTTACATTCGAGAAGACTTAACTTCCCCAAATGTGGATGCACTGATGGCATGGGCGTGTGTATGTGTAAACACTGATTGTTAGCGAGCTATCTACCTGTCGTGTCGCTTGTGTGTTTTCGTTTAATTGGATTTTCAAAAGAGTTTAATGGGTTTGGTTTTGCTAAAAGTGGTAAAATATACACGACTTTTTAAATTGTTTAAAGACTTTTTATTTGTATTATGTTTTCTTCATGTTTACTTGAAAACATTGTTGGCCAAATTTGTTGGGAAATTTCTTTGTGATGTTTTTAAAAGGTTTCCGAGAAAAAAAACATTTCTTAATATGTGAAACATTGTAAGTTATTATTGTTTTCACCCACCCTACATATTTCTTTTTGATAAGCCATGTCAACAGGAAAGGATCATTCCTTTTTTAATATTTTTTCCCTTATCAAAAATATATTTAAGGTTAAGAACGACTTTATTGTTATAAACTAGATGCGAATTATACATCCCAATTGTCAAATACCTAGACTCTTAGAAAATGTTTCGGATTTGTCCCGACGCATTCCTAAGATTCGATTACAATACAGCGTGTCCGGTAAGTACCTCCTAATTTCTTGGGAGCATACAGGGAAGGTCAAAATAATCCTACTTTGTCATAGAAAAAAGTGCCCCTTAACGGGGATACAGAGCCCTAAAGGGGTACTCAACGATTTACCTTATCGGTTTGTATAATTTAATGATATTTTAATATTTTATAGAGGCCACAAAATCTCATTAAACCATACTACATTAGATGTTTTAGATCATCAGGGAAATCAGGAACGGACTTGCAGCCACACTCGTTGAGCCTAATTTTTGATTGCAGTCATTTTACAGAATTGAAAATCAATTCTTTAAATACTTTGGTCATGCCTCTTCGAAAAAAGTACTATTAATTTATTTCGATAAAACTGGCGGTTTTCGAGATAAATCGGTTTTTATGCGAAACACTCAAAAGTTACTAATGCTAAACCCAAACAGGTAAAAATCAGTTTGTTACTGTTAATACCTATATAATGAATTACTATTGACGAAACTTGTCAAAACAGCCTACAAGTAAAAATAATTTTTAAAAATGAAAGAATATTCTTACGCAGAGTATGCTGATATGCATTTAATTTATGGTGAAGCGCTGTTAAATTCTTCGAAGACAAGAAGACGTTATGCTGAAAGATTCCCAATTCGAACATTGTCAAGTCCAAAAACCCTTCAAAGGGTTGATCGAAGCGTAAGGGAAACAGGTAAAATATGATTAGAACATAATTATTAGAGTTAACGAATTCATTTTTACATGTTTTATTCAGGGTAATTTTTGCCGTGACGTGGCGGTGAGGACCATCCCAGGAGATCACGAGACCCTTACGTAGAGGAACAAATTTTGCAAGATGTTGCGGACAACCCTTCAAACAGCATAAGAAAAATTGAGACACAAAAAAATGTTACAAAATGTATTGTACATGAAACTCGAATAAAACAGTTACTTCACCCGTATCAGTTGAAAAAGTACACGCTATGTCTCCGGATGATTATCCTGCAAGACTTCTACACTCCAAGTGGTTCATACAGCAACATAACCTAAATATAACTCTTTCTAATCTTATTTTGTTTACTGATGAGGCCGGTTTTACAAGAGATGGCATAATAAACTCACACAATTTTTGGGCTAATGAAAACCCGCATTCTATAATTTAAAACAAACACCCACAAAGGATTATTGTAAATGTGTGGGCTGGCATCATCGGAAATAATCTTACAGGTCCATTTGTTTTAGAAGGAAGACTCAATGATGACATTTATTTACAGTTTTTGCAGCAAAATTTAAATAATTTATTAGAAGATGTAGCTCTTGATAGAAGAATGCAAATGTGGTACATGAATGTTGACGCTCCACCTAATTTTAATCGTATAGTACGTCAACACTTAATTAACTTTTTTTGCCCTCCATGGATAGGTCGAGGTGGACTTGTTTTATGGCCACCAAGGTCTCCAGAATTAAATCCCTCAGACTTTTACTTCTGGGACATCTAAAAGAACTAGTTTATTCAACACCAGTAAACACTAGAGAAGACCTACTAGCGAGAATATCACAACATTCTAACAAAGTCCGTAGTAATGCCGGAATATTATTTGCGGTGCAGCGGGAAAATCAACCCTTTGAAAGGTTTCTGGACTTGAAATATTTCAGCATTACATCTTCTTACTTTCGAAGAGTGAGACAACCAGTCCCCATAAATTAAAGCACATCAGCACCAGGCGCGGATCCAAGGGGGGGGGGGGGGGGCGGTGGGGGCGATCCCCCCCAAGAGCTTTGAGTTTAGGAAAATGGACCCGATTTTTCCCCATACTATAGTTTATTCAAGAACTAGAGAGAGTAATAAATCATTTTTTACCCTTTTACTCTTCGCAAACTACCTGTGTTCTTTAGTCCGGTGTTTTTAGCAAAATTTGTTAGACATATATTTTTCATAGGAATGGGTTAGAAATTTTATAATCAAAAATACCGGTCTATAATAATAGACTAAAACGTAGGATTATTCTCTTAAAAAATTCTAAGTTATAATTTAAATACTTACAAAATATCCATTGTCAAAAATACAAAAAGTTAAACATATATAAAAAAATAAATTCGTCCATATAATAATAAAATATTTTTGGGGCTATCGGCCATTTTATTATTAATTAAAAACATTTTTAGGGTATTTGACGTTTCAGTTTATTTATTTCTTAAACCATCTGCAGAATTACAATTAAACACTAAAAAGGGATTCATATGTAATTACTTTTTTTATGTTGTAATCAAAATTAGACCTACTTATTTTTATTTCTATTGTACTGATATTTTAATTTAATTTACTTTTATATATGAAAAAACGATAGCCTCAAAAAAATAAGATAAACATGTTAATTCTACACACTTAAGAAAAAGACACAAACACAATAATAAAATAATAAAAAACTTACGGCTAATTAGAATTAAATATATATAAAATTAAAGAGCGGGACACACTAAAATAAAAATATATAAAAAAATTAAAAAAAAAACATATAAACAACATTAAACAATAAAATACAACGAAAACAAAAATTTAAATAATAAATTGTGTTTACACTAATAAACATTATGTATCTAATTCCTAATCAAAGTCAGTGAAACTATCTTCGCTAAAATTGATTATAATTGGTTCCTCTATCTCACCGATTATGAGATTTTGTTTATTCTTTTATTATATGGATTTTTCCCAATTTTCCGCATTAACTTTATTCAAAAAAATCTTTCAAAAGTTTAGTTAAATTACTAATTTTATTAATTGTTATTTCTAGCAACTCTACCTTTTACTTGAGAGAGATATTTACGTCTCCAACGGACACTTTCCGGACGATTTATAAGAACAGATTTTCTATCTGTTTTTTTCCCAGCAAAAATTAAGTTCTCTGAACAATTTCCAGAGATCAGTTCTTTTAATTTCAGGTAAATCGCGATCTTCAATGATTTTAGTTAGAATTTTGTAGATGGTTGGGATCTGCTTCTCATAATAAAATGTATATACGACCCCTTTAAGTGCAGTTTTCATCTCTTTTTCCAACGAGGTTTTTCGTTTGCCTGTGATCGAATGTGGCTTGGAAGTACTAACAATTCCAGTCGTTTTTTCTTCTTCAGTATTCAGTACATAGTAGATTTTCCAACTCCTGTCATGTTGGAACATATCTCAACAGAGCTTAAGAGGCATATAAATATTCATCGTAATAAGTTTTTCGTTGAGGAAAAAATGCCCTAGTTTAACGATTTTGGAATAAATATAGAGGTGAAAGCCATATCTTTTGGGTATGTCACTAATCTCAAATAATATATAAAAACAAGCGCAAACAAGATAAATCACTAAGAAAAAACTGTAAGTTGTACTTAGAGGTTTCGGTAACAGTTTTATTACTCTCTCTAGTTCTTGAATAGAGTATAGGAGTCTGTATGCTTGCGATAGCCCCCCCCCTCCCAAAAGCTTTGAGTTCAGGAAAATAGAACCCATTCTGCCTTTTATATTAGGAATGAGTATGATGATTGCACTCCCCCCCCCCCCCCCCGGTTGACAACTTGTTTTTCTTGCCATACTGTACTTTTGATATCACCGCCCCCCCCCCCCAAAGAGAGAGGCTGGATCCGCCCCTGATCAGCACACTATCCGAATTTTATTTTTACCTGTTTGTGTTTAGCATTAGTAACTTTTTAGTTTTTCGCGTAAAGATCGATTCATCTCGAAAACCGCCAATTTTATCGAAATAAGCTAAGACTACCTTTTTTGAAGAGGAATGACCAAAGTATTTAAAAAATCAGCTCTGTAAAATGACACCTGTCAAAAATAAGGTCCAACGAGTGTGGCTGCAAGTCCGTTCCTAACTTTTCTGATGATCCAGAACATTTACTGTAATATGGTTTAATGAGTCTTTATGGCCTTTATAAAATATTAAAATTTCTTTAAATTATACAAGTCGGTTTAAAACTTAAAGCCGATCATGTAAATCGCTGGGTACCCCTTTAGGGCTCTGTATCTCCGTTAAGGACCACTTTAGGAGTTTTTTTTTCTATAACAAAATAGGGTTTTTTGACCTCCCCTGTATGGTTCCGAGAAATTAGGAGGTACTTACCGGACACCCTGTATATTCTTAGAATTTGATTACAATATATTTAAACGCTTATCCTTTAACCACAGTTTAATAATAAAATCTTTGCATTTGTCATATTATTTGTGGTGTTGTCATTTAATGGAATTTCTATAGTTTTACTGGAAGAAATAAATTATACCCTGCTATTTAATGACTGAATGTTAATTGGTTAAATGATTTTTATCAGAAAGAACTTTTTAGAATAGAACTTGCATATTTAGCGTTGTTTATATATTTACTTCAAAGAATATTCACCAAATGCTTCGGGGAAGTTTTTTTTAGGGAAATATATATATTGGCCTTCGGCAACAAAATGAATTATATGTTTCCCAGAACAGAAAATTCTTTTAAAGCATTTTTATGAGTTAACACCTACATTAAAGGGAAATTCTTTAAAATATTGAAGAACTGATACGTGTGAAAATGTGAGATACTATTTGAAAGTCATACTGAGAACACCGAAGACAATGCGTGATAATTGTATGGCCGAGTTTTATCTTTTTGCATGAAGTTTGAAATCAGGGGAAAAATACTCCTTTTTATGTTAAATTTGTTAAATATCCTATAAAAGACTTCAGCACTAAAAACTGTCACGAAAGAGTCAGATATCTTAGTAGAAACAGAATATCCTTCACGAAATGTTAAATTATTACTAAACTTGAACGAAATTTAATTTTAAAAACTAGACCATCAAGAAGTTTACCAGGATCCGATCAGTGTTTTTTCTTAAGGGGGCAATCTGCCATTTTTTTTTCAAAAACTCGATTTTCTGAAAAGTAGTAAATATATGTTCAATTATTATAGAAACTATTATTTAGGTCAGAAAGTTTGAGAACAGGTAGAAAAATACAAGTCAAGGGGAGCGCTGATTGTGCACCTGGCGCGTCAAGGTTGCAGCTGTCCTATATTGAGCGTTGCTTGCTTATTCTCGTTTCAGTTTTAGATCAGTTCATAGTAATATTTTGTGTGGGAAGGTCGTATAGAGTTCGCCAACGTTCCGTAGAGAGTTATTTGCTTGTGAAAGTGTGCGTGGAAAAAAGGATCGAAAAAGAATGAAACTTGGTAATGCTGGAGCAGATTGTTCGAAAAAAAGAAAATTTATTGGCAACAGAAATACGTATAAAAACGATACAAGCAGTACAAGTGCATCAGCTGCGAAAGGTGATGCAGACTTTGAAGTATATGGACAAGGAAGCAGTTAATCTTCCTCGAAGGCAAGACGAGGCCACGATTGAAACAAAACCAAAGTTTCGATGAAGTCGAAGGGATCCATCGCTGATTAAGGGTTAGCGGCCATTTTTTTTCAAAAAAACTATAGAATTATTATTTTTTCCAGTATATTTTCGAAAGAAAAAGAAATCGCGTTTTTCTCGTAACAACGTTTTTTGACCTTGCTGACATTCTTAAAAAAATTGCACCGATCAAGCTGAAATTTTGTAGGCTTATTTTACACATGTATAGATATCGTTTGACGTAAAATTATACATTTTGATTAACATTTAGTCAATTGTTAAAACAATTTAAGTTTTAAAAAAATTGAAAATTTCAGAAGTCCGTCATTTTGTTTTTTGATACCAGATGTGAATTATCCTATGTCACATGATAATGACAAGATTATATTTCACTAATTTCATGACGTTTTCTATTTCAGATGGTCCAAATTTGAGACATCATGTCAGCCAGATTCAAACAGGGATATCTTCAGGCGTATGGCATCAGCAATAGAAAGGTGGGCAAAGAAACAGCATACAAGCCAACCATAGGAAACCATAGCCTCCATGACCACAGCAACAACACCGGAATAAGACTGATTGACCTCGCGGCATCTCATAATTTGGTCATAAAATCAACAATGTTTGACCATAAGAGAATACACAAAGAAACGTGGGTGTCAAACGACGGCGTCATAAGAAACCAAATAGACCATGTCCTAATAAATGGTAGGAGAAGTAGAAACTGCCTAGACGTATGAAGCCTAAGAGGAGCGGATGGAGACACGGATCATTTCCTGGTGAGAGCTAGAGTCAGAATAAGGATATCGGCTCAAAAGAATCTCCAGAGTATGCAAACAAAAAGATGGGAAATAGATAGATTACAAGATAACGAGGCAAGCGGAAAATTACAAAGAAGTATCCACGAAAAACTAAAACAAACGAAAGATGAAGACAACATAGACGTAATATGGAAGAACATAACAACAACGTTGATAAGCGCATCGGAAGAAACTCTGGGAAACAAGAAGAGAATAATCAAAAAATGGTATGATCAGGACTGCCAAGATATCATAAGAGAAAGAAATGAGGCTAGAAGAAACATGCTCCAGAACCCATCAGACAATAATGTCGGAAAATACAAAGATATGCAAGAACAGCGGCAAGAGGATTGATAAAAACAAAAAAGAGAGAATACCACACGCAAATAATTAAGGAAATTGAAGAGAATCGAATCAACTACAGAGTAAAACAACACTTCAGGGGAGTATCAAGGCAGGATACAAGCCCAGGACAGGAAACTTCTTAGAACGAGAGAATGGAGACCTTATCGCCAATGAGAAGGAAATACTAGAAACCTGGAAAAAATACTTTACCCAACTGTTGAACGAAAAATCTGACAGCACTCTGCCAAACACAGAGATCCATACAGCCGAAATAGAAGACAGATGCCCTTCATACGAAGAGGTGATGCGCGCTATCAAGAAACTGAGAAAGCCGCAGGCAGTGATAATATACCAGCGGAATGTCTAAAGCACGAAGGGGATGCACTCCACAGATCCATCCATAAACTAATACAAAGAGTCTGGCAGGAAGAAATTCTTCCAGATGAATGGAAGGAGGGAGTCATCGTGCCAATCCACAAGAAAGGCGACAAGAAACAATGCAGCAATTACCGGGGAATAACCTCACTGAACACAACCTATAAAGTCTTTTCAAACATTCTGCTGGAAAGAACCAAAACATATACAAAATAAATCGTAGGGGATTACCAATGCGGATTTAGATCTAATCGCTCAACTATTGACCAGATATTTGCCATAAAACAGATAATGGAGAAAAGCTGGGAATTCGATAGTGAACAACATCAGATATTTACTGATTTTAAACAGGCATTTGATAGAGTCTGCAGAACGAGACTATGGACAGCAATGCAGGAGCTTGGCTTTCTCAAAAAACTGGTCAGCCTAATAAGGATGTGTATGGAGGGGCTGGAGTGCAAAATGAAAGAGGGACAGTACTACTCTGAAATGTTTGAAATAAACAACGGTCTTAAGCAAGGAGATGCGCTCTCACCACAACTTTTTAACATAGCGCTGGAATATATAATCAGAAATTCGAAAATTGAAGCACCGACATCTATATTCCATCAAGATGGACCAAATCTACTGTTGGCATTTGCAGATGATGTCGATATGATTGGTAGTAGTAGAATAAAAATGAAAGAAACTCTAATACAGTTCGAAAGGGAAGAAAAGAAGATAGGACTTCAAATCAACAAAGACAAAACTAAATACATGTTCATGAGTCGGAATGGCCGAAACAGGGACAGAATAGGTGAAAACATCACCATCGATGAATATAACTTTGAATGAGTCAAAGAATTTAAATACCTAGGAACAACAATATGCGAAGATAACAACGGATCACAGGAAATAAACAATAGAATACAAGCAGGAAATAGATGCCTGTATGCACTGCAAGATCTGATGAAATTGAAACACCTCACAAGACGAACAAAGATGGATCTATACAAAATAGTTATAAGATCGATAGTTATATATGGTTGCGAAACATGGACGCTAACGGTAGCGAACGAAGAGAGACTACGAGTCTTTGAAAGAAAAATCTTGAAGCAAATCTCGGGACCAACGATAGATAAAACGACAGGACAATACAGAACAAGAGTTAACAAGGAACTAGAAGAACTATTCCCAGATACAGATGTAGTGAAAGAAATAAAGGCCAGAAGACTCCAGTGGGCAGGACATATCAGAGGGCTTCCTGACGACAGAATAATAAGACTAGCTTGAGAGGAAGCATCGACTGGGAGAAGGCCACTGGGATGACCACGACTCTGGTGGAGAGATAATATAACAAAAGATCTCAAAACTATGGGCATCGAACATTGGATGGAGGTTGCGAGAGATCGAAATGAATGGAGGCATGTCATAAAGTCGGCTAAAACCCACCCAGGGTTGTAACGCCACGGAGTAAGTAAGTAAGTAAGTATGGCATCAGCGGGATTTACCATGAAAAAAAAATTGTCTATATTGTCTTGAACTCTCTTCTTTCATGCATTAAAAATTTGAAATTAATAAATTTTACTATGAGAAAAAAATCTTAAAGTCAGGTTGTCCCCTTAATTTTTGGAAAATATATTAGTGGCTTATCAATAGTGAAAATTGTAGCTACACCACTGTACTTAACATTCAATTTCTTCAAAGTTTGAAGCTCTATCAGCACGAGCATCTATCTGTATAAACACTGATTGATAAAAGGTTACCTACCTATCCTAACGTTAACGTTAGTGTTTTTTTGGTAAAGCAAAAAAAAATAATAAAAGCGTTTAATGGTTTAGACCTACTACAAGAGGTAAGAAATACGATTTTTTGATTGCCTAAAAGCTTTTTTTTATAAATTGCTTAAACGACGTTTTACTGTAAGTGATTTTCATTGTCAGCAATTTATATGGCATTAAGTAAAGGTTCCAGGGTAACTCGAAGTTTTGAAAGGAAAAACATATTGCTAGCCGATGATTATTTAGCTAGGCGCTATTTATGTAAAAATTCGCCATAGTGTGCACGGTCTTCCAAAAAATTGAGTATACCACAAATTCCACAATATGTCATTTCAGTTCTAAATTTGTTTCCGACATATTGTCACTTTAGAAATGACATTTTTACAGACTACAGTGCTTAACTGCAGGTTCTTATCCTAGTTAATATTATATACCATAATAGAAAAAAGGAAATACCTGTGTGAGGTAGTGCTTTGTCGCTTACCATGTTAGAACAAAGTACCCCTATCCTTGAAATGCACCCTTACCGGGGATGAGATATGATTATGTTATGGAAACGTTGAAAAAGAATACCGTAAATGTTGCCTACTTTGCTCCCCTTTTTTTAGTCACTGCAGTATTCTTAATTTCTACGTATATATTAATACTCAAATTGGAATGAGATGTTACACAAGTCCACCTATTATTCTTTGCCACTCCATAGGACTACTTAACCCAGTTTGGAAGTTTCAAAATGATGTCAAAAATCTAAACAGAATGTCGAAAAAATGTCGTGTCGGAAAACTATAAAAACATATAAGTTTTCGGGTAAACCCTTATTTTAGTAATGAGAACACCTTAAAAAACTTAATCAAACAAACAAAATAATAACCTAAGACCTATATATTAAAGTATTTATACATATTATCAAATTTGTTTATAAAAATAACTCATATTTTTGGTCCTCTTGACACGGATTAATTAAGAATACTGTGGATATAACAAGGCATATTTCACTATAACAAACTAAATTTAGAGCTCTTGTAGAACTTAAACTATGGTTAAATAGAACAATATGGTAACTAAGTCATCTTATGCTTAAAAAAACTAAACAGATTCCTATAAATATTTTAAACTGATACAGGAAAATGATTTTTTCAATCTCGGATTCTAATTCAGCGACCAAAAATACATAAAAAAAATATGGGTATGGTTTGCTGGTCTGAAAAAAATTCTTTTTTGTGGGGCTTTTATGTAATCTAAGGTTGCTACTTTTACCAAAATAAATTTTTGAATTTAATACGTCTTCAAGCAAAATATTATCGGGTAATATTATAAATCAATTTTGTAATGGATAGTTTCAAACCTCGGAATATCAATTAATGAATGAATAATCATTAATTCAGAAAAATAGAATGATCAATTACTTCATCAATTGTTAATCTTGGAAATAATATTATCATTTAATGAAATAATTGGTAATTTGGTTCCTAAAATTATTAATTAATAACGTAATTTAAAATTTTATTCCTATAATTATCAGTTAATGACGTAATTGATGATGTAATTTTTGAAATTATCATTTGACGAAGTTACTGATAATTTTAAAAATAAAATTATCCATTGCCACGATAATTGAAAATTATTAGATGGTAATGTAGTAAAATTAAATTTAAAACAAAATTATTGAAATACTCCATCTTTTTAGATAAAGTAATGGAACATTAACAACAGAGCAAGTTTGTTAAATGCATTCTACGGGAAAAATTATAACGAAAACGTATTTTACATCGCTGAAACATTTTTTGTTCAAGCTAAAACAATAATAAATTATTAAAAATAAAACGACGCTATTTCTGCTCATGATGATACATATGCTTCCATCGCGTCAATAGGATTGAAAATGGTCGAAAAAATTTAAATTTATCGACTCAAAAATTACAGAAAAGAAGTAAAAAAAGGTTGACGAAAGATTTTGGCCACATGCTTAAGTAAGCTTTTTATAATAATTTGATATTTTTTCCTCCTTTTGATTAGAATATTTTGGGACCAACGCATCGGATTTCAAGCTAAGCTCATTTTGTTCTCGAAGCGATTCATACTACATATAAGTATCGTTTTCATGCATATTCTGCTCTGGACTGAAAGTGAATGATAATCATAATTGCACAAGAAGGATAAATAATCATAGTTATGTTGCTATTTTAAATGATGCATAATCTGTGAAAAAACGTCATTAAATTATTTTTTAATTTAAATCAATAAACAGTAACAGTTACCAATTTCTAATTACTCTTGTAATGGGAAACTGAAAAAATTAAATTTTCAGTTACTCTGGTAATGGGTAATTTTATTCCTGAAATGATTAATTACTTTGACAACTGATAATTTCAAAACTGAGATAATGAATTATTTCGTTAATTGGTAATTGTATGAATACAATTATCGATTACTTTATTAACTGATAATTTTAGGAATAAAATGTCCAGTAACTTAATTAATTGATAATTTTAGATTCGAGATTTCGATTTGCTGATTAATAATTTTAATTAATATTGATTGATTAAATATAATTTTTTTTCCGATCACTGGAGCAAAATAAGCAACATTTACCGTACATGAAAGTACATGGAATATCAAGGCGTGGTCCAATAAGAATTTTACCCGAAGGACCAAACGGTTAAATAATTTAGCCGTTGAGGGTCGTTTGCATGAGGCTATACGCAAAAAATAAACATAGCTTGGTTTTAAGGTGTTGTATCTTGTAAGCAATTATTCGGATCGGGAAGAATTTCTTGGGGAATTTATTTGTTAAAATGCGAAATTGAATGTGTCCAAAGGTTACAACCATTGACTGAGTTTAAAGTTGTTTGTTGTTTACTTGAAAAAATATTTTTTTCCACATCTTTTGGGTATTTATTTTCATTTTGCGATGTAAATTTGCCTACTTCGGGATAGCACAGATCAACAGAATATTTTCCAATAAACAAATAATGTTCTACAACATTTTCTTTTAGGATTGTTATTTACGAAGATTTTATGGGAAAAAGGGAAGAAAATCCTCTATTTTTGACTGGCATATAGGTAAATTATCATTCTTGTCATCATTACGGGGTGATTATTAAGTAAAATCACCTCCAGCTACACCAAAT